>OY756412.1:10507014-11800061 GCA_963576865.1 Anania hortulata | reverse complement strand
CGAGAAGCAGTTAATTTGATTAATGAATGAGGCCTCAAGGGTCCAAAGCTCCATAGAAGCTCGCTATTCTTCTTTGACAAGAAGCAATGTCTTATTAGCACAGGTAAGAGTCCTCGCACACAACACACTAGGCCGATAGTACCGGTCTTTTATAACTATGAATACGCAAATGAGCACGCACACTGAAACGACTTCTAATCGGTTGATATTCTTAGTAATTCAAGTACCGATCCAAATAGCGGCCAATTTAAAGTTTGTAGTGTGTGTGGGCTCTTAAACGAAAACGAGGTAATTTGATTATTTAAGTGATTATTTTTCAATAAAAATATCACTATGCATTGTAGGAAGATTACCGACAAGGTGGATCGACGAACTGGTAAATGTCGCAGAAGGCCGCTGGATGCAGGCCGCTTCCAACCGGCCAATCTGGAAGTCAATAGGGGAGGCCTCTCAAAGGCCGGCCAGAACAGAGGCGGTCTATGTTCAGCAGTGGCCGTCCTATGGCTGAAATGATGATGATTACTATTGCAGCTGCAAATCACATTTTTATTTGACGACCGTCTTATCTAGTGGTTCGCGTTCGGAATTTCAAAGCCTGGCGGTTGTGGGTTCGAATCTCGCAAAGGGCGAATGTTTGTGTGATCAGCACGAGCATTTGTAACTAAGTCATGGATGTTTATTAACGTTTTAAGTATGTCTCTATCCGTTATCTAGTCGTGATAGTACAAGCTTTGCTTAGTTTTGGATTAGATAGTTAACTAGTGTGATTGTTTGAAGCATTTATCTATTTATTTAATTTTACTTGTACAGAAAACAGCTTGTCAACCTACTAAAACGTCAAATGTTCGCAGTTGATATTGATCTCTACGGGTCGGACTTTAAATTGAAAATCGGTTCAATGACGTTCAACTTTTTGAGTAGGTTGATTGAACTGCCGTTTAACCAGTGTCACTATTTAAAAAAAAAACATTAGTTTTAATTATGCGAGATGCACTAAACCTTTTCTTTAGGCACGTCATCCTACCGGTTATAATAATGTATGCAGGTCTCGGGAAAACCGTTAGCCCAGCCTACCCGGCTACCCCTTCACCGCTGTCGTACCCGTGATTTATTTTCGTCAAATCTAATTCTGCGAGAAAAATCGCGCGGTTGACCTGTTTCGTCTAGAAAATGCGCGGTAAATGAGGTTTATTAAAAATACTTGGCCGGTTAGATTTATATTTAACTAAAGACCTACCCCGGCTTCACATAAGAATCACTACGTAATAACGGTTATAAAACTAATTATTATAAATGTTAGGGTCCTATCGATGTAATAAAACTAGCGGACTGTAGAAATATAGGTGCTGTAATTCTCGCCTCTTAATTACAATGAATATAAAAAATACGCGATGGTAAACCGGCGACGGTGGGTGTCCGAAGGCGAGTGTCCGAGCGCGGTCGCGATGATCTCGCGATGACGTCAGTGTCCGCCGCCCGCACTCGTCTCCCGCGCTTAGTGGTGTTGCGTTCTCAACAATAAATGTAAATGTTTTAATAATTAAATAAATAAATTGTTTTCACAATCACATCAATTATCTAGCCCCAAAAATTTATTCTAGTATTTATATTCTGTGCCCAAACGACTAGACGAGCGAGCGACTAGATAACGGATATAGTTTAACAAACATCCATGACTAATAAACAGCCTTGCATCGTCTGCTAAAGGGTTTATTTAGATTGAGATTCACGCTAAGAAGTATCGAGAAGAATTAGGTACCTAAACCAGGATTCATGACTTACTTTTCGTTGTCAGAAAGTATCAAAAAACAATTCGTTAGGGATGTTTGGAACTTCATCCGTGAATTAAGTTCATAATTTATTCAGCTCCAACGCCCGTGCGAGAAAAACAGAACTTTAAATTATGAAATAGGTTCGTTAACTTGCATCTTACACTTGCGCTTGAATTCGGGATGAAGTTTTGGAAACAAGCCAAATTTCATTTTGTATAGTATACATATCAACATCATTCATTATTTCAGCCATATAAAGTCCACTGCTGAACATAGGCCTTTCCCAATGACCTATCATCGAGGGGGATTGCCAATACTTCGCCACGCTTGGCAGGCGGGTAGGCGAGCGCAGACGCTGCTGCCCGTCTTGTGCTACAGTTATTAGTCGCCTCTTACGACATGCCTTCTGTTGGCGGTAGGGAAGTGTATTCTTTACGGCCGTCTCACACGGCACATATAAGCTATACATATGTATAGTTTACATAAAAACCGACCAAGTGTGTGTCACGCCACGTGCAATATTAGAGTTCCGTAGTTTTGCCGTCACAATATTATATGACAGAAAAAATGTTTCAGTTGCACAGAGTAACAGTTATACATTTTTGAAAAGTGAAATATACATTGTCAAAAATCATTTATTCAATTTAGGACAGAAAAATGCCACTTATGAACGTTAATAATAACATTATTGGCCCATATGGGGCAGAATATGTCTCCCTTTTTTTTGGGCCCTACTAGCGCTTCGAGACAAGACAGACAATCTGGCAAGTGTTGAGAAGAAACGCCGGAACAAACTCAGTCACCACTAGCTGCCACAGAAAAAAATAAATCAAAATACAGGTAGGTACATCAGTTTCGTGCAGGCTGGACTGACCATACGACCATTGGACGCCCTTCTGGTGTAGTAGTTCGCGCTACAAAGCCAAGCGGTTGCGGGTTTGAATCCTGCAAGGGGAAATTGTGTGATGAGCACCACTATTTGTACTAAGTCATGGATGTTTATAAACGTAATTATGTATGTGTATCCATTATCGAATTAACATAGTACAAGCTTGCTTAGTTTGTGGTTTTGATGCTAGATAATTAAAAAATACCGTTTGTGATCGTAATGTTACTGGGAGCGGATCGACACCGGATTGCGGCTATTGTCAAATCAATCGGGAATTGGGCCTGGATAAAAAATATTATCATTTATTATACAAATACATTTATGAAACAAAAGCGTAAATTTTGAAAGAATCTTTTAACATGACTGTCTTTTATTTTTAATTTATGAAAAAATAAAAAGAATATAGTATAAGAGTAGTATATAAATTTTCTTTGTGATAGCTAAAATCGTCATTTCTTGCCATGGTTGGTACGAAAAACACTGGAAGTCAAATTAAGTCAATAAGATCTCGAGGGGCCAATATAAGCTCGCCTCCGAGTTATTTTTAGGGTAAGTGCTTTCCATGCTCAATTATTTAGGGAGTGAATAGTATTTTTCCTATATATTTTCCTATTACAGTTAGATATTTTATTACTGTTGTAATTATTAACAAGATGCCTGTTCAATGTGCTTATAAGTTTTAGAAATAAAATAATAACAAGCCCATAGTCGATATAAACGAACAGATGTCGCTGACATAGCCCGACGGATTAGCATGCTGGAAGTGGCAGTGGGCGGGGCACATAGCACGTAGAACTGACTTCCGATAAGGCAGAAAGCTTCTAGAACGGAGTCCACGTACCTGCAAGCGCAGCGTAGGACGTCCATCTACAAGGTGGATAAACGACCTGGTAAAGGTTGCTGGAAGCCGCTGGATGCAGGCCGCTGGGGGAGGCCTATGTTGAGCAGTGGACGTCCTATAGCTGATCATGATGATGATGATGTTTGTTACATAGAAACACGGTATTATGAAAGCGCTGTGATCAGCCTTGGCAACATAAAAATGTAATAGATTAGGTATTAATAGTAACTACACGTCAAGATTTAATGTGTTACAAGCTTAATTAATTACCCAGAGGTCTTCAATCACATTCAGACTCGAGCCAGTTTAGTTGAAAAACGTTTTTAATTTGCTTAGAAGCGGAAATTGAACCTGGAACACTGTGTTACACGAACGTAATAGTAAAATAATAAATAAATAAATATTGGACAATATCACATAGGTACATTGCTCTGATCCATGGTAAGTAGCCAAAGCACTTGTGTTACAGAAATAACGACTACCTACCAAAACACCCAGGCTCAAGAAAATATTGAAAAGTTATTTTTCTTCATTGACCGACAAGGAATCGAACTTTAGAGACAGCGATACCAAGTCCGGCATGCTCGTCTCTCTACGGAAGTCGTCAATAGTGTTCCAGTTGAAAGACAAAACCTGCGAATAATCATGGGGATAGTTACCGGTCACTGTATGCTAAACAAACACATTTACACAATAGGTAACACAGACAGCCCTCTCTGCAGGGCATGTCTCACTTCAGACGAAACTGACAACCACGTAGTCCTGGAATGTGAGGCGGTTGCATCACAACGTAATAAAATCCTTGACAACCCAAGGTCGCTCCGCGAAGCCTGCGAAAATCCCAGGAAACTTCTGCGCTTCTGGGCGGAGCTAGGCTAGTTATATCCGTAACCATCACACCCCTACGCACAAAGGACCGAATTTCAGTCTAAGTGCGGAAAAGGGAGTCCAATCTCATACTCATAGTGTTCCAGTTCTCGCATTATTTTGCTAACTAAGTTTTAATCTTTCAATCTTTTGTGTAAATGATAAAACGAAAAAAAAGTCTTGTTTTTCCTGGATAACATTCCAGGCTAGGTTTCTCTCTAGTTTTTACATATCAAGACTTACTTCGGTCGTGACGGGTTAATTTTCTTTTAAATTGTACAAGGGTCGAAAGTACCCTTGCTGGGGAAAAAGTGAAAAACCTTTTTATTTTTACTGAGCTTCAGTTTGGATGGGAACAGATGTTTCAGTGAAGAGTGTTGCTTTAAATTCAGTTAACTCGTCAACATCCAAGCAATGGAATTTCTGTTTTGTCTCGAGTACGGGTGCTTGATGAGATAATTATCAAACTACCTAACTATAGTATAACTTAGGGCCACTTTCACCACTTGCTGATAAGTTCTGGATAACCTATCTGGCACTTGTTTTGACAGATAACCCATACAATTAGCTGTCAAAAAAGTGTAAGATAGGTTATCTGGAACTTATCACAAGTGGTGAAAGAGGCCCTCAGTGTTTTAAATTTAGTTTTTAGCCATTTGAAATGCTAGTTAAATCTATAATAATATATTACTTGAAAACAAAATCGACCGCCTCAGGTGGGACTCGAACCGACGTATCATCGCATGCCGGGCAAGTGCTTTTCTAACTAAGCTACCGAGGACGTTGGCTAACCCGTCAAAATTTGGAAAGTGTTTCAGATCAGAGGCGGTCTATTTTTTTTCAAGTTTTATAATATACTAGCTGTTACCCGCGACTTCGTTCGCGTGGTCTTTAGTTTGGCAACTTTCTTATTTTTTTTCTTTTAAAAGAACCTTTTTCTGACAGTAATTAGCACAACAAAAAAATAATTAACGAAGTTGTTCCATCCGTTCATGCATGATGCGATGAGCAAGGGAAATAGAGCTTCATTGTTATATATACAGGGTGTCCCAAAAAATAGTGTCAAGCCGAAGTCCTAAAGTAGAGCACCACTAGGGCTATTCGTTTCCCCCCATGTATGTTCCGCGATTTTTGATAGTTTTCGAGTTACGACTCTTTTAATAATTTTTTTAAAATTTTTGTGTTAAGGCACTTTTTTGGTCACTGTGCCGCGAATAGTTAAGGTACATGCCTGATTTTTTTTCTTTATTAGATGAATACTAGGACTAGTTGATTCAGAAGTATTTCCATCCATAACACTAATGTAACCCATTAAAATAAATTATTGACACTAAAAAAGTTATAAATCCTGTATTTTTTCTTAACTTTGAAGCCCATTTAAAAAATAAAGTGACATAAACTTTTTCATTCAAACCTTTTTTAAAAACTTAACTATTCTATCAGCTATACTCAGATTGCTATCGTTTTGGATTTATAATAAAAAAAATAGCTGATAGAATAATTAAGTTTTTAAAAAAGGTTTAAATGAAAAAGTTTATGTAAATTTATTTTTTAAATAGGCTTCAAAGTTTAGAAAAAATACAGGATTTATAACTTTAGTTTCAATAATTTATTTTAATGGGTTACATTAGTGTTATGGATGGAAATATTTCTGAATCAACTAGTCCTAGTACCTATTCATCTAATAAAGAAAAAAAAACAGGCCTTGTACCTTAACTATTCGCGCCACAATGACCAAAAAAGTGCCTTAATACAAAAATTCAAAAAAATATATTAAAAGAGTCATAACTCGAAAACTATCAAAAATCGCGGAACATACATGGGGGTGATTCGGATTGCCCTAGTGATGCTCTACCTCTGGACTTTGGCTTGACACTATTTTTTGGGATATGTTGGGATACCATATAGATTATCTTATGAAGAAAAAGGAGTAAATAACAAAAAGTTTATTATTTGTAACTTCCATGAAAAATAACATACCTCCGTAGCGACGAAAAAGGTGTACAAACACACACACTTTCGCACTTTTAATCATGTTTATGTAGTATTACGGGCATAAAAACGGTGGGCACAAGTTGGCACAGCCGAGGGAACACAATACCGTTGACTATCAATTCAGGTCTTTCACCTATCCAGTGTTTTTTAGTCGCTTTGGGGTTCTGTTCTCTGTTACGAGTATTCTGTTTCTCACAACAACAAAAAAACACAATCCTTAAAGGAGAGAACTTCGTTGCCCGTGTGTTATGTAAGACTAAATAAGGCACATATATTTTAATATCCCAAATAAAGTATACTTTAAAATCATCATAATGGACAAAGTCCACAACTAGACAAATAATACAGGGTGTAACGAAAAGGTGAAATAAAACTTTAAGGGGTTACTTTAAGGGGTATATAAGAATGGGCTAGTTTCCTAAAAAAATCTAATTAGTCCGTCAGTTGAATTAACAAAAAACATTGGCTACATATTTTTTCTTTTCTCAATCAAACAAAAATATTATGAAGATATAGCCCGTTAAAGTTCCGCGTGACGTCACGTCTTGCGACACTTTTTAGCAAGGCGTGACGTCACGTGCTCACTTTGATGCGCTTCATCTTTGTCATTTTTTGTTTGATTGACAAAAGACAAAATATGGGTCCAATATTTTTGGACAATCTAACGGACGGACTAAATAGAATAATCTTTTTTTGACCCAGGAAACTAGTATATTCTATACAGACAAAGTTACAGGCAGAAGCTATTTATATTATAAATGTGAAATTAGTATGTTTGTTATTAAGTCGTAAGTAAGTAAGTGGTGAAGAATGTACCCAAACCACCTCATAGCTGTTGTGGTGAGGCCTGTGCCCTGCGCAGTGGGAGTTATTAAATTTTAAGTTTTACCGTAACAGAAAATTTCTGGTGTTCTGTTCTAGGCAACCACGCACAGTCACACTGTGACCATAATAATAATGAAGATCGAAAAACGTTTCGAATATCGACTTAGGGACATCACTAATTTAGTTCCAAGTTCAGATACTAGGGCCTAGAGCGCCAAAATGGCGAAAATCAAAGCAGGAATGTAAGATCACAAAAGCCAGTCTATAGTTTTTTCAATGTCTGTGGATGGAGGGTAGAGGTAAGGAGTACTAGCTCTTACGGGCGGAAAGTTGAAAAAGTGTCCAGTTAAGGATACTATGCTTTACTTTTTTGTAACGGATGAACAGCATCAGCTGAAATTTAGCACACATTATGTGAATTGATCTAGCTTAATTAACACATAGGGTAATTTCTATCCCGTTATTGTGTTTTTGTGAGATTATTAATGCCTCTGGCTTAATTCTAATGTCTACACAGACAAAATCGCAGGCAGAAACTAGTAGCAAATAAATATGAATCTCAACATAAGTACATATCAATGGATTGTGTGTAGGTAGGTAGCAATGTTTGCAGAGGCTTGTGGGCGCTTAATTTTGTTTGCTTACGTGTTTTACATTTATCCAGATCTGTTTGCCCACCTTCTTTATTCTGGTTGGTATGAAAATGAAAGATTAGACGCCTACCTTGATAAAACAGTAGGTTTTTATCTGAGTAAAAGATTTAAGTAAGTAAGTTATACGGCCCACTAGACACTTGTTTAGCGTTCATGATCAAGTTTCTGTAACTATTATTCGGTAAGAAAAGAAAACAAGTGCGAGGCGTAATCGCGCACTGAGGGTTCTGTACAAACTTGTAGGTAGTCTGTCTAAAACGGGAATCTAGTTTTTTGCCGAGGTTTTTTTTCTGTGATGTATTTAGGAATGAGCTATAAGACATTGTTTCTTGCCAAATTTCAAGATTCTAGGTCAACGGTATAGTTCTTGTAGCCTAGTCCCGTAGAAGTGTGTTTTTTAGATTTCGATGATTGCTCATAGTAAAACAATATTTGCGGTTTTTTTAATGGACTCAATCCCGCTTTGTAAGAGCAGCGATTCTGCCAATGTCGAGTATTTTCTTGAATAGTTTTCACAATAATTAACGAGTGTTTAGTTTATATTGCTATTCATGAATTCAGTTATGGCTACTCTTGGCTTTGGTTTGGCAAGACGCTTTTAGGTCTAAAGCAATTTGTCTTGAGACAAGTCACTTGACACTCGATGCGGCGTTGGATACAATGATATTTCAATAGTTTCAGATCTTTATAATTCACGAAACATTAGAACACAAAGTACACCAAACTTGCACTAAAGCTCTTAAAATTAGGTATAAATAAAACCATTAAAATAGATCGACCATGTTTTTTGTTCGACCACCACCACCCACCGAATCCATTTGCGGCTGAAAATTCACCTTGAATTTGACACTTTTCTTAGGAAAAGTCAAAAGTATTTTCCCATCACTAAATTTTCGCTCGTAATCCTTTGTCACACAACTCCAACGATCATTAAGGCGGGTCATATCAAGTACAGAGTTCTGACATGTCGCGAGATTGCGTGACAAGTTGGGATCTAATGTCACTCTAATATCCCTGTCGGAGTTTCGGTTCTATTACTAATGACGTGAGATATTTCAGTACCTACTTAAAATTGTTGGTAAAATTAATAAAGGGAAAATAGGACAATGTTAAACCGTTTCTGTAAAAAAAATATTAGTTTTTTAAACGTTTTCCAAATTCAAATATAAATTTATTTCGGACAACAGGATCAGTGAGTTAGGAACTACTTAAAAATAGGAGTTAAATTGGGGTTCACTAAAACACTCATAATAATTAAGATCAAAAGTTTGAATCAATTTAATTCAGAACTAAAATTGAAATCAAAATCAGAATTAAAACAAAATTAAACCAAAATTGAAATTAAAATCAAACAATGAAATTCGAGTTTAATTCAAAATTGGTTTGAGATAAAATGTTTTGGTAGATTAAAAATGTATAAACACAAGCTTTCTCCCTAAACTTTAGTCACCAAAGGGTACCTAGTATAGGTATACAAATAAAACAAAAACCGACTTAAAAATTAGCTTTTATATTGTTTTTTTATTTAATAAACTTAACAAGTCTATTTCTAGTCATACAAAAAAAAATAAAAAAACCTAATTATTTTGTCTGTTTCTTTATTCGCTATGTGCAAAGTGGGTGGTGGGGGACGTCAAATCGATCGCAGCACGTTAGTTGGCAGAAATGTGAAATAACTCTGGACTGTCTGTGTCAAATTGCTATATTTCCATAGAATTCCATACTAACGAAATTAAGTATTTTAAAGTAAAAACGTTAAAATTCGCGATATGGGTGGGTGGGTGGTAAAACCAGTTCGTGCATGTTTTATTTGTTTCCAACATCAAGATGGATAGAAATAAATGGATAGCTGCTGTGAAAAGAAAAAAAAATTGTAGGGGGTTTGTGTCACAGACGTTTATCTTATGATCATAGCTCTTATTATGTAGCTTTGTCTGTTGGTTCTAAGCTCTTTAACGTCTCTTACATACTGTGCTAATACTAATTCTTTCCTTTTTTGCACCTTTGCACTTTTCTTTAGAAAGTTATATCATGTTGTATGATTCAAATCCCGTACGTATTATAACAACTTATTAAAATCGGCTTAAGATTCGCAAGAATAAAAACTAACGTACACACAATAAACATAATTTCGAATTAAAAATCTTCATCACTATCTATAAGACGTCCACTTCTGAACAAAGGCCTCCCCCAATGACTTATCATCGGGGGGGGGGGGGGGGGGGGGATTGCCAATACTCGCCACGCTTGGCAGGCGGTCGACACACGAGACGGGCACCAGCGTCTTCGTTCGTTCGATCTAATCCATATGCAATTAAAAATCTAATCCATTTTAAATCTGTCATCATTTTTCAAATGTAAATTTTCCCATATACAATGGGGAAACGAAATTTTCCATACCAGCTGATTAGCTTTAATTAGTACGAGAAAGTATTTTATTGCAATTATATGTTGGATTCATAAGGTTGTTGTATTTGACAATGCCAACTGTAGCTTATGCCAGCCCATCTTAGTCAGTTATCTTTTATTTTGTAAGACGTTCTTTTTGACCTTATTATACCTACTGGTAATTATGTATCAGGTAAAGAAAGTAATCATGGTAAAACCACCGTACCGAGCCCCATAAATAATGTGTTCCCATCAAGGAAAGTCAGTGACAACGTGACAGACGGTGACACACTGACAGACCGTTTGTTAGTATGAAAAATATACCGTGAAAGCATTACACGGTCGGCCCTCGGGGCCAAATTGGTGAGTGAGTGCGGTATTTTAATATTTTATTTTACTTACTATTACCTGACCTTTTTTGGAATACAAATTTATCTAAAAGGCTACGCATTGCAGTATAAAATAATTGTGAATATATTTTTATCTGCGGTTTCGGAGAATGGTTCTCGATCGGCTTCAATAATAGGAAAAAAATTTTCGTTACGTTTTTCAGCGATTCATTTTCGTTTATAAGACCAATGAGTTACTGCACTAGTTGTTAGGGTTTCGTATCCAAAGGGAAAAAAGGGATCCTAATACTAAAACTTCACCGTCCGTCCGTCTGTCTGTCACCAGGCTGTATCTTATACACCGTGATAGCTAGACAGTTGAAATTTTCACAAATGATGTATTTCTATTGCCAAAACAAATACTAAAAACAGAATAAAATAAAAATTTAAATGGGGCTCCCATACAACAAACGTCTTTTTTTGCCGTTTTTTTGCTCGATTTTGGTGCGGCACCCTTCATGCGCGAGTCGGAGTCGCACTTGGCTTTTTCTATTGATATTCCTGCGTGAAAAGAAAACAGTTAAGTATTTCAATTTAGTCAGTTGCATTATTGATTACAAATGATTAAAAAATACATACATTCGGAAGCAAAAAATATAAAAATCGCACACGTTTTTTTTCGTGCTCGAATTCAAAAGTAATAAATATCTAATGCTTCAAATATACGTCACCTGATGATTTTGTTATGTCATTAATAAAAATACTTTATAGTATACCCTTAATAAGATTAGTACCAACATCTGAACCCTTTTAGCGGTTACGTGGATGACATAATGTAATAATTTGTCTCTCAAGACACGTCTAGTTTGGAGCATAACCACAGATATGGAGCAAGTTGGGACATGTCGGCCAAGTTAGCTGTATCTAACTTATCAAGTTGCGGCCCAGACGCGCTTCCTACACTGACATAGATTAAATTGTAACTTACAGAAGCCGAACAGTTTGAAAGATCACAAGACATTATCAATTACAATCAAGAATCAAAGAAGAATCAAGAAATGGAACCGAATAGAAAATAAACGCACCCATAAATGAATAGAAAATTGATAGTATAAAAAATATTTTTGAATTTAATGGCACACTATTATCATCATCATTTCAGCCACTTCATCATTTCAGCCACAAGACGTCCACTGCTGAACATAGGCCTCCCCTAATGACTTATTATCGGGAGTGATTGCCAATACTCGCCACGCTTGGCAGGCGGTTTGGCGAGCGCAGTTTTTTATAAGATTTCGCACGAAACGCTGCTGCCCGTCTCGTGCTACAGGAATCAGTCGCTTCTTACGACACGCCTCCTGTTGGCGGTGGGGAAGTGTATTCTTTAAAGCCGTCCCCACACGGCACTTATGCCTAAACAACAAAAAAACTTGCTGACCCGGCTAACTTCGTATCGTATAAAAGTTGATGCAATTAGTCGCAAAATTAACCCTATTTGACAAGTACGAACAGTTTGAATGAGAAAATATTTTTTTTTTTTTTTTTTTATAAATAAATACTTTAAAAAAATCTTTATTTTCTTACCTTTTAAACCCTCCTTGGACTTGTAAAAATATTTCAAAACCAAAATTAGTCAAATATTTACATGAAGTAAATAATACGACCTGTGTCCCGATTTGGAAACTTTCGATAAAGAATTGATCATTCGAGGCGACAATTTTGCCCGTTTTAGGAAACTACGCTAGCAGGGCTCTTAGATTTTAATGCCTATAGTTCTTAACGTCTCTATAAAGTGAAGTTTATGCGACTGTAATTTAAAGGTCAGTTGGACAGGTTCGATGCTTGCCAAAAGCAGTGTTGGTGGAAACTTGTGGCAGGGAAAATGCGGTATATACAGTGAAGTTTCATTGTTTGAAGATCATTAGTAAAGGCATTATGAGGATTTTGAAGTCAATTAGTTACACCATCTTCAGATCATCATCATCACCATTTCAGCCATAGGACGTCCACTGCTGAACACAGGCCTGTGCCAATGACTTTTATTGGGCAAGGAATGCTAATACTCGCCACGCTTGGCAGGCGGGTTGGCGAGCGAAGTTTTTTATAAGATTTCGCACGCACACGCTGCTGCCCGTCTCGTGCTACAGGAATTAGTCGCCTCTTACGACACGCCCCCTGTTGGCGGTGGGGAAGTGTATTCTTTACGGTCGTCCCCACACGGCACTTCAGATAAAACTGTAAACTTTTTTCTCATTGACATGTTAAGTAATAGTTATAGCATTTTTTTTTGACATTGGCAGATTGAGGTGCTTGTGGCTCAGTGGCGGCAGCGCTTTGGTAGTGATTACCAAGGTTAAGCCACCTACGCCGCGGTTTTGATTGAATGGGTGACCATTCCAACCATATTTAGTAACATTTATCACAAGCATCTCCGTGCTTCGGAAGGCACGTTGAAGGTTAGCCCCAGCTAATATCGCTTGCTTAATAACATCTGACAGTACGCTTAAAGACAATGGCCTTACAACACCAATTTGCACTGGGCCCGAGTGGTTGAGTATGGCCCAAACCACCTTATAGTTGAGGTAAGCCTGTGCCGTGAGACGTATACAGGGTGGTCCAGGCCAGATGGATATAAAATTTTTTTTAGGTAGTCGGCTTAGGGACCTATTTTTGTACCCGCCAGGAAAAAATCGCTTGTCAGCCGCTTACAAGTTTTTTTTTTTTAATTTTAGAAATATCACTCACATATCATCGATTTTTAAAAAAATCGTAACTTTTTTTCTGGTTTGTTAACATGAGACTCTTTTTTTGGCAATTGAAAGAGCATAAGTTGCTACAGTTTTAAAAAAAGCATGAGTGCTTTGAACTGCCTTTTTAATTTTTAATTGGAGTTTACGAAAAATCTGTCGATTTCAAAGAAAGTAATTATTCTTGCATTGATATGAAATTAAATGCACTTCAAATTTGCAGATCAGTCAAATTTTTTTTTTGAGAGAGTGCAATGTCTAAGTAAGCACTTAAAATAAAAAAAATAATAGAATTTTTCATTTTAAAAGTATTTTTTTTTATTAAAACATTAAAAGTGGTGATCGTTCTAAAATTAAGAAACAAACATATCTTGTAAGCGGCTGACAAGCGATTTTTTTCTTGGCGGGTACAAATAGGTCCCTAACCGACTACCTAAAAAAAATTGTATATCCATCTGGCGTGGACCACCCTGTATAGGCATACTTTATGTATTTATTATGTACTAGCTGTTGCCTGCGACTACGTTAGCGTGGTCTTTTGTTTATTCATAAAGGATTTTCTGCGCAACTTTCCTAATTTTTTTTTAAAAGAACCTACTCTTGACAATAATTAACACAACCAAAAAAGAATTACCGAAATTTTTCCTCCCGTTCACGCGTGATGCGAGGAACAATTCCCTTGTTCCTATAGAGATTCATTTTATATATAGATGGGCAGATACATACCCTGTTTGTATTTTGACCCCATATGCAGTTCAAAAACTATTTGTTTGATTGCGATGCAACCTTAGTTGAGTTGATGTGCGCACTTCGGAAAAGGAAAACGCGAACAAAGTCACAGGGAAAAGCTAGGTTAGTAAGGTTTTGCTGAGACTGTGAACTATGATGGAATTCCAATTAAAGTAACAGAGAGTATCCTGTGACGACCCACTATCGATTTACTCAAACAAATATTGGACACAAGTAATACCCTTTGCTACTCTCCACTCCCCGTGGTTACGAGGCACAAAGTTTTAATGAGCGCCACTGTATCGAGACAAGTCATAACCGAATAAAAACAGCCAGTGTAAACTTTTCAAACAGTATTTAACCCTTCGCGTACCACGTAAAATTTTCTTCATTGTTTTCCATCGTTTTTCCGGTCTGCCACGGGTAAGCGGAACGGGAAGGGTAAAACATACTAAATTAAATCAGTAGTTAATACCACATCATCATATTCAGCCCACTTATGTCTACTGCAGAAATAGGCCTTTTTCAGTGCCTCTCTCATCATAATCAGCCCACGTCGGTCTACTGCAGAAATAGGCCTATTTCAATGCCTCTCTCATCATAATCAGCCCACGTCGGTCTACTGCAGAAATAGGCATATTTTAATGCCTCTCTCATCATAATAAGCCTTCGTCGGTTAACACTAACAAGACAAACTATTTTAACAACAAACCCTGACAAAAAGTTAAGTGAAATCTTAATTAAAGGGGTTACACAAACTCTAGTATAACGTAGCACATTGGCCATAAGGCCTACATTAATCACAAAATAAAATAAAAACTAAAATAAACACAATTTTAAGAAATTAATGAGGAATAAGTAATCGTCAGTATCATCATCATCATTTCAGCAATAGGACGTCCTCTGCTGAACATAGGCCTCCCTCCATTGACTTCCAGATTGGCCGGTTAGAAAATAAGTAATAATTAACAATTTAATTAAGCTAAATGACTGACATAATGTTTTTTGTAACAGTGGTCCTCTACTTACTTACTAACTGTTCGACTTAACTTAGATGTTACTGAAACTATTTTTGTCGCGTATCACCGTAATATTTTGATATTGTTACCTTGATCGATATAATGAACATGAAAAAATAAAAAAATTTTTTTGATCTTTATAACGATCAGTCGCTGTAAAAGGGTTAACATTATCATTAAAATATCTGTTGGTTTTAGAACATAATATCTTCAAGATTGAAAAACTATTACATAACTTAGTGACCAGAATGTTCTAGCTGTTTTTCTTGGGCTACCTATAAAAACAAATTCTGTTTTGTAGAGAATCAAAGAGCTGATTCAACAACAAACAGTGTTTTTACTAGGCCAATTAGCAATTATTTTATCTTTTTAGTTATTGTTACAACTAAACATAAACTAAAAAGCGTAATAGCCTGTTTACTCGCGATTGCAAATTTTAAAAAAAGGCTTAAGGGACATAGAAAAAGCTTTTCTGTTTCTGTATTAAAATCACCTCCAAGTTATGTAAGAGAATAGTTAATAATATAATAATAATAATAATAATAATATGGACAACATCACATACATTGCTCTGATCCTGTGATAAGTAGCTTAAGCACTTGTGATACAGAAATCAGAAACAACGACGGTACCACAACACCCAGACCCGAGACAATATAGAAAAGTTATTTTTCTACATTGACCGACCGGGAATCGAACCCGGGACCTCAGAGATAGCGACACCTAGTCCGGTATACTCGCCTCTCGGCTACGGAGGTCGTCGATATAGAAAGGTCATAGCAATATTGTCTTTCCAGATAATAATGTATCATCCAAAAATTACCATATTTTAGCAGCGAGCTCGTTTCCTACTAACATTATAAATGCGAAAGTTAGTGAGTATGGATATAAGGATCTTTGTAACTCTTTCTCACAAAAACGACTAAATAGATTTTGATGAAATTTGGCATACTGATAGACCATGGCCTAGATTAATACATAGGATACTTTTTATCCGGGTAAGATCAACGCAGACGAAGTTTCTGGTAAAAGCTAGTAGTTAATAATATAGAAAGGTCATAACAATATTATGTTTCCAGATAATAATATATCACCCACAAAACACCTTATTTAAGCAGCAAGTCCTTTGGGGAAAATACGTTATAACTAAACTTATTAGTGTGTACTATGTTGGAATTTCGCACTTTCCAAACAAAAATTAAGCAGGAAATAACATTGTCACCAAATTGTTCCAGATTTCCTTTATCCCAGCTTAAATTTTGTACTTTCCTCCTCCTGTCATGGGCAGAACCAACGTCCAGTAAACTTATGACATCAAGTCAAAACTTAGACAGTTTGGACTTAAGAAGTTGTGGGCGGAGACTATCATGTCATCAACGTATACCTAACGGTGATAATAAAACCGAGTACCGTAAGAATAACATTCCATAATCTCTTATTTTATTTATTTCATTATGGATCTTTAAGACCCAGTCACACTTGTCCGGTTTTTAATTATCTTTGTTGTTTAATTAAAGGATTTGTTTTATTTGTTGGTCCCATAGAAAAAGTTGTTGTATTTGAGCACCAGAATCAGCCCCTAGAAGGTTGTTGATGTTTTAAAAATAACGCTGTATAGTATACAAAGGATACAAAATGATTTATTTTTTTGGTTGCGAGATGTAAATCGACGGCATAAAAAAGGACGCGCAGTTTTCTTTAAAAAAATACGTTTGAGTTAAGGAACTGTCCTTGTATGAAGAACGAGTATTTTTAGGAAGGCCTCGTTTGCTTTTAACCATCTCTGAATTTTGGAACTTATCAGAACCAATAGGTACTTATTGGACGAACGTCTGGTCTGCTGGTTCGCGCTCCATCCAGAACACAAAGCCAGGCGGTTACGGATTTAAATCCAAGAGGCCCACTGAAAACCAGTGTCGTGGCCTATGTAGTGGGCAATGAAGAAGCTAACTTCGCGACACACGTAGCGGCACTGTTCGGTGGTTAATGTTTTTATAAAGTTTTTTTTTTATATATGAAATTTTTGTTTTGTTTATAATTTATGTTTGTATTTTATAAAGTACTTAATTATTATTTGTGTGTTGTTCTGTTATGTGTCGTGTGATGTCCTTTAGCAATAAATATTCTTTTATCTTATCATTAAATCCCGCAAGTGGCAAATGTTTGTATGATGAGCACGAGCTTGTACCTGCGTGGGTGTCATATTCATCATCATAATTATCATTTCAGCCATAGGACATCCACTGCTGAACATAGGCCTCCCCCATTCACTTCCATATTGGCTGGTTGGAAGCGCCCTGCATCCAACGTCTTCCTGCGACCCTTACCAGGTCATCTGTCCACTTATTATTATATATTATTATCTGATACTAGCTGTTGCCCGCGACTTCGTTCGCGTGGTGTTTAATTTATTTTCTGCAGCTCTTTTATTATTTTTTTCATAAGAACCTTCTCGTGACAATAATTAACACAACAAAAAAATAATTAGTGAAATTCTTCCACCCGTTCACGCGTGATGCGATGACCAAGGGAAATAGAGATTCATTTTTATATATTAGATAATTGATTAGTATATAAGTATATGTCATCCGTTATCTGATCGCCATAGTTCAAGCATTGCTTATTTTGGGGCTAGATTGGTGTTGTTGGAAGAGTTTATTATCATTTAATTATTTACTAATACTCTTTACTTAAGTTATTAAATAATGGGCTAGTTTCCTAGGTCAAAAAAATATTATTCTATTTAGTTCGTCAGTTAGATCATCGAAAAATATTGGACCCATATTTTGTCTTTTGTCAATCAAACAAAAAATGACCAAGATAAAGCGCATCAAAGTGAGCACGTGACGTCACGCCTTGCTAAAAAGTGTTGCAAGGCGATTGCAAAGGGATTGGCGGAGGGGTGTTGTAAAGCCAGTAACTAAACCTGTCAGATGTAATTAAGCCGCCTTATGGACTTCTAGACTTTACAACTAGTATCAAGCGCTTTTAGCCGGGACCAACTTATCGTGCCAAAGCACGGAGATCCTTATGATAAATTTAACTAACTGTGGTCGGAATGGTCATCCACACATCCGCGATGTGTTGCTTAACTTTGGTAATCACTGCCAAAGCACCTCTTTGCCATGATTGAGTAACAGACATACTAATTTCACATTTATAATGTAAATAGCTTACATCTCCCCTAAATTCTTCACACACCTATTCACAGTCCTTTACTGTGCAATCCATCCGCCTGTAGAACTCCTTACCGATGTCTATTCGGCAGTTTGAAACACTACAAATCTTCAAAACTAGACTTAAAACATATCTCCTTGGACTTTAGTTTTTTCCTATGTTTTTCTTTGATTTACTTCTTTCTTTACTTTTCCTAACACTTTTGGTATCAAAATCCATATTCATATTAATAAGGTTATTAATTAGTGTAAGTACTTATATGTATTTATAGTATGTATGATCATTATTTATATAGACAATGTGTAAGTATGTATATTATTTTATTTTTTAGTATCTATGTAATAAATATATAATATTTTATGTAATATATTAAATATAAAATTACTTTAAACTCTTCACCGCCTCCCCCACATAACGTTTTTTTTTTTTCAACTTTCCTCTACCTGAAGGTTGTCTGGAAGAGATCGCTCTTAGCGATAAGACCGCCTAAATTGTACCATTCTAAATTTATTGTTTCTCTGTACTGTTTTTTTGTGTGGTGTGCAATAAAGAGTATCTATCTATCTATCTATCTATAGCTTCTGCCTGCGACTTTGTCTGCATAGAATAGACTAGTTTCCTGGGTCAAAAAAAGATTATTCTATTTAGTCCGTCAGTTAGATTATCCAAAAATATTGGACCCATATTTTGTCTTTTGTCAATCAAACAAAAATATATAGCCCGTTAAAGTTCCGCGTGACGTCACGTTGCGACACTTTTTAGCAAGGGGTGACGTCACGTGCTTACTTTGATGCGCTTCATCTTTGTCATTTTTTGTTTGATTGACAAAACACAAAGTGTCCAATATTTTCTGTTAATCCAACTGACGGACTAACTAGATTTTTTTTAGGAAACTAGCCCATTGTATTACGGCGTAAGAATTATTCATCAAATATGTTACGTGACAAAATATTATTATGTTGAACGAGGAAAAGCTCTCACTTCCTAATAGTGTTATTACATCCACCCAGTAAGTAATTAGGTTGTACTATTTTCTGATTGTCATGTCGAGATAAACTTTTCTTTATAGCGGAAAAGTGCCCAGACCTAAGGAAACTTTAATCTTTATTTCTTTCCTTGAAGTAGTTAATCTTTTTGTAACGAAAGCTTTGTCCCATCAGTCGAGATAGAGGAGAGGACAGGGGAGACAAGCCTAAAATGGGTAGCCCGCCTAAAACGGGTAGCCCGCCCAGTTTTGAACTTGTCTCCTTGTCTTCCTTGTCTCTCTGGTAAAGGTTGCAGGAATACGCTGGATGCAGGCCGCTTCCAACCGACCAATCTCGAAGTCAATGGCGGAGTCCTAGGTTCAGCAGTGAACGCCTTATGGCTGAAATAATGATGAGTCATCATCATCATTTCAGGATATCTACATTTTGGATCTTATTTCCGTATATATCCGTCAGGATATCTACATTTTGGATCTTATTTCCGTATATATCCGTCAGGATATTTACATTTTGGATCTTATTTCCGTATATATCCGTCAGGATATCTTCATTTTGGATCTTATTTCCGTATATATCCGTCAGGATATCTACATTTTGGATCTTATTTCCGTATATATCCGTCAGGATATCTACATTTTGGATCTTATTTTCGTATATATCCGTCAGGATATTTACATTTTGGATCTTATTTCCGTATATATCCGTCAGGATATCTACATTTTGGATCTTATTTCCGTATATATCCGTCAGGATATCTACATTTGGGATCTTATTTCGCATAAGAAATATAAGCATTGCTCTCTTCATAGCTCGCTTCGGGACTTTAAGCTTATTTAAGATTCTATTGAAGATCTCATTTATGAATCCATAGCGAATTAGTGGCGCGGAAAGCTTGGGTGGGATAAAAATGCAAATCAAGAATATCTCGTCATGACATTATTCCAAACATTCAATCGGAATATTTATATAATTAGGTAGGGTTGGTAGAATAGAAAATAGTTAAAAACCTGCTTTGATAACTCCTCAAAACGAATCAAATTAGCCCAAAGAATATTTTAGTCATCCAGATTTTATTTATTTATATTTTCAAAGGAAAACAAACAGCTTAAATATAGCAACAATAGTTAAAACAGTAAATACAGAACTAAGCCTAAAGTTTTTACATAATCAGGTTGAGCGAGGGGCAAACAATATAACAAATAACAAGAACAATATTATAAGTTACATTTTTTTTTGTTTTTGTTGGGTCGACTTATTTGAGTTTAAGTGGGCACATGAAGCTATCACTCAATAGACGTCTCACTGCCGCAGGGAGGGTATTACCCACCCTGCAGAAGAAAGCTTCATCGCCATCGGATGTATAGTTAAGTTAAAAACATATTATATGAAAAAAATATTAATAATTATACTCATTAAAAAGATAAATAAATATTAGACAACATCACATAAATTGCTCTGATCCTAGGATAAGTAACCAAAGCACTCGTGTTAATAGAAACAACAACGACGGTACCACACCTCGCAGAACCGATACAATATAGAAAATATCGATTTCTACATTGACTCGAACGGGAATTGAAACTGGGACCTCAGAGTCGCTTGCCTTTCGGCCAAGGAGGTCGTCAACGTCAAAGTAACGATACAAAGTGAATAAAAATATTTCATTCAGTTTAGGTACGCCGACATTTTGGTGTCTTTTTCCTCTAGAATATTTTTTTATGGTGACATAGTAAAAAAAATCGTTTTAGGTACAACTTTCGATATATATACATGGCCATAAATTACCTTCTTTGTATTATGGCTGGTGGAGGTGGGTGTACAATTCATCAGAAAAGAACAATTTGAATGTTATTTTCACTGATCAAGTAAAACTACGTTATGTTATTTTCTTTTGGGGATTTATAAAACGATCGAATAAAAAATAACTAAGTGACTGATGATGACATACTGTTTTAATAACTTGAGCGGTATGAACTTGAGTTAGCGAAAAATTAACATAACTAACGACGAATATTCATTAATAATCAAATCCAGAACGAGCTTACAAAAAGTGCGTTGTGATATTTCCATATCAGATATTAAAATTCTATCCGTGCGATTACATTACTAAGTGAGCGACTAGAAATACAGAAAGAGCAACTTTAATATTAATATAGATTCGATTCTTCCAATTGAGGTTTTACATAACGAACTACTAAAAAGTTCACTTTAAGCAAAGTTTTGTTAGCTATAAGATAAGATAAGATTTTCTATTTGAGGTCTTATTTTTTTATTTTGATACGATTTTTTAATGAATTTTGTCAAAACCATCTAGGTTAGGTTAGAACAGTGACCATATACAGCGCGAAGCCGAGCGAGCGGAGCGAGCATAGCGAGCGTGCCGCGGCAGCGGCCAGCGAGCGCTCTATTCTATTTCTCGCTCAAACTCTAATCATTATATTATATCAGGGAAAACCAATAATTTATTTAAATTCATGATGATGATGATTCAATTAAAAATTAATAATTGCATGTCTTCTATCTAATCTTGTAGCTTACCTGTAAATAATTTCTAACCGTAAAATGCCGCTTAGTATAAAAATAGCAGTTGCCGAATATCGAAAAAAATACAGGACGTAACGTTGACACTTAAACAAATATTAGGTCGCTCAAATATTATGAAGCTTCTTATTTTGTATAATAGGTAACTCAAATTAATGTTTGTAAGTTGCTGTTCTGTTGATTTCTCGTCACTCGCAGTCAGTCGCTCACTTAGTATTAATATAACGTAAATTAATTATTTTTGATACTTAAAACTTTAATTTACAGTCACTCGTTTAAATACTACCCTTTTCTTTTTATTTCTTTTAAAAATATTTGAAGTGGCCAGGAAAAATTAGGTTAAATGATAAAAAGTTTGCAGTACAGAACTGAAATGGCGACAGATCACAGCAACAACATGCGACTCACGGATGCCCTTAAAGCTAAAGGGAAAAGTCTGAAAAACTATTATAAGACCTGCTTTACTACATGGCTCTGAATGCTGGGCCATTAAGAAGGTAGATGAAAAGCGAATGCAGGCAGCAGAAATGAGAATGTTAAGGTGGATGTGTGGGGTGACGAGAATGCACAAGATAAGGAATGAATATATTAGAGGAAGTATGAAAGTGGCACCTGTAGCAGAAAAGATGAAAGGACACCATTTCTTTTGGTATGGACATGTGATGAGAAGGGAAGAGGAGCACGTAACGAGAAGAGTGATGGATATGAGTATTGATGGGTGGAGAAGTAGGGGACGACCTAAGAAGAGATGGATGGATTGTGTGAGGAGAGATATGACTGAGAAGTGAGTGAATGACTCAATGACGAGTGACCGGAAGAGAAAGACATACTGCGCTGACCCCAGATGACCTGGGAACAGGGCAGGCGAATGATGAGTACAGTACTGAAATATCCATTGAGCTCTTAGATTGAGCTATATCGCTTACTCGGTATCCAATAAAGTATTACCGTAGGTATTTCGGAGAAATAAAGTAAAACTAAAGTATACACTTGTTTAACAATAGCGGTAACCCTACCAAGTACTCAATGGACGAATCATTGCCATTCGCAGATTTTACATTAAGATCGGATTTCACCAAAATGGCGGATTATTTTTTGAGTGAAAGGAATTCGGAGCCTTTCATATTTAATTTAATGCGCATTATAATATCAGTATTCGATGATGTAGGCTTAAGTTTCTTTTTAAGGGATTTATTGTCGATGATACCCTTTGAAACTCTTATTTGGGGGATAATGCAAAAAATCGGACTTATAGTGGACATACACAGTGCTACATCAAGATTTATAATGTTGTTAAGAGCCCCATTACAAGATTTGGACTGTTAAGTGGTTATTTGGTGATTGTTGGACATTCAAAAGATAAATCACAAATTGTAGGCCGTTTTTATTTTCGATTTATCTTTTAAATGTCTACTAATCACAAACTAGCCACATCTGTCAAAATTTTGTCATAGGTCTCTTAAAATATATGTAATACACCATTGAGTTAGATATTATAATTATCAATGTAATACACATTGAGAAATTAAAGATAATTTCAGTCATTTTAAAATATATGTCACCTCACAAGACATGTCTGACAAAATTTCAAATGTAAAATCCATAGACTAACCTTGATGTTAAGTTATTCCGAGGATAAAATTTGTTTTTAAATAAAACGGTTTAATGTTTAGCTTACGCATCCTCCTTACTAAATAATACTCGTAGCTTAAATGCGAAAGTATTTCAAAGTTTAACTGTGTGTCTGTTACGTTTTCAATAATCCTGAATCGATTTTAATAAAATTTGGAAAGAAGTGACATAAGAGGGAACCAGCTGTTTTAAATTTAGGATAATAAGACGCAGGCACTATAGTATTATGCTTAGTCTAGATTAATTTTAAATCTAGAATATCCGGCTGAAAATAATACGTTTTTTTAGTTTTGATAAAATACAACTGAGCACTAACTACAACTGATTTAAATACAATTGTCGGGTAGATTTATAGATACCTTATGTACTGTTTTTTTGTTTTATTACTCGGTAGTATACCTACCTCAATTATAATTACCTACTTGTTGAATAATCTTGTTTTGTTTTAACATTAATATTAATATTACGTTTTTCCTATCTTGCGTCAAGGCAGTTTGACTTTCTTAGATGTTGTAACACTCCGTCGAAAAGACAACTTGTTTTTAATTAGCAAACTTAATTGTCCTAACAGGGCGCCGGGAAGTATTCTTAATGAGATATTTTTAATAAAATTGTTGAAAACCCCCGCTGAGCTCTTTGATTAAAATAATAAAAACTGGTCGGCTGACCATTTTGCTTGTTAGATTGGTGGTTAAATGTATATTTTTTAATTAAATAAATAAATTATCTACTTGTTTATTCGACAATGTACTAAAGTAAATATAGCTCAATTGATAAGCAAGCTGAAGTAGCAATGGGGAGGTCACCAACCATCAGTCGAGACTACGACTTGACAAATGCAGGGTAGGGTGCGCTCCGATAAGGAGCGATGGATCATGCCGCTAGCAGCGGATGGAGAAGAATAACCGAGGATCGGGCTCAGAGGCGTGATGCGAAAGAGGCTGTAGGGACTATACTATATATATAAATAAATCTCTATTTCCCTAGGTCATCGCATCACGCGTAAACGTATGGAACAATTTCGCTAATTCTATTTTTCTTCTGTTGATTATTGTCAGGAGAAGTTTCTTATTAAGGAAAAAAAAATTAAAATTGTGCATAAAATCCTTTATGAATAAACTAAAGACGACGCGAACGAAGTCGCGGGCAACAGTATTTGATAAAATTAATAAACAGATTACCATTTATTATATGTTATATAAGGTGCTTCATAAATATCTGCAAAGGCTGAAATGGGTAAAAGTATTGCTGATATAGATTACGATAGTAAAGAAATTTTATGTCCAATACATCATAATTTTTTTCAAAAAAAAATTATATTAAATAAAGATTAGGCTTTATTCTGTCTCAAACCGTCCACATCTGTCCAAAAATGCTAACGTTTCATATTATACCGCTACCGCGCAGTGTCAAGGGCGGATGAAGAAGTGTGTTATGCAAATTGAAGCAAGTAACCATTTATTTACTGTCTTTTCGCAAATAATTAATTACCGATCCGGGGCACGTAATTCCTTGACTATCATAATCTATAAAGGCAATACTTTTACCCATTTCAGCCGTTGCAGATATTTATGAAGCACCTTATATAAGTAATTTATTTGGAACTAAACAGAAGCTTTACTATAGATATATATATTTGTTACTGCACACAAACGAACATAGTGCAGGAAAAAAACCACTTAGGATTGCAATTATCGCAATTAGCGATCTATTCCGGACAACCTTTAGACAGTTGAATTAAAATCAAAAGGCAGTGAATAGTTTAAATAATATGGTCTTCATAATTTTTTCACCAGCCTTTGGAAGTCTACTGTTAGACATAGACCTTCCCCACAGAACGCCGCAGCGAGTGGCACAGTCATTTGCATCCAACGGCTTCCTGTAAGCTTGATAAGGTTGTCAGTTCGTCAGTCGGTCGGGCGGGCCTGCTCACCCTGTATCTTACAATTCATGGTCTCCACTCCAAAAACTGTCGTCCCTGATAGCTCTGCTAGCGATTTGAATGTAGTAGATTGTAAATAGCAAGTGGTTAATAAATTGTTGATGCGAATCATCTACTGTGTCACTATCTTGTACACACCCTGTATTGAGAAGAGATATACTTGCTAGTACTCATAAAAGTAGGAACTCAATGAAAGAACAAACAAAATCTTAGAACCCACTTACTAAGTTACAAGTGCTAGAGTTCAGTACTAAACATATTAATAGACTTGTTTGCCTCAAATGTAAGCCTTTTTCTGTTTTATTGCTTTTTAGGGTTCCGTACCACAAAAGGAAAAAGCGCAACCCGTAACGAATCAGTTTGTTGTCCGTCTGTCAAGACCCTTTATCTGGGGAACGCGTGGAGGTATCGAGTTAAAATTAAAACCATATACTTAAGTCTACAGTCTTTTGAAGCTGTAAAAAAATCAATCTTCTTAGTTAACGTACAAAAAAGATACGGCCATTTAAGCTGCATATAACGTCTATTTCGACACACTCAAGGGAACATTTATAGGGTACATTTAGAGTTGTAAAGTGTCTTTCACGTTATAAATGTCTGACCAATATGACCGAACAAATTGGACATTTTCTAAATGTGACTGGACATTTTGGACATTTATTGTCACTAACGTCACATTCAATTCTATTGACAAACTATGAAAAAAAAACATTTGGTCACAAAAAAGTGCATTATTATAAAAGAGACAGGCTTTAGTAGTGATGATCTTCGAAATGAAATTTCTAAAATCTTTCTGCACGAACAAGCTAAAAAGTGTCGTATTGTTACGCGCGAGTTTTTTTTTAGTTCGATCCAGATCCAATTACATGTTTGATTGTATATTTTTATTGTCAAATACTTAACATTTAAGACTTTAGTAGAATTCTTCTTTTTTAAAGGACATTGTTCTACGTCCATACATTGTTCGCCTAAGAACCAACAGTAATAAAAAGTACCTTTCTAGGTTCGATATGACACGCATTTGTATATAAGAATAATAATTCTTGACGGACACTTCTGAGAACTTATTTATTAGCATTTATCATAGTGATTTTGAGGTTATGTTTGATTGTCATAAAACATTATAATGTAGGCACTTTAGGCACAGAATTTAACAGTTATCATGTCATACTAAGTACTTGTTTTAGTTTACCTACTTCTATAATTCACTAGCAATGTTTTATAATATACTTATATTAATTACTCTACAATTACCTACCTACTTATTTAAATTCCATTTCTTATCTTGGGATTTCTCTGAAGAATGCAGAAGACAATAAGCAATACCTACCTATGCACTAGCACTAATTAAGAAAATGAAACTCAGGTTGTGATGACATAGGTATTTATTTTATTTATAATAATAAAAAACAATTAACTACTCTAATTAGGCAGTTGATCAACATTTTCGAGCAAAATGTAATCTAAGAATTGTCCAGGGGGGTTTATATTCTCTATCAGGCCCAAGTTATATACCATAATATTGTGGTCATGACATGTGCCCAACAAAACAAATACAACAGTAATTATTAATTGCAATATGGAGGTGGATTTCTGTATGCACATGGTGACTCCGAGCATTTATCAATGAACAACCACATAATATGCAAGTTTTGGTGACCCGCAGTAGGAGTTGAATCTTGTGAGGCTATTGTTGCACTTCTCTCAGATATCAATGTGTGACAAGCATCACAAATGTAGTCAGCCAAAGTAGCCTGTAATATAAAAAAAAATTAAATCAAGAGAAAAATGTTAATTGACTCGATCAACTTTATGCAATAAAATAAAATGTTTACAATTGAAACCAAGATTAAAACACTTACAATCCTTGGTGTAATCTGTTGTTGTACTTGTAACAGGATAACATTATCATCTTAAATATGTTATCTCACAATAAATTAATGTTACATTTAATGCATCTTAAAGGTACTCTTGTGGCTTTAGTACCTTTTGATGGTGATGGCCATAATTAAAATTTTGTAGCCCTTTCAGCTCTTTGCCAGCAAGGATGAGAAATGTAATGTAAAATCATATTAAAATTGACAAATTACTGAATTATAATTTTAAGTGTTAATGATGGAATCATTTTTATGTAAAAAATACATAGCTGCAAAGGTCTTTCTAAGAGGATGTTTTTGATATTGACATGATGTTGCGTTGATATGATAATTGATGTGATTGTGTGCGGAGTGGTAACATCATATTACAAAGCGCACAGTTCCTCCCAATTGAGCTCATGTTTGTAATTGCTTGATTGGCTTCAATCCAACAAGTCGTAGTACATATGAAATCATGAGGCTGCACCTGGAATTTCATGTTTTTAGTGATTTAAATGATAATTATGTAGGTTAAAAATGACTTATACTTTCCGAAATAAACTATGTTAAAACTTACGGAAAGCCAAAGCCACCCATTATTGTATGCAGTAAATAATCTGTTCATCTTTCAGCACCTTAAAGCCACTAGCTGAACCACAACATTATGTAGATTCCATCGTTAGTCCGTCATGAATGCAGAGTACGTAATAGAACAAGCCAGATAGGTCGCTAAAGAGACGTATCGATATCCGTTGTTAGAGCCTTGTCGTAATTTATAAAAACTTATCACAAAACAATTTAACAATTGCACCCCGATTCTGAAAATGTTTTTAAATCAAAGGGCTATTTCAACGTCTTGTTATCTGTCAACGTTACTGACACTTTTATTTTCTTTGCATGGCACAAGGCTGATTTACCCAATGAAGTTACAATAAATTGTTTTTATTTTAATGAAAACGTCGATTTCACAGTATTATATTTCCTTAAGACACATAATATTAAATGTCTATTCATTCTATTTACTTACTAAAATAAGTGACTGATGGTATTGTCACATTGGCCAAATCACAGAAGCCCATACGTAGCACAGTAGTTTATAAAAATATTTTGTACAAATGATAGAAATCATAAAAGTCCTTTTTTATTTGATTTGACGATCCTGAAGTGTCCGTTACAAAGTAATTAATGATAATTAATGCAAAAAATAAAACAAGAATTATGGTAATTGTCATATGTGTGTTGATTCTTAGGCGAGTTTTAACAATGTCCTTTATACTAAAAAAAAAATATGTGACCATCGTGACAATAAATGTCTAATGTGACCAAGCATTTATCATAAATGACGGACGCTTATAGCATATGACCGTCAATTTACAATTCTAGGTACATTTCGTTGATAGTGTACTATGTGTCTAGTACTATGAAATTCGGCAAGTAACATCGTCTTATACTACAAGTACCCACAGAGAAATATCTGATAAATATAGGGTAAGGTTGCCGATATTGTACCAGTTAACGAACTTTACAAGCTGGCGCAAGAACTGTATGATCTAAGAAGATTTTCTCAGTAGAAATAAAACTGTTGCTCTATTGGTTTTCATTTTTTATTAGTAAAAAGTGAGGGAATACAAAAACATAACGACATTTAAAGTTTTAAAAAAAGTCTCAAAAAGTACAATTTAGGAAACCGGTTTCCTTAATTGTGCCATAGGTATCCTAAATTGTACTTAACGATCTAAATGAGACTCAAGTGCCTTGAGAAGCCGGACTCGTCAATATTATAATTTTTTTCTGCAGTGAACTGCTCCTTGTCTATAATTTGTTCCAAAAGATTGAATAATTCTGTAACGTTTTCACGGTTAAATCCCTTTGCTCTATTCAAAGATGTTGCTTCTGGTTGGCGAACACTAAGTTCCGGATGTCTTTTAAGAAATGAGTAATACCATTTTTTCCCAGCCACTTTAGTCGTTTTTGAAAAAGTGTTTTGTATGCCATTTTTTTCCGCAATGTCATAAGCCAGTTTTCTGACTTCCTTTATTGTGAGTCAAAACATAATATGCTTTTCCATATTTAACAAATGCGACACAAACTCTTGCTCAAGTTCATTGTGAAAAACAGTTGGTTTGCCCTTCGAAATGGTATTTTCATTCGCTTAATTGTTCGAACTTGAAAAATGTCTCATTAAAGTGGGTTTAGGTACGTTGAACATGCGTGAACACTGGTTTATTCAAATGGATTTCTTTTTCAAACAATCTGAGGCTTTTTCCAAATCATCTTGCGTCCATTTGTAATACTTTTTATCTTCTCCCAACATTTGAAAATATTTCAATCGAATTAAAAATCGAGTTAAAGAACTACAATACACCTAAATTGTACCGGTACAATTTAGGATTACCCTACCTGGTAGAAATTAGGCAACACTAAGTTTTATTTTTATGCGAACCGGCATTATAACCTCGAAACGCTAAACATAAAACTGTATGCTCAAAAAAGTACACTAATATGCTTTCCAAAAAGTTGCCACAAGAAATCCTTAGCTGAATATCCATAAAATAAGATCAGAACGCCGTAAATATTATATTTGTTTACTACACTTTAACCTGTTGCGTCATTGACTCCAAAAGGGCAGCGATTGCGTTATGTTGGTAGCATTGCATTTGAGTGTTGCCATTTCTAAACTTAACATTACGGTTTGGTAGATTTTGAGGTGGTACAAATTATGAGCCGGTCCAATTTAGGCAACTCGACCCTACATTTGTAATCAAATTTTGAACTTAATTTATAACTAAACTGCGAGAGTCGATTCCTGAACTATTTATGTACCTACAAATTTGTACGGAACCCCCGGTGGGCGAGTCCGACTCGCACTTGTCCAGTTTTTAACCTTGATTTAATGTACTTCAAACTACTTGGTCGGTGAGGCAAAACATCGTTAGGAAACGTGCACATTCTAAACATGATAAAACTGATTAATGTGGTCATTGTTCAAATTGATCTATCTTTTTTTTAATATTGGACAACATCACAACTTTTGCTCTGATCCTATGATAGGTAGCTTAAGCTGACTTGTGTTACAGAAATCAGAAACAGACGACAGTACTACAACACCCAGACCCGAGACAATATACGGAGTTCCGTATATTGTCTCGGGTCTGGGTGTTGTGGTACCGTCGTTGTGTCTGATTTCTGTAACACAAGTGCTTAAGCTACTTATCATAGGATCAGAGCAATGTATGTGATGTTGTCCAATATATTTTTTTATCTTGGATCATGGTCAAGGGAGCTCTGACTAGGAACGGGACAGTACGCTTGAAAGAAGAGATAGTTAAATTAAGTCATAAAAAGTCCGAAATAAATAGGAACTCTAGAAAACTTTAATAAATTACGACTCTTCCATCTGCTAGTAAATGTAACTTCGAGCCATCTTGTAGCTAGAAACATAATTCACATTGGTCAAGTAGGCTTATTCCACATAGTAATACAGACGATTTCCTAAAGAATAGCCGAGGATTGGGCTTAGTAGAGTGATTTGGCGATGCCCATGTCCAGCAGTAGGCTTATATGGGCTGATTTGTGATTATGATGACATGAAATCTAAATGTCACGTTGCGACGTAATTTTAAGAAATTATAGAAGAATTTCTGATAAGGCATACATGCGCACAACGATATTTAGTATTACATAATGGACCGGTATTCGAGTGTCAATAAAAATCAATTACAGTTATGGTGGGGAGAATGTCAAAAAGTTACTATTGAAGAAATTCAGTTCTCCGTATAATCATAAAAATAAGACGCAACTTTGACACATGTTTGTCAACTTAGCAGAACCTATAACGTAGAGATTATTTGATCCACTGATCTATCTCTCTGATGATCGTTCTGTAGTGACAGAACCACTGAATCAGTGATCAAATAATCACAACGGGCAGGACCAAAGACAATGCGACACCTATCGGTATAAATGTGCAGTGTGGTTCCCCATTACGAGCAATTCTGTTTCGAATACCAATTAATATGTATACTCGTCATGATACAAAAATAATATTTGTTATGAAAATGAAAAGGAAAATCGTTTAATTGCTGGAAACAGGTAACATAAGTTAGTTAGGTACAAAATCAGATCCTTGTTTCGCTGTACACCTATCATCATGCAAACATTGTAAGGAAATTAACCAATAAAAATCATTATAATCTGTCAACCTTAAAATTTAAATAATTGTTAACAGTGTATAAAGTATTTTTAGTAGCCAAGCAATACCTTTTTAAATGTATTTGTATGTATCCGTTATATATCTACAGACTGGTAACCTATTACATATTTGTATGCCCATTGCGTAACAATTTTTTTGGTATAATCTCAGTCTTGGGGCACTAGTACTAAAGTTGTGGTAAAAAATAACCAATGAATAAAATATATTGTAATCGTACAGTGACTTTACTGTGACTAAGTTGGTTGTGACACAAGTTTCTTCCACTTCAGAAATAACGATGTTCAACTCCTTATAAAATTAGATACGTGGGTTTTCGTATAAAAAGTATAAAACAGGAATGTTCGAATGAAGTTAACGTACGTTTCCAAAGTTAGCGAAGGCGTAACGAGTTGCGTGGGCAAAATTAGAAATTGATTTATGAATTTTGGGTTACACCCACCTAGAAACACCCAATATGCGTAGGCGGGGGCGAGGGTAGGTGGGGCATACCACGCATATTTTTGAAGGACTGTTTGAGACTGAAAAATGAAAATAATAAATACGATATTTTACAATGTTCTATGTTCCTTGGAATTAGTCGTCAAAATTAAATTTAATAATTCGAGTTTTTTATTAGAGTCTTTAAACATAGGTTGATAAGTGAAGACTATTTAATAAAAGCCGCTTGCTAGTAACATTTATTTTATTTTATTTATTTATTTAGTATATACGATCGTTGACAATCGATGGTTAGTATTACAACAAATGGTAAGTAATTTAGGACTAGATTGACAACCAAATTGTATACACACTACATGATAAATATTTAAAAATAATAATTATTACGAATGCTTTTTAGATGCGTATTCTTCTTGAACTCTAAAGAACTAATCAATTATTTAAAGGTTGGTACTGACCAACGTTACGAGGCGTAATGTAACATGTTACGCAGCGAGCATTCATGCTGTCAGTACGTAGTGTTACAACGAGCAGGATTAACACGGAATTTAGCACTTAGCGTAACGTAACATGCTCGCTGCGAATGTTACATCACACCTGACGACCTCCGTAGCCGAGAGGCAAGCATACCGGACTTGGTGTTGCTATCTCTGAGGTTCCGGGTTCGATTCCCGGTCGGGTCAATGTAGAAAAATAACTTTTCTATATTGTCTCGGGTTTGGGTGTTGTGGTACCGTCGTTGTTTCTGATTTCTATAACACAAGTGCTTTGGCTACTTACTACAGGATCAGAGCAATGTATGTGATGTTGTCCAATATTTATCTATTTATTTATCTATTTACCTCGTAACATTGGTCAGTTAAGAGTTTTAACTTGTTTTACAAGGAGTTTTATGACGACAAGTATTTGCGCGATGGCGAGCGGTCGCGGTAATACCGCGCGGTAATGTAAACGGTAAACATTGTTTAGTGAGTTCTTGTACAGTCGAAGGCAGGTCAACGTACTGAAGTAGTTAAAGGTCACTGAACCGAATTTCATCTTTAAGTCCTACATGTAGAGATCAATATCAATTGAGGAAATTTGACGTTTTATGGTAGGTTGACAAGCTGTTGTCTGAACGGCGCATTTATCTAAGCTTAGCCTTAGATGTTCCGTTTTATGAAGTAAGAACTTACTCATAATTAAATAAATAGTATTATTTATTGAAATATAATTTGTTTTTGTATCATAAGGCTAAGTTCAGATGACCGTCTGGTACAAGAACTGACTAAACAGTGTTTACTGTTTACAATAATACGCGCGGCACGATTACCCCATAAGTTCAATACCTCTCTATTGTACTGCTTTCGCATTTTCAAATTAAGGCCCGTGTAGTCGCCAAATGTAAACTAGCATGTGGATTCAAAAGCCTACTTCTTAAGCCCAGTTTGTCAGAAAAATATATTAAAAAATATGCTAAGAATTGTCAAAATTTACACGACATTCTGAGCATAGCATTTGTTTCTAGTACTATACTTCATGAGAAAAAATATATTGAAATCATTAAAAACAAGCAAGAAAACATGCTAATTCTTCTTCTTCTTTTAAACCGCTTGACCGATTTAATTCGTTTATACGTCAATTAATAGACCAAGCTAAGCTAGCTAAGCTAAGCTAATAGCTACAAACTGAATTCATAGGATTTTTTATTCGAACAATTGCTTCCATAGAAAAAGTATTTTTTTCCTCAATTTTCGCAACCTAAAGACGCAGCGACGGTCGTAACAGCCACGTTTCATTTCGCGCTGTTATGAACCGTATTTTAATGAGTTTTCGTGCTATATTCGTCATCGTGCACTACTCGCCTTAACCTATTTTTCCGCATTACATTTAGTTGAAAATCTGTCAACTTGTCTACACATTATTATACCATTTTGCTTTTAACATGCATAAGTAAGTTAGTCTTCACTTATTTTATTAATTTTCTACCCAAAATTTAATGTAATACAAAATGATATTTCTCAAAATATACTGCCTTTGGACTCGTAATGTAATCCGATAAAATGTTCAAACCCATTAGATGTCTGCGAATTTAACTCTTATTAGAATAATACTCATAATAATATTGTCAAACCTCCTCAGAGGATAATAATGATAATAACCAGCGAAATACGTTCTCCTCAAGTTGTGCAGAACGTTCTAAATTACACCCCTTTTAGCAAATTACAGCATTAGTCTCACTGGAAACCGATACCCTTAAACATAACGCAGGAAGAACAGACTACCCACTTATCTTTGTTCCTCTCAGTGCTATATCCCGTTTTTTGACAGGGTACGGTTGACCATGACACGATGAAATAATTCTAGTTTTTACGTGACTACCCAAAAAAGAGTGTAATGTAAGAATGAGGTTCATGTATTTAAGTATGTATCCATGTCTCTGTGTGCAAGTTTCTTTATTCCATCATAACGCCGATTTTATGAGCAATTATTAGAATCCTTACGTTCAACCGGGTGACATGGCTTTGTGATGTAATATTCAATTATGATGAACTTATCTTATTCACTCACTTTATCTATTTTAGATGTTTTTTTTAAATAAGTAAAATAAGAATAATAATTTTAAAACACGACTGTCGTTAATAAAAGTGAACTAAAAAGTTAGAAATATATTGTAAATCAGTATGAAAATGTTTGCAGACAGACGGACCTTCATATTAATTATATTACACTTACATACTAAAGGGACTGCAAAACATTCCCTACTGATTTACAATTCGTTTCTATAATCTCCTTTGTTTTTATAATATAACTGGACTGGCTTTTCTAGACTATTTTGTGGCTATTACAAGTATTCGTTACAAAGTGCTTAAAATTTAAACTAAGTTTTTTGTTTAGTCATTCATTTAAATACCAAACCAGTTTTTTTAAAGGTCATGTCAAATTTATTTTGACTGTCTTTGAAAGTATTTTTTGTGTTATGTCTTTTTTAAACTATGTTATATTATGTTTAAGATATTTATAAAAATAAATTTTAGATGCAGGCTGCTTCCAAACGGCCAATCTAAAAGTCAATGGGGGAGACATACTCGTATGTTCAGCAGTAGACGTCGTATGGCTGAAATGATGATCATCTCCTTACAATTATTTTTATATATTTTTAACTGGCCATAGCCATACCTGCCTCCTACATGCCTAACAGAAACCCTTTTTTATGTAGACGAAGATTTATGTCCATAAAATAAAACGCTATCGGGTCAAAAGCAAGTTGTCCTGAGACAAGTCACTTGACCCTCGATGCGGCGTTAAATAGAATGATATTTTCAATAATTTCAGATCTTTATCACTTCACTAAACATTAGAACACAAACTACACCAAACTTGCACTCTAAAGCTCTTTAAATGATAAATAAAAACCACTATAATAGATCGACCATGCTTTTCGTTTGACTAATATCCACGCAAATGTCTTTTTTTTCTGTGCTCGCAAGTATAACGCGAGTTTGAGACATGTTTATCAACTTTTCATTACCTTTATCGTAGTGATTATTTGATCAGTGGCAGCAGTGACAGAACGACTGATCGAATAATCACTGCGAGCAAGACACATACTACTTACTATTACTGCGTCGTCTCCCGGGTGGTAGCAAAGTACCAGTATTTTGCCTCTAGAGCAATTTTTTACTAAGCTCCCTTTTGTGATGCAGCGGTACACACACTACTCGGTTTAATTTTTTTAGTTTTTAGGAATATTGGTTTTTTTCGTGTTTAATTGATTTATTTATTTATTAGGTTTATCAACTGTAGTTACAATGTTTCTTATTCTAGTGTAACATGGATTGCGATGTTTGTGGTTATTGCACAACAGATTTACAGATAAACTCTGCGTACACCATACATTAGCACATATACAACAAATACATTTTGTGAAAGAACAGCGCAAGAAAGAATTGTGGCGAGTCTCAGCTAACCATAATTTAAGAACATGAAAAAAGCTCATTTACCTAAAAATTTAAATATATTTTTAATACGACCATATGATTATTTTATTAACTTGTTGTTGTTGTTTATCTTTGTTTTATAATTTCCTGTCTTGTTTTTGTAACGTGTGTATGTGTCTGTTTTGCAAAACTAAAAACTTCTATCTATCTAAATAGAAATTGTATTTTGCAAAACATATGTGCAGATATGCAGCAGTAATGATAAATGTGCAGTGTGGTTCCACATTATCTGCGTTTAAATAAGAAAAAAATTGCACTACAAGAAAACAACATACAATAAATTATAGGTTCAGTTTTAAGTTTTTTTTTAAATTATCCTTATTAGAGAGGGTTGATTCACTCAGTAAATAGGTCTTTAACTATTTATTTTGTTTTATACATATAAATTTGAAAGCATATGGTGTAAAAACGAATGATCTGCGGAATATTTGCTGACGCAAACAATCTTACGGTTGATCGAGCGACTTGAGTCGCCCTTTACCGTAGACTTGTGGACACCGGGTTTGATTCCCACGGGTTATTTATAACAATTTCTTAATTTTTAACACGCTTTTAATGGCTTTGATGTAATTGGATCCCGAATCCCAAACTAAAAAAGAACAAGAATAAGATTATTTTCATTTGACACAAAATAATAAATACTCCTCTGAACAATATATTACAGTTGTGCCAAAAAAGCTAAGTATAAATCGTAACATTTTAAAAAAAAAAGTGTCAGTTTTTAAAATTAAAATAAAAAAGGGTGTGGACTGACGAACTATTCCAGTTGTGAGTGATAGCCGCTGGATGCAAACCAGTGCCTCTCAGTGTGGCTTTCTATAGGGGAGGCCTATGTCCAGCAGTGAACTTCCAAATAAATATAATAATGAAAATGAAAATTATGATGTTATCTCATACCTTCGAATTTGTGCTCAAAAGGCTATAGCCATTGTTATTAAGTCGTAAGTAATTAAATTTGTTGTAACAGACCAAAGGTTGTTCCCCATGATGAATAGTAATCAACGTCTTCTTTTCCAATATACCTCAGTGTCTAAAGAGGAAAGTCTACGACCAGTGATGACATATGGAGCTGAAACGTGGCCTCTCATTATTGGTCTCATAAGAAAGCTCAAGGTCGCACAGCGTGCTATGGAAAGGGCTATGCTCGGTGTTTCCTTGCGAGATCGAATCAGAAATGAGGAGATCCGTAATCGAACAAAAGTCGCTGACATAGCCCCACGGATTAGCAAGCTGAAGTGGCAGTGGGCGGGGCACATAGCACGTAGAACTGACGGCCGATGGGGCAGAAAGGGTCTAGAATGGAGGCCGCGTAACGGCAAGCACAGCGTAGGACGTCCACTCATATGATGATCGGACGACATAATAAGGGTCTCAGGAAGAAACTGGATGCAGGCCGCTTCCAACCGACCAAACTGGAAGTCAATGGTCCTCCATTGACTTATGTTCTTATTGGCCTATGTTCAGCAGTGGACGTCCTATGGCTGAAATGATGATGATGATGATGTATAAAATATGTGATTAGAAGGTTAGCCATGAGTTACGTGACACCATGTATAATAATAGGCACTAAAAAGTCGCAAGCTACACCTAGTTACCACATTTCTCTCAGTGTATGTAGTTAGGCATTAAAATATAAGCCCACTAAAGAAAGACTACATAATAACCTGTATGATATATGTGTAAGCAAAACAACAATATCTCAACATTTGATGAGCAGACAAAACATGTCCCGCGTCCTTTCTCATTAGACCCATTAAGCCGGGCCCATCTGGGACAATTTGTCCCAAGCCATAATCCCCCACGCCCAACTTTAGGGTCTAGTCCGTTAAAGTTTTGCTTGTAAATTTTGACAGGCGCTCAATTTTAATAAAAGCCCTCAAAAGGTTTTGTAAGTAAAAGATGTCATCATTTATTTTTCATAAACAAAATATTCTAAAAATCACACCAATTAAATATATTATCTAGCCGTAAACTAAAAAAGATTGTACTAAGGCGACTAGATAACGGATAGTAAACATCTAGATTTAGGTACAAATAATTCCCTTCCGATATTCCAACCGGCCTATCTGGAAGTCATTGGTTGAGGCCTATGTTCAGCAGTGGACGTCCTATGGCTGAAATGATGATAATATGCGAACCCGTAGTCCTAAGCGCGAGACTCTTTACCAGAGTCCAAAGGTCACGTAAGTACTCCAACGTTCAATAAACCCTTTAAATACCTTTTAAAATTTAAATTAATTTTAATCTTTTCACTATAATAACCTCTTTAGACTATTTTTTATTATTGATCAGCGAATAACATCTAGTCTAGACTTTTATTTCTCTAAAATTCAATTCTGCCCCGATTTTATTTTAAATATAATCATGACAAACAAGGTCAAGCCTCTTAAGATTTTCACTAGAAAAATAAAGAAAAAACATTCATGAAAACGCGTCTCAAAGCTGTGTCAATCGCAATTTTCGCTTCGATTCTATTTCAAGACAGCACGGGATATATATCCCAGGAATACGCGAAATCCAGACAGATTGGTCTTTGATATACTGCCTAGAACCAAATCTTACCATAGACAAACCCGAGCTATGTGTATCAAGGTGTTCAATGCCTTACCGGAACACTTAAAAGCATTGCCATTATCAAAGTTTAAGAGTGGATTGAAAAATTGGCTTATGGGTAAATTATTTTATAGCACAGAGGAATTGATTAATATTAATAAATAAATTGACAGTAAAAATAAATAACGCAATGAAAATAATGTATATTAATAATAATTTTGTAATTTCGTGAGTGTTTTAATTTGATAAATTGATTTATAAATTTTGCATGCTTTAAATGACAAAGCTAAAAGTGCTGATCTATATGACATTATACTTATTTATAAGACCCACTGTAACCACTTTTATAGCAAAATAAAGATTCTATTCTATTCTATTCTATTCTATTCTATTCTATTCGCTATGGACTACGAATTTCGTAGCAGCACTCGTAGTCGTTTGATTTCGTAGTTGTTTGGCGTAGCGTGTTGCCTCCAGAATCCATTATTTTTGACACTAAAGACTTAGTAAAAAGGTTATTCAAAAATCAATGTTCGCAAGCTTAAAAAAAAGTTATTCGTGATTTGAAATTTGTGCTAGCTTTTTGTTGACTGCAGATAATGAGCCCACAGTTTATAAAAACAACATTGTTTATTATGGTTAAGACAAAATGTTGAGACTGTCCATCGGGGAGGATACAAACCCAACAAATTTAAAGATCCAGAAATCAGTCCAGGTGTTCTTGATTTGTTCATTGTGTAAATTACCCAACTGTTTTATTTCAATAGATTAGCGATATCAAAATATGGTTACGCAAGGAATACATTTAAGTGACAGTATTTAATCAGAGGAAATATTTTGATAAATTATTTTATCGGACAGCATCACATACGTTGCCCTGATCTTTTTAAGCCGCAATTGTATTTTGAAAATCAGAAACAACGACGGTACCACAGCACCCAGACTCGTGACAACATAGAAAAGTTAATTTTTAAAATTGACACGACCGGTAATCGAACCCGGGATCTCAGAGATTGCGATGCTAAGTTTGGTGTGCTTGCCTCATTTGATACAAGCAAAATACGCTTATATTATTAATTTTATGTTTAGTATCTACGTCTTCAAGGTACTTTCTTCCAAATGGGTTTTGCTATTGGGATTCCAATTTGGTTGAAGTGAATATGCAATGTAAAAAAGCGTCTATTACCCAGAACTTTCCGGGCTTTAGAATACTCAGAAGTTTTCCAATTTCGCGAGTAACATTTAAGCTTGCCTTGTTTTATTTAGATTTAGCATTACCTTGCTAATTTCTATTATGAAGTGAGAATTTAAGTAGCGTGAGAAAAGAACAGCCCTCATTAATTTCAACCGACTTTGAAAAACCTGTAGTCTTCAATTTAACGCGTATATTTTGTCCTTTTTACTTTAGGGTGCATGCAATCAAGCCACTGGTGGCAGCAACCAGTGGCTAGCAATAAGCTGTTTACATGATTTTTCATACATTTTGTATGGACACGCCGCACACGTGTTGCAAGTGGCAGCCACATGCGACTGACTGGCACAGACTGTACAGTATAAAGAATGTTTATTCGTGACGGCCATCGAATACTCGTAGCGGCCACTAACCACTTTCGTTTGTGCAGTCCTAAAGAATGTGTTAAAATTAAGTTTTATAGTTATTTTTGAAACTAGATGAAAATAGATTCAAGCGAATAGGGGATTACTTCGAATTTACTAAAAAGAAAACACAAAATATATTTTTTTCTGACAAATTACAGGAACATTTATAACAAGCTTACTTTACAAATGATAATAATAAGAGCGGAGTTCCCTCCAGCACGCTTACACCCGACTTAAGAACAGTAAAAAAATATGTTATTCTTATCTACGAAGATACCGAGCTATTCTTTGAACATCTAGGCCCTCATCGTTCTCAATATACTCAAAAGATATTGAACTCTGAACTAAGCTAACCCCAGATTATATAACAGAAGGCAGTGAAAGGCAAAATCATAGAACGCGAACAAACTACCGAATTGAAATTATTTAAGTTATTTGTTGGGGCTGAAAATGTTGCTTAATTTTATCAGTAAAATCACTCAGTAGAAGAAGGCTAAATAATAAATTAGGACTTTTTATATATCGCATTTGTCGAAACAAGTTATTATGTAATGTTGTTTATATCCAAGCAAATGGGTGGTCAAAATAGTAAGTCAAATGTAAAAGGGTGCTTTTATGTAGTAGGTATCTCAAATTATTCAATCATCACAACTCGCATCGCACAATTTTAGTCAGGCCGGATTCATCCATAATTTTACTAATCTGCTAGAGTCTTGTAACATAATGGCAGCACCAAAATTAAACAACCTTGAAATGTTAATACTTTTCCTGTTATTTAAAAAAAATATGTGGCCTGGAAAAAAAGAAAAAAAAAGGTTGAGTGACAAAGGAGTTTGCAGAATGGTTTGCAGCATAATGCTGCACCCTGTAGTACAGTGCCCGGCGGTAAATATTGCACATCGACCTTTGGAAAGAGACAATCAGCTAATTTCGGCTTCGTAAAGCCTTATTTTTGTCGCACACTACCATGACGTTTGTTGATACTACATAGAGTTGTTAAAAGCCCAAACAATTTTATTTATTTTGTTTATATTTTAAATAATTTCGTTGGTATATTATACATAATGTTTGTTTTACATCTCTATATAGTTAACGCGGAAATCAAAACAAAACAACAATAAAGTATTTAGTTATGAATAGAAATTCAGATAAACGATAAATCTAATAATTGATGGACATGGAAAACAGCATTCGTTTGTATTCGGAATTGCGATGATTGCCGATGTGCAATATTTACCGATGGCAAAGAAAATATAATAAATGATCTTGGCCGCCGGGTACTGTACAATGTAGTCTAGGAATTCTAACAGCATTTTTTTTTCTCTTTATTTGGTACTACAAACAGTTACATTAATGGCTTAGTCTCTAATTTTACTAAACAAATTACTTGCAATATAACCAGCACCGTTGTCCACAGATATGATTAATAAAATTAAACGGTGGAGCATCGCAAAATTAATTTACATAGTTCTCGTTTACAAAACTATTCGCACCCCAAGGTACGAATAACATCACAAACATTTTTTCTAAACGTAGGAGGTGGGTGAGCTTGAGAAAAGGTCGATGTCGCAGAAATGTTTGTTGTATAGGCTCATTAATCTATACAATGGAGAACGCTCACCTGCGTGCATTTTACAAGTTTTGGTAGCAAATAAAATTGGTTTGCGAGTTTGACGAATGGCGTAAGAGCGATATGGTACATACAGGTGTATTTGATTATTAAGTTATTTACAGTCAAATTCATTGTGTAAAATATTGTACAACAACATGAGGTCGAAGAGAATTCTCCTCATTTCAAGTTTGGGTAGAGAGTACTTTTGCAGCAGAGCATCGCAAGAAGACTTTGAGCGAAAGCAACGAAAGTGCATTGATCGCACGAATTTTCGTTGAACCCTCTCAATTTGACTCTTATACTTGGCATAGAATGGGTTCCAAATAGAAGTCGCGTATTCTAATTGGGATCTAACAAGAGATTTAACCAAACTATGCTATAACTTCGTTTTCGAGTGTAAATGGTGTTAATTTCGAAACTAAAAACACATTTTCTTGGGCTGCCTCTATATTTTTCCGCTTCCCAATTGAGCCATCTGCCGTCAAAGTCGACATAACATCTTTATAAATATTGTATTTTTCGTATAACAAAGTTTGGTACGCCCCAGGGAAATTGTGGGATAAGTTTGTCTTTCTAATTTTCGCGATCCGGCCACCTCCGATAAATATTTACACCATTTATGTATTTACTAATATTAGATTAAGTTTGCGACTGTTTGATTGTCAGATAGTATGAAGAAAGATGAACTAATAAGTTCATTGAAGAATATAAGAAGAAGATATAAGAATATAAGAAGAAAAAGTTCATTGCCTAAAGACGAAAGTCTACAACCAGTGTGTGTTACCAGTGATGACATATGGAACTGAAACGTGGCCTCTCACTATGGGCCTCATAAGAAAGCTCAAGGTTGCACAGCGTGCTATGGAAAGGGCTATGCTCGGCGTTTCTTTGCGAGATCGAATCAGGAATGAGGAGATTCGTAAACGAACAAAAGTTGCTGACATAGCCCAACGGATAAGCAAGCTGAAGTGGCAGTGGGCGGGGCACATAGCACGTAGAACTGACGGCCGATGGGGCAGAAAGGTTCTGGAATGGAGGCCACGTACCAGCAAGCGCAGCGCAGGACGTCCACCTACAAGGTGGTCAGACGACCTGGTAAAGGTCGCAGGAAGGCGCTGGATGCAGGCCGCTTCCAACCGGCCAATCTGGAAGTCAATGGGGGAGGCCTATGTTCAGCAGTGGACGTCCTATGGCTGAAATGATGATGATGATGATGATGATTTTTGCGCTACTTACTTTTTTTTTTTAAAAGAACCTTCTCCTGACTATAAATAACACAACGAAAAAAATAATTAGCGTAATTGTTCCATCCGTTTACGCGTGATGCGATGCCAAGGGAAATAGAGATTCATTTTTATATATATATAAATTAGGAAGTTTGTATTTTGATGTTTTATACATAATCACGCTTTACTGACTAAACAGAATTGCTGAAATTCATCACATATGTATAAAAACTGTAAAATAAATAACGCAAAACCTTTAAAGGAAATATTCTACTGTAAAACTACAGCTTTTACTGTTTTCTAGTGTTAAAATTAAACTTTCCATTTCCATTAAACCGCGACCAGCTCACATATGTTTGTATGGAAAAGTCTTATTTTTTTGGGAATTCGATGTTCGTCTCATAGAAAAAGTTGTTCTTTCTATTCTGCATTACAATTTTGGTTCTAAACACGGCGTTTCGAGGTTTTTTTCCATGCTGAAATTTTATGCTAATCTCTGTTTTATAATATTTTTCACCAACTTCAAAAAAGGAGGAGGTTCTCAATTCATCGGAATCATTTTTTTTTAAATGTATGTTTAGCGATCATTCGTTACTACGTTGACCGATTTCGATAAAAAAAATTTGTTTGAAAGGTAATACTTTCAGAATGGTCCCATATAAATTTGGTTAAATTCTGATGATGGGATCTATAAGAAAATCATCAAACATTGCATGAACTCCGTACCACGCCAACTGATTTTAGTATCTATCTTACCTAATATCTTTGCTAAATGTGGACCGATTTTGATGATTCTTTTTTTATTGAATAGCTTATAGTTCAGAGATACTATAATAAAACATTTTTGGAAAAAATTCACCCCTATGGGTGGAAAAATAGGAAACGATATCGGTGTTTAGCAGTTAAATTATGTTTGCACTCGTAAGATTTGTTCTGATTAGGATTTATCACTAAAATAGATGAAATAAGTTAATTATTGGAGGTTTAAAAAAAAAACAACTTCAAAAAACTAAAACGCTAAAAATAATCTTAACGCCAGTCGATGAGAGATTCTATGTTTTCGTTTGCACCGACTCCAAAAGTAACTGATTAGGTACTTAAGTGTTAAGATTATTTTTAGGGTTTTAGTTTTTTGAAGTCGGTTTTTATTTTTTAAATATTATTTTAATCTTTTAATAATGTGAATAAACGACCTACGAGTATTTAAAAAAAATGTAACAGTGTAACTTTGTAATAATGTGCAAATTTAAAAAAAAACTATTTTATTACTAAAACTACATATGGTTAATAAGTTATTTCATTAAATCTTTACCTTTAAGCACAAATCAATAAAGATGTTTTCTTATTTTTGACACTCTAAAAAGTTTACATCACTTGTGCAATAATGACTTATTAAATTTTTAGCTTTGTTATTTAGTACGTAGCGGCCTCTGATTTTCTATTTGTCTTTTTAATGTCCAGAAATCACCAAATAACCTCTTAATTGTCAACATTTTGTAATATGCCTCTTATAGGAACGCCCTTTGTTATTTTACATCTTAGATAATTATATAAAAATGAATCTCTATTTCCCTTGGTCATCGCATCACGCGTGAACGGATAAAACAGTTTCGTTAATTCTTTATTTGTTGTGTTAATTATTGTCAGAAGGTTCTTTTGAAAGAAAAAAATGAGAAAATGTTATTTATTCATATAAGACTTTATTCTGAAGTCTACCCAGACGACGCGACGTTGCGGCAACAAGTCATTAATAATTAAACCATCTACACCAACCCTTACACAAGACTCAATACTATTGATCCAACTAATTACTCCCTTCACCGAGTCACCTGTTAATAGATAAAGTTCTCGATTGTTTATCTTGCTTCGAGTTGCCTCCGTCAATTTGTCTTTACATCGAATTTTCATTTACCCTGTATATATAGCTCTGTGGCGTGGCATATACGATGAACGATAAATTAAAGTTTATTTTGTTAGTTAAATTTATATATAATTTGACAGAATTTTTTAATTTTTCATGTTAACTTAGAAGTTTGATTTTTTTACAGCTGACTTACGACTGTAAACTTGAGTATATGGTTTTAATTTCAACACAATACCTTTACGCGTTCCCGAGATAAACGGTCTTGAGAGACGGACAGACAGACAGACAACAAAGTCCTATAATGGTTCCGTTTTTTCTGTTGAAGTACGGAACCCTAAAAATACATTTATTTGTGAGGCGAGACGTAATAGTCACGTATCTACCACTCAAAGACGCCATGTATTGATCAGAACGCTCAACACCAATTTTCTTTTGTTTTCTGATTTCTCTGGTTTTCTTCTATGTATTTGTCAAACAGTATCACTATTCGAGATGGCCTCAAACCCACATTATCTAAACAACCTCTTACATGTACCTGAATATCTATTGACCCTCGTAATCCTTTACCCAACTTACCTGCCAACAACCGAACTTCGTTTATTTACCTTTGACTTACCCAATTTGTCTTCACAATGATTCAGACCTACCCTGTATAAACGGTGTCACAATAGAAAAAGATATGGTATGCCCACTTTCGCGAGTGGTATAGATAAAAATGAACTTGTGTAAATCGGCAACACAATGCTCAATTTTAAGAAGACCGGTGGTAGGCGAAAATATTGTCTGAAACTGCAATAGTCGAGTTTTTTCTAAAGATATAAACGCTGTGAGCGAAGTGCAGGAGAAAGAGCACTAAAGCGGGTACTTTCGACGAGACGAGACGAGATATATACTAGAAATAAAAAATAAACATACGCCAGAGAACACATTTTTATTGTCATGTCTTGAAGCCAGGAATAAATATCTTTGTTTTATGAGGTACCTAATTGACCTAATTTTGACGATCTTCATAGCAGAGTGGCGAATATACCGGACTTGGCGTCGCTATCTCTGAGGTCCCGTTCGATTCCCGGTCGGTCAATGTAGAAAAATAACTTTTCTATGTTGTCTCGGGTCTGGGTGTTGTAATACCGTAGTTGTTTCTGATTTCTGTAACACAAGTGCTTTGGCTACCTACTTACCATAGGATTAAAGCAATGTATGTGATGTTGCCTAATTTATATATTAATTTATTAATCCTGCTGTATTTTTGTGCGTTGTGGCGATGCTATGAATTATAAATACGGACACTATTGATTTTAGCCTGAAATAACTTATTTAATTGGGAAAGCATTAAATTTCATGTCGACCATTGAGGCGTGATGTGTTTGATTGAATTTTTAGTTTGTATAGGTTTCAAATTAAAGGTGAGAATTGCTAACATGTTACTGTTTACTTCACGTTTACAGTGAACGGCCACTGTCGGACCGAAACGGACCGTAGGTATAATATTAATTTATTCTATATTTACGCTAGGTTCGTGGAGTCCCAACGCACACTCTTTATAAAGAGATTGGCAAAAGATTATTCGACAATAACAGTGGTGACACTGGTGACCCAAGGGCTGGCAGCTACCTCGCACAGCGACTAAGCATCGCAATCCAGCGAGGTAACGCTGCCAGCATCTTGGGTCCGCGGTACCACGAGGACCAATTTTTTTATTTGTTCTAAATTAAGTTTAAAATCTTTTATATTTCTATATCTAAAACTAAGTCGGGTAAATCAAGAACGGCTGGAACAGTTCATAGGATGTTTGATCTGTTGGATTTATATCCGCCCCGAATAGCAGAATAACTAGTTAAACATTAAGGCGGTACGAATTCTGCAGGGAGAGCTAGTAATAAATATTTTTTTTCTTACAATCACACTAATTATCTTACCCCAAACTAAGCAGAACGTGTACTATGGCGACTAGATAATGGATAGACATACATAAATACACATATAAACATATATCCGTTATCTAGGCGCCATACTCGTAGTACAAGCTTTGCTTAGTTTCGGGCTAGCTAATTGGTGTGATTGTGGAAACAATTTATTTAATTTATTTATACATGTCTTAGGTACAAATGCTCGTGCTCGTTACACAATCATTTGCTCCTTCCGGGATTCGAACACGGAGTCCAAAGACTCAGACCGAAAGGTCGTCAATTGCGTACCTACATTATAATTTATAACATTGTGACATATGTAGTTAGCTGACACTTATTTGCCTAACTAACATTACATAACTTATGCAGTAATATAAATCAAATACAACAACTTTTTCCTGGGCCTAACATCAAATTCTCAAAAAAACTGCCTTATTTAATGTCGGTTGGTCGTGGCTTAGTATGGGGAAGTGATTTTCTTTTTGCGATTACGATGTTATCACGCCCAAAACGTGCATTTCGCATTATTTTTAAATATGTGTTTCAAAGCTCTTGCATCAACATGAACACAACGAAATTATGTAAAAGGCACAGATTTAAAACGCTTACCCGTTTTACCAACAGAAAAGCCCAAGCCCAAAGCCCTTAGGTTAGTTTCCTGGGTTAAAAAAATATTATTTTATTTAGTCCGTCAGTTAAATTTAAAAAAAATTTAACACATTATATTTTGTCTTTTGTAAATCAAACAAAAAAACGTAAAAGACGTCAAAGTTTGGGAATGGGAGCACGTGACGTCATGCCGTGCTAAAAAGTGTCGCACGGCGTGACCTCACGTGGATCTTTAACGGGCTAGGTATATCTTATTTTATTTTTTATTTTATTGAGAAAAGAAAAAATACATGTCCAATATTTTCTGTTAATCCAACTGACAGACTTATTAGATTTTTTCAGAAAACTAGCTTAATGGGTTATAAGTTATAACATAATACGAGTATAGTAGGGTCTTGTTGGCGCACATCGTTACTAAGCATTGAACACTGTGGTAGCCTTCAATCTAGTATGACTGCGATTTAACGATCCTCAGTAACGAACAGCCGGACTAGTACTTTTCCCATCGTATCCAATTAATCAGAACCTCTCGATCCAATATCAATAAACTCTCAACGATGGCTGAAATAACAAAACAATATCCACTTACAATCTCGAATAGCACTTCATTAACAAAAACATAACTCAGGAACCCGCTATTGCAAGTTATTAGCCCAACAAAAGTACGCAAGAGAAGGCTCGCTCCACACTTTTATAAGCATGAAACTAAAAAAAAACGAATAAGTCATCAAAGAGGTACAGTACACTATCCACATCGTGAATGTTTTCACTGGGAGACACTTAATACTAACAACAACAAAAAAAAACACTAGAGCTCAAAGGTATTACGCAAACGATTGGAGGACAGCACACGCACAAAGCAGCAATAAACAAACAAAATAAAAAGACAATAATAAAACAGAATTTAATAAAAATTAAGAAAACAACAACAAACATTTAACAATTAAAAACAATACAAAGATAAAAGAAACAAGAAAAGCAATAAAGGACTTGATTAGTGCCACCATTTTGTCTGTCATCTGTTGTCATGTCTGTCATAGCTATGGCATTTTTAAATAATATTCTGTTAAAATTTGCTATGTGGGCTTTCCTTCATGTTTTCTAGTGTGTTATTAACAAGGCCCATCAGGAGCAATATATCTCAATTACGAAAGTACGAATATAACGACTCATCCTGTAACCTATAAATCATGGAAGTTTCAGATAATCTTCGTAAATAAAGGTACGATTTCAGGAGGGTGACGATGGTTTTGGGTTTTTAGCTTATTTTCGAGACAAAAAATGTAGGTATATCATCATTACTTTAAAAAAACAATTCTTGCAATGCAACGAGCAATATTCGTAAAATTTGATTTTTTTATACGGTGACATTAAAGCTTGCTACTGCTATATAAATTAAATGGAAGAGTTGCGTTTTACCAGCTCGTTTAAATTATAATTATTGTTTAATGCATAAATGATTTGAAATTAAATTGAACTGTCAATCGGTTCGTGGCAACTATCCTATTGTATAGTTAACGTAACACAATATTTGTAACTATCAGGTTGCCTATTATAAAAAATATATAGGGTATTATTATGGAATAGGGTGTTATTATGGACAAAAAACTTCGCTTTCACAAACATATTGACAGTATTGCCACTAAGGGCTTTCAAATGCTAGGTTTTGTTCTTCGTAACGCAAGGGAATTCAAAAAACCATCTACAAAAATTTTATTATATTTGGCATTAGTTCGTTCTGGTATAGAGTACTGTAGCCAGGTCTGGTCTCCACATTACGAAGTCCATATACAGCGGATTAAGCGAATTTAAAAAAGATTTATGTGGCATCTCTCCTATCAAGCTAACAGGGCAAAAAAGCTTCCCTCTTACAGGGAACGCCTAGACTGTTTTAAATTAAATAGTTTGCGTGAGCGCAGGCAGTTATTAGATCAAATGTTTCTATATAAGGTCATTAACAGCGCAGTTGATTGTCCCGAGATATTACAGTCTATTAAGTTGAATGTTCCTTATAAGTTACCACGTCGCAGCAGATTCGTTCCTTTTTCAACAAATTTGTCCAAAAGCAACCTTGGTCACCATGCCACCATGAATAGACTCCAAAGACAATACAATAAACTCAGCAGAGAATGTGACATCGACATCTTTGCTGACTCCATGGGAAAGTTTAAGAGAAGGGTTTTGTTATCCTTATCTGTTTAGCCAACGTCTAATTTTGTTGAGTTGTAGGTTATTGATAAATTGTTTATTTTGCACTAAAATAGTAATAGCTAATATAGCAACAATATAATTAAGGTCACTTATGTAACTAAAAATTATGTAGTCCATTATTGCATGCCGTGGCAACCTGTTATTAAGACGTCACTTAGTCTATAGCCAATATTTACATGTCTTACCAATTTGCTTGTAATTGTGCTTGTCTTGTTGGTTGTCCAAATAAAAAAAAAATAAAAAAAAATAATGACAGATTTCTCATTGACCCTGCTTATTGCAGCAACAACTAAATATCGTCACAACACGATATATTCAAATTCTTACTCGTATTTTCTAAAAATCACTCTGTCTTTCTTTTCTTCCGTCACCTTTTCCATATCTTGCAACTATTGTACAGATCACAAATACATACATGACGGTACTTGAGGAGACGATCCACCTGTTGAGAAGTATCTATAAAAAAATACTAAACTATCATTTAATACTAAATCTTCTGGAGCCACTTTAAAAGATTGTTAATAGAACACAAAATTAAAATATCAATGCTATTTTTGTTAAAATTAATATAGCAAAAAGTTTTTTTTTATCCTTGGCAAATATTATGGCCACCCCAAACCTTTGGAGATTATTCCGGGATTCAGTCCGCGAAAGTCGATCAAGATAAAAATAGGGAATGAAATTTTGCAAAGCCGTTTCGGAGATCTCATTTCCACTAGGAACATATTAAACCGGGGTGATCAAAGGCTCTACGTGATTTACTTTCTCAGAATACGTTTTATGGTTCTCAACTTAAAGGGTGCCGGGTTCGATTCCAGATATAGGTAATTTCTCGAAAATCTTTTCTAATTTGGCTGGTGTCATGCTAGGAGACGCCTGGCAATGTGTATTATACAGTAATTATGTTTTAATCAAATAAATGATTAATTATTAATTTTCGTCGTCGTTGTTTCTGATTTCTGTAACCACTTGTATTACTTATCATAGGATCAGAGCAATGTATGTGATGTTGTCCAATATTTATATTTATTTATAAATTAATTCTTCTAATTTACAAGAATGTTGATCCCTTACTTTCGAGACTATGACAAAAGCTTATTTACATTAAATTATTTTAAAGGGTGCCAGGTCATCTGACCCTCTCATTATACTATGTCTGCGCTGTCTAGGGCGTTACACGTTACACGTACAAACCACAGTGTAGTCAATCAAAATGAACCAAAACTTATATTACTTCCCATCGCGTGTCACGAAAAATATTCCCTATTGTTTTCCATTGTTTTTTCGGTCTACCACGGGTAAGTGGAACGCAAAGGGTTAAGAGATTTAAAAGAATATATATGACGTCACGTCTAACGGTTTTTGTACTCATTAATACTAATACTCATTTATTCAGTACATATGCCCTCTTTCGGGCACTTATACACGTCCCAAAATATAGCTTAGTCCTACCACCGCTTCGGGACTACATATTGGCTAGTGATGAGAAGAAACGGCGCAACAAACTCAGTTACCTTTGTCAGCCTTTTTTACAGGAAATACAGTTTCAAGACATGTAGTAAGTGCGAGCTAAGCAGGTTAAGTCCATGCACTCTTGTCGTTTAAATAATCGTCTATTTTATAACATCATTTTTTCAAAGGATTTCCTTTACTATTTTCTTTACTTGTGGTTTGTGACATTGCTTCTTGCTACATTTCATGATTCTAGCTCATGCAGAACTACCCTTGGGTTTTGATTCCCTTGTGAGTTCCCTTGGCGGTATAAACAGTCGTATCTATTGATTGCGTTGACTTAAAAGTTATATTTTTACAGCTCCAAGGGATTGACCTAAGTATAATACAGGGTGTCTTGTAATTCAACGGTAACTTTGTAACCATATATTATATACATCATGGTTAACCAATTTTATTCTATGACTGTGGACTGCAGTAGGCTGACATGAAGATACATTTAACATTAAATAGAGACATGCAAGTCAACAAAGATAGATAGATAGATTATCATCATCATCATCATCATTTCAGCCATAGGACGTCCACTGCTGAACATAGGCCTCTCCCAGTGACTTCCAGATTGGCCGGTTCAAAGCGGCTAGATAGATAGATAGATAGAGAGATACTCTTTATTGCACACCACACAAAAAAAAACAGTACAGAGAAACAATACATTTAGAATGGTACAATTTAGGCGGTCTTATCGCTAAGAGCGATCTCTTCCAGACAACCTTCAGGTAGAAAAGATAAAGATATTATTATTTAGTTTAATTCGACATAAATTCACTCATGGCATAACATTTATTCAATTTCAATGATAAAACACTAAATCAATAATACATTAACAACAAAAATAACTAACTTAAAACTAAAATCTCCTTAATCAAAAATAAAAGCGTGTCCATGAGGCAAGGAGGCGAGAATGCTAGCATTTCCTCGCTGAATGGCTATACTAAGCCTTTGAGCGAGGAAAGAGCCAGCATTATTTAAATAACTTTAAGTATGTCATTTGTGTCCCCTATAGTTTCTGATATCCGGTTAAAAAAAAGATGAATTACAAAATATACTTTTGTTAAATGATATTGATTGAATAGATAAATAAATATAAGACAACATCAAGTACATTGCTCTGATCCTCGAGTTGAGCTCAGTTTATTTTTGTGACGAGCTTTTGTTCCAAATTGAAATTCGTCTAAATTTAATTTAATTAAAGTGTATTCCAAAATGCTTAAGCAAGAAAAGGTTATTTTCAACCGACTTCAAAAAAGGAGGAGGTTCTCAATTCGACTGTACGTTTTTTTTTTTTTTTTTTTTTGTATATTTGTTACGCGATTACTCCGCCAATTATGAATCGATTTTAATGATTCTTTTTTTGTTTGGTATATCATACTTCAGAGGTGGTCCCATGTAAATTTTATCGAAATTGATTTAGAGCTTTTTGAGAAAATCAACAAATATATACCCAGATAGTATTTTGGTTGTGGTTCTTGTTACCTATCTTCGACAAATATGAGCCGATTTTGATGATTTTTGTTTTATTGAATAGCTTATACTTCAAAGATAATATGCTAAAAGTTTACAAAATAAAAATCACCCCTAAGGGTAGGAAAATAGGGGATGAAATCGGTGTTCAGCAGTTAGATTAGGATTTATCACTAAAAATTTATGAAATAAGTAAATTTTATTTAAAAAAATAAAACCGACTTCAAAACACTAAAATGCTAAAAATAATCCTAACACTTAAGTACCTAATCAGTTACTTTTGGAGTCGGTGCAAACAAAAACATTGAATTTCTCATCGGCTGGCACCGACTCCAAAAGTAACTGATTAGGTACTTAAGTGTTAGGATTATTTTTAGCATTTTAGTGTTTTGAAGTCGGTTTTATTTTTTTTAATAAAATTTATTTATTTTTATATTGCTCACATGACTCATTCAATTTTAAGAGATATATAGATCTGATGCAATTTATTTGTCAGAAGAAGACGCAACAGCTATGTTTATATAGAGCAAATCAAACTGACCTAGCTATTTGCAAACACGCTTAGTATGTAAAAGTAGTTGAATTTGAGGAGTAGATACACCCCCTAAAAGGCTAGGTAGATATTAAAATAAGACCTTATTTAAACACGATGCAATGCTCAAATCACCATCATCAAACAATCTCAAACCCTTAACGCATACTACTTTTGTTAAAAATATATTATTCATTATACCATAATACTTTCGCGAATGATGCACCCTTTCATAAAATATTTTCAAAGCCTACAAAAGCAGCTCGAGTTAAGAGCTTTTCCAATTTTCCCCCTCACACGGAAAGTTGCGAAACTTGGGGGTGTACCAAATTATTCGACTTAAGACTGCTTTGCTCGCTCAGCTTTTTCTGAAACAAAGTGTAAGCGTGTTGAAGAAGTTTTTTGTTTGAGGAAACCACTTTTTTTTACTTTTTCTGATGTAAGTAGCCAGAGATTGGAACTTGCTACCTGCTTACATATTTTTCAAACAATCTGATATGGGCCTTTATGTTCAGTCAGAGTCCTTCCTTAAAGGCGTTTTCCTTGTCGTTTGGTCATGATCCTAGATGCAAAAGTAGTCTTGTCGTTTGGTCATGATCCTAGATGCAAAAGTAGTCTTGTCTTTTCAAGTCAAGAGTGATCAAATGTAGTCTAGTCTTTTCAAATCAAGAGTGATCTATATATTAAGCATCATAACCACACTCGTATTGTTGTTTATATTATTACATTGTTATCTTATAAATTCTACTTTATCAAGTCTGTACTAGCACTGTAATGCTTATTTTTGTCACTGTAATCCGATGAGTGGGGCCTGGTGACCTGTAATACAGGTATTTTTATACCTATGTCAGGCACCAGACTCTCACATTATAGGTATTATCTGTATGCATACTTAGCTACGCACTGAATGTATTGTGTAAACCTATGTAAAGAGTAAATAAAATTTTAAATTATAATAATTATTAAGGTTGCATTAGAGAATGGGAAAAGTTCAGACGCTTTATACATTGTTGATTGATGGATGATGATTGACCTGTCTCTCTCTATCAGTTTGATAAGGCTAGACAAGATGCAGTAAATCAAGCCTATTCAAGTAAAGCGTGAGTTTGATAATTCAGGGTGCAATATTTGCCAATGAGAATTGGAAAAGTTTAAACGCTTCTTACAATGTTGGTTGATGTATGGAGACTGTCCTATCACTCTCTTTCTCTCTCTATCTCTTTGTCTGTCACTCTAAAATATTATCTTTGACGTCAGTAGCACCTTGTATAAAAAAGGAAAAATGCAAAACTTCTACTTGAAATGTATATCGTTTATTTTTTTGCGGAAACATGTTACTAGTGTATTCTTTTACGAGTCTTTTAAAGTAATATAGGTCATAGACAGGGTGTTACAAAAAGGTTATTCAAAATAGAATCGAGTCTAAAGGCAAAATATTTAGATAAAAAAACCTCGCTAAATTTTACGACTCAAGGTTTAGGATGGTGTGACGACTTGGTTAACTTAACGAGGGATTGGGAGTCATTGGCGATAGATAGAGATCGATGGAAGAGTCTGGGGGAGACCTTTGCCCAGCTGTGGGATTGAACAGGTTGATAAAAAAAGGTTTAGGCTGTATAAGTTTAATCATAAACTTCCTTTTAAATTTATAAATTACGTATACATTTATTAAACGCGTTAATAGTGTAAAAAAGAATACGCAAAAACGTATTTTTATTCTAAAGCTAGCTGAATAGAAAATACCCTGTTATATTCAACGGATCCATAAAAAGAATATGAATTGAATATGAAACAATACAACATATTTTATGATAGCGAAATCGCTCGGATTTATGTGAATGTTATCCCAAAGCAAACAGGCATTAATTTTGGGCGAAATCTGGGCCGTATCAAGCTTTTCACGCCTAAACCGGCAACAAAGCGTTTTGGGCACAAAAGGAAAACCTAATATTGTGGTTCTCAACATTTTCAAACAGCCTGCATAATATAATAACTGATGTCACATATACATTTTTGAATGGTCGTCAACAGCTCGTCCATCTACCACAAAACGTCAAATTATCTCAATTGAAATTGATCTCTATGAGTATCTGTTTTTAAGTTCGAATTCGGTTTAATGTAAATCGCATCGAAAAACTAGTTTAAAAAATCCACCGTAAGATTAATATGGCCTCTGTTGTGCAATACATGCCAACTCATCATATTATCATAATGCGCAGAATACCTGTGGCTGGCTTGTGGCTGTTAGGCCATTTTGGTACCACTAGTTTTAGTTTTTAAGATTTATTTTTTTGTGCTATAAGGTAATTTTGGTGGTGTTGCGGTTCCAATCCTATCTAACTCATCTTATCGTACACAAAAGCGGATTATAAAACGCAGACTGTGTTTAGATTGTTAATTGCGAAATATTATTAACGTGCATTCGGCAACTCGTACCTACTACTGAAATTGTACACGGCCTTACTTTTATAAAAAACATATTGTCATAAGGAGTAAGAGTATACTATATCGCCTTTCTATAATATTTGTCTAGGATTCAATTACCTTGTTCACACTGGGGGCTGAATTTTGTGAACCACTGACCAACTGAAATCTTTTTTTTGCAGGTACTAAAGCGGCGAGCCAACAGTATGGCGGCCTTCACCATCCCAAACTTACATACGACAAGCCCATTCACATTGACCAAGGAAATAAATCTGACCTAAACAAGAACCATGAGAGTTGAAGTCGTGTTCAATTTAGACACAGTTGAAAATTTCACATTAGATTTCCGGGAATTATCAACATCAATGTATCTAACCGACACATACGTTAACAAAACCTTGGAGGTGAACGAAAGTACCAGTGACTTGGTGTACAGCAACCAGTTCGAAGACGAGCCTCTGGTCGTCTTCTTAGTGATCCTAAAATGCATTATCATGCTTTTCATAATCTTAGCAGCAATATTTGGAAACCTATTAGTAATTGTGTCTGTGATGAGACACAGAAAGCTGCGAGTGATCACCAACTATTTCGTGGTCTCCTTGGCTTTTGCTGATATGCTTGTAGCAATATGGGCAATGTGTTTCAACTTTAGCGTAGAAATCACCAATGGTAAATGGTTGTTTGGCTACTTCATGTGCGACGTCTGGAACTCTTTAGATGTGTACTTTTCTTCGGCATCAATCCTTCATCTATGCTGTATCAGTGTGGACAGGTATTATGCCATAGTCCAACCTTTGGACTACCCTCTGATTATGACTACTGCGAAACTGGGTATAATGTTGGCAGTTGTGTGGTGCAGCCCAGCTCTGGTGTCGTTCCTCCCAATCTTCATGGGATGGTATACTACAGAAGACCATATTGAGTTCAGGAAGCGGTTTCCGAAAGTGTGCAGTTTTACAGTGAATAAAGTGTATGCGGTGGTGTCGAGTAGTGTCAGTTTTTGGATTCCGGGAGTGATCATGTTGTATATGTACTACAGAATTTATGTGGAGGCTGACAGACAAGAGAGGATGCTGTATAGGTGAGCAGATTTTTGATCTAGATTTTGTTTAAGAACGCCTCATGTCTCTTGTTTTATTCACAACTGGCTGTCCCGTCGAACTTCGTACCGCCGCTTCATTCGTTTTTTTGTTTCGTAAAATTTTCCGATGTTTTAATAGTTATTCTGCTATTCGGGGCGGAGACACACACAAACAAATCAAACAGCATAAAAATCGGTTTAGCCTTTCTTGTTTTATAAATGCTGTACCTATTTTTGTTTTAAGTATATAGATTTGAGTCTGCACGACATGATCTCTCTAAATATGTAAAACAAAGTCGGGTTAGTTACACCATTTATAAGTCAAGAACGGCTAGACCGATTTTTATGATTTTTGATTTGTGGAATTTGTCTCCGCCCAGAATAGCAGAATAACTATAAAAACACGGAAAAATTCCCAAAAAAATGTATGAAGGGGCGGTACGAAGTTCGCCGGGACAGCTAGTCTATTTATAATGATCTATGATAAAACGTCTTGCTTGAATCGATCTTTTCTGGGCAACCTTCAGGTAGAGAATGGTTGAATTCAAATTCAGAGATATTATTAGTCCTTTTTGCAATTACAGGATAGGTTACTAAGATAATACTATACTTGAAAACAAAAACCGCCATAAATAGCGCAAAGCGCTCGGCTAACGATAAGATTTTTTGTCAAGTGTAATTTCGACATATTAAGTGATTTTACAACAAAAAATATATATTGCTGTCCTTGACAAGCTCGCAACGTGTTTGTGTGGCGACAGCTAGGATTATAAGCTTAAAGCTTGTAAGCTTTCAAACAGCGTTATATAGCATGTCTTGCAGACTCCAGAATTTCACAACAAAGCTTGGTTTTACAACACACTTTTAAGGGTGGTATATCGATAAAATCAATATATTTCTGTAAATGCCTGAATTAAGCACTTTTACACGTCCCAATTTTTTTTAGGCTACCACTGCTTCGGCACAATACTATGGGCTAGTGCCGAGAAGTGTATTAAAACATTAAATTACAAAGTATATTGTTTATATACAAAGTATACAAATGAATCTCTTTAATTTAAACTACTGGTTCGATGCGAACACATACCCTATAGAGTAGAAATATCATTATGTTCGTTTCACAAAAATTCTGCCATAATTTAATCTGTAACTGTACTGTTTTAGTATGCACAAGAAATGACTGGACTTGTGAGCTAATACTAATGAAAGTAAAAAATCACTGACGTGTTTCGGAGAAAGATGGTCCCCACCTTTTGAGATGGCGCCGGTTGCTGCAAGCACCGGTCAAAAAGTAGTCTATTGGCTTATGGCGCTTAATGCCAATGGTTGACAGTGAACACTTGACAACCTTGCAGGCAACCGTTGCCATCACAAGAATTATTGTTGATCCATAGGGTACGTAGTATAGAGCGTAGGGTATAGGGTATGAATGTAGGCTCGATAGATGCGAACGTAGCGGAGCACAGAACAGGAATGATACGCTCATTCCTGTTCTGTTGTTCTGTAAAGCGAACAATAGAATTATGTAGTTCATTTTGTTTGTCATTCAAATTCATTCGTTCCTTTTTTGTGTGAATCTATCCAAAATGGAGTGAATAATTCTAATCGAATTTAATAAAAAAATGTACATAGATTTTTTATTAACCATTATTGATGTAGGTAGATCAATGGTTCTTAACCTTTTAGTAATGAGGGGGGGACCATTTGACAAAATGTACGCCTTGCCATAGACCACCACGGAGATAATATAAAGTAATTGTAAATGGATAAAGGGATGTACTGTCTATAATTTTAGGGTGGCTTCGAAGTGGTCCACTTCGAGTGCTTCCAGGGACCATCATTGGTACAGGGACCACCGGTTAGGAACCAATGAATTGTAGATACACGGACTAAAAGGATCGCTATCAGTCATACTGTATATCTAAAACAACTTTTACTACGAAAACAACATCGAAATCTTAACAAGAAAAAAATGACAAGTACCAATTATAAACGAGCTACCTTGATGATAAGAATGAGTGCTTTTTTTTTACTTAAGTGTAATTATTACGTTATTTTATTTCCTATCGAAGACTAAACCCCTGAGAGTAAAAACAGGCCTAATCTCAATTTTCAAATTAAAAAATTGCTCTGCCAGCAATAATTGACAATAATAATTATGCAACGTCAGCAAAAAATACTCTTTTACCTTCCAAAAGACCCGATTCTAATTTATTACGGCTGCCAGCAAAACTGGCGACCTCAGATCTTAATTTCTGCAACACCAATTATTTCAACTCCGGCCACAATTAAAAGGAGACCCGTCTCTTTCATTAAGTCACAGTTCAAGAACATCAGCCAACTCAATCCATACAAATTAGTTTATGTAGGGCAGTGGACTGTAGTGTTGTAAAGTAAAGTAAGCTTATAATTGTACTACTGCAGGGCGCAGGCTTCACCTCAAATATGAGGTGGTTTGAGTCGTACTCCAACACACGGGTCCAGTGTGGATTGGTGGAGGGGTGTTGTAAGGCCAATGACTAAGCTTAATGACAGTTGTTATAGAGCCGCCTTAATGCCTCGTACTACTATCGCCACCACTTTGTAACGTGCTCTCCGAAGCACGGTGGTGGCGTAGGTGTTGGAAGACTCAATTTACACTTAAAAATTAATATTTTTTATATAAATATAATAAATATTGAACAACATCACATATATTGCGCTGATCCTATGATATGTAGCTTAAGCACTTGTGTTACAGAAATCAAAAATAAATACGGTACCACAAAGAAAAGTTAATTTTCTACATTGACAGACCGGGAATCGGACCCGGGACCTCAGAAATAGCGACACTTAGTCAGGTATGCTCGCCTCTCGGCTACGGAAGTCGTCGAAAATTAAATAAAATATCAAATAATAAATTAAACAAGCATTTGCGCCTGCAGCTCATCAATGTGCAGGCTTATTTATCTTAGCCGTAATCACGATTTGCGTTTCCAATCCGAGTCACTTCAAGTTGGAACGAGCACTTCGCAGTTTGTCGAGTGGCACTCTGGCGTTTTAGTTTTATTCCCTTGCCTTTGTTTTCGTGAAGGATTTAAGAGATTTTTCTTCTTTGATCCCGTTTTCATTGCTGGGGATAAATTAGCACCGTAAAAGAGGTGTTAGCGACTCACTTTTGTTAAGAGCACGAAGTTTGACGGCTGGTAAGTTACTTTCTCGTTGTTATGAGTCATGACCCTGAACGAAACGCTCACTATTAGATTATTTAAAATCTTTTATCATGTTTAGGGTTCCGTAACTCAAGAGGAAAAAACGGAACCTTTATAGGATCACTTTGTGGTCCGTCTGTGTGTCTGTCCGTATGTTTGTCAAGACCCTTTATCTCGAGATAGCGTTAACGTATTAAGTTGAAATTAAAACCTATATAATTTCAAAGAGACTTGAGTCTACAGTCTCTTGATTGCTGTGAAAAAATCAAACTTCTAAGTTATAGCATAAAAAGACGTCCTTAGTACGTTTTTTGTGGCATACAAAAATATGGCTCTAAAAACGTACCTACATTTCGACATTCTCAAGGGAATCTAAATTTATAGCGTACTTGCCGTTGACCTAGAACTTTGAAAAGGCATCGAACCTAATTGGCATACCTCAAGTTGCAAGTAACCTTAAATAACGTTATTTTGGTGTACACCTAAGAAACATACGTTAATCGATAGAGAAAATAATTACAAATAACAAACACTCTTTGACAAAATGTCGTAAATGATATGTTTTTTTCAGAATTTCAGGGTGAATATATAATATTTATTTTTATTTACATAATCAAATTGAAATTCTGAAAAAAGGGTATCAATTACGACATTTTGTCAAGGCGTATTTGTTGTTTGTAATTATTTTCTCTTTCTATTAACGCATGTTTCATAGGTGTACTTAGCTTAGTGTATTTTAGCTTTTTAGTGTTTTGAAGTCGGTTTTTTTTTAAAAATAAAATTTACTTATTTCATCTATTTTTAGTGATTAATCCTAATCTAACTGCTGAACACCGATTTCATCCTCTTTTTTTTTCACCCTTTGGGTACAATTTTTTCCGAATTTAAAAAAAAAAAAATCATTAAAAATCGGTTTACATTTGTCGAAGATATTGGTTAACATAGATCCATGAATCACGAAAATTTTGTTATTTTCTCAAAAACTGCTGAATCAATTACGATAAAATTTATATGGGACCACCTCTGAAGTATGATCTACCAAACAAAAAAAGAATCATCAAAATCAATTCATAATTGGCGGTGTAATCGCGTAACATACATACAAAAAATAAACAGACGAATTGAGAACCTCCTCCTATTTTGAAGTCGGTTGAAAATAATGTTATTTAAGGTTACTTGGAACTTGAGGTATGCCAGGCTTGATACAAAAAAGTTGGAAGTCTTTTGTCAATTAATATTGTCTTATACTACAGGCACAGGGAAAAAGCACAGTGGTTACCTCGGGTTGAAAACTTATTTAGACCCTCGAAACCCCGTCTCCGGACTAAATAAGTTACTTTCACCCTAGGGTAACAATGTATTAATTATTATTTTTAAATGTTTATCAAAATAACCTAAATAATCTAATGTATTTTATTTATTCAGATTTTAATTAAAACATTTTATTTATTTATTTATTTATTGCAAACTTTACAGCATGTAAATTTAACATAAAAAACACTTTGTATTAAATGCTTACATAGCCAATTAAAAAGTTTGTCACATTAAAATTAACATTTAAGGACGGTTGAACATGAAAGGGGGCTATAGGGAGAAAATAACCAAGATGTTACAACAAAACAAAATAATTAATAACAAAAGTAAAAATACATTTTCAAGAAATCTCGTATGTCCGGTGAAAACGTGTGATGTGTGTGAGTATATGTTAGTGTGAATGCGAGTTAAGTGTAGGATGCTCTATTTCCTGGGGTGATTCGCAAAATTTAAACATTTTTAATATACTTATAACCATTTGATCTAGTGGTGCGCAACCTGGATAACAAAACCAAGTGGTTGCGGGTTCGAATCTCTAAAGGAGCAAATGTTTGTGTGATGAGAAGGAGCATTTGTACCTGAGTCATGGATGTATATGTTGTGGCTAGATCGTAAAAACATATCACTTTGAAAATGAAAATGAAAAATAATCATGAAAATAAAAAATAAAAATAAAAATGAAAAATCTTCATTAGGTACGTAACGAGTATGGTTACAAGAATAAAGGTTGACTGACCATCTTCTTATATGATCGATCATTTTATAAAATGGTGGTATTTTCAACCAACTTCAAAAAAGGAGGAGGTTCTCAATTCGTCAGTATCTTTTTTTTTTTTTTTTTTTTTTTTTTTAATGTATGTTCAGCGATCATTCGTTACTGCGTTGACCGATTTCGATAATTATTTTTTTGTTTGAAAGGTAATACTTTCAGAATGGTCCCATATAAATTTGGTTAAATTCTGATGATGGGATCTATAAGAAAATCATCAAACATTGCATAAACTCCGTACCACGCCAACTGATTTTAGTATCTATCTTACCTATATCTCTGCCAAATGTAGACCGATTTTGATGATTCATTTTTTAATGAATAGATTATACTTCAAAGATACTATAATAAAAATTTTTTGGAAAAAAATTCACCCCTAAGGGTGGAAAAACAGGAAATGAAATCGGTGTTCAGCAGTTAAATTATGTTTGCACTCGTAAGATTTGTTTTGATTAGGATTTATCACTAAAATGGATGAAATAAGTTAATTTTATAAAAAAAATTAAAACCGACTTCAAAAAACTAAAACGCTAAAAATAATCTTAATACTTAAGTACCTAATCAGTTACTTTTGGAGTCGGTGCCAGTCAATGAGAGACCAATGTTTTCGTTTGCACCGACTCCAAAAGTAACTGATTAGGTACTTAAGTGTTAAGATTATTTTTAGCGTTTTAGTTTTTTGAAGTCGGTTTTTATTTTTTTAATAAAATTAATATGTATAGAACCTGCTGTCTACATCATAATGTTGTCTGGCCGGATCAATGAATACTCAGCGTTTGACGATATGAACAGCTAAACGTCTACTTTTACTAGTGTTTCATGAAATGGTGTTAGGACCTTCGGTGGTGGGAGATGTTAATTATAGTAAAACGCGGACTGTATAATAAAAAGAGTATAATCCAACTGATTGCAGGAAGATACAGTGACCGCACACTTGAAAGCATAGCCTTGAAGTGATCGACCGAGCATCGATGTTCGCTCGCGAGCCGAACGTTGCTCGCTGTCGTTCGCCGCCGTTCGCTGACCCTTGTTCACGAGCCCCCCTCGTCTGTAGCACTATGCCCGTGCGTGGACAATGGTCAAACATAAGTAATCATATCGTAAAATCGTTACATTACCCACCGGTAGAAGCACTGATGTTGCTTTCTTTGTTTTTGTGATGAATCATGGCGGCGGACAATTTATTCTATTCAAAAAGTAAATAATAAACGATTTATTTATTTGTTTAATGTGTAAATTGAAGATTAAAATACTGTGAAACACCGTTACGACACCAAGGTACATAAGTATGTTTATCCATTAACTAGTACTTCATCATGATTATCATTTCAGCCATAGGACGTCCACTGCTGAACATAGGCCTCCCTCAGTGACTTCCAGATTGGCCGGTTGGAAGTGGCTTCGTGCAACTTTTACCAGGTCGTCTAGTGCTTAATATGGTGTTATCCTCAAGCTTTGCTTTTATTTAGGCCAGATAGTGTGATTGTTAAATTGATTTAATAGTTTATTTATATTTCTGTTTAAAACAGTGATACAGAATAACACTGTTTAAAGCTAAATTCATTTGAATTTGTAGTATACAATCAATGTCGCTCACTAAACTGTCGCTACCATTTGCTATTGTACTAAAACGCCTCGTCAATATTGTAGCTCGACAAAGTCAAGCAAATATTTGCTAAAACACGTCAGTTGGGCGAAATTTAAATTTATACAACAGAGAGGAATTTAGTTTGAATTTCGACGGACGATTTAAAGGTAGCTGGGCAATTGTTTTGTTTACCTATCTAGGGTTGTGGGTTGACATTATCGATAGTTCAAATTGCAAGTTACTAAATAAGTAACCTGTAGTTCCTAAATAAGACCAGGTAAAGGTCGCAGGAAAACGCTGGATGCAGGCCGCTTCCAACCGGCCAATCTGAAAGCCTATGTTCAGCAGTGGACGTCCTATAGCTGAAATGATGATGATGGTGATGATAATGAAATAAGTAAAGTGAGTTTAATACGTCCCATTGTGTTTGTCCCAATGTTGTTTATAAAAATCTAGAAATGGTCTTTCGAAAATTTTATTCGTTGTTGTTGACAAAACTTAGTTAAAATTTGCCCAAACTGTTATATACACAAAAGTACGAGTATTATATACATATAATGTACCATAACACATTAAAAAAAGAAACTAATTATATGCACCTACATTTTGTGACCCTAAACCATTATAATGCAGTCAGATATTAATTTATAGGAATATATAAAATATCTGACTAAGATCGGTGCTTAGAGGAAATTTAATTATCATTTACTGTATTGAATATATATATAGTAATATATATAGTAAGACAGTACAGGTTACTACAGTCATAATGTCCGCGTATTTTACTACAACTTTTTGTATGTTGCCTGGCATAACTAAAGTTACAACGTTACACGTTACACGTTACACGTTATTTTAGTGTACACACATAAAACATACGTTAATCAAAAGAGAAAATAATTACAAACAACAAATAGTTTTTGACAAAATGTCGTAAATGATATACTTTGTTCAAAATTTCAATTTAAATATGTAATAAAAATAAATATTACATATTCAAACTAAAAATCTAAACAACATTTTACGACATTTTGTCAAAGAATATATTTTGTTGTTTGTAATTATTGTCTCTTTCGATTGGTGTATGTTTCATAGGTAATGAAAATGAAAATGAAAATTTCTTTATTCGCAATACAACTCTCAGATACAATTTCTTGCACTGTTTTCCACATTAGGTTTCCCTGTGTCGTGGTGTAAACCAAAATAACGTAATTTTAGGTACTTGCAACTTTAGGTATTTCCAATTAGGTTCGATGCCTTTTGTAATAGCAAGTTTTTAAAAATGTACGCTAATACGAATACATTGGTGTAAGTAATATGTGAGATAAAAAAATTCTATTAGTAAATTCAGTGATAGTATCGGTAGATTTCACAGCACTATTACCGTCTTGTGTCCGCCGAATACAAATTAGTATTTCGTACAATTTACATTTCGCTCTGAAGGTGAAGGTTTGAGTGGTCAGTGTTAAGGTTTGATTGAACAATAGACACAAGATAGCAGTATCATCATGTCTAAGCTCGATTTTGCATAAAACAAACTACTAAGGCGGAGTAGGGCGGCCCTTTGTTAACAATAACATTTTGTTTACGCTCAATTTGGCAAGAGATTGCAAACCCTTTGTACTGTCTCATTTTTGAATACAATTTCGCAACCTCGTTGAGTGGCGGCGCACCGAGAGAAAACACGTGTAATTTAATTAAGCCATTTCAAGTGATGTACCCACATCACTAAAATAGAAATATGTACATTCTTAAATTTTTTAGAAATACAGGTGGCCAAAGAAGTGACGTCCAAAAATGTTGTTTAGGTGCCTTGTATAGAGAGGTATCTGAATCACCACTATGTTCTACGATTTTTTAAAGTTTTCGAATTACGATATTTTTTAAAAATTTTGCAACCGAATCAGTTGAGTAAATTGAAGGTTTCTTCGGATTTTTTTTCTTGCAGCTAAATCTCTGTGAACTGTGCATTTATGCATAAAATAAACAGCCTAATAATTTAATAGAACTTACTTCAAAATTGACCTAAAGTTGATAATTTATGTTAAGTGAGTAATAATTTTTTCCAATTTTTTATTAAAAATTTAAGCTGATATTTTTTTAGTTTCTAAGTAGCATTAGAGAATGTGCTAGACTCTAAGCTTACATAATAATAATAAAAAAGTAGTACTTCATAGGCTTCATAGGCTTTTACTTTAAAAAAATCGAAACTCGAAAACTACGAAAAATCGTAGAACATAGGGGTGATTCGATTCCTCTCAACACGAGGCACCTAAAAAAAATTTTGGACGTCATTTTTCTGGCCACCCTGAATATTATAATCTATAGTATTATGTCAGCTGAGTGTCATCATCATCATCATTTCAGCCAGGACGTTCACTGCTAAACAAAGGCCTCCCCCAATGACTCATCATCGGGGGGATTGCCAATACTCGCCACGCTTGGCAGGTAGGCAGCAGCCTCTGCGTGCGAAATCTTATAAAAACAGCAGTATTTAATTCTCTGTAAATATTTTTTCAGCTACTGTATCACTATTTTGTTATAGCAAATTGTTAGCAGGCAAAAATGTTTAATAGTAGAATTCTTATACGTCGAGTCCAAATATCTGTGCACGGCACGTATCGTCATAGCCAAATTCTTTTCATGAATACCGGTATTCCGTTATAGGTAATACTGGTGGAATTTGATCTTAACCTTTAAATAAAAAATATAAAATAATATTTCGTCTGATCATCCGTTTTTTTTAAAGAAAATTTAATTCCAAATAGTTTGCTTTAAAATTAACTTACATTTTACTTATACTTATATTATTATGTTCGTAATTTTGATTCAATGAGGCCAAACGGGAATCACTGCTGCCTAAGTAAATGGACTGGTCAATTACTTGGAGAATGCATTCTGAAAAGTGATGAATGACTACCTATGGGCAGACGGCAATTAAGGATCATCATCATCATCATTATTTCAGCCATAGGACGTCCACTGCTGAACATAGGCCTTCCCCAGTAACTTACGGATTGGCCGGTTGGAAACTGCCCGCATCCAGTGGCTTTCTGCAACCTTTACCAGGTCGTCTGTCTGACAATAAGGGATAAAAAAAGAAAAAGGTAACGTGATGATTTAGACAAGTATTCCCAGGATTGGCAGAGTTTGGCTAGAAATGTCTAGAGGTGTTTGAGAGAGTCTATTTCAGTAGGAAAATACATATTTATACGCTTCAAATTATTAATTACCTTTTGATCAAACAAAGACGATTGAAACTAAATACAAGCTTTTAGAAGCTCAAAACCCTAAGTGTTATGAGAAATCTATCTGCAAGTAATCGCTCTTGCCTTTACCACATTATTATTTCAATCACGCCCAAGTTTCGGCGCGGACGACTTAGAACTAACGGTCTGGAAGGGGTTCCTCAAGGCTCCGTACTCGGTCCCCACTTTTAAATTATTACTTTAAAAGCGTTAACTCTCTCTAATAAAGCTGGAGCATGAATATTGATGAATTTGGATGAAAATGCGATGATTACGGAAGAGGCGGATCTTTATTGTGTCCGATATAAGTTTATAAAACTTTTAGATTAACCCTTTAACATCCAAGCAGTCTCATGAGACCGCATAACAATGGAATTTCTATTGTGTCTCATTTACGTATAATTGATCAGTAAGTATCAAAACTGTAACTTAGTGTCTGCTTGATCTTGGATTTAGTTTATGCGCAAGAGCTAGTCACATAGTTGTGAGAGAGATGAGATAGATAAATACTAAACACATCATGCAAAGAAAATACAATTGATGTTTACAGAATGATGTGCAATTTAGGTCTTATATCTAAAAGCGATCTCTTCTAGACAACCTTCAGGTAGGAGACAGATAACAAGGGAGAGTGGAGGGTGAAGCTATAAGACGATTTTTTCTTAAAGAAAAATTTAAAAGCAATGAATACTTAATCAGTCACACCAAGACCCAATAAATTGCTTAAGAATGAAGCTTAATTTAAGAACTTCTCAAGTTTTCTAAGCTTGATAAAACTGTCTGCAAAGTTCGCGTTTGAAGACCACCTCAATTGTTTACAAATTCAACAATCCAATTATAACGTGTTTTTTTAAATGTCATTGATTAATTTAATTTGATGAAGAATCAAATTGAGGAAAGTTTTGAAGTTGTGTTAAATTTAATAGATTGAAATGTATATTTATTTGGCAAACGAACACTAATAAACACGACGACAAAATACGTAATAGCATTAAAATAAAATGCAACTGACCGTAGTTGTCCATAAAGCGAATAAAGCCATTTTGCTGAAACGAGTATTTGCTTAGAGAACTTTGCTGAGAATATAAAGCAAAAAAAAAGAATTTTGCTGAGAACATAAAGCACCAAAAGAGACTTTGCCTTATATTCTGATGTAATCGTAGTCGTAAAGTCTGTATTTTTAGCACGTCATTTCATTGAATTACAGAAATATTCCAAAAATTACTATCTCTAAATAAATATTTTTAAACATGACAAAACGGTTAACTCCACGATTTAGTCCTATTTTAGAACAACCAGAAATTCAGACGGTTCTTGAAAAAAAAAAACTTAAAATGATCAGAAAGTTTGCATTGCCATGGCCTGGTTGTGTTTGTTCATATTTTTTGAGTGGTTTTCGGCAGAATTCTGTAATAATAGAAATAACCAAGTGCCTATAGTCTGCAAGACACAATATCCATAAGTCACAATTATTATTAATATAACTATGTCATGATGATGGTTTATGGGAGAGATATTATTGAGCAAAAATAATATCCCTCCCATATTGACAAATTATTTTAAAATATTAACTTACAGATAACAAACAGTTAATTTTATCGAATTGGTATAATATCAAATCAAACTTAATATGTTTTTTTTACAAATCAGCTGTACATATTGGTCGCCAAAAAGTTATTGAAGTTATAAAGAAATATTTTCACTTAAATCCACTGTCTCAAAACTCGTTATAAATTGTTCGTTTTTTAAGGATTAAATCTTCAAAATAAAACTTTTATTCTTAAATACCTATGGGCCGCTTTAATTTTCAAGACAATTTTCCACGCATTAAAAAAACAAGACCACAACTGATGGTAAAAATTACCATAGTATTAAGTCCATTTGCATTATGGCAACCTTAAGTGAAACTGCCTTAATTAACCCTTGAATATTTAAGTGGGTATTTACCGGGTAGCTGTTACCGTTCTGATTGAAATGGTCTAATAGAACCCGACGCGAATACATAATATTGCTGTTTGCATAAAAAAATTAAATAGCATTTATAATAATAATAGAAAATAATATTTGTTTTTACTAAATTTAATGCCGTGTGGGGACGGCCGTAAAGAATACACTTCCCCACCGCCAACAGGAGACGTGTCGTAAGAGGCGACTAACTCCTGTAGTACAAGATGGGCAGCGTCTGCCTACCCCAATGACTGATCATCGGGGGAAGAGTATTCTTAAAAAAAGTCTTATATCCTCTAGTATTTTGTGAAAAATTCAATAGCCATCGCATAACCATTCATTAAATCGAACACGGTACACAGAACACGGTACATGTCGGATCTCATTGTTTTGCACACGACTTTAATTGGTTGTAAGTCAGGTATTTATCAATATTTATCGAAAATTCTTTAAGTTTAATTATTTTAACTAAGCACTAGTTAATTTAAGATCAAATAAAAATATCTGCATATTCCCTATTATGACTGATCTACCTATAACCCGTTAACGACGACATACGCTAGGTATTATCCAGGTATTAGGTATTAGTAAATCACTTACCTCCAAATACCTACCTAGACTGGCTGTACCATAAAAATGACTATAAATTTTATGTGGCCCATTGATTTTCGGAGAGGACTACCGCAGCACACCCAAAATCGAATCCTAATATATATATTTTTTAATCGGCCCGAACTAAAACAATTGCATCTTGTTCAGCAGTGGACGACCTATGGCTGGAATGACGATGATTGAACATAAAGTGTATGAATACATTTAACCTAACTTAGTAGTTACAAAGTCGTTTTTTACGCGCCCTTTTTAATTTGAAAGAGTTTCCAGTAGGCAAAAGCACAAAGGCTTTTATGCAAAAGCCTAATAAAGTCTCACTTTCATTAAGGACAATATAATTTTAATTGCCACAATGAATAGAAATACAAGTCTTAAATACATCAAAGATGTTTTCTTGGTGAATGCCAGACTATAACATAAGATGGAACAGTAAGCCTGTTTATTAAAGCGGATGAATAAATCCAATAGCACGTAGAACTGACGGCCGATGGGGCAGGAAGGTTCTGGAATGGAGGCCACGTACCGGCAAGCGCAGCGTAGGTCGTCCACCTACCAGGACAGACGACCTGGCAAAGGTTGCAGGAAGCCGCTGGATGCGGGCAGTTTCCAACCGGTCAATCTGGAAGTTACTGGGGAGGCCTATGTTCAGCAGTGGACGTCCTATGGCTGAAATGATGATGATGAAATTAAATGCGGCAGACAACACACTGATTGTCATGTTCTTGAAGTATGAAATTATCATCCTTGTGTTATAAGGTACCAGACAATGAATTTTCTCTCCCAATACACCCAAACCAGGGCTAATGTAGTACAAATCATTTTTTTTATTTTACAGAACCGGGAATCGAATCCCTTTTGTTTTCGATGCTAGCCACTAGAACAATTGGGTTGTCAGAAATTTTGAGTATTATTCGTTTGGATACTCTTTAAGCAGACATCCATGAGTCAATTAAAAATGGTTCTGCTCATCAAATATTCTGGAAATTACTGAGTGAGGTCTATGTTCAGCAGTGGACTTCCTTTGGCTAAAATGATGATGATAATGAAACACATACGATATTTATTTTTATAAACTGAAACTAAACCTTAATTTTATCTCCTAAGCGAATAAAATAGGGTGTGACAAACTATTCCACGCGAGCAAAGCCGCGGGCACAGTTAATAAAAATATTTTTGGGAGTGAGACCACCGTATCCAGCTAAATTGTGGTCATGTAGGCTGGGTGGGTGTTTCTTTATTTAATTGAAGTCTTTATTTGTTAAAGAGTATTCTTCTTTAGAGTATTCTATTAATGTTGTTTTGTGTCTCAATTTATTGCTTTTGATACGAACAATTTTGAAAGGAATTATAAAACATCAAGTACAAAAATAGACGTCTAACATTTTAAATACGGCTTGCGTTTTTCTTATCGTAAAAAAATAATGGCAGACTTTAAGTCTATGTAAGTAGTTTCTCGAAAGTTTAAAAGTTTTTCCCTAAAGAAAAGCTTTTATTGGTAAATTGTATGCCATAATGTTTTTTACATATTAGTAGCAGGTACATGTCATGAAATAACAGATTAAAATATAGACTAAACAAAAAAAGTTAAACTGAAAGTTCCTGGATTTTGATAAATTAAATAAATAAATATTATTATTGGACAACATCACATACATTGCTCTGATCCTATGATAAGTAGCTTAAGCACTTGTGTTACAGAAATCAGAAACAACGACGCTACCACAACACCCAGACACAAGACAATATTTTCCTGCATTGACCGACCTCATAGATAGCGACACAAGTCCGGTATGCTCGCCTCTCGGCTACGGAGGTCGTCAATTAGACCAGATATTAAACTTTTGATACATTTATTGTTTTTCAAAGTAGGTATACTTAATGACCACACAATTTATATTTTGGCATTCGTTGTTCATCATCATCATCATCATTTCAGCCATAGGACGTCCACTGCTGAACATAGGCCTCTCCCAGTGACTTCCAGATTGGCTGGTTGGAAGCGGCCCGCATCCAGCGGCTTCCTGTAACCTTTACGAGGTCGTCTGTCCACCTTGAAGGTGGACGTCCTACGCAGCGCTTGCCGGTACCTACGTGGCCTCCATTCTAGAACCTTTCTGCCCCATCGGCCGTCAGTTCTACGTGCTATGTACCCCGCCCACTGCCACTTCAGCTTGATTATCATTCGTTGTTAGTAACTTGCAATTCATTGTAGCCACCTATAGCTTGGTACTGACTACATTGTCACACATTCACGCTTATAGGTCATCTACGGCTGGCACCATTTGTAAAAAGCAGTCCAGTCTTCCTTAAGGACCCCTTCAATGACTTCGTGGAACGCATTCACCGCTGATTCAGGTTTCTTAAAACGTGTGCCTCTAAGTTTGTCTTTAATTTGAGGATATAAAAAAGTCGCAGGGTACGTGTTCTGGGCTGTATGGCCGATGTGGTGACATCAATTCTACATATTTTGAAGCCTTCAAATACGGTTGCCTTACCTTAGCGAAAGGACGCGTTAGAGCGGTGAAGGATGATATTGCTTCTAGGACACTTTTCAAGGATTTTTTCTGGACTCTGAGCAAGCAAGTGATGATGTACCAGTCTCCGGTCACTGTACTTTAAGGTTCAAGTGATACTGTTGTTTTATGTCCTGATTTGCCGAAAAAAGAACGAACATACCAAATTCTTTTCTTTTCTTAACTTTCGTCGCCAAGTCTTCAAAAGGAAATACCCAATCTAATTTACTAATTCACTAATTTAGCGTCTAGCCCAATCACGTAGAAGACTTAATAAGTGCAATTAACAAAAAATTAAACTATTTAAATGAAAAGGTAGACCGAACACTAGAGCATGTTACTCGTTAGATCACATCGGGCCACTCTAATGTGTATTTATACAGGTTGAATTTTTATTTAGTATCAATACTATACTTATATATATGTGTGTGTATGCGAGTGTGTTTGTGTGCCTGTAAGACGACCCGGTTAACCTGGTAAAGGTTGCAGGAAGCCGTTGGATGCAGACCTCTTCCAGCCGGCCAATCTGGAAGTCATTAAGAGAGCCTTACGTTTAGCAGTGGACGTCCTATGGCCGAAATGATGATGATGATATGTGTTGTAAATGTGAATGTTACAAGAAAATGCTTACTCGCCGTGATCATTACTTCGAGCGTTTGTGGGAACGGCAAATTACGAATACATGCTTCATCAATTGAGCTTTTGCCTGTATTGTATATACCATTAGCAAAGACGTTACGTTGGATGGAAATAATCGAGAAAATGTTGTAACTTATACTCACCTTAAGTAATTTCCATAATGCATCCGAGATGAGTTTTATATCGCTATGAATGCGGAATAGGCCATCACAGCCGACCGCGCGGGGTTAAATGGATGCGGGGAGGTAGGGCTAAACGGGATCCTATTTTACTTTTTGTAGCCTTTTATCCTTAGTTACGCCCGAAATTATGTTTATTACAATGAAGTTAGCATCATTTATTAGTAAAATAATTGTTTTATTTTTTCAAATGAAATATAATCGTAGTGTGCAAATAAATTTAAATCCAAATTGTTTATTTGCTATTACTTAGGGCACAGTACATAAAAAATAAAATGAATATTGGACAACATCATATAACATAATATTATATTTATAGGTGGTCAAATAAAGTCGAATTTCAAAAATATAAGTAAATTAGAAAAATGCATTACATGCATGTCAACAATTGGTAGAAGAACATTAAATGACAAAATTAAATTAAATGTAAATCAAGGCATTAGTTTAAATATTTTTAGAATCAACCCTATAAGCACAATGATTTAACAATGATTTCCACAATTATTTGTAAGTAAATTAAATATCCAAGATTTTATCTCAAGTCAAAAATGTGCCGTTCTTTTTAAGTATGATAAATTTAAATAACAAAACAGTAGTTTGATAACATCTGGTTAATCTATCGATGATGGAGCTAGAATTTGGATAGTGGAACTTTAAGAGACTAGTAGTGAAACCTTAAGTTTGGGCTCATTTGATTCGTTTTGACAGAGATAAAAGCAAAGTATTAGAACATTTTTAAAACCTTAATATTCAAATTACTTTCATAAGTAACAAAGAACTTTGTAGGTATTGAAGCTTTAATAATGTAGTAAATTAAAGTAACAAATAGACTTTTTATCTAATTTTCTTTGAAAATGGTGATCTTTATCAAAACTTTTTAGCTTTTTAGCATTTATTAAAGGTTTCGTTTAAAAGATAACTTTATTCTATTGTGGCTTAGTATACAGGTCTGACCCATTAAAATAATCAACTTTCACTTTTGCACCAGTATCAAAATCAGGAGAAAAAAAGTCCACCTTTCCATGCAATTACAAGATTATTTATTAGATGGATTCACGCTCAACAGTTATCTATTAGTTACGAAGCGTACATTCGCAAAGTTATTGAGCATCATCTCTGTTAAAAGCGTTAATATTTTATGTCTATGTCTTCTAGTAATGATTTTAAATAACCACTCTTGAAGCCAAATATATAATGGGCGTATTAAAACTTGTATAAGACATTTGCACGTACGGTCAGCTTCAAAAGTCGATGATCACATTCAGATATTCAATGACAAGCGCTAAAAATATATGATTATTATATAAGGCCAATTCTGGCTCTTGTTTTGTTGAACGTTTAAGGTATAACATGGTGTATAGTGATTGTGAAAATGTCATCGACTTTTGATGCTGACCGTACAAAGTTTTAGAACTATGTTTTGAATATTGAAATAGGGTTTCTAATTACTAATCTTTAAGCCAGTGGATCCCATCATTTTAAGACCTTGGACTATACGAAGTATTTTATTTCGTCTCGTTTATTTTAATGGCGCGACAGCAATTCCCTGATCAATTTAGAAAACGAATTTATGCAGATTGGTTTTGGTCGTTGTTCTGGACGACATCTCTGGTCAGAAGAAAAATAACTGTCTGTTTAAATACCAAGAAATCGTTTTTAAACGTCTACACCGGGTTTCTTTTAATTTCCCATAAATTAAAAATACTTAAGACATGTTTTTTTTTTTGCAATTTTGATATTGGTCCCATAGAAATAGTTGCCGTATTCACACAATACTTCCTCCCATTGCAGCTGTGTTAGGTTTTATTTGTAGCAGGTTATTATTACTGCATCATCATCATCATTACTGCCACAAGACGTCTACTATTGAACATAGTACCCCAGTGATTTCTAGATTGGCCGATTGGAAGCGGTCTGCATCCAGCGGCTTCCTGCAACTTAACCTTCTACATTAAATTTATTTATTTTTCAACAGGAGTAAAGTAGCAGCACTACTCTTGGACAAGCACTTGCAAATCAACGGCATCACCATGGGCGAGGTGATGCGGGAGCGGCACAGTATCCAGATGCAGCCAATGGCCAGCAACAAGATGAAGAGGGAGAGGAAGGCTGCCAGGACGCTTGGCATCATCATGTCGGCATTCTTGGCCTGCTGGCTTCCTTTCTTTCTTTGGTTAGTCTATTTAAAAATACTTGTCTGGCAACGGTTTTTTTATTACATCATCATCATCAGCGTTTTGGAAGTTCACTGCTAGACATAAGTAGATATTAAGACAGATCGCTTTCACTCCTAAAAAAGAAGGAATGTGTACTTTACCGTATTGCTCGGAATGTGCCTGGGTTTTGATAAATCTTAATGTCGATTTTCTTAGACCAAAGTGAGACGGGACCTCTTTTAAAGACCTCTGACTGAGAAAAACCTAAGAAGCCGAAGTGTGTTCGTGAAGTTTTCAGCCTTTCAGCCTAACCTAACCTTTCAGCTTCTCAATTCTTCTTCAGAATAATATACACGTTGGATTAAAATAAATCCTAAATGAACCTTTGACTATCGTTCACTGGCTTCTAGTTTTGAAAATTAATAAGCCAGATAGAACTGGCTTGAAAGTTTATGTGGAACGTGTTTCTACCGAGTTGCAGGGGCTTGGCAATTGATGCCGCGGTCATTTGTCTAGTCTAGGTGCCATAATCGATCAGATAGTCGAGGTATAATTAAAATGTGTCACTTATGCTTGTTTGATGTATAAGGTTGCGATTGATGTTGTGAAACTTAAGTGCAATGTCAGGAAATAGTGAATGATAAATATTAGTAATATTATACTTTTCATTTTAAAAAATTAAAAATTGAATTTATTAAAAAAAATGCGGACAATGTACGGCTATAGCCGTGAAAACAATAACTTGCCTAGAATATTATACGCGTTTTTGTTAATTTAAATTTAACTATGTAATAAAACCTTTGAGGTCAATTTTAAGATTTATCAATAATTATAATTGGAAAAACAAGATTTCAAAAATATGGTTACGTAGTTATTTAGTTAGTGCAAATAATGAAGTGTGTATTTTCCGTGGATTTCAAATTATGATTCATAAAGGCTGTTGTAAAGTTAAATGAAGATCGTAAATGAATAAGCAATTGTATATGCGTCTAGTCAATCACACGCTCCTTAATATTTTTCATACTTTTCATACAACCTGAGGTTCTTGATCTCCGGTCTATATTAAAAACCTAATTCATAATGGTTAATAATATTATTAAGCAACTAAAACATTGGCTGCTTATTTTATTAAGACATGAAAAATTGTCTGCATGCCTAATTGTTGTTATCATTTCTTTGAGACAAATAAAGAGTTATATTACTATTATTATTTCACCAAACAGGTACATCATAACAGCTCTCTGCGGGGACGCTTGCCCCTGCCCTCCTCCCGTGGTGGCCGCAGTCTTTTGGGTGGGCTACTTCAACTCCGCCCTAAACCCACTCATCTACGCCTATTTTAACCGGGACTTCAGAGCTGCGTTTCGGAAAACGCTAGATTCTTGTTGCAGGTAAGCACAAAAATGTATTTTACTCTTTCTTCTTTCTTAGTCTATTTTAAGGGTTGTTGACACCTTGTTAGTAAAGCATGTCTGTCTTTCGGTTGTTGGCACTCCCTTATGTTTAAGGGAGACAGGTATAGAGGTTTGCATCCTTTATTTTCATTTCTGCCATTAGTTAAAACATGACGTGAGAATGCATAATGGCGGCTTCAGACTCACGACGAGAATCTCATTGAACACCTGAGAAGCGTAAAGTTTTCTCGCCGTCTTGTTCTTGGGCTCGGCTTCAAAGGTTTTCTCTGGCGAAAAAGATAACGCTATCCAGTTTTTTGTTTGGTCTCAGAGTTACGTAAAAGTGGCGTGGCATAGATGTGTTTTTCTAAACGTTTTATTTTTTTTAGCTGGATGTTAGCATAGCACTTTTAAAAAATGTTGGAACATGATCTAGAATTAAATTCATAGAACATTTTAAAGTAGAGCCTTTTTATGGGATGTATAACACCAGTATCACAAAGACAAAAATCTCAATCACCATGGAATAACGAAGCAACTTAGTGCAGTTGCTTTGTTATTCCATGGTGATTCATCAAAGTCTATTTGGCGATTGAATATAGCGATATTTGGCGACCTTCGTAGCCGAGAGGCGAGCACGTTGGACTTTGCGTCGCATGGTTCCGGGTTCGATTCTTCGGGTCTCATGTCTCAATGTAGAAAGAATGTATGCATAACGTAAAAAAAAACCTACAAATCGGGTTCTGAGAATCAATGTATGAAAATAAATGATTAAAAATGATGATATCAAAAGTCTGACTTTACCATAGCTTTGACTTGATATATTTTACCTAACATCCTATATTCGTCTCGTGTCTGGCTGTTGTGGTACCGTCGTTATTTCTAATTTCTATATCACAACTGTTTTAGCTACTTACCTTAGGATTAAACCAATGTATATGATGTCAAATATTTATTATTATTATTATCAATTTTGCCGTTACCATAAAACAAAGAAATCACTGCAAAAAAATTACAAGGCATTTCACGCGCAGCGCGTACAAAAACAAATCCAACGTTGCCAGAATTTAAAAATATCACAGTGAAACTATAATATCAACTGTAAAAATATACTGGCTTTTGACATTTCGGAACGTGTCATGCATACTTGTGCTGGTATTTTAGAGATAACGTTAAACTAAAATACTAAAACGTACCTCAGAACGACTCATAAAGAATGGCTGCGTTAAGTTTTATTTATACTAAGCGGGAATAGTGTTTTGATATTGCGAAACCGCAACGCTTGGCTACACAAAATTAAATACGCTGAAGTTTGCAAGGCTACAATTATATGTTAAACTCTCGCTAAAGGGACCACCCGTATAATGAAAGTTCATTTAATAATGGAAATCTGTTGACAACTTTACGCGTGGTAAAAATACACCCGTTGTTTTATTGAAAAATACTGGCTGGGTAAATGCGCGTGGGTCCTTAGTGCGGCATTCGATGCGTCTAACTCATTGCGATTTTGGGGGTGATAGGAACTGGGTGTAAAGTTCCTCATATCCCATTGAAAAGGGAGGGTCCTCCGACCAGACAGGTGTTGTGTCTGGTGGGCTACTGCCCGACGGTTGTTTGTCGGGTTCTTGTATATATGGTTTATTCGCTCCGATAACTTTAATATCGCGATGTAGGATACGTCAGTTTTATATGTGGCGAGATAGATGTCGCTACATCACTCCCCTCCGAGACCGGAGGTCGATAGCAGGTTGAGTCGTCCATACATGTTGTGTTGCTTGCCGGGCCAGTGGAATGTTCCAGTGAGTCAGAACCAGATGCCGCATAGTTCACGGTGAGTCGGAACTGTCTGCGGTGATGCCCCAGTGAGTCGGGGTGATGCTGCAAATGCTCCAGTGAGTCGGAGTGGTGCAGTGCTGCGTAGTGGCTGGCTGCTGCGTCGACCAGGAGAGAAGTGCGTCTCTGCTTGCTGACCGGCCGAAGTGTAGTGTGCTGTGCCAAGGTCGCTGAGAAGGCTGTGGGTGATGACCAGGAATGCGCGTCCGCTGCATGCTGGTGGTCAGGATACCCGTAGTAGCCGTGGATGCTGGTTGGCTGTAGGACTCGCTGCTTGAAAGCTTGAGGAAGTGATAATGACGTCATGATGACGTATCACGTCGGGGTCACCAGTTTGGGGGTGAGAGGAACAGGGTGTAAGGTTCCTCATCCCCCATTTGAATAGGGAGTATCTTCCAACCAGACAGGTGTTGTGTCTGGTGGGCTACTGCCCGAAGGTTGTTTGTCGGGTTCTTGTATATATGGTTCATTCGCTCCGATAACTTTAATATCGCGATGTAGGATACGTCAGTTTTATATGTGGCAAGATAGATGTCGCTACACGATTATTATAATATTCGTCATCATCATCATTATTTCAGCCATAGGACGTCCACTGCTAATCAATAACTGCCTCTTAGTTTTACGCTTTACGAAGCAATTGTGCGTGAGACAAAGCAAAATAGCCAAGCTAACGTGCATGTGAGAGAGCTCAGTTCAGTTTGTTTCTTCCATATCCTGAGCTACCTTTTGTTTCGTGTACTGCTTCTAAAATACAATCAAATTACAATTTTCCATTACGAGTATTTATTCATTCATCTCGTGGCCAGTTCATCTCCACTTTTACTGGTCCATTCTGGCTAAGACGTAAGGACGTCAGTTAATTTTGTTTTGTCACTAATAACCAAATACTTCAGTAGAAATATAAATGTAAGTAATAATAAAATAAATAAAAACTATTTGCGCCAGACAACACTCCAGTTGTCATGATCTCGAAGTAAGAATCTTATGTTACGAGGTTACTAGGTACTAGACAGTAAATTTGCTAGTAGTGTCTCCCAGACTCCCAGCGCAGGTCAAAACCTGAGCGAGTTTATAAAACAATGTTTCTGAATTGAATTGAACCGAGCTTCTTCTTTGACAATGACTCACCACACCACTACTACTAACTCGTGATCCTTTTCTTTGACGAAGAATTACCACACCCCTACTCCAATTGGGTGGCAATGATATGAGAGTATGCTATTGCCTTTACACAAATAACCTAATATCTCTCCCGACAGGTCCCTTTGCGGAGACATAGGCCGCAAATGCTGCCACAGGCCGCGCCGTGAGCACCATCACTCCAACGCGTCTTCAGACATCCATATGAACAACTGCGTCAAGTCCACATCAGCTGACATCCTTAAGGCTCATCAAGCCTCCACATCAAGACAAGAAGAGGTACTATTTGAGACGTAAACGGCTTTTGAAGAAGGGGATAGGGTTGTGATTGGCTTGTCATTTTACTTTTATGAGCTAATGAAATGTTCTAATAAGTATATAAAGTTGTTGTAATTACCTTGTCTAAATAGTCAGCAGTTTATAACGTGACTCAACATCAAGAATCAAGAAATTCCGTTTTGAGGCATAACCATTTTAGGAGAAAAGGATATGGTTGTGATTTGTAAATCTTCATACTTCCATATTTACACTTCAAGACCCGAACAAACAAAATGGACTTAAGAAGAAAGGGTTAAGGTTGTGATTTGTTTGAGATTTGATTTACATACACCTTGAAGTCATCACATGAACAAAATAATCAGCCTCGATGATTCTAGTTTAAAATTGAGGAGGTGATATCTAAGATGTAAAGGGCTTTGATTAAAGGATAAGTTTAGTTGTAATTTGTTTAAGAATGTGATCCCATTTTTTAAATTTTAGTTAATTTTCTTTCGTTATTACACTATGAAAAGTAAAAAGGAAAAAAGTGTAGACTTAAACCAATTCTTGGACCTAGATTAAAGTTAAATGTTTAATTAATTTTCGTATGACAAGTGAATATGAATCAAAGTGGTGTATTTAGAATTTATCTTAGTAAAGGGTTAACGGTCAAATACTAAAAATGCATTCAAAGTTGAGACTGATATTTCGCTGGTTTGATGTCATATGAATACCATAATATATTGATACATCTTCTGTCTTGAGCATAGACTTAGAAAACGCTACGCTCAGTCTTGAGAATGTTAAGTCTAGACACACTCGTCCAAAAATTATCAACTTTTACGGCACTTTGGTCATCCTTCGAGCAGCTACAGGGCCACAAAGAGGGGGATAGAAAACGTTCCAGTATTCGTGAATCTGTACCACAGATACACTTAAGGCCAGTTTCACCACTTGCTGATAAGTTCCAGATTCCAGAAGATTCCAGAAGGCACTTTTTTGACAGCTAATTGTATGGGTTATCTGTCAAAATAAGTGCCATATAGGTTATCCGGAATTTATCAGCAAGTGGTGACATTGGCCCATTCTTAACCGCCACTTACTACACTTACACTATTGGGAGAGACGTAAGCGGGAGCCTCAAATTTGAGTATGGTTTGAGTATTTGACCGATGATGCTTTTATTTTTTATTTGGTAAAGGACAATGTAAATACAAAAATTTAAGTTGAGATTGTCTCAACAAACCTATTAAATATTGTCAACATTTTTAATTCTTATTCGCAAGCCAGTGTTGACAAAAATTTATAAAATTATTTTTTGTGAAGTAAAAATCACATCAATTGGGTTGTGAAAAAATTTTAGAGAAAAGAGTGTTGATTGATTAATTATGTGGTAGCGGTTGGTGTAAAAAATGTAAAATATCGATGTTGATTAATAAATGTTAAGATATTGAAATGTAAACAAATATAAGAGAAAACACGGATTTTTGAACAATAGATTGTGATCTGGCCTATCAAATGATAAATCTATTGGAAGCCATTTGTTCTTTAAAAATGCAAAAGAATATGAAAAAATACGAAATACGAGATTCAATTGAAATGAACAAAACCTCAAGGACAGTAGTCTCGTAATTACAATTCTTTTGAAATTTTGCTACGGAATATTTTATTTTATTTCCAGGATTGTAAGTCTCAACTTACAATGGACGCGATAAATTTTTCATTGATGACATTTGGAACTTTCCACCCTAATTGATCCGTAAAGCTGAGACCACACTGCTGGTAGGCGTTACTTTAATCTTTATTATAAGCATCTTTTTATATGCCCATTGGCTGGGCATGAATTGAATAGGCCTTCTCTTCTTTGAGACATTTATCTGCTTTGCCGATATTATTAAATTGCAACAGTAAAAGGTGCTTATTTTTTGGTATTTTGTTTCTATTTATATCTGTAACAACCTGCTTTTTACAACTACGAGTAAAAATAACTCGTCGACTGACACTTTCACATATTTTAAACGCACAAGTGGTAAAGTGGTAAATAGCGCTAACGTTATATCTGACGCAGTCGCAAATAGATATTAGATATTAGGTCCTTACATTTATGAAGTTGCCGATACTCAATACTGGCAACTTTAACATCAAATATCTTGCGTTTGATTAAGAATTCCAAATTCAAATTTATTTCGAAATAAAGCCAGAAAAATATTGTTTTAAAATTCGTATGTCATTTGTTTGAGCTTCAACGAGTATTTACGAATACGAGTTCCAACGTGGCACCAGTGCTGCAGAAACGACTCCAAAAATTAACGACGTGTCTGGACCAGGCACCGCTAATGAACAAACGGTGCGTTTTTGGTTTCAACGTTTCTGTTCTGGAAGTTTCGATTAACTTAATGAGCCTTGTGGACGACCTGGTACTCAAGTGAATAACAAAGAATTGAAGGCGATAGTGGAAGCGGATCCATCTTAAACCACTTCTGAATTAGCAGCATCTTTCGGCGTAAGTGACAAAACGATACTTATCGATTTGCAACAGTCAAAAAACTCGAAAAGTGGGTACCGCACGAATTGACTGAAGCAAACCCGTCGCTTTCCGCGTTTCTTTGCTCAATTGTCACAATAATGAGGGGATTTTGAACCCTATCGTGACTTGTGATGAGAAATGGATCCTGTACGACAATCGGAAGCGATCATCACAATGGCTTAATCCTAGAGAACCGGCAAAACTGACTAAAAAGAAGATAATGGTGAAAATCATGAAAAAAAAAAAAAACAAACACTGCTCCATACATTATCATCGAGGTAGAGCGTTAACTTGTATGGAGAAACAAAAAAAGCGCGATTTCTATGTTAAACTGGTAGAAAAAGTAGTTTGTATTCATAAACACCCGCCTCCTTAACCTTTGTTAAAAATTACGCTATAAGTCGTGTGGGGTGCTCTAGATCCCATTTTAAGCTAGCAAACAAAAAAAAACTTAATAAAGTCTAATGTTTATTATTATCAAAAAATTAAAGTACAGCCTTTTAACTTAATAAAAACATAAACCTTTCAGAAAATTACTAAACATAAACTTCTAAATCAGTTTCTCAAACAAAGTTACTATAAACAGGTATATGAATTGCAGACTTTGCTCAGACATAATGTGACACCGGTCTTTGGAAGCTCTTGGATAAGCCGAAGACTCGGGACTGTGTGATTGGGACTATAACACAATCCCGAGCCTTCGGCTTTTGAAGCTTGTGTCCAGTGTGTCCTTGTGTCCAAGTAGTCCATAAGACCCTCTGTATGATACAATATGATTGAAGCTATTACACGCGAAGCACTATGGAATCCCAAGATGGGCTAGGAAGCTACCGGAAAAAACAATTGCTCACGCTGAGTATTTGCAGAATTAGGACAAAAACAAGTTTCTTGAGGTCCATTGGAACCCACGCGACTAATTAAAGGTTAAATTTGGCATCTTTAAAACAACACAATGTATTATCAACAGGCACTTTATTTCAGCTCAGTGTGGTTACATCCGAAATTATTAATTAAACGACATGGAAGACATCCAAGGCGATGCGAAATTAATGTCGTTAGGCTTTATATTGCGAATTCCTTGCATATTATGCATTTTATTAAGCCATTCTGGACCTTGGCCGTGAACTGTAAAGAAATTCCAATCTTGCGGTGAAGTAATATGGTTGTAACTTGAATGGGGCAGTAATAATCTCGAGAATAGATTTCAGCTTACAATACTACTCTATTATTCGCTGGATGAAGATACGATCTTTTTATACAATCGAGAAGTGTTATAGAATGTTCTAGTTAGAGTTATGCCTCTATGCCTATTCAAATCGAACACAAAGAAGTTTTTATAAAATAACTAGCTATTGCCCGCGACATCGTTCGCGTGGTCATGGCAAAACTATAGTTAGCTTAAACTAAAGGCCACGCCACACGGGCAACAGCCAGTGTAAATTATTTTTTCATTCAAAATGTTTTGCCAACTGAACAGCGACATCTAACGGTAAGAAGTGCCATCTATAATGACAGTTATGTTGCATTTCTGTGGGACTCTTCCTTTTTTCTCGATAAAAGTAACCTTTCTGCTATTGTTATGCGGGGTTTCTATTTCTGTACCAAATTTAATCTAGATCCGTTCAGCCGTTTTGGCGTGATTAAGTAACAAACATCTAACTATCCAAACTTATTAATTTATAATATTATTGAGATAGATAAGGGTTTCTACGGAAGACTATGTATTACTATTAGTCGTAGCATTGAGATGCTTCGACATAATATGCTGAGTAGACACCTTTCAGAATCATGTATCAAAACCACATTGTGAATTTATTTCGTTTATTTTTTGTAAAAAAGTAAAGATACGCCTTTATACGTCCCACTGCAGGGCACAGACCTCAATTCAATCAACTGGCATGCCTCTGTAAATAGCTAAACATGATTGGTACTTAATCTTCTTTGTAACGCCTCTGTATACCATGTTTAAGGGATTTTTTTGGAAAAAAAAACCGGCCAAGTGCGAGTCGGACTCGCGCACCGAGGGTTCCGTACAAACCTGCAAGGTTTACAAAGTTCGTTCATTTTTTGAAGTGGTCTTTAGGTTTTAATTCCCTTGCGTGTAGTTGCGAGTTTCAAAATATGCGGTATCAATGGTTGTACTTTTGCGTTTTGCGTTTTTGCGTTGACTTAGAATTTTTTTTTTTTTTTCACGGGTTAAAGGCAATTAGATCTAAGTATTTGATATGAATTTCAACTTGATAGCTCTACGCGTTCATGAGGAAAAAAGTAATAAGTTTATATTTATTAAAAAATATATATTTTGTAATGTAACTAAAAATTTAAGGTTTTCGGAATTTTTCCTTTATGTGTGCTATAAAACGTTGCATCATGCCAAATTTCAAGATTCTAGGTCGACTGGAAGTACCCTTTAGGTTTTGATTCCCTTGCGAGTACTTGCGAGTTTCAAAATATGCAGCTTAAATTGCTGTTTCTTTTGATTGCGTTGACATAGAAGTTTGATTTTGTTACAGCTTAAAGGTATTATAGACCTGAGTATTTGGTATGAATTTCAATTTAATACCTTTACGCGTTTATGAGGAAATGGGTAGTAAGGTTAAAATTATTAAAAAAATATATATTATGTGATGTAACTAAAAATTTATGGTTTTCGTAATTTTTCCTTTATCTATGCTATAAGACGTTGCTTCGTACCAAATTTCAAGATTCTGAGTTCACGGAAAGCACCCTGTAGGTTTTGAATCCCTTGCAAGTGTCGAAAATTTGCGGCATAAACGGCTGTATCTTTTGATTGCGTTGGCTTAGAAGTTTGTTTTTTTCACAGCTTCAAGGGACAGTAGACCTGAGTAATTGATATAAATTTCAGCTTCATACCTCCACGCGTTCCTGAGAAAAAGGGTCTTGACAGACGGACGGACGGACGGACAGACGGACAACAAAGTGATCCTATAAGGGTTCCGTTTTTTCCTTTTGAGGTACGGAACCCTAAAAATTGCGAAAAGTAATAGGTAAACAGTTTATTTAATGAAGACGTCAACTAGATTCCTTTATACTTAACACTTTGCCAAACTAGTGAGTAGTCGCCAGCGTTTAACCTCAATTCACTAACTCAAAGGTCGCTTTGAGTGTATATCGGTGTCAAATACTAGAGTTTGGTGTCAGACGTACTCAGAATAGATATTCCACAAAGGCACAACATTCTAGGTTTAGACTGCCCCGGAATACCTGAATATGTATGAATGGAAGTCAACGACTACCTATTCTATGTTCTAATCCAATTCGAGTTCTATATAATTGTGTATGTGCCAGATATTGTGTGATATATCAAAATCTATAGAATCTAGGCGCTTTTAAACAGCCACCCTTGTTAATAAAAATAGACTAGGGATTAGTCATCCAATGTTTATTGTATGTTATCAAAACATGCTGGTAATAACATTAATTGTATAATCCATAAATTAAACTTGGTGTAACGATTGTATACGAATTTCGATAAAAACTTTTTCTGGTGCTCTGTTTTGCTAACTGAGCAAATTACAATGTCTATCTTTGTTTTCTTCTCTGATCAAAGCTGTTTAGTTGTATAAAGCTTAGTGGCAAAAGTACCTTAGACAAGGGAACGTATTTTCATCATCATAGGACAAGGCCTCCCCCAATGACTTATCACTATGGGGGATTGCCAATACTCGCCACGCTTGGCAGGCGGGTTGGCGAGCGCAGCTTTTTATAAGATTTCGCACAAAGACGCTGCTGCCCGTCTCGTGCTCTAGAAATTAGTCGTCTCTTACGACACACCTCCTGTTGGCGATGGGAAAATGTATTCTTTACGGCCGTCCCCACACGACACAAACGAACGTATTTTAAATCAACATAATTCTGATCCGAAAATTTATTCCGTGAATTCTGCTACGAGTGGTCCTACCTAGTACTAGTGTTTTTTTGATTTCTTCTTCTTCTTTCAATATACATATTCATTATACATTGACATCGCCAGAATATGGTATTAACACTGACATAATAACTTTTTATTTTCGTCGCGTTTCCAGCGGTTCATTATCGGCTTTTGATACCTATCTTTTATCGCATTCTAGTTTATATTTCTGCGTTAAGCGAAAAAAGTTTGAGGATTCCAATTTGATAGCAACACTGATTTCGAGTGATTTATAAATACGTAAAATCGGGAGCAATAAAGAAAGAAATAAAAAAAAATTTGAACAACATCACATACATTGCTCTGATCCAGATAAGTATTAGAAGTAGTAATAGCCTTATAGAAATTTAATTCGCGTACAAATTGTTTTTGTGTTCCTATTCGAAATTAATTTCTAATACATTAAAAATACGTCTCTATAACCTATGCTGTGGGCAATCCCGAGCTTTATTCAGTAGTAGCTTTCTTATATTATTTGGCTGGTTGCACCATGTGCATGTTTTGTTATTTGGCGATAACTTTGTCTCGAAGTTTATTTGCGGAACAGACATCATCATTTCAGCCGTAGGACATCCACTGCTGAACATAGGGCTCCGCGAAAATTGGGGGATTCCTAATTCACGCCACGCTTGGCAGGCGGGTTGGCGAGCGCAGTTTTTTACAATATTTCGCACGCAGACGCAACTGCCCGTCTCGTGCTATAGAATAGATATGAACCATCTTATTAATAAACTCATATTATTCTCAGAATGCCAGTGTGGGGACGCCAGTGCCGTGTGGGGACGGCCGTAAAGAATACACTTCCCCGCCGCCAACAGGTGGCGTGTCGTAAGAGGTGACTAATTCCTGTAGTACGAGACGGGCAGCAGCGTCTTCGTGCAAAATCTTATAAAAAACTGCGCTCACCAACCCGGCGTGGCGAGTATTGGCAATCCCCCCCGATGATAAGTCATTGGGGGAGGCCTTTGTTCAGCAGTGGACGTCCTATGGCTGAAAAGATGAGATGAAAAAAGATTTTCAGAATAACTTTACACCAAGGCTAAATAGATTATACGATGTTGTCTTTAACATGACTTGATAATTCTGACACACATTACAAATTGGCTTATATTTTTACGGTTTCGATGTAGTCTTATATTTTAATAAGGGGGTACCAGATGGATTTAGCATCTCATAGAATAGGTTTATTAAATATATCGGAAGAACAAAGTGGACTAAGCCCCAAATGGCAAACGAAATCCTATTATCCGTTCTCAATCCAATAAAACATGAGGAATACAGACCTTTTATCTTACAAGAGGATTATTGGTTATGCATTTCTAAGGTAAAATGAATATTAGGTGTACATGTTCAGTCAATATAGACTTTGAACCTTATCCTGTCGTTATAAAAGCGGTTTTTCTTAAATTTTGATAAAGGAAAAAATATTTACGCCACTTTTTAGATAGAGTGTGTATTATTTGAAGTATTTTACAACTTTTTTTTTTACGCAATACCTACTACTTATATCATCATCATCATCATTTTAGCCGTAAGACGTCCACTGCTGAACAAAGGCCTCCCCCAATGACTTATCATCGGGAACCCGCCAATACTCGCCACGCTTGGCAGGCGGGTTGACGAGCGCAGTTTTTTATAAGATTTCGCACGAAGACCCTGCCTTCTCGTGCTACAGGAATTAGTCGCCTCTTACGACACGCCTCCTGTTGGCGGTGGGGAAGTGTATTCCCTTCGTCCCGTGTGAAGTCCCTACATAGCACTACTACTAATAGGCTGATTCTAATGCTCTTGAACAACAACTTTGACTGCGGTGAGAAAATCGAAATCTCAATAAAAACCGACAACATCACAATCAGCCTATAAAAGGAGAATAAGAATAAGAAAATATTTATTTGACACATACAATGAATTTAACAAGAAAAAGAAGAAAAAGGAAACATAAATGTATTAAAAAAGGACCCGGCTCAGCATCCGTTTTGACAGCCATATTATTGCGTTAAAAATATGTAAAGGTGTATAACGAAGTTCTGAATAATGCCTTTCATGTCAGGATCAAAGTCAATTTTCTATATTTATTTGTTTATTATTGTCGAAATTTATATAATACTATTCATTTGCAAATCAAAGATAAGTGGCTTATTGCAGAGAAGGCATTACAGTTGGTCGATGCAGATCATCGAAATTATTTGTTAACCTGTTCAACCTATTTTAGCATAGAAAGAAAACCAAATAAATATTAATTTAGCAATCTTTAAAAAAAACTTGCAATGATTCGTACCTTACCTTAATATTTTAAAAGTATAAATTGTAAATTCAGAAAAACAATCACTTAGCACTTTTAATGGTAAAATTTTAATTTGAGAATTTCTAATAACTAGTTCAACCAGTAATCTATTTAAATATTATAAAAAATGAAAACGGTATTCGTAAATAGTAATCAAAATAAATTAAAAAGGCATTGCTGGAGTCTCCATATCTTATTTTGATGTAATTTTAAAACAAATATGAGTTACTATTACTTAACATAAATAAAAGAGACTGTTCTAAAATAAAGATGTAACTCCAAATACGAGAATTTTAAATTTAAAAAAGGCGTGAAGTAGGCGCCTGGAATACTAAGCTGAATAATTTAAAACCCCCAGTTGTCTTACTTTTGAAGATTAAAAATTAATAATGTAACAAAGAAAAATATGACGTTTTATTTTACAAAGTGATATTAACTTGTGTAATAGCTTTGAATGAAAATTAGATTTTGTAAGAAGTTTAAAACGAGCACAAATGAATATCTTGTTATAAGATAAATTGAATACGTAATTTTCTTCAGTCAATAAAATTAAAACCTTTATTATACCTAATTTATTTATGCAAATAGTAAGAGCAATAATCGAATGTGTAAAATTAATATCTTCAGGATAATTCGTGCGCTAATTGCCAATGCTCGCATATGCATGCTAATGATCTCACAACTAGAGACGCTCAAGACCGTAAGAAGTGGAGGAGTAAATCAAGGAAAGCGGACCCTGGTCTCCGAAGCGATGGCTTTGGACGCAACTGGGATTACCGGGTATAGATAAAGAAGAAGAAGAATTCGTGCACTAATTCTGAAAATAATAACTATTACAAACATTGCAGCATTACATCTACATCAATTAATTTTGTATAGATTCGATATAAAAATTCTATAGATATTAAAATTTCTCTTAAAAGTAAATAAAAAAGTACATAGCTGGCACAAGATAAGGATTCTCTAATACACAATGAAACGAATAATAATTATTACAGCAGCTGTATTGCTAAGTAACTTCATAATTCCAAACATGTCTGTTATTTTGTAGGTTGTCTTTTCTGCGAACTCAAATATAATTTAACATTACTAAAAATATAGTATAAAATAACTTTTAAGTCTTAGCCTTCCTTTTAATGTAATATTTTGCTTTTTTTTTATTTGTAGAAGTATCATTTTATTGACAATCTGTCGTTTTTATTTTATTAAATGCTATGCCTACCATAGTACAATATTGACAATACCTACCATGGAAATAAATTATGCGAAAAATTAGGCCAAATTGTTAATGTTATGCCAAACGAAGGACATAATTATTATTAGGTGACGTTTGTAAATAAAGTCATCGATATTATTTATGTTATTAGATAATCAGGGATAGCTGAGTATTTAAATATGAAATAAATAAATAGTATTCTACAAATAAATGTATCTTAATGTTTGAACTTTAAAAAATAGTTTATCTAAATGTAAAGTGAAATGTATTTCTACATAAATGTTAAGAAAAAATGAGAATTTAATAAACTAACATATCTGTAACATAGAAATGTGGCAAATATAGTGCCAAAATAATGTCTCTAATTAAAAACTCCTATATATGTATATACCTGAATGATATTGTATATAAATAGACCCTATTTTGTGAAACTGTACAGTGTGTTCAAATATGTTTAGAAACAATAAATGTTTGATATTAATGCACAATGTATTCTAAGTGTAAATAGCATACGAACGTTACAATAAGTGTGTAAATAATATGTGTATTTAAATATAAAAACATTTTTAAAAATATAATAATATTTTAAATTTTAATTAGTTGGTCAGGTTTTAGTTGCTTTAAATAAAATATCAACCCGGTTTAGTGGTTGATCGCATTGTGATGAAAATATATTTAATTGTTTTATTTTACTACTTAAGTTAAGTGCAACGAATAAAAATAGCTTAAACTTTTTTTTATATTGGAAAACCTCTTATAATAAAAAATAAAACTATTTATACATTACATATATTTAATATGACCGAAATAAATTGCACTTAAATTTATTTAACTAGTGTATATTTTAGTTGTTTAGAAAATCCTTTAAAACTTAGTGTAAGATATTTAGTGACTGAAATCGATGCATGTATTTTGATTTCTATTTACGATTCAAAAATTTATGAACATGTAAGATTAATGAAAAGTTAATTACAATAATTTTATGTTGAAAAATCAATGATTTTTTTTTCTGGTACCAAAATATAAAATTTAAATTTCTTATTGATGCATTATTTAGAATATGCATACCATATTAAAAAAAAGAAAAAAATAAATTGCTAATTCAATTGAAATAAGGCTAAATAAAGGCGTAGTAAATAAAAAAATATTTTTTACTAAAGTATTTTTAATCATTTTTGTCTTATCCATTTAGCAAAATATTCTTCATAACTAATATGTATTTACTTACTTATAATATGTGCTTGCTTCATTATTATATGTACTGTATCTACACCCGTCTTAAATTATTTCAAAATTCTATCGTGCAAAACAAAAAATTCAACTTGAAATTAATATTCGCTGCAATAAAAAACGATTCGTAGTTTTTGTTGGAATCAGACGTGGATGCCATAGACAACTTAGGATAGGAGACGCCTCATTCGGGTTTGTATTTGTAAAAAGGAAAATCGCCATTTCCAAAGAAGTACTTGTAACTAAATTACCGTAATTCTGAATTTTTCTGTTCATAATTGAAGTTTTCTAAAACGAGAGAATTTTTAATGACTTGAACGACCTTCACTGCTGAACATAGGCCTCCCCTAATGACTTCCAGATTGGCCGGTTAAAAGAGGCCTGCATCCAGCGGCCTCCAGCAACCTTTACCAGGTCGTCTGTCCACCAGACCTTGTGGGACGTCTTAAACAGCGCTTGCTGGTATGTTTTGCCCACGCCCATTTAGCTTGCTAATCTGTCGAGCGATGTCAGTGATTTTCGTTCGTTTACGGATCTCATCATGTCTGATTTAATCTCACAAAGGAACACCAAGCATAGTCGTTTCCACAGCACGCTGTGCAACCTTGAGCATATAGGGATATAATAATGCTCATAGTAATAAAGATAGTAGGTATGTGAAGGCTGTATTTTGTTTAACAACCTAAGTGGTCTGTGGCCTAGTATCTTGAGTAATGCCCCGATTGCACGCTAACCGAGAATTTATAGGATGCGAAGCAATATAAATGAAAGAACTAAATGCTACATTAAATCATCGGGTTCGAATTTTCACTACCTTTCTCTTCGTTACGTTCTAAAGTTTTTAAATAAAAGTAACTATATCATGGCAAAGTAGGATATGTAGTGTTGCTCGCCTGGCGCCCCTACATGGGCTTAGGGCCTTCTTAAAGATAATAGACGTAAATCTATACAGGGTGTAACAAAAAGGAGCAATAGAACTTTAAAGGGTTATTCTACGGCTAAAATACAATATTTTTTTCTACCGAAATCGCAAAAAAAAAAAAAACACTTTCCCATACTAAATCGCGACCGGCTGGTATCAGTTTGTATGATTTTTATATAATTTTTTTTTGTGAATTCTATGTTGGTCCCATAGAAAAAGTTGTTGTATTTTAGCCTTAGAATAACTCCTTAAAGTTCTGTTGCTCCTTTTTGTTACACCCTGTATATATATATAAAACAAAGTCGGGTTAATTACACCATTTATAACTCGAGACCGGCTAGACCGATTTTTATGATATTTGATTTGTTGAATTTGTCTTTACCCAAAATAGCAGAATAACTATATATAACACGGAAATATTCATGAAAAAATATATTGTAGAGGGGGCGATACGAAGTTCGCCCGGACAGCTAGTAAAAAAAAAATGTGTTTCATCTTTCATCAATCCGCAAAAATACTAAAATATCTTTAGTCAAATCTAAATCCTTCTTGTCCATTAGAACAATCTACTTAAATCGTGAAAGAAAAGCAAATAAAATAAATAAATTTCAAATGAATTCATAAGCTATAAAAGTAGGTTGTATAATCGTAGTATGTGTTAAATTTGGCTTGTATAAATAAACAAAATGTAAAATATAATTCATAGTTGTCTAATTAAACAAATTTTAGCCTAGTGATTGGGAAAATAGTTACGCTTAAACGGTATTACAGGTTATTATCCTTTGTTTTAAATAATGCATGTATCGATTTCATTAAAATTAGTAATAATGTAGTAACAACAAGTCGGTCAAATAAATTTAATAATATATTGTACGTGTGTCGTATAAAACCTGTTTTTACCTTCTGGTGAACTTTAACTGTGAAATAATTGGAAACAGAAAAAAACTACTAAAGTGATGTAAACAAGTTGTCATATTTTTTGTAGCAATTGCTTTTAAAGAAGTCTAACTTTGGCCAGTGTAGATAGATAGATAGATACTCTTTATTACACACCAAACAAAACAATCAGTACAGAGAAGCAATAAATTTAGAATTTGCTTAGTTTGGGGCTAGCTAATTGGTGAGACTGTAGAAACAATTTATTATTATTATTTTATTTTTTTAGGCCAAAAACCTCTCGCCTCTTGGGCGGTAATGACCGGCAATAGCACAGTTGGCCGGGATCAGGGCAAAAGAGAAAGAAATCGGCGGACGATGCGTGCGGTATCAATTATTATTATTATTAGAATGGTACAATTTAGGCGGTCTTATCAAGTACCGAGTTTGTTTCAAATAAAGGTTGAATGTATTGCAGCTTTATTAAAGTCAAGATAACAAAATAACATTTTAAAAGTATCTGCCAGCCAAACTTAAGAATTAATACAAAAATATAAAAAGCATATTGTTAAAAAAACAATCAAAACCGTAGCACCGTTGATATCTGCTTAGTTTATAGCCCTGCATAGACAAACTCGAATAAACTCCGTTTTTTATGATAAATCGAGTTACTTACTCTGGGATTCGATCCAAGACCTCTGAGTGATGTAACGTCACTGTAACCATTGCACCTCTGAGGTTCTCATAACTTAAAATAGATTTTTAATATATCTATATTTACCATTATTTTGTAGTTACTTGCGACAAATGTAGCGTCAATTTTCTCAATTCAGTGCAAAATTGTAATGTGAATAAAAATATCATATTTATAAATGTACAGTTTTACTATTCGAAATATAAATAGTTCTGCAAAAGTAGATCATAAATATTATTATGTTAAGTTGTCGTTTAATATATTTAATAACGTTAAAAACTAGTTTAAAATTTTGTATAGATGAAAAAGTGTGTACAATATTAATAAAATTATGTTATCCTGGCTTGGCCGTAATGAGCACAAATTAATTTTTAAAATACTTACTGTGAAAATTGGTGTTATTGTAAATTATTTTATTGTAAGTAGGTACGTGGAAGATTTAAATGTAAATAGTTTATTAGGTTGTATCGACGATGTGCAATATTTTCAATTTATTTTTTAAGAGTGTAAAAATGTCGTTAAATAAATAATACAAATGTATAATTTCGTTTTATTAGCACCTTAAAACATCATCATCATCATTTCAGCCATAGGACGTCCACTGCTGAACATAGGCCTTCCCCAGTGACTTCCAGCCTGCCCAGCATGAACACTAAAACACGATATGATATGATATGATATAGCGAAATATCGACACCAACTGTAAAAATATGATAGATATAGCCGCCATGTTGAATCGTCGTCACATATTAAGATCGCTGTTTCAATAAAAAATCAAAATGGCGGCTAAATCTATCATATTTTTAAAGTTGGTGTCGATATATCGCTATATCATATCATATCATATCGTGTTTTAACATGCTTGGGGGGGCAGATTGGCCGGTTAGAAGCGGCCTGCATCCAGCGTCTTGCAAAAGTCATAGAACAAAAGTTGTTCACCATAATGAATACAATATGTGGTTACGAGGATATTCTAGATTTACGTACTTTAAATATCTTACACTAAGAAGCAGAAGGTTCTGAAAACTAACGAATACCCTATCGAACCTATATCGAACCTTTTTTTTTACATGATTTAGAAAAATATTTCAATGTATGTTACATCTGTTTTCTCTTTTTCAATTATCATTTAATTGTATTTGTAATTTGTCGGTTCAAAACTCTTCATTTCGCTGTTATATGACAGCATTATAGACATACTAACATATTAATGAATATTTTATTATAATTTTGACATCTATTTTTGACATATCTATGCTATTAATATTAGAAAAAATTTGTACACCGCTTCGGTACGGCATGTTGAAACCAAGCCTAATGACCTATCACCTGTTCACCATGTACACATGTCCGAACAAATAAATGATTATTTATTTATTTATTATTTATTCATTATAGCCACGTCGTGTTGTTAATTTAGAGATTTGGTCACGAGTGCAATTCAAGGCGTCAAAAAAGGCGAAGCGGGCAGGGCAAAGCCCATTCCATATATATATTTTTTTCTGGTATGTAAATGATAACATCGATTTTGTGTTTTATAAATAAAAAGAATGAAGACGTCCTGAGTAAGTAATACGTTTTGAACATGATTGATACCTTAATGGTTTTATTCTTCGCAAATACACATTTTGTTTAAGTATTTTCGTGTTTTCTTTTTTCTTTATGATCTTATTTATTTTTATTTTTTGGAAAAGATTCAGCAGCAACATATCAGTAAACATTACAATTCAGAGTAATATGAGTAGCATGTGTAAAAGATATGTCTTTATAGGTAAATACAGCGTTTTTAACATTTTTGTCGACTTTAGGACAATTAAATAAAACGGGAGTACTTCATGAACAAAAAGAAAAAAATTATTATTATTATTTATTTTATTTATTTTTTACGATAAAGAATCGAATACTGCCACACAATTCCTTTTAAACGCCTGTTTGCTTTAGCCTCTCCCTAGGGCAAAGCGAGCAATCGTAGACTTTAGTAAATTGCTTAACGAACATATAGGATGTTCGTTATGTTTCAAAACTTTGTAAATTTTATTACTCATTTTTGAAGAGTATTTAACTAAGCATCATGACATAAAAAAATATTTGATGTAGACCTTATATAACCTTTTTTTGCAATTTCCCTTAAGGGTCCCCTTTTTGGCCCCCTTCCCCTATACATACTTACACACACACATACGTTTTTTTAACTTATTTATAAGCGTTTTGTCTCTTTGTTATATTCATACTTGAAAGAAATCTAGCTCAACGATTGAAAATATTATGATTATATTGACAAGTGTACATTGTCCCGATTTCACCGGTCAACAACACACCGATTTCCATGAAATTCACGTGTTATCTAAAGCCGTAAAGATGGACTGAGGACCCGGGAAAATAGATTTCATCCCGGGATCTAATAGGTTCAAAGGGTCGTGGCGATTTGTTAAGAACCCAACCCGTGAGCAAACTGCTTTATTGTAATACTTACGACTGAATAGTAATATTTTATCGATTTACATTAAGGCCAGTCCCATGACAATATTGTAATATTCATCATTCATCATCATTTCAGCCATAAGACGTCCACTGCTAAACATAGGCCTCCCCCAGTGACTTTCACATCTACCAGTCTGAAGCGGCCTGCATCCAGCGGCTCTCTGCAATCTTTACCAGGTCGTCTGTCCACCTTGTGGGTGGATGTCCTACACCGCCCTTGACGATACGTGGCCTCCATTCTGGAACCTTTTTGCCCCATCGACCGTCAGTTCTACGTGCTATGTGCCCCGCCCACTGCCACTTCAGATTGCTAATCCGTTGAGCTATGTCAGCGACATATGAGTGATAATAAATCATAAGAATTTTGTCCTTTGGAAACGCTGAAAGTTGAACTAGACTAATATAACTTGATATTAGTCATTAAGAGGGATCGTCAAAGACAGCTCGCGATATCAATAATTTCTTACGTTTATTTACAAAATCTGGTTAACCGCGTATACTTATCAAAATGCTGCTGCAATAATAATAGTTTTACTAGAAAATAATTAAATTACCTTATTGACTTATATTTTGTCAAAAAGTATAGTTTAAGACTTTAATAACAAATCATTCTAGACTTTCACAAAGTTGGCGTATCTGCGTTCTAAATCGGACCCGATTTATTTCAACGCTTTTTCTGTAATAAATTCGCGTCACCGCATACCACAAGTCTACTCTTTGGATTAGATTGGGGCCAAGAGCAAGCCTACACGTACAAAAATATACTTAGAAGACTAAGGCCCGATTCGACCCAACACAAAATTAAACTAGTTTAACTATAACAGGAATAACTTTACTTCTTGAATTTACTTTTTGATAACTTCGTTTGCGTTTTTCCAACTTACTTCAGGAATACACTATACTCAGTTTTATTTTATTGTGAATGATGAACGAATGGATAAACCTACTAAAATCCATGTAATCTATTTCTTCTAGGTTGTCATCAAATGCCACAACGATTAAATTTTGTAGGATAACAGAATGCCAATGGTAGATTATACAACTTGACAAGGATTTGACAAGTGACAACTTTGACATTTACTTATTCTCAGATTAATTTATACACTGTTAAAATCGCCCGTTTTAATATTTTTCATAGATTAGTGGTTGGTAGAATGAAAAATTAGCTTACATTAGATTAAGCAGTGGTATACTCTCAAGTTAAAACTTACACCAGCTTGGTCGAATCCGGTCTTAATGCCTCTTATTCTACATTTTTAAAACCCTGTTCCTATCCAAAAATACGATGTAATATTTTTAGACAAAAAAGAAACGTTTTGTTGAGTACACAAAAGCTTAAGCATTCGCAGCTTACATTTATCTAATTTTAAAAGACTACATTGCCATTGACATTTATAATAAATTTTTTTTCTAACTAAATGACGACATTTTTATTGGTAGAACTATTAGACAAAATTTTTTAAATTAGAAATGAAATTTAAAGCGTTACAGCTTAGTAACACTAAAATAATAATGCTATTCACTTTATCTTCGGGTTTCGTAAATATGATCACGTTTCTTCTTTTCGGACCAAGCTAAAATGGTTACCCATCCGTCAACGGAGAGATCTAAGGACCCTATGCAAGCTCTTTGGCATCCGACATGACCCTCACTCCCCAAGTTATATGAAACAACGTTTCGTATACCTGGGTACCACCATTTCGCGCAATCTTCGCTCCTCTCACAACCTTTCTCTATGCTCCTTTTACTATCTCAGCTATCTTTGGAATTCTCTCCCTCTTCGTATCAAACAATCATCATCTAAATATGTCTTCAAAAATCACTTCTGGAGCATTATCTTGGCACCCTTCGGAACTGTGCAATAAAATTTAAATAAATAAATAGAAACCCATGACGACACTACTTGCGATACACATATCGACAGATCGATAAAACATGTATTGAACATACCTACATAATTTTAAGACCTATTATTTTACCATGTTTTCGGCAAATAAACAATTCTATTCTATTCACAACGACCTATGTGCAGCAATGGACGTCTTATGGCTGTAATGATGATGATGATGATGACCACTTAACTAGCCCCAAACTAAGCAAAGCTTGAACTAGTGTCTAGAGAATGGTTAAAGACATTTATTAACAACCATGTTTAAAGTACAAATGATTGTGCTAGTCACGCAACTTGCCTCTTGCGGGATTCGAACCGGCGGCTTTGTAGTCCGGATCGCGAACTACTTAACCAGACGGTCATCAGTATAACTATATAAATTTGACTTTGTAATCTTTTTAAAATACTGTTTGTATAATCAAAAACTTCGCCAGAATTTCCGTTGGAACTGTCCGTTGCTCGAATATTCATAAAACTTTTGTTTATTTCTCTAATTAACGAAGTATTTGCAAACTGGGACCCTTAATTGCTTCATTTGTTACATTGTTAACGGCGCTTACAAGTGTTTCTGGTTTGAAAGTTGGGCGTTATCGTTTTGATTTGTGACGACTTTTTTAGATACCAATTTTTTACTTCTAAAAAAAAGAGAAGTGTGTTACGTTTGACGTCTAATATGTCTGTGTGTTTGTCGGTAGCATGGAAATGAAGTGAAATAAAAATCGTTTATTTGCTGGAAACAAGTAACATAAGTTAATCAGGTACAAAATCAGATCCATGTTTCGCTGTACACATATCAGCATGCAAACATAGTAAAAAGTAAAATTAACCAATAAAAAATAATTAGTTACTTATAATCTGTTAGACCTTAAAATTTAAATAATCGTTAACAGTGTAAAAGGTATGTACATGATAGTAATAATCAAAATAAAACTATACAAACTTAATTATAAACCTCATTTTCGAGATAAAACTGAATTCAAGATAGATTTAAACGAAATTTATATCTTGATAAGTTTTAGTTAAACACGATATCGTTAGACGTTATAACCAGACTTAATAATGGTTCAATTTGTAAACTGTCTGGACAAACACTTTAGAAGATGATTAGAATAATCGTGGATAGAGACTTGTGGCTATTAATTTCAATACAGGGTGACAATTAGTTTTCTTTGTGTCACTGGCTTAGATTGAATTTAGCTTAGGATTTTTTAATTTAAACCTATTTGATAATATTTTTGTCTAGGACTTATTTCAATTATTTGACGACGAAAAACACCTATTCTTGTGCTCAAATAAAACAATTTCTTTACTAATATCATAAATGCGGAAGTAACTCTGTCTGTCTGTTATGCTTTCACGTCTAAACTAATGAACCAATTTTGATGAAAAATAATACAGAGATAGACTATAGCTTCAGAAAGGGCATAGGATATTTTTTATAGTAAAAGCTGAACCGATTTTTATAAAAATGTATAAAAATCTTGCACCCTAGAACGGACCTTGGCTTCTATTTTTATTCCAACCGAGTAAAATAGGGTGTGACAAACCATATTCCACGCGAGCAATGCCGTGGGCACAGCTAGTATCTCATTTAAATGGAAACAGAACAGCTGATCAGTAATTATGATTTTTTTTTGTTAAAAAGTTGCTGTATCTAAGCACCAGAATCAATCCCTAAGATATTTCACGTTATTTCAATTACACCTAAGTACTGTCTTTTACATCCAGTCTATCGCAACCTTTATTACCGTTTACGTCTACCGTACCGTACCGTACCGCACCGTACCGTACCGCACCGTACCGTACCGTTTATCAGGCTGGGAGTCGTCACACAATATTAGCTTCCACTTATATTCATTTTTATTTATTGCGTCATTAGTGTACATTAAGGTGTTATTACATTGTGTGAGACCATACTCATGGACCTTATAAGGGTATTGCATCTTTGTTATACAATAATAAACTTGAAATTCGTTTGTTGGGAGAATTGTCTTAAGGAAACCAGTATATTCCGATAATACTGAATGGGTAGTCATGGCCTAAAACAGTTTGGTTTTAAGTATAACGGAGGTCTTATGGTAATTACTCAAACTAGAGTAGATATTACGTATCCATGGTAAACCGTACTCCGTACGTTACCGTACCGTTCAGTACGGTACCGAACGGTATAAAGTGTAATTGTGACTGTAAAGAAGACTGCGAAGAAAAGACCATAGTTACTTCTATAAATATAGTATGTTTCGGAATACTTGATTATTTTCATCATCATCACCATTTCAGCCCGTCCAGACGTCCACTGCTGAACAAAGGCCACCCCCAATGACTTAACATCGGGGGGGATTGCCAATACTCGCCACGCTTGGCAGGCGGGTTGGCGAGCGCAGTTTTTTTATAAGATATCGCACGGAAACGCTGCTGCCCGTCTCGTGCTACAGGAATTAGTCGCCTCTTACGACACGCCTCCTGTTTGCGCTGGGGAAGTGTATTCTTTACGGCCGTCTCCACACGATACAGTTTGATTATTTTATGTATCTACTAAAGCACGTTTTACAAGCTCATATAATTTTCTTTCTCTCCAATTAATTATTATTAGGTAAATAACGCAAGAATGCCTTCATACTTAATAATAGAACTCGCTCAAAGCAGGGATTGTGCTATAAATACATTGATGGAGGGTGCTTAAAGGGAAAATTATAATTCTACATCATATTACTACTAAAGGGTACATTAATAAAATACAAATTAATCTGATGAATCTGAAGAATTGTTTGACTGTTATAATTGTTTTGAGAAGTTAATAAGGTTAGGTCAAAGGTCATATCTAAAACGGGTATATAAAGTAAAACATACTAACCGTACACCCACGGGAACAACCTTATTAAAATTGCTATGTTTCTGAAAGGAGATTTAATTTTATTTCTGATATTAAATTTAACTGCATTTAAAAAAGTTTTAACAACGAATTAAATAGCAAAAATGCAATTCACCCTGTATTTTACCACGCCAATCGATAGAAACATGATTATGAATGAAATCTATTAAATAAATAATGTCTTAAGTCAACACTAGTTCGAATATTAAATATTATTTGCCTGCTAATAAATGTAGGTGTTTCAGAATGCCACAGACGATGACAATTAGATTTAAATTTCAATAAGTTACGACTATTAAAAAGTAAACAGTGGGGTAGATTATTAACTTACACATAATAAATATAAGGACAAGTCCTAAAACTTAATTAACATTTAACAATTTACCACAAAACTTCAAATAAACGATTGAATTTGAATTCAAATTTTCAGTTGTGCATGTAAAGTGATTGGGGGGTTAGTTTTTATATTTTCTTCTGAATGTTTAAACTAATCAAGGTTTTTTAATTAGTGGTCGTCAGTAGTGAATGTACGGTAAAGCTCTCACCTTTATTGTTAGAAGATTTAATGTACAGGGTGTTGTTTTGAGCAGTTGCCAAAAGGCATCTCATCATCATCTATACGGTCAATCCCGGTTGCGTCCAAAGCCATTGCTTTGAAGCCCAGGGTCCGCTTTCCTTGATTTGCTCCTCCACTTCGCGCGGTCTTGAGCGTCACTAGTTGTGAGATCATTGGCACGCATGTCAGCCCTCACAACGTCAAGCCAGCATTTCTTGGGTCTACCCCTTTTGCCAGGACCTGGCGGTGGCGGCATGGCCAGACATTTGTTTCCTACGTAGCTTGCCGGTTTCCGCAAGCAGTTGCCAAAAGGCATCGAACCTAATTGACATACCTCAAGTTGTAAGTAACCTTTAATAGCGTTATTTTTGTGTACACCTATGAAGCATACGTTAATCGATAGATAAAATTATAATTTAATGTAGGTATATTAATATTTACTGATTATAATATTGTTATCTACCTACTTCGTAATTTTACATGCTATAAAATGGCGAGACATGTTGATTATCTTATTATACCGTGTCTGTGAGTAAATGTTGATTTGATTTGATTTGTTTTCATAAATAATTACAAACAACAAATACTCTTTGACAAAATGACGTAAATTATATACTTTGTTCAGAATTTTAGGGTGAACATGTAATGTTTACTTTTATTTTCATAATCAAATTAAAATCCTGAACAAATAATATCATTTACGAAATTTTGTCAAAGAGTATTTTTTGTTTGAAATTATTTTCTCTTTCGATTAACGTATGTTTCATAGGTGTACACCAAAATAGCGTTATTTAAGGTTACTTGCAACTTGAGGTATGCCAGGCTCCATACAAAAAAAGTTCAAAGTCCTTTGGCTACTGTTTTAAACAGCACCCTGTACTTCGTAGCATGGACTAATTTAATTAGCTTCTTAATTAGTTAATTACTATTCCTTTGAAGGTTACAGATCTGTAAGCCCATTTCATTGTTTCCAGGCCTAATGATTGCAAAACTTATGTGACCGACAAACCAAAATGATAACCAAATTTCGCTATGGTTGGGCTTTGAGTGGAATTATTATGGCACCAATTACACCGAACGCTTGTGGTGTTTTCACTTTGAGAAGTGAAGTATCCTAAAGCGCGTCTAATAATAAACACTAGTGAATCGTTTTAGGTGTTTTATTTATTTTATGTTAGTAACGTTAAGTATCTTTTACTCACAATGCAATATTTAACTGGGTTCCTCTAAAGATAACAGAAAATACTTCAGTTTTCCAAGGCTTCGACTCTCACATTTTCAAATTCAAATTCATTCGGACATTGTCATTCGGACAACAAAGATCCATGTGTTAGTACAATTTTTTTTTGTCTTATTTTTATTAGTAAAGAAGAGTTAATTATGATTTTCGCGTATCGCAGCTATTTTATAAGATGTTGACACTGGGTCTAATGGTTTGCGCTCCGGAATACAATGCCAGGCAGTCGTTGGTTTGAATCTCGAAAGAGGCGACTGTTTAAGTTTGTAAAATTGAAGAAAAAATTACTATTTACTTTGTCAGCAATACTGCTAAATTCAATAATCAGTCAAATAATTTTTGGTTTGACGATAGTGATATAAATATGTCTACCTTTTTTACGATTTAAACCTGTGCAATAGAGTTTGAAAAAATAAGTAATAGCTTTAGATAAATTATGTGTGTATTTTACTATAGGGCAAATAAAAAAGGAAAAAATTAAAAACGTTTCCTAACCTTTTAACATAATTTAAACTATTTTATTTTTTGCATTCACAATAATTATTAGTTTATTATTTCAAGGAAAATAATTTTACTTGAAAAAATTTTTCAACTGCCTCTGGTGGGATTCGAACCCATGACCTTTCAGAGGCAGTTGAAAAATTTTTCTTTTTTTTTTTTTTTTCTTTTAATAAAACCAATAAAACCAATTTATTTCTGCAAATAGGCCTAAATTAAGCTCTTTTACATGTCCCAATTTTTTTTTACCCTACCACTGCTTCGGGACAATTGTGGGCTAGCGCCGCGAAGAAGCAACGCAAGAAACTCGGTCACTATTGTCAGCCTCTTTTTAAATAGTATGTTTACATTACAAGATAATATGTACCTGTGCGAGCACGGCAGTATTTAATTCCATACATTTTTATCAATTAAATAGTCATTTACAGTGTAATAACCTTTTTTCATTAAAACCATCTTGACATGCGATTTAAATTTATGTATAGGTAGTTTAGCAATAGACTGCGGGAATTTGTAAAAAAAGCGAATACATTTTCCCATGAACGAATTACCTACTTTATGAAGTCTGAAATTTGGAACGGCAAGTTTGTCTTTATTCCGGGTATATAAGTTTGAAGTGTTAATTCTGGTTATATTGCGGTGTAACAGCATGCCTACGCCGAAATCGCGAATTCCGCTTCGTTAGAGCGCTCGATCGTCACAGCGCGCGAGTCGCCAACTTAGTGCAAGTTATCTTATGCCGCGGCTTCACTGGGATGTCTCGCTTGGCGGCATCTAAGGCGCTATGCACAGGAAGCAACTTTTGTGGCAATCGGCAACTAACTTTTTTAAAAAATATATTATTCTAGAGCATTCACGCACTACGCAACCAATCCGATGTATAACAATGAGCGTAGCCAAGATGGCATGCTGGATTTGGCGTTGCCATCTCTGAGGTCCCGAATTCGATTCTCAGTCGGGCTGATGTATAAAACGAACCTTTCTATATTATCACGGGTCTGGGTGTTGTGGTGCCGTCGTTGTTTCTGATTTCTTTAACACAAAAGCATAAGCTACTTAGATCAGAGCAATGTATGTGATTTTGTACAATATAAAAAAAACAAAGTTATATTCGCGACCAAGAAACGATCGAGGCGTATAAGCACGCAGTACTACAGGGTAAATATATATTACTTAGACCGGATTCGACCAAGCTGGTGTAAGTTTTAACTTGAGAGTATACCACTGCTTAATCTAGAGTAAGCTGATCTTTCATTCTACCAACCACTAATCTATGAAAAATATTAAAACGGGCGATTTTGACAGTGTATAAATTAAACTGAGAATAAGTAAATGTCAAAGTTGTCACTTGTCAAAACCACTCCTGTCACCTCGAAACTGACATGTTGTCAATATCTAGTATTGACACTCTATTATACTACAAAATTAAAATGTTGTAGCATATCAGGACAACCTAGAAGAAATGGATTATATGGATTTTGGTAGGTTTATCAATTCGTTGATCGTTCACTCTTGAACTACAGAATAACAATACCGAGTATACTGTATTGCTCGAAAAACGTAATCGAAGTTTTCCAAGGGTAAATTCAAGGTGTTAAATTATATTGTATAGCTTTGTGTTTAGTCGAATCGGCCCTTAGTAAGTATCAGAAGTTAAACTATACACAATACCCGCTAGAGCAACGCACTCACAGACGTCGCTCAAGGATACGAAATATATGTGTTCGATGCTGTAGCACGCATTGTATGAAGTTTAACTTCTGATACCCACTGTTATTTATTCTGTAGCAGTACGGCCGGACCGGTATTTAAGTTATTTTCTCTTGGCATCTTGCCTAGACGCTAGGTGCTAAACAAGGCATCCATCAGTGTGGGCGCGGCCTTAGAATTTGTCATCCCGTGCCATATACTGTAAGTCGTATTCAGGTTCATCATACTAACTACCATGGTATTTATGGTGTGACTTTTGATTTGGTGGTATTCTGGAGTAACTATTATCTGTTCTGTGGTAAACGTGGTTTTCATAGACTGAAAAACTAGAGATTACCCTGGCTCTGCCTGCGTGGGATTTTGTTTGTCACAAAAAAGCGTTAAGTGTGTTCTAGTAATTTACAAGGTGTTATGGAATAACGCAAAAACCTTTTATGGGGGTAATCCTACTGATGAAATACAACAAGTTTTTATATGGGGTCAATATCGAAATCTCAAACAAAAAAACATTCCCATATTAAACTGCGACCAACTGACATCAGTGTATGGAAACGTATTTTTTTTTAAAATTCTATATTGTTCTCGTTCAAAAAGTTATTGTATTAAGGTTGTTGTTGTTGTTGGACTTGTAGTAAAAGTGTTGTATTGTGTTCACTACCTACCCTATTTACTGCGAATAAAGAAATTTGAATTTGAATTTGAATAATAAAAGAAAAAATACGTGTCCAATATTTTCTGTTAATCCAACTGACGGACTAATTCGATTTTTTTAGGAAACTAGAATCTTCTTCTTAGGTAAATAATAGAAGAAAATTTTACACACGACATAGAAATATTTTTCGATGACCCGACACGAATTATGATTTTCTTTCGGGTCATTTTTCCAATTTTTCTTTTAAAGTACACTTTGTCCTAACAATAACAAACACAACGAAAAAGAAATAAGCCTTCAGTCAATCGCATCGTGGTTGATTTTTATACATTTAGAGAATAAAACATTGGGATTATATCCTAAAAGGAGATCCGCCGACACTATCTGCAAACAGTCATTCCCCGATCCCAACAAAGCAAGCAAAGTGACAGGAACAATTTGTGGAATACAGTCGAATGCGCGAACGTTTATGTTCTTACATAACGTTAACGGCTTTGGGTTCCGCCTTATACGGAATAATACTTGCAACTTTGTCACACGAAATATTGGAACGTTCTGGCTCAAACTACTGTCAGAGTGTTTTATGATTTTTTTTCCGTTCCGTCTTTGTGTACGTTGCTTGACTTCTGAAACTCATAGCTATTATTTATTTTGTGTCTTATGCGGCCGTCTCGAGCTAAAAGTTAATCAACAAAATATGAAAAACTGAAACAAGCCGTGTAAATGATTTATCACTGCACCGCTACGCCAATTTGGTCGTCAAATTCTTATATCATTCTAGTAATTCGTTGAATTTTTTTGCCACTGAGGTTTATATTCCAAGCCCGTCCCAGAGGTGTGATAAATTAATTCATAAAGTCCGAGCAGTAAAAAATATTATGATTTGTGGAGTGTGTTATGATTGCGCCTCGGGGAGTAGTTTGTACCGAGTACGAATGGCTGGAGAACGAATGAGAAAATTATACATTTGTCAGATACAATAGTAAAACAATTAGTGTTGCGTAGATTCTACGTAACCAAAACATTGAAAAAGGGAAAAAACAAGAAGCCGAGGGGCTAGAAAGTTTATAGAATGTAGGCTACATACTGGCAAGCGCAGTATAGGACGTCCACCCACAAGGTGGACAGATGACCTGGTAAAAGTTTATTTATTTATTTAGACTTTATTGCACAGATTAAAAATCACACAAAGGGTGGACTTAATGCCATGAGGCATTCTCTACCAGTCGACCACTAGGCTAAACAGAGACGTTTTGTGGGCGGTGCGATATAGGCGATACAAATTCAAATGAAATGTCCGTGTGAATTATTTTTAAAAGCATAAACTACATACAGTAAATAACGATATACATAAACTAAATACTATCATACATAGATTACATAGGCAAAATATATACTTAAATAAATATGACGACGATCATGAGACTACAATACCTAAGGGTTCAAGATGATGATTTCAATTTATAAAGAAAATGAGCACGGATAAAGTTTCAGGAAACCGCTGAATAAATAATAATAAATAAATAATATTGGACAACATCACATACATTGCTCTGATCCTGTGGTAAGTAGCTAAAGCACTTGTGTTACAGAAATCAGAAACAACGACGGTACCACAACACCCAGGCCTATGTTCAGCAGTTGACGTCCTATGGCTGGAATGATGATGATGGAACACCGAATTCTTAAAAATGTACTGTTTTGGCAAATTATAGCAACTGTTAGTGCGCCTGCGTATTGCAACTCATGCAAGCCTCGTAACAGGTGCGAATGATGCGCACCATAGAACAGGTATAATATGCTATTACGCTGCAATGCGTATGCTCGGCTCACGAGCTATGCGCAAACAGTTTGCTCTACTTACGCGCATGCAACGCATTTGTGGGACATTTCAGGCTCCCTAGCATAACCCCATAACACGATTGATTTAGCGATTTATCAACACCAACTGTAATTTTTGAATATGATAGGTAGAGCCGCCCTGTTGTATCACTGTGCAGTGACGTCACATGTTATGATCGCTGTTTCGATAAAAATTTAATATAGCGGCTAAATCTATCATATAAAAAAAATTACAGTTGGTGTCGATAAATCGCTACTTCATATCGTGTTTTGGTGGTCTTGCGGGGTGCGTGCTGATCTGTTTGCACCCATATTGCAGTAAGCAGCATGTGCGTAAAAGCGTTACATTGCCTCTACTCTGTTTGTATAGTAACTCTTATTAAATTCTATTTGCGATTGTGATGTAATGCAACTCTTGATATTATTACTGTTTTCATGATGCCTCATCTAAGATAATAATCTAAGTTTATTACATCCTGGTCATTCCCCCGAGTGTGATTTTCCTGAAAAAACAGGCGTTGTGGAAGTTGTTGAAACTCCAAGAGGCGGGCTGACGAAGGAAAGTACGATAAAAATGTAGACTGTGTATGTATTATTGATATGCTTAAGTTATTGGGTGCCTGAAGTTACTTTAATTTTTACTTAATTTCTCCAAAGACTTATATTTCATTCACCATCACTGATAATCTGGTATTGTCAAATCATATGTATTTAAATAAAGGCCGATTTTTCAATAGCCAGATAACTTTTATACGATGAATAAGTTTGAAATGTTGACAGTTTTCGTATAGATAATGTTTAAAATCGTCAATTTTATTTGTCAGAAAAGTTATCTGGCCCTGAATCCTTTCCTTGAAATGATAAAGACTCTTTTCAATGTTAGTATATCTATAACATTTACCCACATTTTTGCTTCAGCTCAGATGAGTAAAACTGCGGTACACTCAAAGCCAGTCTAATCAAACTCGAGTATTTAATATCTTACTCAAAGAACCGAAGTTTGATCAAATATTTTCCGGAACAATCCTAAGAATGGTGGGTGGCAAGATCAACAAGTGGGGAGGTCCAAGTTAGAACACTTTGTAGGCTAGGGGACAGACATAGAATTATATACTTTAAGTAGCAATAAAAGTAGAATAAATGGATTAAATGGCATAAAACTCTTTAGTCGCGTGTTGTAAAAAATCGGGAAATTTTTGAAAATAGGACTATAGTCCTATTCTAGTCTAGTCTTGTAAGATTCAGTCATTTTTAGTCATATTGGTGTACTTGAATGCTCCTCTAACAATACTTAAATAAAAAATGATATTTTGGATAACCAATATCATATCTATAATTTTGTTTATCTGAGCAAGTTACTTATTAGTAATTTTAGTTATTATTCACTCTAAGTTTTTGCAATTACATGCTAATTATATGATAATAAAAGACTTGAAAAACAATCGATTACCTCAGTAGGAAATTGATCCCACATCTCTTCGCTATCCAGGGGATTGATTTTCCATTAAGCTACCGAGTTACTTGTCGAAAGGTTTTAATTGAAATAAATCTGCTTACACAAAAATGTATGAAAATAGACTCTCTCTAGGCCCTCCTATTAAAACTTTCCCGTTTTATCTCCATAACTTGGTGGGTTATGGGACAAAAACGGACACTCACTTCACACGTTTGAAACAATCTGTTACGATAATATACTAACAGATCTTACTAAATGTAATAAATGTCCCTTCTGTAATAAATTGCTACTAGTAATCCCAAGTTTATTGCGAGTTATGTCCGCAAGTGAAATATATTAGGTACTCTCGCAATAGACATAAAATAATCATATTTTACCGTAGTTTACGATACATTCATACTGGCTAGGTTTATGTTTAAAATTATAATGTGATTCTCTTTGAGTTAGTCATTATTTTGGAAGTCAGAGTATTTATCATATTAATACCTACTTTAAGATTACGCTAAGTTTGACTTTTGTATGTTCCACCATTTATTATTCTTCTTCTTAGTCGTACACTCCTGGCGGAGTGGCCGTGGTCATGGATCGTCTGTTAGGTTGGTTGCGGTTTTCGCGAAACTCCTCCATCTTTTTCTATTCAAGTCACTGCGAGCACACTCAGCAAGGGACCGCTTCGCAGATTATTTAATGAGGTCTGTCCATTATTTTGGCGGTCACACACACTAGGGGGACAGAGAGAGAACGTTGATCTTTCAATCTACCTTGGATCAGTAATCCTTTCAATGAGCTTTTGTTGTGTATGTCTAAACATCTTAGGGATTTGCACTTGCACAATTGAAATAGAAACGATTATTTGACAAACACGAAAAAAAATACACAACAACAAAACAATCAAGGGCATCCGGTGTGGCAAAAAGGTTCCCGCTCAGCATTTGTCGTGACAGTCACGGACTTAGCAGATTTTGAGCAGGAACCTCCGACGCTGGGACGTGCAGCGACGACGATTGACGATTGATTAAATTGACATGGCTATAAATTAAGTTAATAAAGTACAAAAAAATAATAACAAAAAATATTAAGGTGTCCATTTTTTTTGAGACACTGACAAAATTAATAGTCTTATTACCTCGTAATACAAGGTTAATGCATTACTTCGAAACAAGACTGTGCCATTAAAATAAAACCTATCTGCATTTTGGTAAGAAACCCCAAAAAAATCTATTACTCCCACGTTCCATTCGAAATAATCGTTATATGTAAGGGAAACATTAACCCCCATTTTTATACGATCCAATCCACCTGCCGGCGGGATTGGCGACGTTCGGCCCCCAGAGGGCACCAGGAGCCTACTAACACGATTACGAGGGTAGCTGTGTAGTTTAGACAAAAGCGGTAGCGGGCATGTATTTTCTTATAAAAAATGATAATTTCATAAAAAAATCTGCAATCTTCATTTTTATTCCATACTTAATGGATTTTCAAGTGAAAAGTTGCTCTTAATGCAGGCTTGCCTATTTTTGGCGCTTGACCGTTTTTATACAGAGTGGCCAGAAAAGTGACGTCTAAAAAATCATTCTAAATCAGGGTCTGGTGGTTTATCTGGTACCTCGTACCTCAAGAATGTTAACCCTTACTTCGAAATCATCAAAGTTGGTGAGTCGTCTAACGCATATTCATATATTTATGTTGCATTTATCAAATTTGACTGCAGTCAAAATGGATTAACAAACTAATTTTGTTTAGTATTAATAAAGGTTTTGATTAAATCATTAAATTTTTATCAATTATGGTGCAGTTTTTATTCACACATTCATAAGACGTTTTAATTTTTGTTCAAAAAGTCATTAAATCGCTCCGCTCATGATTCGGACCACTCCACCTCCTCAAAGAAATGTGTCATATACACGACCGTCAGTATAATACAATATATCTGTAGTACATACTTATTTGTGCCGTATTTGTGTCTCACCTTAAAATAAAGGTCCAACTACACTACGGACTATCAACGAGAACTTCAAAAAACGTGTAATAAACAAAATTATTACGTCCATTGTCAGTAAAAGAGGCCTCCCCCAAAAGAGGGGGAATTACTCATAAGCGTATGGGTATTTAGTTCGAAAGGACCAAATTGAATAGACCATGGACCATTCTCGGAATAAAATACCTTAATTATAATGACAATTCGATAAAAACTTATTGTTTTTGGACGTAGGTACTAAGCAAACAGACAAATATGAAAAATTACTTAGATTTATACAAAAAAGTAGTATGTTATACGTCCCACTGCCAGGGCACAGGCATATACAATATATTCTGTGGCACATGTCTCACCTCAACTAAAGATCTACACTATTATTTTATTGATTTATCAGGCCACGTAACTCAGAGAGCTGACAACCGCAATTTTATAATAATTAGATTAAGCTGAATTACTTAAGTTTCATTTTTTATGCTAAGTTTTAATAGAGAAATAAATTTATCTTATCTTATCTTAACTGTTTGGAAGAGCGGTTCTCAAGTGGTTACTGCGAACTGGAAGTCTGGAAGACGCATTGTTGGCAAGCTTCCCGGTCTCAGAGGACTGACAACCTAGTCAAGACGATGACTATGATGATGATGAAAGACCACTTTCTAAGAAATACATTTGATTTGATTTGATTTGATGCAAACGGCCAAGAGCTGTTGCGTTACAGTTTTTCTGTGGGGAATGGGGTGGTCATGTCCTGCAGTGATAATGTTGATTGATGTACAACCATCGGAAAGGATAAGGTACTCGTAGCAGGTAACAATAAAAAAAACCGGCCAAGTACGAGTCGAACTCGTGCACCGAGGGTTCCGTACCAACTTATAGCTATGTAAATAATTCGTCTATAACGGAAATCGAGTCTCAAAAATATTTACCGATTTTCCGAGTTAGTTTTTTTTCTATGTAACTACAAATTGACGGTATTTGGACTTTTGCCTTTATTTGTGCTGTATAAGACATTGCTTCTTGCCAAATTTCATGATTCTAAGCCAACGGGAAGTACCCTATTAATTTTAATTCCCCTGAATGACGAAATAGACGTTTTTTGCGGCATAAACCTTGGTCTTCCTAAAATAAATAAATAAACGGCCGTATCCTTTTTTACGTTAACTTAGAAGTTAGATTATTTCACGGCTTCAACAGACTAGACCTGAGTATATCGTTTTAATTTCAACTTGATGCCTCCTCGCGTTCCCGAGGTAAAGGGTCTTGACAGACAGACAGACAGGCAGACGGACAGGCAGACGGACAACAAAGTGATCCTTCAAGGGTTCCGTTTTTTTCTTTTTAGGTACGAAACCCTAAAAACATAGTGTGACAGTTCTTAATTTAAAATTCTACTAAGATACACTATGATGTGTTGTGTCACGAACGTCTACAATTTCTCATATCGAATGTGTAATAAGGAACCAGCCTAATATTCATTAAAGATCATCGCAATAAGATGTCGTTGGGAATATTATTTCCCTTGTTTTATTTGCAAATCGGCTTTATTACTCATGGAAATGGAGTATGTATAGAAAGATGTTTTTTTTATACATATTGGTAGCTATCGCTGTAAAAGGCTTGTATTCTACATTTTGATTAAGTTTTCTTTTTATTTATACAGGGCGTTTAGTAACCTAAAGAAAACCTTGTTACTACATATTCTTTACATCATAGTTAACAACTTTTGTTCTTTGACTTTTGCAAATTTGCATAAAAATTTGACTTTCCATACGAAATTACCAAACAGCCGATTGAATTTGTAAAGGAAGAAGAAAATGCATATCAATGACGTAAAATGATTACTACAGTTGATTTGAGTAACATTATCAATCATTAGTGCGAATCACATTTTAAAAAGTAAAACAGAAGTGAATCAGAGTCGCTATAAAAAAAGCGTTTTTTTTAATTTCACGAGTTAAACGATGCGCCTTAATTCTTTTAAGTTAAAGTAGGTTTTATTTTTTCTTATAAAATATCTTTAATAATCAAACACCTTTTTACTTGTCCAATGAACCCTAAACCAAGTATAATTCTGTTTTCGAGAAGCGAATGATTTCTGCGATCTCATCGAAAACCGACTATGATTAATTGGTTCCCTTTCAATCATCTTACACAGGGCTTTTTGTAGAACTATGACGTCATTGTTATTGGGCGGTCAATGATAGACTGAACATAATAAGTTAATGTGAAGAACATAAACCTATTTTATACACCCCGAAAATAGGTGATGCGTGAATTTGACGCTTGATCCTATTTTTTTATCAATTTTTGCAAATTGTGTATTTGTGCATCTTTCTGTTAACACACATTGCAACTTCTTTGTATGGTGTACAATAAAGAGTATCTATTTATCTATGTACAAGCTTTTTTTAAGATAAGATAATTTCTTTACCTTGTGATAAAATCCGTAGACTTGCGGCTCGTTCCTCTCTTGTTTCCCTTAATTGATTGTACGAATGATCGTTTTGTAACATGTGACATTACGAATCATAACTTGTAGTAATTGTTTTGTCCCTTTTTGAATGTTTTAAGAATAAATGTAACATTGATAGCTGTTTGTTAAATACAAATATTAAATCTGCATTACAAAATGAAACCAAAATCAAATGTAATTGCATTAACTCAGCTTATACGAGACAACATAACAACCACACAATTCGGATAAACGAGTTGTGCAAATTAAGTAATGAGAGCATTCGTGGTATAATGTGGTAAAGCGAATTTTACGAACAGTGATTTTTTTTAAAATCCTTATAAAAATTAATTGCCTTGCGTAAGTCTAAACTCGAGAAAACCGATTTGTTGTGTTCGTAATTACTAAGGTTTGTGAAATCATAAAAAAAAAACTATTTGGTAATAAGGGGAATTTTGCTACTATGGATAGATAAGACAACGTTTACCTGGGCAGCTAGTTAAACATAATAATTACAGTCTGTCATTTTATTAACAACATAATTAACCAAATATAATAAAAAACGTTCAGATAATAAGTGATGATCATTTAATCACCCTATTAATACGTAAGCCAATCACCACGCCATTAGTCTTAAAAGTTCACGATTTAGGTTAGTTCAAAAATCCAACTTGGGCCGGATGTTCTTTGGGCGCCCCTGACAAAATCATTGTGTAAAAACTTTTCAATTAAAAACACATTTCACAGTTAGAGATCATTACATTTGTTGGGTTTTCTGGCACACATACGTTTTATGCATACATAAGAGACAGCAAAGAACTAAGTTCAGTTATGGAATTTTAAAAAGTATTAAATCCATAATTGCATGAGTAAAATTAACCTCTTTTTAGTCAAAAGCCTTCCAGATGTTGTTTTTTACATCAATTTTTAAAAAAATCAAAAATAATACACTTTTGCACAAAATATAGAAAATGTGTACTTACCTCATTTTACTATTCACGTTAAAAGCCCAAAACCACATGAAGCAAAAACACAAAACGTATTTGGTTTATGGAATTCATATCAGTATTAAAATTTAATTAACGGTACGTGGAGGACACTTTGGCAGTGTCAAAATGGCTGACAGAAACGGACTATGGAACAGAATGTAGCGTTTGCAATTTGACCCACTATTCCATACCGCTGGAATTGTTTGATAGAAGAAAGGATGTTCTTCATGACAACGTAGTCTACGTGAAAGCATAACAGCTTTTATAACCTAGATCCTTCCTTTAAAATATAGAAAAGTCACAATAGAAGTTCTATTGTCTCACGATGGTCGCTTACCAAATTATTGAGAATATGATGTGATGCTTCGCGTTCAGAAGATGATCGATACTGAGACTATCGTAGTAGGTGACTTGTTCTTTGACAAGGGTCAACAACAAGGAACAACTCACCTACTACGATAGTCTACAATCATGGATTGAATGGACTGGGCAACACTTGGAAAACTTCGTCGAGTCTTTTAATTGCTAGAACATCTTCAGACTTCAAGACCATCGAATGTTTAGTTACAAGTACCAGGGTCCATAAATAAATATACGTTTTTAAAAAATTGCGATCAATCGTGAATCAAAAATTAATTACTTTTAGACTTCCACCACGGTCGGTGTAATCCGGTCAAACATCATGCAAATACAAGGCACAATATTTCTGTGTGTGTTTAAGCAGGCCTCGTTCTTTCTGATTTCTGTAACACAAGTGCTTAAGCTACTTTTCATAGGATCAGAGCAATGTATGTGATGTTACAATAAAATAATAATAATAATAATAAAAAATGAAAAGTGATGAAATAATATATCTCTCATGAGAGTTAAAAATAAGGGACCAAATTGGCCTAACTAATACACGTTAATTCTGCTGAGATATTCCAACTTTTATTACTTTACACATGAATACATATGGGTTGCTCTTAACATGTTCTAAATGTATTCTTAATTGAATTCATGCTTCATGCAAGACGGTGTAGGTGTATCTAATTGTGAATTCCGTGGCTGACCTTTGAGTTATTACGGTATTTAAGACATTACTGGCATCTGCCTCAGGATCTTTATTCATGAAGAGCAGGTCAAAAGGAATATTCAAGTCATTTGTGGGGACTAATTTATTATTGCGACAATTTTCAAGGATCTATTTTCAATGTTTGAATATCATAAGTTTTAACTAAAATTATGACTCTTGATTTAAAAGAACAAAACTATAACTATAAAGTACAGACAACAACTCATCAACCTATGACAAAAAGTCTTCTTAATTAATATTGATTCCTACTTGTCGGACTTAAAGTTGAAAATTGGTTCAATGACCTTCAACTTTTTGGGTAGGTTGACCTGCTTTTTACTCTATATTTTTGTATGAACGCTTTAAACGATTTAGGTGTTGATGTTAGAAAACTCTTTCTTTATGTTGGTCTTACACACACTGATGTTCGAGCAAAACGATCTAAACTAATAAAATATGACCTTTTTTGAGCGCCAGACACCTGTGTCATGTTTTCGAAGAATAGGAGAATTTAATACCTTAGTGTTACGTAAGGGAAATATTAGATACTATTTTCTGGCGTAAACGTCTCCCAATACACCTAGATTTCATATTATAGCTTATTCATAAAAGTTACTTTTCTACCGACCTGAAATCGATCTGCCCTTATAGAAAAACATTACGAATCGTAATTTACGATAATTGGTTCGTTAAAAAAATACAAAACAAAAAAAGTATCTCTATATCTATATCAAAAATGTTAATGGATTTTGTACAGTTCAAATTGAATCTATTTATCTTTCAACCTCTAAATTAAATAAAAACAAATAAGCAAACACTCAATTCGCGAACAAATCTCATCGTTTGATGTTTGGTTTCGATCACGTTCCCAATTTTACCCTGATTATCGAGTGTAAGGAGGAATTAACACCGATGATAGCAATGTTAATGTGAGGCGGTAGTTACAGCGAAAAAAATCTGATTAGCACCTATGAACAATCTTACCGTCCAAATTACAAACATAAAATTTGAAAGAAACATTATCATCTTTTATATTAGGTACCTACTGAATTATTTTGGCAGATGTCCAATTTTATAGAAAATTTAAGGAATTAAAATGAAAAACAAAGTTTTTTTGTCATTTTTCTTTTTTTGAACTCTATAGTTTCCTCATGAAGTAAGCACGATTTTTGAAAAAAAAACTTACTATAGAATAGTATCCGCTGCAACTCACACCACGCGTTCATGTAAAATTCAACAATTTCAAATGTAAAATCACTCGTTCGAAATGTTGTTGTCTAATTAGAAGGTTTACCGACTGAAAGTACGAAGTTTATTTAGTCGGAATTATTTTAGCACAAATTATATACCTATATTCCTATTCAGGATTTCATAATTAATTTCTCTGTAGCCGCGAGGCGAGGATTCAGACTTGGTGTCGCTAATTCTTAGTTCCTGGGTTGGATTCCCGGTCGGTCAATGTAGAAAAATAACTTTTCTATATTTTTTCGGGTCTGAGTGTTGTGGTACCGTGGTTGTTGCTGATTTCTATAACACAAGTGGAAGGGGACTACCACTCCCCCCTCTCGGAAATACTTAGTTCAGAAGATATGAATTAATAAAATTAATAAAACTTAACCTCAAAATCCTGTTTTTACCTTAATTTTCAACCGACTTCAAAAAAGGAGGAGGGTCTCAATTCGACTGTATGTTTTTTTTTTTTTGTATGTTTGTTACTCGATTACTCCGCCAATTATGAATCGATTTAAATGATTCTTAATTTGTTTGGTGGATCATACTTCAGAGGTGGTCCCATATAAATTTTATCGAAATATATACCCAGATAATATTTTGGTTGTGGTTCTTGTTACCTATCTTCGACAAATATGAGCCGATTTTGATGATTTTTGTTTTATTGAATAGCTTATACTTCAAAGATAATATGATAAAAGTTTGCAAAATAAAAATCACCCCTAAGGGTAGGAAAATAGGGGATGAAATCGGTGTTCAGCAGTTAGATTTGGATTTATCACAAAAAATTGATGAAGTAAGTAAATTTTATTTAAAAAAATAAAACCGACTTCAAAACACTAAAGTGCTAAAAATAATCCTAACACTTAAGTACCTAATCAGTTACTTTTGGAGTCGGTGCAAACAAAAACATTGAATCTGTCATCGGCTGGCACCGACTCCAAAAGTAACTGATTAGGTACTTAAGTGTTAGGATTATTTTTAGCATTTTAGTGTTTTGAAGTCGGTTTTATTTTTTTTAATAATGCAAAAAATATTTGTGGTCACTGTCACTAACCTAAACTAACCTAGAACTCTGCTAAAAATTACTTTACAGCAGTGACCTTGACAAATTACGGTTTTAAGGGTTGTTGTAGAGGGGGCGTTAAAGGGAAGATATCAAATCTACATTTCCATTATAGAATAAGAATCAGCTCGCCGGCCGCTGCCGCGGCACGCTCCCTACGCTCGCTGCGCTTGCTTCGGCCGCTCGGCTTCGCGCTTTTGTGTGGTCACTGTTCTAACCCAACCTAATCTAGATGAGTGTCACAACCTAGTAATTAAGAAGTTAAGAACATCTCTCATGTCTTTAAAAGAGTTTAAACTAAATGATTGTTATGATTATTAAACTTCTTTTCAACCGACTTCAAAAAAGGAGGAGGGTCTCAATTCGACTGTATGTTTTTTTTTTTTTTGTATGTTTGTTACTCGATTACTCCGCCAATTATGAATCGATTTAAATGATTCTTAATTTGTTTGGTGGATCATACTTCAGAGGTGGTCCCATATAAATTTTATCGAAATATATACCCAGATAATATTTTGGTTGTGGTTCTTGTTACCTATCTTCGACAAATATGAGCCGATTTTGATGATTTTTGTTTTATTGAATAGCTTATACTTCAAAGATAATATGATAAAAGTTTGCAAAATAAAAATCACCCCTAAGGGTAGGAAAATAGGGGATGAAATCGGTGTTCAGCAGTTAGATTTGGATTTATCACAAAAAATTGATGAAGTAAGTAAATTTTATTAAAAAAAATAAAACCGACTTCAAAACACTAAAGTGCTAAAAATAATCCTAACACTTAAGTACCTAATCAGTTACTTTTGGAGTCGGTGCAAACAAAAACATTGAATCTGTCATCGGCTGGCACCGACTCCAAAAGTAACTGATTAGGTACTTAAGTGTTAGGATTATTTTTAGCATTTCAGTGTTTTGAAGTCGGTTTTATTTTTTTTTATAAAATTTTTTATTATAGACTTCCATGCATGAACCAAAAGTCTTAATATACACGTACTTTAGCTAACTTCCTTCTTCTGTGTAAGAAAGATTGTTGTATTAACGTAGATTTTGGTAAATAAAATATTTACCAAGCAATGCATTTTGTCAAATGTTATTGCTTTACATTGTTTAGCCAACTAACATGTTTAAAAAATAATCAATTTGTGAAATAATGTTTTAGCATAATTGCATTTTTTTTGTAAGTACATATATTGTCTAATGAGTAGTTTATTAAACAATAGTTTGTAAAATGATAAATTTATCAAGTATAATTTTGTCAAATGCTATTTTTCAAAAGACTATTTGTTATTTGTTTTTTGTCAAATGATTGGACACCGCTTAAGCTACATATTATAAGATCAGAGCAATGTATGTGGTGTTGTCCAATATTTAATATATTAAAAATGATTGTCAGATGAAAATGAGTTAAAACTGTTCGATCAAAAGCATACAAAATTATACAGAGTGTACAAGAGAATAGGACACTCCTTAAAACTGCGTAATTAGCTGACCATATACAACAATTGTTATTATGGGAGTATGGGAGCAACATCGCAATCGTGATTTTTTTTGCGAATAAGTTCGTATGGAGCATCTATAAATTATTTTTCGATTTCGATGTTGCTTCCATAGACGAAGTTCTTGTATATGAGCAGCTGATCACGTGGTTTTAAGGAGTGTCCTATTCTTTTTTACACCCTGTATATCACAGTTGTCAATAAGTCCCTGGCTGTCACGACTAATACTGAACCTTTTTCAACAACTGACAGGAGTGTAATGTTTTTATGGTTCATTTTGGTAAGTGAGTTTCTTTTTTCCACCTTAACGGCTAAACGCCTTAACCGATTTTAATGTATGAGGTATCTTTAAAATCTCTCGTTGACATAGACGGTGTCATAATAAAACAAATGGCGCAATTAATACTTAGTAAATAATCTGCAGCCTGAACCAGTGTTGTATCAAAATAAAGGATTTTGAAAGGTGATTACAAAAATATATATAAATACATTTTATATGCTTTAATGAACAATCGGTGAAGAATTGTTAAAAAAAATATTTTTACAATTCGTCACCGATAGTTTAAAATTTTAATAAAAAAATACTGCCGTTATTAAAAACGAATTAAAATATTATTATATTATTTTCTTATTTGTACGGCTCTTGGAGTTTACGGGCTTAAAGTGACCCGGTCCTTTATAAGGCTTGCGTGGGAATACTGATCGAACACGTAGAGGCCTTTTTAAGCGCAAATAGTCAAATCTGAAAGTGTTACACTACTGGATCCAATCGTTAGAGATTGGATCCAGCAGTGTAACACTTTCAGATCAGATCAGATCAAATCAGATACATCATGGGATAGATATAATCAGAGATTATAATTATAATACCCAGCACGTGTACAGGAACTATTGCAGCTAATGACATATTAATTGGGTTTATTAAAGGTAGATGAAGGGACTGGGTTATGAGCTATTGATGGAGACTACTGGTTCATAGTCTCAGACTGAAAAAAATTACAGGTGATGACTCGCCGCCGGCAACTGAATAGGTCCCCCCTGGCGTCATGGGTCATGCAAGACCGGATTGAGCCGCAACTCTGTTGCTGGTAGCTAAGAGTGGAAATGAGGCTCTGGATTTTAAACGACGATCACTTGCCTGAGGGTCTGGTGTCACGTGCCCACTCGCTACTTACGAACCACATCTACCCTTCAAGCATCATGCTTTAGCGACTCCACTCTGGCCGGCCGGATAAGGCAAGCCAGAGGTAAGAGTCCTGCATCCTTGGGTTCGACTTCGGCAAGGAAGATGAGGGTCTTGGCCGACTCTCGGGAGCACTCGGATTAATAGCTGACCCAGTGGTTTCGATACTCACCACAGCTAGCCACACAAACACCCCATAAATTTATTATTTTGACACGTTTGTTGTCTAACTTCTTTCTGTTTTTAATAACTGATATTTACATGCGATATTAAGGACCAGTTTCTCCACTTGCTGATAAGTTCCAGATAACCTATTTGGCACTTTTTTGACAGCTGTGTATGGGTTATCTGTCAAAACAAGTGACAGATAGGTTATCCGGAACTTATCAACAAGTGGTGAAACTGGCTTTATCTCATATTAATTAGTAATTAGTAACGAAGCCGGTCTGTTTGACTAGACACAGTTGTTTGTTTAGCTCGATTAGTTAAGTTTAAGTCTGTCTAACGTGTAACTTGATATGAAATGTTGGGGTAACACACACGAAGGTATTTAATATAGGTCCCATATACCCAAATTATGTTTAAGTTTATTTTAGGTTTAAGGACAATATGTTATTATCATAAAACATAACAGTTCATTTACTATGAGATAAAAAGTGTTGTTACATAGTAGATAATTATTTAACCTACGGAGCTGTCTAGTATGTTCATAAATAGTTTCGAAAAGGCAGGCTACAGGTGGTGCTTACATTAATTTTAGCTTTAAAATTGGTATTTAAGTTATCGCATTATTTGATATCGTTAGGTTTTGACTGCTGATTCTGTACTTAGACCGTCATAGTTGCAGCGTTATAAGCTTCTTAACATATCGCCAAACGATTGGTATCGTTGTAGCGATTCTAAGACTGATCAGGTTTCTATAGACGTTTTCTATAGAAGTTAAAGGCTTTCTCATAATCCACAAACGCTGAGCACATGGGCTGATTATACACCTCAGTCTACTGTATAATCTTCCGCACTGTGTGAATGGGGTCTATGGTGCCATATCCTTCTCGAAAAGAATGCAATTTTGAATAAAGAAGTGCTTCATTTGAGTAAAATTTATTATTTTCTGTAGCAAAGTATGTACTTTTATACCTTATTTCCCAGCAAGTGGCGTAAAAAACACAGTAGATTGTTGCTTTAGTTCTCTAGCACTGATACGATGAGTAAATAACATCACCTATATCTGTGTTAGATAAGATTCGCACAAAACACAGGAAACCAACGATTTAAAGGTACTTAAGTACCTATCTAGATTTGATTCTTTATTTCACAAATGAACACTGGCTAATCTATAGCTTACTCAATTACTCTAACACCCTAAATACTACTTCGGAATAAGATAACCAGCTTTTATCTGTATCGCTGACAAAGGCGGCAGCAGAGGCGATCCGGATCGTCCGGAAATCTTTATCCGGACAGATAAAACTGTCCGGACAGATAAAACTGTCCGGACGCGGTCGCTCTCGGAACCAATTACGAACTGCGGGAAACAGATACGAGATGCCGTGGTGGAGTTAAAGCTACTGGATGTGACAAGACAAAAATGATACGGAGTGATACGCTTGCAGATAAGATACCAAAAAGTTATACGCGTTCACAAATTACAGCGCAAAAGCTGATATTAGTGGTTAAATACAAACACTTTTTGCTTTTTTAACAACTATTACTAAGGCAAAAATGGGAATGTTTTTTTTTCTTAACTTTTTCATACAGATCGTAACTTTTTAGTAGGTCATTTAGAGCATAATGTTTTTAAAGATTGACTGATATAAGTCAACTTATTCAAATGAACTGTACATATTGATTTGCTTACTAAAGTAAATATTCACATAGTTTATTACATAGTAATTACTAGCTATTGCCTGTGACTTCGTTCGCGTGAGCTTTGCAAAACCATAGTAATCTAAAATAAAGAACAAGAGAACGAAATTGCGGGCAACAGCTAGTGTTACATATTTTTGTTACATTTAATATATCTATAATAACTATAATAACAGTTATCTATAATATATATACTATCTATAATAACAGTTACTTTGCATCCCTCGGGAACCATACATTTTACCAGGATAAAAAGTATCATATCTGCTATTGCAGGCTATAATCTATTTCGGAGTCAATTCAATTCAATTCAATTCAATATATTTATTGCATTCTATAATGTTACACAGGTGTTATAAATAGATACATAAAACAGATCATTATAGACCCTGTAGGGCACAACAATAAGATAGGTACTGTGGTCAATCTTCATCTAGATCCATTCAGCCGTGGCGTGATTTGAGTAACAAAAGTCCGTCAGTTAATTTATCAAAAAATATTGGACTCATATTTTGTCTTTTGTCAATCCAACAAAAAATGACTAAGTTAAAGCGCATCAAAAAGAGCACGTGAAGTCACGCCTTGCTAAAAAGTGTCGCAAGGCGTGAGGTTAAGCGGAATTTTAACGGGCTATACTCGTATCTTCATTATTTTTTGTTTGATTGAGACAAGAAAAAATACGTGTCCAATATTTTATGTTAATCCAACTGACAGACTAAATGGATTTTTTTTAGGAAAGTAGCCCATTGTAGTAAGATTTCCGGTTTACTTGTGTTTATTATTATTTTGTAATTTGGTCTTTAACTAACATCATTTATATTAAACCGCATTAATACTTTATGACCTTGTTGTACTCTTAGTTGTCTGATTCATATTTTTTATATCTGCACTTGCAATTACGAGTAAAATACTATCTCCGTAAATACTCATTACCAAGAGAGAAATAAACTGAATTTCAGTTAAACGTTAATAGACGTTTTCACTCACAGACATACTGAATTAGTTGGAAAGAGATAAAATCCAACGAAGGGCTATATCAAGAGCACTATAAGAACCAATTAGGTAGCGCGAATAGCGCCACTAAAAGTATAGTTACACAAGAACTCAGAGAAACTGGATGTGTCAAATGTCTAACATTTATTCATAGTAAAATTAATGATACCAGTTTTGATGCAGACTTAATTGGCGTACTTAATAGTGCAATGATTTTCTTTAAAAGCAAAGGTTTGCGACTACGATTTTTCGGTTCGTTTTTTTTTTCTAAATTGTGTTTCTTTGCGAGATCGAATCAGAAATGATAAGATCTGTAAACGAACAAAAGTCACTGGCACAGCTCGATGGATAAGCAAGCTAAAGTGGCAGTGGGCGGGGAACAGCACGTAGAACTGACGGGCAATGGGACAGAAAGGTTCTAGAATGCCAACGTACCGGCAAGCGCAGCGTAAGACGTCCACCGACAAGGTTGATAGGCGACCTGATAAACGTTGTTGGAAGCCGCTGGATGCAGGCCGCTTCTAACCAGTCAGTCTGGAAGTCATTGGGGTTGGCCTATCTTCAACAGTGGACGTACTTAACTATGGCTGATATGATGATGATGGTGCGAGAACACTTATGCCCAAACCGGCACAGTTAAAAAATACTAGAGGTATAGCTATGTTCCAAAATGATTTAACGATTGAAGCCCTTATAAAAAAACTACAGAGGTCCGATGGCAATCGCTTAAAATGTAACAAGACTCGCATTATTATAAGTTGTGACGAACCGTATTCCACGCGAGCGAAGCGAAGCGGGCACATCTAGTTTATTTAGAATAAAGAATAATTTCATGGATTACCAGGTACCAGTCAATGAGTTTTGCCAGGGTCGTTTCTTAACACTCTCCAAATCGAGCTATTTAATGTACGTCGATAATAAGTAGCGGACATAGGACATAATGTAACGCTAAAACATATTCTTAACTCCACATTAACAATATGTTTAACATTACCCTCCAATACCCTTTTCTCAATCGGGGAGGTGACCAATAAATCCAGCTTGATAGAGTAAGCCGCGATCGAGAAGCAAGCGAGAGTTATTGCAACGATCTTTTGGTCGGTAGAAAATTTTACGAGCGTTTGTTTTCTATTGCTTTTATCATTTTTTTGGTGCTCCCCAAGCGAATGAAACAAGAATTTGGGCATTTGTTTGTACTGGAAATTTCACAGAAACTATTAAAACAATTTTCCTAATAACGGTACACGGTTCAAAGTCGTTTGCTGTCTGTCAAACGTTTGATACAAGTATGCTTTTGTCCATATGTTTTTATGTCAATATGGAACAGCTCTGTTGGCTGACATGTTTAGGTGTCAACTTTATTAAAGTAGTAAAGGTAATAACTCAAAAAAAAACCGACCAAGAGCATATTAGGCAACGGTCAGTGTAGGGTTTCGTAGTTGCTATTTACAATATGCTACTTTTTTGTATACAGGGTGTAACTAAAAAGGTGAAATAAACCTTTAAGGGGTTATTCTACGGCTAAATTACATCAATTTTTTCTATGAGACCAACATCGAAATCGCAAAAAAAAAAACACTTTCCCATACTAAAACGCGACCAGCTGGCATGAGTTTGTATGGAAACGTCCATTTTTTTTTGAGATTTTGATGTTGGTCCCATAGAAAAAGTTGATGTAATTTAGCCGTAGAATAACCCCTTAAAGTTTTATTTCACCTTTTCGTTACACACTGTATACTAAGTAATTTTTAAGTAATTTTGCTGAGTTTTTTAAACCCAATATATCTTTATTATTAATGTATTTCTCCTAAGAGTAATCACGGCATAAAGGCTGGTCCTTTTGGATGGCGTTCGTGAGGATACAGATCCATCACGGAGAGGCCCCTTTGAGATACGATGACCTGGTTTTAATCCCGATTTAGGCTACATTTTGATTTGTATACTACAAAAGATATGTATGCCAAGTTAAAATCTTTAGATGTTGATTCTGTACTGGATATTGAGACCAACTTTTTACACATTAAATACACACAAATACATCTAAATAATTTACCAAACAAAAAGTCAGTAAATACCTAATTAATATTTATTAATACTCATTAATACTCATTTATTCAGTATATAGGCCCTCTTCCGGGCACTTATACACGTCCCAAAATATAGCTTTACCCTACCGCCGCTTCGGGACTACATATCGGCTGGTGATGAGAAGAAACGGCGCAACAAACTCAGTCACCTTTGTCAGCCTTATCCGATAACTGTCTATTCGCCGTAGTACAAGCTTAATCTTGCTAGCAAAGATGCAAAGGAATGAGTTAATATATTTTGTTTTAATTTCAGAATAAAAATGTTAAAGTGAATCACTTGTCCTTAAACGAGTGTAAATTACATAAAGGTCATATATTTGTAGTGAGGCTTTACATCTGTGTATCTACCAATTTGTTCAGAGTCGAGTTTATTTTTCCCCGAACAGTTCTCGTGAGAGTCCGACCAAAACATTGCTCTTAAAAGCGTCGGATATATCTGAGCTTAGTAGGTATTTTAAACTAGATCTGTGAAGAGTTCATTTCTTGTTTTTGGATGTAGAAATAATTTTTTCATTACTCATACTCGGAAACTAGATCTGAAGTTGCCTGAGGAGCGGGTTGAAAGTAATACTTTTAAGCCCTAGGGAGAATCGTTTTCAACTGACAGCTGTCAAATTATAAAAAGAAACAACTAGTACTATTAAAAGCTTTTTTAACTACCTATTGAACCATGTTGCAACTTTCTATACAGCAACTCAATAACAGCGCGATGTAAAATTTAATTAAGTAACATAAAGAAATGTATTAATTATAGTTTTATTTAATGACCTTATTATAAGTTTACTTTCAACGATTTCTTTAAAAGATTTGGGCAAAATATTTACCATTTTTTCAATGACAAAAATAAAAATCATGGCTGAATAGCTGGCCGGCAACAGGACAAAAGATGAGGGGAAAGCAGCAATCCGATCTTCATTTGTTTTTTCGAGTTGTAGAACGTAGTGATTGCATACTCTATGGTACGGTTTTGTTAAAATTCACAATTTTTTTTGTCAGCTAATTCATGTTTTTATTTTTACTTTCCTTGTATTCGTAATGAAAAGCACAGTGTTTACCTGGGGTCAAAGACTTATTTAGTTCCTCGAACTATTGTTAATACTTGTTACTGTTTACGAGACTAAAAAGTTTAACTTATCATCATTTCAGTCATAAAACGTCCACTGCTGAACATTGGCCTCCCCCAGTGACTTTCAGATTGACCGGTTGGAAGCAGACTGCATCCAGCGGCTTCTTGCAATCTTTACCAGGTCGCCTGTCCTGTGAATGGACGTCCTACGCTGCGCTTGCCGGTACGTGGCTTTCATTCTATTTACTTAAACGAAAAAAGAAGTCGAGAACTTCCTTAAAGGAAGTTATTTTTCTACATTGACCGACCGGGAATCGAACCCGGGTCCTCAGAGATAGCTACACCAAGTCCGGTATGCTCGCGTCTCGGCTATGGAGGAGCAGGAATGGGTGAAAATGGGCTTTTATACTTTTATTTTTGATCAGATATACAGCTCTATATTGTTTATGTATTTTTCAGTTCACTTATTAGTAGTTTTAAGTTATTTAATTGTATATTTGAAAAAATGACATTTGCAAAAGAGAGTACACTTAACACTAATTTATGTTCGTGGAGTAAGCTTCCTGTATCCAGCTTCACTGTGGCCTAGATTAGGTACAATAGTGTAAGCCAGGCTTTGTAGGCTTACACGTCACTGTACGACAATGCACAGAGATATACAATGTAGGCGGATCACACGAGGTCCCAGTACAATAATATTATAATCAACATATGTTTGGTGAGGTGCTTGTAGCTCAATAGCGGCAGCGCTTTGTTAATGATTACCAAAGTTAAGTCATCTACGCTGCGGTTGTGCTTGGATGGGTGACCATTCCAACCATATTTAGTGACATTTATCACAAGCATCTCTGTGCTTCGGAAGGCACGTTAAAAGTTGGTCCCGGCTAATATCACTTGGTACTAATCGTGAAGCCTAGTTAGAGGCCTTAGGGCGGCGTAATAACATCTGACAGTTAGGTTAAGTCACTGGCCTTACAACATCCCTCTACCAACCCGCACTGGGCCCGCGTGGAGTATGGCCCAAACCACCTCATAGTTGAGGTGAGGCCTGTGTCCTGCAGTGGTACGTATATAGCCATAGGCATACTTTAAGCCGGAGCACACGCTATGTCATGTTTGTGTACCACTGATAAGTGGTGGACTCTCGCGGTGTTTCACTGATGATAATGTATAAATAAATATATCTATATATATAAAACAAAATCGGTTTAGTTACACCATTTATAAGTCAAGAACGGCGAGACCGATTTTTATGATCTTTGATTTGTTAGATTAGTCTTCGCCCCGAATAGCAGAATAACTATTAAAACAGAAAATTTCCCAAAAAAGATGAAGAGGCGGTACGAAGTTCGCCGGGACAGCTAGTTAAAGATAAAAAAACTCAGAAGAGTTTTTTTATCTTATCTTTTTATCTATTTAATTAAAAAAAACTCTTTTGTAAGAACATTAACAAGAGATTAATTCTATTAGCGAAAAAATTACAACTTTATAAGGCTGTTTCTGGTTAAAATATAATAAGTAACTTGTTATACACTCACAGCGACAGTTAGAAAACTGTACACTTGCTAATAGAAACCCTAGTTTGCCTTTAGAACTTAATAATCTCGAACTGTGTCTTAGTTCTAAGTGTTCGGAACACTCAGAACTTTCAAAGAAAATAGAAGAGTTACTAACTTTGTCTATTGTTTTTAACTTATGTCATTTTATTACTGATAGCGTTTGTCAGTTCTACGTGCTATGTGCCCCGCCCACTGCCGCTTCAGCTTGCTAATCCGTCGGACTACGTCGGTGACTTTTGTTCGGTTACGGTTCTCTTCATATCTGATTCGATCTGGCAAAGAAACACCGAGCATAGTCCTTTCCATAGCACGCTGTGCGACCTTGAGCTTTCTTATGAAGCCCATAAGTTAAGCTACGTTTCAGTTCCATATGTCATCACTAGTAACACACAGCACATTGAACTGTCGGCTAATCCCCATCAGCCGTCAGTTCTACGTTCTAGAATGGAGAGCATGTACCGGCAAGCGCAGCGTAGGACGTCCACGCACAAAGTGGACAGACGACCTTGTAAAGGTTGCAGGAAGACGCTAGATGCAGGCCGCTTCCAACCGGCCAATCTGGAAGTCAATGGGGCAGGCTCATGTTCAGTAGTGGACGTCCTATGGCAGAAAATCCTGAAATGATGATTATGGTGATGATAGTGCTAGTTGAATACCTATAACTTTTATAAGTAAGGTAAGGTCACCAAATAAGGCCTACCTTATTTTTTTGATTACCTAACTAGCAGGTTTATAATAAAAATGCACTGGTAATTCGAAATACTTATATTTATTTATTAAACTTTGTAATAAATGAAACAAAATTGCTTTAGAAACAAAAATCACACTTTTATGAACACAAATAATTAAAATGACACTTTGGCCTTATTGGGAACCCTGTGTCTTAATAAAGCCTTAATAAAAACAAGTAAACATTCAACTTCTTAATTAATATAAAACGTGGTCAATACTTATATTAAATCTAATGAGATCTTATTAATTACTTTGGCCATTTTAGATCAGACTTAACGAGTTTCTCATCATGTAAAAGTACTATATTAATCAGCCTTTTTCATCTTTTTTTTTAAACAATCTCCTGAACAGTAAAATATTTTATCAGCAGGTGTGAGTCCAACACACAGCTCATGATACCAAACGCCACAAGTAAGACATTGTCGCATATCATCAACTCGATCTTCTTTACAAGCTGGACAGTACCACGAAGGTTTATTATCGTGACGTTTTACTAAGGCCTCTACTGAGGTTTGCTTTCGCGTTGCAGCAACTACAGGTTTTGCAGATGTACAGCCAGTAACTGACGCTGATTTTGGTGTCTTTTTGTTAACCTTTATCATGGAAGAAGTGCCAGGAACATCTTCTACTCTTGACGATGGTGCAGTAATCTGTGATATAGAATTCGTAGCATTGTCACCAAACAAATCTTTTGTTACCTCTTGGGCCCTGTAATTCAGAGACTTCTTGCGTGGAGCATTCGCTTTAACTTTAAACTTAGGAGTTGGTAAAAATTCATGAATCTCACACGTGGTTGATTGATTGTCTATCTTATGTGGAGTTCCAGTATTCGGGTTGTTTTTTGAGAGCAAGGACAGTGGCAAATTCTCAGTATCTGTGCCTGAGCCATCTGAATCCTCCACATTTGCAGTTAAAATCTCTTGTTCCCCCGATTCATCAGATAAGACAGCAATATTCTCACTGTTTGTAGGATTTGGAAGTTCTGACAACGCAGAAGGCGCAAACGCCTCTTCAGAAATAGCATCTGGGTTATATGGATACAACCCTGTAGCGCGAAACCCATTCGAGATATTGGTAATAGTCATACATTTCGGCCATACTTGTGAGAGAATGACATTGAAGCTTGTCTTGTTAAGGGTTCGTTCGGGATGCTGACTGACGTATTTAGTCAACTCTTGGTCCCAATGGTGCTCAAAAGAACGATAAACAGATTTATCCATGGGCTGTAATTCGTGCGTGGTATTAGACGGAAGACAATATAATGTAATGCCACATTTCTCAGCTTCTTCGACAATAGTAAAGTCCAGGTGGCATTTTGCACCATCGAAGATGAGGAGACATGTCCCTGATGTTCTGTATTTATGAAAATGATTAATAAACTCTATAAAAGTTTCTGTCGTCATACTTCCTTTTGGCGTCATCTTCACCAGAGAGCCTGGAGGTAAATTATCTTGGAATTCTGGCTTTAGTCTCTTGCCTTTGAACAGTATCATTGGCGGAATAGCTGATCCTATAGCATTTCCGCAGCCTACCACAGTCACACTTTCAGCATGCTCATTCGCTATTTGATGAACTCTCTTTCTCCCTTTGGCTGTCAGAACTTCCTGCTGATGGTGCAAAGATATGCGACAATTTTTTTCATCGATGTTGTAAATTCTTTCAGGTTTATGTTCAATTCCAAGTCTATCCAGCACGCTTTTGTATTTGGAAAAGTGATCGCCAATAATATCTTTATTTAATTTTTGAGCACGAGCTGGATTCATTATCTGTGCTTTACGACGTGCTAATTCAGGGTGACGTTTGAGAAATAACCTTAACCATTTCTTCCCCGCGGCATTTTTGCCATCATTGAAAGTGTTTGGAATTTTCTTAATTTTACAGAATGAAAAAGCCTGTACGCGCAACATCTTTGAAGTCATCGGCACTCCAACATCAGCCAAACGTATAATTCGTCTGACAAGTCCAGCTTCTTGTTCTGTAGTAAATATAGCCGACCGACCTAGCTTTCGTGTAGTCGAACCACTCTCTAGATGGTTGCGTAAGGTTCTTCTTGGTATGTTGTATCTGGCTGCAGCAGCATATGTAGATAATATACCCCTTTCTACCATTTTAACAGCGTTTTCCATCTGTTGCGAAGTCCATTGAGCCCTTTTTTTCCTTGTGGTAGAAGCTGGTGATCCATTTTCCATGGTGTTACTGAAAACAAGGGTTTACTATTTTACTGTGATACTTTTCTAACTGACATAAAACATTGTCCTAATAAGGCCTGGACCTGTGCCGTTATAAGGCCTACACATTTTTTTTATAGGCTTTATTAGGGCATGGCACATGGGTAAACAAAACAACAATTATATGGAATGCACTGATATTACAGCTTTTTCGCTTATGTGAGGAGATGGCTTAACGTATAATTATCCTATAGACAAAGCACAGCACACCGTGTACAAATAAAAATAAAAATACTTACTGTTTGCTCTGCCAGAATTTTATAAAAACAAGCGTGCGCTCCGCGTCGTGGTTGTTTTCGACTGCAGGTTCCAACACGCTCGCGGCACGGGCCGCTCGCTGTGCTTATGTGTGTTAGTTAATGTACACGCACACTTCTACAAACATTGGCGGCAATTTGAAATCGTTAAGCGGGAAATTTAAAAAATAGGCTTTATTAGGACATAGGCTTTATTTGGGTCACCCACCTTACTTAAGTATTAAATCCATGACGATATAATAATTTGACACCTAGCTGATCTAATGATGGAGCCAGGAGGTGGAACTATTTAATGGCTAGTAACCATTAAACCAATCAGTCAAACATCATCAGTCGACATCAGTCGACAGTTTATCAAAACCATCGAGCACGTTCTATAGAGCCGTAATACCATCTTCAATAAATCCATCTCCGATATTAATCAGTGATTTTTTCTTGGATTTTTCACTTTTATTTGTCAATTTATCACGCACTTACCTTCCAACAAATTTACCTGTGTTGATATCATCGTTTATACCGAAAGAAATGTGATAATCTTAGAATACATTTGCAGTGGCGAGCTGTTCTGTGCTTATGTGTTTGTTAATCACCAAAACAAAATCATTTTCTCCAACCACTAAATTGTATTTAGAAACTCATTGTCTCGCCAATATTCTACGTCGATCACTATTTAATTTCTGAGCCAATAGTTACAATAAACAACGTTTTCGATCAATGACCTTAAACGGTAAATTTAATCAAACTCTCCCTCAAAAGGAGTTAACGCTTAATTGAATGAACGCGGCTTTCTAATTGAAAAGTGCTTACCTACATCTAAGCTTAATTCAATTGAAAGCCTCGAAAATGTTAGCAAGTTGAATTTTTTGAACCCACATCAATAGGTTTTGTTGTGACAATACTGTTTTCTGAATATCTACAGCCACCAATTCTCTGTTTTTATTTTTATGATTATTTATTACTCACTAACCATATTTATGCTTATAACATATTATTTCTGTTACATTTATATATGAATATAACTTAAAATGGATTGTGAAATAGCTCAATGGTTGGAGAATTCTAACTAGAAAAATGTAATAAGAACTTAGTCCTTAAATACGTTTACGTAGTCTTGCCATAAATAATAAAACAAAGAAAAAAAAATCTATTGCAAATAACATTTATTACTTTTACAGTGTGTTAGTTTAATACATAAATATAAAACAATTTAAAATATAAAAAGCTTATTTGACGTGGTCTCCACTGGCTGCAATACAGTCCTTTAAACGTTGAGGCCAGTTATCAATAGAAGCACGCACTCTTTCCATGGGAAAATTCTTCACTGCCAATCACGGATTATTTTAGGGACTTCAAATTATCATGAGAGCAAGCCGTACTCTCTAAAACTGGCCATAAATCATAATTCAGCGGATTAAGTTCGGGACTAGACGACGGCCAGTCTTCAGCTCTCTGATGAAGTTTGAAACGTTAGTTTCCAACCAAGTCTGCGTAGACCGAGCTTTATGACCCGGCGCCGAGTCTTGCTGGAAGGACCATTCTTGGTTATTGAACATGGTGGTGTTAAGGGGCTTTATTACCTTCTCAAGAATAGTATCTTAATACACTTTTGCCGATGTGTTGATATCTTTTTCACCTCTGTCACTCCTTCATAGCTAATACCCCACCAAACCATCACTGTAGTCAGATAGTGTCCACGTTGCACTCTGTCGACGAATTGGGAAGCGTATTTATAGCTTTGAGCATAAATACGGTCATTTTGTTTGTTAAAATTTTGCTCCATTGTAAAAAAAATCTCATCCGTAAACTTTTTTATTCTGTAACCTCCCTTTGCGTACACCGCTTCAGTAGTTGTTTAGATTTTACCACTCTATTCTTTTTTAAATTATCAATTAGGAATGACCAGTACGTCTCTTATAGGCTGCAAGTCCTAAGCCATCTTTTAAAATACGCGACATGGTTCTAAGTGTTATCTTCATCTCCCGAGATAAAATCTTTTGCTTTCGGACAGGATTTCTTCGAATTCTTTCCTTTACTGCTTTGACCACCTTTTTCGTACGAACACTACGTGGACGGCCAGATCTTTTTCTGTCACAAACAGAGAAGGTCTCATTGTACCTATTAATAGCCCGGTACACAAACATTTAAACAATGAATATTTAGATTTGGAATTTTATAACATATTATCTATCATAGGAAGAAAACTTTCTCTTCTTTATCTTTAAAAGTTTCATTGAAATATTTGAAATATTACATGTCTTAAAAATAAAGGAAATGGTTAAAATATCATGTTATGAAGTTTCTTTCGTCTATCTAGCTGACCTTTTAGGCGTCAGGTTACAAAATAATATCCTTAAAAAATCCGACCTCATTGCAAGGTCGCCATTTACAAGAAAAGGTAGGATGCCACTTTACATAATGCTAGCGGGACGCGTCCCAAGCTGCGCTTATCGCGGGACCTTTGTGTCCCAAGAGACGCGTTATGGGTGAGATTATAAAACCTACTCATGTACGTTGCATTTATTTTAGTGCCTTTCATATGTATATGATCTTGGTACTGGTTTCTGGGCTGCACAAACGAGAAAATGTAATATGTATGCCGTTCCCTGCCTTCTGTCAAATCGCACAATACTGTAATGATAACAAGTTCTTTAAAACGATAAAATCCGGAACGAAGTCATTTCTTGGACTAAGTCCACTAGTTTGGTATTTTACACTAATAAAATACAATCTGAAAATATACCCAGCATTTGTTTCTTTAACTCTATTTATACCGGGTGACCAAAAGAATAGGAAACTATAAAACCACATAATCTCATATACAGTTAATTAACGAAAAGCGTTCTCGTGAACCCGTAACACTATAGCGTCAATACTATTTAATGATATTTGTTGTTGTTGTCCAATAAATAAAGAAAAAACCATTTAAAATCTAAAACATATAACAATACTACAAAATGTTTTTTATTTTAAAACTAGCTGTCCCGGCCAACTTTTTACCGTCCCTTCATAATTTTTTTTTGTGAATATTTTCGTTTTTTTATAGTTATTCTGCTATTCGGGGCGAAGACAAATCCAACAAATCAAAAATCATAAAAATCGGTCCAGCCGTTCTTGACTTATAAATAGTGTAACTAACCCGACTTTGTTTTATATTATCATAAGATTGATTAAATATTTACATATTTCTATGCTATTTTTCACTATCACACCAATTATCGGGCCCAAACTACCCCTGTATTAAAGCTCCCACTCATCTCAAGACTCTCAGTCTTTGTTGGTGTAGGTATCTCCGTCAGAATAGAAATAGAAATAGATTGTAGTCTTAACTGAGTTAGAAGCGCTTTCATGTAGTTTTTCCAAGGGCTTGCAGCTGCTATTGTGTTTCTTTGCCAGTTGAATTCTAAGGCCAACTGTCCATTGTGGTGATTTGTTGATATCTAAGCAGCTTATACCAGTATTAACGGTGTAAAATAAAGGTACCTTTAAAAATGAACATCTGTCTACGTAGCTACGTTAGAAGCTTGCTTTATCAAAAGCGGCCAAGTGCGAGTCGGACTCGCCCATGAAGGGTTCGTGTAGTTCGTTGTAACTTTGATCGATGTTTTAATAGTGTAAATTGCGGTTTACGATTTTCATTTATTTTATTTTTATTTTATTTTTTATTTTATTTATTTGGTATATACGATACGATTTATGACGTATTAAAAAAAACTGCTTACTAGATCTCGTTCAAACCAATTTTCGATAAAAGTTTGCATGTAATGTACATCATATTTTTTTTAGTTTAATCATTCTCTAATTTTAGATGTTAAAATTATACACTTTGGAAGTGTCTCAAATCAAATCAAATTAAATCAAATCATTTATTTGTGATACACAGGTAAATAGTTATACATAGGAACAGGGTTTTATGAGAGCGCTGTGATCAGCCTTGGCGGCATACAAATTAATGTAACACAGTTCACAAGTTAAGTTTAGTTTTACAAAACATCTAGATATAAATCTTGAAATAAATGACAATCAATTACTAAATAGCATAATAATAATAATCCGTCATCATCATCATCATCATCATTTCAGCCATAGGACGTCCACTGCTGAACATTGACTTCCAGATTGGCCGGTTGGAAGCGGCCTGCATCCAGCGTCTTTCTGCGACCTTTACCAGGTCGTCTGACCACCTTGTGAGTGGACGTCCTACGCTGCGCTTGCCGGTACGCGGCCTCCATTCTAGAACCTTTCTGCCCCATCCGTCAATCCGTCATAATAATATTAAATATCAAAACTATCGACAACAACAAATTAATTTCAACGTCATTTAATTATAGCGCAGGCAGTGAAGCGGATATGAAAAGCTTTATTTGGTTTGGGATTTAAATTCTAGAAATTCATTGACTGAATAGAATGAATGATCTGTCAGAAACATAAATAGTCTTTGTTTAAATGCCAACTCATTAATGTCTCTCGCGCAAACTACCTATTCAGTTTAGAAAAAATAAAAAATGGAAACCTCAATACCATTTTTGAATACCTATCCATAGATACCCCACACGTATGGGTTTGATGTAAAAAACTATTTTGAGTTTCAGTTCTAAGTATTAGGAACCCCTAAAAATTTTAGTTTTTTTTCTATTTTCAACCAACTTCAAAAAAGGAGGAGGTTCTCAATTCGACTGTATGTTTTTTTTTTTGTATGTATGTTACGCGATTACTCCGCCAATTATGAATCGATTTTAATGATTCTTTTTTGTTTGGTAGATCATACTTCAGAAGTGGTCCCATATAAATTTTATCGAAATTGATTTAGAACTTTTTGAGAAAATCAACAAATATATACCCAGATAATATTTTGGTTGTGGTTCTTGTTACCTATCTTCGACAAATATGAGCCGATTTTGATGATTTTTGTTTTATTGAATAGCTTATACTTCAAAGATGCTATGTTAAAAGTTTGCAAAATAAAAATCACCCCTAAGGGTAGAAAAAAAGGGGATGAAATCGGTGTTCAGCAGTTAGATTAGGATTTATCACTAAAAATAGATAAAATAAGTAAATTTTATTTTAAAAAAAAACGGACTTCAAAACACTAAAATGCTAAAAATAATCCTAACACTTAAGTACCTAATCAGTTACTTTTGGAGTCGGTGCCAGCCGATGAGAGATTCAATGTTTTTGTTTGCACCGACTCCAAAAGTAATTAAATACCTATCCATAGATACCCCACACGTATGGGTTTGATGTAAAAAACTATTTTGAGTTTCAGTTCTAAGTATTAGGAACCCCTAAAAATTTTAGTTTTTTTTTTCTATTTTTGTGTGTAAATCATAATGCGGTTCACAGAATACATCTACTTACCAAGTTTCAACAGTATAGTTTTTATAGTTTCGGAAAAAAGTGGCTGTGACATACGGACGGACAGACAGACAGACAGATAGACATGACGAATCCATAAGGGTTCCGTTTTTTGCCATTTGGCTACGGAACCCTAAAAAAGATGGCTAAATATTTATGATAAATAGAATATATATTACGAAATATTTTTATTGGCAATGCTATTGAGTACACGATAAGATTTTAAATCTGTGCAAAAATCAAAATAACTACTCACATGTTAAACCCCGCATTGAGAATCGATCAATAGATCGATTTACTGACTACTTACAAAAGAAGCAACAAAATATTTTGACGACTTCCGTAGCCGAGGGGCGAGCATATCGGACTTGGTGTCGCTATCTCTGAGGTCTCGGGTTCGATTCTCGGTCGGTCAATGTAGTAAAAATAACGTTATTGATAGTCTATAAAACTAAAATTCGACATTATTTTACAGTAAGAGCATTATTTCGTATGGACTCATATTTTTAGAGTTCTGTACAACCGAATAAAAACCGGAAACCTTATAGAATCACATGTGTATCTGTCTGTCCGTCTGTCACAGGCTAGCCAATTTGATATTAATGGAGTGATTACTACTCGAGTTATAATTTGGTATAGATATGAATATCTGTGTACTACGATGTAATATGAACCCAAATACTTAAATACAAACACATTGATTTTTGTTGTCTGAAATAAATGAATTTGAATTTGAAACACGAACGTGTAGGTAATATTAATTAAAATTTAATTAATGTTACGTACACGTTCGTATTTCAATATATAGTAGTCTCTTTTAGGAGGAAAATTCAAATATTATCAAAAAGTTGTACTGTGTGACATGTCAAATATATTTTTTTATTTATTTATCTTTATACCTTATCTCTGTAACATATAGGTACGCGGCCACATGTTTGGTTTGGGCTTAACGGATTAAAGTTTTACTACACCTTTCTATTACACCCCTCAGTAAAAAGAAAACCCACGCCATCCCCAAAAAAGACGGAACCCACTCCACGCGAGTTTAATTCGCACTTGTCCGGTTTTCTCAATAAATTGTAGATATAAAATACAACTAACTTTGCAGTGTTTTAAGTAGTGTCAATAAAAAGACTTCAGTTGAAAGTGTGCGAGTTGGTTTTGAAATTAAAATGTTAAGAACGAAAAGTTAAATCGCAAGTCGTACCTTGATGTTTGTATTTCCCGACAAATAAATACGCTGCAATTTGAGTTGACATTTAGTCAGTTAAAATAAAATGAAACAGTAATATGGAGAGTCGAGTGGCCGTATTTATGAACCAAGATACAATTTATTTTATTTTATTTTAAAAATTAAATAATTTGTAGGTACTTGTAAATTTAATAATAAAAAAATACGACTACAGATATTCAATAGGCCTATAGTTTTCACCTCTAAGTAGGCAAATATTAGTACTAAATTACATACCATGATATAAAAACCAATAAAACATAAAAACAGAAAAAAGATAGTTAGGGTCAACGAGTTGGACGCATGAAATTATTTGCAAGCAATGTTCTCACCTCGAACAAACATTTAGAACAAACAAATAGATCATACATTGTAAAAACACAAACATATTACAAATTCAATCTTTATCAAAGTCACCTTGTAAAGTCTAGACGTAAAACAGTTTATAAAATGTCTAAGGTGAGCTTTTGATGTAATAATTATAATATTATCATGGTTTGGTTAAAGGAAACGTTAGTTATAGAATAGTCGCCACGCTTTGCAGGCGGGTTGGCGAGCGCAGTTTTATTTATAATATTTCGTACGCAGACGTTGCTGCCCGTCTCCTGCTACAGGAATTAGTCGCCTCTTGCGACACGCCTCCTGTTGGCGGTGGGAAAATGTGTGTATTGGGTTTTTACGGCCGTCTCCACACTAACTGTCTAACTTATATATCCTTAATTAATCTTGAACCCTTAGGTAATGTAGTTCATGATTGTCGTCATATTTATTTTTGTATGTATTTTGTAATCTATGTATGATAGTATTTTGTTTATGTATTTTCGTTAAGTAGTTATATGCTGTACATAGTTTATGCTTTTTAAAAATTATTCACACAGACATTTTAGTTGGTTTTGTATAGCCTATATCGTTCCGCCCACAAAATAAACCTGTTTATCCTAATGGTCGACTGGTAGAGAATGACTCATCTTTTGTATGTTTTTTTTAATCTGTGCAATGAAGTGTAAATAAATCATCATCGTCATCATTTCAGCCATAGGAAGTCCACTGCTGAACACAGGCCACACCCAATGATATATTATCGCGGGGGGGATTGCCAATACTCGCCATGCCTGGCAGGCGGGTTGGCGAGCGCAGTTTTATTTATAAGATTTCGCACGCAGACGCTGCTGCCCGTCTTATGCTACAGGAATTAGTCATCTTTTACGATATGCCTCCTGTTGGCGGTGGGGAAGTGTATTCTTTAAGGCCGTCCCCACACGGCACAACTATGACTAATTACCTAACTATAACTAGGCCAATTCCTTACTAATTAATTAGTTTTTGGGTATTATTGTACCTATATGATTAATTGAAGAATTAAATAGTCCTGCAAAATTGCAGTGAAACAAGGTTTTTGACAAGATAAATTTTATAAAATCCAGCTTGTGACAAATCAGGTGCCAGCTTATCAGCTTTTAAGTTCATATCAAAGGATTGTTGCTTATTAATCAAAAAATTAATGCCACAAATAGTTTTATTTCAATAAATTAAAAAGTAATGGTAATATGGAAGTGCTATACGAAACCCTTAAAAGACTAGGTTTGAATTGCATAATTGAATAATTATAAGCCACCTAGATTTTCCAGATTCCTTTACTGTCAGTTTCACTTTTATAAGATAGATTTCTAAACTATTGGGAGAAAACTTGATTTGTCCAGTCCTCAATCATGGGGACCCACACGGCACGGTAAATAAATAAATATATAAAATCAAAGAGAACACGTTGTAAGAGTACCATTAAATTGAAATTTACGTAACTCCTATAAATACAGGCCTCAGATTTCCAATGAACTCACGCGGAAATATTTGATATCTCTGTTTCACCAAATATCCTCGACCCGGATCGAGTGATGGCTCAGGTGCGGCCTCGGCCCCAATCCAAATGTCACGGGTTCGTATCCCGTGTTAACTTTCCTTGATAATGTTGGAGAGTTTAACGGCTTTATCTTGTTTTGTTTCACGAGTCCTGAGGTGGTTTTAAGAAATAAGTAAGTCTTTCATTGAGATGGATTAATGTTAAGGTCAATCGAGCGTAGAACCAGAAAAAAAAACAAGAACGTTTTGTGACTTGTGAACAACATTTGTTTATATTTGTTGGATGTTTGCAAAACTGAGGAGGGTGGGTAATGATAATAATGATAATGATAATAATGATAATGATAAATGCAGCTCGCTTGGCTTATGCCCGTGGGTTTAGCATTATTACCGAGGACACCTAATGCTCCTCGAGATTAATAAACATAAAAAACAATAAATAATGATAATAATTTATTTATCTTTTACTTTTATTTTTTTTGATCTTTGCATTTTGCTTATGTTTGTTCACGGAGTGTAAGTTTGGTGTAATTGGGGTACCTATGCTATGCCGGCGTAACTGAGTGGAAATTGTAAGCAAAGTAAGTACATTTTCATAATTATTTTGGTAATATTTTTGTTTTATTAATGTAAACATTAGTATTCTGACTCAATTTGAACAAAGCAATATCCAAGGTGTAATTAAATAACCTTTTTTAAGGGGTAATTCGGTTGCTCAAATACATCCACTTTCAATATGGGGCTTACATCGAAATCGTAAAAAAAAACACTTTCTCATACCGAGACATGATTTCATGAGCAGTGATATAAATGTAGAGTACGGCGTCCCTCAAGGTAGTGTTTTAGGCCAAACACTATTTTTAATCTACATAATGATTTAACTAACCTAGATATTGAGAGTGCTCGCATATTTTCATATGCGGATGACACTGCGATTGTTTTCAGTGGTACTTCGTGGGACTCAGTTTTTGATACCGCGGAGAAGGGCATCTTTAGGGTAGCGAACTGGCTACAATCAGCGCTTCTTACTCTGAACGTGATTAAAACCAACTACATTTGTTTTGCTATTAATGAAAGTTCGCTGCCTAAATTCAATCGTAAGCTAAAACTTCACCATTGTCATCATACAAATCAGACAATCTGCACATGTGATGAACTTGTTCGCGTCAAATCGGTGAAATACCTTGGAGTAATCCTAGACCAAAGACTGTCTTGGCACTTACATATTGACCATGTAAATAATAGGATCAGGAAGCTCATGTGGATCTTTAAAAAGTTGAGACATGTTACCACCAAAAATCTTCTACATAGAATCTACCTGGCATTGGCGCAACCTATAATGGGCTACTGTTTATCTGCCTGGGGTGGCGCCGTCAAAACAAAAATTCTCGAAGCTGAAAGGGCTCAAAGGTGCTTACTGAAAATTATGCTCTTCAAGCCATACCGATTCCCTACGGACGAGCTATACAGCTGCAGTAACACCTTGTCAATTAGAAGGATGTATATCCTGGCGTCAGTCCTAAAACTACATAAAATCCTACCATTCGATCAATCTATATTATTAGCTAGGAGACAGAATAAGGTGGCACCTACCCCCTTTTGTAGAACCATTTTTGCCAAACGACAGTTCCATTTCCAATCGGCTTCGCTTTACAACAATCTACATAAACGTCATAAAATTTATAGTATGCCGTATTATGAATGTAAGAAAGTCCTAGTCAAAGAGCTTGCCACACTCGGCTACTCCGAGACAGAGGACTTACTATCCAGATCAGTGCTCTAATTAAATGGAATATACAATCAAATAGTTGAGTAGTGGTTATCCACACCGAACCCAAGATGTAAATCGTAGGGCTACTAAACACTTACATCCACAGAACGACAACACACACGCGCGTGCACACACACACACACACACACACACACACACACACACACACACACACACACACACACACACACACACACACACACACACACACACACACACACACACACACACATAGTGTAACTAATTTGGGTACTAATTTACTTAATTTAGAAACTAAGCTTTGCTGTTCAGTTTTATTGTAATTCAGAAAGAGCGGGGCCTCCTGCCACAAGTATTGTTATTATACTTAATAGGTAGGTCCCAGCCTCAGACTGTGTTTTTGTAAAAACTTGATACTGAATAAAAACAATTTTAATTTAAAAAAAAAAAAAAAAAAAAAAAAAAAATACCAAAACTCGACTAGTTAACATCAGTTTGTATAGAAAAGTCATTTTTTGGAATTTAATGTTTGTTCCATAGAAAAAGTTGTTGTTATTGAGCGCCAGAATCAACACCTATGAGGTTTTGCGTTTTTTGAATTAAACCTTGTCGGAATAGGGGCCAAACACTATAAAGGACAGAGGGTCTGGAGTGAATTTTACTCCATTTTTTGATGGGACCGCATCGAAGCTTTCATCATCATCATCATCATTTCAGCCATAGGACGTCCACTGCTGAACATAGGCCATTGCCATTGACTTCCAGATTGGCCGGTTGGAAGCGGCCTGCATCCAGCGTCTTCCTGCGACCCTTACCAGGTCGTCTGAACCTTTGCGATATAAATTTTATTTTTGAATAAAAATTCTGTAGTTTTATGGCGAATCCTCAAGCCATAATCTCACAGTTCTCCGGGATTGCTATCGTACAAGCATTCCTCAAAGCCATTTGGATTCCCGGAATTTAATTTCGGAACACAGCAAACCGTATATGATACACACCCGAACTTAATACGTCTTCCGCCTACGGATTTAATATCTGAATCCCCTTCCCGGTCTAATTTGAGGGTATATGACGGATCTCCGCAGACTAGTACCTTAATCAAGTGACTCTGGAGCGGACTGAGAGTTTCCTAAATAACATAAAAAAAACTGGCCAAGTGCGAGGCGAACTCGCGCACCGAAGGCTCCGTACCAATTTATAAATAAGAAATAATTCGTCTTTAACGGAAATCGAGTCTCGAAGATTTTCCGAGATTGTTAATTTTTTTAATGTCTAAAAATTTACGATTTTTAGACTTTTGCCTTTGTGTGCTATAAGATCTTGCCAAATTTCTAGGTCAACGGGAAGTACCCTATTAGTTTTAATAAATATCATTTTCATAATTTCAGCCATAGGACGTCCACTGCTGAACATAGGCCTCCCCCAATGACTTTCGTTGCGGGGGGATTGCTAATACTCGCCACGTTTGGCAGGCGGATTTCGCACGTAGACGCTGCTGCCTGTCACGTGCTACGGGAATTAGTTGTCTCTTACAACACGTCTCCTGTTGGCGGTGGGGAAGTGTATTCTTTACGGTCGTCCCGGGCACCAATACATATACCTTTTTTGCGGCAAAAACGACCGTATATAAGGTGGTTCATAAATATCTGCAACGGCTGAAATGGGTAAAAGTATTGCATAAATAGATTACGATAGTGAAGGAATTACGTGCCCCGGATCGGTAATTAATTATTCGCGAAAAGACAGTAAATAAATGGTTACTTGCTTCAATTTGCATAACACACTTCGTCGTCCGCCCTTGACACTGCGCGGGAGCGGTATAATGTGAAACGTTAGCATTTTTGGACAGATGTGGACGGTTTGAGACAGAATGAAGCCTAATATTTAGTTAGTATAATTTTTTAAATGAAAAAATTAATAATGTTCTGGACATAAAATTTCTTTATTATCGTAATCTATACAGGGTGTAACGAAAAGGTGAAATAAAACTTTAAGGGGTTATTCTACGGCTAAATTACATCAACTTTTTATATGGGATCAACATCAAAATCGCAAAAAAAACCACTTTCCCATACTAAAACGCGACCAGCTGGCATCAGTTTGTATGGAAATGTCAATTTTTTTTTTGAGATTTTGATGTTGGTCCCATATAAAAAGTTGATGTAATTTAGCCGTAGAATAACCCCTTAAAGTTTTATTTCACCTTTTCGTTACACCCTGTATAAGCAATACTTTTACGCATTTCAGCCGTTGCAGATATTTATGAAGCACCTTATATATTTTTTAAAAGTTTACTTAGAAGTTTTATTTTTTCACAGCTTCAAGAGATTGTAGACCTGAGTATATCGTTTTTATTTCAACTCGATACCTCCACGCGTTCCCGAGATAAAGGGCCTTGACAGACAGACAGACAGGCAGACGAACGGACTACGAAGTGATAGGAGGGTTCCGTTTATTCTTTTTGTGGTACGGAACCCTAAAACAGCCAACCACTAGTCAGATTCGCGCTCCAAGGGTTTCGTGACAGCTTTAATATAACTTGCTATGTTCGTTCGTATGTAATAATGTGTGCGTTTCAAAATTAGAAAACCAAGTTTCAACCAGTTCTAGAATTTGACTGAGCTGAAATTAATATTTTTTGTCGGTGACAATGCAATGTTGAACCGACATCGCCCATAGTTATTCTGTAGTTGAACTCTGACGATAGAGACGGCAGGTGGGTGGCCAATGGCCATAGGGATTATTAGCACATTAAATAAATTCGACGTTGAATTTATTCAAAAAAAATAAAAAAACTTGAGGCTTTGACTTATTTGTAAAAACCTTTTTTTTTTTGTTCAATATCTATCTATCTTTTTTAGAGCTCAGGGTCTAGTGATAAAACTTAACTTTTTCAAGATTTTTGCAAGTTTGATGAAATTTTACAATAATAATACATATATATCTTTTCGTATATTATAAAAATAAAATGTCCTCACCCTTAATTTTTCTTACTTTAGATACTCGTGAAATAAATGTAGGTAACTATTTGTAGTCTTTAAAATGGTTTTATTCACAAACGTACACGATGTTTGTGTGATTAAAGCCAAATAATACGCAACGCCTATTTTAAGTTTGTTGACATTTAAATAAAAAAAATACAAATAAAATTAGCAAACTTGATAAATAACTTCTTGTGAATTTCAATTGAAAAAGCGTTAAATGCCGAGACAAAATCTCTCAAAGCTATTTGTTTTTGTGATTGCATTATTCTAAGAAACTGAGCAAGCCAAAGATAATAATATCTCAAAAAATATTTGTGTTTCTCACGAACATAGATGTTATAAAAGAGCCAGCCCATTCGATACGTATTGGGACATTGTTATTTGTGCCCAAAAACCCGAACAAAAACATACAGGGATGAAAACGACATAAGGCAATAAATGAAAACGCAGTTTGATAGCCTATTAAAGGAAACTTTAATTATGAGAGCAACATTGAAATCATAAAAAACATTACACACTCTTTTTTGGGGCAGTCGTGTAAAAAATACAAATTAACTGTTTACATCGCCAATTTAGTATACTAGACGTCAAAGCTCCTTCTAACGTAATTTCTAACTATTGCAATAATTACGTACGTATCATCCATTCTCCTCAGTCCCCCTAGCATGTCTACCAAAACACGATATGATATGATATAGCGATATATCGACACCAACTTTAAAACTATGATAGATTTAACCGCCATTTTGAATTTTTATCAAAACAGCGATCTTAATATGTGACGGCGATTTAACATGGCGGCTATATCTATCATATTTTTAGAGTTGGTGTCGATATTTCGCTATATCATATCGTGTTTTAGTGCTCATGCTAGGCAGGCAGGGTTGATTCTGGGGCTCAAACACAACATCTTTTATGCAATATTAATAGATACCTAAGATACAAGCAAAACTATAAATTACTTAATTTAGGTACCAACTGTATTATTATTAGATTATACTCAATTAATTAAGTTTTCATTTATTAATGCTAAGTTTGTATACAGAATATATCTTTATCTTATCTTTAATACAACAACGGTATGAAACCAACATTGAAATCTTTAAAAACAACTTCATCTTCATACTAAATGTCCAATCAGCTGTTACTGATTTTTTTTTGCGATTACGATGTTGGTCCCATACAAAAAGTTGTTGTATTTGAATCTTAATCAGTCCTCCATTTTTTAAAGATTTTAGTGAATCAGTCAGTCCAATTCACTAAAATCAGTCCATAGGAGGATGTGCAATAATTCTGTTACACCTTGTATACTTGTATACACACATATCAAAATACCATACAACATACCTTACTTTAGATTTATCATAAAATGAAGGATAAGGATTAAACTTAGATATTCTACAAAATCTGACAAAATCGCATATTTTTGCAGACATTTTGTCAAGTGCCGTCGCGCTAAACATTTCGATATTGAAAGTAATTATGGCTTATTTAAACAAATCTATTTAATGAATTATAGTACTGACTCTATAAGCAGATTTATCAAAGCTTTATTTGATATAAATTTATCGAATTATACCAAGAATCTCGAGTTATGGCGGCCGCAAAACTGTTTTTTTACATTTTCTAAAATTTACCTTGAAATATCATTCCATTATGCAAACTAATGCTGCTAATCCATCGAAACACACCCCAATTGTTTATTTAAACACTAATTTAATGTATTATCACTAAATCATTGATAAAACAAAAATTATTGTCAACACGCATATGTCAGAATCATATGGTGAACATTGAACGACTTAGGCCTCCGATACAGAACGTTTCGATAACGAGTTGTCGACCGGTGAATCACGTGACAATAATGCTTAATCCTATAATGTCACGTGGTTTTCCGGTCGACAATTTGTTACTGAAAGATTCTGAATCGGGGACCAGGTTAGAAAACATGACGGCAAAAGTCCGAACTAACTCTTTTAATCTATGGCGCGTACTTTGAACTTTTTTTTGGTATGCAATAGTTGGGTGCGAGCATGTGTGTCTCCGTCCTATGATTTTTTGAACGCGACGTGACGTAAGCATGACGTCAGTAATGTGCCCACCTGCCACATCAGTAATTTATTAAACAGGTGCCTGGCGCTTGCCACCTCACAAGATAAGCAGTGGCTGTTCTTCCTAAGCTATATAACAGATAAACCAGCTTTGCGAATGCCAGACGTTTTCAATTTCTCCCCTAAAGAAATTGATAAGAAATATAAGGTCTTTGTTAAACTTTGCGTAAGTTGCAAACTACGATTGGAATAATAAAAAGTTATGCGTAAGGAAAAGCGAATAAGTTCGAATGAGACATTTATGGGTGCCCTTTCTTGGACTACAGATAAGTATTTTATGATTACAAGAAGTGGTTCTATTTGGATGGAACGTAATATTTTGAGACTGCAAAACTTTCATTCTAATGATATAGTATAAGTACATTGTTACCCTAGGCTTACTTATAATACCAAATCAGTGCCCTAGGGTTGAAAGTAACTTATTTAGGCCTAAAACCGGGTTTGGCGCCTGAGCGTAGCGAGGTCTACTAAACAAGTCTTTAACCCGAGGTAAACACTGTGTGTTTTCATTATGAATACAAAGAAAGTAAAAATAAAAACATGAATTAGCCAAAGAAAAAAATAAGTTAAAGAAAATGGTAAATAATTTTCCCAAATCTATGTATTTTAAATTGTTGAAAGTAAATTATCTACTTAAAATAAGGTCATTTACAAAAATTCTATTATACGCTATTATTGAGTGGCTGTATAGAAAGTTGGAACGTGGTTCAATAGAAATGTATAAATAGATATTTAAATATTTAACTATATATATATAACTAAATATTGGTGTACTTGTACATAACAGAACTAGTTTTTTTATATAATTTGACAGCTGTCAGTTGAAAACGATTCTCCCTAGGGCTGAAAAGTATTACTTTCAACCCGCTCCTCAGGCAACTTTAGACCTACTTTCCGAGTATGAGTAATAAAAAGTATATTTCAATACATTTTTACAAATTAAAAAAAACTAGGATGCCATTAAAATTTTATTCCAATGGGCTCTCATTCTAATTGCATGCAATCTATAGCTAAATGCGTGAAACTATTGTATTTTTATTATACCTATTGATGATCTTACTATTAATATAAATGTGAAAGTTGGGATGGATGGATGTTTGTTACTCAATCACGCCAGAACGGCTGAACGGATCTAGATAAAAAGACGTCGAACTTTTTTGTATGGAGCATGGCATACCTTAAGATGCAAGAAACCTTAAATAACGTTATTTTGGTGTACACCTGTGGAACATACGTTAATCGAAAGAGAAAATAATTACAAACAACAAATACTCATTGACAAAATGTCGTAAATTATAAACTTTGTTCAGAATATCAATTTGATTATGAAAATAAAAGTAAACATTACTTGTTAATCCTGAAATTCTGAATAAACTATACAGGGTGTAACGAAAAGGTAAAATAAAACTTTAAGGGGTTATTCTACGGCTAAATTACATCAACTTTTTCTATGGGACCAACATCAAAATCTCAAAAAAGAAATTGACGTTTCCATACAAACTGATGCCAGCTGGTCGCGTTTTAGTATGGGAAAGTGATTTTTTTTTGCGATGTTGGTCCCATAGAAAAAGTTGGTGTAATTTAGCCGTAGAATAACCCCTTAAAGTTTTATTTTACCTTTTCGTTACATCCTGTATAATTTAGGACATTTATTAAAATTATTTTTTGTTTGTAATTATTTTTCTATCGATTAACGTATGTTTCGTAGGTGTACACCAAATTAACTCTATGAAAGGTTATTTGCAACTTGAGGTATGCCAATTAGGTTCGATTCCATTTGGCATAGATATTAGACTGGAATAAAAGATTGGATACTTTTTATCCTGGGTCAATTTGCAGTTCCTAGGAAATGCAAGGTAACTGTCATTAGAGATGACTCTTCTTACCGTTAGATGTCACTGTTCAGATGGCAAAAATGATCGTATGTGAACAAAATATGTATGTGAAGATTTTGTTCGCATGGTCTTTAGTTTTGATTAACTATGGTTTTGCAAAGACCATGCAAACCAAGTCACGGGGAGACGCTAGTTAATTATACAATTAACAGACAGCCTATTATACTACCACAAAATTACAGATTTCTACGACTGCACACAAAGATATCGCCATCGACACGAAACCTCGGAACGCTTGCACTCGAACTAGTGTAAGTGTGTTCCGAGATTTCGTATTCGTGAGCGATGTCTATGTGTGCGTTACTCTAGACCGCATTAAATGAATCTTAACTTCTGATACTCATAACTATTATTTATTCTGTGTGGTAGTGTTCTTACCGTTTTCTATCCGATTTGGACCCAAACCGAGAATCGAACCCAGAAGTCAGGACCCTTTTTTATTTTATTTTATTTTTATTTTATTTATTCAGTACACAAAACAGAAATACAACAATCACAAGACAATTAAAAAATATGTATATACAGTGTGTAACAAAAAGGTGAAATAAAACTTTAAGGGGTTATTCTACGGCTAAATTACATCAACTTTTTCTATGGGACTAACATCGAAATCGCAAAAAAAAAACACTTTCCCATACTAAAACGTGACCAGCTGGCATCAGTTTGTATGGAAACGTCAATTTTCTTTTGAGATTTTGATGTTGGTCTCATAGAAAAAGTTGATGTAATTTAGCCGTAGAATAACCCCTTAAAGTTTTATTTAACCTTTTCGTTACACATAACATGAAACAATGATAGGCTGTAGTTCCACAGACATGTGTACATAGCATGTTATAAGAAAAAGATCGAGATTTGTCAATATTCAACATGTTAAAAAGAAAGAAACAATTATATTATGATTAATATTATACAATAAAAATCGGTACATATAATAACTAAATACATTTAACAAAATAGACCTACATTATACTCGTGTGTGTAAAATAATAAGAGAACAAAAATTTTAATAAATCGTCGCCGTAGAGCGAAAAATCACCAAGTCGACATTTGGCCAAAATTGACTTAGATATGTCATCAAAATGTCCATTTTTTTCTACGAATATCATCCTTACGCCCATGTCTATACGTATCATAGTTGTCATTTTCGATTTAGCAAAAAATCACTTATTCTTCATTTGGTTTTCAACACATTAGTCGAAAATTAATTAATTTACTTGAATACTTTTTCATTATTCGGTGTGATTGCAATTCTATACTTAAGTCGGTTTGATTACCTTTCTTCTTTACAAATAAATCATAACTGGGATTGAATCAAAGGCAATATTAACTTAACTCAACATAATGACTACTCGACCGACATTTTAGTTACATTCACATGAACATAATCTAAACGCGAGAAATCATCAAACTTTTTTAATAAGTTCTATCCTAATGCTACAGCCACCGAATTTTGTTTCAAATATTCACTAAATCCTTTTGATGAATATTTCAATCTAAAATTTGTAGAGCTACGATACGTAAGTGATATTTGCGCGCGACTTGGTTAGTTTTGCTCTTCTATCTGGGTTCGGTGGCCGTTGAGGAGCACGCGTTGGTGACTTTTATTCTTCTTTCTACTTATGCAATTATTTATACCTACTGCTACTTACCACTTTTTATTTTATTTTATCACTCAGTGGGTTGCCTTTTTGATAGCTCATGATGTGTTCTACTATTTATTTTGGTTGTTGGGACACTCAATACTTGCTAGCTTGAAGTGTATGAGTGTGTGTGTGCTTGCTGTTCTTTGATATATTGAAATGTGAAGTGATATTCATTTAAGAACCCTCTTTTTACATTAGGCACATTAAAAACAAAAGATTTCTAAATAACATGACGTATCAAGGTACAGTCAGTAACGTTAGGAAGTGTAAAAAGTATTGTAAATTACTACTGAACACAGTTTCTTTTTTTGCTAACGTATACTTACTTTACTTACATTTATAATGTCACTGGCTTGCACCTCTTCATCACCTACTAATTGACTTGAAATGCTATACAAAACCTAAAAATACTGACCCTATGACCCTTGGCACATGCATAATTACTACTAACTTAAGAGCATAACCATTTTTTAAAAATTGTATTTGCTTTTGTATCGGGACTGTTGGCAACTACTAGTTTTATAAGCAACTAATTACTAATGCACCGTATTTATTGCTTTTTTTGCCTTCTTCTATTTGTATTCATTACTTTCAGGGAAAACTTCCTAATGATGAAATATCAAAGAGCTTCGACGTCGGTGTTCGTGTTTTTTTTATGTTTATAAAAGAATATTTGGATCTGAATTTAACTTGTCATTTTTCACTCCAAAAAAGGATCTCTGCATGAAATGTACACGGTTCGATAATGCAGATCGACTAGATAATCTCAAAGAAGTATATGATGCCCATATTGACAGAAAAATCGCGGCACAAACTGCCAAAGAACGTGATAAGGAACGGTCTATTACAGAGGAAACCTATCTTGTGCTCATTGCTGACATGTACTTGTTTGTGGTGTCGGCATTCTATACTACACAAGGAAACTCAATGTCCAGAACTACACGATTCATACAGCAAAGCCTCCTAATGAAGCCTATTGTATAACGTGGAACGAAGCTAATGGCAAAAGAGGAAGTGTTGAAATTGCGAGTGCTTTAAACTGGTGGATCAATCAGGTGCCACCTACTGTTAAAGAAATTTGTATTTATAGTGACACTTGTGCAGGGAAATAACGAAAATAATTTATAACTGCCTTTTTGGTTCATCTGATCCAAAGACCCAATTTACATTTGGACGTTTTTGAGCTGAAATACCTGGAAAGTTTTCACACGCACATGGAGGTTGACTCCATGCACAGCGCCATAGAAAAAGAGCAAAGACACGCCAGTTTACTCATTGATTGACTGGAAGTCAATCATGTATCGCGCACGCTCAAAGAGACATCGGGAAACAGCATCTCCTTATATAGTAAAAGAACTTACTCATAATGAAATGCATGATGTGAAGGCTCTAAATGAAAAAATTGTCAGTAATACAAGTAAGGATATAGACGGAAAGAAAATTATGTGGCTGAAAATCAAATGTCTTAGGTTTGAAAAGCAATTTCCAGGCATAGTTAATTTTTTCGTTACACTCACGATGGCCCGTACTCTGAGTTTGACGTATTTAAAAAAGAAGAAAAAGTGGTTCCTAGAACAAGAAAAAGCGATTTGATAGCTAATTAAAAACGTATGCTATTCTAATGGCTTATTCTGCTCCACTTCCGATTTCCGAGGCTAAGAAAAGAGACCTTATTGGTCTCTTTCACAAGGGTATCTCCCGACCAGCAATGACGTTCAGGATAGGGCATTGGAACCTGATGTCAACGATAAAAGTGAAGAGTCGGATTAATTTAGTTATAGACTATTTTTTGTCATAAATTGTGTTTCTTTGTGTTTTTCTTAATAAACTAATAATAAGTAACGCATTTGTTTTCCGCATTTCATTGCCTTGATTTTTATCCAATACCTATTATATAAAAAAGTGTAAATAAGAGAGTTGAAATTGATCTATTGAACTTCTTATATAAGTAATATTCTACCTAATTAGAGTTATTCTTTTTAACAATGGTCCTAGATACAGGTAAAAAGTCACTAAAACTCTATAACCTAAAATCTTGCTACAGGATTCGAGGGCGAAAAATAATTAAGTTAGTATTTTGTCATTATTCCAATAATTATACGTAATTTATTGAAAATAATAACATCACATTATGCCCTTGTCTATTTTCTAAGATACAAAACTATAAAATTAGAATTATTTCGTACCAAAACCAAGTAATGTTTTTTTTTGTTTTATAAAACTTTAAACCTTCATAACTCAAAACACGTTTCGACCTACTTGGTGACTTTTCGTTCTACGGCGACGAAATTTTGTGTGTAGACGTATTGGCGATTAGTTGAATTCATTCATTTCCATAGCTTGAATTGAATATGAAATCCTCTGCTTACATTGGGTACTGCTGTTTTACACTTTCGAGCGATAAGCCGTTTATCCTAACAATTCCATTTGAATGTTAAAAATCTTCGCTGTCGAGAATCAGATATTTACGAGCACATTTTATTGTAGAGACAATAAGTTGGACATTATTTTATTTACCTTTCTCATGTCTACTCAAAAAATAACTTTAGCACCTCGACATACAGTTACAAATCAATTGGCAATAATTTATTCTGTCTCTAACGCTGACAACCTAAAACGCATCCTATCTAGTATGAGTTAGGATGGAAAATTGCTTGATAACAAGCTCCAGTACAATAGGGTTGTCAAGAGCAGAAAGATCATTAGTCCTGTTTAAATCTGTCGACGGAATGAGGAGTGAGGGAGACAAATGATTTTTGTCGACTCAAATGTTTTGCGAAATAATAGATTTAATGATGAGTTATTGTTTGAGAAATATTAATATAAAGGAATCTTTTTGACTTAAAATTAGGTGAAATTAAATCTCCAAATCTTATAGTGTAATACGACAACACTTTCCAAAAGATTTTCCCTTTTCTGTGATATAAAAAAGTTATAGTTTCGGGACTACATATTGGCTGGTTATGAGATGAAACCGCGCAACAAACTCAATCACCTTTGTCAGCCTTTTTTACAGGAAATACATTAACAAGACATGTTGTAAGTGCGAGGTAAGCAGGTTATGTCCATGCACTCTTGTCATTTAAATAATCGACTACTCTATAATATCCTTGTGTCATAAGGATTTTTTAAAAGTAAATGTTCAACAAGAGTCTGTGGTATTTTATTGAAAAATTTAATACATTTCCCCAAGAATGAATTACTAGCTTTGTGTAGTTTGAAGCTCAGAACGGCTTGTTTATTTTTACTTCTGGTATTTTAATGATGAAAATCACCCTTTAAGCTAAACAAACTTAGATTATTTCCAACGTACACAATATTGTGAGTTAACATATTAATATAAATCTCCCTCAGAGAGTCACGAGATCCAAGGCAGTATATGGCGCGTGAGGCTCTTTTCTGCAATACAAAGATTGATTCAATGTCAGAAGTAATGTAATGTATACCAATGTAAGTAATGTAATGTATGCATGTAAATCATATAACAACAAACTATGAAAATAACTAAAGTATACTAGTCTTGTCGTTTCGACGTCAGTTAAAAAGATAACGACCTCCGTAGCCGAGAGGCGAGCATACCGGACTTGGTGTCGCTATCTCTGAGGTTCCGGGTTCGATTCCCGGTCGGTCAATGTATAAAAATAACTTTTCTATATTGTCTCGGGTCTGGGTGTTGTGGTACCGTCGTTGTTTCTGATTTCTGTAACACAAGTGCTTAAGCTACTTATCATAGGATCAGAGCAATGTATGTGATGTTGTTAAATATATTTATGTTTATATTATTCTTAACAAATAAAAACTAAGCTATCCTAACCACCATTAAATAGTAAATCACACCGAAACCCTAATATTTCACGCAAAATCGTCATCGCGAATATTAAAATAGGCTCAAGTTTCCCTATAATAAATCTCCTAAAACGGAAAACGTAAATTCTCCCTCGGACAAATCATACGGAAATCCCGAGAAATTCCAGAAGGTACGAAATCAAATATCGCGGAAAAATAAACTTCCCCTTTTGTATTTTGTAAGGTAGCGTTTGTGCCAGTTCTGTTAGATTCGCTTGAAGACGTTTGAATACACAACTTGTTTTGTATGAATAATATACAATTTGCAATTTAGTTTTGTTACAACGATACAGGGTTATTTGTAAAACGTCAACAACCTTCTAGGGACTGATTCTAGTGTAGTATAGTAATCTAAAAAAAAAGTTCACTGCAAAGTTCGGCGGCTTAGTATGGGGAAGTATTTTATTTTTGCGATTTCTATGTTGGTCCCATAGAAAAAGTTGTTGTATATGTGCACCAGAATCGGCCCCTAGGAGTTTGTTGATGTTTTACAAAATAACCCTGTATACGATAGTGGGCCGGCCACACCTGTCGTAAAACCGATGATAGGTGGAGTAAACGGGTTCTCGAATGGAGACCGCGCCTTGGCAAACGTAGTGTAGGACGCCCTCGGCTCGATGGACCGATGATCTTAGGATAGCTGGCAGTGGCTAGAAGGAAAAAAGTGGAAGATCGTGCTCTTTGGGCTAACGTCCAGCAGTGGGCTATGACATACAAATGACAACGAAATATTTTGAAGCTTTAACATAGTCGAAAATATCGGGGACCACGCCTATAATTTAAAAACTGTGTCAAGAAGGACATGTCTGCTCTTGGTGTAAATCATCATACCTGGGAGTGGCTCGCTGATATATGGCGCGATGTCTTTGACATATTCTCTCTAGTAACCCGCAGAGAGCAAAGGGATCAAATATTTTTATACAAAATTGTTAATAATATAGTTGATAGTCCATATCTGCTAAGCAAATTATACTTTAAATGTACCAAATTTCGCACTCGACATAAGAGCACTTTCGATGTACCCATTTGTAGAACTAAGTAGGTACCGTAGAAATAGTTTTATTATAAGAGCCACAGGCAAGTATATGTATAACTCGAAATTCTGTCACATAGACATTTTTAATGAGCGGTTGATTCGGTTTCGTCATCTCCTGAGATCCATTTAAGAGTATTCAGTCTTTTTTGGCCCACTGGATTTTAATCGCGTAACTTAATTTATTTTATACTGCATTTTTTTTTTGGTATTATGTCTCCATTTGGCATAGCTGTAATAATTAGCGTTCGAAACTTAAAATGCTAATGTATGATTAAATTATTTTTAAGCTAAATGAAATATTGTAAAGCTGTTTGTTTCCTGAATAAAGATAAATAAATAAATATTATAGCGCGAAAGTGTGTTGGACGGGCGAGAGCTTCATGTCTGAGCCTGGATTCAGCTTCTTGATGGCAGTAGAGGAGACCGTTGACGACTGTCTGGAGTTCGCGCTCTGGACTACAAAACCAGACGGTTGCGGTTTCGAATCCCGTAAGGGGCAATATTTGTGTGATGAGCCCGAGCGTTTATACCCAAGTCATGGATTGTATAAGTCATGGATTTATAAACGTAATCTGTTTATCCGTTATCTAGTCGCCATAGTCCAAGCTATGCTTAGTTTGGGGCTAAATAATTGGTGATTGTGGAAACAATGTGAAAACAATTTTTGGTACGATGAAAATAAATTACTTGCTCTATGCACGTTACTCCATTTTATAATAAATATGTTTTCTTAGTTTTCTTTCATTTGACGACTTCTGTAGCCGAGAGGCGAGTACACCGGACTTAACGTTTACCATCTCTGAGGTTCCGGGTTCGATTCTCGGTTGGGTTAATGCAGAAAACTGTCTCAGGTATACTTCGCTTTAGGATCAGAGCATTGTATGTGATGTTATCAAATATTTACTCATTAATTTATTGTTATTAAAAATATCTCCTTACTGCAGTATCAAGAATGTACCTTTCTCTTTGCGTTTGTTATCTAACAAAACACACAGCTCTCATGTGTAAACCAAATTAGCTACGTGGTCGAAATAACCTCAAATATGGCAGTTACTGGAGATTTCGCAAGAGTGGGGCCAAATTTAGAGTGGCGTCGCTCTGGAAAATTGACGCCATCTTGTAATCTGTTTCTGTGACACACTGCTACTACGTTCGGTGAATGCGAGCGTACGTCATTAAGCCCTATTTAGAGTAGTACGTATACAAATAACCCGTATAATATTGCTAATTAATCAGAAAAAACATGATAGAAAATTTCCTAAATTAAAAAATATAATAAAATATAATATATACATATAAAAAAATGAACGAAAGTGAATTATAGCCCGGAACCGGTTCCTATATGATTGGGTTAACCCGTATTTTAGTATAAGGTAATAAAGGTCGGGTTTCAAGCTGGATCGTTAAAATTCAACCGATTAAACTCTATACGGGTAACCTTTACGGTACCTGGTCCAAACCAATATGGATGGTTGCAGTAGTTAATATGTTCAGTGCTTCTGTTGAAGAAAACCATTATTATTGTGCGAATGTTCTAAAAAACTTAAAAGTTAACCATAATATTTTCACAAACGTACATTATAATAAGTTATTTTTAGAGTCGGTGCCAGACGTGGGGAGTGAATTTTTTCGCTCGCACCGACTCAAAAATAACAGATTAAGTTATAATCATCATTATCATGTCAGTCAGCCTATTGCAGTCCACTGCTGGACGTAAGCTTTCCCTAAAGAGGGCCAAAGAGCAAGATCTCTCGCCTTTTTCTTCCATCCATTGCCAGATGATATATAATGATTGTATGATGTTTAGCTTTTTAGTGTTTTATAGTCAATTGATTTTTATCAATCTACTAGCTGTTGCCCGCGACTTCGTTCGCGTGGTCTTTCATAAAAAAATATCTACGCAACTTTTTTAATTTTTTCTCTCAAAAGAACCTTCTCTTGACAATAAATAACATAACAAAAAAAGAATTAGCGAAATTGTTCCCTCCGTTCACGCGTGATGCGATAACCAAGGGAAATAGAGTGAACAACCGTGAGGTCGCAGGCCGACAATAAAACACCGTATAGTTTGTAGAATCACAACTATATTGAAACCCGATGCATCATTTGCAAGACAACTTAAATGTCAGGACCGTTAGGTCTTAGGTACACAAAAAATCACACTGCCTGCGCGATGCAATCACCATTGCAACCACACCACACCACAGGCAGCACCATCTATTGACAAATTACTACAAACTTTTTTGTATGGAGAAATTCCAATAGGCATTATATACTTTGCAGTCTATACATAGAGATTCATTTTTATATTATAGATACGTCTGTCAAGACCCTTTTTAGCAGAAACACCTTAAGGTATCAAATTGAAATTAATATCAACTACTCAAATCAACAATCCTTCGGAGCTGTAAAAAAATCAAATTTCTAAATTAACGCAATCAAGAGATATTGTATTTGTCAAAATAGGTTCGTTTTCGTTTGTTAGATCTAAGACTCAGGGTCTTTAGTATAGAAAAGCGGACTATTTCTTTAGTGGTTTATATAGAAGATTTAAACATTCATTTCTAGTAGTTGACAATCATAAAAATACAAAACGAAAGACCAAGCTCTCCAAAGATATTGAGAAGTTTGAACACCCTAAATACTTTTCATTCTCTCCGACAATGTGTGCCACAGGTAACGCTCGCGTGGCACGTCACGCACTCTTGGGCTCGCTGAGGCCCTCCATAATTTATACGTAAAGAGCGTTTGGAGGCACTTTAAACATACTACATACTATACCCACAGTATAAGTTGAAATAGAAGCCTCACTTACTCGCTTCTGTGGATATATTTTCAAGTAGGTATACTCTGAGCATTTAGCTTTTTGTACAAATTAGAGAATGGAATTTTTACTGTTACGCTAACTCATGCGTCCGCTTTTCGGACTTCTAATAACTAAAAAAAACTTAATATCAAACTTAATAACAAATACAAAACAAGACAAAATATTGAGCTATCGAAACAGTGTTACTTGTAATCTACGTCCTACTATAAAAAGCACAAATTTCAACACACACATAAAACATAAAGATGATAGGTTGATTAGTCAAGTATAAGATGGTTTGTATGTGAAAACTAGCCAAGTCAAATTTTGGTGCTCAATAAATTAGTGTCCACGCACGGGCATAGTGCTACAGACGAGGGGGGCTTGTGAACGAGGATCGGCGAACGGCGGCGAACGACAGCGAGCAACGTTCGGCTCGCGAGTGAACATCGATGCTCCTCCCACCACCGAAGGTCCTAACAATTAGTTATTTGCTATAAGTAAATAATTCTATTAAATTTTGACGATTATATACATAACTTGGCATTCTTTTAGATCTCAAATTTATGTCAGTGAAGTCGAAAACCATACACTATGCTAATTATGAACTTGGCTCTCCTTTTCACATTTATGTTTTTGGTGGGATATTATTTACCCTATTCACACTAGGTACTTGTTCGGCGGTCCAGCATACCTAGCCTACTATATCTAACTCCATTGTGCACTTCTCATGATATCCATAAAAATATTTTAATGCCCATATATTTTTACTGCATGTAAAGCATGAAGCTACTTAGGTAGTTTGATTGAATATTTTTTTACTCCGTCTGGCGAAATGGCGATATTAAACGCTTATGTTGAATAACTTGTTGATGTGTAAGTGGTGTGTATTCGACGTGTATGTAGGTATGTACGTATGGATTAGATTCTATTTTTGCGAATATATCAAACGAAATGCAAAACTTGGGTCTTTTGTACTATTTAAGTAGTTATTTCCGCAGCTTTGCCTGTATAGAATCCGATTAGACAACTGAGGAATTTTCATTTAAAAACCACATTACTATACAGGGTTACATTGCAAGGTAGTGCCAAATTTTTTAAATAAAATCTAGAGAATAACTTACAACGCAAATAAACGTGCGTCTTCGTCGTTTTTTTTTTAAATAAAAATTCAGTTTTTTAATAACATTAACTTTTAAATATACGGGAAAAACGACAAAGTGACCTGCTCGGTCATTCATAATAACAGGCGTACGCCGCGGCGCCTACGCCGAGCAAACAACGACTCTATGCAGTGCACATACGGTGCAGTGCACTGCATAATGTCCTTGTTGGCAATTTCATCGACGCAAATCTTACGACATAAAGGCTAAGATTTGTTTTCGTGCGCCATTGGGACTATTAATGCATTGAACTTTGCAGTTCTAGGTTGCACAGAGATAGTGCATGCGTATTTTTAATGAATGAGACAAGATTATCCACGCGTACTATCTTTTAACAGCGGATAGTAATGATTATAGGTAAATATGAAAAAAAAGAGTTTGTTTTATACGTAGAACGATTTAGTTATTAATTCTGAGTGGTCCCTAAAAATTGGCACTACATTGAAATGTAACCCTGTATTGTATTCGTTCTTTCATTCAAGTTTATGGTCTAAGTGTGCCTCTTACAAATCCGTTAAGCCAGACAATAATGTATGTCAAGTATCAAAGGGACATTTTTGCCCATAAACTTGAGCGCAATTAATAGAATCGAATTAATTGTACTCTCTTACTCAGGTATGTTACTGTATCCATTAATTCGTCTAATGAATTAATAACGTAGGCGTTCTAATATGACTGTTCTCGCTCATGATATTAATAAAGCTCAGTTTATACAGAAATTGCTCTCCATAATAAAAATCTGGTATAATATCAGCACGCTAATCACTCACGGCTAATGGCGATGGAGGCTGCGGTCGCACTCACCCTCCTCACATGTAAACAGGGCTGGCTACTTTGGAAAAAAGTATTTTGCAAAATTATTTTTAAGGCGTCAAAATTTTACAAAAGATTTCTCCTAAAATACCTCAGCGCCTGACGAACCGAAACGTAGCCTCTCACTATGGACCCTTTAAGGAAGCTAAATATTGCACAACATGCTGTGGCTTGCCCTTGGGCTATGCTCTGTGCTTCTTTGCACGATTTAATCAGAAATGAGATGATCCCTTTATGAGCAAAAGTAGAGTTGTAAAGTGTCCGTCACGTTATAAATGTCTGACCAATATGACCGAGCAAATTCGACATTTTCTCAATGTGACCGGACATTTTGGACATTTATTGTCACTAACGTCACAATCAATTCTATTGACAAACTATGAAAAAAAAAATTGATCACAAATAAGTGCATTATTATAAGAAAGACCAGCTTTAGTAGTGATGATCTATAACAAAATGAAATTTCTAAAATTAATTTATCTTTCTGCACGAACAAGCTAAAAAACGTCACGCACAAGTTTTTGTTTTTGTTCAATCCAGATCAAATTACATGTTTTATTGTATGTTTTTATTGTCAAATACATAACATTTAAGACTTACTTTAGAGGAATTCTTCTTTTTTTTTAGTTTATACTAAAAACAATATGTGACCATCGTGACAATAAATATCCAATGTGACCGAGCATTTATCATAAATGACGGACGTTTATAGCATATGACCGTCAATTTACAACTCTAAGCAAAAGTCGCTGTCATAGCCCGATGGATTAGCAAGCTAAAGTGTCAGTGGGTGGGGCATATAGCACGAACTGACGGCCGATGGGGTGGAATGGTTCTGGAATGAAGGAAAGTGGACAGACGACCTGGTAAAGGTTACAGGAAGCCGCAGAATGCAGGTGGCTTTTTACGGCCAATCTGGAAGTCATTTGGAGAGACCTATAATTCGCAGTGGACATCCTATCTGAAATGATGATGATGATAAATGTTCCTAAATTATTATTTTCGCGAGAGCTGATAACGGTTACATTGCAAAGGGGTGCCAAATTTAAATAAGATCTAGGGAATAGTATAAAGAAGCGTCTTAATCGTTATTATTTTTATTAATGGTATGTTACGAAAAAAATACTTTAAAATATCCTAAAAAAAGTCAATAGAGAGATTACGAAAGCTGCGCGGTCATTCAACAGAGGCGTAGGTACGGGGAGCCTACAAGGACCTTACGCAGTGCACATACGGTGCATTTTTTTTCTTAAATGAGTTAAATTATCCACGCGTAAGATTTTTAACAGCGGATAGGAATAATTAAATGTGAAAAAAATTTTTTTTGTTCTTTGCATAGTTCGTTTAAATTACTGATTCTGAGCCACTCCTAAAGATTTGGCACCCCTTTGCAATTGAAGTAACCCTGTATTTCGGACACTTCTGTAAAAATTCGAAAGAAAATTAATTGTAAGCAATGCCGAATGTAATATCATTCGACATTGCTTACTATTAGTTTGCTTAAACTCTTGTAAAACAAAATAATTTGAGGTATATGACAGCCCTAGTTGCAAACTTACACACCACAAGCTCTCCGCCCTGCTGATTCAAATGACCACAGAAGCCCGCTACGAATTTCGTAGTTTGTGTAATGCGAAAACACGGGTCGGTGCTTTGGTAAAGGTATGAAAATACCTTTGTGGCGCCACGAGATGGCGTTGTCTGTTAATTAAAATGCGGTGGCAGGCAAGTCACTTTATTGAAAAATACTCGCAGTCTGTCTGCATTGTGTCCAGATATTTTTTGTCATATAAGTAATTCATTATTGTAAAAATAATTCCGAATTTGAGTATTCCGGTTTTCTTAAATCCGAACTTCAGAATTACGAATAAATAAAATTCCGATTGTTAAGAATCACGAATCTTATTTTACCGAATGTTAATAATACGAAGTTTTATTTTTCCGATTATCACAAGTACGAAAAATTCAAACACTGAAGTGTCATTAGCCCGAAAACAGTATTCAGATTATCAATATTCCAAAATGGGACGAATAATCAACTAAGTTGTTTTATTTTTACTTTAGAGCGAATCTGAGGTTAGGATAGGTTAGAACAGTGACCAAACACAGCGCGAAGGCGAACGGCCGCCAAGCGATTAACCTGCTGCCTGCTTGCAGCAGCTACATTTAAAATTATTTAATGTTGGCATTTTGCATGCTGCATGCTGCATGCCTTCTTGCATGCTGCATGCCTTCTTGCATGCTGCGTGCCTTCTTGCATGCTGCACGCCTTCTTGCATGCTGCATGCCTACTTGCATGATGCATGCTTGCCTGCATGCTGCATGTTTGCAACATTAACATTATTTTATTTTGGCATTGTTTTTATATTAAAGGATATTATAGAAAATTTTGTTATATCGGATAATTAATAAGTCGGAATATTAAATATTTCGATCGATTAAAAATGGGAATTTTGTAATTAGGAATTATAAACGTTAGGAAAATTGAAATAACGGAAAAGTCGGAATATGATACACACACACACACATTTGATGGGTAGACTAGATAACTTGATAGCTAGTCCAGGGGCTGGGATGGGATGCACCCCATATAGGCTATTATGCAGAGCCTACCTTCATAAAAAACTGACAGAACAGCCATAATTATTAATTACGTATTCAACAATAAACAATAAATATCCTGTAACCATTTTGTCGTCTACCTGTACTTATTCCTTACTAAAGCGCGCAACTTAGATCGTTCCTGTGCAATTTAACCAATGTTAGGCTGCCGCGAGATCGCCTACTGTTTCACGCAAACTTACTAAATTTTCACTCACAGCCTACCCCCATCTGAAACCAATGCACGCCCCTGAGCTAGTCTTATTGTTAATTAAGGAAAACCTGTTAGTGGCCTTACTAAAAATATTTATATAGAATGTAAGTACTATTGTAACGCTGTTGGTTTTCTCAATAAAGTAATTAAATAAATAAAATTCGAAATTAAGTTTTTCGGATTTATGTAGTGTACCCGTTCGGACCGTCTGCCTCAAATAACATTAGACAAATTATTTATTGAAATGAGACCTTTAGATTTCGATGTAATATATAAGTTTTTTGGCTGTTCATAATTTTTAACTTACGAGAAGAATATTCGTTTTGGAATTACCCCGGGGCTAAGTTTATTAATATTGTAATAAGCCCAGTAAACGATTTTCTCATAAAATAGTAATTGCATTTCTTAATAAAACGCTTTCATTAATAGAAAATACACTTTTTTACAAACAAATAATGTAACATAATTAAAAAACAGCGATTCAAATATTTAGCCCGTGGCTTATCTGAGAGCTCATGGTTAGCCCCGCTAACGGTTCATTTCACCTACACGAATTGAGAAAAACCAGCCAAGTGTAAGTGGGGCCATGCGCTATGCAGGGTTTCGTAGTTTCCCGTCACATTATACCTGTTTTACATAGTAAATCGTGCCGTGTGGGGACGGCCGTAAAAAATACACTTCCCCACCACCAAAAGGAAGCGTGTCGTAAGAGGCGACTAATTCCTGTAGCACGTACAGTACGTACAATAGACTGTAAACCACAATATAATAATTACATAGACTCTATCGAATGTGACAACGCCGTAATAAATAGTCCTTCAAAAATCACGACTACTTTTAACAATTATTTTATTGAACTGACAAATAAAGAAAATAATAACATCTCAATTGAAAAACCTAAAGACATTTTAATAAACTCTATTTATCTGACTCCTATTGACGAATACCATGTAAGAAAAGTAATAATCACATTAAATAATAGTAACTCTGAAGGCTATGACGGCATTTGTACCAAAGTCGTAAAAGCATGTAATGACGAAATAAGCAGGGTCTTAGCATATTTAATAAATCTGTCAATGATCTCCGGATCGTTTCCTGAAAATCTGAAATTTTCTGTAGTTAAGCCCATAATTAAGAAAGACAACAGGTCATTTCTAGACAACTACCGGCCAATTACGCTAGTTCCAGTGTTGTCTAAAGTATACGAAAAAATTATGCAAGCTAAATTAGTAGCTTTCTTTAACAAGTATTGTGTTCTGAAACATAATCAGTATGGATTTCAAAAGAGGAAATCAACCGCACATGCTATTTTTGACATGATAAACGAGACACTCACATGCCTGAATGACAAAAAGTATACAACTGCACTCTTGTTTGATATGTCGAAAGCATTCGACTTTGTATCACATAAACAGCTTTTAGGAAAACTGGAAAATAGTGGCATCAGAGGCACTGCTTTAAATTGGATAAAAACCTATTTGCAAAATAGGAAACAATCTGTCGAAATAGCTAAACTTGACTCTAATGCAACAATTCAAAAATATAAATCGGACTTTCGCGAAAATGACTTTGGAGTACCACAAGGTAGTGTGTTAGGACCGCTGCTGTTCCTAATCTATATTAATAATCTCCCAGAAGTGACTAAACACAGATGTGTCTTTACATATTTGAAGTTGCCAAATTCGTAAAACAAAATATGCACTATTTTAAACAAGCAAAACATGATATATTCGGAATACCAGAAATGGCAATAGGCTGGTTTCCGATTTAATTCCCAAGACCGCAAGATTTCGTAAAAACTGCTATTGGATGTGCATTGTTATATTTAATAAAATACCCAAAATTATGCAAGACTTGCCCTTCAATAAATTTAAAGTGACATTTTACAAGTGGCTAAATGAACATTGTTTTTATTCTGTCAATGAATATTTAAATTTCAATAGTTAATTTTGTATACTATTTTATTAACGTGTAATCTATTTTTAATATATTTGACTATTGTGATATTATTGGAATCAAATTTGACATGTGTTAAAAATGGTATTAGGTTAATTGTTTCCAATTTTTGTTTTTAATTTGTAATTAAATTTATTTTATTCGTTTTGACATTGACATTTTACATTTTCCAAAATTAGACTTCAATTTATTTTATTTAATATTTGCATGCTATTTGTAAATGGCTGAAAAAGCTGAACGTTATACCGCAATTCCGTCCACAATGTACCCTTTTTCATATGCAAATAAATTTCATTTCATTTCATTTCATTTCACGAGACGGGCAGCAGCATCTTCGTGTGAAATATTATAAAAAAACTGCGCTCGCCAACCCGCCTGCAAGCGTGGCGAGTAACGGCAATCCCCCCCGATGATAGGTCATTGGGGGAGGCTTATGTTCAGCAGTGGACGTCCTGTGGCTGAAATGATGATGATGATGATGACATAGTAAACAAAATCAGTGAAGTAATTTTCTTCTCTAAGTAGGTACACTTTACACGTTACTTTACTTGGTATCTTATAAAGTCTACTTAGCTGTGTTAGTTTGCCTTTTAACTTTGTTGTAGACACTACTGTCGTTTTTTTTCCTCTATATTTCTGAAAACATTGATTTCGCAGGACACTTGACTCTAACAGAAAAACTATGTTTAAAGTTTAATATTACGCAAACGGATCCCTGAATCGAAAAATTGTGCTTGCACACCCACAATACATTTTAACGACCTATCCAACGACACCCCGCACGATGCAATAGACGAAAAAAATCGTCCCATTACTTGTCAATTCTGGCATACCTCAAGTTGCAAGTAACCTTAAATAACGTTATTTTGGTGTACACCTATGAAACATAAAGAAATCGAAAAAGAAAATAATTACCAACCACAAATACTATGAGACAAAATGCCATAAATAATATATTTTGTTCGGAATTTTAATTTGAATATGTAAGTAAAAATTAATATATGTAAATTAAAATTAATATTTCATATTCAAACTTAAATTCTGAACAAAGTATATCATTTACGACATTTTGTCGAAGAGTATTTGCTGTTTGTAATTATTTTCTCTATAGATTGGCGTATGTTACATAGGTGTACACCAAAATAACGTAATTTTAGGTACTTCCAACTTTTGGTATGCCAATTAGGTTGTACTCGTTATGCCTTTTTTTACTGAAACCTAAACTCGCCTCGTGTCTTCGTTATTAATACTGGCCGCGTTAGTTACGGGCTGTTTCGATGCAAATTGATGGGTATCACCACTGATCAAGTAAAACGGTATCACCACAGGGCTTTGGGCACACGATTGCGATTAGACGCTGCGACTAGTCGCATGTTTGTTTGGGGTTATAAAGATAAACTTATGAGTTGCTTTATTTATAGATAGTGTCCAACTTTTAAGGCAGAACACAACCATTGGAAAAGAAAGGTCTCGTTTTTGTGACCACGAACTGGAGACGTATTTTTGAATCATGCGAATTCAAATCCGAATGCGAACCACTACTTTAAATAATCATTCTGTGTTCTTCTATGAGTGGTCCTGTCCACTCGTTTTTTGTTTTCCACTAGTAGAAAGAACGGAAGAATGACATTGATAAGCAAACATAGTTAACAGAGATTTGACATAATAACTTTTTATTAACGTTCCGTTTTAAGCGATACATTACAGATTTTTCAAACAATGAGTTTTTGCATTTCGGTTTATAATAGTTTCTGCGTAAAACGAAAATAGTTACAAGATTTCAATTAAATAGCAACACTCTATTTAAGTGATTCAAAAATGCGTATAATCTTGAGCAACGTACATTAATTTTCTACAAAAAATGTTATTTCAAATGTTTTAAAAATGTCTCCTATAAGACGCGTTTGTGTTCGAATTAAGGATTCATTTCTAATGTTTCCAAAATGTGTCCTGGAAGACGCAGCGTCCGATGGACTGGTCGTCAGTCCAACGGGTGGGAGGCCTGCGTAGTCAGTCAGTTGCGGGCAGCGCTGAATGCAAACGGCCAAGAGCAGTTCGCCGTGGCGTTCTTAGGGAAAGTCTATGTCCACCACACTTCCAAAGGCTGGGTGATGATGATAATGATGAGATACTCCATTTAAAAAAATATATTGTAAGTTATCACAAACAAGACATATTTATGCACAATTAGGCAAGTTTATTGCCAAAAGCGATCTTTTCCAGACACCCTTTCGGTAGAAGAAATTAAGTTGTAGGATGTTAAAGTGGTGTGAAAGCAAAGAGTGTAATTTTCTCCACCGAAAGTACAATGCCCATAAATGTTACACACAGGGGCGTGCATTGGTTTCAGATGGGGGTAGGCTGTGAGTGAAAATTGAGTAAGTTTGCGTGAAACAGTAGGCGATCTCGCGGCAGCCTAACATTGGTTAAATTGCACAGTAACGATCTAAGTTGCGCGCTTTAGTAAGGAATAAGTTTAGGTAGACGAAAAATGGTTACAGAATATTTATTGTTTATTGTTGAATACGTAATTAATAATTATGGTTAGCTGTTCTGTCAGTTTTTAATGAAGGTAGGCTCTGCATAATAGCCTATATGGCATGCACGCCCCTGGTTACACAGCACAAAAACATTTGTTTATTTAACTTTAAATATTCTGAAAAGAGTTAGGTACTTCTTTTAAATTACTTACATTTTTAAAATCAAAAAATAGTGTGGCACCGACATTTCAAACATTTTGCTCTGGTTCCAAAGCTTCAATTTCATAACCAACCCAATAGGCTAAGTTTTCTATATGTATAGTAAATCACGGAAAGGGGTATTTGTCTTATCTCACAAAATAAATACCGGGTGTAATAGAACGGTGGAGTGAATATAAAAAGGTGATTTTACTGTTCAAATACAGACGAAAGTCTACAACCAGTGTGTGTTACCAGTGATGACACATGGAACTGAAACGTGGCCTCTCACTTTGGGCCTCATAAGAGAGCTCAAGGTTGCACAGCGTGCTATGGAAAGGGCGATGCTCGGCGTTTCTTTGCGAGATCGAATCAGGAATGAGGAGATACGTAAACGAACAAAAGTTGCTGACATAGCCCAACGGATAAACAAGCTGAAGTCAGTGGGCGGGGCACATAGCACGTAGAACTGACGGCCGATGGGGCAGAAAGGTTCTGGAATGGAGGCCACGTACCGGCAAGCGCAGCGTAGGTCGTCCACCTACAAGGTGGACAGAAGACCTGGTAAAGGTTGCAGGAAGCCGCTGGATGCGGGCCGCTTTCAACCGGCCAATCTAGAAGTCACTGGGGGAGGCCTATGTTCAGCAGTGGACGTCCTATGGCTGAAATGATGATGACTGTTCAAATACAACTTGTTTTATGGGACCAAAATATAATTCTAAAAAAAACACTACTCCAACTGATATCAGCTTTGTTAAAAAATGACAGTTTTGCCTTTTTTCGTTACGACGGCAGAATTGTAGAGCTACAAAATGAATGGGAATGACGTAAGATTTCACTACGACTTATACACCGTTTACGACCTCCGTAGCTAAAGGGCAAACAAGTCCCGGGTTTGATTTTCGGTCGGGTCAATGTAGAAAATGATATTTTGGTTGTTGTCTCAGGTCTCCGTGTTGTTGTATCGTCATTGTTTCTTACTGCTCTGATGTTAACTTACCTTAACTTAGGAGCAATGTATGTTATGTTGTCCAAAATATTTTACCATATTATTAAGAATGCATTATATTTTTACTACTACTAGATCGAGTAATAAACGCTAAAAACACAGCTAGTTTTATTTTTATCATTTTGTTATTATTTGTTGTAGACGGGCATAGTAGGTAATAAACACACTCTCAAATTCAAATTCAAACGTTTATTGCATGTCACATTACAATTTTGCGGTGTTAGAAAAATAAAGGTATACATGTGACGCCCTGCAAGGGCATAGCAAACAAGAGAGTGACATATGTACATATTTTTAAATTTCATAAGTAATAAGTTATAATAAGATTAGTGTACATTTCAAGCATTATACAATTATAGATTTATAGATAATAAATTAAATTGAATTGTGCCACCGAAGAATATTATCAGTTAAATTTCATATTTATCATTGAAAAATTCCACTAAGTTATAGTAACTTTTATTTATTAGGAACATTTACTCTATGAACATTTCAAACGTCTATCTGTTAAATTCAAAAGATACAGCCCTGTTCTGTGACAGACGTCATGACGGACAGACGAGGCCTTATTATATGTTTATTATTATGAGTCCCGCTGGCGCCCTTTGGTTATTCGTACCTAAGTTCAAGTTATTTCATATGAATAACTTCGAACTAGAAGACTCCACACAGGCCTCCCACCCGGTGGACTGACGACCTAGTCAAGGTGGCGGGTAGCTGCTAGATGCAAACGGCGCCGAGCCGCTCGTTCTAGGCCTATGTCAAGCTGTGGACTTCTAGACGCTGATGATGATGTTGATGATGATTCGATAACCTACATTTAGAGTCCAACATAATCACTCCTTAAAAAGGCGTTGATACTAGGACCGTAATTATGTGAACCTGGGTAGCAGTTCTTTATCCTACCTAACAAAACTTTTCTGCTGCTTAATCTTCTGATGTGTCATTCTATCACCACAATAAAAACAAATCAACTGTCACTTTCTTTGCAAATGTCATTCGATGTTAAAATCTTTCAAGTAATGTTAAAATAAAAAAGGTAAAAATTCTAGGTAAAAAGTTACCTAAAATCTATACAAAATTGAGAAAACACTGGAATATTTTAAAGGGTACCAGGACATCGGCAAGATGAAGGTTTGGGACAGATTGCCGACGGTGATCAGCTGTTGTTTCTGCTGTTTCCTCAGAGCTGGCACTGTGATGATTGGCGTTGTTTCATTTGTGAGTATTCGCAACACAAAACTATACGAAATTACAAAATTATATTTACTTGTCGGAGGGCGCCGTAAGCTAGCAAGCCTAAGCTAGCAAAACGTATGCATGCATAGTCGTGGTCTCCACTCAAGAACACGTTAACCCATGCAAGCTAGCAAGCTTAAGCATATGCAATGTCGTAGTCTCCACTCAAGAACACGTCAACCCATGCAAGCTAGCAAGCTTAAGCGTATGCATAGTCGTGGTCTTCACTCAAGAACACGTCAACCCAGCAAGCTTAAGCGTATGCATAGGCTCGTGGTCTTCACTCAAGAACATGTCAACCCATAATGCAAAGCTGCTGACAGCGTATGTAAAAAATATAGGAACGGACTTAGTAACGAGCACTGGGAGTCTACAAGGGTACAAGATAGTGCCAAATTATCAGGAGCGATTTAGAATCAGTAACTTTAATCGGTCTACGTAAAGTACAAAACATATTTCTATTTCAATTATTATTCGTATCTGTTGTTATAAAATATATTTAGTGGTAAATTTACGTAAATTGCACCGTATGAGCACTGCATAAGGTCCTTGTTGAAGCGGCGTCGGCGTACGCCTGTGATCTTTGATGAATGAGGGCGCAATTCGCGCTTTTTTTTTTCAGAAATGTAATTAAATATTTATTCCAAAAATAGAAGGTTAAAATTAATTACGATAAAATTGTATTTAAATATTTCTCTTTAGACCTTATTTTTTTACAATTTGGCGCTATCTTGACCTCGGTATATGTTGCGGTTGCCGTAAATTGCTTGATGTGTTTAGTCGTGACGTCATAGTTTACTAATATTGCCCGGTAATGAGCAATATAAATTGCTCTAGAAAGATTACCTATAGCTTAAGAGGATCTTTACAAAATTTCGACAGTTATCTGGTCAATTAGTGATTAGTGGACATTTAATAGGTACATAGAAGTTGAGAAGCCGCTATGTTTTTAAATAAATAAAACCACAAGTATAAATAAGAAATTTCATGAAATTAATACCTTATATTATTATTTATCTACTAAACAGTCAGGTTTTACTTCAGTAAAACCGTAGCCAAAATTTTAAAAAAATTCAACTTTCTAGTTATCACGGTTCATGAGATATAGCCTGGTGACAGACAAACAGACGGACAGCGCAGTCTTAGTAATTAAAAGGGTTACGTTGTACTCTTTACGTAACCCTAATAAAATACAAAGTTCTTCTTTTATCAACCGACTTCAAAAAGGAGGAGGTTCTCAATTCGACTGTTTTTTTTTTTTTTTGTATGTTTGTTACGCGATTACTCCGCCAATTATGAATCGATTTTAATGATTCTTTTTTTGTTTGGTAGATCATACTTCAGAGGTGGTCCCATATAAATTTTATCGAAATTGATTTAGAACTTTTTGAGAAAATCAACAAATATATACCCAAATAATATTTTGGTTGTGGTTCTTGTTACCTATCTTCGACAAATATGAGCCGATTTTGATGATTTTTGTTTTATTGAATAGCTTATACTTCAAAGATGCTATGATGAAAGTTTGCAAAATAAAAATCACCCCTAAAGGTAGGAAAATAGGGGATGAAATCGGTGTTCAGCAGTTAGATTAGGATTTATCACTAAAAATAGATAAAATAAGTAAATTTTATTAAAAAAAATAAAACCGACTTCAAAACACTAAAATGCTAAAAATAATCCTAACACTTAAGTACCTAATCAGTTACTTTTGGAGTCGGTGCCAGCCGATGAGAGATTCAATCTTTTGTTTGCACCGACTCCAAAATTTTAGTGTTTTGAAGTCGGTTTTATTTTTTTAAATAAAATTTACTTATATTAATAAGAATGATGCTATTGGCCATATTGTCTTGTCTTTGTACTCGTTTAAAAAATATAAATAAATTGAGACTAATACGAGTTATAGCATATCTAGGTATATGTTAGCACACATTGTTTTTTTTAGGTAATTAGGCTATATTCCCCTAATGTTGATCATTTTTTACGGGACATTATGTTTGATCTTACCTTGTTTATAGCTTTTAATATTTAGAGATGGTTAATTTAGATTGACACTGAAAAGGCGACATTTAACCGGCCGCAGGAGGAAGAAAAAGTTCGAACGTCTTAATTAATGTACGCCGCCATCTTGATGTGCCGGTTTAAGCTATATTTGAAAGCACTAGATAAAAATGTGACCTGCTTTTCAGATCGTCGGCATAACCTTCGCTCCGAATGTCAACCACACACCCGGCTTCTGGGATATGGGGGGCGTGCTGTCAAGCTACAGCTCAGCCACCGAGGGAGCCATTCAGATGATCATGGGCATCGCCTCCATCGGGCTGTGTGTTATCAGCGTCTTGCTGCTAACTGGAGCTTTATGTGTAAGTATTAGACAGAGACAGAGAGAGGGGGGGGCGAAGGAGTGGGAGAGGGAGAGAGATATATTAAGCACACACATTATATTACAGAACAAAAAAATACAATGACAAGACGGAATCACAGTAGATACATAAAGCAGTACCGAAACTACCTAGGCCTATTTGTTGACATAAATACCTACACTCTAATGGGTCGTTCGGGTTGGCATTTTAATTTTATTATGTTGTAAATTGTAATTAACAAAGACAGATATTTTGGTAATTTTGAGATTAAATTACAAAGTCATTCACTTCATTACTAATAATTCTGATATGCTATAAAAAATCTTATTTTAAAGCCTTGCATGCAATATAGTTTGAAATAGTTTAGATCCTGATATACCTATCTTATACTCTAGACCTTTGATTGAATTTCTACTCAGTCAGCGTCAGCAATTTATTGTCTAAAGTGTAAAAAATCATATTACGTCTTCCCGTCAACTTTTAAAAAGGCATTCAGGTCAAGATGCTCGCATAGTTAGAAGAAATAAGTACTTTCACGTGACGTATTAAGTAGAATGCCCATATAATTTCTTTATAATTATTCTATTATTATGATATTAACGCTGAATGCAGGCCGCTTCCAACCGGCCAATCTGGAAGTCATTGGAGGAGGCCTATGTTTAAAGGTAAACGTCCTATCGCTGAAATGATGATGATAGTAGAGAATGCCTAATGGCATTAAGTCCACCTTTTGTATAATATTTTTAAATCTGCGCAATAAAGTTATACAAATAAATTAATAAATGATTATATACATTTTTACTATGACGCCTGTCTTGCTTACTGGATTTCTCTTACATTAAAATTTAATTTTAAACCGTTCCCAACGAGATTCTCATTTGATTTCATCAGATATTATTATACATTGTTGAAATTTCTTGGAAAAAAATTACTCGATTGTATCTGATTTTATCTGTGAGCAAAAAATGTATAATTTTTAATTGGTTCGGGTCTCAGAATACCTGATGAAGGTATTCGAGATATTCACGCTCACTCGTGCATAACGTGAGCATTCATATGAATGAACATGAATACTTATTATGTAGCATATCTTTGCACATTCAAGAACATATATACTAATGAGCAGGGGAGTAATAAGCTAGTTTCTTGCCATTTGTAGGTAGAGCTGATTAGCCTCACGTTAAAATTTAGGATTTCATGTCATTTGTTTGTTAAATTAGTTTCTATTTCTCACGACCGTATATACATTCTTCGATCACTTGAAATAAGTGTTGCTATTAAATTGAAATCTTGTACAGACAATTGCAGGTCAACTTACCCAAAAAGTTAAAGGTCATTGAATTGATTTTCAACTTTATATCCAACGCTTAAAGATCAATATCAATAAAGAAAATTTTACGTTTTGTGGTAGGTTGACGTGCTGTTGTCTGTACCTCTTTTCGTTTTATGTAGAAAATATTAAAAAAACCGGAAAAAACTCTTTGATTTTAATAACCGGTAATGAATCGCTGAAAACAGACCGTAAATAGAAAGTTATTACGTCAGTGTCAAAAAATCGAAAAGCCTGTTAATAACCAAAATAGTAATGCAGAATTACTATTCTCCTAGCGTAAAACAATGCACAAACTGGCAACGTCGCTTTTTTATCTTGCTCGCACGGTCAGATAAGGGTCGGACGTTCATTATTTTTTATGATATTTTCAAAATAATTTAATTTTAAATAGTTTTTTTTTGTATCTATGGACGCTACAGTGTTACGGGTTAACGGGAACGCCTTTCGTTAATTAACATACTGTGTAACAAGATTCCAGACAGTAAATTTCACCGAGGAATTCACAGTATACCCCACGCCTATTTAGAAAATAATGTATTTTTTTAATTAATTAATTTATGGACAGCTAACACGACATACACATCCATTAGCACAAAAACATACATGTTTACAGTGTTGCCTCAATTAACAGCTGCCACGACATGTATAATTATTTGCGTGGAAGCGACATATATAAGCCAGCAATCCAATATCCCGCCCTTCTGACTATATCTGAGAATTATCTTGGTTACAAATGTAAAGGTGGTTAAATATCGGTGCCTCACATGCCTCAATCACACATTACTCTACGCTCAAGCTGAATTACCGCACTCTACTCCAACAGGTCGGCATATTCTACATTATACGCACTACATGCATTCATCATCATCATCATTTCAGGCCATAGGACATCCACTTCTGAACATAGACCTCCCTCAAGTGTCTTCCAAATTGGCCGGTTGGAAGCGGCCTGCATGCAGCGGCTTCTTGCAATCTTTACCAGGTCTCTTCCCCTTGTAAGTGGACATCCTACGCTACGCTTGCTGGTACACTACACTAAGTCTAAAGTATTGCTTTAGCATATACAGTACCAGCGATGGCCTAGTGTTAAAGCACACTATTACCTATTTATTTGATCCCCATTCAGCGATAATTAAATCTTCTCGAGATATGAGAGCTGTTAGTCTGCTTCATTGCTTTATTATTAACTAGAGCGTGATTAAGTTACAGATAAATAATTATCGAAATTATAAAATATTATTTTCACGTTTTTACATGAACGTTCCACAACTTGTAACGCCAAAATACGCAACATTTTTAGGGGCAGAATCTGGTGCTCAATTACAACAACTTTTTTTATAGACCAAAGAAAATATTGTATTTGAGCTCCAGAATCTACCCCTGATTTGTTTGATCCTCATGGGCTCGGAGTCCGTTGGAGGGATTTGGGATTCTCTGGTGGTCCGATGTGCCGCTGCGTCACTCGCTGCACGTTCCAGCGTCGGAGGTTCCCGCCGAAAATCAGCGTCGTGATAAGTCTATGGCTGTCACGACAAATGCTGAGCACCTTTTCGACACAATATCTAATTTACATTGTTTTGTGTATTATTATTATTATTTTCTCTTGTGTCGAATAAACGTTTCTTTCTTTCTTTCTTTCTTTCTTTGATTTGGAATTACACGTTAATACACACGACCATACGTTCGCTTGGCACTAAAAACAACGCTCCACACACATTTTAAACTGGGTACCAGCACATATATTTACGTTTTTGTTACGTCACCGAACTAACGACGTAGTTCGTCAGTCGCAACAACGTCAGAACCGTGCGAAGACGTGGTCGTAACGGGACTGACTTACTGACTGATATAAATATTCTATTCCCTTTGTGCAACTCTCGGAGCAACTCCCACCTGGTAAAGATCTGGCAGAACTATAAGCCTTTACGTAGACCCAGTACAATCAGAATCAGTTCCGTTTAAATGGGATTTTACTGATCTGCGAGTGCAAAGCATAGCCCACCTAACCCACACCTAGCCCACAATATTGTTCCGAAGTAGTGGTAGAGTAAAAAATGATTGGCAAATGTAAAATAGATTAATTTAGGCCTATTTGCTTTTATTGGCTTTTAACAGAAGCTCAACGTGCCCCAACACCAAAAATCTAATAGTTTTTATTGTAAGTGCCAAAGGTAATGCCACTCATGACAAATCACTTGGCTCACCGTACTATCTAACTTTTCTTTTCTGCCATCGATACGCTTAGAAGAAGACTTTATTTGTTAAGTCGGTGACTTGTCAAAGACATGACTGATGTGTGTACCTTAAACGAGATCTAAAGTAAGTTCTTTTCTCTCCAGAATCTCCCTGTCCTCATCGAAGTGTACCAGTGGGGAGCGGCGGTATACACTTCAATTGTCGTTGTCCTGTACCTAATCCTGGCGATTTTTTGCTTTTTCGTCCACGCCAACTGCTTCCTCGCTGGGGCCGCCTTGTTGGGACTCATTGTTTGTCATGTTTTGTGTAAGTATTCTGGCTGAAGGGCGCTTATGAATCAGAATCATAAATATTACAAATATTTTCTGACTATAACCTACCCTAAGGTGGTCCGACGACCTGGTAAGGGTTGCAGGAAGATGCTGGATGCAGGCCGCTTCCAACCGGCCAATCTGGAAGTCAACGGGGGAGGCCTATGTTCAGCAGTGGACGTCCTATGGCTGATCAATGAAAATGATGATGACCTGCCCTTTAACATGTTTGCATGCTATTGTCTATAGCTGGATAAGTGAAACGAATATAAAATTTTGATCTTCATATGTTACCTTGTTCAATAGCAAATAAATGATTCTGATTCTGATTGTACAGTACCAAAAATAGGAGCTCGACGCTTGTCGGTATAAATAACGCACGCAAGTGACATTGAAATAAGGTTCATAACAGCGTGCAAGGTAACGAGGCTATTACGACCATCGCTGCAACTATATAAAAAAAAAAAAATGTTACGTTTGTGTCTTGCTGTTTTTTAACCTCCAACGAAAAACAGGGGTACAACAAGTTTAATGTTTGTGTCTGTGTTTGTATGTATCTATTTAAATTGTGTGTCTGTCTGAGACATCGTAGCTCTCAAGCGGATAAACCAATTTCGAATTATTATTATTTTGTTTAAAAATTTACTTGACCGAAAGTTGTTTAGTTATGATTCATGAAAAGCTGTTCAGCCGTTTAAAGATTTTCAGTCTTTTTTAATTGGCGAAGGGATGCGAAAAATATCTACAGGTCTGAATCATTCGAAATTAAGCATCTTACTACTTCAATAATATTGTAAGAACACGGCAACTTTGGACTGATGCTGCATCATCCATCACCTAGAATCTGAAAGATACCTAACTCCTCACAAATTTATAGCCGAGGTATCGTGTTTGCGCTTATTAGATTGATCTCAATAATAATAGGTTATTAACTAGTTTAAATGAATTTTCTTAAAAATAAATTATTTAATCTTTTGTCTGCTATTTTCTTGTCTTGGTAAGGACATTTGATGAGAAGGGGAGAGGGGCAGGTAGCGAGGACAATGATGTGTTTGAGTATTGATGGGTGGAGAGGTATAGGACGCCCTAAGAAGAGATGTATGGATTGTGTGGATGATATGACAGAAGGGAGTGAATGACTCGATGACGAGTAACCAGACTGCATGGAAGAGAACAATATATTACGCCGACCCCAAATGACCGGTTAGCAGGGTAGGCGAATGATAATTAACCTACAAGGTGTAACAGAATTGATGTACATTCTTTTACAAATCGTAACAGCTGATTGGACATTTAATATGAAAATGAAGTTTTTTTTAGATTTGAAGAAATTCGCCAACATTACTATTTCCTGTGTAGCTCTGTTTGAAAATTTGTGGGTTCGAATCCCACCAGATACTTTTTTTAAGTTTTTTCAAGTAAATATATTTTCCTTGATATTTCAATTACGGTCCTTTAAAACAAGGTGGACAGACGACCTGGTAAAGGTTGCAGGAAGCCGCTGGCTGCAGGTTGCTTCCAACCGGCCAATCTGGAAATCCCTGGGGTAGGCCTATGTTCAGCAGTGGACTGTCCTGTGGCTGAAATGATGATGATGATGATAAAAAAGCGTTGTATTTGAGCACCAGAATCAGCCCCTAAGAAGATGTGCTTTCTGTGATATTTTGTGATAATAATAAATTTATTTTCAGTGACGATCTACTTCATTCTTGTGGCGAATAGTCTGCGGATATCTTTGCAGTTCTTGAACACTGAGATGCCGTTAGCGTGAAGATTATAGTTCGTTGATCCGTGCCGTGGGAGGTGTGCCAATAAAGTTGGAAATGTCACTTTTTATCACACGATGCGTTTCATTTCGTAGCTAGCGAATATAGTAATAGGCTAGTTTCCTGGGTTAAAAAAAGATTATTCCATTTAGTCCGTCAGTTAAATAACAAAAAATATTGGACCCATATTTTGTCTTTCGTCAATTAAACAAAGAATGACGAAGATACAGCGCTTCAAAGTGAGCACGTGACGTCACGCCTTGCTAAAACGTGTCGCAAGGCGTGACGTTACGCGGAACTTTAACGGGCTATATCATTATCATTTTTTGTTTGATTGAGAAAATAAAAAATACGTGTCCAATATTTTCTGTTAATCCAACTGACGGACTAATTAGTTTTTTTTTGGAAACTAGCCCATTCCCGACTAAGGGAGTGCGCTCACTATTGAAACGACACGGCAAGGGATTTTTAGGTGACAAATAGTAATGTACCTTAATTTAATATGTTTGGTATGAGGATCTTGTGAAGATAAAAGCGGACTGTGTAATAAATAGGCTGGTTTATTATAGGAAAATTAGGATAACTTATTCTTTAGATATGCGTTGACAATTATGACGTACAAGGAAGCAAAAGAAAGAATACAGTAAAAAACAAATACAATCGATAATAGACAAAAATAAAAACATTCGTCCAAAGAGTCTTTAAAGGAGTTTGAACATGCTCCCGGGGTTGAAGTATGCTTCAAAGGTCAGTAGTCGGCAGGACACAGATGTTGTTGTACGCCCGTCGAATAGTTCCTCGTTTGGTCTTGATTTCAGCAACTCGATTGATATCATCTACTCCTGGATATACTTTCGTGACTCGGCCAAGGGCCCATAGTAGAGGTGGCGTTGTTTTGTCCTTGATTATAACAAGTGAATTAGGTTTCAGATTGTCCTTGTTTGTTGTCCATTTTGTTTTCTGTTGTAGCAGAGTAATGTATTCGCTGTTGAATCTCTTCCAGAAATGTAATCTCATGGCCTCTATCCTTCTATGGCGTTCGAGGTAATTGATGTTGGCTTCTTCGGAGATTGGGTGATGCGGCACTGACATTGGAGTTCGACCAATTAGGAAATGGGATGGAGTCAGAGCACTGTAGTCCGTAGGGTCGGTGGAAAGTGGAGTTATAGGTCGAGAATTTAAAACGGCCTCGATTTGAGTGAGACAAGTCGACATTTCTTCATAAGTGAGATGAGTCATGCCAAGAATACGCTTGAGATGAAATTTAGCGGAGCGTACTGCACTTTCTGCTAAACCATTGAAATGGGGGCTATATGCTGGGGTAAACAGAAACTTAATATCATAGTCTGCTAGCTCAGAAGGAATGTTAAATTTAGAGAATAACTGATTTAACTCGTTGCTTGCGCCTACAAAGTTAGTTCCGTTATCAGACATAATCATTTGTGGCTTACCCCGTCGTGAGATAAAACGCCGAAGCGCGGCAAGATAGGCTTCTTTAGAGAGGTCTGTAACAAGTTCCAAATGAACCGCTTTGACAGCTAAACAGGTAAAAATGCACAGATAAGACTTAATCAACTTACAGCCACGCCCTTTTCTATCAGCTATCAAGATTGGTCCAGCATAGTCAACCGAACAATTTAAAAATGGATACTCTAATTGAGTCCTAGATTCAGGTAATTGACCCATTACAGGTTGTACATTTTTTGCTTTGTACCTGATACATTTAACGCATTTATTGACAACAGCCCTGGCAAGGTTCCTCCCTCCTAGTGGCCAATAATTTTGTCTAATCTCGGCTAAAAGTTACAGTGGAGATGCATGTAACAATTCGATATGTTTAGTGCGAAAAATCAACTTAGTAAGATAATGCTTGCTACACAACAATATAGGGTGTCTTTTATCTTCACAAGATCCTCATACCAAATCACTGGTCCATCGCCTACAAAGTTGAAGATTGGATAACACAATTTCGTCGAAGTGCAAGTTGGCAATCATTGTCCTGAAATCTACATAAGTACCTCTAAAATCTACATATCTACCTACATAAGTGCCTTATGTGATCAAAGCACACAACGACAACCGTGAGTTCGTTCCAGTTATCCCTTGTTACCTAATACCTATTTCCCTTGTCTTCATCCTACCCTATTTCCTAATTCCATCAATTTCCTCATTTTTTTCGCCAACATTTGAGTGAGTAGCAAGTACAATATTTCTCTATCTAGATACTTACTTAAGTGACAGTACTATTTCTGATTAAAACTTTGTCTATATTAATATATAAGTACCTAGATAGAATATCCATATACTTACGTACAAACCTATTAATTGACTACATATCTACATAGTTTGACAACAAATTTCTTTTCGTTTTCATAGTGTAGCATAACCTTTTATCTTTCAAAATGAGTCACGAAGATTTAGATACCAAAATCAAAAAACTTAAAAAATCTAGATCTTCAATGAAAGCAAAACTAAGCCAATTTGAGTCATATTTACACCCTCTTAAGGACTATGAATCACTTGGCGATGCTCACGTGATAGAACTTAAAAATAGACTGTCTAGAATAGAATCAATGTTCAATGATTTCGATATTTTGCAGAATGAAATTGAATTGAATAGCGAACCTCCGGATGAGGAATATGCTGACCGACAGCTGTTCGAGGCGAGATATTATTCCCTGATTTCATCTGCACAAGAACTCCTCGATGCTTGCGCCGCCAAACGAGACATACAACAGCGCCGTAGATCGGGTTCTGCATCAAGTTTTAACGACGCTAAATCAGGTGAGACTTGCAGCCATACAAAATTTCATCTGCCCAAAATAAACATACCTCAATTTAATGGCAACTATCAAGATTGGCTCGAGTTTAGGGAAATCTATGCATCGATGATTCATAACAATGATACTTTGGACAATATAAGCAAGTTTCACTATCTACGTGCTTCTCTTCATGGAAGTGCTGCTATTATTGTTCAAAATATTGATTTCACACATGAAAATTATAATAATGCTTGGAAGTTGTTGTGTGAAAGGTATGACAACTCAAGATTACTAAAATGGTGGCCCTGACCACCACAACGCAGAGGAGCTGATGACATCAGCCTTCACCCCGCGAGAAATGAGATCAGCGGGATTGTCGAAAGACGGTACGTATCCCCAACTATGGCCTATAGTAGTGTCGTTGATCTCATTGACTCGATTACGAACAAACAGTTTCAATCGGTTAGTGGACGTAGATAACCAAGATAGTACAATAGTAGAGTCGCACCAGAATCTGCAATCAACCGGCACTGTTATTGATTGTAACACTTTAGTACACAGTCTTGCAGCAATGAGGGCGCCACACAGCTCTAAACGAGGTATAGTGGTGGGTTTTAGAGGAGCTACTTTATTTTTAGAGATTAAGAGTGTAGTATGTATCGAACCGTCGCTGTTGACAGTACGTACGTATATGCACGCTCCATAGGCTTTTTCAGAGGCGTCGGAAAAAATGTGCAACTCTATTTTATTATAGTGATCTTGTAAAATCCAGCGAGGGATTTTAATGTTATTTAGGCAACTTAATTTGCCTGAAAAGGATAACCAAGCATCTTTAATATCTTTAGGTACTTCGTCATCCCATCCTAATTTATTAAGCCACAATTTTTGCATTATTATTTTGGCCTCTATTATTGTCGGCCCTACTAGACCAAGAGGGTCAAAAATCTGACTTATTACGGACAAAATATGACGTTTAGTAACAGAATCTCGTAAATCGATGTTTATTGAAAAGGATAACATGTCTGAGTTGCATATCCAATAGACACCTAATGTTTTTGCTGCAATGGTCGAGTCAGACTCAGACAAATTTAATATGTTGTTTTCGCAGTTATTTTTGTTGGTGATTTGTTGCAAGATATAATTACTATTAGACTTTAGTTTTCGCAAGTTAAATTGAGCAGATGACAGGGTGGAAATAACACCCTTACTCGTCTGGATGACCTCTTTCTCAGCAGTTCCACCGCTTAAATAATCGTCGATGTAAAAATCGTGTTGAATTGAAAATTTAATTGTTTCGTCGTCTACACTATCGGCTAAACTCGTGAGACATTTTGTTGCGAGGTAAGGAGCTGATGCCGTTCCGTAGGTGACAGTGTTTAGGGTGTAAGTTTTAAGAGGCTGTGATAAGTCGTCGCGAAAAATTATTTGTTGTAAGGGACGCTGTACAGGGTTAATTTCGATGGCTCGGTAAATTTTTTCGATGTCCCCAGACACTACATATTTATGCTGACGAAATCTAATTATAATAGATAGCAAATCGTCTTGAACCGTTGGACCGACCATTTGTAAGTCATTTAGTGATAGGCCACTTGTGGTTTTCGCTGATGCGTCGAAAACTGTACGTAGTTTAGTCGTCGTACTTGACTCGCGTATGACGCCATGATGTGGTAAGTAGCAATTTATTGTGGAATTGTTTTGCGACAAATTACCTTTGTTTTCTGTCATATGACCTAAGTTTTCGTATTCCTTGACAAATTCCTGATATTTGTGTTTGTAGTTAGAGTCCTTTTGAAATCTGCGCTCTAATGAAAGAAATCGTGTTTTTGCCATAAAGTATGAGTCGCCAAGTTCGGAAGGATCTTTTTTCAATGGCATGGTGACTACGAATCGACCTTCTTTATTTCGATATGTATTGGCGTAAAACTGCTCTTCGCACGCACGTTCTTCAGCGGTCATGGAGTATTTAGGCAGTAAAGTATCTAACTCCCAAACCCGATTTAGACCTTGTTGGTTTAGAAAGTGACAATGATGCGAGGAGGATGAAGAACGTGCCACATAACCGGAAATCAACCAACCTAGTTTGGTTTCATAAAGTTTTGGCTGGTTTTTGCCTAGATCGATAGAATTGCTACATATAATGCTCCAAAAAGTCTCAGCTCCAACTAAAATATCAATCGCTGATGGAATATTGAAAGAAGAGTCAGCCAATAGCACACCACTAGGTATCGATAGGTGACTGATATTGATTAACGTAGATGGCAGCGCTTTAGTAATTTGCGGGAGAACTAGACAGATTAGGTTAGCTTTATAGTCACTATATAGGGATTTTATTGTTATATTGCAAGACTGTGAACTATTGCAGGCTTGACTGCAGATACCTGATACTGTAGCATCCGCAGCGCGTCTCGACAATCCTAGCTTGCCGCAGAAGTCATGCGTGATGAAGTTGGCTGTGCTGCCATTATCGAGCAGCACACGGGCCGTGTGTGCATCGCCATTATTGTCTAACACCTGCACCAGCGCTGTAGATAGAAGTACATCGGAAGAAGTGGTATGCTGTGAGGTGTTTGTAGATAGGACGACGTTATTATTGGTATTCACTTGGTTCTTAGATTGAGAGGTGTCGTTAGAAGATGACGAAACAGGTAGAGCGACACTTTCTTGAATAGGTACGGACGCAACGGGAATTAGAGGTGGATCCTTATGTAAATGCAATAAAGTATTGTGTTTAAGTTTACAGTATCGGCAATGGGACAAGTGACATTTTGTGTTGGTATGGCCAGGCTTGAGACAATTAAAACACAATTTTAATTCTTTTACCTTAGATATGCGGCTCTCAACGGAGAATTCACGAAACTTGTCACACATATAAAGAAAATGTTCACCTTTGCACATTGGGCAATTCACTTTATATTTTTTTAATTGGTTGTTATCGTTTTTATCCAATACTAAAAAGCTTTTAGATTTAAAGATATCTTGTTTTTGCGATTTGTTATCTTCTAGAGTCTCTAGCAAGTCAGCTCTGTTATTCAAAAAGGTACAAAACTGAGACAAAGTGGGGGGCTCGGACAAAGTATTACGAAATTCCTCCCAGTATCGACTAGTAGATGCATCGAGTTTATTAGACATCATATAAATGATTAATGTATCCCAATGCTGAGTTGGCTGTTTAAGTGTGGTAAGAGCTCTGATATTTTTATTTGTGACATCTAATAAGTAACGAATGGATTGACTGGATTCTTTCGAAATTGAATTAATATTAAAAAGTGCTTGTACGTGATTATTAACTAGTAATCTTGAGTTGTCATACCTTTCACACAACAACTTCCAAGCATTATTATAATTTTCATGTGTGAAATCAATATTTTGAACAATAATAGCAGCACTTCCATGAAGAGAAGCACGTAGATAGTGAAACTTGCTTATATTGTCCAAAGTATCATTGTTATGAATCATCGATGCATAGATTTCCCTAAACTCGAGCCAATCTTGATAGTTGCCATTAAATTGAGGTATGTTTATTTTGGGCAGATGAAATTTTGTATGGTTGCAAGTCTCACCTGATTTAGCGTCGTTAAAACTTGATGCAGAACCCGATCTACGGCGCTGTTGTATGTCTCGTTTGGCGGCGCAAGCATCGAGGAGTTCTTGTGCAGATGAAATCAGGGAATAATATCTCGCCTCGAACAGCTGTCGGTCAGCATATTCCTCATCCGGAGGTTCGCTATTCAATTCAATTTCATTCTGCAAAATATCGAAATCATTGAACATTGATTCTATTCTAGACAGTCTATTTTTAAGTTCTATCACGTGAGCATCGCCAAGTGATTCATAGTCCTTAAGAGGGTGTAAATATGACTCAAATTGGCTTAGTTTTGCTTTCATTGAAGATCTAGATTTTTTAAGTTTTTTGATTTTGGTATCTAAATCTTCATGACTCATTTTGAAAGACAAAAGGTTATGCTACACTATGAAAACGAAAAGAAAATTGTTGTCAAACTATGTAGATATGTAGTCAATTAATAGGTTTGTACGTAAGTATATGGATATTCTATCTAGGTACTTATATATTAATATAGACAAAGTTTTAATCAGAAATAGTACTGTCACTTAAGTAAGTATCTAGATAGAGAAATATTGTACTTGCTACTCACTCAAATGTTGGCGAAAAAAATGAGGACATTGATGGAATTAGGAAATAGGGTAGGATGAAGACAAGGGAAATAGGTATTAGGTAACAAGGGATAACTGGAACGAACTCACGGTTGTCGTTGTGTGCTTTGATCACATAAGGCACTTATGTAGGTAGATATGTAGATTTTAGAGGTACTTATGTAGATTTCAGGACAATGATTGCCAACTTGCACTTCGACGAAATTGTGTTATCCAATCTTCAACTTTGTAGGCGATGGACCAGTGATTGGTATGAGGATCTTGTGAAGATAAAAGCGGACTGTGTAATAAATAGGCTGGTTTATTATAGGAAAATTAGGATAACTTATTCTTTAGATATGCGTTGACAATTATGACGTACAAGGAAGCAAAAGAAAGAATACAGTAAAAAACAAATACAATCGATAATAGACAAAAATAAAAACATTCGTCCAAAGAGTCTTTAAAGGAGTTTGAACATGCTCCCGGGGTTGAAGTATGCTTCAAAGGTCAGTAGTCGGCAGGACACAGATGTTGTTGTACGCCCGTCGAATAGTTCCTCGTTTGGTCTTGATTTCAGCAACTCGATTGATATCATCTACTCCTGGATATACTTTCGTGACTCGGCCAAGGGCCCATAGTAGAGGTGGCGTTGTTTTGTCCTTGATTATAACAAGTGAATTAGGTTTCAGATTGTCCTTGTTTGTTGTCCATTTTGTTTTCTGTTGTAGCAGAGTAATGTATTCGCTGTTGAATCTCTTCCAGAAATGTAATCTCATGGCCTCTATCCTTCTATGGCGTTCGAGGTAATTGATGTTGGCTTCTTCGGAGATTGGGTGATGCGGCACTGACATTGGAGTTCGACCAATTAGGAAATGGGATGGAGTCAGAGCACTGTAGTCCGTAGGGTCGGTGGAAAGTGGAGTTATAGGTCGAGAATTTAAAACGGCCTCGATTTGAGTGAGACAAGTCGACATTTCTTCATAAGTGAGATGAGTCATGCCAAGAATACGCTTGAGATGAAATTTAGCGGAGCGTACTGCACTTTCTGCTAAACCATTGAAATGGGGGCTATATGCTGGGGTAAACAGAAACTTAATATCATAGTCTGCTAGCTCAGAAGGAATGTTAAATTTAGAGAATAACTGATTTAACTCGTTGCTTGCGCCTACAAAGTTAGTTCCGTTATCAGACATAATCATTTGTGGCTTACCCCGTCGTGAGATAAAACGCCGAAGCGCGGCAAGATAGGCTTCTTTAGAGAGGTCTGTAACAAGTTCCAAATGAACCGCTTTGACAGCTAAACAGGTAAAAATGCACAGATAAGACTTAATCAACTTACAGCCACGCCCTTTTCTATCAGCTATCAAGATTGGTCCAGCATAGTCAACCGAACAATTTAAAAATGGATACTCTAATTGAGTCCTAGATTCAGGTAATTGACCCATTACAGGTTGTACATTTTTTGCTTTGTACCTGATACATTTAACGCATTTATTGACAACAGCCCTGGCAAGGTTCCTCCCTCCTAGTGGCCAATAATTTTGTCTAATCTCGGCTAAAAGTTACAGTGGAGATGCATGTAACAATTCGATATGTTTAGTGCGAAAAATCAACTTAGTAAGATAATGCTTGCTACACAACAATATAGGGTGTCTTTTATCAAAATTATGTTTTGAGTTGTCAAGCCTGCCGCCGACTCTAATTAATCCATTAGAATCCAAATAAGGGGACAAAGACAAAAGTCGATTTTTATATGGCAATGGATTTTTTGTTTTGAGCACAGAATACTCGCTAGGAAACATTTCGAGCTGACACTGCTTCAATATTACATTTAATGCAGTCTGAAACTCGTTTTGTGTTAGATCACCTGTCATCTTGTTGTTTTGAGATCTACAATTAAAACCAAATCGTGTTATAAGGGCCACACAATGCACAAGACGTATGAAATTAGAATGTTTGTGAATTAGTTGTGAAAGGGAATTTGTGTTGTCTGTTGCTGTTGTGTTTTCCATAGGTCGCTGGTTCAAATCCGGCTCGAAGGACCAGTGTTTGGTATGAGGATCTTGTGAAGATAAAAGCGGACTGTGTAATAAATAGGCTGGTTTATTATAGGAAAATTAGGATAACTTATTCTTTAGATATGCGTTGACAATTATGACGTACAAGGAAGCAAAAGAAAGAATACCTACAGTAAAAAACAAATACAATCGATAATAGACAAAAATAAAAACATTCGTCCAAAGAGTCTTTAAAGGAGTTTGAACAAATAAAATACAAATACATTGAAATTACAATGATAATTGTCTAAGCAAGCTGCGGTGTGCTTAGGTATACCGGATTGTTAATAACAACCTTAGTGATATAAAACTAAGGTAGATTACTATTCTTCACTTAAAAAATCCTGGTGCCGTGTGGGGACGGCCGTAAAATACACTTCCCCACCGCAAATAGGAGGCGTGTCGTAAGAGGCGACTAATTCCTATAGCACGAGATGAACAGCAGCGTCTGCGTGGGAAATATTATAAAAAACTGCGCTCGCCAATCCGCCTGCCAAGCATGGTGAGTATTGGCAATTCCCCCCGATGAAAGTCATTGGGGGAGACCTGTGTTCAGCAGAGGACGTCCTATGGCTGAAATGATGATGATGAATGATTCTCGGTCGGGTCAATATAGAAAACAATCTTTTCTATGTTGTCTCGAGTCGGGGGGTTGAGGTTCCGTCATTGTTTCCGATTTCTATAACACAAGTGCTTAGATACTTACCTTAGGATCAGAGCAGTGTATGTGATGTCTAATTTTTATTTATTTTTACCCTAGAGAGCATAATACCACATGAGTAGAGAAAGGGACAGAAGCAAAACTTGTAAAGAGAGTTCAAAATTGATACTTATGGTAGGGATATTATGAAGAGGTAGATTGAAACATATTTTTATAAGTGACGTAGTAGTAGTAGTGAGTAAGTCAGGGCTTTGATAACGTTAAAAATCAGGTATTGTTATCTTCATCATACCAAGATAACGTTAATTTAATAATTAATGTTAATTAACGTTAATTTAATATCAAAGGTAACGCTATGCTTGGTAACGATCCTTGGCCGGCCTTTTACCGGTAAACTGACAACATTACTGATGATTTTACTGGTAAATGGTAAGTTACCAAATGTATACGATGAATACCGTTAATTAACGTCATTATTTTTCAACTTTTTCTTTCGTTTTCTTACGATGCATGCTCATTAGAGTCAGTCACTACGAAATAGCCTTGCAGTCTAATTTGTTGTAAAATAAAAAAAGTATAGATACTTACAGATTGGATAGTATCGAATCCACGACCATTACCTGTATTAGCGTTAAAAAATTTACATTATAAAAATATTGTTACATAACGATACTTGTAGTGTGTATTTGGTAAAGTTAACAAGCCCTGTTAGATGTTGCCAGCACTCCAGCGTCTTCGTCTCTTCGTCTGCGTAGTCATTAGTTTAGATTTCTTTTTTTCTGGATAGGTATTAGTACTAGCACTTACTAGATAATTTATTAGTCCGAATGCTACATCTTTTATCTGTTAACTAAGAGAAACCTATTATTAGCTGTACCACATTACGAAATAATCATAAGGTTAAAAACATGTTGGTTTTCTTAATAATAAAATTAAAAAATACATTCTGTTCTAAACATAGATTAGTTTCAGAACGGATTCTAACCTCGAAAGATATGTCAAATGTGTCGGAAATCGTGCTATTATATTTTAAATCTCATTTTTTCATTATTTCTCAATATTATCCTTTATTATGATTGCATTTTAGTAAAGGTTGACAAAAGATGTGTCTAAACTGTCTGCCCCAATTCGAAAAATGCTTGTATTGCATAAAGTTAAGAGAAGCTTATCTGATTTTTACAGTGGGACTGGTAAGTTAAGTTATGTATTATTATTATTATATTATTATATTATTATATTTAATGTTTTAAAAGCTAGTTGGACTACGCACTGGGCCCATGTGGTGGACCTCACCTCAACTATAAGGTGGTTTGGGCCATACTCCATCATGCGGGCCCAGTGCGTATTGGTAGAGAGGTGTTGTTAGGTCAGTGACTTGTGAAGACAGTCGTCCGTCTAGTGTAGTAGTTCTCGCTCGCACATACGTTGTAGCATTATAGTACAATTTAATAACCTTTTACAGTTACTATACACGTCGCTGTTCATTCTATCAATCATCGACTCGAACAAACTTGGCTTATTAGACTTCCCGGCCATCAGGTTCAGTCACTGGTTCACAATGTCTACGGGATTATGGATGTTGAGTAGCATCTTACTTATCATTGATGTGTTAAAGTGTGTCAAGGTTAATTAGTTGATATTATAATTTTATATGGTTTTAAAATTGAGGCTCTGTACGTAGCCTCCATTTTAAAACCATGCAAGCGCAGCGTAGGACGTCCACCTACGAGGTAGACAGACGAGCTGGTAAACGTTGCAGGAAGCCGCTGGATGCAGGCCGCTTCCAACTGGGTATGAATTTGAAAATTAATGGTTTTCTGTTACCTCTTTTCCATAAATCTTTTTTATTACACCCTGTATATTAAATCATTTATTTAGTTAGTGCCGCATGAGTCATTTCAGTAAGTCTAGGTACACACAGCTAAAAGGTTTCAGCGTTTCTTTTATAACGTGACCTTTTATTGTATAGGTTTTCCTTTAAGTGAGAGATCAAGCTATAATGGACTATGTAGCCGTGCAGCGTAATATTAGTTCTCAGCTTTTTGTGTATCTGCAACCGATGCTACGACTCGTAGCTGCTACGACAGCTCATAGCAAAAACGGTAATTCGTAGCAGTGACTACAGTTTGTGGGAGCGTTCGTAGTAAAGTATGAGTACTTACTTCGAATGCTACGAAACTAACCAAAAAAATTGATTTTTTTTGTAAATTATTTTACGTTTCATTTGTTTGATACATATCACACGTATTGGTTTAGATAAAATATATAAATAAAAATATGTATAAATAAAACTTTCCGCCGTATGGAATACAGAATATTATATTTTAAATCAAATCAAATCAAATCAAATCATTTATTTACATGAATACAACACAGTATCGATGTTATAGTTAAGGTATGAGGTCATAGTATTCAGCTTGGTCACAGGCGTGCAAATCTTAATTACTAGGTTATAAACATTGAACTAATAATATCATTAATACATTGCAATACAATACATTTTACAATTTATTTAAATTGATTCGTCTCGTGGAAACACAAAACAGACAAATATAACATCAATATACAATCAGTTATTTTTGGAGTGTCTTCCAGCCATGGGTAGTTTACTGTGTCAATGTTTTTATCCGCATCAAGTCCTAGATCATCATCACCATTATTTTAGCCATAGGGCGTCCACTGCTGAATATAGGCCTCCCCCATTGACTTCCCGATTGGCCGGTTGGAAATGGCCTGCAACCTGCGGCTTCCTACAATTTTACCAGGTCGTCTGTCCATCTTGTGGGTGGACGTCCTTCGCTGCGCTTGCTGGTACGTGGCCTCCATTTTATAACCTTTCTGCTCTATTGACCGTCAGTTCTACGTGCTATGTGCCCCACCCACTGTCAATTCTGCTTGCTAATCCATAAGGCTATATCAGGGACTTCTGTTCGTTTACGAACCTCCTCATTCCTGATTCGATCTCGCAAAGAAACACCGAGCATAGCCCTTTCCATAGCACGCTGTGCGACCTTGAACTTTCTTATGAGGCCCGTAGTGAGAGGCCACTCTTAGAAACTATGTTTAAATAGTTTTTTTCATGGCGGTTTCTTAATCCTTACAAGGTTATTTGTAAAACATCAACAACCTCTTAGGGGCTGATTCTGGTACTCAAGGACTACTTTTTCTATGGGACCAACATTAAAATAAATAAAAAAATCACTTCTCCATACAAACTGATGTCAGCTGGTGGCGGCTTAGTGTAGGGAAGTGAATTTTGTTTTGCAATTTCAATGTTGGTCCCATAGAAAAAGTTGTTGTATTTGAGCACCAGAATCAGCCCTTAGGAAGTTGTATATGTTTTACAAATAACCCTGTATATAAGGTGCTTCATAAATATCTGAAACGGCTGAAATGGGTAAAGGTATTGCTTATATAGATTACGATAGTCTAGAAATTTTATGTCCAGAACATCATTAATTTTTTCATTAAAAAATATATATTAAATAAAGATTAGGCTTTATTCTGTCTCAAACCGTCCACATCTGTCGCCCCGCTGTCATACCGCTCCCGCGCAGTGTCAAGGGTTACCGTTTATTTACTGTCTTTTCGCAAATAATTAGTTACCGATCCGGGGCACGTAATTCCTTCACTGTCGTAATCTATATAAGCAATACTTTTACCCATTTCAGCCGTTGCATATATTTAAGAAGCACCTTATATATAAAAATGAATCTCTATTTCCCTTGGTCATCGCATCACGCGTGAACTGATGGAACAATTTCGCAATTTTTTTTTTGTTGTGTTACTTATTGTCAGGAGAACGTTAATCTTTTGAACGAAAAATATAAAAAAAGTTGCACAGAAAATTCTATAAGAATAAACTGAAGACCACGCGAACCAAGTCGCGGGCCACAGCTAGTATTATTATAGATTTTTAAGAGCCAAATCGATATTTTGTGGTCACAAAACATCTGTCTCTTTCTAGAACGAAGATATAATAGATATATTCTTGCAAGTGTATTTTTGGCTGGTGGTAGCCAATTCAGCGATACATCTTGGGTTCTGTATAACGTTCACAGTAATGTGCAGGAAAATATGCATTATAAATGCTGTGATACATCTGATCGCATATGTGATACATACCATCGGTAAGTGATACATCTTAAAGGTCCAAACGCATTAGCGCGCGTGCGTCAGCACTTGAGCAGCACGGCACCGGCGACTGATACATACAAAATTACTTGAGCGCCGCTTCGCGCAAAGCAGAGCTAATGCGTTTGGACCTTAAAGGTTTAACTGATGACGACTGTCTAGTGTAGTGGTTCGCTATGCGGACTATAAAACCAGCGGTTGCGGGTTCGAATCCCGCAAGGGTGTGATGAGCACGAGCACAATGGGTATTTAAATTTTGTACTTTTATATTTTGGAATTCTCAATTTTAATTCAACTGTCCTCTATCTGAAGATGGTGTGGAAATCGCTTCTAGCGATAAGATTGCCTAAATTGTGCTATTCTAATTGTATATTTTTCCTGTGATTTGTTCCTTTTGTGTGCTGTACAATAAAGTATCTATTTATCTATGGTATTTAAAACCCAATTTTTATAAACAAATAACCAACTTCAAAAACACTAAAAAGCTAAAAATAACTTTGTTTGTTTGCACCGACTCCAAAAATAACTGTTTGGTACGATTGTTTAAAAGTTATTTTTAGCTTTTTAGTGTTTTTGAAGTCGGTTATTTTTTTTATAAAAAATTGTTTTATTTGTGTTTTTTAGTGTTTTTTTACATTCTAAATAGCGATCTGTGATGTAATTATAGCTAATATTATACTATACATATAATATTTTTGTACATATTTTTCTTTTTTCTTTTTAGGGTTAGTTTTTGTTATTCAATTTGTACAATTTCATAAAATGTATCTTTCATGAAATAAATAATACAGTTGCTAGTCGGTTAAAAAGACTGAACTTTTTTATATGGAGCCTTGCATACCTCAAGTTGCAAGTAACCTTATTAAGTTATTTTGGTGTACACCTATGAAACATACGTTAATCGAAAAAGAAAATAATTACAAACAACAAATACACTTTGACAAAATGTCGTAAAATATATACTTTGTTCAGAATTTCAATTTTATAATGTGAATAAAAATAAATATTACATGTTCACCCTGAAATTCTGAACAAAGTATAATTTACGACATTTCATCAAAGAGTATTCCTTGTTTGTAAATTTTTTCTCTATCGATTAACGCATGCTTCATAGGTGTACACAATAATTAAGTTTACCTACTTACAACTTAAGGTATGCCAGTTAAGTTAGGTTCGATGCCTTTTAAACTAGTAGGGGAGAAAATAAATTACACTTGATCTGTATATCGCCATTTGTCAATATGCGAATTCTTATGGTTTTTTTTTTGTAAAACGTTACAATATTGGTAGTGTTAATGTTGCACGGTGGATTTCTTTACACTTGATTAGGTACGAGTATGAACGATATTTTTTTGCTGTAACACTCCGAAAGTAAGCTATAATGTTAATGAATTTTATTATATTCTACCTAATTTAGTTTTAACGACCTCTGTAGCCGAGAGACTAGCATGCCGGACTTGGTGTCGCTATCTCTGAGGTCCCGGGTTCGATTCCTGGTCGGTTAATGTAGAAAAATTACTTTTCTATATTGTCTCGGGTCTGGGTGTTGTGGTACCGTCGTTTTTTCTGATTTCTGTAACACAAGTGCTTAAGCTGTTTATCACAGGATCAGAACAATGTATGTGATGTTGTCAAATATTCATTTAAATATTTAAAAAATAATTGTTTCCACAATCATACCGATTAACTTACCCCAAACTAAGCATAGCTTATACTATGGCGGTTAGATAACGGATAAACATACTTAAATACATTTATAAACATCCATGACTTAGGTACAAATGCACGTGTTCTTCACAAAAACATTTGCCCCTTGCGGGATTCGAACCCTCAACCGCTGGCTTTGTAGTCCGAAGCGCGAACCACTATACAAGACGGTCGTCAATTATTTATTTATTTAATTATTTGCATGCAGCGTTTAAATAATGTCTAGTTAGATTATATAACAGCTGAATACGTGAGTAGCCGCTGCACAGGTTGTTTGAATATAGTTGAAACAAGCACTATAGTGACCGCCACCGCCACCGCATCCACAGATAGTTTAGTTCGTTAGTTTAGTCGCGTTAGTTTGTTCAAAGGTTTACATTATTTGGTCACAAAGTTTGGACGGATATATGTTTGTTACTCAATCACGCCAGAACGGCTGAACGGATCTAGATAAAGTTTAGCACAGAAATAGATATCAGCAATAAATATATGGATACTTTTCATCCCGGAAAAATTACTGTTCCCGAGGGATGCAAGATTACTGTCATCATAGAAAGCGCTTCTTACCGTTAGATGTAGCTGTCCAGTTGCCAAAAATTTTTGAATGTATAAAAAATATGTAACACTAGATGTTCCCCGCGAATTCGTTTGCGTGATCTTTAATTTTGAGTAACTATGGTTTTGCAAAACGAACAAAGTCGCAGGCAACAACTAGTACTTAATATAGTTTTACAATACTCTTTTCAGTGGCTGCATACACGATTCTTGTCGTAAACAGCTACAGGATGTCCCTATTTTGAGACTGAAATATGCAAGTAAGTACTTACCACGAAAAGTGTGGATAAAACTCGAAGAAATTCGCAGTGACAAAAGCCAGAGGTGTTAGAAAGCACTTGATGTGTTCGCTTTTGTTTGTTTCACACTTCAGAATGAGACAAACTCGAAAAGATTATGCTCAAAGTGTTTAGAGTGTCCTTACGTGTCAAAGGGTTTTGTGCTTTGATAGAAAGAGATAGAATCCTACTTATGATACTTTTTCTAGACAGTATTGTAACAAGTAAGTAAGTATGTGGGTTACCGGACTGGTCATAGTTTGTTGAAAGGTGTAGTTGAACTTCAAAGTAGGCTTGACGAAAACGTATCTTGCTAAGGATTGGATCATTTGCATCTGAATCAGTGCAAATATTCGAACTAATGAATCGCTTCATTTAGATCATCGATTCTAGAGCAAAAAGAAAAGTATGTAATTTTGTTAAATAAATAAATAAATAAATCATTTATTTGCCAGAATATGGTTCAATACAAAGATGAAAGATATTGTTTTTCCAACATGTTCTATCGCAATGCGACGTGCAAATGTTAATTTTTATCATACAATTAATGTCAATAATTTCAGTACAAAATAGAATTATCAATAGTGTCAAATATTATCAGTCAGGAATTCATTAATAGTATAATACATTTTCTCTTTTAAAAAATTTAATAAATAGTTCTTAAATTTTGTAAATGTCAATGTTTTCAAGTTAACTGGAAGTTTATTAAATATTCGTATAGACATACAGTACACATTTCTTGAATAAAGAACTAATCTTTGTGATGGAATAGTCAAATTATCAACTCTTCTACCCCAACCCCTATATCCCGATTTATTTTTGTTTATTTCAAAAAGATGGAGATATTTTTTTACAAAAATTGTTAAGGAATATTGGTTTTTACAAATAGAATTAAATGTGATAAAAGAATTTAACATAACTAGATTTTTATTTATTGGGAAGTCACTTACAATCAATTTCCCTTAATAATTTTTTACATTACACATTTTTCATTCGTGTCGGTGAGCGCGTTGATTATTGCGTATCGATTAACCAAGTCCGACCGAGACCTATTTGAGCCGAATGATACATTCGACGGCCGTAAAGAATACACTTCCCCACCGCCAACAGGAGGCGTATCGTAAGAGGCGACTAATTCCTGTAGCACAAGACGGGCAGCAGCGTCAGCGTGCGAAATCTTACAAAAAAACTGCGCTCGCCAACCCGCCTGCCAAACGTGGCGAGTATTGGCAATCCCCCCCGATGACAGGTCATTGGGGGAGGCCTATGTTCAGCAGTGGACTTCCAATGGCTGAAATGATGATGATGATGATGAATGAATACATTCGAAGCGGCTTTAGAGATTCAGATCAGTGGATCATTTTGCTGAACTGACTCACTGAGTCGTTTTAGTAAAGAATTACACACGTTTACTTAAGGGGTGATTCACTGATAGAATACAATAACTTTTTGAGGGACCAAAATCGAAATCCGAAAATTAAATTCACTTTTCCTTACAAACTAGTTTCAGCTGGTCGGTTTAGTATGAGAAGTAAATTTTATTTTTGAGAACACCTTCATTGTTCCGCTGCCCTTTCTGTTACAGCTTGTATAAATTGCATATAATTCAAATCGCATCATTATCACCATCATTTTAGCCATAGGAGGTCCACTGCTGAACAAAGTTCTCCCCCAATGACCGATCATCGGGGGGGATTGCCAATACTCGCCACGCTTGGCAGGCGGCTTGGCGAGCGCAGTTTTTTTATAAGATTTCGCAAGAAGACGCTGCTGCCCGTCTTGTGCTACAGGAATTAGTCGACTCTTACGACACGCCTCCTGTTGGTGGTGGGGAAGTGTATTCTTTACGGCCGTATCAAATCGCATGCCAAGATGATAATAGTGAAAAAGATTATTACAATGTTAATGACTATTTAAAGTAATAAAAATGTGTGAAATTAAAACTGCCATGCTCGTCTAAGCGTACATTTTATTTTAAGCATACCATAAGTACATATGTAAACTTTTTTCTTTTACGGATTCATAATAATGCTAGTAAAAAAAACAGAAGTGAAAATATTATCCTTGATGTACCTTACCTATTTAAAAACAGATGGTTAGAGTGGTCACCCATCCAATCACAACCGCGGCGTTGGTGGTTTAACTTTGGTAATCACTGCCAAGAGCTGCCGCCACTAAGCTACGAGCACCTCTATTGCCAATGAATCCCATGCGACAGTATTATTCCTACTTCCATATATCCTACTAATTTTATAAATGCGAAAGTAACCATGTGTGTCTGTTACGTTTTCACGCCTACACAACTGAACCAATAATCATGAAATTTAGTAAAAAGATAGATGGGACCTCGGTAAAGGACATAGGTTACTTTATGTCATGCAAGCTAAACCGATTTTGATAAATTTACAGAAAAGATTAAAACCTAGGAAAAGGCTACTATTTTTATTCTACATCCCAAGCGAGTATAATATGGTGTGACAAACCGAATTCCACGCGAGCGAGGCCGTCGCGGGCATAGCTAATCTAATATAAAAACCGGCCAAGTGCGAGTCGGACTCGCGCACCGAGGGTTCCGTACAAACCTGTAGGTACCGTTATGAGTAAAAGTTCACTCATCACGACAATCGAGTCATAGTTATGGTATTTTTATTGCAAAATGAAATCCATAACATTACGAAAGTTAAATTGCGGTTTACGATTTATGGCGTATTAAAAAAAAACTAATTACTTGATTTCGTTCAAACCAATTTTCGCTGGTAGTTTTTATGGTAATGTACATTATATATTTTTTTTAGATTCATCATTCTCTTATTTTAGAAGTCACAGGGGGGGGTACACATTTTACCACTTTGGAAGCGTCTCACACGCAAACTATTCAGTTTAGAAAAAAATGATGTTAAAAACCTCAATATCATTTTTAAAGACCTATCCATTGATACCCCACACGTATGGGTTTGACGAAAAAAAAAATTTCGAGTTTTAGTTCTAAGTAGCCCCGTAAAAGTAAGCCCCCAAAATTTATTATTATTTTTCTATTTTTTTGTGAAAATCTTAATGCGGTTCACAGAATGCATCTACTTACCAAGTTTCAACAGTATAGTTCTTATAGTTTCGGAAAAAAGTGGCTGTGACATACGGACGGACGGACAGACGGACAGACAGACAGACAGACATGACGAATCTATAAGGGTTCCGTTTTTTGTCATTTGGCTACGGAACCCTAACAAGATCTTGGTGATTAAATTAGAAAAAATATATTCAAAAAATCGTAGATACGATAAAAACTATTTACTGATACTATTTGACATATCTTCTTTCCCATGTGACATTAGCCAAGTCAAAAATGTTTCTGTAATATTTTGTGTGTTTATTTACATTTTTATTAATTCTCGACGATGTGTGAGATATTTCCTGAAGTCGAAAGTTGCTGTATAATAGTCAGCCTTCGTGTGGGGATGTTATTTATATCAGTACTATGCATAGTAAGTTTATTATAACGTTTTCCTTCAAAGCGTACTAATCGTCTCCCGCAAAAATGACTTTAAATTAATAAGTATAAAGACTTTCTGTCATTAAAAATTCAAAACAATAAGAGATAATTGCTATGAAGTTGCAAATATGATAATTTATTTGATAATGCTTATCGGTCGACTGTTTTACAATTTTATGTTAAACTTAATTTATTTACGTAACCTCACTCATTCTTCATAAACGTTAAGACAGTAAGTATAAACAGTTTTACTTGGTTTTAAATGGTAATTTAACTGTTAAATTTAAGATTTATTTGTTTTCATTTCATTACTGTATGTTTCTCAATACTAGATAGCCGATCATGTGTATGTGCATAGCTCTAAGATCTTGTGTTACCATGTTCTTGGAAATAAATTATTTATCATTATCATCATTAGGAATTATAAGTGTTCGATGTTGGTTCCGTAGTAAAATTTGTTTTATACGAGTATAGGAATCACCTCCAAAAAGGAAATTGAGAAATAAAATAGGACCTTAGTGCACTGACCTTTACACTACACGTACTGTTCGACGTTCATGGTTTATTATTCCGCGTCCGCACGCTTGGCACTAGCCGCAACAAATCACTACAAACGTCAAATGTGTGGACGCGTCGCAAGCGCTTGCGACAAATTTCCTTTGATTTGTAACAAAAACCGACACGCGTCGGATCGTCTACAAGCGCTCGCAAACCATGACAAACACTCTATCCACACGTATGAATTTGTGACAGTTTGTTGAGGTTCGCCAAGCGTGTGGATCCGGCATGAAAAGTTATCAAGACAGTAAGTGTAGCGTATTCTAAGTCTATGAAACAGCCTAAGACTTAACTAATTATGACAATAACTGATAAGAAGCGGTATCAGCTGAATCATGCTTTAAATGTGTCCGAAGCCTATATTTCCTAGATCAGCCGTAGTTTTATAACCGTCATCATCATCATTTCAGCTATAGGACATCCATTGCTGAACATAGGCCCTAGTGACTTCCAGAGTGGCTGGTTAAAAGTGGCCTGAACCCAGTGGCTTCCCGCAACCTTTACCAGGTCGTCGGTCTACTGTAGAACCTTTCTGCTCCATCAGGCGTCAGTTTAGCGTGCTAAACGTGCATGTCAGTTTTATAATGGGGTGCAAAGTGAGAACGTTATAACACGGGCGATTCGCGAGCGAATACAAAGCTAGCACGTCGTGAATAGCACAGTGGATCCTTTTAAATTCTCTAAGTGCTACGCTCTCGCTATTTCAAGATACGAAACAGCACTTAAACCTAGGTACTCTTGGTTTAGATTAGTCAAAATTTTAATTTAGAACTTTAGCGCAAAGCAACGAGTGCATGCAAAACATTTAAACTGTGCTTGGCACCAACTCCAAGATAACTGAAAGGTATAAGAAATAATAATAAAATCGTTGGGGCAGTTTGTTGCGAGCGTAAGCGGGAGGTGACACCTCGGACCCCGATCCTCTGGAGAGCCCAATCAATTTAGACCTCGTCTCTTATGCTTACCTCAACTGGCCAGTGTGGAAATGCAAAAGCAGAACCTATGTTCCAGGTGTAAAATGACATTGTCAGGGGCCTGATCACTGATGCGTGTAGCATTGGGGACTGGCGCCTGGCAGACTCGCCTCTCTACAATCTTAGCCGCTCTCTCTCCCATCTTCTTAGTCGCTTACACTGACTTTTGATAGACGTTACTATAATGACCGCTCTCATTCTCTCCCAAGTAGCACTGAGCAAAAATTTCAAATCTGTTCGAATATTCCAATGAAAATTACTACACAGATCCGTTTATTTGTTACGTGTTCGCCCCTAATTAGGAGACACTGTACAAATATGTGAGATTAAACTCTAGCAATTTGTGGAATTAAATAATTTGCTCGAAAATCTCTAATTTAAACTCTACAGAAGTTGTTTCGAATCTAAATCCGGCGTTTGGTTTTCGTGGAATAAATACAGAAACGTGAAAGTATTCCTTTGAGGGATGGCAATTTGCTAAATTACACGTAAAACCACATCAATCATTCATCCTATTGTATAATTCGGTCACGAAGTCTCGGGTGGCTATTATTTAAGTGCACGAGATCGTAGTAGAAAATACCACATTAATAAAATAAGAAGGTATTTTTCTAGACGGGTTATTTGCTTTTTGTACTCTTGATCACGCCCGCCACCCGACACGAATGATCTAAGGCTTTGTTGCCTAAAGCCATACTGCATGCACTCGGCCACATCGCTGACAACGTTTTTAGGGAGCACTTAGACTGAGCGCCTTTAGCGCTCGCCATAACTTGCCCAGTATATTTCATGAGCAGCTACTCATCAACACTGATTCAGTGATATTTAATTCAAATCCATAAAACATAATACTTAGTCTGGCCATAAATACTGTTACAATTAAAAACAAACAAAATATTACTTTTGAATTTGGAATCTGTCATTTTTATATGATTGTTCCTCGAGTTTTCTCATTTTGGCGCTAATAAATTGTACAATATTTTACGATATTAAATGGAGTGGGGTGATAAAGAGAACCGAATCACTGTGATTGCATTACACAAAGTAGGTATGGAGCCAAATGCAATTTTTAAAACTCTCCATACGCTTGATATTAGTAAAATGTTTGTGTACCGGGCTATTAATAGGTACAATAAGACCTCCTTCGTTTATGACAGAAAAAAATCTGGCCGTCTACGTAGTGTTCGTACGAAAAAGGGTCAAAGCAGTAAGGGAAAGAATTCGAGGAAATCCTGTCCGAAAGCAAAATATTTTATATCGGGAGATGAAGATAGTACCTAGAACCATGTTGCGTATTTCAAAAGATGACTTAGGACTTGCAGCATATAAGAAACGTACTGGTCATTTCTTAACTGATAATTTTAAAAAGTATAGGGTGGTAAAATCGAAACCACTACTAAAGCGGTACGCAAAGGAAGGTCACAGAAAAATTTTGTTTACGGATGAGTTTTTTTTTACAATTGAGCAACATTTTAACAAACAAAATGACCGTATTTATGCTCAACGCTCTAAGGAAGCTTCCCAATTAGTCGACAGACTGCAACGTGGGCACTATCCGACTTCAGAGATAGTTTGGTAGGGTATTAGATATGAAGGAGTGACTGAGGGCAGCCATACTTTTAAAAAAAAAGGTATAAAACAATCGGCACAAGGGTATCAAGATACCATTCTTGAGAGGATAATGAAACCCCTTAACAACACCATGTTCAATAACCAAGAATGGTCCTTCCAGCAAGACTCGGCGCCAGGTCATAAAGCTCGGTCTACGCAGTCTTGGTTAGAAACGAACGTTTCGGACTTCATCAGAGCTGAAGACTGGCCGTCTTCTAGTCCCGATCTTAATCCGCTGGATTATGATTTATGGTCAGTTTTAGAGAGTACGGCTTGCTCTAAACGCCATGATAATTTGGCGTCCCTAAAACAATCCGTACGATTGGTAGTAAAGAATTTTACCATGGAAAGAGTGAGTGCTTCTATTGATAGCTGGCCTCAACGTTAAAAGGACTGTATTGCAGCCAATAGAGACCACTTCGAATAAGCTTTTTATATTATAAATTGTTTTATATTTCTATATTAAACTAACACACTGTAAAAGTAATAAATGGTATTTGCAATATAATTTTTTTATTTTATTTGTTTCAGTATTTATGGCAAGACTAAGTATATTCATATAATATTGTATATGTTTGATCATTAACTAGTTATTAGATCATGCTTCGTTTACTGAGTATTTTATGAAAGAGTTGTCTGGAAGAGATTGTTCTGTCCCGAAAAATGTCTAAAAGACATTGCTTCTAGACATCAGATCTTTAATTGTGCAACTTTCAAAGTAAGTTTAACGACCGCCATAGCCGAGAGGCAAGCATACCGGACTTGGTGTCGCTATCTCTGAGGTCCTGTACTCTCTGAGGTACAAATTATGGGGTTTTATGATAATCAATTCAGAGTATGACCGCATAGATCGATATTAAAAAGATAAAAAAATCTTAAATCTCAGTAACCAAAAATTTAAACCCATAAACTTATCTAAATGCGAATATGACCATGTCGATTGATAGTAATAAAACTCATTATTCTCGAATCTCGAGTGACTCCAGAATAAGTGCCATCTCAATGTCCGACAGGTGCGGCGGTAATTTAACACGCTCATAATTTCCTCAGATGACGGGCGTGACAATCCTGAGCATTGTGGAGCAGAGGACCAATGCGAACTATGATAACCTCCGAAATATCACTGAAATAAATGGTAAGTACCCTAAATAGTGATATTTAAAAAGGTATTTTTAAAATTCTTCAGTGACTTTTGGAGTCGGTGCCAGCCGATGAGAGATTCAATGTTTTCGTTTGCACCGACTCCAAAAGTAACTGATTAGGTACCTTACGTGTTAAGATTATTTTTAGCTTTTCAGTTTTTTGAAGTCGGTATTTTTTATATTTTTTTTTAATGTAATCCTCCCTGAAGGAATCTCTATTTAGCCACATACACACGTAAATATAGTTAATTAAAAACTACATCCTTCTTCTTCCTTCCTTCCGTGTCGGTTGGAAACAATGGAACTCGATTGTCGGAGCGGCAACATCACGTCACTCCTTTTAAAATAAATGTAAGCAGCAAACATATCATCATCATCATCATCATCATCTTTATCATTTCAGCCATAGGTCATCCACTGTTGAACATAGCAAACATTATAGCCACATCAAATTAAACCGAACGTATGCAATCAGGGCAAAATAATTTCTGTAGTTTTGAAAATTGTTACTAGTACTAGGAGACGTGTCGTAAGAGGCGACTAATTCCTCTAGCACGAGATGGGCAGCAGAGTCTTTGTGCGAAATCTCATAAAAAACTGCGCTCGCCAACCCGCCTGCCAAGCGTGGCGAGTATTGGCAATGCCCCCCGATGATAATTCATTGTGGGAGGCCTTTGTTCAGCAGTGGACGTCCTATGACTGAAACGACGACTAGACCGTAAACCCAGGTACCCCCTTGCATTTCTTCTTGTCCAGAGCAAGTTTTTAAGCACATTCATTAATGTTATTAGTTCCATTTAATGTTAGTCTTCCAATTCGCTGATTTCAAAAAATTGCACTCGTTAAGGAAAGCCCCTAAATCCCTACACACATAAAACAACTAAAAAATATACAAAAATTCAACTCAACTTTAAAAGAATATCTTATAAATAAGAGTTACTATAAATAAGAGTTACTATAAATAAGAGTTACTATAATAATTAAGAATATCTTATAAATAAAAGCTACTACCAAGCGTGGCGAGTATTGGCAATCCCCCCCAATGATAAGTCATTGAGGGAGGCCTTTGTTCAGCAGTGGACGCGTCCCTATGGCTGAAATGATGAAGAATTACTATAATCTGCAGGAGTTTTTCGACGAGAAGCCTTAATTTCTAATACCTACCTACATAAAATTGTATTTGTATGTTATATGTTTGTACATGTAATGCTTAACTAATATTATGTTGATGCCCTGCCAGGGTAACATGTTTAGGGACCTTATTTTAAATTGTATTTACTTAAATTTTAACCACATATTGTGTGCAACAAACATTTTGAATTTGAATTGACACCGCCGAACCGAAGTAACACTCTCTGACATTAAGTTTACCTTAAGACGCACTTATTTGAATGTTACACATTACAAGAAATAGTACACCATCTTATCTATAATCTCATTATAAAACTTAATAATACTGTAATTTCATTAAAACAATATTGTTTGTGAAATTAACACAATCAGTTAAAAGTAAGCGGTTTGTTTTCTATGTTCTTCAAATACAAGGTCACTTGTATAAATATTCTGCAAGCCTTGCAAAAGGCTAGTTTCCTAGGTCAAAAACGATTATTCTATTTAGTCCGTCAGTTAGATTATCAAAAAATATTGGACCCATATTTTGTCTTTTATCAATCAAACAAAAAATGACGAAAATAAAGCGCAAAAGTTTGGGAGTGACGTCACGTTACGCGGAACTTAAACGGGCTATATCTTCATCATTTTTTGTTTGATTGAGAAAAGACAAAATACGTGTCCAATATTTTCTGTTAATCCAACTGACGGACTGATTCGATTTTTTTAGGAAACTAGCCCATTAGGACAACAGTGGTAATATTTTATCGCAGTCCAGTGCTTGTGTAGGTTTCTATCATCGAGTACATACCCTATAGAGCAGCAATACAAACCATCTTTCTCCGAACTAGTAAGTGATTTTTCACTTACATTTAGTATGAAATGACAGCTCATGTCAATCCTCGCCCATACAAAAACAGCACAGATACAGATTAAAAAATGGCAGAAAATTGTGTCGAACAAATCCTATGACATTTCTACTCTATAGGGTATGTGCTCGTTTCTATCCACCCAGACTAAATCCACTCGAGTCAAAATACGGCCTAGCACCACCATGCAATGTAGCTTTTAAATAAGGTTAACATTAATTAATGATACGTTCTTTGCAGAAGCAGATAAAATGGTGCAAAGGTCTAATCAGGTTGTAATCACTGGTCTGGCTATAATGTCAGTTGTTTTTATGGTAACAGGAGTGATACTGATGTTCGCAACACTAACGGTATTGTTACACATTCCTATTTTATGATTCATTATCATCATCAGCTTCAAAAGGCCTCCCCTATAGAATGCCACAGCGAGTGACTCTGCGCCGTTTGCATCCAGCGGCTGCCCGTAACCTTAACTAGGCCGTCAGTCCACAGCGTGGGAGGCCTAAGTCAAAGTCAAAGTCAAAAATAATTTATTCAGTTTAGGACAGAAAACTGCCACTTATGAACGTCAATAATAACATTATTGGCCCATATGGGGCAGAACATGAGTCTCCTTATTTTTTGGACCCTACTAGCACTTCGAGACAAGACACAGACAATCTGGCAAGTGCTGAGAAGAAACGCCGGAACAAACTCAGTCACCACTAGACTACTCATGCTGCGTCTTCAGTTTCGTGGTCGCCACTCGAGAACCTTCGTTTCCCATTGGTTTGTCAATCCAAATCCAAATTGTCCAAATTGTCAATCCGAAAACCACGTGACACTATAGGATTTAACATTAGTGTCACTTGATTTATTGGTTGCCAATTCTTTATCGAAGGGTTCTGAATTGGGGCCTGGCCTGCCCACTGCCACTTTAGCTTATGATGTGCCAGCCTTATGTATATACCTTCCCTTTTATGCGTATACAGGGTAGCTAGAAAAGTGACGTCTAAAATTTTTTTTAGGTGCCTCGTGTTGAGAGGTATCTGAATCACCCCTATGTATGTTATACGATTTTTCGTAGTTTTCGAGTTACGATTTTCATGCAAATGTGAATGATTTGTTTTTTTTGCCAGAATATGGTTACATTAAGTAAGTAACATCAAGATACATTTTCCAACATATTCTATCGCAATGCGACGTGCAAGTATTATTTAGTACAATCTTTAAAAAATATAATAAAAGAAACAGAAACATCAGGTTTTGACAATTTTATGTCAAACATTCTAGGATTGCAACATTACAAACAAACAAATAAATAAAAAATATGTCAAAAAATATTTTACAAATATCAATTTAAATTTTATAATTTATGAATTTGTTAATTGTATAATTCTTGTCTTTTAACAAATTAAACAAATTTATTTTAAAACTAGCTGTCTCGGCAAACTTCGTACCGCCACTTTTTTTTGTGAATTTTCTAATGTTGTAATAGTTATTCTGCTATTTGGGGCGAATACAAATCCAACAAACCTACGATCAATAAAATCGGTCTAGCCGTTCTTGACTTATAAATGGTGTAACTAACCCGACTTTGTTTATCGTATATAGATTTGTAATTACCAGTATTTTCAGGTCTTCGGAAAATTTATAAAATATTTGTCTATCCATATAATAAAAATTTTAGAGTACTAACTTTTGGAGTGGAATTGTTAAATTTTCGCCTTTTGTGCCTCTATACCCACTAAAATCTTGGTTCTTTTTGAATAAATGCACATATTTTTTAACAATAATCCCTATCTTTAATATATAAATGAATCGCTGAATGTGTTACTAAGCGCAAATCTCGAGAGCAGCGAGGATGGTTCTTACGGAGAGAAACATTTAAAAAATTGCCAGAAAAAGTCTAAAAACAACACTTTTCTATATTCCCATACAAAAGATTCGTAATAATACTTAAAAGTCAATTTGAACTTTAATACCATACCAGAAAGTTTAAGTGTTAGTGGAGGGGTTCCGGGAAGGCAAAACAATTGAGTGACGTTAGTATCGTAAAACAAGGCGGTACGAAGTTCGCTGGGACATCTAGTTTCAAATATAATTATATTTGCAATTCAATGTAAGTAATAAGTAGTGTTTTATGATTATAACATCATAAATATTTGTTGATGAGGCATTAGTTTCATTTCTGGTGCATTATAAGGCGCGGTACAAAGGCGCCGGTGCTATGCGGGACTGACGCGAGTGTGTCACGTACTCACGTCCATGCTTTGCTCGAGCTACACCTGCGCCTCGCCCGCGGCCCGCCAGCGCAACGCCCGCGCCCCATCTGCACCTCACCGACGCCCCATATGTGTGTCCCGCCCCTTATAATGCGTCAGAAATAAAACTCATCAGCAAATCTATGGCGCCTCAAAACACAAGACAGGGAAAAATCATTTTTGGTTGATATGTTTATTTCAGTTAGTGAGAGCGCAAACGTGAACACTTTTTTGTCTTGTGTCAGATACAAGCTACCGATGAATATTTGATTTCTAAAGAACCAGTATGAAATGATCCACTCCCTGCGCATAAGTAAATAATTTTTGGGTCCAGTTGCTTCCACTTAACACATACCTACTCATGACGATCAAAAAGTGTTCGGTGTCGGTAACTGGAAACTAAAAGTCGTCAGTTGAAGACACAGGCAACAATGCACGAGCTGCACAAACGGAGAATTCGGTGTCCGTCTTCTGTGTGTGACACAAACCACGCACACTGAACGGGTGGCGCACGAGCGCGGGTGACACTAAAGTAATTGATTTAGCTAAAAGGATAAGCAAACTGACTTCAGTTCAGTCACTGCCACTTGGCAGTGGGCTGGTCATATTTGCCTCAGAACCTTTATCCGATTGGGTAGATGTGTTCTTGAGTGGAGACCGCGACTAGGCAAATGGTTTTATTGGTTTTAACTAGCTGTGATGTGATGATATAGAGAAGATATAATGACGCACTGATTTGATACAAACCTGATTTTATCAATAGGATCAAGAAGGCCTGGTCCAAGTGTTCGTCTGGGTGATGTTCCTGAACATTCTATTCGGGTTCATCCTGGCGTTTGTTGTTGGCCTCGAATGTGTGACGCGGCCCGTTTGCCTCTTTAGTGGAATAGATTGGCTGTCGGCATCCTTTGCGCTCATAGCGGGTGTCGCTTACCTTTTTTGTAAGTTTCAAATTTATTCCCTTTAGCGCTGCGCACACGATGGGGCGGGGAGGGGCGGCGCGGGCCGAACAATTTCGCCGCGAACTATAGAACAAAGGGAATCGTATACTGCAACGCACACGGCGGTCAAAAATGACTGCGCCGCCAGTGCCCGCTGGGTACGCTGCAGCGCTGGGCGGGGCGGTTTGGTACGAGGCGACGCAGCATGTCCGTGGCTGCCCGCCGTGGATCGCACAGACCAGGTTCTATATACTATCGCAGACGGCGGCGCGTGCGGCTTAATCCGTGCCGTGCGCTCTACTAGAATGGTCGTCCGGAACTGACCGTCGTTGTGTGCGTTGAGTACGCGGCGCGGGCAGCCGCGGGCATCGACGGGCAGACGCGGTGTTTATTACTTCGCGGTCAATAAGATAAGGTCTGCCCCACCCTGTCGTATGCGCAAAGCCCTAAGGTATAGTTAGTTAGACGACTGGTGTAGTGGTTCTCGCTACGGACTACAAAGCTAGCGGTTGCGGGTTCGAATTCCGTAATGGGCACATGTGGGAGATGAGCACCTAAGTACTTAAGTCATGGATGTTTAAAGGAGTATTTAAGTATGTTTGTTCGCTATCTAGTAGCCTTTGTAGAAAGTATGACTTAGTTTGGGGCTAGATAATTGGTGTAATTGTGAAAACTAATTTATTATTTTTCAATTATTATTTTACACTAACAACATACATATTTTACATGTGTTTTAGATAATAATATTTAAATTTTTTAGGCACACAACACATATTACAGTTACACGAGCACAGGTATTCAAAAAATAATAAATAAATAAATTATAGGTACATTTCCATACATTTTCGTAGAAGGCCTGCTGGCATATTGAAGCCGGTCCCTTTTGTGCCGTACGTTTCTATTCTCTTGCCGTCTCACTTAGATGCTAGGTGCCAAGCTAGGCATCTAGCAGTGCCACTGCGGCTTAACTAAATTCGTCACGTATGTACAATGTTCTCGTTACCGCTCCGCCGCCCTCTGTGAACGTGAAGTAGCAACTCTCTCATTTCACACAAGCCGCTTAAGTTTTTGCCCTTATTATCAACACACTTAATTAGTAAAATAATACGAATTCCTTTTTTTATTCTTAGAGTTTTATTCCCGGCCAGACAGTATATTTACCATTTACCTTTAGAAAGAAAGAAAGAAAGAAAGAAACGTTCATTCGACACACAAGAGAAAAAAGAAAATACACAAAACAATATAAATTAGATGTGTCGAAAAGGGGCACCTTTTCTCAGCATTTGTCGTGACAGCCAATTTAAATAAAATTATTAAAATTATAAATAAATATCGTGTCGATGGTGCAGCAAAGCTGAAGTGGAAGTGGTGAGTCATATTTGCCGGATGCATCCAGACAAATGGACCCAGAACGACACTCAATGGATTCCTAAAGATAGGTATCACCAAACAGGACGACGATTTAGCGAGCCATGCTAGTGTTTGGCAGACTCGCCCTCACCAGATAAACATAAGGAACTTGGGAGAGACCATTGCCCAGCATTGGGACATGATGGGTTAAAAAATTCAGCATTGATTTGATGCAAAATCGAGTTTGTGACTCCTTTCACAATTTTTCTTTGTATATTGTTCTCATACTCGGACTGGGCCATCCACGTCCCTGAAATACTCAACTTGTATATAATACAATAGCCAACAGGTTTGTCGTAAGAGGCGACTAATTCCTGTAGCACGAGACGGGCAGCAGCGTCTGCGTGCGAAATATTATAAAAAACTGCGCTCGCCAACCCGCCTGCCAAGCGTGGCGAGTATTGGCAATCCCCCTTTTCGGGGAGGCCGAAGGTTCCGCAGTGGACATCCTACGGCTGAAATGATGATACAAGACAATGTATGCGCTATTACCATTGGTGTACTGCCAAAAATAACGTGCAATAATGCCTATCTAGATTTAGCTATGTGATAATGTGAAAATACATGCTTTATGCTTGGATTTAGCGTTAAAGTAAATATATGCTTAAAAGTGGCATGACAATATCTAAAATAGATTAACAAAAAGAGATAGAAAGAGAGAGAGAGAAAGTCTACGAGAAGTATGTGTATCAGAAATGTGCTAGAGATACACAGATAGATACTCTTGATTGCACACCATACAAAGTAAATAACATATGATTTTTTACAAAAAGACGTACAATTTAAGTGGTATTATCGCTAACAGGGATCTCTTCCAGACAACTTTCAGGTAGAGGACAACAATAGATAAAAGAGAAGGTGGTGCAGAGTTTTTATAACTCTACGTTAGGTACCTGATACAAAAAAAAATATTAAATAATAACCTTACACATAAATATATACACTAAACATACCTATTATACTACTTGATATGTGCAAGGAAATGTCGAGACTAACGGTATAGGTACAGAGATAGAAATAACAATGCTCATTTTGATAGAATCAAATTTTAATGTAAGATTGTCATTCGTTGTTGAAGATTATATTTATTCACAACTTCTGATATTTAGGTACTAGCATGTGGACCTACAGTTCATTTATTTAGTGTCGTATATGTTAACTACTTACTTCGAGACGGCAAGAATTCGTTTCGTTTGGAGCTTAAATATTCTGTCAAGAATGAATCGTAGTGGATGGGCCGCTATGCATTAATAACAGAGAGAGAGATAACAGATGCATTATGAAGATGAAATGCAGTCACACGTACTACTTTCGTGTGTCTTCTCTAATGCCGTTTGCTTATGCAGCCGGGGTATATAGGCTTCTATAGCACAATATACAATGATACAGTGAGCTCGTTAATTCTTGTGATGGCAATGGTTGCCTGTAAGCATCTGTCAAGTGTTCACTCACAGGCATATTGGCATTAGGCGCCATAAGCCAATAGGCCAATTTTTTTGACCGGTGCTTGCAGCTACTGGCGCCATCTCAAAAGGGAAGATAGATATTAGAAAAACATCGATGTTAGCATCGATTTATAAAACATAGATGGAGGTAAGATAAATACTAAAAAGCAAATATCGATGTTGGTGTACCAGAATAATCCTGGGATAGGCAAAGGTTGTTTTTTTAATAAGGCTATGATGATTTTATGTTCTGCCTTTAGGTACCTATACAGTTCTGTTAAATATGTAAATTCTGAAATAAAAACATTTTATTTTTTAAACAAACCTCGACATTAATGGATTTTCAAAGGAATCTGGTGGCAAAAACCCACCAACAATGAAATTCCATACCAGTTTGGCGCTAAGAGTGGCGCGGTAAGGTCGACTTTGCTCTAAGAAGGTTGACAAAATAATAATCACATCATATTACAAGCATTTTTGGGTAAACTTACTTAATGTACCTCTATTATGTCTTCTTGATGAAAGTTTGTAACTTTAAAGTCGAATGTTTGAGTTTGTGAAAATATCGTGACGTTTTCTAAAGATGCAATGAAGAAAATGGTTTAGGTAGGGCTTGAATAAATTAGTCACCACCATGTAATTTCAAAACTTGGTTAACACCAAGCACGTCTGCAGTTGACAAATATAGGCATAATAAAGTTCTAAGATTTTTTGGATCAATTAATCAACTAGTGCTTAATACTCAATAAAATAGATCAGTCCACTTGTTATATTTTTTTTGCGGTAATATTGCACAATATTTTATTGGTTTGTATTCTACGCTCTTTTAACACACATTTATTAACTTCTCTTGTAACTAACTAACTTATTATAAATAAACAAAATAGTTTTTACAAACACACCAATAGGCTAGTTTCCTGGGTCAAAAAAAGATTATTCTATTTAGTCCGTCAGTTAGATTATTAAAAAATATTAGATCCATGTTTTGTCTTTTGTCAATCAAACAAAAAATGAGGAAGATAAAGCGCATCAAAGTGAGCACGTGAGTGAACACGCAAAAAGTGTCGCAAGCCGTGACGTTACGCGGAACTTTAACGGGGTACCTATATCAATTTTTTTGTTTGATTGAGAAAAGAAAAAATACGTGTCCATATAAACTAAACATCCATGACTTAGGTACAAATGCTCGTGCTCATCGCACAAACATTTGCCCCTTGCGGGATCTGAACCCGCAACCGCTTTTGTAGTCCGGAGCGCGAACCACTACACCAGACGGTCGTTGAACTATGTAGTTCTAATAATAGTAATGTAATTGTAATAAATCTTAGAGAGTGCGCGCACGGGAGACTTTTGTCGCTGGGACAAAAAAGTTTTTGTCTCTGTCGCGTCGCGTCTCCAAAGAGGGGTGCGCGCACGAAGGAGACAGAGACGAAACTTTTTTTAAAATTCGAAGCGTCATTCGCTTGTATAAAGAATAATTTTTTTTAAAATTTTATAATTGTGTTTTACGGCTCTGGGTTCCAGCCCTTTTAAGCCATATGTAGAATACATGGAGAGCAGTGCTGCCAGACGTGGGATAAATAAGCTAGATTCACGATATTTTGAAATGTAATGTAATAGAAAAAATAATAATGTATTGCACGATAAATCTACGAAAATCTGTGACATTTTGCTCAGTTAAGTAAAAGAAAATTTTATGAAATTTTAATCTGTGTATTTGAATACATTTTACCTTTATTTGGACCACTTTGACTCTGACAGCAGGATAGTAAATATAATTTCTTTGCACTACGAAAGAGATAGACTTTTAGCGTAAAAATATCTGCCATTTTTTAATCTGTATCTGTACTTTTTTATTTAGGCGATAGTTAATAGGAGTTGTCATTTCATACCAAATGTAAGTGAAAAATCACTTACTAGTTTCGGAGAAAGATGATTCGTATTTGCTGCTCTTTAAGATATGTGCTCGATGCTTGTGCAGTAAGTACTGCAGTAATTTAGTTAACAAAAACTTGTAATTTTAGAAAGTAATCAAGTAACATGATTTAAACTTTTGAGCCGTACATTCTGTTCCTTTACTAGTAAAATCTAGATTTGGTAGTTACAAATACAGTAATTTTTTTAACTGGGGATGCGATAACACGATACTTTTGAGCCGTATATTCTGTTCTTTTACTAGATTTGGTAGTTACAAATACAATAATTTTGTTAACTGGGGAAGCGATAACACACGATCATTTTGCAGTAAAACTAGGATAATTCTTAACCTATGAATCTGGCAACACTGGCGGAGAGACACAATTTTGTCCAATGTTTTTCATTTAACTAAAAAACATTGGTTTTTATTTTGAAATTTCGATGGTCTTAGAAAAAGTTGTATTTGAGCACCAAAACAAGACACTGAGTATTTGGATTTACATGTTGTTTAATTATTTTTATTTGTGAGGTCTAGAACCCAGAGCCGTAAAACCTAGTATTTAAAAAAAAACAAAGACACAATTTTGTCACCCGTGCTGGTCAGGGAACAAAAAAGTCTCCCAGTTGTCGCGTCGCAACGTGCGCGCACCTCCATACATAACAGAGGACTTGATATGAGAGACAAAAACGTCGCAGCGACAAAAGTCTCCCGTGCGCGCACTCTCTAAGAAGTAATTTTTAAGCTACTTCTAACTGACGTATCGATTTAAAACTTTGTCAGTATTTGACATTCAGATGACAATACAATAATTTGACATCATTGTGCTAAAGACGTATTTTTGAAGCATTAGAAAGAAATGAATCTCGAATTCGAACACGAAAACAATTATTCGTGTATGAAATTCATTTCTTTTGCTCACGAATGCATACATTTTTGAATCACTTGAAATAAGTGTTGCTATTAAATTGAAATCTTATAACTATTTTCGATTTACGCAGAAAATATTATGATACGGAATGCAAAAACTCGTAAATTTTAAAATCCGGTAGTGAATCGCTAAAAACGGAACGTATTAGTGTTCCGTACGTACCTATTAAGTCCTAGTTTTAAATGACTTGACAAATTCCTGATTAATTATTTCTCTTCTCTTTTAATTGCATTATTAGCAAATATTTTTTTAATTTGAATTTGAATTCGTCGCATCCGACAGGGTCCATAATAATATTATCTACTACTACATGTAATATTATGCATAAAATATGCTATTGTGCATTGAATTTGAAAAATATGTTTAATGTTTAATCAATTTGGGATAGTTAAATATTTTTACAACCGGCCAATCTGGAAATCACTAGGGGTGGCCTATGTTCAGCAATGGACGTATTGTAGCTAAAATGATAATGATGATGATGAAATATTTTCAATATGATGTCTATCGGATACTATTACTTAGGATCAAAACATTATTAATGTTAGATTTAACAGTAAAACACTTAAATTAATTCATAAGGTTAATGTCTAGCTCAGTTAGAAGAGGATGTAAGTTCGATTGCAACTGAGGCGGTCTAAGTTTTTTCAAATAAAATAACCCCTCTAACGAGATCCACATTCATCCAATCACTGCCGATACGAAAGTTTCGAGAGCATGATGACGTCACCTCATTAGTATCAAAGGAAAGCTTTTTATACCTATGGTTCAAGAGCCATTATGTAATCAAGTGCTTCTTTGAAAAGTTTGTTATAAGTTTATTCAGGTTGTAAGGTATCTCAAGATAGTGTATGTATATGTATACTTGTATGTATACTTTTATTTACTGCAAGTGACTTTAATAATTGTATTTCTTTTTTATTATTACGATCGTTTCAATTTGTTTTTGTACGCCTACTAAGGCAGATTTTAATTTGTTTTTTGAATTGTACGCCAAGAAGGCAGGACACGGTTAGTTCTAAGACAAACCCTTGTAAGACCAATGTACACCTGTGCTCCACAATAAAGATTTATGATTTATGATTTATATAAAACAACAATTTTTCATTAAATGGGCAAGATATTAAAGTATTTTTCCATTTCCGCTCCAAACATTTTTTTTTACTAAAGAGTTTATACAAGAACTGAAAACAAAGACCTGCCATTTGAATTTAGCTAGCAAGCTAGAAATAAAGCAGCCATTACCAATAAAAAAAAACAAAACAAAAAATAAAAGTAACGAAGGAGCATAAAAAACCAGAACACTTAATTCAGGTGACATTTATTTGAAGTATGTTTTTCTATTTGGTACTTGGACCAAGCTACCTTTCAGAGCCGTTTAATTAGGCGTTGCATTCGCTTTTGCACAGATGGCGGCCTTTTCAACCTGACTAGACTTAACGCACTCACTAAAATGTTGTATGCATTAATATCAGAAATCATGTATGCTGACGACTTGAGCTTTCTAGCGGTGGGGATTCTACTTTGACTTATGTCGGATTTTTATCAGATTTGTTGCAAATTTGCCTTGTAGATCAGCGTTAAAAGGACTAAGGTGACGTCCTTAGATATTCAAGGTCACGAGGTTCAGTTTATAAGGTCATAACCTAGCACCCTGTATAAATTGATCATTAATATGTATTTTGTTTGTTTCAGTATGGCTCTACTTTGTATTCGTGGCAAACAGCTATGTCCTGAACGTTTTTTCTTAACTGAACTCATTTAGTTCTGTCAACGAATGTAAATGAACTCCGAACAAATGAAGATCGGCGTGTTTTTGACCAAGTTTTATAGTTTTGTTTTTACTAAGTGATTTTATAACTGAATAAATATATTTTCACGGTGAATTTTATTATATTTTCTAAATATGATAATAAACTCGTTCAATAATCACACCATTTATCTAGCCCCATACCACATCAGTAAAGCAAGGAACAAAAACTAAGCTATCTATATAAAAGTACAATCGCGCAGTGATGTCACTATTACACTAATAAAACTAAAATAGTTATAATTAAATAAAATATATAAAATAATGATAAATAAGAATTTTCGAAAAATATTGATAAATACCTTACTTACCCATTAAAGTCGCATGCTAGATAAGGAAATCCGATATGTACCGTGACGTCACATCACACACCCGCCATACATTTTTCATAGTAAAAGTTGTTTTAGAAAGAGACAAGTATACCTCAATTTCTAAATACTGTATTACGTTTGTTTTTTACCCAAAATCCTTTTTTTTTTACTATTAGCACTATAATTTTATGTATTTTTTTATAAATGTAGTAAAAACACTATATTCATTTCGTGCATATTCCCCATTAAGGGAATTAGGCCTCTGGTCGTCTTACCTTGTGTTGGCCAATAGACATTTAGTTATAATAAGCCTTCCGAAAATTAATCTCCACCTATGAAAGGCATATTATGATAAACTTAGGTAATAAACAAATTGGGCAAGTGGGTGGACGTCTTCAGTTGCGCGTGCTGGTACGTGGACATAACTTTAAAAGCTTTCTGCCCCACCGGCCGTCAGTTCTACGTGCTATGTGCCCTACCCACTGCCATTTTAACTTGCTAATCCGTCGGGCTATATCAGTGACTTGTCCGTTTATATCCGTAACAGACGCTCCGATTTGGAGCCGACCAAATCGGGCCAACCTTCCAACCACTCCCAACATTGCTGCTACAGACATTCCGACGGTGGGCTATCCAACCGTCCAGTTGCCTCTTGCTACGGCCGCGGCAGAGTACGGACGTCATGCCGCCTGTTTTTTACACGACTGCCCAAATAGGAATATAATATTTTTAGGGATCATATATGCGTATGTATGCATGTGTGTGAGTTTATTTATTTCACCTTAACGACTAAACGCCTTAATCGATTTTGATGTATGAGGTATCGTTATAATCCTGGATAACATAGGCTATATGCTTAAACATACTCTTCGATGACGAATTATTATTAAAGAAAAATAATAATTAAAAAATTACAGTCACCTTTGCGTCTCTCGTTGGCAGCGTTGCAAATGCGACAGAAGGATTTGGTTGGAAAAATTTGGTTTGAGCCAACCAAATCGGAAGACGACCACGTCCGACCAGTATTAATAATAATTAGGTTGGGCCAACCGCCGTACGCACGTTCCGATTTGGCTGTAGTCGGCTGGTTGGTTCCAACCAAATCGGAGCGTCTGTTACGGGTATTACGGATCTCCTTATTTCTTATCTTATCTCACAGGAAGCCGCTGGATGCAGGCCGATTCCAATCTGGAAGTCATTGGAAGAGGCCTATGTTCAGCAGTGAACGTTCTATGGCTAAAATGATGATAAACGATTAAACAATAAATAAAAACTTTATTTTTAATAACGTAAGTGTTTAGGGTTAGTTCGATAATTGCACATTCAGTTAGTTTGATAATTGCGAATTTAATCTTAAGCTAGGATGTTGTAGATTAATTAATTGTCTCAAAATATTCAAGAATTACATTAAATCTTAGATTTGTATTAAAAAATTTATAAATCGTATAAAGCATTCAGCGTTAGCCATTTTCAAAGTGCCGACCTCAATTTAGTGTACGGGAGCTATTTTACCTATATGAGCCAGGATTTTATTATATTTTTTATGCTCATTGCGTAACAATTCTACGCGACTACTAATACTACGCGAATCTAGGAGTTATGTCTAATATCAGTCTATGTGGGTTTCTAGTTTCTAGCATGATGATAAACCATTATTTAAAAAAATAATATATAATATCAAGGAATGTAGGTAACCATAATAACAAAATAAACCTCATTCCCAAGTTCACGCCTCGTTTCACCTTTTCATACAGTCACTCAAAAAAGTTTTCCTTACTCTTGAAATATAAATACAAACCAAATGTGTGTGCTTTAGTTGGTACATACGAAATCTCAGGAGGAATTTGTGTTCTTCGGCGAGTTTATTCGCACAAATGTGAATACTAAAGTATCTCTTCGAATTTTTACCACACGATTTTGAATATCTCAAATCATACAGATAAATATTATTTATTCCTATTAAATATTACACTTATTATGTACAAATAGTTCTTTATAATAAACCTTAACACAGTTTATACATAGTCAGTACTTGTATTCAAGTATTCAAGTATTTATTTTGCTTACCAAGTGTGTACAGATTGTATGTATGTTACCAGGACTTAGTATGTTCATCTAGACACCTCAAGGTCTGTAGCAATTTTCAAAACTACAGGAATTATTTCCCCTGATTGACTTTATTCGGTTTAATTTGATGTGGAATTTAATTGTAATTATTAGGTAGATTGTTTGTTATTTCTTAATTTACTCGTTGATCATCATCATTTTAGCCATAGGACGTCCACTGCTGAACAAAGGCCCTCCCCAGTGACTTTCAGATTGGCCGGTTGGAAGAGGCCCGCAACCAGCGGCTTCGTGCAACCTTTTACCGTTTTGACGACCTCCGTAGCCGAGAGGCGAGCATACCGGACTTGGTGTCGCTATCTCTGAGGTCCCGGGGTTCGATTCCCGGTCGGGTGAGTGTAAAAAAATAACTTTTCTATATTGTCTCGAGTCTGGGTGTTGTGGTACCGTCGTTGTTTCTGATTTCTGTAACACAAGTTACAGAGCAATGTATGTGATGTTGTCCAATATTTATTTATTTATTTTACCAGGTCGTCTGTCCACCTTTTACTCGTTGATAAGGAAAGTAAAATAAATGTAGTCATCATCATAATCTTAACCCGTCATCATCAGCCCACGTCGGTCTACTGCTGTAAATATGCCTCAATTAAATTAAATTAAATTAAATAAATATTTAACAACATCATTTACATAGCTCTGATCCTAAGGTAAGTAGCTAATGCGGTTGTGTTATAGAAATAAAAAAAAATAAAAAACCGTCTTCAAAAAACTAAAACGCTAAAAATAATCTTAACACTTAAGTACCTAATCAGTTACTTTTGGAGTCGGTGCCAGTCGATGAGAGATCAATGTTTTCGTTTGCACCGATCGCGATGTCATGTGTCAAATTGCTATATTTCCATAGAATTCCATACTAGCGAAATTAAGTATTTAAAGTAAAATCATTATGGGTCACAGTACGTGCTGTGTTATAAAGTGTAGAAACAATTTGAAAACCAGTTCGTGCATGTTTTATTCGTTTCCAACATCAAGATGGATAGAAATAAATGGATAGCTACTGTGAAAAGAAAAATGTTTGTAGGGGGTTTGTGTCACAGACGTTTATCTTATGATCATAGCTGTTATTAAGTAGCTTTGTCCGTTGGTTCTAAGCCCTTTAGCGTCTCTCACATGCTGTGCTAGTACTAATTCTTTCCCTTTTTGCACCAGTTTGGGGTTAGAAAGTTATATCATGTTGTATTGATTCAAATCCCGTACGTATTATAACATTTATATTTTAGTTCAAGTAAGAAAATCACTTATAATAATATGCACAAACTATTTAGATATTTTCATCTAATTTCGATCAAAAACTATTCGAAAATCTTTCTCAAACCATCCAGTTGCCATAATTTGAGAGATCTTAGTCCACAATAATTGTGGTCACTAGGGGCGCTGTCATTCGCGCACACAGCGAATACGCCCTCTTCGGGCACTTATAAACGTCCCAAAAATATAGCTTTGCCCTACCACCGCTTCGGGACTACATAGCGGTTGGTGATGAGAATAAACGGCGCAACAAACTCAGTCACCTTTGTCAGTCATTACAGTTACATGTCATGTAGTAAGTGCGAGTTAAGCGGATAGTCCATGCATTCTTGTCGTTTATAATCGTCTACTTTATAATATCCTTTTTTCATAAGAATTTTTTATGTGAATTTTGAACTTATGAATAGGTAGATCAACAAGAGCATGTGGCACTTTATTGATAGATATATAGATATTTTTTATTTCAATTTGCACTTGTGAAAGTTATAACATAACATATTTAAGTAAAATTAATAAGACAACACAGGAAAACAAAACAATTTCAACATTTCATTGAAAATAAAATAAAACAATTAATTGAGAAGTCTTAGGTGGAGTGAGACTGTCTAAATTGTGTATTGAAAAATGTAATACATTGCCTCAAGAATGAATTACCAACTTTGAAGCCTAAAGAAACGGAACGAACGAATGTTTGTATTTAATTAGATTACATCAACAAATAATCATGTTCGATTAACTCGAATCGTAGTAATCAATATTAGTCAGGCATTAGCTATCCGTTTCCGTAGCACCTGATTCCAACTTTAGCCGGAAACGGAAGTGAGCAGTCCTAGCTATATTAGGATGCAGATCACAGCGTCATAATTACAGGTAGCGGTAGCTGAGAGAACTAATTCTGGACCGTATTATTCAGGAGTGAATAAGGTGAACCCAAACTAATATAAATGCGAAAGTATCTCTGTCTGTCTGTATGACGCTTTTAATGAAAAACTAAGGAACTGATTTTAATAAAATGTTTTAGGAAGACAGCTTTAACCTTAGACACATACGGTTATTATTTAAATTCCTAATATGGGATGCAGGGCAATTGACAAGCGCTATTCCACGCGAGCGAAGCCCGCGGGCACAGCTAGTATGAAATCGGTAATGTTCCAATTTTCTAGAGACTGGTGACTGTTGTTATCTGAATTAATAAAAGTCAACCCTATGGGAATTTTTCTTTTGAAGCCACACACGCAGTCAAGTTTAAAAAAAATACAACTCATTCTCCCTCGTAAACACCCTATATACTTGTGATGGTGTTTTCGTCGCAATACGACTGATGAGTTCCCATTGATATGCATGAAACAGGTGTTCCAATTGGCTGAATTGATTTGATGTCGGCCCAAATCAATATTAATTGTTTATTAAAGATAGATTATTGGAATTGGAAAAAGTATTTCGGTTTAAATTCAATAGGTATTCGTTGTAGCTATTTTTATAATGGGTGGAGACGATCCAATCGTACAATAAATGAATACACAGTTTGTACTAGTCAAATTAACTTTTACTATGGAAGAAACTTTGAAAACGTAGAAAATTCGATGCTCCATTCAAAATGGTCTATGTTAATAGATATTTAGTTGTAAGTTATTATTTTCTTTTTCTTAAACGTTCAAAGCCAAAACGTATATTAAATTATAATTTGCGACGTTCCGACGCCAAAACTGTTCATTTTACAAAAAAAAATGTTTGTACATAAATTGTAGGAAATTTTCTCATTATAAATTTTTTGTAAGGTGATATTGCCAAAACACTGATATTAGGCGCCATTTTTGCAATATGGTGGCGCGAGCGGCGAAGTTACGAGGTGGAAAAATTGGAATTCGGAAAGAGCACATCGAAATCTATAAAATTTCTGATTTTTAAAACTCCCGAAATACTTTTCAGGTAACCTCTTTTTTATCAAATTACTTTACTATAATGTAAGACGTCTTCTCGTCCAAAATAATTCAGCGCCTAAAGACGAAAGTCTACAACCAGTGTGTGTTACCAGTGATGACATATGGAACTGAAACGTGGCCTCTCACTATGGGCCTCATAAGAAATCTCAAGGTTGCACAGCGTGCTATGGAAAGGGCTATGCTCGGTGTTTCTTTGCGACATCGAATCAGGAATGAGGCGATTCGTAAACGAACAAAAGTTGCTGACATAGCCCGACGCATTAGCAAGCTGAAGTGGCAGTGGGCGGGGCACATAGCACGTAGAACTGACGGCCGATGGGGCAGAAAGGTTCTGGAATAGAGGCCACGTACCAAGCGCAGCGTAGGACGTCCACCTACAAGGTGGACAGACGACCTGGTAAAGGTTGCAGGAAACCGCTGGATGCGGGCCGCTTCCAACCGGCTAATCTGGAAGTCACTGGGGAGGCCTAATTTAAGCAGTGGACGTCCTATGGCTGAAATGATGATGATGATGAATGTATGACTAGTAAAAACTGCGTTTTCCTTTATTGTCGTACTATGATCGTCTATGATGTTTAGTTTACTGGGAGTTATACAGTTTATATATATATATATATAGTTAGTTAGTTATATATATATATATATATATATATATATAGTTATTATGTATATATATACTATAGTTTATATATAAAAAATCTCTATTTCCCTTGGTCATCGCATCACGCGTGAACGGATAAAACAATTTCGCATATTTTTTTGTTGTGTTAATTATTGTCAGGAGAAGGTTATATATATGTATAGGTTCTTATGAAAGAAAAAATGAAAAATATTGTGAATAAACTAAAGACCACACAAACGAGGTCGCGAGCATCAGCTAGTAGTTTATAGGCCCTGTTGTTTTTTTTGACGGCCCAATAATGGATATGTCTGGGAAATAAGATACGAGGGATTTAGTGACATCCCTAGGGAAATCACGAAGTCACGGAAGATCTCGAATATTTTAATTTGTTACGTCTCACTGAAATCTAATTCTCTAGTTCTAATAATAGGACAAAATATCTACCTCTCCTTTTTTTCATTTCTTTACCTGTCGATGCATAAACATTTGCAAACTATTGTGTCGTTGTGGAAGGGTTATCAGAAGGAAATTTATTCTAGAATGGAGACCGTGTACGCGCAGCGTAGGATGTCCACCCACATGGTGGAATGACGACCCGGTAAAGGTTGCAGGAACACGCTGGATATAAAATAATAACTTATATTAAAAAAATATTACTCATCACACAAGTGAAGTGTGACAGTCTGGTGCCTGACAAAGGTATAGAAATACCTGTATTGCAGGTCACCAGGTCCGCTTATCAGATCTGGTTGATTGAGTAACGGTCTAAGCAATACCTAATTGCAGAGTAACAATGAATGATCGTGTAACTTAATAATACTATACTCAATAATATTCATCTATTGACGACCTCCGTAGCCGAGAGGCGAGCATACCGGACTTGGTGTCGCTATCTCTGAGGTCACGGGTTCAATTCCCGGTTGGTCAAAGATTTAGATTATTTATTATTAGATTAGATTTAAAAAATATAGATTGATTTCGACGGTGGTCATCATCATGGAGACTTAAATCCTAAATTAAATATCAATTGCTAATTAGCGTAACTATTTAAAATAAGTGGTTGTATATGAGCAGTGAAATCACCCCTTTTAATAAGGACTTAACATATATTTTTAAACATTAACAGCATTATTCATAAAAAGCGGCTTGTCAATTAAGCATTATTTAGCTATTAAATGTCAAATTAAAAAGAAACGCAACCTTCTTCAAAAAAGGAGAAGGATCTATGTTTGGCTGGATGTATTTTGTTATTTAGTTTTTTTAAGTATGTATGGTCACAGATATTTTTGTTACAATTCAATTTGTTTTTTTTATTATTTTAATCTCAGGGAAAAGAAAATCCTTAAAAATATAGGTACTTAATGTGTTTTGTTAGCTTTTACAAACCTATTCAGGTGTTTGCGTCTGGGAGTCATCATATCATACTGCTGAACTGATGATGAAAGCCACAGTCCTTAACGATTACAAGTTAGTGGGTAATACTTTGTCGATAGATCGTAAGTATTTATTAGTGCCTTGGGCAGACGTCGGGCTTACGAGCTTACCAGCACACCTCATCATTATTTCAGTCATGGGACGTCCACCGCTGAACACAGGCCGCCCGCGGGGGGGATTGCCAATACTCGCCACGCTTGGCAGGCGGGTTGTCGAGCGCAGTTTTCTATAACATTTCATACGTAGACGCTACTGCTCGTCTCGCGCTATAGGAATTAGTCGCCATTTACGACACGCCTCTTATTGGCGAAAAGGATGGGTATTCTTTATGGCGGTCCCCACACGGCTTACCTAGAAATTAGCAAAATAAGAAAAGTTTGCTTCTCAATTTGACTTAGAAATAGAAAACGTTTATTTGACTCACATGAAGGAAAAATACATAACAATAATACTATAAAGGGTATAATTTGACTTAGGTATTCGACGCAAGGCTAAGGTCTGGGATTAGTCCAATGGTAGCGACAGTAAAATAAATCAGACCTAATTTCAACTAAAGTAAGCTTTTATATTTCCAAACTAATTTAATAAGAAGATGTGTTGTAGTAAACATTATTTTTCGTTTTTTAATATTCACATATTTTTAAAAATGGTTTTTAGTTTTTACTTAATATAACTCAAAATTAAGTGTTAGATGGAAGGATTTTGTTGAATAACTCATGAGAGCTGCAGAGCTTGTTTAATTGGATTTTGTATTTAAGTAACAGCTTAATATGTGGATTAGCTTTAAGTCATAAATCATTTATTCCAGTAACAAAATACATTGTGTAGGAAAACATTGAAATCAATAACATTAAACAATCATCACAAATATATACGAATTACATTATTTATTACAGTCACATTATCATAAAATATATCGGGTCAGAATAAACATTATAATATAGTTGATTAAATTAAACATTCAAAATATACTCATAATATAATTTTAATTGAATTAATATTTATGTCAATGTCGTGAATTTAATTTAAACATTATTAACATAATCCTCTACACTATAAAAACAGTATTCCAGTAGATAAACCCTCAGTCTATTTCTAAATACATTCGGATTAATTTCACTTTTGAGATCTTTTGGCAATTTGTTAAATAGTCTCACTGCCTGATATTTGACGCTATGTCTAGCTATCCTTAGTTTTGGCTGTATTATATTCGTCATGTCTTTTCTTCTAGTCTCGTGGCGCTTTACCCTTTCTTCTATGGTCTCATGTCTTAAATGGCGTTTATGAATAAAAGCTTGCTTAAAGTTAACTAACGTGTATGAATGTGACTTTATGGAACTAAGAAGACGTTTCATCATTTAGTGATTGAATTCAGTATAACACTCTTGACGATTTGTCTATCTGACTGGCTGCTCACTCCGCAATCCATCACAAAGCACTCCGGATATTGATCTACTGCACTAGTGGTCGCTTGTAACCGGGTCGAGTGTGTGGGACTTAAAGAAGGGTTCAGTACAAAATATCTAGCCAAATAACTTAGCTGTGTTTCCAATATATAAAAGCAAGATTTTATTTTATTTTTATTTTATTTATTAGGAAACTCAACAGCTTTATTTTAACAATCATGCTTAAATGAAAATCTTACAAAAAACACTTAGCCAATAACAGAGTTTCACAACGTTGATTATGTTTACGAGGTGTGTACTAGATAAATAGGTAAGTATACAAATAGTGCAGTGATTAGCATAATGAGTGTAAATGTTATTTTTAATACAAATTTTAAGTTTTAAGTTGAATGTGCAGCAGTTATTGAATGAGGCAAGTTGATAATTGATTTTGAAAAAATAAACTAATAGAATCATACCATTATTATTCATTTTAATAGAATATATATTTTTTAAGTTTATATATTATATACATAAATATATATAGATATATATTTATAATTATACTATGACATTAAGTTAATTGTGAATAGTCTTAATATTATTCTTACACCATTTATACCTAATACTTACTAAAAATTAAGAACATGCGATCCAGATATATTGGTGTTGATGGTCACCTAGCTAACTATGGAGTGAAGTGGTACACGATACAAGATATAAAAGCATTGTGCCGTGTGGGGACGGCCGTAAAGAATACACTTCCTCACTGCCAACATAAGGCGTGTCGTAAGAGGCGAATAATTCCTGTAACACGAGACGGGCAGCAGCGTCTGCGTGCGAAATGTTATAAGAAACTGCGCTCGCCAACCGGCCTGCCAAGCGTGGCGAGTATTGGCAATCCCCCCCAATAAACGTCATTGGGGGAGGCCTGTGTTCAGCAGTGGACGTCCATGGCTGTAATGATGATGAAAAGCAAGATAGACACTGCAATTACACTTGTGCGATACGTTGTTTGTTTATGGAAAAAAAAACACTTACTACAAAAAAAAATATATTTTAAGTAGTTAACCAGTTATTAAAGAATTTAAAAGTTTTTATTCGCACTGACTAGAAAAATAAATGATAAATGTGTAATTATAAAAAGTAATTTAATAGCTTTTAGTTATTTTTAAGTCAGTTGTTTCAGTTTTAAATTAACTTATTTTTAAATAAGTAAATATTGGACATCACATCACATACATTGCTCTGATCCTATAAGTAGTTGTTCAGAAACAAAGACGGTACCACATCACCCAGACCCAAGACAACATAGAAAAGTTAGTTTTCTATATTGACCCGACGCAAATCGGAACTTAGTTCTAGCCCTATATTTCGAGATTCATCCAAAATTTCATATCCGTAAGCGATGTCTATGTGTGCGTTGCTCAGTTGACTTAACTTCTGACACCTATAACTATTATTCTGTGACAATACCGTCTGACTCCGCTGGAAGTTTTCAACAATTTAAAATAAATAAAAAAAACTGTACTAAAATTATTTCATAGTACCTACAAGTCAAATAACAATACTGTGTCTCCTATTTTATGTTTTTTTTAACTTGAGTTAGGATGAGACTATTATTATATAATAACTGTAAATAGTACTTACTTGTTTACAGCCTATATCAGTTTATAGTATACGACGAACAATAACAACATTATACATTTCAATTAGGTAAGTAGTACAAGTTAATAAATTCATTACTATGGCCAAAATAGTATGCAAAAATTAAATATGTATTCTACAATTTAAAGAAAAGTAATGTTTGTGCCGTACCAAGAACAACACACATAACATACCAGAACCAAGGCTGTGTCAACTAGTGCGTACCAGACGTAAATGTTTCATCATCATCATCATCATGTCAGCCATAGGACGTCCACTGCTGAACATAGGCCTCCCCCATTGACTTCCAGATTGGCCGGTTGGAAGCGGCCTGCATCCAGCGTCTTCCTGCGACCTTTACCTTTACGTAAATGTTTATTAGAAAGTAATTATCCTGAAAATAATTGTAACATTTCAATAATTATGACGACCGTCTGGTGTAATGGTTCGCGCTACGGACTACAAAGCCAGTTTTTGATTGTTCGAATCCAGCAATGGGCAACGCCGTGTGGGGACGGCCGTAAAGAATCCCCTCCCCCACCATCAACAGGAGACGTGTCGTAAGAGGCGACAAATTCCTGTAGCAATAGACGGGCAACAGCGTCTCTACGTGCGAAATCTTATAAAAAATTGCGCTCGCCAACGCCCTGCCAAGCGTGGTGGGTATTGGCAATCCCCCCGATGATAAGTCATTGGAGGAGGCCCTTGTTCAGCAGTGGACGTTCTGTGGCTGACATGACATGATGATGATGATGAATGTTGTATAAAAAAATGTGTAGTAGGGCCCAAAAAATAAGGAAATAGCATAACATAGCAATGAACCTGTTAAAAAAAAACAATACGTTTTCTCTTGTTCCCATGGATGAACATAAGGACTAGCATATAATACCAAGGTTAGATCCGTCGGATCAAAATAACCTTTGAACTTCGACTTAATGAACAGTATGTCTATTTTTACCGGTCTATGTAAATTGATATTTTCACAATGGGCTTGTAATTAAAATTACATGTTAGCTGTAGGTCGAATACTTCGCGTGGGCCTAAAGGGTTAACGAAGCACTGACCTTACGTCCGCTTCGCTTCGGTAATTCTTGTTTCCAAAGGGTCCTAGGTTGGATTCACAGATTAGGTGAATTTAAAAAACTAACTTTTGTAAATTGATTCTTGTCTGGGTGTACTGGGAGACGCCCTTTGCAAAAAAATATGTATGGCACATCGTACAAGGATATTTATTTTTACAAACGACTAAATAATACCACAGAATACCTAATAGTACTACCGTACGTACAGAAGACTCACTTCCTAACAAAAGTCAGGTTTAGGTAAAAAATATACCTAGACTCGCCAGAGCTACCCGCCTGCAAGCAAAATTGAAACTTAAAACCGCGCGCGAACCACGAATTTTCTTCGCGCGCCCCAGTTTTATGACCGAGCTGCGAACGACGGCACGGGGTTGTCACTTGAGAAGTTTTTGTACCTAGTTGATTTATTAGTTTTACGATTAAAATAAGTAAATTAAGCATTACAAACGTTGATTCTGTAAACATATAAATTCCATCTGAATGTCGTGTGTTCGATTCCTACGGGTGTAGGTATTCCTTTGTAAACATTATCCTATCCTATTCTTAATATTGTTTCTGGGCTAATATAACTAATTAAGGATTTTTATTTTAACTATTACTACTTATTATGGACATGGAATTAAAGAAGAATAAATATTTCAATACGGTGTGAAATTTAACAAAATGTTAGCTCTGATTCACTATTCGTTTTATTCAGACAACCGGTAAACCAACAACATCTTTTATACGCATTATTATATTGACGTTTAGGCTAAGTAGAATACATTGCGGGTCAATTTGCAAAAGCAAAAAAAATATTATCAAGTATGCGCTCGTGCGACGTGACCGCGACTGTCGTGCGAGCCGAGCGACAGCCCACTGGCATACGCCGCTTCGGGCGGCGCGCTGGCCGAATATACCTAAACTGCGGAGTGACACCCCCCTGATAATACATTATTTTACCAGTAGTCACATGTAAAAATTAAAAAGAACACGTTGATTATAAAGCGTTACAGCTTACATTTTTGAAAAATATTTCATCCCTAAGGGTGGAAAAATAGGAAATGAAATCGGTGTTCAGCAGTTAAATTATGTTTGCACTCGTAAAATTGGTTTTGATTAGGATTTATCACTAAAATAGATGAAATAAGTTAATTTTATAAAAAAAAAATTAAAACCGACTTCAAAAAACTAAAAGGTTTGTTGATTTTGAAGTCGGTTTTTTTAAATAATTCAATTCTTGTATACTAAGGTCCTAGTTAATTTTCTCCTAGAAATTTAGGGATTGAGCGTACTACCAAAATACAGCAAGTTTTTCTATGGGAATATATCGAAACATCAGTTTGTATGAAACAATTTTTTTGGTAAAAATTTTACTCCTATGTTTTTTTTTTATTTGAGCATTAGAATAACTAAGACCACTCTTTAGAAAGAATATAATTATTAAACTAGGACCTACATTCGTTCAACCTGCCACCTATATCTAGGCGACGACCTTCGTAGCCGAGAGGCGAGCATACCGGACTTGGTCTCGCTATCCCGTCCCGGGCTCGATTCCCGGTCAGTTCAATGTAGAAAAATTACTTTTCTATATTGTCTCGGGTCCGGTATGGTAGCGTCTCTGTGTCTGATTTCTGTAACACAAGTGCTTTGGCTACTTACCATAGAATCAGAGCAATGTATGTGATGCTGTCCAAAATTTATAAAAAAAAAATTGCACAACTTTTAAAAAAAATTCTTTCAAAAGAATCTTCTCCTGGCAATAAATAACACAACAAAAAAAAATTTGCGAAATTGTTCCATATGTTCGCGCGTAATGCGATGACCAAGGGAAATAGGGATTCATTTATATATATATAGATATAGGTCCTCTGAAGGCTGTCTGGAAGAGATCGCTTTTAGCCATAAGACCGCCTAAATTGTGCATCTTTCTGTAAACACAAATTGTAACTTCTTGGTATGGTGTACAATAAAGAGTATCTATCCTCTTCCGGGCACTTAAACACGTCCTAAAATATAGCTTTACCCTACCACCGCTTCGGGACTACATATCGGCTGGTGATGAGAAGAAACGGCGCAACAAACTCAGGATATCTAGGCGCCAACCCTGAAAAAGTTTTATCACTAAAACGTAGAGTGTATGCGTCCCGGGGAATACGCCAGAAAAGTTACTTATATCCAAGCTAATGTACGCACAAAAATATTCTCTGGCCGGCAAAAGTTAAAGCATTAGGCGCCAACTCTCGTTAAAAGTTGCCAAATGGATAATGATGGAATGCCCACTGGCCATCCATTAGGTTTTTCAGACGTGGTTTAACTTTTTTATTTTGTGTCAGATGAGAAATAAACAGCCGGGACTTTGAGTGTGAAATCTATGTGGTAATGGCACTTGATTCTGACCTTTGTGATTAGCGACGTCACACTTACACACTAGAAGAGTTTTCGTACGAATTTCATTCGTGCGTCAACGTACGAATACTCCAACTTCTATGGGAGCACGCACACTAGCTGTGTGTGAGATTTTATTTAGGTAACTATTTATATTCGCACGTTTCCTTTTCGTACGAAAACGTACCCAAAATGCAAGCAGCTTTAATGCTACACACAGGCGATTTTTGAGCGTACGCGAAATCGCAAATGCCTAGCTGCTACAAGCGTGGCCTGAGCGTTATCGCCGCCATATTTAAAAAACTTATGATAAAACTGTAACTAGTCAAATCCTGTACATTAAAGATATTTTGAAAAAATATTTTGGAGGGCGCTATTATTAATACTGTCTGTCTGTCTGACTGTTTGTCTGTTTGTATCTTAGCCGCGCATCACACCGAAACTGCTGAATGGATTAAAATAAAACTTGGCACAATTTGAGTTAATTGTACGAGGTAGGACTTATGATCATTTTTATGCCGAAATTAGGCATGATTCCCTTGGATTTGAATGATAAATAATATTTTTTTAAATTGCTTGTAGTGCCACCTATACGGAGTAGTTGTGAGTGAATGAGTGACCATTCCAACCATATTTATTTTTCCTTCAAGATATGAAGGGTTATAGGACACTTTAGATTTTTTGTTTTACCCTTTACTTATGATAATATTTAAAAAAAATAATTAATTTTTAATTTATCTGATTGAAAAAACACGATAATCTGATATTGTACGGTAATAAAACAGTAACAGAGTTGTAGTTTCATACAAAAAGTACTGAATGTTTTGCATTAAATTTTAAAACGACCGTGTACGTAATAAACCTCTCCGGTCCAACGAGCCGGGAAATATAAAAAATAACCTTCCAATTCTGTCGCTCTCGGTGTTTGAACAAAAAAATATGGAAATGATAAAACCTTTGTTACTGCCAACGCCTACCGCGGACATTTCACGTTACACGTTAATGTTAACGTTTGCTATAATGATGCGACAAAAGTTTGAAGAAATAATTTTATCCGCAGTTTATCTACGCTTATTATTATTTACGAATTCTTCAGAGACCGAACCTAAATATCGCGAGTTTATAAATGATCAATTTAATACAGATATAATACACACAACAACATGGTCTAGGGATATATAAAACTTTTTTAAATAACTTAAAAAGTACTGGCCTTCCAAAAAAACTATTAATGACAGATTATAAAAACATTATTAAGTTCCTTTTTTAAATTCAAATTTGTATGTAGGTTTTGTTTTAAGATGAAACTCGCATTCATTGAATTTCTTCCAAAAAAGTAAATCTTCACGAATTTCTAACTTGATTAAAACTCCATAAATTTCTATAAATATTTGTCAAACTCATCTCCGGTGTTCATTTAATCATGCCACGTAGACCAGGAACGAAATGTTAAGAGCAGTGGGCATGATTCAAGCTGGCGCTACCCAAATTGCAGTTTCCGAAGCCATGAGGACCAGTCAGAGCGTTATATCCAGGCTTTAGTCACGTTATCGTGTCACGGGGGAAGTGGTGGAACGGCACCGAACGGAACGGAACGGAACCGAACTGGTTTGCTGGTAAGCGGTCAAACTTTGAGAAGACGACTGCATGAAGTCAACCTACGTGCTCGTAGGCCACTTCGGGTACCAGCGCTAAGGAGAGGCAATCGAGGAAGAAGATTACAATGGGCTATTGCACACGAAAACTGGAACCATTCTCAATGGTCACTTGTGCTTTTCACTGATGAATCCAGGTTTGGATTTCATCCTGATTCGCGAAGAGTATGCGTTTGGAGAGAACCTGGACGTTGGAATCGACTGCAGCACCCATAACAAGTTCATGCATATCAAGGTGGCACGATTATGGTTTGGGCAGGAATTCGTCTCGGCGGTAAAACGGACCTCGTTTGGATACAAGGCAATATGACTGCTCTAAAATACCGAGATGAGGTGCTAGAGCCTGTAATCTTGCCCCACAGACAGCAAATGGGACAAAATTTTCGGGACAAAAAACGAACCTCGTTTGGATACAAGGCAATATAACTGCTCTAAAATACCGAGATGAGGTGCTAGAGCCTGTAATCTTGCCCCACAGACAGCAAATGGGACAAAATTTTTAGCTAATGCACGACAATGCCCGTCCACATACGGCGCGTATCGTTACAAGTTGGTTACAACAGCATGATATCCAAGCTTTAGACTGGCCTGCACAATCCCCTGACTTAAATCCTATTGAGCATGCCTGGGATATGCTTCAGAGAAGAGCTCTTAGGAATTTCCCTGAAGATATTGTGCATGAAAACCAGCTTTTCTTGCATCTTAGCAGGACTTGGGACAGTATTCCACAACAGGATATTGACACCCTTGTTTTGGGTATGCAGAACCGCTGCAGATGTGTCAGGAGAGTCTTAGGTGGATCCACGGATTATTAATTTTAAGTTTTCAACAATTTTTATAAAAAAATAGTTGTTTTATTTAGGTTTTGGTGTTTCAAAAATAAAGTTAAGATTAAAATTTTGTCTGAGTTTTTCCTCTTCTTCTGTTTTTTTTTAATTTAACTTAATCTAAATGTTTATTTATCAGATTAGATAGGTGATTAAACAAGGTGCATTTTGATGTGTAGGTGTCTTAACAAAAAGTTAATAGAATTTTAGTTATTTAGGTTTAATTGAAATATCCCTAGACCATGTTGATGTGTGTAGATTGCTGATTGACGAGCTAATTGGCGTATTGGCGCGGTCATTTCCCTTGAATGCAAAGAAAAAAAAGGATAGTATTTTTTTTTTACTATGGACATCACGACGACACATTATATAACAAAAACAAACATAAATTTCATAAATAATTTTATCATAATATTTCATAATTTCATAAACATACATCCCCCCCCCCATTGAAAGTCATTGGGGGAGGCCTATGTTAAGCAGTGTACGTCCTGTGGCTGAAATGATGATGATGACAAAAAGGAGGCGTGCGGGGAGCAGAGTCTGCATGCGAAATTTTATAAAAACTACGCTCGCTAACCCGCCCGCCAACTCCAAGCGTGGCGAGTAATGTCAATTAACATGGGGAGGCCTGTGTTCAGCAGTCGCGTTCTAGGCTGAAATGATGATGATATCGGTTCTATTTTATAGACATTTTAATTCATTTTCACGGACCGTCATGGAAGTATGCATTCATAATCGTTATTGAAATGCAACAAGACAATTTAGAGCGTTTAAAAAACGTCGCTATCTGCAACTCTGTGCCGTCTTACATACAAATGTTTGTCTAAAAATATCCATGATTTGATTAAATGTAGACATTTGTGGCCAGCGATGAGATTGTGTTTTCTAAAATTACTGTTTTATTTTTCATGTTGGTTAAGGTGTTCATTTCGTCGACATCTCTGTTGTAAGAATTTAGACCGTGAAAATTATTATAGTCATTCAGAAAACAGAGTTAATTCAATTCAATATATTTATTGCATTCTATAATGTTACACAGGTGTTATTAATTGGTACATAAGATAATTATGGACCCTGTTGGGCACAACAATAAGATAGGTATTGTGGGCAGTGTGGATAACGCCATGCATATTAATATACGTGTATTTAATACTTTGCAACATAGTGCAACATATTCAGAGGCGAGTCAGAATGAGCAACTTAATCGATTTTCATAAAGAACAAAAAATTTTTTAGCCAATGAAAGCGCATTAGAAAGTCAAAATGTGTGCAGTATTTTAAAATCGCGATAGTTTGACGAATTAGAAAAGAAAGACAATTTAGTAACTATAGTAGTCCCAAAGCTTGATTGGAAAAACGCAGGCTTCAGGATTTCTGGGTTCGAGTCCCGCCTCCATGGTGAATACTTTTTGGCGGGTCCGGTACGCCACATCAAATAACACTACATCGAAGCTAATGAGATTGAACACGTTACATCGATGATATATCGAGTTATTATCATATTAAAAGTTTATGAGATTGATCGTTCATGACACCGAAAGCTTACCAAATAGAAATTTTAATAAATCGAACGTTGAGATCGAATAATAAGCTAATTGACTGGCCATGACATAGATAGCTACTTAGCTAGCTACCAAGCTACTTAGGATTGGATCAAAAAATATACATATAATAATCTTGTTTACTTACCTCCGAACTTTCATCAATTAATTTTAACCATCATGTCATCAGAGCAAATTGTTAACAATAGTAATTATTTAACCTCAACTAATCAGTCCAAAGTTATACCTAACTAATAGTTGCACAAACACCGTTATCTGATGGGACCCGTATTTGTACAGGCTCTTATACACTGGAACGCCAAATACCAATAGTATGTTTGAACGACCTTAGACAAACTGCTTTTATGTGTTACTTGCTGTCCTGGCGAACTTCGTAACGCCTCTTCATTTTTTTTTTGTAAATTTTTCCGATACTTTAATACTTATTATGCTATTCAGGGTGGAGACAAATTCAACAAATCAAAGATCATAATAATCGGTCCAGCCGTTTTTGACTTATAAATGGTGTAACTAACCCGACTTTGTTTTATATATATAGAAAATAAATATGTATTATGATAAGATATTAATTTTGACATAGCAAGTAAATAAATGTAATAATGTTATAAATAAACTACTACTGTGAACTAAATACTGACAACTCTCATAAAACAAGTGACTATCTTCATCATTTTACATTAAAGTTCCGCATTTGACTCTCCTCTCGCTAACACCGTTTTCTATCTGAAAGGGATATATCGTACATACCATTGTACATCGATCGCGGAGAACCGCTGGGTAAGAATGGAGATTCAAACTGGAAGACGCAGCGTCAATAGGCTACTCACAGTTTGTCAATTGGGCTGACAACCTTGTCAAGATTGCTCGAAGCTGCTGAATGCAGATCAGCCTAGATCATCTCGCTGTGGGAAAGACATACAGTGGACTTCTCAAGGCTAATAATGACAATTAAAAATAAAACTTGGGAACCAATTATAGATATGTATCGTTCTATTTATTGGCACGTGTATGGGACTTTAATTAAAATTATTTGTAATTTTTTTATATGTTTTGAAATAAGTGTGTGTTTAAAAACTTTCTGGTCCTATTTGTTGTCCGACGTGATGTGTAGAGCCCTTAACATATTACCCTTTATCATGGCGGATCTGCTCAGATCCTGAGAGAACCCAAGTCTAATGAGCGTTACATTATATTTGTGACAAGTACACATATAGTTTCCAACTTCGTGACATATACTAGCAGGATAAGATAGGATAAGGATAGTTTGATTGTTAAAGTGTATTAGTTTTTTGAAGCAAAAAATATATGTATACATCAATTGAAATATGCACCAGATAACACAATTAACCAGGAATTGTCTACAAACTATGCCAGGGGCGTCTCCCACCACACACAGACTCAAGTCAATTAATAAAAAAATAAAGAAATTACTGGAACCAGAATCGAACCTAGGATAATCTGCGTTAGAGTTGAAAGCACCACCACGCCTGTGGAGTTGTCATGCCACAGCAATAAACTAGTGAATTTCTTTCTAAAAGAAAATAATGTTAACGATAATTTAAAATTAATTGCTTATCCATAATTTATTCGGTTCGTCAAATAATAAATGAAGCGTCGAAGGTATTCTTCTCTGAAGCACTGAGCTGAAAGCCTTCCGTTTTTACCTCAAGAGCCTCACTTCAGTAATGAAGTGATTTATTATGTAATTGGTAGAGAAATATATTTCGATTACTTGTACTAGCTAAGTATAAATAATCGAAATATATTTTTCTTAATACAAGCATATACAGTAGCAAGCTTAGTAAAAAGTGAAAGTACATTACACTTACTATACACTTGGACAGTGTGAACTCAAAATTAAATGACATACAGTAATTTAAATAATGTTCTCGTTATACCGCAATACCATACAACAACAAAAAAAACAGTAAAATATAAATAGATTTTTAAAATTTTATAATATCCAAAAAAATATTAACCGTCCGACCCGTCTCTCATCAAGAAGCGAGACAGAATAGTGACGTTGCCAGTTTCACTATTCGCGTTACATTTTTTTTTGTCTTATGGCTGATGTGATGATGATGATGGCAATAGTGCTCAAATATTAAAAACTCATAAAATGGGTACATGGTTATATATTTTTTTGTGCTATGAATATCGGTATAAACAATGACATAATATGATAAGCAATGTTCTTTTAATTAAATAAATACTTAGGTTATATATACCTCGACCCTGTTATTTTTAAATGTTGTCTAACAGGCGCCTGCAAGTTGGCTATGGCCCCTCGTATGCCTTTCGAAGTTTTTAGGTTTTAGAGATTATAAAAAGACCAACATAATAATAGTAATATCTAGGCTTTTGCCAATAAAAATGATTTTGTGCGGGAATCTTTTTGACACAGCAGATGCCTTTGATGTTTTTGATGTTCTGTTTTTTTTTTTCTGTGTGTCAAATAGACGTTTATTTTTCTATTATAAAATTTCTATTTCTATTTTCGTTCTATATTTACAGCCGGAACCCATTATTTTTTTTATCACTAATTATCGCTAAGCCGCAAAGATATCTCGAACGATTACAACTCGCACTCATATTGATTAGATCGAGACGACGGCATAGTTCATGAATTTTGTACACCTTCCTTTCTTTATCGATTCAACGTGCAAATAAACAGTCGTATTTACGAAGTTCCACTTGTAAATTGTTATTTTAATATAACTTTCACTAAGTTTCACTTGTAAGTAAATTGTTATTAATATAATAATTAATATATCCGGACTACAAAGCCAGCGGTTGTGGGTTCGAATCCCGCAAGGGGCAAATGTTTGTGTGATGAGCACGAGCATTTGTACCTAAGTCATGGATGTTAATAAAAGTATTTAAGTATGTTTATTCGTTATCTAGTCGCCATAGTACAAGCTTTGCTAAGCTTGGGGCAGGCCTATGACACTCCGCGTTTCGGTCGAGATAAATACCTACGCGACGCGCACCTTCGAAGAGGCTAAAATCAGTCGAGTGTCACGCGCGCGCGCTGTTACACGTTCTTATCATTAAAAATAGTTTTTTGGACGCGTTACACTTCCGACTTTATTCAGAGTTTATTCACTGTGAATAAGAAAATTTAAAAAAATCGAAAATATTGCGCAGCATTTGGGTTATATATTTTGCCACCGGGTCGCTCGGTAGCATTAGTAGCAGCGACGCGACCGCTCCGTTGTGATTGAAAATACTAACTTCTCGATTTCCAGCAGACCTACTACAATATTATAATAAGTCCATAAACCACTTCTATAATATTTTAAGTCCTCATTAGGTAGGTACTTACTACGTTACGACATGCTCTTTAACACTAATATTACGATCAGGGTGTTTTCATTCAAGTCAAACTCAAAGTCAAAAATCATTTATTCAATTCAGGACAAAATTGCCACTTATGAACGTCAATAATAACATTATAGGCCCTTAGGGGGCCAGAAAATGTCTCCTTATTTTTTGGGCCCTACTAGCGCTTCGAGACAAGACACAGACAATCTGGCAAGTGCTGAGAAGAAACGCCGGAACGAACTCAGTCACCACTAGCTGCCACACAAAAAATATAAATCAAAATAAACAGGTAGGTACATCAGTTTAGTGCAGGCTGGACTGACCATACATTCTTGTCATCAAGATAGTCTTGAATTTTATAATACCCCTTAGACATCAGTGTAGTTCTGACATGTGACTTAAATTTGTTAATAGGAATTTTGATAACATTGTGAGGTACATTATTGAAAAATGTAATACAATTTCCCAAGAATTACTACTTTTACTAATTAGAATTACTTGTTTGGGTCAATCTAAAGTTTGGGACTACAAGTCTGTTTTTGTTCCTTGTGTTATATGAATGAATATCCCTTTTTTATATAAAAAGATCTAAATTTTTGCGTAGGTACATGATATTGTCATATATGTATTGAGAGGCCACAGTGAGTATGTTAATTTCTTTAAAGAAATCTCTCAGGGATTCGCGCGGACTAAGTTTGTATATAGCACGAATGGCTCTTTTCTGTAAAATAAAGATGGTATCGATGTCCGCAGCAGAACCCCACAAGAGAAGACCATAAGACATAATACTTTGAAAGTAACTGAAATACACCAGCCTTGCCGTTACAACGTCAGTTGGATGTCTAATTTTTCTAACCGCAAAGGCAGCTGAAGCAAGTCTCCCAGCCAGAGTGTCAACATGTGGTCCCCATTGCAACTTCGAATCCAATGTAATGCCCAGAAAAACAGTGGAGTTTGATAGATCAAGTTTTTCACCATTTAGTAAAATTACTGTGTTAGCTTGTTTCACGTTAGGCATAGTAAATTTAATACATTTGGTTTTTTTTGTTGTTACTTGTGAACCAATTTAATACCTTAGAGAGAGCTCCGCTTACATCGTCAAATACCTCTTCGCCTCTTTTTAATTTGAAGATTAAAGAAGTATCATCAGCAAAGAGAACTATCTCACAGGAGTCTTTAGAATAGAAAGGGAGATCGTTAATATAGATAAAAAATAGCAACGGTCCCAATATTGAGCCCTGGGGCACTCCCATTTGAAGCGGGGCGCCAGAAGAGTTAGTACCATTAACGTTTACTGTTTGTACTGTACAATAATTAATTGTATCGAAATACCGGAATAGAAAGTAATATTTTCGTTGAAATGATTACTAATTATCTACACGCTATTTCATGCGTAGGTAGGTATCGACCAAATTCACAAACACAAGTCGCAGCCCTTGCGAGAGAGCGGTACAGCTGCTGCCTACCGCTGCCGGCTGACAGGACAAAGTAAAAATATATTTTTTGGTGGATTATCGCTTGCAGTAACGCTTTGTAGGCTATTATAAAATGAGAGTACATTGCCCGGTGCAAGCTAATTTGCTCTTTGTTGCCGCACATTGAGAGTAGATAATCTATTTTAGCAAATGTCTTTAAGTGTCGCTTCTGCTATATTATTTATTCTGTGCTTGGGGCTAGGTAATTGGTGTTATTGTGGAAACAATTTATTTATTATTTATAACTTTTAAAATTATAGGGCTAAGACACAACATAATCCTGTAAAATTTATTTGGAATCTTTCCTTCTTTTCTAGTCAACTGATTGTACATTTATTGGTTTCGGTATTGGATAACGAATTTTGAGATTTTGATGTTCCAGCAATTTTTTTGTAGAAATCGTGTTGAGTGGCGACCACGATCTGCAAGACGCTGCTTGGGCAGCCCTCTCACCCGGTGGACTGACGACAAAGCGAGCGACTCATAAATTGCAGAGCAATTAACATACAGGGTGGCCAGAGAAGTGACGTTCAAAATTTTTTGTTATGTGCCTCGTGTTGATAGGTATCTGGAATCACCCCTATATATGTTCTACGATTTTTCGTAGTTTTCGAGTTATGATTTTTTTAATAGCCTATTAAAGCCTATGAATTACTTATTTTTTATTATTATTATAAAAGCTTAGAGTCTAGAACATGCTCTGAAGCTACTTAGAAACTAAGAAATTATCAGTTTAGATTTTTAATTTAAAGTTAAAAATTTAAATGATAACTCACTTAACATACATTCTCAATTTTAGGTCAATTTTGTAGTAACTTCCATTAAAATTATGAGGCTCTTTATTTTATGCATACATGCTCAGTTCATAGAGATTTAGCAGCAAGAAAAAAAAATCGAAGAAACCTTCTACTTTTCAAAAGGTTGCAAAATTTTATTAAAAAAATCGTATCTCGAAAACTACGAAAAATCGTAGAACATACATAGGGGTGATTCAGATACCTCTCAACACGAGGCACCTAAAAAATAATTTTGGACGTCACTTTACTGGCCATCCTGTATTTCTAAGTCCCTTAAGCATCTATTTTCATTATCACAAATGAATATATGCGGTAATGATACCAAAGGCGGTTCCTTCCGAGTGAATTTCGTATTAGGGCAAAGTCTCTCCAGGGATGCATTGGATGCGATAACATAAGCCCTTATTCAATTTATGAAGAAATTCATTAGAATATTATTCCCTTTCTTTGGCGCGAAAATGCATCCCTTGAAAGGTATCCCTTGGCAGAGGTTAGCAGCGCATGACACAGATTTTGACGCGTTTTTCGTCAAACTAACATATGGTGGCTTAGCCGGCACTATACCGGGGGGTTGTATTGTATACCTTTGGAATCCTCAGGAAACGAACTATTTTATAATGTTTCAAATTAACCAATTCAAGTTAACTACGCGATATAAAAGCGACATGAATCCAGCTGACTTAGAATTTCACCGATTTTTCCAAAAAAAAAGGTATCTATCGAGATATTGCCTTTAATTTACTTAATTACTAGCTTTTACCCGCGGCTTCGCTAGCGTTAGATTTGATTTTGGGTTAATGTATGAATGTCAAACAGTAATAAAAAAAAACTACAAAACTTCTTTGTAGACAATATTCTTTACTAATGGTGCCAAAACCACTAAACTACTGGGCGAGCTTACACGTGAGCAATCTGATCGTGATGTCCTTGAGACTTGTTTGTAGCCTGGTTTCATTACATTATTTAGGGGGTTCTAAATTTTGCAACAAAATAACAGGGGTGCCCACGCGTAGAATAAACCTATGAATAAATAAAACCAATAAAACCAATAAAACCAATTTATTTCTGTAAATAGGCCTAAATTAAGCTCTTTTACACGTCCCAGTATATTTTTTTACCCTACCACTGCTTCGGGACAATATTGTGGGCTAGTGCCGAGAAGAAGCAGCGCAAGAAACTCGGTCACTATTGTCAGCCTCTTTTTAAATAGTGTGTTTACATTACAAGATAAAATGAACCTGTGCGAGCACGGCAGTATTTAATTCCATACATTTTTATCATTTAAATAGTCATTTACAGTGTAATAACCTTTTTTCATTAAAATCATCTTGACATGCGATTTAAATTCATACATAGGCAGTTCAGCAATGGACTGTGGTAATTTGTTAAAAAAGCGAATACATTTTCCCATAAACGAATTACCCATTATGGTAAGGCAAACCCGGAGATTTCAGCGAATCCAGAAATTCTACAGGGTAATTCGTAGCGTCGTCTATGTCGACCACTGTGTATATAGAGGTGTATACCATTTCTTCCTTTAACAGCATATTATTAATAGCATTTACCCGCGGCTTCGCTGGCGCTTATCTAGATTATAAAAATAAGGAACAATATAAATTATCTCAAATTGCAATATTAAAATAAAACTTAACACTAAGCTAATAGATCACAATGCTGTATTGTATAGGTTGAAGCGCACGAAATCAATGCACTTCTTATTGGTCTGGTGATAAAAAACGATACCGAGTTTTAAAAGTGAATTTGGAAAAATCCTTTCTTAGTGCACCCCTACCTTTTAAAGAACGTACGTGCCCTAGAACCAGCGGTTTGGGCTGTGCGATGATACATCAGATAATCACTTTTGCCCTATACATACATAGATAGAAGATAGATAAATAGTTTACTATCCACTTCAATATTTTAGGATAACGCGGGTCTCGTGCTATACATCAAATGCAAAAATATAACCCTTGTAGGATAACGTGTGGCTGTCTGTCAGTCCGTCTGTTACAACCGATTAGCTCCTAAACTACTGGACCGATTGAATTGCAATTTGGCATTTTCAATTTCAAGAATTTTCATGTTCACAACATAAAATTTTAAAATCGATGCCATTTTCGTAATTAACGTCCCAAAAAATCATAAAATCAACCCAACCCCATCGCCGCCCAACAGGGGAGATGGTATTTCACGTCCGCAACGTTGGATTTTAAAATAGTTGTTGTTTTCGTAATCAGCGACCCGATAAACCATATACTTTATAGACTTTATATAAAACCATAGACTTTGTCACCCCTTTTACCCCCTTTAGGGGTGGACTTCGCAAAAAACCCGAAACACGTTTTTACTCATTTATTGTTAGGAATACTCCTGTAAAGTTTCGAATAAAATAGTCTAACTAATCTGGTTTCTTTTAGGGTGTGAATTTTGAAAAACCCTTTCTTAGTGCACCCCTAGACCTTATAAGGAACCTACGTGCCAAATTTGGAATCTCTAGCACCAGCGGTTTGGGCTGTGCGTTGATATGTCAGTCAGTTTCTTCATTTATATATATAGATTCATCAATACGAATTTACAATGGATTTTAAGCACTCAAAACATTTTTTTTTATTTAATGTCTTTTTTTTACAACAGCCAGATCCTGGTCGTTAGGCTTCTGCTTGCCACCAGGGACAATCAATTTTTGCAAAACAATTAATTGGCTAAGTAGCTTGAAAAAACGACTGATTTACTAAGAATGATTCATTATATTGTTATTCTTGAAATTAGGCTAGTTTCCTGGGTCAAAAAAAGATTATTCTATTTAGTCCGTCAGTTAGATTATTTATAAATATTGGACCCATATTTTGTCTTTTGTAAATCAAACAAAAAATGACGAAGATAAAGCGCATCAAAGTGAGCATGTGACGTCTCGCCATGCTAAAAAGTGTCGCAAGGCGTGACGTTACGCGGAACTTTAACGGGCTATATCTTCATTTGATTATTTTTTTTATTTTTTTATCAACCTTTTCAATCCCACTGCTGGGCAAAGGTCTCCCCCAGACTCTTATGGTCCAAAACCCCCCAACAAACATTTGATTATGAAAATAAAAAATACGTGTCTAATATTTTCGTCTAATCCAACTGACGGACTAATTAGATTTTATTAGGAAACTAGCTCATTGTGCCTGATCTTCGGCGACTATTTTATCTTTACTATCTTCTGCCAGCAACTTTGCATATATTATCGATCCAAATTGTCGTAAGAAGCTTTACGTTGCATTTGTCAAGTCGCGTACTCCGCTGAAGATCACGTCTAGACACGTCGTAAAGGCAGGTCAGGTACCAAAAATATTAATTTTCAACTTTAAGTTGAACTCTACATGTAGGTAGAGATCAATAGCAATTGAGAAAACTTTACGTTTTGTGGTAGGTTGACGAGCTGTTGGCTGTACCTAGGTTTTATTTATTTTATTTTATTTATTTGGACAACCAACAAGATCATACACCTTAAAAGCTAAAAGTTAGAAGATTGGTGATACAAGGGATGGTGCGGCTTTAATTACAGGTTGCCACGAAAAGCGCAAACAAATATAGTTGGGATTGGGAGCATAAGGCATCCCTTAACTTAAAAATCTTAAAAATATGTAACTTAGGCTACTTAATACTAGCTACTGCTACTGCTACTTAGAAAATTACTTGTTAGTAGATATTAGTAGGCGTAATTTCTTTTTAAATGTAAGTAAACTAAGGCTAAATATATCAACATCCTTATTCTTGCAAACAGTGTTATAATCAGCTTGGAGTCTATTAATGGCGGAAAAATTACCCAGCTTTGTTTTATTATTTACATAAGAGCCGTATACCTAATATAAGAGTTACATGAGTAGGTAAGTATATCGAATTTTTAAAATATTATTTTACATATTCTATATACTTACTCATGGAACTCGTAGCACTAGTAGAGTCCGTAGCACAACGTCGTAGCAATAAATAAAATTTCTTATTTCCTAAGAATCGGAGCCGGTGCTTTTGAACTGATAAATCTAGATTCCATATTTTCAGTATCCGCACTCGAGTGACAGCCCAAATGTAACAGTAAGTTCGCTGTCGCCTGATAGTGATGATCAAAAATAGATTCAAAATGTTGATACAGATTTTTTCTTTAAAAACAAAAGAATATGTAGGTAATGTTTTCAACTAAATTTTACTGTGAACAAATCTTTACTTTCATGAGTGCTGTCCTTACGCAAAAAAAAAACTTGGACATTTACAAATCTGCGTTTGTCTTGGGTCTGGGTGTGCTGGCAGACGAAGCTAAAACATTTAAATTATTAGGTGCCTCGTAACACAAGGATGGTAAATCCTTATTTCGACACCATGAAAATGGCTGTGGCATGTTGTTTAACGTACTTTTTTACGATTTCAATGTCGGTCTCATAGTAAAAGTTGTTGTATTATTGCTGTAAAATTTAATCAATAAATATAAAAGAAGTTAATTGAAATGCGTCACCAATACACCAGCCTCGTGGCCTATACAGGCCATGGATCAAGTTGAATAAGGTCCTTTTACCCTGGACATCACAGGCATATACAGAGTGTAACGAAAAGGTGTTCCCATACTAAAACGCGACCAGCTGGCATCAGTTTGTATGGAAACGTATTTTTTTTTTTTGAGATTTCGATGTTGTTCCCATAGAAAAATTTGATGTAATTTAGCCGTAGAATAACCCCTTAAAGTTTTATTTCACCTTTTCGTTACACTCTGTAGTGATTGATTGATTTTTTTATTTTAAATCCTTGTTTTTTGTTTTAATCTTTCTGTTTCTTTTATTTTATTTTATTAATATTTTCGTGTCACAATGTGCTGTTTGTGTGTGATGTCCAATGCTTTTTTTTTCTTCTTTTATTCTAAATATTGTAAAAAAAATTTTTGTAATGGCCGTTCTTCCAATGCTTCGTGCTGTGCTGAAATCGTGTCGTACCGGAAACGCGGCGCGAAGGAAATGAACGCCCGGAGACGTCCGGCGCTAGCTGCGGAATGGGCTATGGATTAATAGCTTTTCTTACATGCGACGTGCTCACTGTAAATCAGGGCCATTTTTAGGGTTCCGTACCCGAATAGTAACCAACGGAACCCTGTTACTTAGCCTCAGCGGAATCTTACAGAGACGGACTGCGGTCCGTCCGTCCGTCTGTCTGTATTGTATTGTAATTTTGACAGAGTGTGTATCACTATGGCTATTATAACAACAACAAATAATTCAAATTAAAAAAAGTTGAATATTTAAAGGGGTCCTCCATACATGAAACTTCTAATTTCGGCAATTTTTTGCTCGATTGGTCCGGTCCTTCGTGTCCGGCTGGCACTTAGCCGGTTTATGTTCTGTTGTTGTGTTTTTTAGAGTTTGAATTGAAACGGAAACCATATAGAATCACTTGTGTCTATCTGTCCGTCTGACACTGCCGATTTTCTTCGAATCATTCACACCGATAAAGTTGAAAATTTAAGCACATGATGAATTTAATTTATGTGATCCAAACGCGGACGTGTAAAGTAAATAAATGAATTGGAAATATCCCCTACTTTTTTAGGCTTCCGTCGTACCTTAAAAAGAAAAAAGAAATCCATAAAGGAACATAACTTTTTATTAGGAACGCGTAGACTTATCAAGGGGAAATTAATATCAATAAAATTACTCAGGTTTGAAATCCTTTACAGCTGTGAAAAATCTAACTTCTAAGTCAACCTAATCAAAAGACGCTGGTTATGCCGCATATACGACATTAACCTAGAATCATGAAATGTGTCAAGAAGCAATCTTATAGTAAAAAGTAACAAGAGGAAAATTCCGAAAAACTTAAAATATTGTATTTATAACAAAAACCAAACTTGGAAAAAGAGGTAATATTCATCGAAACTTGATCCCTGTTAAGCATAGGACCAACTATTTACATATCCACAAGATTATACGGTGTAACACATCGGGATGGTATGTGTTATTTTGCCAGTTAAACTAGCTCGTGGGTCCTCAGGCGCTCAGAGACTCCTACAAGAAAACGGTGCAGGGCGCCACTTGCTTTAACTACAAGCAAGAAAGAATGAAGTTAATTTAAGGAAAGAAAGAAAACACTAACAACATTAATTTGTCTTCTCTTGGTTTATTGAATAAAAACCTACATATAACAAACGTATGGGCATTATGCCATGATACTTATAAGAGCTATTTAAAACATAGGAGTTAATATTTTTGCCCTCCGAGCGCAACGTGATGCAGACGCACACATTTTTTTCTTGTGGTGTCATGGTAGTATAATTAGGTTATATTTTAGTCTATATTTTTATAAGTGTATGATAATTATTGTAAAATTTTAACTGTAACTGTTATGCAACTTCATTAAATAAAATAAAGTTTAACTGGTTAACAACCTTCCAAATTCTGATACTAACTCAACATTTGCCACGATTGATTTCGACTCGAACTAGTCTAAATCGCCGGACGACTGAATTTCCTGCGAAACTGAGTTGGTTGCATTCAATTTAGTACTTAATACGATACAAATACTATGTGTATAAAGTTTAAGCTATATTTCCCTCAGTTCTATCTACACATATATAAATTCGAAAGTAACTCTGTCTGTCTGTTACGTTTTCGAGACAAAAAAATACTTACAGAAAAAGGAACGGACATAAGCTACTAATTGTAGTCTAACTTCTAAGGGTAGGGTCTTTCGATGGTGGATTTAAATTGTAGCCTATGTTTACTATTTTAAGGGGTGACAAGACGTATTCCACGCCGGCAAGGCCGCAGGAACGGCTTATTGTTATTACAATGTTAAAATGTTATTACACAATAAACGAATACTTAAATGACAATAATCTAAAACAATAAATGAAATCCAAAGATAAATAAATATTTAAATGCCTAAAAATACTATTTATTTGATTATGTTATTCAATATATTATTCAATAATTATCATATGATTTCTTAATTATTTTAATTCTTTACAACTTCTTAAAATAAACAAATTGATCTAATTATGCATGGCGTCATCCTCTCTGCCCACAATACCTATCTTATTGTTGTGCCCTACAGGGTCTATAATGATATGTTTTATGTATCTATTTATAGCACCTGTGTAACATTATAGAATGCAATAAATATATTGAATTGAATTGAATATTTTTATAAACAAAAAAGGAAATGAAAGGAAATATATATTCTCTTTTTTTTCCCTTCCCTTTCCCGCAAGGGGCAATTGTTTGTGTGATGAGCACTAGCATTTGTAACTAAGTCATGGATGTTTATAAAGGTATTTAAGTATGTTAATCCGTTATCTATTCGCCATAGTACAAGCTTTGCTTAGTTTGGGGCTAGATAGGTGTGATTGTAGAAAACAATTCAATTACCCATTCCCAAAGAAAAGTTAAAGGTGCTCTAAAGATTGGATTACCTCGCTGAATGGCCAAGCTTATCCGTTAGCCAAGGTAGCTACCAGCCTTCAGGTCACCAGAAACATCGACTAAGCGGGTGGACTATTCGACAAATAGTTTATTTGTCTCAGGGCTCCTGGGTCCCAGGGTCCCAGGGTCCCAGAGTCCCAGGGTCTCTACTAAGTTTTGGTCTAGATAATTGGCGTAAATGTAAGAAGAAAATATTTAATTTTCACACAGTCGTATTCTTATTTTGTAAAGCCGACGGGACCAAGTATAAAACATCGATTAGATTTTCTCATCACTTTGTGTTAAGTCTTTTTATGTTTTCCACTGTCGTAAACTCTGGAAAAAAATATGAATTCTAATAATCCTAGGTTTTTACAAGAAAGATATTTTCATCTCTTGCTGAGTTTTACTAAGAAATATTTTTTCTTTCTTTGAGAAATATTTTCTGTCTTCTCTTAGCTACTCGCAGTTTATTATATAAGTCAGGACTTTACAAAATGCAATTCGCAGATATTTTTAACGTCAAAGGACTTACTTAAGATTAAAAGCGAGAAAATACTGAGAATTTCTTTAGACTGGTTTCACTTATTCAAGTAAAACTGTTTTCACACTTATTCAAGACTTTTTGCAAGAAAACCAAGTGTTTTATAAATTGGCAAAGAATCAACTTAAATTTATCTTTCTAGTGTATATAGCCAGCTTGTTTAAAAAGCCAGCGTTTGTAGGTTTAAGTCCCTGTAACAATTCCCCCTTCTCCCCTGAATATTATAATCTTAATATTATTAATTATTTGCTTAACTAACCTATTTGGTTCTTTCTTTTAGAAATCTAATTTGGCAGTGTGATCGTCTAGTTCAAATGGTAGGACCGTGCGTGGTGATTATAGTAGTGAACCAAATTCTTTTAGAGGTACGTGGATGTTATAATTAAGTTTCTCTTGAGTTTCCCGAGTGTATGCGCATTGAAGGAAGAGGAAAGTGAAGCCCCGAAGGGCCCTGAAGAGCCCCACACCAAACGCTCATATTCAGGAGTGGTGACCATATGATAAACGTTATCCCAAAAGCAATCTGTCACCTCCATAAGAATAGGACCTACCTGAAAAACGCATTTAACGTAAAGTATGCGCAAATAAGGGGAATGACTGAGCCTAAAGATATTTAATATAAAATACTAACTACTTAAACTTAAAATCTACCTGACTTCATGTAAAGTCAACCAAAGGTACGGGGTCCTTAAGATAATTACTTAACTGAAAATGTTAAACCCATAATGATACAAAGTTGATCCAACAACACCCATGACAACTTTTATAGATCTATCCTGAAGACTTCGACCTATGTGATGTCATCGGTATTACCACAACAACCCGCATCACCCGGAATCAACACTTTCAGTTATACTTTGATAATATACTAATGACCCTTTTATAATACAAGTCGATCCAAAGATACCCATGACTTCTTTATAGAGTGTTTGAGATGTGACCTAAAAAGCCATCGATATCCCTCCCTCAACACGCATTGCATGGATTTAAAATGTTCAGAAATACTTGACCCTTGGTAGTCTTCTCACGATAGTCGGAAGTAAGAGACAAAATTTATTTTAAAATATTTAAAATTTAAAGTAAAAAATTTATATTAAATTGCTTTTCTCAGTTCTGTGGATATAGGAATATGGTATAAAGGATTTAATAAGGATGGAAGCCTAAAAATAGCCCATTCGCTAACTACCTACTTACTAACTAGACCAAAACCTAAATGAATGGAGCTACCTTTAGAGTGAGGGATAAGACAGAGATTAGGATAGGATTAAAGGTTTCCCTACCTAACAGTACCTCCAGCTATTCTACATATTTACGAACTTAAAATCTTAAAATAAACGCCTATGTGTTTCACCGTAGTCTATCGACTCCCTACCTCAGTCAATATATATTATATTATATCTGGGGTAATCTTATAAAATGGTTGTTTCGTGATTATACCTTAAATCCTAATGTAACTATTTTAATGAAAGCCAGATGTCGCAACGTAGGAACTTATAGATGCCTACCCAAATAGCTACAATAAATAAATTAACTCATGATATCCGTACTATTTTCCAAATATTTAGGCGTGACTTCAATCTGTCAAGTAGTTAATTTAGTAAGAGGTAAATATAACCGTTCAAATAATTATGCGTGGTCTTAATCGACAAAATAAAAGTACGTTAATAAAATAACAATTTCCAAGGGTAAATGGCTCTAATGAGCACTAACATACTGGTAGTAAACGTTTAAACAAACCCCAAAACCAAAACAGCCAAATAAAATGACTTGAGTTTACCACGTAAAATAAGTTCAAGTGAACAAATCGTATTCTTTTACCACAAAAGGTTTAAAGTAGTATGGCTCAAATGAGCAATCAAACCGTCAATAAAAATCTTAAATTAGTAAACCGTAATCAACCGTTAAACAAAATCAATATATTTTAACACGTGAACAGCTCAAGTGAACTTTAAACGTAACACATGGGATTTATCAGATAAATGAGAAGTAATAATAAATTAAACGAAATCCCCTCGAACATAACAGGTTTAAACAGACACGTAAAACCTAATGAAAAAAACATTCACAACATCGGAAATTAGAAATTGGTTCATTAGAATACTATAAAGCTAAGCTATAAGATTTACAGGCAGATAAACCAACCGTTGTATTAATTAATTAATATATAGTTTAAAATTAGGCCTCAACCTCCATGTGTACGTTAGGTGACAATTAAATGTCTTCCATCAATAAAATAAAATGTATTTTCGACTTAATATTGGAAAGTAAAATACTTAATTATTCTGTATGTAAAATTTACAAAATTATCTAAACGAACCATTTTCCATCCTCTGTTGAAAATCAAACAAGATTATGTTAAAATTCTGTTAAAAACATAACATTAAGTTAATATTTATAACAACTTTATCTAACTTAAAGAAAACTGTGTTCTCAGAATCATTGTAAAATTGCTATTAGAAAACGAAATACTAAATTAATGAATAATGACAAATTAATTATAATTATTAAAGCATTGCTCTTAGAAATATTTATTAAATCAAATATTTAAAAATATTGACTTTTGATAATAATTATTATAAGATCCCTTAACAGAATTTGTAACTAATTAATTTCACTCACCATTGATTTCAGCTGTCCACTCGAAACCTACCTTCTCCTGGACTCTGCCGTAGATAACACGCGAGCACCAACCAGGGTGCAAACGAACTTGCCCGAAAACTCTCGCACCACTCTTCCAAAATTCTTGCACAACTGTCCCGAGCCCCACCTGCTGAGCCTATTTAACCATCATCTATCCCCCGCGTCCCATGTTTTAAATGCTGACACCCGAACTCTCCTAATTTCCAGAGGTGCTCAACCTTTAACAATAACCGAGTCCTAATCCAGCTTAATTTCATGACAGATTTGCAAAACAAAGTACTGATAACTAATAATAAAACAAATCAATACTAACTTCTCACCGTCTAAATGATTTCAGTTATCCTACTATAAAAAAATTAACAAGAACATTATTGGCTCAAAATTTAAGTTTTATCCCTTTTATTTCTTTCATTATTTTGTAGATATTCCATTAATCTTTGCTGATCATCATCATAAGTATCTTTTAAACATAATCTTAGACTCACGATTATTAAATAAACTATGACGAATCAAACCTTAATAAATTTTATCAAAAGTTATCATTCAAACGTTGACAACATCTGACTTCGAGTGTTTTGCCTAACTCTAAGACGTGCACGTGTTTTTGTCTCCGTTGTTTATACTGTGTCTATTTCGTGTCCTTTTGTTTTAAATCTAATATTTATTTACAGTTGTGCTCTATACTCGACACACCTGCTAATTTTCTTTTATAATATTGCCGATACGTTAGCGGAAATTGAACGATAACTTAATGAGCTAATAATAGAACTTTAGTAGATAATAAGTTATTAAAAACCTAGAAGAGGAAAATAAATAAAGTAAATGTTTCTTGTCTCATTTAATTATTAACAATTTAATTTGGAAGGAAGCGTGTGTTGCAATTCGCCCCTAAAGTTTTTGCGGAATTTACTGGAGGGAAAATTTTTTATAACACCCTAATCCTTCCAAATTAATGTCAGTCTATTTTAACCTAACCTAACCCTTAGAAATGGCCACCCTACTCCCCAACAACCAACCATGACTTATCATTGGCAATATTTGATGTAAGTAGTAATAGTAAAATCTAAACTCCATAACCTAAATAACGAGTTAAAATTAATTCCGTTTAACACCCTTTAAATTAATAATAACCTCAGAAACTAGTATTGCCTTGACTGATATAATTGGTTGTGCCATTTTCCCTATACAGTCATAGAGTCATCCACACATATCAACAAATTTTATTTTGTAAACACGCTGTGATAAGGAATAAAGAATAAATAATAATTACCTTCAAATATTCGCGTTTTATGATTATAATAAGTAGAATAGCGTATTTAAATTAAGGAGAATAATGTAGAACATTACTCTGATATGGCTAGAACGACTCTATACACTGTCCCAACTTCCGAAATATCCCCTTTTTATTAATCAATCAATCGACAACGGTTTAACAATCAAAATGGTTCATCACCTTTTCCTATAGTATAAGTTTAATGCTAAGCCTTATAATATAATACTACAATTATTAACTAAGTAAAGTACATTATCTTACCAAAATTTTATAACTAAAATCTTAATTTCTAAACCCCTTTTTATTTTTTTATTATTTTTTATTATTTATAATATCTTGATAGATGTATAGCATTAAACTTTCCTTTAATAGTTTTAGTTTTGATATCCATAAGAATATAAACATTTGCATAGGGTATTGATGCAATTACAAATGGCCCATCGTATAATAATTCAATTTTTTTTGTTATCTTTTTCTCAGCGACAGACTTATTTGATTTACGAATTTTCACTAAATCTCCTACTTGAAAGGTGATTAAACGATGTGACTTATTAAATTGCTCCTGCCTCTTAACACTACTGGCTTTTAAATTTTCCCTGACCTTTTCCAAAATTTTGTTATGATCAGTTGCCCTGCGTAAAGATCTAGATGTATTAAAACCAGGCAAACACCTATCATAAGACATTGTATTTTCTGAGCCAAAGACAACTTCATTAGGAGTAAATTTAATACTTTCATGAAAAGTGTTGTTATACAAATTTTCAATGTTGTGTAAATGGCTATTCCACCCTGCATGATTTTTATGGCAATAGGTCCTAAATAATCTTCCTAGCTCCCTATTGACTCTTTCTGTTGTATTTGGCCTAGGATTCCTAACAGTTGTGTAGATCGCTTTTATTCCTAGCTCTTTTAAGGTATTCCTCCACATTGTACTGATAAATTGACTTCCATTGTCTGTCATTACTACCTTAAATCATATAATTTTATAAATTTACTAAACGAATCTTGTATGACCAAGATAAATGCCGCACCATATTTACTTTTAGGCAAAGGGCCATATAAGTCTGCCATTACTAGATCCCCTATATTGTTACTAACAATGGACTGGCATTCTCCCACATATTTAATATTATCACTTTTAGATAATTGACAAATATGACACCTTTTCAGACAAAATTTAATATCTTTGGACATTCCCAACCAGTAAAATCTGCGTTGCAAATATTTTATAATTTTAAATGCTCCTTGATGCCCCATCTCTTCATGGGTTTGCAAAATTACCTTTTCTCTTAGACATTCTGGTAAATATGGTACCTTTACATTATCTTGTCCAGACGTTACCTCACATACATTACTAACATTATTTTGCAATACATATAGAATGTTATTTTTGACAATACATCTGCATGCTAATCTTGATAACCTGGATGAATCAGGTTGAAGGTTTATACCATCTATTAAGGTGCGTATTTTTTTTATTTCGGAATCATTTTCTTGATAATTAGCAATATCTTTGAGATTTTTAAACAATTCACAATTTTTCTTTATTTCCAAATAATGGATTTCAGGGCATGGAGTTTTGTCTTCCTGTATAAATGCACTTTGAGGCGGGAACCTAGACAATACATCAACAGCAACATTATCTTTCCCTTTAACATGTTCAACTGAATAATTAAACTGTTCTAAAAACAAAATCCAACGGATTATCCTGCTATTGTACAACTTCCAAGTATTTACAAATGTTAATGCTTTATGGTCAGTTCTAATGACTACCTGCGCCCCTCTTAAATAGGTCTCAAATTTTCTAAGACAAAAAATAACGGCCCAAAATTCTTGCTCAGTAACAGTCCAATTTAACTCAGGCCCCTTCAATGCCCTGCTACAATAGCCTAAAATCTGCATTTCTCCTACTTCATCATATTGATATAACACCCCGGCTATCCCTACACCTGAACTGTCAGTCTGTAGATAATAAGGGTTGGACGGATTTGGATGATGTAACATAATGGTCTCTATAAAACTCCCTTTTATCTCATCAAACGCGTTTTGTGCCTCCGAAGTCCATCTCCATTTTTCACTTTTCTTTAACAATCTACATAGCGGCAACGTTTTAGTACTATAGTCCGGGATAAATTTTCGATAATAATTACACAAGCCTAGAAACGCTCTCAAGTGTTTTAATTTCTTAGGGATTGGGAATTTTTGGATTGATTCAACCTTTTCTGGATCAGTTCGAATACCTTTGGGCGTAATCAAGTGTCCCAACATTTTTACTTCCGTACAGATGAATTTACATTTTTCAATATTACACGTCAATCCTGCATTTTTAAGCTTCCCTATAACAATGTTTATGTGCTCTATATGTTTTTCAATGCTTCCAGATGTAATTATAGCTAAATCATCCAGATAATTGACACAAAATTCTTTGATCTCTGGACCTAAAATAAGATCCATTGCTCTACTAAAACTCCCTACTGAAGTTTTTAATCCTTGAGGTAGTACATTATATGTATAAGACTTTCCATTAAAGGTAAATCCAGTATATTTCTTACTTTCTTCCGAGAGAGGAATTTGAAAATAAGCATTGTTGAGGTCAATGACAGTAATAAAATTTACACCTTGGAATGAATTTAGTACGTCTATTTGAACAGGTGGGGCCTCTGATTCCGCCTCCATATATTTATTTATCTCTCTTGCATCAAGCAATACTCTTAATGTTCCATCGGATTTATGTGTGAATGTTAACGGGCTACTGTACGGAGTAGAGGAGCGAGATATGATTCCCATTTTTATCATATCTTCTAATTTTTCCTCCATTTGTTTCCGGTATGCATAAGGAATTGGATAAGTTCTTTTAATAAATGGTGTATGTTCACTCACTTTGATAGTGTGTTCGTAACAATTAGCTCTACCTAATGTTTTTGTAAATACTTCTTTGTGAGAATATAATACTTGTATTAATTTGTTTAAATCCCTATCTGGTAGAGGAATCCCAGTTCGAAAGGCTTGCAAAAATTTACCAAAATCATTGCCGTTAATATTACTCGTTGATGTCTCTATATCCTTTTGTAAAGGTGCAACATTTATTTCGGGTGTCAAATTATGGCAGTAGAATGGAGTTATTGATCCATTTATCCCTTCTAAATATATACCCATTGGTTCTCGCAATTGTATTATTGCTTTATTTAATTTTAACCAGTCAAATCCAAGAATCATTGTATGTATTAAGTTAGGTACAATTAAAAAGTGAGTTTCAATTAGTTTCCCATTCAAAATTATAGGTAATAATACCACCTGTTGAATCTTAATACTTTTCCTCCCTACAGCTCCTCGAATTTGTATAGGTTTAACCGGTAGTAAGGGAATTCTGTCCTGAATTTTAGCTGATAGCTGATTCCAAAACTCTTCTGAGATACAGGTCACATCACTACCGGTATCTATTAAACATTCTACAGGACTACCAAAAACCTCGATCTTAACTTCAGATCGCAGAAATTCTACACGATCTGCTGATGATAAAATATCTTCCTCATCAAATAACGAAGCCACTACTGAATTATCAATTTGAATACCATCTCTTGTCATATTACCTGAGCGTTTTTGCAATACTTGTATTAGCACTTTCACATTTTCATTATTTTTGTTACATCCAATTCCAGACCTGTCACCAACCTTCCTAGTGTTTTGGAAAAATGCTGAAATTGGTACTTTCAATCCCTTATTACCTTTCCCCAATGCTTGTCCAGGTTCCCACCCCATCTTAAGCATCATATTTAAAACAGGAAACCGTATAGGACCAGATGAGTTGGGGTATCCCTCACCGGTCCCTATTAGTTTAAATCTTGATTAACATTAACATTAACACTATCAATATTATCGTTATCACTATTGTCCATTACACTTTCTACTATCTCCACCGTGTTTACAATGGGTGTATTCTCTCCCCGATGAGGCCTGACTGGTCGCCTAAAGTTTTGATGGCGAGAAGAAACAGTTTGTTCAAGCGATTGATTGAAAGGTTGGTTAGACGACTGATTGTAAAGTTGGTTCGAGCTAACTTGTCTCTCTCTTAGGTCATCCTGTTTATTGATGTTGTCCAATCTCCTTAAGAATTCAGCTGCTTGCAATATGGATCCCGATTGCTGCGACCAAGCAAATTGGACCAATTTCGGAAAATGTCGCATAATATCTCCTATCAACTGTTCTTCAGGTATGGGGTGATTCAACATTTTAGCTTGTGCTACTAGAGAAATAAAATGGCCCAACATTGTGGGTTGCTCTGATTTATTCCACAGATTATAAACGACTTTCCTTCTCAGTTCATTTTGTTCAGTTTCGCCCCAGTAATTATTTAGAAAGTCCCTTTTGAAATCTTCCAAGTTAGACCAACGATTTCTGTATATTCTAGCCCAATCACGAGATTCTCCTTCAAGACAGTCTATTATGAGTTCTATTTCATTATTATTATTATTAGGCATTTTCCTAAGCCAAATAGTTAAATCCTCCAGAAAACTAACTGGGTGTATCATCTTAACACCTGGAAACTTAGGTTTTTCCACTCCGGTGGGTAGTGTGATATAACATAATTTCGGCTCGATAGAACTAGAAGGCGCTATCGGTTGAATAACCTCACCCTGTACACTATTATTCGGTGAAGTTATTTGTAGCTCAAGTTGGTTTATCTTCTGGTTTATTGTTCCAATAGCCCGCCTTAACATTCTATTCATAATTCTGAGTGGACTCAACGGAATAGGACTGGATCTCTCAGGTTGCTGGTTACCCTTTTGTTTAGGCATTTTCTTCGTTCCACTTAGATTTAAAAGATTTTTATTAAACCCCACTTTCTTCCAATCCACTGAAAGGGAAATAACAAACTAAACTATCTCAAAATAACCTGGTACCCCTTTATAATTTAATCGGATTTACCGATCAAAGTGTCATTTATGTAGACTTATTTAGTATATCTAAACTTGATCAAATTATAATGTTTAATGATTAATTGTCTCAAAAATATATTCTTATACACATAACATTTAATCTTTTAAAGAAGTATAAAATAATTGAACAATACTATAAAATGTTATATTGTAATTATTATTTCCTACTTTTAAGAAATCCACTGGAAATGGTCAATTTAACGCAAATATTTAAGCAAAGTGTACTGTTTATAATCTTTAAAATTTCCATTAATTAAACCTACACAACCACTTTATTCTAAAATTAGGCTACACATAAATAGTTCAGGAAAACTTTTATTCCATTTTTGTTTATTATTATTATTCATTATAAAACTATCAACCCGCAACACAGGATAATCAAAACAAGTAGGTACCTAGTATGTATCTTTTGAACCACGAAACTACCATTTCACGACATCTACTAATAACTCTTCTAACCACTAATTCTATTTCAAATAGTTAAAACCTATACTGCCTTATATTGTTAACATTATCGCATAGAATAGACAGGTAGGTATGTCCCTAACACAAAATAATGTTTTTTTTTTTCATGATTCATCGTAACATACTTCCCAAAACTCATTTCCACACCACTTTGCAGTCCACCAATCCACTGTACAGGGTGAACATAACAGGTACCCAACATCTCAGAGCATCTATTTTATTTAAAAAAAATCTTTATGAAAAATTAAAATATCTATCCATCCACACAAGTAATAAATGTCAACAATATTAATCTATTTTACTTTAATTTGACTAATATTAACTCAATGCAAAATGTTCAGATACTTTAGCTATCCACTTTTCAGACACTAAGTACTAAACTCAAAAATATTTCTCAAAGAAGATTTCCGGGATCTGTTACTAGTACTACAGTACCCGTAACGGCATCAGATTAAAAATCTGTTCTGTATGAAAACGGGACCCTTATCATATTTAACTTATGGTATAATTTACTAAGAACGAATGGTGTTAATTACACGCACATAAAACACTACATTAATTACACTACCAGCGCTGTAATGGAAAAAAAATTCACCAACGCAAAATTACACGAATGCATACTTTAATTAACCCTATCGCATATACTCACAAACTTCGATATAAACGAATCACAACTACACAATTGCAAACATTGTGTCAATTCACACTCAAAACTTCACATGAATTTTATTATATTATGTATGTGTGCCAAATCGTGTACGCAACCTAACAAAGATATTTACACTATACGCTAACTCTTAATCTCAAAACCTCACATGCACGCAAATACAAAAGTCGTAGGCTATTAATAACAAATATACCCTACACCTAATAACCACCTAAATACGCAAAGGGCCATTACGACAACCTAAATTATTGTGATCTAACATTAATGTCTTTCGAATCTTTAATCGCTAAATTTACTTCCTTCTAACCAAACGTAAACTTCCAATACCGTAACTACGAAACCTTAATAATACAAAACAATGCTAAACAATCAAACGTAACTCTATTTAAATTAAAGATAAAATTGTTTAGCGTAATAAAACTTACGTGGGAATCGAACCCATGATCATAAAAACCTGCAATTCTAGGTAGCCTATAAAATTTGAATAAACTCTGTCATCGCCTTTATGATAAATAACTAGTTCCGGAGTCAAACCTGCGACACATGTTTTTTTTTTTTAACCGTCGAAGTCTTATCACAAAGTTATAATTACCTTATATCTAATCCTTATAAAACAAAAACTCTCTATTCCAAACATCCATTTATTTATAGCACCGGAATCGAACCAGAGACTATGTTAACTTTCCAACCACTAAGCTATGTATAATTTTTATAATTACTCAATCACCTGTGATGACTTACAATTATCTGACCTTGTGCTTAATTCGTACCGCCTCCCTTGATCAATATATACTGGAATCGAACCAGAGACTATGTTAACTTTCCAACCACTAAGCTATGTATAGCTTTTATAATTACTCAATCACCCGTGATGACTTACAACTATCTGACCTTGTGCTTAACTCGGGCCGCCTCTCTTGATCAATATATACTGGAATCGAACCAGAGACTATGTTAACCTTTCAACCACTGGGCTATATATAACTTTTATTATTACTCAGTTACATCTACTGCCTTACAAACTATCTGATCTTGTGCTAGAGTCGAACCAGCTTCATTGATCATTAAATAATACCGGAATCAAACCAGGGACTATGTTATTCTCCCAGAAATTGAGTAATATATAACTTTTCTAATTAATTATTCGCCCCCATAAATCTCAACTATCTAACCATGTCCTGGAATCAAACCAAGGATTTAGTATGTCTTCGAACCACTGAACTATTAGCATTATTTCGTGATAGCGAATCTATATGACTCTGTCCGGAATCGAACCAGAACCTGTTATTCTCTTAGCTACTAAGCTATATATCTTCTATATTTAATTAATTAAACGCCCCCATAAAAAGACAACTATTTAAGCATGGAATGGATTCGAACCAGGGACCAAATTCACTTTCAACCGATGAGCCATCTGTACAAAATCAAATATAAACGTCATTTTAATAATCAGTCGCCCCATGAAACACAGCTAATCTGCTGTTACCTATCTGCCCACGTAATCGAATTTGAGGCCATATTCGTACTCCAACCACTAGGTCATAGGATACTAAGTAGGGTTTATAATACCAATCGATTATAAATAGAACGGAATTCACGTGTGACTTCGGTTAGGTATTTTTATTTTATCTTTATGACTTATAATCTAATTATCGTATGGCGGACTTAATGTTTCAAAGCATTTGCTACCGATAACCCATTATACGGTCACTTATATCGTAATTAATCTTAATATTATTAAATTAGGAACTACTTATTTTCTAACCACTAAGCTATAGGGTATTTTTTTATGTACCTAAAACTAACTATTGACTATTAACTACACACGTACCAATTAAAACACGTGATTACTGAATAGTCCTATTGTGATCAATCACTTATTTAACAAACTATTACATTAACAGTAAATTAAAAAACTTTTTTTTTTTTTTTTACTGTTACGCAATTAGCATATTTCACACTTGACAAACCCTAAACTGTAATTTATTACTTTTCAACGCAACATTTAGACTTATGGATGCACTTGAAATTCCAACACATTTGTCGCTAATGTGACAAAAGGTCTCCCACGTTCAAGGTCTACGAAACGATAAAGCGAGTGTTGTTTAAGTTAAAGCTATCAAATTTTGCTTATGGACCAAGATTGTTATCTTTGTTTATCAAATACGCAAAGTGTTTATATGATAGCTCGAGCTAGCAAAACAAAGAATAGAAATATGAACTTAAGCTATTAACTGATTCGACAATCTTGAACAAAGAACTAAACTGTGATCTTGTTATGTTTATTTGACTGAAATGAAATGTGATATAACTAACAGAACACCTGCATTGATGTATACCAGTTATTCTCAAAGTGGGCGATAACGCCTCTTTGTGGGTGCCGAAGGCCTAAAGGGGCGGTAAGGAGCAAAATTAAAATCAAACACATCGATTTAATTATTTCGTATTTCCGCCCTGTTTGATTGTACAAAACTAATAATGTTTAACATAGGTTTCGTAGGATAGTTCAACACTTACTTAGTTATTTGTGAAAACAAAACCATATCGGAAGCAAAAGGGCGAGACCGCAATATAATGTAGAATAAATTAAATATGAATTTAGTAAAAATACCATAAATCCATCTTCGCATTTGTGCCTTCTTTGTCTAAGACATTTCCAAATAAAGCGATAAAGCCTATTTGGTTGGGCGTTGAAAAATTATTGATATTCAAAGAGGCGGTAGACAAAATAAGTTTGAGAACCTCTGTTGTATACAATACCCATTCTTTGGCACTGGACTATTCTAAAAATAGCTTTACCTATTAGTATTTGGTGTGTAGTTTCATCAAAGTAATTTGTGCCCTCTGTACATTTAATTTGCGTAAATTAGGTAATCAACATTCACATAATAATATTATTTTCCGTAGAACATTTATAATCCCTACAATTAAATAATAATTATAAATTAATAATATAACAATAGTCGCACAAAATTTAATTAAAATTGTAGTTCCTGTACGACCTACGTAAGAACATGTTTGTACATTTAACTATCCAATATCGCCCCCATTACTTTCGCAACACGTACGGAACCTATTAAAATTTTATATCAAATTATGCTTTGAAAGCTAAATCGAATCTGTAACTTATACTTATTGTATTTTTTTTTAAAATCTCAACTTTAACCATGTCGTAAAATAAACAGGACCTATGAATGAGTCTATTTTCATTGACATTTTTACTAAACACCCCGCCCCCACTATTCCAAATTCCTCAAATGCGCACACCAACAAACTCAGATATCCTTGAATCAAACATCCACGTTTTCAACCTCTTTCCATTTCACAGACAACAATTGTAGGCTGATAAGCCTACTAAAAACATGAACCAGTGTTTTTTAAGATCCTGGGTCACGCGGCAACAATTGTAACAATTCCCCCTTCTCCCCTGAATATTATAATCTTAATATTATTAATTATTTGCTTAACTAACCTATTTGGTTCTTTCTTTTAGAAATCTAATTTGGCAGTGTGATCGTCTAGTTCAAATGGTAGGACCGTGCGTGGTGATTATAGTAGTGAACCAAATTCTTTTAGAGGTACGTGGATGTTATAATTAAGTTTCTCTTGAGTTTCCCGAGTGTATGCGCATTGAAGGAAGAGGAAAGTGAAGCCCCGAAGGGCCCTGAAGAGCCCCACACCAAACGCTCATATTCAGGAGTGGTGACCATATGATAAACGTTATCCCAAAAGCAATCTGTCACCTCCATAAGAATAGGACCTACCTGAAAAACGCATTTAACGTAAAGTATGCGCAAATAAGGGGAATGACTGAGCCTAAAGATATTTAATATAAAATACTAACTACTTAAACTTAAAATCTACCTGACTTCATGTAAAGTCAACCAAAGGTACGGGGTCCTTAAGATAATTACTTAACTGAAAATGTTAAACCCATAATGATACAAAGTTGATCCAACAACACCCATGACAACTTTTATAGATCTATCCTGAAGACTTCGACCTATGTGATGTCATCGGTATTACCACAACAACCCGCATCACCCGGAATCAACACTTTCAGTTATACTTTGATAATATACTAATGACCCTTTTATAATACAAGTCGATCCAAAGATACCCATGACTTCTTTATAGAGTGTTTGAGATGTGACCTAAAAAGCCATCGATATCCCTCCCTCAACACGCATTGCATGGATTTAAAATGTTCAGAAATACTTGACCCTTGGTAGTCTTCTCACGATAGTCGGAAGTAAGAGACAAAATTTATTTTAAAATATTTAAAATTTAAAGTAAAAAATTTATATTAAATTGCTTTTCTCAGTTCTGTGGATATAGGAATATGGTATAAAGGATTTAATAAGGATGGAAGCCTAAAAATAGCCCATTCGCTAACTACCTACTTACTAACTAGACCAAAACCTAAATGAATGGAGCTACCTTTAGAGTGAGGGATAAGACAGAGATTAGGATAGGATTAAAGGTTTCCCTACCTAACAGTACCTCCAGCTATTCTACATATTTACGAACTTAAAATCTTAAAATAAACGCCTATGTGTTTCACCGTAGTCTATCGACTCCCTACCTCAGTCAATATATATTATATTATATCTGGGGTAATCTTATAAAATGGTTGTTTCGTGATTATACCTTAAATCCTAATGTAACTATTTTAATGAAAGCCAGATGTCGCAACGTAGGAACTTATAGATGCCTACCCAAATAGCTACAATAAATAAATTAACTCATGATATCCGTACTATTTTCCAAATATTTAGGCGTGACTTCAATCTGTCAAGTAGTTAATTTAGTAAGAGGTAAATATAACCGTTCAAATAATTATGCGTGGTCTTAATCGACAAAATAAAAGTACGTTAATAAAATAACAATTTCCAAGGGTAAATGGCTCTAATGAGCACTAACATACTGGTAGTAAACGTTTAAACAAACCCCAAAACCAAAACAGCCAAATAAAATGACTTGAGTTTACCACGTAAAATAAGTTCAAGTGAACAAATCGTATTCTTTTACCACAAAAGGTTTAAAGTAGTATGGCTCAAATGAGCAATCAAACCGTCAATAAAAATCTTAAATTAGTAAACCGTAATCAACCGTTAAACAAAATCAATATATTTTAACACGTGAACAGCTCAAGTGAACTTTAAACGTAACACATGGGATTTATCAGATAAATGAGAAGTAATAATAAATTAAACGAAATCCCCTCGAACATAACAGGTTTAAACAGACACGTAAAACCTAATGAAAAAAACATTCACAACATCGGAAATTAGAAATTGGTTCATTAGAATACTATAAAGCTAAGCTATAAGATTTACAGGCAGATAAACCAACCGTTGTATTAATTAATTAATATATAGTTTAAAATTAGGCCTCAACCTCCATGTGTACGTTAGGTGACAATTAAATGTCTTCCATCAATAAAATAAAATGTATTTTCGACTTAATATTGGAAAGTAAAATACTTAATTATTCTGTATGTAAAATTTACAAAATTATCTAAACGAACCATTTTCCATCCTCTGTTGAAAATCAAACAAGATTATGTTAAAATTCTGTTAAAAACATAACATTAAGTTAATATTTATAACAACTTTATCTAACTTAAAGAAAACTGTGTTCTCAGAATCATTGTAAAATTGCTATTAGAAAACGAAATACTAAATTAATGAATAATGACAAATTAATTATAATTATTAAAGCATTGCTCTTAGAAATATTTATTAAATCAAATATTTAAAAATATTGACTTTTGATAATAATTATTATAAGATCCCTTAACAGAATTTGTAACTAATTAATTTCACTCACCATTGATTTCAGCTGTCCACTCGAAACCTACCTTCTCCTGGACTCTGCCGTAGATAACACGCGAGCACCAACCAGGGTGCAAACGAACTTGCCCGAAAACTCTCGCACCACTCTTCCAAAATTCTTGCACAACTGTCCCGAGCCCCACCTGCTGAGCCTATTTAACCATCATCTATCCCCCGCGTCCCATGTTTTAAATGCTGACACCCGAACTCTCCTAATTTCCAGAGGTGCTCAACCTTTAACAATAACCGAGTCCTAATCCAGCTTAATTTCATGACAGATTTGCAAAACAAAGTACTGATAACTAATAATAAAACAAATCAATACTAACTTCTCACCGTCTAAATGATTTCAGTTATCCTACTATAAAAAAATTAACAAGAACATTATTGGCTCAAAATTTAAGTTTTATCCCTTTTATTTCTTTCATTATTTTGTAGATATTCCATTAATCTTTGCTGATCATCATCATAAGTATCTTTTAAACATAATCTTAGACTCACGATTATTAAATAAACTATGACGAATCAAACCTTAATAAATTTTATCAAAAGTTATCATTCAAACGTTGACAACATCTGACTTCGAGTGTTTTGCCTAACTCTAAGACGTGCACGTGTTTTTGTCTCCGTTGTTTATACTGTGTCTATTTCGTGTCCTTTTGTTTTAAATCTAATATTTATTTACAGTTGTGCTCTATACTCGACACACCTGCTAATTTTCTTTTATAATATTGCCGATACGTTAGCGGAAATTGAACGATAACTTAATGAGCTAATAATAGAACTTTAGTAGATAATAAGTTATTAAAAACCTAGAAGAGGAAAATAAATAAAGTAAATGTTTCTTGTCTCATTTAATTATTAACAATTTAATTTGGAAGGAAGCGTGTGTTGCATCCCGCAGGGGGCAGTGTGTGTGATAAAAATTTTTGTAACTGAGTCATGGACGTCGACATTTATATGTCCCTCCGTTATGTAGTCGCCATATTAGCACCAATTAGCACTGAAAATTGGAACTCGTGGTATAATTTGCAGAAGAATAATATTTGTATTTACAAGTCGCCACTATTAAGTCGACAGAAGAAGACTCGCGAAATTATTGTTTAAAGTTAAAGATAGATACTATCCTATCCACCAATTTGTTGTCAAGTAAATTTTTTTTAAAACTCGTAAACTACAAAAAATCGCGGAATATTTACGACCATACGTCTGGTATAGTGGTTAACGCTTCAGACTACAAAGCCAGCAGTTCGAATTCCGCAAAGGGGCGAATGTTTGTGTGATAAGCAAGATCATTAATTTGTACCTAAGTCATGGATGTTTTTGTTTATAAAAGTGCTTAAGATATTTATACGTTATCTCGTCGCCATAGATAGATAGATAGATACTCTTTATTGCACACCATACAAGTAAAATACACATGATTTTTACAGAAAGGTGTACAATTTAGGCGGTCTTATCGCTAATAGCGATCTCTTCCAGACAACCTTTAGGTAGAGGACAACCATTAAAGAAAGGGGAAGGTTGCAGAGTTCTTAAAATTCTTACCTGATACAAATAGGATTGCATAAATTTGTGGCATAGACGTATACATACAGTAATAAATAAATAAAACTAAAATAAAATAAACACATAACAATAATTATACATACATACAATAAACATACATACTACTTGATATATGCGAGGAGATGTCGAGACTAACAGTGACCAGTAATATTCTAAGATATAAAGGCAGTTTGTGTCAAGAAGAAAGAAAGTGTGCTTTAAGCCGATTTTTAAAAATAGCAATCGATTCGGATTTTCTGATTGTTAATGGTAAGGAATTCCAGAGGCGAATGGACTGGACAGTAAACGACTGCGTATAGTAATTAGTGGAATGGGGAGGAAATTGAAGATGTAGTTTTTTTTATAGTATTATGCTTTGCTTAGTTTGGGTCTTGGTTTGGTGTGATTTAAAAATATTTTATTTTATTATTCTACTAGCTGCCCCGGCGAACTTTGTACCACCTCCCTATAATTTTTTTTTTGTTATATTTCCGATGTTTTTATAGTAATTCTCCTATTCGAGGCGGAGACAAATCTAACAAATCAGAGATCATCCAAATCGGTAAAGCCGTTATTGACTTAATTTCTTTTTTTACTAACCCAACTTTGTTTTATACATATAGAAGATAGTTAACGGGACTATCACAGGGTAAATTTTTTTGAATCACTATACGTAAAATCAGTGTCATTTCTTTTGCAAGTCGTGATCAATTTGTTCCCAACCATAAAGAAATATGTTCCCTTTGACTCAGTAAGACTACTGTAGTTTAATTATTGCCGTCAAAGAGTGTTTGTATGGCTTTGGTCGGAGGTCTGTTGCGCGTATTGATTACTCCTCATAGTCCTATGTAACATGCAGTTATAGGAGTTGGGATAGTTGGGACGTATTATACCTGGAAGTTGACGCTTTTGGCGATAAGACCACCTAAATTGTACATTATATCTGTAACATCAACTGTAACTTCTTTGCATAGTGTACAATAAAGTGTATCTATCTATTTACAGGCGGTACCATAACTCTAAAATGACCTTGTAAGCACATATTCTACATACAGGGTTACATTGCAAAGGGGTGCTAAATTTAAAAAATAAGACCTTATTTAAAAAATAAGAAGCGTCTTAAGCGGTATTATTTTTAATAATCATATGTTACGGAAAAAAATTACTAATCCAAAAATAAAGTCAATAGAAAGATTAAAAGCGCGGTCATTCATCAGAGGCATAGGTACGGCGAGCCTACAAAGACATTACTTAGTGCACATACGTTGCAATTTTGTCATGAATGAGTTAGATTATACACGCGTACGATTTTTAACAAAGGATAGGAGTAATAAAATGTGAAAAAAAAGCTTTACATTCTGTTTCGATTGAGTTCCTGATTCTGAACCACTCCTAAAGATTTGGCACCCTTTGCAAAACCAAACATCATGGAAAAGAACTTTTTTTATGACTGTTTATATCCAGAATCTGGTTTATGAGTACGGAATCCAAAGCACACATTAAATTCTGTTTATGTCTTGATTTAACACTAAATATCGTTAGTCAAATAGAGCTTCATTATGGCAGGTGATTTTAAAAAAAGTTATGAAGGCTGAGCACTTAAAGGCACTTTCGTGCAGCCTCGTAAAGATAAAGCAGGTGTGGGTAATGGGGAGATACTTTTGCGCCCCCATTCGGGATAGATCCTGTTTTAATATTTTTCGATTCCTTTAGTTATGAAGTAATAGCCATAAAGTGATTTAATGAAAGGAAGCCTTTCCTTTAACTTGCAATTATCAATACTTTTTTTTGTCAAAAGATAATGTTGGTTTAATGTTACGGTAAATGGAAATTATATCAAAGGATCGATTATGATACCTTACGGTATACCAAACCATTAGAAATTATACTATATTAGGATGAAACCTCACAGGGTCCCCTACGCTTTTTGACGTGTTTTTTGTCGGTTTTTTTTTAACCTATGCTTTCCGGGCAGCAACAGCTGGGGAAGGTTAAAATTAACTTTTACTTTAAAGTTTATAAGAGTATTAATTTGAACGAGTTAATAACATCATCATCATCATCATACAGCCTACGTTAATCCACTGCTGTAAATAGGCCTCTCCCAACGCATGCCATTGAGCCCGATCCTCGGCTATTCTTTTCCATCCACTGCCAGCAGCCTTGCGTATATCGTCGCTCCACCTTGCTGGAGGCTGCCCCACGCTGCTCTTGCCCATGCAAGAACACGTCTACTCTATCGGTTATCGGTTCTACGGCAAATGTGACCAGCCCACTGCCACTTTAGTTTGCTTATTCTTTTAGCTATGTATATTGATTACTTAGTTTTCTGTCGGATAACCTCTTTCCTTTATCCTTCAGAGAAATCCCGATCATAGCTCGCTGAGCAACTTTAAATTGGTGCACTAGTCGCACCATGAGTGTCCAAGTCTCGGCTCCGAACGTCATGACAGGCAGTACGCACTCGTTGAAGACTTTTGTCTTCAGACATTGAGAGACTTTGAGTTAATAACATACTCATTGTAAATGGAATAAGCCTAAACACATACATCTGCTGTAAGTTGGTCAAAGTCAAAGTCAAAAATCATTTATTCAATTTATGACAGAAAATTGCCACTTATGAACGTCAATAATATTATAGGCCATATAGCCGGCCAGAACATGTCTCCTTATTTTTTGGGCCCTACTAGCGCTTTGAGACAACAAGACACAGACAATCTGACAAGTGCTGAGAAGAAACGCTGGAACAAACTCAGTCACCACTAGCTGCCACACAAAATATATAAATCAAAATAAACAGATAGGCACATCAGTTTAGTGCAGGCTGGACTGACCATACATTCTTGTCACCAAGATAGTCTTGAATTTTATAATACCCCTTAGATATTAGTGTAGTTTTGACATGTGACTTAAATTTATTAATAGGAAGTTCGATAACATTGTAAGGTTAAGGTAAAGAATTATACAATTTCCCAAGAATGAACTACTTGTTTTGGCCAATCTAAAGTTTGGGACTACAAGTTTGTTTTTGTTTCTTGTGCTAAATGAATGAATATTACTTGTTTTTATAAAAATATCTAAATTTTTGCGTACGTATATGATATTATCAAATATGTGAGGTGAGGAGTTAGGTATCCTGCAGATTCCAGATGATGCTGCAGCATCAGTCCAAGGTTACCGTGTTCTTGCAATATTAACAGGATACAAAATTTCAAAGCAATCAGACCTGTAGATGTTACTTACATTCTTCATTAAATAGAAATGATCTGATAATCTTTAAACGGCTTCATAAATCAAAGGTAAGAACACTTACAAGAAGGGTTAAAAATTAAGCAAAAAGGTTCAAACACCTGCCCAAGATCTATAACTTACTCAAATAATATTTTTTACTGCCCGTTACAATTTAATATCAAAGAACCATTATGTAGCACCATAAGGCGAATGAAGCGTTTTAGGCATACTTCAACATACCTGTCGCGACATTTGGCGATGATATGTCGAGCGGAAATATACGCTTCAAGCGTTATGTAAGATTAAACGATACGATTTATGCCGTTACCTACACTAAATGAAGCGTCTGTTTTTGTAAGGTGTTTTATTGCGTAACTTGACTAAGTGTTGTGTATCAAGTGACAGATTGTGTAGATAAAATGGACTCCTTTGTGGGATCTTGTGTTTCAGAAAAACACTTTTAAACGACTATAAATACTCGATGTAAATCTTAAGGTGTGTATACACTAGAGCACAATACTAAAACAACACGAATCACATACATTGCTCTGATCCTATGGTAAGTAGCCAAAGCACTTGTGTAACAGAAATCAGAAACAACGACGGTGCCACAACACCCAGACCCGAGACAATATAGAGAAGTTATTTTACTACATTGACAGACCGGGAATCGAACTCGGGGCCTCAGAGATAGCTACACCAAGTCCGGTATGCTCGCCTTTCGACAAAGGAGGTCGGTTTAATGAGCAAAGGGTCATTTCTATCAACTATTTTCTATTTTTCTCTTTTTAAATAACTATTACTTCTATCTCTCACAACTTACATAATAACTTTCTTCTCTCTTACCAGTTTCTTTCGGCCAAGTAAAAAAAGGTTAAGTTTTAAAAATTACGAAAGTGTCTTTTTTTTGTAATCTTAAAATAATAATATGTTTAGGTACACGAGTAAGAATTTCTATATTTATGCATGTCGTGGCAGCCTGTAAGTAAGGCAACACTACATAATGTTTCGCTGGTGTATGTAACAGTATTGTTTAACTTTAAGGTGTATGCTTTGTTGGTTATCCTTGAAATAAATAAATTATGGTGGAGACATGTAAATCCTAATATTTACTGGTCTACACCTCAAGTTGTAAAAAAAATTTTTTATTACCTGCCACAGGCACCAGCGATCCACAAGCAAATTTTGTCCTAGTTGTTTAAAAAATCACTTCATTCTTGAAATGTACTTCATTTAGTTTGTATTCAGAAATAACGTTTTATGAACAGTGCACATACGACTTACAGTTCCGACGATTCTACTTATGTAAGTAAGCTATGATTTCCACAAAGAGTAAACACAAAATAAGAAACAAACAAAACCCAAAAAAATAACATTTCCGGATTTAAATAAGGGTATAAACAAAAAAAGGTTACAGGGTTACAGGCAAATCCTTTGGCTGAAATGATGATGTTAGAATTAGAATTAGAATTAATCATTTATTTGCTTAAAACTTGGTATTTAAAACAATGTTCTTAAAACATGAAACGCTCATTTGCCGTTCCGTGCTGTAAAAAATAAATGAGTTTTTATATAAGCTACTACATTTTGTTTTATATTGTAGTATTTGTTACATAACCATACTAACATTATCTAACATGTAAGCCTACTTAACTGGTAAATATTGCAATTCATTTTTGCTTTTCCTGTATATAAAGGTCTTAATAATAGTATAACAGATGAACATAATAGATGAAAGCATATTACACGATAGTGAAAACTGTTCCCATTTATTCACATGAAAGTCAATGTTACTGAATTATCATAAGCCTATGTGTCCTAAAGACAAGCGTAACATTATCCCAAACTCTCAGACATAATTTTCCAGACCATTGATTTCTACGACGCTGACGCGAAGGTAATGTTCCCATATAGAACGATATGCCTAAAATCGCACAGCCTTCCAAATTACTTGCACCACACCCATTTAGCCATAGTTACATGTATAGTACAGTTGACAACAAAAGTTTGGTAAAAATATGACCGCAAACAATTTTTTTTTCGTATTTCTCTAGATGGAGTTAAGGCTTAGCACTCGGGAAAACTATGTGGCAAGCAGGGGCAGGTCTTGGAGATGTGGGAATACAGAAGAATGCTCCAGATTTCATAGAATGTTAAGGTGTATTATGAGATTATTTTTACGAAGATTCAACAAAAAAGTAGAAGGTCTACCACACTACCTGTATAGTGTGCAGACCTTCTACTTTTTTGTAGTGACGCCCAGAAAAGTGATGTCCAAAATTTTTTTTTGAAATGAAATGAAATTAAAAGTATTTTATTTCTCAGAAAGTGGTAGCTTACGATCTTATAATAAACAGGTTCAACACATTCTGCCAATAATGACGTAGAAATATTAATATAATAATTATTATACGTCAGTTAACAATCAATTGTTAAACATATTATCTTTAATTGTCATATTTAAAAAGTCCTTAACGGAGTAAAAGCATTCTTTTAATAACCACATTTTCAGTTTACATTTGAACTGGCTTAATGTCATTGCTCTAACATTAGCGGGAAGCATATTATACAATTTTATTGCATTACAGTAAACATTGGTTGAAAATATCTGAAGTCTTTTGTGTGGTACGTAAAGCTTAAGTTTATCTCTTCTCCCTCTGTTGCTTCTTAAGCACCTCGTCATGCAGCGGGAAGAGTTGTGGATATTTTTTAACAAACAAGCAGATTTTAAATATGTATTGACATGGTAGGGCAAAATTTTAAGCGCCTTAAACAATGGCGTACAATGTTCTACGATTTTTCGTAGTTTTAGAGTTACGATTTTTTAAATGGCCTATGAAGCCTATGAAGTAACTTTTTTATTATTATGAAAATTAAGAATCTAGCGTATTCTCTGAAGCTACTTAAAAACTAAGAAATTATCAGTTTAGATTTTTAATTTTAAGTTGAAAATTTAAATGATAACTCACTTAACATAATTTCTCAACTTTAGCTCAATTTTGTAGTAACTTCCATTAAAGTTATGAGGCTGTTTATTTTATGCATAAATGTACAGTTCATAGAAATTAAGCTGCAAGAAAAAAAATCGAAGAAACCCTCTACTTTTTTTAAAAATTTTCAAACTGACCCGGTTGCAAAAATTCATAAAAAAATCAATATAACAGATATCTATCTTGGATATCTACATCAAGTACGAACTCCTGTAACCGGTCATTCAGGGAAATGTTCAATAGCGCCAAAAACCAGGCAAGTGAAAAAATTATTGGCTCCAGAATATCATACAATGGAAATGGTAAAGTAAAGATCGTCATATTAATTGCCATTCGCCAGCCTTCGGCAAAAGACGTGACTTAAAAAAAAAGAACAAGGTTAAATCATTGTAACCAGGTTACTAAATTGACTACATTAGGTATCTGCATTACCTCAAGGTTGACTGGTAGATAATGTTGTATAGCATTAAGTCCGCCAATTGTACTTACCTGTGCAATAAAGTCTAAATAAATAAATTGTCTGACAGATCGGTATAGTCTTGGACTGGACTACAACCGCAAACCATAAACAAATTCGCAAACCAACCATAAACTATCCCACCAGCCTCCATCGACCAGCATCCAGAACCATTCGACAACGAATTGACAACCGATAAGTCACGTGACACTAATGCTAAATCATATAGAGTCACGTGGTTTATCGGATTACAGTTTGCTATCAAATGGGTCTAGATCGCGGGACAGGCGTGAGTCCCACCTACAACCATCTTCTTGCATCAGAAGGCACATTAAAAGTTGTTTTCTGCTAATATCGCTTAATACTAATCGTGAATGCTAATCAAAGTCCCTAAAGGCGGCTTGATTACATTTGAATGTAAGGTGTAATCACCGTCCTTAGAACACCCCTCCACCAATACGCACTGTAGCCATCTTATAGATCATGTGAGGTCTGTGCATTGCAGTAGGACGAATTATGATTACTATTCTTAATTTTGCTCGAAAATACAATTTTTTTACAAGATTGTCCTCGGCAAAGTCCCAGTGAATTTTATAACGAGCTAAAATAAAATCAGTTTAAGCTTCACTTTAGCTTAATTGAAGCCAACGAGTGCTTTAGTGTAACCACAACACAAATAGAAAAGCCACTACAGAGATATACTCAAGAAGAAAGAGCTCTATTTCACACAAATTATCAAATCAAATCTTTTATTTACTCTCTCTCTCTCTCTCTCTACACCGTGTCTCTGAATAAATAAATATTTTGACTTGATTTGATTACTACACAATACCTTTGCACTTGACGGATTCGAAAACGCACGTGACTTTGTAATCTTGAGTAAAAGTAATTCGAGATGGTTAGTAAAAAGGAAAAGGCTTGGCAGGCAACCTTCAAAAGGTTCGTCCATCCATCACATTACACACCTGAATAACTTTAATCTAAAGCATTTTATTAAAATTGAGAACTTACCTGGTGTGGTATTTCATTATTTCGTGAGTACAGTATTACAGTAGTAGTAGGTGGCAACTATAAACTGTTTGTCTATTTATTATTATAACATTTCCTTACATAAGTCACATATGCTCACGCATTAAATGCTCTCACAATTTAAAAAAAATATGTTTAACTTCAAGGATGTCTTAGGGTACGTATAGACCAAACGAACGTGACGCTAATGCGCGTATTGCATACTGCGAACTGATTTGTACAGACAAAGAATCGTCGACTTACCACAAAACGTCAATTTTTGTCAATTGATATTGATCTCTACATGGCGGACTTTAAGTTGAAAAAAAATTGTTTGGGTAGGTTGAAATGCCGTTGTCTTACAACAAACTAAGATAAAAATATAAAGGTAAAAAAGCGGACTTCCTTTAACAAAGTATCATATTTAAAAGAGGAATCACAGCTTTTGTAATTACTAGAAATTGACAAAAAGAAATTGGTTGCGCTGCGCATGCTTGTGCGTTTTCTCAATTTTGAAACCTTTTAACACCTATTGCGGCTTGATCAATCTTATTTCTTTTAACTATGCTTTATTGTCCTACAGTGAGCGAGCGCTTGTGAAATTGCACTAACGAATTGTTTCAGTGTTCAAACACTAGATTGGGCCAATGTTAATGTTGTAAAAAAAGAACTTAATATATGAAACGTTGAGTATATATTTTGCCTGGAGCTAAGATAATTTTTAACTTATAATATTTAAAAGACAGACACACAGACAGATTGGATTTAAAAATATGTATGCGTCAGACAACACACCAATTATAATGTCCTGAAGTATAGAATCCACCTTGTCATCATCATCATCATCATCATCATTTCACCTATAGGACGTCTACTGCTGAACATAGGCCTCCCCCAGTGACTTCCAGATTGGCCGGTTGGAAGCGGCCCGCATCCAGCGACTTCCTGCAACCTTTACCAAGTTGTCTGTCCACCTTGTATGTGGATGTCCTACGCAGTGCTTGCCGGTACGTAGCCTCCATTCTAGAACCTTTCTGCCCCATCGGCCGTCAGTTCTACGTGCTATGTGCCCCGCCCACTGCCACTTTAGCTTGCTGATCCGTCGGGAATTGTGATAATTGTGGTAAATTTTGCCACAAGCGTCTCCCAGGACACCCAGTTTGGGTCTGGGTGTCGCTCAATTCAGAAAAGTTTGTTTGTCTAAGCTGAAAATCAAACCAGGAACCTTTTGTGGTCTAGACAAATCACCACGCCAGTTACATGCCAGTCGGAACGTCAGAGTATTAATAAAATTTATTTAAATAGATGTTTTCATCACTTGATGCCGGAACCCTAAAATGACAAAAGATATTTCTCCCCAGTCCGTTGGTTCTACTCAAGTAAAGACAATGATCGCAAATCTACCTTTTGTCTCTATTCGAATGGATTTTCTATTGACGCACTCTTTATTTCGAAGATCAATTGATTTATCTAACAATTGTCGTTTGGAGGTAAAGATGGACTTGTACCAAAGTCCAAGATAATAGTAGACAGGCGTAATTAAGCGTACCTTTCGAGGCGAGGCTTTACCTTTCTTTACATGACGAATTTCGTGAAGGGCGGCCTTCAACTGCCGTCAACGAAAATAATGTGGCTACTGTTAAGCGGCTAATTGACAGGCTAGACAATTTGAGGACTATTGGGGATTGGTATGAGCCAAATCCAAAATATTTTACACGAAGAATTGACAGTTCGGAAACTTTGCTGTCGTTGGATCCCTCATGAACTGACAGCGGAGCAGAAGCGGGCTCGCGTGGAATGGTGCTCACAGATGCTACTGAAGTACGACCACGGACATTCTAATGCTGTTTATGACATTGTCACAGGAGACGAAACGTGGATTTATTGTTTTGAACCCGAAAAAAAACAGCAATCTTGTGAATGGGTGTTTGAAAATGAGAACAGGCCAATAAAAGTGAGGCAGGCGAGAAACGTTGGTAAAAAAATGATCGCGTTTTTTTTCTCAGCTACGGGTCCCATCTGTACAATTCCACTTGAAGATCAAAAGAGTGTCAATGCCGAGTCGTATTCTACCATTTGTTTACCCAGGGTGTTAGAAAAAGTTCGCGAAAGACGACCTAAAAGCCGCGTTCTCCTACATCATGACAACGCTTCTTCACACACGGCCAACAAAACAAAGTCATTTTTAGCTTCCAAAAAAGTACAACGCGTCACCCATCCTGTGCATAGCCCCGACCTAGCACCCTGTGATTTCTGTATTTTCACCAAAATCAAAGATTTGATGAGAGGTTTTACTTTTACCAACTCCCAAGAGGCAGTGATAGCGTTCAATCAGCACGTAGAAAACATGCCTTCAGATCTGTGGTCCTCCTGTTTTAAGAAATGGATGGGAAACGTCCCCATACAATGCGTAACAGCTGATTGGACATTTAGTATGAAGATGAAGCTTTTTTTTAAAGATGTCACTGTTATACACATACAAAAAGTTGTTGTATTTGAGCACCAGAATTAGCCCCTAACAGATTTTCCGTATTTAGAGTTACACGGTGTATACAATACTATTTATATAGAACAAGTATAAGCATTAAAACATTTATTACAAAGTATTGCATAGTGAATAACTAAAACATAATGTATTAGAGACTCAAAGTTCCCGCATTAGTGGGGCTACGTATATTTTAATTATTATTACAATAAAAAAGCATCAAATCATTCCAGTATCATGAAATGTTCAATTGTATAATCATCGAAACCTATTGCCTTTCCCTCACAGCAAGTTGTACAATGAACGCTTGAGTTTATCAATGCTGCTACACCGCACCGCCCGGCGCCCCTACCGATCGGAATCATTGAATTGAGCACCCCGCGAGAATATAAATCTGTCTCGAGTAGTGCTGCGAATTAATAATGTTATCGATCATTTTTTAAAAGTATAGTAAAGTATGCCCACTGCAAGGCACAGGCCTCACGTAAACTATGAGCCACCACGCGAGCCTAGTGCTGATTGAAGGGGTATTGTAAAGCCTGTAACTAAGCCTTACTATCAGATGTAATCAAGCAATATAAGCAGGAACCAAAGATTTTTGACGCTGTGTCTATTGACACTAGATACCCAATACGCGCGCAAAATTTGAAGCAACTAAATTGGAGCCGCAGCAGGCTCCAAACGCCTGACAACTCCGTAGTGTTAAATGTCAATCCGCTCGGAACGCGTCTCTTGGGAAAAAAAAAATATTGACGAGATGTGCTATTAAATGGTGTCAATACACATTGGATAAAAATAAAAACTGTGATAACTTCACTTTTCACTTACAAGCTATCAATATTATTTAGTATTTCGACCATAAAAGCTAATAAAATTAATCGTTATATTTTACATTTTGTAAATGGTTAGTGTTGCCAGTTAAGGAAATTATTTTCCCATTTTATTTTTACATTATTGTCCCTATTGATTAATTTTAAAAGTACTAACTGATATTTTTGTCTGTGATAAGTAGGTGCAGTGTAATTTAAATATTATACATACTTGAAAATATATTAGTTTAAAATTGAAAAGCTTATGAAAATCACTTGTTAAAATCAAAACATTCACATCTTTTTGGTTTAAGGATTACACAACAGTCAAATAGTAAAATAATATTTACGTCGTGCACATGACAATCTAGATGTAGGCATTGTTTTTTTTTCCCCCAAGTTTGGGGAGAACTACTATTATGAGCAACCCTCTTTTATAGTGGCGTGCGTGTGTCTCTGTGTAAACGAACTGTAAAGTTGCTTCAAATTTAGAATCGCCGTAGGTACCGAATTATCCTTCTATAGTATTATATGGCAGGAACCAACAGCACGAAGATGCTTGTGATAAACGCCACTAAATACGGTCGGAATGGTCACCTACCCACTTACAACCGCGGCGTGGGTTGCGTAACTTGTTAATCATCACTCTTAGCACCTCATGCACTACAAATTTTGGTTGGTTGGTTGGTTCATCACTGGCAACACATACTGTTAAAAGACTTTAGTCTTTGGGTTTTGTGATACATTAAAATTGCGCCGGACAAGTCATGGTCTCGAAGTAAGCATTTACATCCTTATGTTATTAGATAGGAGACAATGATCTTTGCAGGAGCGATTCTTAGCACTATCACGCCTAAGACAAATTGGAAACGTTAGCTTGACTTGAATTTAAGCGGCAATCTAATTATTTATTATAATTAATTTATTTATTATTATTATTATTACTACAATGATAACATAACTAAAAATGAAAGCCTCACAAACCACTTCCGTGGTTGACTGCGAGTTCGAATCTAATAATCGCATGCGGGGCCTGAGGCACAGGGGGGTTTGATTCCAGTATATAGCTGCAACTACATAATAATGGTCAGAGACTTTATGTTGTATTACTGACGAAATTATAAGGGCACAAGGTGAGCGTATATAAATGTGATCTAAGCAAGACTCCTCCAGTCTACCAGCAAGTATTTCTCTTCTTGTAACCGTACTTATACATTTTTAAAAAGCCAAACTCGCTTAATAAATTTTTGTACAATACAAAATTCATCAAAGTAAGTCTGAACACTCAGCGCGGGTTTTTTCTAAATTTAATCAAGTCTACCCTGCGCTGCTTGTATAATCTATAGGTATTTAAAGAATTTTACAAATGTGTCTCAAAGATAAAGTTTTTTTTTTACAGAATCGTGTGATATATTGCAATCACATGTGCAAAAATGTTTTATTTTTGTTAGTATTGTTAATATTAACACTTCTTACCGATATTCGGCGTGAAAAATTAGAAGTGTGAAATGGAATTCCACAGAAAATTATAATAATAATAGCATCGACAATTGTCTATCGATATCGATATTTTCGGCAGCACTACGGGTGTGCCAAGGCGAATTTAATCAGACAGTAGGACAGCCGGTTTGCGATGGTTCCGACAATCCTCAGATTTAGATCAATTGTATCGAGCCCGATACTTTTATGATCGGTAATCACGGTATTGTCCCTTTTTGCTTTTTACGCCGTCTTCTGAGACAATCATTTTATGATAAAAGCCAGTAAAACATTGTTAGGAAACTAGGAACATTATGACCGTCTCCTGCAACTAAACCCAAAACTGTTTGTTTGAAAACTAAGTATTTATTTTTTGTGTTACTTGCATTTTACGCGTATGTTTAAATAAAACTGGCCACGTGCAATGTAGAGTTTCGTAGTTTCCAATATGCGGTACCTATTTGCTACCTGTTAAACATAATGCTTGACCTGGATGAGTCCCGATGGTTCTACGAAAAATGAGATTGACTTCATAATGACCACAAAGCGACGAATATTCAATGAAGTCTCCGTGATTAACAGGGTGAAATTAAAGCACATTGAATAGCAAATATACTTCTATCGTGTATTTTTTTACATTTTTTAAAGCAACCATTTTACTGGCAGAGGGGACATTTCCGTTTATCAAAAAATTGCACTTTAAAGCTTAATATTATGCAAATGGATCCCTGAATCGGAAAATGGTGTTTACACACACACAATAATACTTTTAAACGACATCCCAAAAATCATCCTTACTGTAGGTGTTTTTTATATAGATTTTATTTTACTATTGATTTTATTTTGTCGGCGGAATAATTTGTACACCCTAAATGACGGCTTTCTAGTAATAAGAGTCTCTGAGCTAAGCCGCGGATAGGCAGCAGACAGACGGACATGGTGAGTTTAATTAATTAATTTACTGTATGGTTAATCTATTTCCAATAACGCAATGGTTCTGAGTTCAGTAGTGTTGTTATATGATAGTCCATTTAGTAGGGCTGGCTGCCAAATAAAAGCCGTAATGTGATATTTACGACGACTACTATATATTTATTTGCTGAACCATCCTTGTTCTGTAATTAACAAGAATTTATCGCGAAGGGTAGAGATGGGGTCTGTACGATAGCGAGTCATGAATATTTTCGTTGGTATGAAAAATATCTACACTTTTAGAAATAGAAAACGTTTATTTGACACATAAATGAAAAATACATAACAATACAATTTTATATGGTAGCTGATGTGTCAAAAAGGTTTCCGCTAACCATAAAAACATTTATTTAACATTTTCTGGGGCACGAAAGGTTTTGTAATTGAGGCCACGTGCCGGTAAGCGCAGCGTAGGATGTCCACCTACAAAGTGGACTGACATTAACCTAGTAAAGTTTGCAGGAAGCCGCTAGATGCAGGCCGCCAATCTGGGAATCACTAGGGAAGGCCTATGTTCAGCAGTGGACGTCCTGTGGCTGTAGTGATGATGATGATGATGACAATAAACACTTTAAAAATACATACAAACAAACCTGCCACCTTTATATTCACGATTTCCTTTAGATACAGTATTCCAGCTACCTACTACATACATGCGCTAGACAGACAACACACTAATTGATTTAGTCTAGAAGTAAGGAATTGACATCCTTGTAGAACGTACGAGGTACCAAACAATTACAATTTCCAAAGGCGTTTCCATGCACACCTAGACACAATCCAATTTTAAAAAAAAAAAAACTCGATTGACCCTAACTGGGAATCAAATCCAAATCAAATCGCTTGAGAGTATCAAAATATACGTTTTTTGCGGCATAAACGGCTGTACGAGTATTAGAAGTTTGATTTTTGCATAGCATCAAGGAACTGTAAACTTGAGTACCTATATGGTTTTAATTTCAACTCAGTACCTCCACGCGTTCCCGAGATAAAGGGTCTTGACAGATATATGGTCAGACAGACAGACGGACAACAAAGTGATCCTACCCTTCGCGTGCCACTTACCCATTGTAGACCGGAAAATCCGTAAGAAAAAATATTGCGGCACGCAAGAGATTAAGGGTCCTTTTTTATATTGAAGAACGGATCCCTAAAAAACGTTTTCTGGACTGTTTAGAACTAGAAATCGAACCCGAGATCCAATAGGGACGTCAGACAATTATGAAGAATTGCTCCTCTGATAGCCACTGTCAGCCAAGCCAAGACCGCTACATTCGCTGTCTTAAAGAATTGCCAAAAACCTCTGATTGCCGCTGTCAGCCAAGCCACGGCCGCTACATTCGCTGTCTCATCACGTCGCTGATGTGCCTGCCTTGTTTATTGTTGCTGCTGTCGCCGCAACAGCGTATACGACGCGTTGAAGATAAGTTGCTTATTAATGGTTGCTCACTTAATATTATTTATTAGACATGCCTCTTAGTTGGAACTTGATCTTACAACTTGTCAATTTTAGATAAGGCATAGTGTAAGTTACTTTACAAGACATAATACAAGGAGAATGTATTATATATTACACTTTTGATTCCCTCTTATCGTTACAACATAATAATTAGATATAGTATGTTTTGGATTTTAGTTTCTCCTTTGTTAAACCACTCTCAGAATATTCTATGCAGCCCAGCCCACCTTTTGTCCTAAGTTAAAAAGTTTAAATTTTGTTTTACAATCTTATAATAAACATTGATAGATATTTAAACACTTTTTATTGCAAACCACACAAAGCACGCAGTACAGAAAAATAAATCATTTAGAATGATACAACTGAGGCGGTCTTATCGCTAAAAGCGATAATCAAGTTTTTTCCTTTTACATTATGAACGACGCATAAGTATTTTAAAAATTAACGCTTAAGTATAATTTAGTGAATACGTTTCAGAAATTCAAAGAATAAAAGTTTTCATCTTTCACTTTCTAGAATAATGAAATTTAACACGAATCGTGCAATCAGGGTATTGCATGAAGGGAAATTACGCTAGATTGCATTGCCCTGAGCACCAAGTCTAGACTGAGATTTAGTCTTATAGTTAGTGCAAGCGCTAAAAGCGTGGAGTGCTAAAAATAGAGACGTAGTATGTGCTAACGGTATCGTGAAACTTGCAGATTTTTTGTATAAATAAGGTTCACGGGAAAATATATTAGTTTTTTTTAAATTGCTACAGTTTAGTCAGTTCTTAGCTAAACGAAGATATAAGAACAAACAGAATGATTAATTGATACATAGCATGAATAGATACTGATCTCATCATCATCAGCCTCTAGAAGTCCACTGCTGGACATAGGCCTCCCCTATAGAACGCCACAGCGAGCGGCTCTGGGCCGTTTGCATCCAGCGGCTGCCCGCAACCTTGACAACATCGTCAGTCCACCGCGTGGGAGGCCTGCCCACGCTGCGTCTTCCAGTTCGAGGTCGCCACTCGAGAACCTTTCTTCCCCAACTGTCGTCGGTTCTGCGAGCGATGTGGCCTGCCCACTGCCACTTTAGCTTTGCAATTTTTAAAACTATGTTAGCAACTTTGGTTCTCCTACGGATCTCGTCATTTTGGATCTTATCTCGCTGGATACTGATCTACATTTGTATATATTAAATCGCATTTCAAGATATGCCATGCCTTTAGATAGATTTTATAGCATTTTTCTTTCTGTTATAGAAGAACGCTATTTATGCTATGTATCAATTAATCATCTGTTTGTGTTTATATCTTCGGACACATGCTTCTTCAAGGCATTGCCTGGAGAAGCAAATTATCTCGGGCCAAATGGAAGGCAGACGCCTACGAGATGGTGAGACGCGGTGAGGGAGACGGCGGACGGGAACATACATCGTGCGGTCCACACAGCGTATGATAGCGGTCTTTGGAAGAACATTGTATGTGGTCGCGATCCTTATCAGTAAGAGACCGAGGAAAGAAAAGAAGAATGAGTTTATTTTAGCCAAGTGAGCTGTAGTGGTTAACTTTAGATTATTTAAGTTAATTAGGAATCTATAGGTCTGTAATTTATTAATCGTTCATTCAATTTACTGACATGTTATAAATATTCCAATAAAAATAAAATACCTAATTATATGTACATATTCTAAAACTAAACTCTTTATACAAAGTCAGATATTGTATTCATAGGAAAGATCCTATAAATAAAATATCTGACTGAGATCACCGTTCAAGGGAAAGGTGCCCAAAAGGCTGGCAACATTACCAATTGATTAGTGCATACTTTGTTATTATGGCCGTTTGTTTCTATACAATAAATTAATAATTAAGATCATTTAAATGTTCAGCAGTGGACGTTCTATGGCTGAAATGATAATGAAGATGATGAATGTGCCGTATATGGACGGCCGTAACGAATACACTTCCCCACCGCCAACAGGAGGCGTATCGTAAGAGGCGACTAATTTCTGTAGCACGAGACGGGCAGCAGCGTCTTCGTGCAATTTTTTTTAAACTGTGCTCGCCAACCCACCTGCCAAGCGTGGCGAGTATTGGCAATCTCCCCCGATGATAAGTCATTAGGGGAGGCCTTTGTTCAGCGGTGGACGTCCTATGGCTGAAATAATGATGAAGATGATGAATGACTATTAAAATGATAAATATTTGGCAAGTCACCTATTTTGCCCCCTTAGGTGTAAGCATTTTTAATACTAAATTTCATCGATATCGGTTCATTGCTCATCACAAAAAGTAGCCTATAACCTTCTCTAAGGTCCATTCTATTTTTTAACTTAAAATCATCAAAATTGGTTTAGCAGCTTAGGCGTAAAAATTAACATACAGACAGAGATACTTTCGTATTTATAATATTAGTATGGATTTTCAACCTTTTTTTGCAATAATATTAGTTTATTATATTCAGTTTAATGTAAATATATGAAATAATATTTCTTTCAGATGTTTGTGGGTATAAAATCCAAGACATTGATGAAACAATGCTGGCTAAAAACACTTGAAGAAATTTGCCAACATTACTATGTCCTCCGTAGCTCAGTTGGAGGAGCAGTCGCCCGGATAGTAAAAAGTCGTGGGTTCGAATCCCACCAAAGGCAGTTGAATTTTTATTCCTTGATATAGTATGGATTGTGTTTGGTATTTATTTACTTACGTAATAAAGACCATAGTTTATTTCTGCCACTTGCAAAAAAAACGAAAAACATATTTCACTCCAATATCGGAGAAACACCCCGGTGCAAGCACTGATAAATGAAAAATATAGCAGCCTGGGAAACCATAAATAATCATTGGGAAATGTGTAGCTCATAATAATACGAATAGTTTAATTCATATTAAAATATATACATAGTACCAAAACATACTATATCTAATTATATACATACATTTGTCAACTTTATCGACAGTCTGAGTAGTGGTTCGCGCTCCGGACTACAAATCCGAACTGAGTTGCGGGTTCGAATCCCGCAAGGGGCAAATGTTTGTGTGATGAGCACGAACATTTGTACCTAAGTCATGGATGTTTATAGGCGTAAGTTTGTCCGTTATCTAGTCACCATAGTTCAAGCTATGCTTAGTTTGGGACTAGTTTATTAGTGTGATTGTGGAAACAATATATATAAATATTTTATCTCAGCTAAATTTCTGGATACATTATCAATACGGGCATAGCCAAATAACTGACTTATAATAGGGGCATAATAGTTAAAGTGGATGGTTCGTCTTGTAAATGCCGTCTGACAATGAATTTGCATTGTGAATTATGAGTTTTCAGGTAGATCTACCAGCTTTATATAATCTGTGGTGTAAGTGCTTTGAAATACCACCGGTACTGAAGAGCACTAAAGGCACAATATTAGAAAGAAAGAAAGAAAGAAAGAAAATACATTTATTATACATTGGGCATCACACACAAATAGTACAAATGACACAAAAACAATATTTAAATTAAAACAAGAAAAAGAAAAACAAGTAATAAAAACAAAAAAATAATAATAGAAAAACGAGTAAACCAAGCGGTGCCACTATGTGCCTATGATGTCCGGGATAATGGGACCTCACTCAGCTTGAGCCACGGCCTGAGTAGGCCGCGACGCTGGTTTTCAGTAGGCCGCGACGCTGGTTTTCAGTAGGCCCCGCCGAGTGAGGTACACGGACTTATTATACTTTTTCTAAGTTCCAGATTCTTAATAATTCCTCCTTGAGCTCTGGATATTTGTGGATTTCTTCTAATATTGTTTTTTTTTAAATAATGTGTGTATGATTATTTTAGGAGGCCATTTAGAATTGAGTCTACTTAGTGTTTATGCGAGTATCTATTCGCTATGTGCAAAGTGGGTGGTGGGGGGCGTCAAATCGATCGCAGCACGCTATCTGGCAGAAATATGAAATAACTCTGGACTGTCATGTGTCAAATTGCTATATTTTCATAGAAATCTATTCTTACGTTAATAAGTATTTTTAAGTTAAAACGTTATAATTCGCGATATGGGTCACAGTACGTGTTGTGTTATGAAGTGTAGAAATAATGGGAAAAACAGTTCGTGCATGTTTTATTCGTTTCCAACATCAAGATGGAAATTGAAGCAAAGTAATAAGCTGCCGTGAAAAGAAATAAGTTTGTGGAGAATTTGTGTCACTGACGTTTGAGTTATGATTACAGCTCTTATTAAGTAGCTTTGTCCGTTGGTTTTAAGCTCTTCAAAGTCTCTCACATGCTGTGCTAATACTATTTTTTCCCCTTTTTGGACAGTTTGAGGTTGGAAAGTTATATCATGTTGTATCGATTCAAACCCGTACTTTACCCGTACTGCGCCGTTCGCATCTAGCGGCTGCCCGAAACCTTAACCAGGTCGTCAGTCCACCGCATGGAAGGCCTGACCACGCTACGTCTGCCAGTTCGTGGTCGCCACTCGAGAACAATGTTGTGTATGTGAATAACATGAGTATAATACGCGGCATAAAGATAAACTTGTCGTTCCAAATTTCAGATTGCACAAGGTAGGAAGTTCATTCATGGGAAAATGTATTTGTTGTATTATGTAAACTACTTAGCTCGCACCAAAACTTGTAAAAATATTAATTTTAAAAGAGGCTGACAACAGTGACCGAGTTTTTTGCGCTGCTTCTTCTCGGCACTAGCCCACAAATTGTGCCGAAGCAGTGGTAGTGCAAAAAAAATTGGGACGTGTAAAAGTGCTTTTAATGTGCTATTTGCAAAAATAAATGATTTTTATTTAGATTTTTGACAATGTAGGGTTTCGTAATTTCCCGTTACAATATTTGATTTGCATTATTTTACTTATGAATTATTCTTCTTCAAGTACATAATACAGGTTAGCTTGGTAGTTTATAAAGCCTACTTAGCTGTGATAGTTTCACTTTTAACTTCGTTGTTTATGCTATTGTCGTGTTTTGTTTTTTAAATTTATTAATGAAACTATTCCACTGGCAGAGGAAAAAAAATTAATATTAATAGAAAAATGTTGTTTTCACACCCACAATATATTGAAATGACCTATCCAACGACATACCACAACATGCAATAGACGAGAATATATAAATTCATCTGGTTGCGCGTGTGCCCTAAAAAATTGCTTTGCGAAATTGCTTTCTACTAAGGCGATTATCACACTGCACCGCGCTCCGCTGCGGTTCGCGAATTTTTCTTTGTATGCAACGCGTTGACGCGTTGTCAGTGAGTTGTAAATTTTTTCTATACAAATAGCGACTTAAACTAAAACTGTATTAATAATTAAAATAGTAATAGTAATTGGTACTACCTATTGGGGCCGTGATTACCCACCACGGTAACTGGACATCACCTTGAGCAGACTATAATAAGAGTAATTTATTGAGAAATCTAGAGACATCGTAGTATTTCTCGTAGCTTCAATGCTACATGCTACGACACAAGCGTCTACGAGGTAAAAATCGTAGTTCGTCGTTAAAAATCTTTGAAATATTTAAATATTAATTAATGTACAGTTATTTTGTTTGAGTAAATTTGCTATCAATGCTCTTACTGCTATAGGCAGCTTATATATTAAAATTTAAAAGCATTGTAATACAAAATATTGTTTTTTCTACTGTATTCAAGTCATCTTCGAGTTCGAATCCCGGTCGGTCAATGTAAAAAAAAATTTTTTCTATATTGTCTCGGGTCTGGGTGTTGTGGTACCGTCATTGCTTCTGATTTCTGTAACACAAGTGCTTTTGCTTCTTACAATAGGATCAGACCAATGTATTGTATGTGATGTTGTCTAATATATTTATTGCTAGCTGTTGCCCGCTACTTTGTTCGCATGGTATTTAGTTTATTCAAATGATTTTCTGCGCAACTTTCTGATTTTTTTTCTTTAAGAACCTTTTTCTGGCAATAATTAACACAACAATAAAACGAAACTGTTCCATCCGTTCACGCGTGATGCGATGACCAAGGGAAATAGAGATTCATTTTTATCTTATTAGGGCCCATAGAGGGACATCGTTATTTAATTATAATTGACGCTTGTTCTAAATGGATAGAAGCATGTCAAATGAAAAGCACTACAGCGGTTGCAGTCATTTCTAAATTAAGAGAAATGTGTTCAAGGTTTGGCATTCTAGATTATTGTTCAAGTCATCTTCTTCCAAATTCTTTAATTCTATTCCAGTATTTCTCCATTATCGTACGATATTATCACTTAATGTCTGTATGTGGTTTTACAGATCCATAGACATCAAAGGAGCCGACTAATCAACATCCTTTGTGCACTCAACCAGAAACCTCTTTTGACAATATCTCCGACATAATGAGTTCACTATTGTTAGTCGTGATTCTGAATAGATAGTAATCTGATGGTACCACACATGGGTAGTTTCTTACTGATATTATAAATACAAGTTTTGATGGATGTTTGTAACTTAATCACGCCAGAACGGCTGAACGGATCTAGGTAAAATTTAGCACAGAAAATTATAGCCTGGAATAGCAGATACTTTTTATCCCAGAAAAATGTATGGTTCCCGAGGGATGCAAGATAACTGTCATTATAGAAAGCGCTTCTTACCCTTAGATGTCGTTGTTCACTTTGCAAAAAAAATACAATCTGTTTGCCCGCGACTTCGTCCGTCCCTGTCCGCACAAAATCGTATCGTTGCGTTGGGTCAAGTACTACATAAATAATGTGAGACCTCGATTCTAGAACCTTTCTGCTCCATCGGCCGTCAGTTCTACGTGCTATATGCCCCGCCCACTGCCACTTCAACTTGCTAATCCGTCGGGCTGTCAGCGACTTGTTGGGAGGTAAATGATTAATTGCAATAGTAGGTTATTATTTGTGTGACAATTTTATTTTTAAATAAACAACCATTATGTAACAGTTTCTTTAGTAAATGACTAGACTTTTTACAATATTGGACAAGCAAAGAAAATTGGACTATAGTTACAATTGTTACAAGATAACCTAATAAAAGCATGTTTTAAAATCAACAATAACACAACCCCATGAGATTTGAATTCACAATCGCTGGCTTTGTACATTCGAACTACTAGACAAAGACGGTCGTCAATAACTTAGGCCCGTAGATAATCCCAGGAGACTAGGCTTGGACCACTATGACTAACGAAGCTTACACAAACCTCGACCGAAAAAAAATATCTACAATCCTCTTAGGAAGGATCGTTTAGTTTAGCTCGTGAAATTCTACGTTTTTTCAAATAGCGACAGCAAGTTTGGTGTAAAATGTGATTAGTATGGGCCGACTAGTCGGGAAAGCCGACTATTCGGCATCGTTTGTAGTCGGCGACTAGACGGCGACTATTCGGCAAAATATATTATAATCGGCGCCTAAGTAACTGTCTTTTCATTATAAAAACCTGATATATACTTGTCGCATTCACTTTCCTGCCCTGAGCGCAGCGTGAAATAATTCCCTGGCGCTGGTTACATTTCACTTTTGACGGTTCACCTTCGATATCATCTATGAATGTCCACACTCGCGATTTCGTTTTCAACATTAATTTCATGATACCACAAACAGTATTCTTTTATTTATTTCAAAGAGATTCAACATAAATCGGCGCTGCAAACACAAAACAAACAGTAAATAAAAATGTAAATAAACATATAGCTACATGCTCAGCGACCGCGCGATGACAAATTTTGATTGCGTTAGCTTAGAAGTTAGTGTTTTTCACTGCTGCAATTGCAAAAAGCTGCAAAAAATTGCAGATCTAATTATTTGACATGAATTTTGTAACTCCACGCGTTCCTGGTGAAAATAATCTTGACAGACACCGAAGTGATCCTAAAAGAGTTTCTTCTTAGGGTTCCGTGCCCAAAGGGAAAAACGGGACCCTATTTACTAAGACTTCACTATCCGTTTGTCTGTCAGTCTGTTTGTTTCTCTGTCTGTCTGTCTGTCACCAGGCGGTATCTCATGAACCGTTATAGCTAGACAGTTGCAATTTTCACAGATGATGTATTTCTGTTGCCGCTATAACAACAAATACTACAAACACACATTGACATTTTGCATTTTCCACAATTAGACTTCAATTTATTTTATTTAATATTTGCATGCTATTTGTAAATGGCTGAAAAAGCTGAACGTTATACCGCGATTCCATCCACAATGTACCCTTTTTCATATGCAAATAAATTTCATTTCATTTCGTTTCATTTCATTTCACAATAAAATAAATATTTGAATGGGGCTCCCATACAACAAACGTGATTTTTTTAACCATTTTTTTTGCTCTATATTTACTAAATATTTTGTTGTATATTCACTATAAAAATAAATAATTAAATTAAAATACAATAAATACTTAGGGGGGTCCCATACAAAAAACGTGATCATTTTGCTCGATATTAATAACCGCAATATATACTTACAAATTTATACGGAACCCTCAGTCAGACTCGCACGTTTCTATGGTTCCGTACCTTAAATTGTAAAAACCTTTTGAGATACCGAACCCTAAAAAATAATACGCAATAAACATTTAATATAATTGACCTCATATACACAACCGCAAGTTAGAAACACTATGTGGTCGAGTCTATTACTTCTCTCGAACATTTATTAAACTAGCTTTGTTGGGACAATAGCAGTGAAGTGGTGCCCTCTGTCGGAACTTCGGAGGAAATAACAAAGTTCTATACCAGAGAATAGCCATTGAAACGTTCACATTGTTTACGATGACTTTTCTATCTAACTAAATAATATTGTTACACAATAGAAAACTTGGCCTTTAACGGATTATAAACCATATTTTTACGCATTCAAATATAACATGGATTTATAGACAAAATGGTTATTATTATTAGACAAATAATATTCAAAATGAAAAAACCGTAATAAATAGATAGATACTTTATTAGACACTTTGTATGTTGTATTTGTATTGACACTACACAAAGTAAATTACACATTATTTTCACAGAAATCGCTATATATTTTATATATATATATATAATAATAATAATATCATTTATTTCAGGCATCTTTATTACAGATGATATTATAATAATAGGCCCATATAATAAATACTTTATAGACTAGCATACATACAATATTACAAGTTAAGATTAATTAATTTGTTTTTATGGCTTCGTACTCGGAGCCGTTCTGGTGGTGTCAGCCGGCAATCTTCCTCGGAAGCGACGATAAACCACACCCTTCGGCCAGAATTCCTCCTTCAGGAAGATGTCTAGCTTGATTATCGGTACTAACACAACGAAAGCTTTAAAACTCGCGTTGTGTCTTGACTCCAAAGGAGCAACTCTTAATTCAAGATGGGTCTTGAGCTTAATGTGCTCCACGATGTCCTGCGACTGGGTGGTATAGTGCAGGCGAGACAGGTACAGGGCCGTGACAGGTGTGGCAGCGCGTAACAGAAAGTTGGCTCCCGTAGCTATAGGTGCGGTGCCGCAACGATTCTGACTGATACGCGGTCGTCGTGCCTATTCTTAACTTCGACGAAGTCATCTTCAGCTCGGTTTCGAGGATGATCGCTTTCTCGTGGTTTGCATGGTAACGTCGGCTGCAGGGCGGCAGTAGGTCGCTTGCTAGCAACGATGTCTGCAAAGCTATTTTTCTTTGCGCCTGTTTGATGAACGCACATTGAAGAAGGCGCAGGGGTGCGGGTTAAAACAAAGTCGAGTTAGTTACACCATTTATAAGTCGAGGACGGCTGGACCGATTATTATGATATTTGATTTGTTAGATTCGTCTCCGCCCCGAATAGCAGAATAACTACTAAAACATCGAAAAAATTTACAAAAAAAAATGAAGAGGTGGTACGAAGTTCGCCGGGACAGCTAGTACTAATAAATATGTCATAACATTATAGAACGGAAAGCAAGATTTATGCCAATATATATATATATATAGGTATACTTTATCGTTATTTACAAAATCATAAAGTTAACGGTATATTACTAACTTTATGATTTTTTCAGCAAATTATTATTTTCATAAAATAAGCCAAATCGGACCAGCATCATGTTTTCTGATAGCAATAAATCACTTTTTTTTCTATGAAATATCTAAATTAAATACTTTACCGATACCCGATACATTATGAATGAGGTCAAGTTTCGTAATTTTGTAAGGAATGTCTAAATTATCTAGTATACTTTACTGGTAAGTATATTAAAAATTGGGTCATGGGTGTTTTCACTTATATTTGTGATTTTATATTAAACACATGAGACATAGAAACGACCAATCTTCTCAGTACGCCAAACATCTTTGCAATCCTATTTGTAGCAGGTAAATTTAAGAATTATAAGAACTCTTCACCACTTTCCCCTTTCTCTAATGGTTCTCCTCTACCTGAAGGTTGTCTGCAAGAGATCGCTATTAGCGATAAGACCAGCTAAATGGTTCGCCTTTCTGTAAAAATCATATAGTCGTGTCTATCTATCTATCTACGTCTGAAGGTCCTTACAACTATTTCCTTGAGAAATATATTTACCTTTCTTTTTTTGTATAAAATATTCACACAAAAAGATATACACACAGACATTTTATTGTTATAAGATAGATCACTCGCTCACCGGAAATTGGGAGCGCCACCCCTGCGGTTGTCATTTGAATTTAGAACAAAGCGAGACAGCGCTGCCTGGTGGTATGAAATGGAAACGTAAAAAGCATCTAGGTAAGGGGTCGTATTTGGAAAGCAAGCGATAAATTTAAATCTTTAACTGCCTATACACACTAGAAACTCTGTTGTGTAGAATCACCGGTTGCCCTCATGGCATTCGAGGTGTTAATAGACTACTGTAACCGTACTACTACTGTGGTAACCGGAAAAACAGATCATAATATCATAACCAGTCTACGTCAGTCCAATTTGGACATAGTCTAGTGTTACCAAACTATTGATTTAAAACTATCGCAGTCGATCAAGGCTTGATCTATAGTATCGATACTATCAAAAGCTTTTTATTATAATTATTGACGGAGAGTAATACTATCCATAGTATAATGTAATGTTATCTTTAATTACCTACTTGAACATTATCATTTTGTGAGTAACAAAATGAAGTTTTAGAAACCATAAATATTATTATAAGATTATTTTAAATTGTGCGTGTGCTATGTATGCGGATAGATTATTTGCATAGGGCCTAATTTATTTGTTAGTTTTATCTGAGAACAACATCGTATCTGAAAAAAATATTGGTGGGCGAAAGTGGTATTGGGCTAATTTTGGGCTGGTCACATTTGCCGTATAATGGGCTAGTGTCCTAAAAAAATCTAATTAGTCCGTCAGTCAGTTGGATTAACAAAAACACGTATTTTTTCTTTTCTCAATCAAACAAAAAATTATAAAGATATAATAGCCCGTTATAGTTCCGCGTAACGTCACGCCTTGCGACACTTTTTAGCAAGGCGTGACGTCACGTGCAAACTTTGATGCGCTTTATCTTCGTCATTTTTTGTTTGATTGATAAAAGACAAAATATCCAATATTTTTAGATAATCTAACTGACGGACTAAATAAAATAATATTTTTTTGACCCAGGAAACTAGCCTATTGATAACCGATAGACGTGTACTTGAGTGCAGACCGTGACTTGGCAAACGTAGGGCGTAGGGCACCCTCCGAAGAGGTGAAGCAATGAAATACGCCATGCTACTCTCAAAGGACGGAAAAGAATAGCCGAGGATCGGGCTCAGTGGTGCACATTAGAGAAGGCTTACTATGCTCATTGCTCTACAGGGGGCTGACGCGGGTTGAATATGAAGATTTTTTAAAAATATTTTTAGTGCAGGGACCGTGCAAAAACTATAATAAGTTAATTTTAAGCGCCACCTCTCTCGCGCAACAATAATCAAAACGTTTAGGGCAACTTATCCTTTATGTGACTTCCCGCGCGACTGGTGTAACTCGCTAAATGACGGCGTCCTCACATTTAAAGGTTTTTTGATATAGGAATTATATCTGTTTTAGTAGGTTTAGAAAAATTGTCGTCGCGGTACCTGCAGGCATACCCTTCCCTAAGAACCTTCGTCTAGATTATTCTGTGTGTTCTCTTCAAATCGAGTGATGTCAGAATAATCCCCCATGAAAATGAGAAGCTTTCGGTGGCACCACGGAGCGTTGTTTGTGGCGAGAGCATTGTTATGAATTTAAATTCACCTCCGACTGTACAGGTCGCTGTAAATCACTGGATGTGATATCAGGCAGGATGGAAGATGAAAATATATTGACGATTTTTGTAACATTCTTTTTTTCGATTATTGTTTTTAAGGGTTTTTAAGGGTGTTTAACCTGCGTTAAGAGGTACATTTTAGTAAACTTAGTGGCACTTTTATAAGCCATTTAGCCTACAATTCTACAAATTTATAATTATTGTGAAAGTGAGTGGATAAACTGGGAGTCCCGTAGCTCAAATATAAACTATTCATATTTTGTTTGTCTTAATGTATCCAAATTCAATCGGATTAGTAATTTTGTATGGAAAGTGGAAAAATGTTCATGCTTTGCAAATGTCATAGATCAAAATTTGTTCATCATTATAGATGAAATATGTGGTTATTGAGTAACGAGACACCCTTAGTTCCGTCTTTACCATAAGGGCATACGGGGCCTGTGCCCAGGGCCCCCGGCCTCACAGGGGCCCTAAAGCACTAAAACATGTTTGTAAACTAAGAAAGACTGTTAACTAAAAAGAAAGAAAAGAGGTTCAAAGCCTAGAAAAAAGGAGAAATTTAAAACTATGCTTTACGAAGATATAAAGTTATTTTTTAGAAGTCTTGAATTCATTTATACCAACAGTATTTTATTTTTACTTTGCAATAGGGCCCCGAAATCTTGTGTGCCCCAGGGCCCCGGGATATGTTAAGACGGCCCTGAACTTCCAGTTTAGTACGTGCCCTATTATTCACACCGCTCCCTACGTACTTGAATAAAAAACCTTTATTATTTTAATAATGTCTACAAAAACATCAAAAAAAAAATGTTAATATTTTTCTAAAAGAGAATGCTGAGAGAACTAAAAAGGATGTAAGCTATCAAAGTAGGACCTTATACAAACCTATAACAAACATTATGTCCCAAATACCTACATTATTCTAAAGAAACCCCAAAGTGAATAATAAGCCAATTCAGTTTTAAACGGAATTTTCCATCGCCAACTACAGTATCCACATCACATTTTACAGGCAGTATCTCAGATTCAAATACATGCTACTTTAAAAAAAGTCTGTACCTAATTGCAAAAAAGTTAATTAAAAATCGTGCCGTGAGGGGATGGCCGTAAAGAATACATTTCCCCACCAACAACAGGAGGCGTGTCGTAAGATGCGACTAATTTTTGTAGCGTCTACGTGCGAAATCTTATAAAAAACTGCGCTCGCCAAACCGTCTGCCAAGCGTGGCGAGTATTGGCAATCCCTCCGATGAAAATCATTGGGTGAGGCCTGTGTTCAGCAGTGGACGTCCGAGGGCTGAGATGATGATGATGAAGTTAAAAATCATGAGATATCGCTCGCGGCATCACTTTGGCTGTAATTACCAACGCCGCGGTTGTAAATGGATGGGTGACAATTCCGTCCATATTAAGTGACATTTATCACAAGCGAAAGCACGTTAAAAGTTGGTCCGGATATCGCTTGGTACTTTAGTCGTGAAGCTCAGTCAGAGGCAAAGGCCTCAAGGTGACTTGATTGCATCTCTCAGTAAGGTTTAGTCACTGGCCTTACGACACCCCTTCACGAATCCGCACTGGGCCCGCGTGTTGGAGTATGGCCCAAACCACCTCATAGTTGAGGTGAGGCCAGTGCCCTGCAGTAGGACGAATATAGGCATACTATACTTAACGAGCACTGGAAAAAATCGGCCAATGCTGTTAATATCCTACACTTAATTTAAGTATTATCTTACGGACGTTCCGTTGATAATGAACCTATGAAAATGTGTGGCAGTAGCCTGGTTGAGTTACTGCACTGACTAAGTATTTACTGTGTCGCTACTCATAATCAGCATATTCCCAAGCTGCATAATTGCCCCTCGGCGAGTCGACGGATGCAAAACAGAAATGCTATTGTACTACGATACTTGAGTCTGTGAGTCAGCACTAAACCAGATCTATACGTGCCTATTTATGGAACTAGTTTTTGTTTTTAAAACCACAGTTATGTTAGTAATAAATAGGGAGTAGCTTGAGCATGTCATGTCATCTTTTCTGTCATTTGTCTTTCTATTAAAGATATTACTACAATGCTGATAATGTGAAATAGTTGGCTTTAGCCGACAAACAGCTACGCAGAAACCATGTCGGTGATTTTTTTAACTTTAGAAATATCGAATTTAAAAAAACTAAATTGACATAATTTTGAAACGTAGTGTGTACTTCGAGTCTTTACGTGTACCTTAAAAACCGAACAAATGAGATTTAAACTTCTCTGAAGAGGGTTCCCTGTATAAGAGAGAAGATATTATTGTCATACTCACTCACATTACATTTATCTAGATATTCACTTTAATATCTCAGCACAGTCAGCACTACAAGGTGGACAGACGACCTGGTAAAGGTTGCAGGAAGCCGCTGGTTGCGGGCCGCTTCCAACCGGCCAATCTGGAAGTCACTGGGGGAGGCCTATGTTCATCAGTGGACGTCCTATGGCTGAAATGATGATGATGCTGAGTCATCACTTATTGTTGTATCACTCGAAGGACTCTTTAAAACTGTGTGATATGACAGCGTCGTAAAGATTTTTAACTCTTAGTATTTGTGTGCCAGGTAGTTTAAATAAGTACCTACACTTACAGAAAATATTTCACAAGAGATATTTTCTAGATTCTTTCATAATTTTCCATGAAAAATACATTTTTCTATTACAGTGCGTTTTATTTGCGGAAAAGGCTGAAGTGTCGAGCTCTGAGTAGAATGGGGCTCTATTTTAAGCTTGTCCCTGTTTTTAAAGTAGGTAAGTAGCTTGTACAGACAACGGTTTGTCAACCTACCACAAAATGACAAATTCTCAATTGATATTGATCTATATGCGTCGGACTTTAAGTTGAAAATCGGTTCAATGACCTTAACTTTGGGTAGGTGGACCTACCGTTGACCGTACATTACTTTGCCTTTGCTATGATAATAAATTATACTGTTGTTAGAGGTCTTGTAGCTCAGTGGCGGCAGCGCTTTGGTAGTGATTACCAAAGTAAGGCAACCCACGCCACGGTTAGTGAGTAGATGGGTGACCATCCCGATCATATTAAGTGACATTTATCAAAATCATCTTCGTGCTTCGAAACTTACGTTAAAAGTTGGTACCGACTAATATCACTAGTCGTGAAGCCTAGTCAGAGGCCTTAAGGCGGCTTGATCGCATATGACAGTAAGGCCTTACAACACCACCTGTTAGGAGTATGGCCTAAGCCATCCTGCCTAGTTGAAGTAAGGCCTGTGCCCCGCAAAGGGACGTATATAGACATACATACTTTTACAAAAAAAAACAGCATAACATACCTAAGCTTTGCCAGCCAAAGCCTGAGCCCATTTAGCAAAACACGTTTCTAAATTGCCTTAAACCGGGAATCAAACCTTCGACATCAAGACAAATCTCCGTGTCACTACGCCAACCAAAACGTCGATTTAATTAGATCGTCAAAGTCCATAAAAAATATTTCTAATATAACGATCTACAAGTCACCCTGTATTACACAATATTTTCGTTACATTATGCTTGCAAAGCCTTTTCCTTGGAAGCCTAAAACGGTCAAATGTCCGCCATTGTTATTTTCCCTTTGAAGATTGTTTTTGTAAGAGTTGGCTCAGTGAATGATGGATATCATAGATTTAGTAATCGATTTAGGTGCTCGTAGGCGGAAATTATTTTAGTGACGACCGAAATTATTATTTAATAGGTTTAACATATAATATATGTCATACAAAAACAGAATGTAAAGAATTTCATTTTGTCAATGCTTTTCATATATTATATTTCTATAATCGACCATACCCCGAAACCATTCAGAAACTTTCGATAACTCGGCTATCGATCGATTTCTATTATTTTAATTCACAATATAATATATATAATATGGTCACAATAGCTACCAAATGGCAGTTAAAATATATAACAGACTGAGCGATAATATGAAGTCTCTATCATTGGAAATGTTTCAAAAGAAACTAAAAACCTGGTTGATACATAACTGTTTCTACTCAGTGGAGGAATATTTTGATTTTTTCAAACGAATATGATGTTAAAATTTGTAATTATTGTATATAATAAAATTGTTTGCATGCCAGATTCTGGTAAAATGTGTGAAACGCTGTTAAAATTTAAGATCTGTATGTACCACATTTTTAGCAAAATAAAATATTATCTTATCTTATCTTATCTAATAGCGGTATCGTCGATTAACTTGACATATTCCCTACCGAATCGTAAGAAGTCAGGTACGTACACGTCCCTACTTCTCGACTCGCAAAGAATATCACAACGCTGTTCACAACACAGCGAACAGAACTTTCAACATTGTCTTATTATTGTAATTTTTAAGTTTTGGAGTGCGTTACGACATTCGACTCGAGAACGATATCAAATCTTTCGATTCGGTTAAATTTCCGAAGGATTCTGAATCGAAGCATAGGACTCGTATTCTTGAAGCGTTAGAATTTCAATTCGCATACAATAGTCCAAGAATTGTAACAATTGCCTAGGAATTAGTATTTTGACAAAATAATAATTACCTGGTATGTTACAGTTATTTACTTTGAGACTTCATGTGATGTATATAATAGTTTTATTTGTTTGTATCAGCTAGGTAATGAATTAATGCTTTTGGCCTTTCTTTAACATATGACACACAAATTTACTCAACATAATATATTCTATCGAACCGTTTCGCATCCAACGCGAACTTCTAAATTATTCAATGCGAGTTCGATTCCACAAAGCCGCCACAATAGAACCTTTACCTATTCAGTGGAATCGTAATTGCCAAATCAAGCCTACGCCTTAAAATAATAACCGACTGATAATATCTGTGCGCCTTTGCCTGTTTGCGATCTTAAAAAATAAAACTTTTTTTTAACAGGTTACGAAGGTACCTCAAAAGTAAAAAACCGGACTAGTGCATTTAGACTGGCCCATCGAAGGTTCCGTACAATAGGCTAGTTTCCTGGGTCAAAAAAAGATTATTATATTTAGTCTGTCAGTTAGATTATCAAAAAATATTGGACCCATATTTTGTCTTTTGTCAATCAAACAAAAAAATATGAAGTTATAGCGCATCAAAGTGAGCTCGTGACGTCACGCGGAACTTTAACGGGCTATATCTCCATCGTTTTTTGTTTGATTGAGAAAAGAAAAAATACGTGCCCAATATTTTCTGTTAATCCAACTGACGGACTAATTAGATTTTTTTAGGTAACTAGCCTATTGTAGGTACAGCAGTCAGCAGGTCCACTTACCCGAAAAGTTAGTTCATTGAACCTATATTCAACTTTAAGATCGACAAGTAGATCATCATCAATTACAATTGAAAATTTGACGTTTTGTTGTAGGTTGACGAGCTGTTGTCTGTACATTACACAATAAATCGTGTGTCGCTGATTAATTACAAATTAATAATAAAACTAATTAAAAATGTCAAGTTTTCAGATTTTTCCCTGTACTTGTAGTATAAGACGATATTACTTGCCAAATTTCACAGTTCTAGGTCAACGAAATTACCCTATAAATTTTGATTCCCTTGAGAGAGTCGAATTACACGTTTTTTGCGGCATAAATAGCCGTATTTTTTTTTACGTCTTCACAGCTTCAAAGGATTATAGACTTAATTATTTGGCTTTAATTTCAACTCGATACCTCCACGCGTTCCAAGCAATCTCATCTTTTGCAAATGTTGCAATGCATGCAAGTGCGTTTTATGTTATACGGTATTAAATCCAAACGGTTAAACAAATTGAGTTAATTAATTAGTAAGTAATAATATTACACATGTGATTTACTTTAGGCTTCTGTTAAAGGTCTTGACTTCTTGATAATATTACACATGTGATTTACTTTATGCTTCTGTAAAAGGTCTTGACAGACAGACGGACAACAAAGTGAAAAAAGAATCACTATATTTATAAGGTAGAGGAGTCGGCCGTCTCCTTTGTACAGAATCCTCGGTGAGCGAGTCCGACTCGAACTTGTCTAGTTTTTTCCTTATGAGGGCAGAAATAACGTATTTAAGTATGTCTATTAACCGTTAGCCAGTCACTATAACGTAAAGGCTTTGCTTAGTTTGGGGCTAGATAATTGGCGTTACGGTTAATTTCATTGATTTATTTCTACGCAGTCAAGAAGCATTACCAAACCTATCTGTAACCTAGCCCGGGGCACCTCTTTATCAGACACCCAATCGAAAACCAATCGACAATAAAGGAAAAGAGAACGGAAAGGAAAACCGTTCATAGCAAAGTTTATTTTTCTATTTACGGAGTTTTAAGACAGTGAACCAAAGAATAACAAAGCGCAGGCAACCCTACCACTTCACACGTCCGGCGCGAGCACGTTGAATAGGGCTGGCAATAGGCCTAATTCTCTAATGCTACTTAATTTCTCCCAGAGCCTTTGAGGCTTTGAGCAGTGCATATTGCCAGTGATGACTTACGGCACTGAGACGTGGTCCTTGACTGTTGGCCTCTTTATTAAGTTCCATCGAGTACATACCCTATAGAGCAGCAATACAAACTACACGAGCACGCTCGACATATTTAATTTAGCTGACAACGCGTCCTTGTGCAACATACTTTACTTGATTTGTAACTTTATTTTAGTGTAATAAACATTCTCAACGGTGACGGACACTTTTATTAACATTCCGCTCCCGTACAACTTATTTTGCATTTTCTAACTTATAACTACTTATTTACTTACTACATTAACTAACAACTTACATCTACCTAAGTGTAAGGGAGCTACAACCCCTACATTTATTCGAGCCGGATAACATCCATCAGTAAACTGCAGTGTGAAAGTGTGTGATGAGTGATAAATCTGCGGTAGCGAATCGGTTGACTGGCCTCCCGGAAGAGGAAATCACCAGACCAATTGAGAGTGCGCACATATCGCAGAGGCATCTCTGTCACGTACAACACTGGTAAACAGTTCTAACAACAACTCAAAACTCATCAACATGGAAAACTTACTTCAAAAACAGCAAATCATTACCGAAGGGATCGAGAAGATCGTGATCAACTTTAAAAAGGACTCTCCCATCAGAAAGACGCCAGACTACGCCCAAAAACGCCTGGACGCTCTTGAAGCACTACTTTGATTATTGTTTCTTTTATTGTAAATGTTGTGCTCAGCTGTAATCGGAGTACAGACTTAACACTGGGTATTGTTGTTGCTTGTATATTATACATGCCTTTAAGTTTGTTCTCTGTAGCTGGACCCAACGAGACGAGACACCAAGTCCAGTATGCTCGCATCTCGGCTAAGGAGATCGTCAAATAAATACTGTAGGTTTTCTTTGTATAATTATTAGGAATTATTGTATGGCTATCAGGCGGAACATAGTGATACGGTAATACTATTACCATCTTTTGTACCTGTAATTACTTGCAATCACAATCAATACTTTCTGATTTTTATTCTGATGATGAGAAAGGGATAGACAAACTTTAATAAATAGTAAGTACCAATCTTAGACTAGAAGACTAGTCTAAGGTACCAATTTAAGTAAGTAACATTTATAGCAATGGCCTGAAATCTAAAAAAGTAGCTCCATCTAGAAACGAAATCAAGCGCTATATGGGAAGTGGTGGAAAGCATGAAGTTGTAGGTATCTATAGGCAGGATGATCCAATATGCAGAATAGTTTGAGATCTCGTTTTTTTATTATATTGGCAGCCCTGCAGCCACAAGCGCGATACGGGTCAAGAGAGGCCCTCATGTGTAGAGCAATGCAAGTGACATCTTTCCGTCTCGCGCAGACATAAGTACGCGAGACGTGCTCTAGCTAAAGATAAATCCGAATTGATCCAGATATCAGATTATGATCTAAGTTCAGGTAAACGTAATTGACCATTTACGTGGGGTCATTTAACGAGCCATTCTACTTAAGCGCCATTTGTGCGAATCGAACTGTAGTGCAAGATTTATTGCAGGCACTCCTATGTTATGGATTCTCTTTTTGTACTACGCAAATTGTCTTGACTGGTAGAATGGCCCGGCCATTGGCCAAATGTATATGTTATGTAAAAATTGACTACAAATAGATTGTGTAAGCCCAATATTGGCTTGGCCTAATTAAATAGCTCAATGAACCACCCTCCATAGATGATCAATGAATAAAATGAACGCGTGTAAATGATTCGTTTATACCTTTTTCATTGGTTTTTAGAAACATTTTATGTCTATTTAAAACAACATCAACATTTAAATCCCTTTTTGCGGATTTCAGACTTACTTTTAATAGAATTTAATTTTTGAAATTATATTCGTTTATAGCGCTATTCGTTTCATTAGGCTCGGACTACATGCATCCGGAATTTTTCAGAACTCCATACACTCCGCTATACATTTTTCATAGTAAAAGTTGTTTTAGAAAGAGATAGGTATATTCTAATTTCTAATTAACTAAAATCAATTTTGTTTTGACTATTAGCACTTCATTTCATTTCATTCTTATAAATATAGTAAAAACAATATATTTTTTTCATGCATATTCCCTATTGAGAAAATTTCACGTTTTTCAAATAAACATTGTCTACAGACATAGGTCCTCGATCTTGCAAATACTTATTTAAGCTAAATTTAAATTAGCGCACCAAAGACCAAGGTAGAACCTCGCTTCCTAAGTTCTTATGCGAGTTTTCAAACTTAAACGAACTTCAGTTCTAGACACAAGTTACTAGTGACTTATTAGCTTGGAACTGAGGCTAGATAGCACTTAATAAGGAGAAATGCCTTTGAGTAGCAAGACTAAGTTTATTGAGACATTCAGAAGTAAGTAAATGATCTGATATGAATTAATTGAAATGCAGTTACTGTGTCCATTTTGCAATTAAAATTAATGCTCTGTAAAGTGGCCAGTGGATAAAGTCTGGTAAAATTTTAAAGTAATCCAGCTTGTTTTATCTTTCAAATAAATTTAGATGGATCTAAAAAGAATTCATAACATTGTTAGTTGAAAACTTACGTATGTATAACGTTAGAAATCAATTGTAGATACAGTATATATAAATACATATTTATTGGACATTTCCAAGCTTTTCGAGTACGATTTATTTTTAAAATGTCAGTAACACATGTCAGCAACACACAGCGCAACTATACGACTAATCGCGTTGCAGATGACGTAACTTTTAGAAAATATTTTTACTTACTTGTATTTTTTAACGTTTTTAGTGTCGTTTGTAAAAAAAGTAGCAGACATCATTGTAATAAAATCCTGAGCAGTTTTGCAAGTATAAATGGTATATATTTATTATTAGTGTTAGTCTAAAAAGCGCTTATTTATTTTAAATATTGAAACTTTTAACCTGACTTGAAGGCTACCACTAGAATACCATACCGATCGCAATTATATTACACACAAGGCATGTCAGTACCAATTGACCTATTGGAATCCATAATATACTAAGCTACCTACCCTATTATAGATCCTCATTTTGGTAAATCCCCCTCAATCAGGGCCGTCTTAACATGTCCCGGGGCCCTAGGGCACACAAGAATTTGGGGGCCCTATTGCAAAGTAAAAATGAAATACTGTTGGTATGAATTTAAGACTCCAAATAAATATTTTCATATCTCTTTTAGAAGTATGGTTTTTTAGGCCTTGAGAAAGAAAAGGGGTCTTTCTTTTCAGTTAACAATGTTTCATAATTACAAACATGTTTTAGTGCTTGGGGGCCCCCGTGAGGCTGGGGGCCCTGGGCACAGGCCCCGTGTGCCTTTATGGTAAAAACGGAACTGCCCTCAATGAAAGCCTATGTTTGACAGTGGGCGTCCTATGGCTGAAATGATGATAGATACTCAAAGTCTATCGTGGGTTTACTTGATCACTGACTCAAAGATGACATGACAATGCATGACATTAAACGTTTAAATTGTAACGTCATTGCTTTCTGTTAACCTGTCACAGAGTGCTTTATAATATTACCTGTTTACTTTAGATTTTGTTAACAAGTACATCGCCTAAGTGAAGAAGTAATTTCGAGATTATTTTTGTTACAGATATTAAATGAATTTTAGAAGGATACTACATTGCTACGATATGCATTTTCAGGAGTGATGTGTCGTCGCCAGTAAGTAGGATTTATATTTCCTTTTACTTGATGCGCCTTAATTGCAAAGTGTCCCAGTTTCGATTGCCGGTTTGGGTCACTTTAGATAACGTACTTTTAAATTGGCTCATGTCTTAGTATGCTAGGAGACGATGACAAGGAGCCAAAATTGTCTTGCACCTCGTAACAGAAAGATGTCAATTCCATACTTCCAAACCATGCAAATAGGTTTCATTTGAAAGCCTTAGAACCATTGATCTGGAAAATACTGGTTATTAGTCTTTCTGTGCTAAAATGGTAGATGTTTTCTTCTCTGTTATAAGGTAACCACTAAAAAGCAGTGTGTTTATCTTAGTGTGTTTTAAATCCACTGCAGCGTAATAAATAAAAACCGCAATCAACACACCAATAGGCTAGTTTCCTGGGTCAAAAAAAGATTATTCTATTTAGTCCATCAGTTAGATTATCAAAAAATATTGGACCCACATTTTGTCTTTTGTCAATCCAACAAAAAATTACTAAGATATAGCGCATCAAACTGAGCATGTGACGTCACCTCTTGTTAAAAAGTGTCGCAAGGTGTGACGTTACGCGGAGCTTTAACGGGCTATATCTTCAGCGTAAAGCTTCAGCGTAAAATACGTGTCCAATATTTTCTGTTATTCCAACTGATGGAATAATTCGTTTTTTTTGGAAACTAGCCCCTTTTGCATGGTCTCGAAGTAAGAATTGAATCCACAATATCGCGCCGTTCTTATAAAGAGCACGCGCTTGTGCGTAAAATCAAAATTGTTAATTACAAATACAAAATTCATTTAATTTAGGACGTTCTCCCATATTTTTCACAAACAGTCAGATACATAATTTCTAACTCACTTACCTACTTAATTAATAACTTACTCACTTCGTTGGTTCAGCGACCCGAATATCTTGGCCTCCGAAATCTAGGCTCGCCACTTGTTTAAATCCCGTGCTAGTTCCATTGGGCACTCCAAGTTCTTTTAGGTCTTTCGTGACTACAGTGGGAAATAAATATGTACCAAACATTTTTTTTTAGTAAAAGAACAACATCAATATTATTTAAAATTGAAATTGAGATTAATATTAAATTTGAGGAATTTAACAATAAATGTATTAAATTTGAATAGAAAATAATATAAAAATAAAACGACATTGCCACAATTTGTTTGATGTAGCAGTGCCGTAAAAAGGGGCAAGCGATTCTGAGCTGACTTATTCACTTACAGAAAAATCCTTGCCCACGACCTATGCCGCAGTATCCAAGCAGCTATCCAGTGAAGCCGATCAGGATGTCTCCCTTAGACCAATGTGGATACCGAGAGACCTGCTGTTGGTGTGTGAGTGTAAAACCCGCATCCTTTATTACATGCCTGCTCACTTTTGTAAGTTAACTTATACTAATCTTGATAATATTATAAAGCTAAATAGTTTGTTTGTTTGCCCGTTAACCTCAGGAACTAGTGATTACATACAAGGAACGTAAATAATACTAAAATGGGTGCAGCACGAACGCACGCACGCACGCACGCACGCACGCACGCACGCACGCACGCACGCAAGCACGCACGCACCCACAACACACACACACACACACACACAAACACACACACACACACACACACACACACGGTTTTCGTAACTTAAAAATGTATTACTTGCTTACTAGATCAAGTCAGTCTAGGGTTAGTAAAGAGGTTGACAGACAGCAGTCTAATCATGGTTTTGAAGTAAGAAATTAACATCCGTGTGTTACGAGGTACCAGATTTGCCTAGAGCGTCTCTCAGCACACCTAGACCGAGACAATTTAGAGAAAGTTTGTTTTCTGAATCGATTCCCGGTTAGGGGAATCGAACCCGAAACCCTTTGTGTTGAAGGCGAATCACTGCGCGCTACTACGCCGCCCGGATCGTTAAGTATTGCTACGACAACCGTCTCATCTAGTGGTCCATTCTGGACTACAAAGCCAATGATCACGGGTTCTAATCCTGCTAGGTTGTTTTTGTGATGAGCATTATCTACCTTTTTGACGTTTATTTATTTATTTAAATTTTATTGCACAAAAATAAAATCGTACAATAGATGTACTTAATGCTATGTGGCATTCTCTACCAGACTACGTTCTACAAAATAAGACAAAAATGAGGAAACTATTAGGGTACCGCGTTTACAATATGGAACCTCAAAAATGCCATAAATCCAACTTATATGTTATGTCTATGAAGCTGTTTGGGGTAGTTCACACAACAGATAAACATAGTACCTACATATTGAACGTTTTAGACAAAATCGGCAAATAAATCAAAAGATATCACGTTTTCTAATATATCCATATTAGAAAACGTGATATCTTTTGATTTATTTGCCATTTTCCAACAAATATAATTTACTTGTTCTAAATCTCAACTCACATTTTCATAACAGTTTTCTTGTAGGAAATTGCATTAGCCTACCTACTGTTTTCCTGCGCTATACATTTTTCCGCTCTCCGATATATTCCTTAAGCTTAGGGGGATGCACCCCCCACTTACAGCGAGGCTGAAGGTGGCTGTGGCTTGGTATTAGCGAGCTACTTTGACTCTACTGATAAAACCAATAGTATTGTGGAGAGAAGAAAGCAAAACAAAATGTATTTGGCATAAGTATCATTAATATGTCTTTATAAATATATGTATAAAATTTTAAGTTAAATATAATATCTAGTTTATTGTTGCATTATAACTTATGGTTTCCTTTTTTTCCATCTTATATTTTTACCGCACGTTTTTGGAAGCTTTCTGCATGACCTAATAGTTTGACTGGCAGAGAATGCTTCTAGCATTAAGTCCACTTTTTGTACACTATGAGTTTGTACAAAAATAAAAATAAAGCCATGCCGCAAGCTGTTTCGATCGGCCGCGTTCACGAAAGTTTGCAAAAGGGTATTTACAGACAGACAACAAAAGATCCTACTAGGGCTCCGTTCATCATCATCATCATTTCAGCCATAAGACGTCCACTGCTGAACAAAGGCCTCCCATAATAACTTATCATCAGGGGAATTGCCTATACTTGCTACGCTTGGCAGGCGGGTTGGCGAGCGCAGTTTTGTATAAGACTTCGCACGAAGACGCTACCGCCCGTCTCGTGCTACAGTAATTAGTCGCCTCTTACGACACGCCTCCTGTTGGCGGTGGAGAAGTGTATTCTTTACGGCCGTCCCCACCCGGCACGTGCGTGCACGTCCGTTACTTCCCATTAAAATACGGAAATTTTAAAAAAATATGTATTTTTTAGGTCTGGGCCGCAACGGAGATGGTGACAGTGGAAAAATTTCTGAATAGGATTACAGATGATGTGAATGTCGTGTATTACTTGAATATAATCTACCTATTTATTAGTATGTGCTTAATGATGACCGCTGCTATACTATTGATAGGTATTATTTGGGTAAGTTTATTTAAAGGGTACGGTAATAGGCATGACGATTGGGTAAAGAAAATGAAAGTGCCCCTTTATCATTACAGCCGACCGACGTTCACTGCTGAACATAGGCCCTCCCAATGACTTCCATCATCAGGGGGATTGCCAATACTCGCCACGCTTGGCAGGCGGGTTGGCAAGCGCAGTTTTTTATAGAATTTCACACGTAGACACTGCTGCCCGTCTCGTGCTACAGGAATTAGTCGCCTCTTACGACACGCCTCCTGTTGGCGGTGGGGAAGTGTATTCTTTACGGCCGTCCCCACACGGCGTTGCCCATTGCTGGATTCGAACAATCAAAAACTGGCTTTGTAGTCCGTAGCGCGAACCATTACACCAGACGGTCGTCATAATTATTGAAATGTTACAATTATTTACAGGATAATTACCTTCTGGTAAACATTTACGTCTGGTACGCACTAGTTTACACAGTCTTGGTTCTGGTGTTGTTGTTGGTTGGCTCCACTATTGCCATCGTCAGGTTGGGCAAAATAACAGAGAATATGGCTGCCAAGCTTGTAATCACTATGATGTGGTACTCACGTGAGTTTGTTTTAGTTTATACATTCCCGGCGAACTTCTTCCTCTTCGTCCTTTTTTCCATTGAATATTTCTGTTGTTTTAATAATTATTCTGCTATTCGGAGCGGAGACAAATTCAACAAATCAAAGATCATAAAAATCGGTGACTTATCAAATGTCGGAGTTGAGGGCAGAATTATTACAATTAATCGGATAATTCTTCGAAAATCCTTGATTGAAATGTCAGGTTTAACGCCTGGGTGGAATCAGAGATGGCGTAGCGGTCACTGATGTTAGTTTGAGTCACTAATAATCTTTTGTTAAATGAACTAAAGTCGCTGACCTAGCCTAACGTATTAGCAAGCTGAAGTGGCAGTGGGCGGGACACATAGCATGTAGAACTGACGACTGATGGGGCAGAAAGGTTCTAGAATGGAGGCCATGTACCAGTAAGCGTAGCGTGGTCTGACCACCCACAAGGTGGACAGACGACCTGTCACAGGTCACAGGAAGACTATAGACTATAATATGTTTTTTATTATTGACGACGACAATTCGCCTTAAACAAGCGTTTGATTCCCGGTTTGGGGCAATTCAGAAAATTATCCTTTCTAATTTTGCTTGAGTCTGGGTGTGCTGGGCTCTAACTTAGCTTGATAAACTATCGTTCATCTAGATTCGACTAGCTGTGGCACACTGTTGTAGCTTTTATCAAACATTAAAAATGTAAATATAAATATTGGACAACATCACATACATTGCTCTGATCCAATGATAAGTAACTTAAGCACTTGTTCAATCGAGCAATTCAGAAACAACGATGGCACCAGAACACCCAAACCCGAGACAATACAGATAAGTAATTTTTCTACATTGACCGATATCGAACCGGGAACCTCAGTGATAGCGACACCAAGTCCGGTATGCTCGCCTCTCGGCTACGGAGGTCATCAAAACATTGACACTTAATACAACGTAAGTTCATAAAAATACTTTAATAAATAACGTAGTTTTTAAACGTAGGTCACACTATAAGTTTTGCGTAACTTAAAAAAACAACATGTTATAACCAAAATATTATGTTTATTGCTTTTCAAAATAATCTCCATTACATCTTAAAAAAAAATTCATGCGATCGAACCATTTTTTAAAACAGGAGGACCAGTGACCTCATATCTGAAGGCATGTTTTCTACGTGCTAATTGAACGCTATCACTGCCTCTTCGGAGTTGGTAAAAGTAAAACCTCTCATCAAATCTTTGATTTTGGGGAAAATACAGAAATCACAGGGTCGGGGCTATGCGCAGGATGGGTGACGAGTTGTACTTTTTTGGAAGCTAAAAATGACTTTGTTTTGTTGGCCGGGTGTGAAGAAGCGTTGTCATGATGTAGGAGTACGCGGCTTTTGGGTCGTCTTTCGCGAACTTTTTCTAACACCCTGGGTAAACAAATGGTAGAATACCACTCGGCATTAACACTCTTTTGATGCTGAGCTGAGAAAAAAAACGCAATCATTTTTTACAAACGTTTCTCGCCTACATCACTTTTGTTGGCCTGTTCTCATTTTCAAACACCCATTCACAAGATTGCTGTTTTTTTTTGGGTTCAAAATAATAAATCCATGTTTCGTCTCCGCATTCGCATTAAAATGTCCGTGGTCGTACTTCAGTAGCATCTGTGAGCACCATTTCACGCGCGCCCGCTTCTGCTCCGCTGTCAGTTCATGAGGGATCCAACGACAGCAAAGTTTCCGAACTTTTAATTCTTCGTGTAAAATTTTCCAAATTTGGCTCATACCAATTCCCAATAGTCCACAAATTGTCTCATATGTAATCCGCGGGTTTTCTTCAATTAGCCGCTTAACAGTAGCCACATTATTTTCGTTGACGGCAGTTAAAGGCCGCCCTTCACGAAATTCGTCATGTCAAGAAACTCGACCTCTCTCAAATTCAACAAACCATCGCCTCACGGTACTCAAACAAGGTGCTTCTATCCCAAAAGCATTTTTAAGACGAGCGGCACAGTCTTGCGGAGAGAGAGAACTTTTAAAATCGTAAAAAATCATCGCTCTAAAATCTTTTCGACTTAATTCCATTTTCGTTGTGTAGGTACGTAGAACTTTGATGTGTGATAAAAAACAATTGACAAATCATTTCCCGCCAATTGTTTTTCTATATTACTAAGAAGGTTGCAACGTTTAAAAAAATATAACATTCGAAATTCAAATAGTTCCGATTAGCTAGAAGTGCAAAACTTTTAGTGTGCCCCATGTATTAATTAATCACTTAGCCCGATTTGACTTGCCATTATTCACAATCACGTGGTCGTGTTCGTAATCACGTGGTCTATAACATGATTATAATACATTTTTATTAAAGTACACTTTACAATACAAGGAAAAAGGGTTAGTAGATCGCCAAAAGTGTGTACATGTTTTTGGAGCTGACTGAACGTTCATTATGAGGAGATATGGAGTTAAGTGATATCATTATTTAATTTCCAATGTTTTGTTTCAGTGGTCTTCTATCTTCTTTTGATCGTAAACAGTTACAAGTCAACATTACGAATGCAATGACGCTGCAATGACAAAATAAACCCATCTTCCCGATTAAATTTATTTTCTTTTATTTCAACATATTTATTTTATTTTATTGCGAGATCGAATCAGAAATGAGGAAATCCGTAAACGAACAAAAGTCGCTGACATAGTCCAACGGATTAACAAGCTGGGGTGTCAGTGGGCGGAGCACAAGCACGTAGAACTGACGGCCAGAGGGGGAGGAAGGTTCTAGAATGGAAACCACGTACAGGCAAGCGCAGCGTAGGACTTCCACCCACAAGGTGTACAGACGACCTGGTAAAGGTTGCAGGATGCAGGCCGCTTTCGACCAGCCAATCTGGAAATCACTGGGGGAAACCTATGTCAGCAATGGACGTCCTATGGCAGAAATAATTATGATACTATTTTGCTCAGCGACAAAGGAAAATATTGTGATTAAGAAAACCTTGACTCATCATCATCATCATCATTTCAGCCACAGGACGTCCACTGCTGAACATAGGCCTCCCCCAGTGACTTCCAGATTGGCCGGTTGAAAGCGGCCCGCATCCAGCTGCTTCCTGCAACCTTTACCAGGTCGTCTGTCCACCTTGTAGGTGGACGTCCTACGCTGCGCTTGCCGGTACGTGGCTTCCATTCCAGAACCTTTCTGCCCCATCGGCCGTCAGTTGTACGTGCTATGTGCCCCGCCCACTGCCACTTCAGCTTGCTTATCCGTTGGGCTATGTCAGCAACTTTTGTTCGTTTACGAATCTCCTCATTCCTGATTCGATCTCGCAAAGAAACGCCGAGCATAGCCCTTTCCATAGCACGTTGTGCAACCTTGAGCTTTCTTATGAGGCCCATAGTGAGAGGCCACGTTTCAGTTCCATATGTCATCACTGGTAACACACACTGGTTGTAGACTTTCGTCATTAGGCACTGAGGTATTTTGGACGAGAAGACGTTACATAGTTTTCCGAACGCTGCCCAGCCGAGTTGGATTCGACGATTGACGTCCTTCTCAAAATTTGACCTACCCAACTGGATCAATTGGATTAACAAATTCGAGAGTAGAGCTCCCAACTGATACTGAGTAGGGCGCAACATGGGCATTTGACATGATCTTTGTTTTGTCCACGTTCATCCGAAGGCCTACTTGTTGGGAAACTCGACTAAGGCCATCGAGCATTGTGCCGAGGTCTTCAAGCGATCCTTGACTACCCACGTGGTATATACAGTATTTTAATCGTGGTATATACAGTCAATGGCAGGACAACTACCCAAAAAGTTAAAGGTCGCTGAACCGATTTTCAACTTTAAGTCAGCCGGTCAGTCATGCCAGCCGATGAGAGATTCAATGTTTTTGTTTGCACCGACTCCAAAAGTAACTGATTAGGTACTTAAGTGTTAAGATTATTTTTAGCATTTTAGTGTTTTGAAGTCGGTTTTATTTTTTTTAATAAAATTTACTTATTTCATCTATTTTCAGTGATAAATCCTAATCTAACTGCTGAACACCGATTTCATCCCCTATTTTCCTACCCTTAGGGGTGATTTTTATTTTGCAAACTTTTATTATAGCATCTTTAAAGTATAAGCTATTCAATAAAACAAAAATCATCAAAATCGGCTCATATTTGTCGAAGATGAGTAACAAGAACCACAACCAAAATATTATCTGGGTATATATTGTTGATTTTCTCAAAAAGTTCTAAATTAATTTCGATAAAATTTATATGGGACCACCTCTGAAGTATGATCTATCAAACAAAAAAAGAATCATTAAAATCGATTCATAATTGGCGGAGTAATCGCGTAACAAACATACCAAAAAAAAAAACATACAGTCGAATTGAGAACCTCCTCTTTTTTTGAAGTCGGTTGAAAATTTAACGTTTTGTGGTAGGTTAACGTGCTGTTGTCTGTACTCTAAATCATGTTAGAACTAAGTAGTTACTAGAAGGTCCTCAAACTTTTATTTTAAAACACTACGTTCTTATTTTTATTGCGCGTACAAACTTAAAATACTTTTATTGCTTTTACAAACTACTTCAACTGAAACAAAGTATAAGATGTGCAACAAGAAACCACTTTGCAAGCTTTTAGATAGCGAACGTCGCCTGAACTATTTAGATATTGCATGTAATGTAGACAACATTATTTTGTGATATTCTTAGAATCGGATAAGGTAGACAACTGTTTTTTAGAGACAGTGGACAAATGTTTAAGGCAGATTGTCCAAAAGCTACGCAGGCTTAGATTAATGACGCATAGATACGTAATCCGCTCGCAAAATTTGAAGGAACTCAATTGAAGCCACAGAGGGCTCCCTACGCCTGACAGCTCCTTAGTGCTTAGTGCCAAAAGTTGTTCTTTTTGTTGAGCACCGCAACCCATTATCTAAAAAACGACATGTAATTTTTATTTTATTACTTTTTTTCTGGGTGGAATAAGGTATGCCTATTGATAATATATTTAAAGGTAGAATGTTATAAAATATATTTAACTGTTTTATTAGTATTACAATAATTATTCTATGATATTAACATTTTATGTGTACAAATCAAAACATTAATATCAAATATAAAACTGTTATAATATTTTACCGGAAACACATTTATTCGATTTAATAATATGATAAAAGTTATGATATTTAAGTGACAAGAAATGACGTCTATTTCTCTAAAATACTACAATTATGTCATTTTATAATAAGGACAGGAAGTTGTAATTTAAATTCAATTTGGCAGGAAGCTCCACCTAGTGGCGCCATCTGTACATCAGTTTGTTAAAATATTCAAAAATAGTACGTCAGTTGTTCACTTCCGTTTATCGGTACAAAACTAGTTGTAAGTTGAAATCAAATTCATTCTTTCTTGTGAAATCGACGAGTAAACACCTCACTAAAACGCCAAGTGTTTTTATTGTTTGCCACGCCCTAACACTATATATCCCACTGCAGGGCACAAGCCTCACCCAAACCATCAGGTGGTTTGGGCCATACTCCCCCACGCGGGCCCAGTTCGTATTGATGGAGTGCTGTTGTAAGACCAGTGACTAAACCTTACTGTTAAATGTGTTAAATGTTTGTGTGTGTGTTTAAGGACAAGTGATATTAGCCAGCCTTCCTAGCATGTGCACCAAAACACGATATGATATAATATGATACAGCGATATATCGACAACTGTTAAAAATTTATAGATATAACCGCCATGTTGATTCGCCGTGCCGGTGACGTCACATATTATGATCGCTGTTTCGATAAAAATTCAAAATTATCTATCATATTTTTACAGTTGGTGTCAATATATCGCCTTATCATATCATATCATATCGTGTTTTGGTGTCATGCTAGGGGGGCAGGACTAACTTTTAACGTGCCTACCGAAGCACGGAGATGCCTGTGATAATTGTCACTAAATAGATAGATAGATAGATAGATACTCTTTATTGCACACCATACAAGTAAAATACACATGATTTTTACAGAAAGATGTACAATTTAGGCGGTCTTATCGCTAATAGCGATCTCTTCCAGACAACCTTTAGGTAGAGGACAACCATTAAAGAAAGGGGAAGAAGTTGCAGAGTTCTTAAAATTCTTACCTGATAAAAATAGAATTGCATAAATTTATGGCACAAACGTAAACATACAGTAATAAATAAATAAAAATAAAATAAAATAAATACATAACAATAATTATACATACATACAATAAACATACATACTACTTGATATATGCGAGGAGATGTCGAAACTAACAGTGACCAGTAATATTTTAAGATATAAAGGCAGTTTGTGTCAAGAAGAAAGAAAGTGTGCTTTAAGCCGATTTTTAAAAATAGCAATCGATTCGGATGATGATTTCGGATGGATAAATATGGTCGGTATGGCCACCCATCTACTCAGAACCGCGGCGTAGGTGGATTAACATAGATAATCACTACCAAAACGCTGCCGTCACAAGAGGAGAACTAACAATAAATGAATAAATACTTTTGGAATAATTATTACAAAGAGTTGGTAAATAAAACGACAATATCATTAAGAGGTACCGTTTGCTTGGATATAAGAGTTAACCTCCGAAACTACTAATTTAATTAAAAATCATTCTTCAACCAATTTACCAATATTTATAATCAACCTTCCAGCCCCCCTAGCATGACTACCAAAATACGATATGTATAACTGTAAGAATATGATAAACTAGCTGTTGCCCACGACTTCGTTCGCGTGATCTTCAGTTCATTCATAAATAATGTTTGTGCGTAACTTTCTTATTTTTTTCTTTTAAAAGAACCTTCGCCTGACAATAATTAACACAACAAAAAAAGAATTAGCGAAATTTTTCCATCCGTTCACGCGTGATGCGATGACCAAGGGAAATAGAGATTCATTTTTATATATATACAGGGTGTAACGAAAAGGTGAAATAAAACTTTAAGTGGTTATTCTACGGTTAAATTACATCAACTTTTTCTATGGAAACAACATCGAAATCTCAAAAAAAAAATGACGTTTCCATACAAACTGCCCTTAAAGTTTTATTTCACCTTTTCGTTACACTCTGTATAAGATATAGCCCCCATTTTGAATTTTAAGCGAAACAGCTATCATAATATGTGACGTCGCCGGCAACATGGCGGCTTTAACTATCATATTTATACAGTTGGTGTCGATATATCGCTGTATCATATCATATCATTTCGTGTTTTAGTGGTCATGCTAGGGAGGCTGAAGGAAATAAACTACTTTTAGTGGTAGATAATAGTTGAAGTAGATAAAAACGTAAAGAAAAATATGAGTTTGTTTAGCTTCAAAACAATAAGTTTTCCCTTCCAAACTTCAGACTACACAAAGTTGGTAAATATTTCATTGTTGGGGAAATGTATTTTTTTAATAAAGCCTGTTAATAAGTTCAAAATTCATATTTTTTAAAATCTGAAAGAAAGATATTTTAAAGTAGACAATTTTTTAATGAGTGAATGTACTGTTTAACCTACCTAGCTTGTACTTACTACATGTCTGCTACAATTAATACATCCTGTAAAAAACCGACTTCAAAAAACTAAAACGCTAAAAATAATCTTAACACTTAAGTACCTAATCAGTTACTTTTGGAGTCGGTGCAAACGAAAACATTGGTCTCTCATTGACTGGCACCGTACTTAAGTGTTAAGATTATTTTTAGCGTTTTAGGTTTTTGAAGTCGGTTTTCATGTTTTTTTTTTTAAATTAACTTATTTCATTCATTTTAGTGATAAATCCTAATCAAAACAAATCTTACGAGTGCAAACATAATTTAACTGCTGAACACCGATTTCATTTCCTTTTTTTCCACCCTTAGGGGTGAAATTTTTTCTAAAAATTTTTATTATAGTATCTTTGAAGTATAAGCTATTCATTAAAAAAAGAATCATCAAAATCAGTCTACATTTGGCAGAGATATAGGTAAGATAGATACTAAAATCAGTTGGCGTGGTACGGAGTTTATGCAATGTTTGATGATTTTCTTATAGATCCCATCATCAGAATTTAACCAAATTTATATGGGACCATTCCGAAAGTATTACCTTTCAAACAAAAAAATAATTATCGAAATCGGTCAACGCAGTAACGAATGATCGCTGAACATACATTAAAAAAAAAAAAAAAAAGACCGACGAATTGAGAACCTCCTCCTTTTTTGAAGTCGGTTGAAAAAGGCTTACAATGGTAACTGAGTTTGTTGCACCGTTTCTTCTTATCACCAGCCGATATGTAGACTACGTGAAGCGTTGGTAGAGCAAAGCTATATTTTTGGGACGTGTATACTAAATATACCTACTAAATAAATTACTATTACGACATTAATAGGTACATGGGGCACACTAAAAGTTTTGCACTTTTAGCTAATCGGAACTATTTGAATTTCGAATGTTATTTTTTTTTAAACGTTGCAACCTTCTTAGTAATATAAAACACAATTGACGGGAAATGATTTGCCAATTGTTTTTATCACACATCAAAGTTCTACGTACGCAACGAAAATGGAATTAAGTCGAAAAGATTTTAGACCGATGATTTTTTACGATTTTAAAGTTCTCTCTCCGCAAGACTGTGCTGCTAGTCTTCAAAATGCTTTTGGGAGAGAAGCACCTTGTTTGAGCACCGTGAGGCGATGGTTTGCTGAATTTGAGAGAGGTCGAGTTTCTTTACATGACGAATTTCGTGAAGGGCGGCCTTCAACTGCCGTCAACGAAAATAATGTGGCTACTGTTAAGCGGCTAATTGAAGAAAACCCGCGGATTACCTATGAAACAATTCAAGGACTATTTGGGATTGGTATGAGCCAAATTCAGAAATTTTACACGAAGAATTGAAAGTTCGGAAACTTTGCTGTCGTTGGATCCCTCATGAACTGAATAGAATAGAATAGAATAGAATTGTTTTTATTTCCCTAGTTCTTGTGTTACATGATGTCCCGAGGCCAGCGGTGTGTTTGGCCTGTGTGTCAGCTACTTACAGTCTACTTATGTTTGTCTGAAAGATCTGTATAAGTGTCGTGTAGTGTGTGCTGTGTGCTTATTAGTTTGTACAGAATAAATTTACATAATTTTATAATGTCGTTTCATCTTCTTGCCCTATCCTATTATACAGATAATCACAGTCTGTGGGGACGTGGAGCGGTTGTTCGCTTGCTGAGCAGCCGACTCCTGTCTTTTTTTGGTACATAGCTGATTTCGCCTAGTCTAGTGTTAGTTAGGAGAGGATTGTGCTGTCCGTATCCAAAGTAGGCGCTTCCAGGGGTCTCTAGATCCTCAATGTGCATTTCGCGGAGTCGGCGCAACATGTCCTCGTTTAAATCTTGTGCACGAAGGTGCCATGGGTCCCAGTCGAGCATTTCCCAGAGAATTGCGGTTTCTAGGCGTCTTGGAAATTGTCCGGCTATGAACTGACAGCGGAGCAGAAGCGGGCGCACGTGCAATGGTGCTCACAGATGCTTCTCAAGTACGACCACGGACATTCTAATACTGTTTATGACATTGTCACAGGAGACGAAACGTGGATTTATTGTTTTGAACCCGAAAAAAAACAGCAATCTTGTGAATGAAAAATGAGAACAGGCCAACAAAAGTGAGGGAGGCGAGAAACGTTGGTAAAAAAATTATCACGTTTTTTTTTCTCAGCTACGGGTCCCATCTGTACAATTCCACTTGAAGATCAAAAGAGTGTTAATGCCGAGTGGTATTCTACCATTTGTTTACCCAGGCTGTTAGAAAAAGTTCGCGAAAGACGACCCAAAAGCCGCGTTCTCCTACATCATGACAACGCTTCTTCACACCCGGCCAACAAAACAAAGTCATTTTTAGCTTCCGAAATAGTACAACTCGTCACGAAACGTCAACAAAAAATGATTAAAATGTAATGGAGAGTATTTTGAAAAACAATAAACATAATATTTTGATTTTAACATGTTGTTTTTTTAAGTTACGCAAAACTTATAGTGTGACCTACGTACTATAACCTATAAAGCGGTATACCTACTACTCGTATTTGACTCGAGCGAAGCCGTAGGCTAGGCACAGCTAGTTATAGTATTAACAATATCATAGTTACTAAAATAATATTACTAACACCATATACCTATATGTATGTCATAGTCTAAAATAAAATGTGTTTTTTTTTATTTAATTAAGTCTTAGTCATCTGTAAGTCACGGTTTTTATTTTATCAACCAAATATCCGGATTTCTTTTTTTTTTCCAATAAGAAGTTTTTTTATAATATAAAAAAAGAAAACACCAATTAAAAAGTCTTTTCTTTTAAATTAAACATCAAAGAACTAAAACTTTTTTGTTCATAGCATAGGAATGAAGTACGCCTCCTTTGAGCAAAGCTGCCAGTGTCAATGCAGATTGTCTATGGTAGACTCCGGCAAAGGAGACACTTGTCGCGGCCGCTAACAAGCGAACCCTCTCTAGGCTATGGCACAGTATACAGGCACTACACTGCGGTATCTCAATATCAAACAAACGCTCAAAGGAGATATAGTTTAAGTATATATTATATGCTAAAGCAGTAAAGTAAATACATGTAAACGTTCGGAATGAGGTACACACACAGACGCACACGTCAACAAGAGCCCTAAGCGGTCGTCGCAGTGCTGTCAGTCACGGGGATTATCCATTAATAAACAAAAACTATTTCAAGTGACAAAAAATTAAAGGCCATCCCTAAGGACCAAATAGGCCTAGTTTTGGTACTGCATTAGCTTTTCTATATACTGTGGAGACTTTCTAATTATGATCTATGATCACATGCATACAACAGAAATATGTTCAGAGTCAAGATTTTTTGTTACGTTATTAAAATCTAACCAGACAGTTTTGTGATAGTAGTTTTTTTAAAATAGGTTTAGCAAGTATGTCGGTAGGAGTTAGCTTACCCTGAACTGAACATTAATTCAAACTACCTTCTATTGGAAATTATAAAAGTTAGTATTCTATACATACATATATATCGCCCGTAACTGGAAATCAAAATCGGGACCAAAGTATGCTAACAGCCGTCAGTTTACACTGTTTTAGGGCTTATCTCAGATTGCAATTTTTAAAGTTAGTTATTCTAATTCAAACCTAAGACCCTTTGCATGCAAGCCGAATCACCATGCCACTGCGCCTATCACCATGCCACTGCGCCTATCGGCATGTCAATGTTTAGTTTATTTGCTTTACTTAAGCTACTGTGTTCTTTAGATGTGTTTACTGTGGCTCCTAGCAAATTGAGTATACGCTGTAGGCTGACCTAGACAATAATTCTGTCAACTTTAGGGTTCCGGGACCAAATATTAAAAACGGAATCCTTTAATTTTAGTACTAAGCCTAGTATGTCACAGCCAGTTTTAGAGCTTTGTTTCGTTTTTATTTGAGGTAAGTACCTAAACTTTCATCATCATCATTCATCATTTCAGCCACAGGACGTCCACTGCTAAACATAGACCTCCCCCAGTGATTTCCAGTTGACCAGTTGGAATCAGCTTGCATTCATCAGTTTCCTGCAAACTTTACCAAGTCGTCTGTCCACCTTGTGGGTGAAAGTCCTACACCGCCCTTGTCGGTACGTGGTATTCTTACCAAAACCATTCCGCCCCATCGGCTGTCAGTTCTGCGTAGGTACTGTGAGTCCCGCCCACTGCCACTTCAGCTTGCTAATCCATTGGTCTTTTGTTCGTCTACGGATCTCCTAATATCTGATTTGGTCTCACAAAGAAACACCGAGCACAGCCCTTTCTATAGCACGCTGTGCGACCTTGAGCTTTTTTGATGACGCCCATAGTGAGAGGCCACGTTTCAGTTCCATATGTCATCACTGGTTGTATCATCATCTTTGGCACTGAGGTATTTTGGACCTTAACTTTACCACACCTTCCCCTTTCTTTAATGGTTGTTGTTGAGGTACGGGATTGCGTGTGAATGTTAAAAGTCCGGAGAAGAGTAGAAAATGTTTAATGTTAGAAAATGTTACAAGTTTAAATGTTCGAATGCACCCGGTCGCGACGGTTCCGAAATATGCACAAATTTTGAGTGGAAAATTACATTACGAACGATGCGCGGTCACTGCTGACCACGCATAGTATTTCAATCACGTGTAAGGTGCGTTGCACCGAACAGTTGTCCTCTACCTAAAGGTTGTCTGGAAGAGATCGCTATTAGCGATAAGACCACCTAAATTGTACATCTTTCTGTAAAAATCATGTGTATTTTACTTGTATGGTGTGCAATAAAGAGTATCTATCTATCTATCAATACCCTAAATGTAAAGTATAGTTATTACATTTGTTCTTTGTAGCATTTGCCATCAGACGTTAGACAAGAGAGTTAGACCATTTGGGACCATCCTACAAATAGATTGGTAGACACTTTTTAATTTTACAACACACAAAACAAAGTACAGAAAAAAACACTAAGAACTGCATGATTAAGGCGGTCTAATAGCTTTAGCGATGTATAATGTACAAGAAAAAAGAAAATTCAATAATTAACAGTTTTCATTTTAACATTCTCGGCTTTCCTACAAGAACTACCTACATAGTTCACGCTAAGCTGATGATAAAATATTAATTTAGTGCTATTCCTTTATTAAATTCCTTGTAAAGTTATCAGGGTTAGGTCGGCCATCTTATATTTTCTTCGGAAGTAGGTGCTGGACTGCACGTATTTTACGCTAAGAACATGGAGGTAGGAAAAGATAAACAGCTATCGTGGATGATGCATTTTTCGTTTAACGATATAAAACTGCCAATTTGCTAGCAAATTTACAGCAAGGCCAAAGTGCCGCTGTGGATGCCACGAGTGTGCAAAAGAATTTAGGGGATCATGCTTTAGAAGTCCACTGCTGGACATAGCCCTTTGATTCTTCTACGGGTCTCCTTATTTCTGATGCTATTTTGCAGATAACGCCGAGCAAAGCTCTCTCCATAGCACGTTGGGTGACTTTGAGCTTGTTTATGAGGCCAACAGTCAAGGACCTTATCGATTTCTTATTTTGAGGCCTTGACAGTTAGTGTTGTCGGGTGCATATTTATTTAATTCAATTTAATTTATATTAAAATTAATTTCCGTGTGAGTGTTAGGGTTGCTACACACATAAGCGAGCCAGCATTTATCAGCAATGCCGGGCGATAAAATCTAGATGAATGTTCAGAAATCACAAATTCACCTGGCTCGGCTACCGCATATAATCTAATCATAATAACAACCCAATCGGCACAAGCCGAACGTAATGTAATTGTTGTTAACGGGCCGGTTATATCTTTCACAAGTACTGCCGAATCGACTGATGAAAGAAAGAATGAACTACCCTAACGGCACAAGCCGAATGAAGTCGAACAAGTGCAGTATTGCCTAAAGTCGGCTTTGTTGTTCGACAAATACTGCCGAACTGACAATGCCGCCCGCTTGCCGTATAGCACCACTAACTCGTAAAATTCGAGAATGACTTGACCGATTTAGCTGAATAGGGTTGTTTACACCATTCTTAAATAATTCTAAGACAACATTTATTAAAAGTGTCACCTTATTTTAGGCCTAATAACCCGGCACATTATAATTAATTTAAAAAATTATATTTTTATTTGTTTCAAAATCAATAAAAAGTTAGTCCGTTGAGTTAGGTAAACAGTGACGTCATAGTTTGCTGTCGCCATACAAATTATATGAAAGAGTAGCGATGACAGTTTTTAAAAAGTATTTTAATTGATTAGTGGTGTAAAATACCGTATTCTTTTATTGAATGTTCTTTTTCTATTGTAATGGAAAATGTCGTTTGACAACTGATTGTCGAAAGACATGACAACGTTTGCCGGCGGGATAGATTGTGAACAGCCACATCCATTTTTTCCTAAATCCAACCAACACTTTCTCTCAGAATGAAGTTTTAATATGTGGTTCCGGAGGGGCGTAACTTATAGGGCCGGTGATCTACGACGCTATTTTTGTTTAGTGTGCCCTAAATCTTGATAACAGATATGTTACTGTTTCGCTATAAAAGGGAAACCCATATCGAAACATCGGGAAAATGTTTTTATGTATCTCAGGTACAGAACCAATAAGCTAAACAATTTTCTCAATGGAAAACTTAGGAAAACGTTGTTGACGAGTGAACGTGAACTTAGACTGCATTTTTTGTCCACACCGCAAGCCTTACAATGGCTTTCTAAACCCACATACGCTAGATAGATAGAATGATAAATGTATGAAATTGATGTCTAGCTTAACGAATATACAATTCGTAGACAATTGTTAATTAATTTTCTATTTGACCAAACGCAAAGTTTAGCCAAGTCAAACCTAAGCGTAGCCAAGTGGCACTTTTGACAAATTAAAACTTAAGTAGGTACTTTAAATAATAAAACTTGCAAAAGGTCGTCTGACTTCGACAATCTTATTAACAATGGGATTAACAATGGCATTGTTTCCGTTGTTAGCTTGTTAGGGTTGCGCCTTGTGCCTGTGCGACCGTGTCAATGAGCGTAACTTGAGTGCGGCACTGGAATTGTCGCGATTGGCCGTCAGATGTACTTGTAACATTATACCTAAAGTTCGTAGTGCGCACTGGCCAGGTCTGCCCTGACCTAATTCAACTCCTATATAAACGAATTAACGAAGCCAGGATTTTTGATTAGACTTCTGAAAACTCATTAAAAATATAAATTACGCAGTCGAAACTTCTAAAATTACCCCTTTAAAGATCGAGATCCAAAGATTAATAACTTCATTCTCGACAAATTACAAATAATAACCACATTGTAGATTGATACAGAAGGGTCTCTGATTTTTCAAAACTGTGTACGGACTTATATTGAAGACACCAACTGACGTAGTGGCGAGATGGTTAATTATTAATAATAATAATAAAATTCTTTATTTTATTGAAGGTTTACAAAAGTCTTACAATCCACGGCGACTGCTGCACTAAGCATGCTGCTTAAATCGCAGTAGTTAGTAAAAAAAACCTTCCCCAATTGGCTCAGATCTGGGTATGTGTCCGAAGAACCCTTGGCAAAATTCATTGACTCGTACCTTGTTACACAAGGAAGTAAATTTTTTACTTCCAGACTTTACCAATATCTCTTGCACGTCGATGAGGGAAAACATATGATCAGGAAACCTGCATATTGTGACAACACTGGATGTACCCGTAGTTCAAAATGGTCTGGTTATTTAATTATTTAAACTTTATTGCACAAACTAAAATCGTACAAAAGGTGGACTTAATGCCATGTGGCGTTCTCTGCCTGTCGACCATTAGGCTAAACAGAGATGCTTTGTGGACGGTGCGACATGACATTGTTCGTTATGATTACAATCGCTTAAAATGTAATAAAAGACTTCCCTGCGTATATGCCGCAATGTTTACATCAAACCTATTATCGGTGAGAGCAGGCGGTACGCAGTTTACTGCCATTCTTAGTTGCGCTGACAGTTAGCCTGCTCACGGTCGGCGGCGGACGTTAGGAGAACGCTGCCGGGATCCAGAGCACTTGCATCACTGGAATTTCAAAATGTTAATATGGAAATCTGTTTTTTTTTTCTTAAAATATTGCCACTGGAACCTCCTCCCATTCGCATGCCTAGAAAAAAGCGAGTCTACTGTTCCTGGCTTTGATGTGCCACAAATAAGCACTTAAAAAGTGTTTTCCTTATAAGCATTTTGGAAGTTTGTGAAGCCGTCATTATAAGTCTGATAATGGCTGATGTGCTCAAAACTTCTTGATTGCTTATTGTTGAATGAACAAACAGAGTTTGAAGAAGTGATTACAACAGGTTGTATGGGCAATTGGAAAGTTAAATAGATGGTTCCGATTCCGCGGTTTTGAGTTTAATGAAAAATTGCTGTTGGTGGTTTGTATGCACGATGCATTGTTCTTAGGTAGATTGTAATTCTTAGTGATATTTATTAGTTACCTTTCTTTAAAGGGATTATTCGGGACGGTCCCATTTTTTCTAAGGAACTTTAGGTCATATTTTACAAAATGACAAAGGATGCGACGGACATGCAATGTATTTCTATGTCGTATAGAACCAGGACATTCATAAGTAACTACTACTTATTCCTTGTAAATAACATTGGGAAATAGTGACTCCCATTTTGTTCTATGACGTCTATACGAAATTTAACTCGAGCTAGTGAGCTCGAGTTAAATTTCGAGTAGGTCTGTTCATAGTTATAAAAAACTAAAAACTAAAAAAATATATTTAGTTAGTCTTATCACGCCAAGTTCAATATTACAAATGGGACCTACCTGCCTTATTCTACTGCCGAAATAATATTAAATAACTTTCAAATTTCAATAGAAGCGCATTTGAGTTCTAAATGGAAAATCTGTTACTTTTCATTCCCTGAGGAACGAGATAGCCTAGTTTAGTAAAAAATTAACAGAATGACTTAGAATAACTTCTACTGTAAGACACTTATTGTTGGCAATTATTGTAGTTTGGACAAAACTTCAGCAGACATTTGTTTGTGAACTCAACTTTCCCAGACTTCATTTGAAGGCACTTATCCTACTTACGTAAGCTGCAAACCCTTACACATGCACAAAACAAACTTCAACTCAGACAGCTCTTGAAATTTCGGCTCTAACTCTGAAACTCGATCTGAGCTGAAGTATGCCTTTTCATTAAGGCTAGCGCATTGGAGTCTTATTTTTATTTTAGATTTTTAGTTCACCGACAACTTATTCACTACGTACTACAATTAAAATCTATACATGACAAAAGATAACAATATACTTAAACGAAAATTTTTACACTTTTTTTTTATTAGCCATTTCTGTCTCACTGCTGGGCAAAGACCTCCCCTAAACCTTTTCACGTAAAAAAATTACCTTAAAAAAATATTCAAAAGACTTTATTTAAACCTAAAGCACTCCTGAAATTCTCCTCTGAAACGTACCCAAAGACTTACTGTTGATGTATTTTAAGAAAATATTACAATTTGTCAAATTATAACATCTGTGGTAATACAACATCATTCTGCGCGCGATAGCCGATCGGCTAGACAGCCCACTTGTCTGGGCTCTAGCCAAACGTACCAAATGTTAACGTTGTTAGAAATTAAGTACTAACATAGTTTAAGTTATTGTTACTAACAAATTGGGCCTTGTTGTCACTAATAAAGATTTGAATTTTGATTTTTTTTGAATACCTTAGTGCCTTAAGACGAAAGTCTACAACCGTGTGTGTTACCAATGATGACATATGGAACAGAAACGTGGCCTCTCCCTATGGGCCTCATAAGAACGTTAAAAGATACACAACGTGTTATAGGAAAACGGCTATGCTCGGTGTTTCTTTGCGAGATCGAATGAGAAAAGAAATGAGGCGATCCGTAAACGAACAAAAATCGCTGACATAGCGCGATGGATAAGTAATGGATGGATAGTAAGCAAGGCACATAGTACGTAGAACTGACGGTCGATGGGGCAGAAAGATTCTAGAGTGGAGGCCACGGATGGCAAGCGAATAGACAAAGGTTGCAGGAGCCGCTAGATGCAGGCTGCTTCCAAGCGGCTAATCTGGAAGTCACTGGGGGAGGCTTACGTTCAGGAGTGGACGTCTTATGGCTGAAATGATAATGATGATGATGAATACCTGTGGTCTGACCACATGTCACGTCACGTCACGCCTCACATCTGCTAGTTGTAAGTTCGATCCTAGCAAGTACTTCAGGATTTATCGAGTTTCATGTACGGATTTATAATATATTAAATCTTCTTGTTAAGCGGCGTGGAAAACAATCGTGAGGAAATCTAAATATTCAGATGACACTACACTAGATGTAAAGCCGTTTTCCAGAATCGTGTGGTTTCCCTTCGGGTTACGGGGGTCTGCTACATTCATTATGGAGAAGACTGGAAACACGACAAAGCGCAAGAACATAACACCTTTCGTTTTTTGTAAAGACTCTGCTAATGATGCTAGCTTCGATTCAGTAATGTGGTCTCCGTTACTAAAGAGTGCTTTTTCCGAGCTTAGCATTTCTACACTAAAGTAACCGAAAATTAATTACCTTTTTTTTTCGACTTGTTCATAGATAGATATAGATACTCTTTATTGCACACCACACAAAAAAAAACAGTACAGAGAAACAATAAATTTAGAATGGTACAATTTAGGCGGTCTTATCGCTAAGAGCGATCTCTTCCAGACAACCTTCAGGTAGAGGAAAGTTGAAAAAAAAAGGTAAGAGGGACGGCGGTGGAGAGTTTAGAGTCATTTTTATATTTAATATTACATAATATATTATATATTTATTACATAGATACTAAAAAATAAAATAATATACATACTTACACATTGTTATAAATAATGATCATACATAATATAAATACATATAAGTACTTACACTAATTAATAACCCTACTATTATGAATATGGATTTTGATACCAAGTGTTAGGAAAAGTAAAGAAAGAAGTACTTACATCAAAGAAAAACATAGGAGAAAACTAAAGTCCAAGGAGATATGTTTTAAGTCTAGTTTTGAAAATTTGTAGTGTTTCAGACTGCCGAACAGACATCGGTAAGGAGTTCCACAGGCGGATGGATTGCACAGTAAAGGACTGTGAATACGTGTGTGAAGAATTTAGGGGAAAGGTGAGTCGGAGATTATTGGAAGATTCATATTTAATCATAAGCATAAGTCATCGCAGGAAGACGCTGGATGCAGGCCGCTTCCAACCGGCCAATCTGGAAGTCACTGGGGGAGGTCTATGTTCAGCAGTGGACGTCCTATGGCTGAAATGATGATGATGATGATGATAAGTCATACCTACTACATACGACGCGACGCGCAAAATAATTCTTTTTCATTACAACAAGCGCCTAATGCAATAAACTTAATTGGAATTTTCATGTTCTGCAGAGCCGTGACTCAATACCTCTTTCTATGCAGATTTTGCACTTAGAATTAATTTTCTAGAAGGAGCTTAGTTTCACTTCTCTTTTCTGCCTAGCGTTTTGTTCCTTTCTTATTTGGAGTACCTTTGACCATGATCCTAGATGCCACAATAAATTAAATTACCAAAAAATAATGGACACTTATTTTCTCTTTTGTCAATCAACCAAAAAAATACAAACATCAAGTGCGTAAAAGTTCGTGAGGAACTGAACCTGAGGAACTGAACGTGAGGATCCTGAACTTTGCATAATACATGTATATCATAATAAGCCCCCGCTCGTGACGTCACTTCTAAGTAAAAATTGTACCAAGACGTGATGTTACGTCATGCGATTCTGATTGCATACGTTGAAATCATAATCAAGTACGGTACCACAACACCCAGACCCGATAACATAGAAAAGTTCGTTTTCTATGTTATCGGGTCATTTGACCCGACCGAGAATCGAACCCGTGACCTCAGAAATGGCGACGTCAAGTCTGGAGTACTCGCCTCCCGGCTTCGGAGGTATACGTTTTTGAAAAATATCAATGACATAATTTGTTTACACAAATTCTTCATCCATATTGACTTAAGGCTGGTGTCTCTTCCAGAATATCTTTAAATCCAAGTTCCACTCGGAGTTTTGCTATTTACATTAGATCCCGAATATCCTACATCTTATTTGAATATACCAAAACATCTTCAAGCTTGTAGTATCAAGAAGTACTTACAAATTAAGTAGGTAGGTGCAGTCACGAGCATAAACATATTTATTTATCAGTGGACTTTAAACCTTATCGCAACGCAATAAGTTACAAAGTGTATATATTTTATTGTTCGTGACTGTACACTTGAGAAATAAGACTGGGCCCACGCAAAATCCAAATTTTCGCATTTCGGGTAAAATCTTTGACCTTTCTTACTCTCATTAGGTATATTACATGGTATTATTGTATATTCTCTGGGGTTCCGTACCAACAGTGAGCTAAAGGGTAAATGTTCGCTGTTTGTCAAAAAAAAACAGCGATGAAAAATTAATGTAAATATTATAATTGTTATGGACCAAGGGATTTTATGGTCATTCATTGTCGTACATATTGCCCAAGTTAATACCTACCTACATAAAAAAAATGTCTTTGAGCGCAAATTACTAAGTAAATGTTTCTTGTTCTTGTAGTCTATGGTAAATTTTGTACTCTATGGTAAGACTGAAATCGACTTTTATTATCACAAGTAGGTGATCAAAAACTATTAAACAAAAGTACTGACTCTTCTAAATGTCACAACAGTCTGACGTCTCTCCTTCAAATCCCTATATCCCGCTGTGGACCCGATTCCTTACCCATAATTTTAGCCGGCGGCACGCAAAATTACGCACGAAAAAATCTATGAAAAAAAAATGTTTTTTGTAATAAAATTTTAATAAATTTTATAAAGAAAAAACGACTTCAAAAAGCTAAAAATAATCTTAACACGTAAGGTACCTAATCAGTTACTTTTGGAGTCGGTGCAAACGAAAACATTGAATCTCTTATCGGCTGGCACCGACTCCAAAAGTAACTGACCTTACGTGTTAGGATTATTTTCAGCTTTTTGAAGTCGTTTTGTTTTTTTAATTTACTTATTTCATTAATTTTTAGTGATAGATCCTAATCAAAACAGATCGTACGAGCAGCGTTGCCACCTTGATGGTTTTTCCGCCAGAACTGGCGCTTTTTTAAAGCCTTTAGGGGTATTTTTTAGTAACTTAGCGTTTTTATTTTTTTTAGTGGTATTTAGCGGTTTGTTCAGTATGGAATCTGGCAACACATTTTTACCTACCATTCCGGAATTTCCTAATGTTCTATGCTTACTCTATGACCGGGGAATCCCTAAGCACAGTCAGAATTTCATACTGTTCTATGCTTACTCTATGACCGGGGAATCCCTAAGCACAGTCAGAATTTCATATTGTTCTATGCTTTCTCTATAACCGGGGAATTCCTTAGCGCAGTCATTGTTTAATGTTTTCTTATAATCTTGTCATTCTATGTCTCGAATTTGGTTCGTGCTTTTGAAATCTCGAAATCGTTTTTAATAGGTTACAGTGTGTGAAGTCCTGACGCTTAATAATAATGGAAATTCCATTCAAGAAAAAAAACTATGCACAAAAGTATAGAAAAGAGTGGGAATCACACGACGAATTCAAATCCTGGCTTAAACCTTTACCTGGTGATGATACGAAGGCGTTTTGCACATATTGTAAGGCAGAATTACTAGCGAAATTAGTAGACTTGAGAAGACATACTGAAACAAAGAAGCACAAACAAAAAATTCAAATTATATCCGGCAACCAGATTATACAATTCAAGCCCGATGGTGAGAAGACTGCCAACCCAAAATCGCGCAAAGCTGAAGGAATGCTCGCGCTTTACATTACAGAACATAGCTCAGTTTCCTGTATTGATCATCTAACAGATTTAGTGAAATTGGCTTTCCCTGACTCCAAGGCAACGGATGACTTAAAAATGCATCGTACTAAGTGTGCTGAAGTTGTTAAAAATGTCTTGGCACCACATTTTACTGAAGAACTAATAAAGGATATAGGACAGCAAAAATATAGTCTCATCATTGACGAATCAACTGACATCAGTACGAGCAAGCAACTTGGTATTGTAATCAGGTATTTCAGTAGAAAACTAAAAAAAGTAGTTTCTTCGTTTCTGGCTCTAGAACAACTTGAAACCAGCGATGCAGTTGGCATTGTTAAAGCCCTTCTTTCTTGCTTACAAAAATATGGATTAAATAAAAATAAAATGGTTGGATTGGGAACAGACAATGCGTCAGTCATGACTGGAATTAATAATGGAGTGTATAAAATCCTGAAAAATGATATACCTAATCTAATTCTTATGAGATGCACTTGCCACTCTTTACAACTTGCAGTATCGCACGCTTCAGAACATACGCTACCAAGAAATATTGAATTCTTGATTATAGAAACGTACAATTGGTTTTCCCACTCTACAAAACGTAAAAATGAATATCAAGAAATTTACGAAACTATTAATTGCGGTGAAGCACCTTTAAAAATTTTGCAGGTATGTGACACACGCTGGTTATCCATTGAACCAGCAGTGCACAGAATTCTGGCACAATGGAAAGAACTAACTTTACATTTTGGCCTTGTGAGAGATCGATGCTACACTGCAGATCGATTATATTTTATGTTCAAGGATGAATCTAATTATTTGTATTTGCTATTTTTGAAAAGTGTACTAAACGATGTGCAGATCGCATTGAAAAGCTTTGAAAGCGAAAGTGCGAATCCTCTTAAATTATTAAATGTGCTGATTACACTATTACGTTCAGTTTGCAACAGGATACTGTTACCGAATGCAGCCATTACAGATAAGGATTTTTTAAATATTGATATCGACCGAAACCTTAACCCGGTCACATACATGGGCTACCTCTTTCAATCGGAGAGTGAAAAAACATCGTTAACAGATGATACTATATCAGTCATAGAACATCGCTGTATTGATTTTAATGTGAAGCTAGCCAAGGAAATTCAACAAAGACTGCCGACCAATTATAATGTGCTGGAATTGATGTCAAAATTAGACCCAGAGACCATACTCCGCCAAGGTAAGGACAATTCCATTTCAGAACTAGCTAAAGAACTTGGCTATACTGCTAGTGATATTGACAAGATATTGAATCAGTGGCACAATATCTGTTTTATCCAATGGAAAAATACAACCGATGTTATAAAATTTTGGGTTGAGGTAGATGATTACCGAAACGCAGCGGGTATAAATGACTTTGCAGAACTAGTTGATCTTGCCATATCTTCGTTATCTTTACCCCAATCTAATGCGGGTATCGAAAGAATTTTCAGTGTCATGAACATCGTAAAAAGCAAACTACGGAACAAGATGGCTGGTCCTCTTCTAAATGCGATAATTTTTATCAGAAATAGATTAAAAGTTACTGATGCAAAATGTTACAATTATGAATTACCAAATGATGTCATCGCAGCTATTGGAAAAAACACTAAGTACTCATTTAAAAATCAACCACAAGCAACAACACCTGCATCGACGTCGGCGTCGTCGACAGAAGATTCGGCGTCTGCGAATTATGATGAAGTTATGGAAGATATAACATTTGATAATCTTGAATTTTAATTTCAATATATAACTTGTTTCTCTCGATTCATACTGTACTGATTAGTTACAAATTAATAACAAATGAACATACTCGTAGTTATGTCGTTTTATTTTATTGCCTGTAGATTAGGAACTAAATAATTTCAAGTTGTAACGAATATTTTTGTCTAATTTTTGCACCACGTAACAACATATTCGTTCGTTTTAAATTTAAATTTGGGTTTCTTGAATGTGATATTTCAATGCAATAATTTAGCGTTATTTGGTGGTTTTTTTGTGTTCCAAATTTGTGAAATCTGGCAACTTTTTACTTTTGACCTAGCGCTTTATAAAAATCCAAGATGGCAACGCTGCGTACGAGTGTTTAACGAAAATTTAACTGCTGAACACCGATTTCATTTCCTATTATTCCACCCTTAGGGGTGAAATTTTTTCCGCAAAATGTTATCAAAGTATCTGAAGTATAAGCTATTCAATAAAAAGTTAATTTTATAAAAAAAATAAAAACCGACTTCAAAAAACTAAAACGCTGAAAATAATCTTAACACTTACGTACCTAATCAGTTACTTTTGGAGTCGGTGCAAACGAAAACATAGAATCTCTCATCGACTGGCACCGACTCCAAAAGTAACTGATTAGGTACGTAAGTGTTAAGATTATTTTCAGCGTTTTAGTTTTTTGAAGTCGGTTTTTATTTTTTTTATAAAATTAACTTATTTCATCCATTTTAGTGATAAATCCTAATCAAAACAAATCTTACGAGTGCAAACATAATTTAACTGCTGAATACCGGTTTCATTTCCTATTTTTCCACCCTTAGGGGTGACATTTTTTCCAAAAATGTTTTATTATAGTATCTTTGAAGTATAAGCTATTCATTAAAAAAAGAATCATCAAAATCGGTCCACATTTGGCAGAGATATAGGTAAGATAGATACTAAAATCAGTTGGCGTGGTACGGAGTTTATGCAATGTTTGATGATTTTCTTATAGATTCCATCATCAGTTTTTAACCAAATTTATATGGGACCATTCTGAAAGTATTACCTTTCAAACAAAAAAATAATTATCGAAATCGGTCAACGCAGTAACGAATGATCGCTGAACATACATAAAAAAAAAAAAAGATACCGACGAATTGAGAACCTCCTCCTTTTTTGAAGTCGGTTGAAAAATAACCATCAAAATCGGTTCTCATTCGTCGAAGATATTAGGTAACATAGATACAAAAATCAGTTGGCGTGGTATGGAGTTCATGCAATGTTTGATGATTTTCTTATAGATCCCATCATCAGAATTTTACTAATTTTATATGGGACCATTCTGAAAGTATTACCTTTTGAACAAAAATAGAATTATCAAAAAAAGATTCCGACAAATTGAGAACTACTTATCTGTTACCAGTTAAGCTGAAAAAGCGTGTTTAATAAAACTGATCAAGTAAGACTCGTGCTTGTGCCAAGGTTAAAATAAAATAAAAAACATACACTTGGCCGTTTTTTTATTACGCGTGGAGTAAAATCTTATTATAAAGTTGTTCGATAATTTTATTAAATCCCCCGCCGGGCCAATTTGCGGTCGCAACAGCCTTAACAAGGTGAACAGGGGGAATATTTTCCTGCTTTAACTTTCCATGATAAGTTTAGTTAGGTTAATTTAAATTTAGGCCATAATTCGCGGTGAAATTTTTGCGTTACATTATATCTGCGTTGCATCAACTGCAAGCAGAGTAAATTTATATTAGGACATGCAAAAGTGCATCACACAAAAAAGCCAGCATTAACCAGAATTTTTGTTTTTTGATATGTTGTTTATTTTCGTGTTCATTTATCTATAACAAAATCAAGGCATTTTAAGCAAGAGGCCATTCTGAATTACTGTCCCAATAGAAATACTTCGTAAATTCATCCCGTCTATGTTCTATGTATTGTTCTATGTAAGACAGTTCAATTATTTTTATTTTTGACTCTTACGCAACAATAAAATTAAAATAATAAACGGAAATTATTGAGTTACCCTTCTCACAAGGCACTGTAGGTCAAGTTGTCCGTCACCATTCTAAGGGTGTCTGGTCTGGTCTGGTATTTTGATGTCTTGAACAGGGATGCTTTTTTTTGCAAAACTAAGTATATTTCTGCGCCTTCGCCTCATCGCCTCATCGTGCATCTCCTCATCAACACTAACTTCTAGGTAAGTTTGATGCTAAACAAAGTATGTAATATTGGACAACATCACATACATTTCTCTAATCATATTATGGTAAGTACTCAAAGCACTTGTGTTGCAAAAATCAAATGCGCTAGTACCACAACACCCATACCAATACAGAAAGGTTATTTTTCTACATTGACCGACCGGGAATCGAACCCTCAGCGATAGTGACACCACTACGCTACGGAGGACGTCGTATTAATAAATTAATAGCTACTCTTTCTTCCTAAATTTTGCTAGTAGAACTCACAAACAAAATTGTCAGTGGTCCACCCTACCCCACACTCCTCTACCTCTCCTTACAGCTTTAACGATGTTTTGCTATAAGTAAGCGTATTAGGGGTGTCTGCAATTACGATGGTAATTGCGTTTGAAGGCATCCCAGTGTAGACATTTAATTTTGTGGATGCAGTGATTAATTTGTAATGAGATTAATTATACTGAGTTTCAGTACAAAACATCATTAAATTGCTACGAAAATGTCAAAAATTAAGTACCATTTTTATCTCTAACTCTGTCACACTATCCTCCTAACTGTTTCTTTATCCATAATGCAATCGGATGGACGGCAGATGGGGTAGAAAGGTTCTGGAATGGAGGCCACGTACCGGCAAGCTCAGCGTAGGACGTCCACCCAGAAGGTCGACAGACGACCTGGTAAAGTTTGCAGGAAGCTCAAGCCGCTGGATGCAGGCCGCTTCCAACCAGCCAATCTGGAAGTCATTGAGGGAAGCCTATGTTCCGCAGTGGACGTCCTGTAGCTGAAACTATTAAAATCATAATATTGTTCTATTTGAATTATGTTTATTATCAGCGCTTTGTTTACTTACCTACATAAATTCTTTCATCTTGAACCAACTTTAGATAAGCATAGTTATAGTGTGCAGTTAAGGCGAGTAGTGCCTCTGAATTTGCGACTCGACGCGTGTTAGTACGAATTTCGCATGAAAACTCAATAAAATACGGTGCATAACAGCGCGCAATGAATCGTGGCTGTTACGACAATCGTCTGTATATAACGAAAATTCGGAAAATAACATTTTCGCATGGATGCAATTGTTCGATTAAAAAACCCTATGCTCAGTTTATAGCTATGAAGCTGGCATATCAATCGACGTTTAAAATTAAATCTTTAAACGATTAAAAAGAAGAAAGAGAATAAGCAACTTTTTTTTTACGATTCTTTTATTTTTTTTTCTCCTGAAGTAGAAAGAAATCAAAATTTTGTGTAGATTTTGACAATTCATAGTATACTTTTAAAATATTTTTCTAACAATTTGAGTTTTATTAGTAGTCTTTATAAACTACATTTTAGGTTACATTTGGCGACTACACTCGCCTTAAATGATAAATAACTAACTGTCTCGCTCTAATTACTTAGTTTAAGTACTTAAATTGTCATGTATTATTGCTAAGTTTTTATACTGAATAAATGTTATCTTATCTTATCTTAATTACTTAGTGAATCGGCTAATAACGCAAAAAATCAGTGCTATGATTGTAAGGTAGCCTCGCTCAGCTGAAGCTCACGGTATGATGACTTGATGAGAAATAAATGGGGCGCTCTGAGCTATCCGGCTAGATCTAGTACGGTTGGAAAAATAAACAAAAAAGTTTTATTTTATTGGAAAAAAGTAAGACTAAGAAAAAAATATGCGCTAGACAAGTCCAATAAAGATGAAGACTGTGTAAAGAAAATGAACTTATATTTAGTCCGTCAGTTAGTTTATCAAAAAATAAAGGACAATTTCTTATGTATTTTTTCTTTTGTCAATCTACCAAAAAATTACAAAGATAGAGCGTGTGGTCATGCGACATTTCAAATCAATATTCTCTGTAATATTTTGATATCATCATTTCAGCCATAGGACGTCCACTGCTGAACATAGGCCTCCCCCAGTGACTTCCAGATTGGCCGGTTGATTGGCCCGCATCCGGCGGCTTCCTGCAACCTTTACCAGGTCGTCTGTCCACCTTGTAGGTGGACGTCCTACGCTGCGCTTGCCAGTACGTGGCCTCCATTTCAGAACCTTTATTTATTGTATTTTGATATGTAAAAAAAGAAAAAATACGAGTCCAATACTTTTTGATAATCTACCGGATAGATGAAAAAAAAAAGTTAGTCATCCCTATTGTCATGGCCTCGAAATAATAAGTAATCAACATCGTTAAGTAACGAGGTACAGTCAACGGCAGGTCAACCAACCCAAAAAGTTAAAGGTCATTGTGCCGTGTGGGGACGGCCGTAAAGAATACACTTCCCCATCGCCAACAGGAGCCGTGTCGTAAGAGGCGACTAATTCCTGTAGCACGAGACGAGCAGCAGCGTCTTTGTGCAAACTGCGCTCGCCAACCCGCCTGCCAAGCGTGGCGAGTATTGGCAATCCCCCCCGATGATAAGTCATTGGGGGAGGCCTTTGTTCAGCAGTGGACGTCTTATGACTCAAATGTGTACCGATTTTTAACTTTATGTCGGACACGTAGAGATCAATATTAATTAAGAAAATTTGACGTTTTATGGTATGTTTACGTGCTGATGTCTGTACCAGACAACAAATTTTAGCCAAGGGCATCACCCAGCATCTACGAGCCAAAATAGAAAAAAATGATTTCTAAACTGACCCGAACCGGGAATCAAACCCGTTTGCGTTGAAGACAAATAGCCGCGCCACTACGCTAATGACGAGCTCCGTAGCCGAGAGCGAGCATGCCGGCATGGCGTTGCCATCTCTGAGGTCCCGGATTCGATTCCCTGCCAAGTACAAGTATTATCTATAAATATTTTTTCTATTTATTGAATCGGTTCTGGGTGTCGGTTACCGTCGTTGTTTCCGATTTCTGTAACACAAGTGCTTTGTCTCTACATTGTTATTTTTAAACATTAAGAACCCCGGCCCCCTTAGCATGTCTACCAAAACACGATATGATACGATATGATATAGCGATATATCGACACCAACTTTAAAAATAAGATACATTTAGCCGCCATTTTGAATTTTTATCGAAACAGCGATCTTAATATGTGACGGCGATTTAACATGGCGGCTATATCTATCATATTTTTACAATTGGTGTCGATATTTCGCTATATCATATCATATCATATCGTGTTTTAGTGCTCATGCTAGGCAGGCTGGCTGATTCTGGTGCTCAAACACAATAACTTTTCTATGGGACCAACATCGCAAATAGCAAAAAAAAACTTCCACATACTAAGCTGTCGACCAGCTGAATTTTTTTTTAGATTACGATGTTGGTCCCATAGAAAAAGTTGTTGTATTTGAGCACCAGAATCAGCCCCTAGGGGGTTGTTGATGTATTAAAATTAACCCTGTGTACTATACGATCAATGCAATGTATGTGATATCCATAATTTATATGGTTGTGATTATTCTGCAGTCCGTACAGCCATTACTCTCAGAAAGGTTAAAGGTACCCGCAATTTTGCACAAACTTCATAAGCGAAGTATTGTGGTCTCAAATGGCCGCGCATTGTGATTTACAACGCAATATCGCATAAACCACGTCTGTTACTGCCGCTACCTTGTGGATTTACATGGAAATCTCTGTCGTTTTCGCTAAGCCGGTGATAATAGGAGTTTTTGTAATGTGACCTCCTTTTTATAAAAAAAACGGCCAAATGCGAGTTAGAATCACATCAAGGGTTCCTACAAACTTTTAGAAGAAAAAAAAAACCTACTTGTGTCGTAAGAGGCGACTAATTCCTGTAGCACGAGACGGGCAGCAGCGTCTTCGTGCGAAATCTTATGAAAACCTACGCTCGCCAACCCGCCTGCCAAGCGTGGCGAGTATTGGAAATCCCCCCGATGATAAGTCATTGGGGGAGGCCTTTGTTCAGCTGTGGACGTCCTTTGGCTGAAATGATGATGATGATAACAGTCAAAGGGAGGTCAACCTACCAAAAAGTGGAAGCCATTGAACCGATTTTCAACTTTAAGACCGACATGTAGAGAGAATGTCCTTGTAGCCATATTCTTCTTCTTTCTTTCTTTTATTAGCCATTTCTGTCCCACTGCTGGGCAAATAATTATTAATAGCCATATTACTAATTGAGAAAATTTGACGTTTTGTGGTAAATTGACCCACAGATTAGACAGAGTATTTTCCCCTATATTAATTTCCTCTTTGCAGAGTATGTCAAAAATTGACCAGTAAGTAGTCTGTACAAATTTATGGTTTTTTAACCGACTTCAAAAAAGGAGAAGGTTCTTAATTCGTCAGAATCTTTTTTTATTTTTTCTCTTTACTTGCTTGTGCTTGCATCACATCTCACATCAGGGATTGAAGACCTGAAGAATTAGATATCAACTTGATACCTTCACGCGGTTCCGATAAAAGGATCTTGACAAACGGACAGACAGACGGACAACGATATGATCGGTTTTAAACGGTTTTATTGAACCTATTTACCCTGTTTGTATCTAAATCTATCTATACAGGGTTACATTTCACGGTAGTGCAAATTTTTCAGAGATTACTCAGAAGGAAAATTTTGCTGTACAAATCATAATATGACATTTCTATGTGCTTAATGCTCTTTTGATAGTTCTAGGACGTAGCGGTTTACGTTTACTTGATCAGTGGCTAGTGTCAACGTAAATCAATGTAAATAAAAAAAATGGTACAATTTCCAAAATCAAAAGCCTTTTTGTATGGTTTTATGATCTAAAATGCTGCATCACTTCATAGAACCAGTGGAGGACAGCAAGATCGCTTACCGCTTCAATTTGAACAGCGGCGCTTTATTTTTTGGAATAACTGGCATTGTAAGAAATCATTTCACATTTTACCATTGAATAATTTGAATCAATGCATTTTACACAAGGTGAAAGGCTATCAAAATAGAAAAGTTTACTTCTGCATTAAATAACCAGGAATCGAACCGGGACCTCAGAGATAGCGACACCAAGTCCGGTATGCTCGCCTCTCGGCTACGGAGGTCGTTAATGACAATATTAGCGATGCGAATTCTAACAATGGACGCAACAATCGGCATTTTATAAATTCTGACGATCTGTACCTACGTTACGGCTCCGCCGCATACTTTAAAAAACGGAATAAGACCGCTTTTACACTTGATGACTTGACCGCGCAGCTGGATACCACGACAGTAGTCTATACCAACCATATATAATTGTCAGTCACTCAAAGCCCCAGCCGGCTAAATCATACGCGATGCAACTTCGCGACTAAGCATCACGGTGCCGCGCAACTAAGAACGTTACCATGGCGATTTAGAATTCAAAGCAAGGCAGCGGACTTGCGTCTCGCAACAAGGTCGCAGCAAGCGCACTCGCTCGCAAATCACTGTGTGATGTGACTTTCAGTCGCCTAGTGTGAAAGTACCCTAATTTTCACGACGGCCGTGATTCGTGGTTGCATAACTTGCATAAGTGTGCAAGGCGCGGGCGGCTGCAATGTCATAAATTAAACCGATACATCGATATTTTTTGATGAAAATTTTAACATTAAAATCGATATTTCCAAACCATATCGATACGATATACCGGGTGATTTTTTATTAGTATAAAATACTTGTGTTTTATTTTTTAACAAAAACGGCAGGCAATTGTTTTTTTGTTATCATGAGTAATAAACAAACCCATAAGTATTTTACACCAATAAAAATGTATCCTATATCGATACTTATTTGCTTTATTGATATCCCTCTGCAATACGCCCTACCTTGCCCGTGTCTGAGAAGCAGTTCTGGTGATTCACTATTCTTACGTAAGCCTCTTTTTTGGCGCTCTTCGGGGGAGGCTTATGTGATACGTCCAGCAGTGGACTGTAATAGGCTGGCATGATGATGACTATACTTACAGTGTGTAGGTACCCGCCAACTACTTGGACTTATACCTATTATACGTACTATTATGGAAATGCACAACTCTAGTCAACTAGAAAAAATAGTAAGTAGGTGTCTCTTTTCTTCTTCTTTCTTCTTTAAAAATGCTCGGCGTTTCTTTGCGGGATCGTATCAGGAATGAGGAGATTCGTAAACGAACAAAAGTTGCTGACATAGCCCAACGGATAAGCAAGCTGAAGTGGCAGTGGGCGGGGCACATAGCACGTAGAACTGACGGCCGATGGGGCAGAAGGGTTCTGGAATGGAGGCCACGTACCGGCAAGCGCAGCGTAGGACGTCCACCTACAAGGTGGACAGACGACTTGGTAAAGGTTGCAGGAAGCCGCTGGATGCGAGCCGCTTTCAACCGGCCAATCTGGAAGTCACTGGGGGAGGCCTATGTTCAGCAGTGGACGTCCTATGGCTGAAATGATGATGATGAAATGATGAGGTGTCTCTTTTCACTTTATCGTAATAATATAAGAATTAAGTAAATATTTTCTTCTTTTATCTCTTCCAGATTTGGTGGTGCTCAGAACTACTAGTGAAGCGAAGATACAAGCTCTCTCGACTGATCGATAGGAGACTGTTCAAGTCGCTATATAGCGTCGTGTTCGTTTTATACTTATGTTGCGTATTTTGTATGCTGATTCACATAAATAAAGTTTTGTAAGTAGACTTTGATTTGAATCAACGGAGAGATAATTTAGCTCGTTTTCTCGAAACCTTAACAAGGGTCAGTGTGTCTATTAGGTACTTCTGGAGGGGCGTTGCCCTTCCGAAGTAACACAAGCGCTAAATTTGCATACTTGAGCGCCGTAAATTAACGAGTTTTCTTAGATGGCACAAGCAACGAGAGAGGGAAATACGCCCCACTCCCCTCTCAGAGTAAATAGTCTCAGAGAAACACTGGTTAAAACTTAAAAGTATGCCTGAATACGGCCCACAGCAGGGCACAGGCCTCACCTCAATGAGTTGGTTTAAGCCAGGTCCGTCCAAAATACGGCCCCCGGGCCACAATGTGGCCCGCATAATTCCTTCATCCGGCCCACGAATAGATATTGCGCAATATTAGTTAATTTGATCATTTATCGACATTTTTTTCGGCCCACTACAGTTACAAAAATACTAAACATGGCCCTTCACAAAATTATGTTGGACACCCCTGGTTTAAGCCATACGTCACAACGCGCGAGCCCAGTGCGGATTGGTGGAGGGGTGTTGCAAGGCCAGTGACTAAACCTTACTGTCAGATGTAATCAAGCCGCCCTAAGACCTCTGACTAAGCTTTACGACTAGTACCAAGCGATATTAGCCGGGACCAACTTTTAACGTGCCTTCCGAAGCACGGAGATGCTTGTGATAAATATCACTAAATATGGTCGGTATGGTCACCCATCAATATCCACTTACAACCGCGGCGTGGGCTTAACTTTGTTAATAACTGCCAAAGCGCTGCAGCGACTGTACTATAAGCACCTTCAAGTTTCAAGACTGTTTAAGGTGTTCAGAATTGAATTATCTTATTTCAATGATAAGGATTTCTTTCAAGGGTAAAAACGTTAAGCAGTACCTTCTGTCAATAATGAGAAGCAAATTACCACTTACAAATACTTTGTTAACTAAGTACCTAAGTTGTTTTATACTAAACTCAGACTAAGACAAAGGTTTTGCTAGAAGCCATTGAACAGTTCTATATCGTCTCCACATCAGACTAGCACGATGATGTCAAATGACTATCTTGTCATCCAAAGAACACAAGGTGGGTAGACCCATGAAAGGCCTTTACTGTTATTATTCGTTAATTTACTGTCTATGGCGTTGCGTTCGATGGGTGTTAGTGTAAGTAAAGTTTTGTCATCACATGGCAATAATTTAGATTTTTTAATAATTGGCCTTCGAAGGAGCATGGCCTTCGAAGGAGCTTGGCCTTTGGTCCACATACTTTACCTACAAAATTTTAAATCGATCACAGTAGATTTGTATTACAGTTGACGCTAACATAAGTGTGTTACAAACGTTATATAGACTTTATTTCATTATTGTAGAAGAGAAAGGGATTTGACCAGAAAGGCAATAAACATTGTAAATGCTAACCGTTTATTTGAATGAAAGCAAAATATTTCCTTTTTAAACATAACATGATCGACAAAAAATGTATGTAAACAAAATATTATAAGGCCACATAGCTTACGAAAGGCCTGTACGTACTAACATGATATAACTCTGCAACTTTACATTCCTAAACTTAACATAAATTCCCGGATTCAAACATTTTAGAAAATAATCCATAATCACACATTTAGATAAATACCTAATTAATAAATCATTGATATTTTTTGCTGAAAAGTTATATATTCGAATCGCAATTGGAAACGGTGCACTGCATGAAAATAACATAAGCAATCGCCTCTCGTTTGTGGCTTATGCGCCATTTAATGCTACTTAAACGTATTAAAATCTACATTTCGTTCAAAAAACTTATTTTTTATCAAGTGAGACGTTAAAATTTATATTAATCAAAATAGGCGATGCTCGAAGATGGTCCCCTTAACGTTCAAATATAACTTTGAATGATATATTTTAGCTACTTTGCTATGACCAGTTGTAGAGTTATTGCATGTAATGTTACAAATAAAAATATATTTAAAGTTAAACGCAAACTATACACGCCGCTAACTCAAAGAACTAACCAAAATCATAACTATAATACAGTATTTATAATATACAAAAACAAAATTTGGCATTTTATTATCGCAAATATACGTTCCAAATAATTTGAGATGCTCATGTTATTTTTACTGGCAATATATTTTGTGCCTTTTTTTCACTGGTAACAATTATAACTGCGGTGATACACGGAGCCTGCTCCATGTGACCTTGTGTAGGTCATACCGCTGGCATTTCAGATGCAATCAGATGATCACAACTACATGGAAGGTGGACGGGGCCACAAAGTAAAGATAACAACTAAAACTATAGATAAATCACCACCATCTTTAAAATAGTCTATGGTTCTAGTTTTGTCAGTGTAGGTAATAGGTTAGGAAGTCAATAATAATAAACAATTATCTGGTGACCCTTTTTGGTTGCCTGCATTTTATATGCTTCCTTTTTTAGGGCTTGCAAGCATTATAATCTTTACTCCGCAGGCCTGGCAATGACAAACAAAGTGCAACTGTATACATTTTTGTCGACAGCCCTGTCGAGCAAAATATGTGAAGATATGAGTGTGAGTTTTTACTCGATAGCTTTTGATGAGAACTTAAACGCGGATTTGTTAGGGAAAAATACGGTTTTATTAAATCGCCAAGTAGCGCCACCCCGTCTATACTAATTCTCGTTAACTTTTTGATATTCGTTACAAAACTTACCCATATTATTTGTTTCTTACACTGAGTAGAACACCGTTTAGATGTGGCCTATAATTCGAACCAGTCCTATAATAAAGCATAGTATACACATTCTATAACTGCTCCATCTCAAATGATTTGGCATAATCTTTTACTTTATATTGCATACCTATTCGGCAGTGTGTACTGTCTGTCAATGCTACATTTTGACATGTCAAATGTCAACTAGAACGATGCTAAATCTATTGAACACAATGTCCTAAATAACCTGCATCAAGATTTAACATTATAAATCTATTATATCTTTGTACTTCTATGTTAGTTGCAAATATTTTAATTTATTAATTGTATAGGTTGTTAAAAAAGTATGAGCCAAAGTTGAGGCGGTTATTCAGGGTCTAGTGTAGAATACAGGTTTTTTTTTATCCAATGTCAAACTTTTTTAGTACCTCATCATAACGTCAAATGACCAAACGTGCTCACACGCAACGAGAAATGGATTAATGATTTCAATGGTTTTTTTTCTTATGATAATATTAAAAATGATTGAACAATGTATTTTTTACACACTGGACTAGTTTCTGACATATCCATATTTTTTTAATAAAAAAGATTTTTTAAATTATTTCAACTATATTCTAGACTAGATTCTGACGCATCTTCGAAGGCTTGTTCTTTTTAACACTGATATTTTTGTTATTAATATGTTAAAACGAGGTTAAATATTGATGCAAGATTCCAGTACACTAATTTAATAAGTATGGTATGATAGTTACGGCCCCTTACACAACAAAAAATATGTATTGTTAAAACTATGATATTTATAATAAAGTATATAATATATATTATTTATGTGTGTCATAAATTTTTTTATTTTATGACACACATAAATAATAACTTGAGATTCATACTTTTAGGAGGAAACAAAATCTGTTTTAACATATTATCTTTGAAGAAAGTTTTGATATATTTTTAAGCACAAAAAAGGTAAAATGTCAAACAATGTTACGTTCAACTAAAACTAACTAAAAATATGCTGCCTGTGTGTACGGGGCCTTATAATAAAATAATCTGGAAGTTTTTATTTTACATCAAACAGCCTGGAAACTTAACCTACACTATATTAATATGTACAATGTCACATTTGATGCGTTTTTGAACGGCGACTGGTCAATTTAACCACTTTCTTCCGATTTAATTCCAGCTTGATGTTAGATTTCGAAATATCCCACTATTAGGTACAGGCATTTTAGCCATCACAAATAAATATGCGCAACGTTACACACCTATAGGGATGACGACTATTTTTTTCGTCGTCTAACAGGTAGATTATCAAAAAGTATTGGACACGTATTTTTCTTTTCTCACATAATCAAAATATTACAGAGATATATTGATTTGAAATGTCGCATGAGATCACGTCTTGGTACAACTTATACTCAGAAGTGACGTCACGAGCCTCCCTTTATCTTTGTCATTTTTTGGAATATTAACAAAAGAAAAAATAACAGTCCATTATTTTTTGATAATCTAGCTGACGGACCAAACAGAATTTCATTTTCTTTACCCAGTCGTCATCCCTATTGTCATGGTCGCAACAAACAACGCATGAAGGCGCCAAGTTCCGGTCGGGATGTATTTAACGAGTGCCATTATCTCGATAGAAGATATAATTTGACGATATGATTATGATTTTATAGCGCTCACTATAGTTTGACCATGGCTGTAACGCTTCTTACATGTTTTTATTTACTCTATCTTTTATCTTATTTGCACATAACATACACAGTCCGGTGCAAGTAACGCGTCTTACCGCAAACGTTGAGGGTGAAGTGACAAAATAATGGGAGCAACCTCTTGCCACGCAGTTACCTAAGGAGTTGGAGTTTTTTGTGAAACTATATCAGTAACAAGTTATAACATTATTATAACTTTAAAACACAGAAAGTGGTACTAATATTTAACAAAAGTGACATACCAAATAATCAGTCACCAACTTCACTCTTCTCTTCAATTTTTAGTTTATTTGCGCTTGCTGAGTTGGCTACTGTGTCTTCGCTTTTCCCTTTCTTCGTACTAGGCGAGCTATCCTCAATTTTCGCATTCTTCGTACTAGGAGAGCTATCCTCAATTTTAGCTTTCTTCGTACTAGGAGAGCTATCTTCAATTTTCGCATTCTTTGTACTAGGAGAGCTATCCTCAATTTTCGCTTTCATCGTACTAGGAGAGCTATCCTCAATTTTCGCTTTCATCGTACTAGGAGAGCTATCCTCAATTTTCGCTTTTTTCGTACTAGGAGAGCTATCCACAATTTTCGCTTTCTTCGTACTAGGAGAGCTATCCTCAATTTTCGCTTTCTTCGTACTAGGAGAGCTATCCTCTATTTTCGCTTTCTTCGTACTAGGAGAGCTTTCTTCACTCATTTTTTTCGTGCTAGGAGAACTACAAACAGATTCCTCTGTTGAAAAACTAACTCTTTTCCTTTTGAGCGCTTTGGGATTAGGATTGTCTATGCTACTGAGTCTGCTGCTGCTTTCTGAATCACTAGATATGCCATTTGTGGCATTTTTTATGATAAGCAAGTCTTTTTCTATTTCTGTCAGTTCGCGCGGCTTAGCCGGTCGGCCGACGGGTCGTTTTGGCTTGTTTTTGATGGAAGATGGGGACTCTTCGACAGGTTTTGCGCGTTTCTTGTATGCGCGTTTCTTCTTTGGCTGTGTTTCGTCCTGTAAAATTTAAATTGGATGTTTTAGTTAGAACATTAGGAGAATGTTTCGCTCCAGAGCTATTAACTATGGCACAATGGACTAGTTTCCTAAAATAACAATACCGAGTATAGTGTATTGCTCGAAAAACGTAATCAAAGTTATCCAAGGGTAAATTCAAGGTGTAAAATTATACCCGTAATAGGTATTCTGGTATAGCTTTGTGTTTGGTCGAATCGGCCCTTAGTAGCACTAATTATCTGCGGTACCAGGGTGAATTGCTACGCTAGTAAATAACCAACCCGCCTGCCAAGCGTGGCGAGTATTGGCAATCCCCCCCGATGAAAGTCATTGAGGGAGGCCTGTGTTCAGCAGTGGACGTCCTGTGGCTGAAATGATGATAATGAAATAAATGAAAATACTTCATCACCTGCTTAGGCTTGGCACCAATGTATCCGGAGCAGCGGCGCGCCCCGCACATACACCGCTTCTTCTCGATGCCCGTGCACTCCAAGTTGTAGTTGAATGTTAGTTCACTATTCTGTAAATTAAATCAGTTTTTTTTAGTGTTTCAAGACTTAGTTAAATGATCCTAACCGTATACTAGAAATTAAGTTTAAAAATCTGAGAACAGATAATATATATTTTAGTGTGATCAAGATTTCAAGAATCATCGTCAAGGTGTAATACCTACAAGACGTTTATTTTAATATAATGATTATTTTTAATCATTAATTTTTTTAAATCATTTTTCCATGACTTTTCTTAATAACCCCCCACAATAGGCATCGAACCTAATTAGAATACCTAAAGTTACGTACTTACCTAAAATGACAAATTGAAATATTTCAGAAAGTAAGTATAATATATCATTTACGATATTTTGTCAAAGAATATTTGTTGTGTGTAATTATTTTCTCTATCGATTAACGTATATCATAGGTGTACGCCAAAATAACGCTATTAAAGGTTACTTGCAACTTGAGGTATGCCAATTACTTCTTTTTGCTGTAACTTCATTTAACACCCTATATAGGTTTATTGGTTAGCTATGACTCACAGCAGGGATGTCGTAGATCGCGAAGAGTCCCACCCTGACGTCGCCCAGCACCGTCCACTTTTGCGTCTCACAGTTGGGTTCGCAACAGTGGTTCATAAATCTGGAACAGATTACTTAATAACTATGCCATACCAACACATTGAAATTTTAAAAATAAATACAGAATTATTTTTTTCTAAAAGTATGTCATGTTATTTTTAAACTAGTCATTACTATGCCATACTGACACATTGAAATAAAAAAATTAAACACAGTTTTTTTTTCTAAAGGTATGTTATGTTTTATCTAAAAACTCGGGGTACACTAGACAAATACGAAAAACTTAATAATATCACGAATTTCAAAATACCGAATCTCAAAATTCGAAACAGTTTAAAATTCGGAAAATGTAATCTCCTATTTGTCATAATTCCTATTTTTAGATATCTAAATCTTAAAACTCCTAACGTTTGTAATTTCGAATTTCAAAATGGCGAGTTTCGATAGATCGAACTGTTTAAAATTACGGCTTCTCAATTATCCGACATATCAATAACACGAATTCCGATTATGAAAATTACTAATAACTAAAATTCCGAAATTTTAACAGCTAAAACTGGAGTGTATAATATTTCAAATAAACATTATTAGTATAATGATTTAGTGGTATAATTTTATTTAATATATTATTTTTTCTTATAACAACTCAATATAATGAACCGTTTTATATAACATTCTATAATTTAATTTAAGATAACAATCGTTAACTCTAGAACTTACTTAAAAAAACAATTGAATGTTATAAATATAATATTCGTTTCATTTATTTAAATTCAGGGAAGTGTAAGTGTTACTACATCGTACCAAGTAATTTCTTCACGGTTTACAATGACAAAATTTTAGAACAAGAATTAGAATCTAACGCTCGCTTCGCTTGCTGCGCTAGCTCCGCTCGCTCGGCTTCGCGCTTTGTATGGTCACTGTTCTAACCTAACTTAATCCAGATGATCTTTCTGACAAGTTTTGACTCAAGTCGGATTTCTCACTCTCAACTCGCACGGTCGCCTGCGCTTTGTTACAGCGGGCGAAGGCTGCTCTCTTTGCGCCTCCGATTTTTAAATTACACTCTAGTATTGGGCAGACAAGTACCACGGCGAGTCGAGATTAACTTAGTTGGTTTTTCATCTCATTTTCGGAATATTGATATTCAGAATACTGTTTTCGGGTGATGATCGCAAAAATAAGATTTCGTATTTTTTGCATTCGGTAAAATAACATTCGTGATTTTTAATAATCGAAATTTTGTTTATTCGGAATTATTAAGTTTGGATTTAAAAAATTCGGGATACCTAAATTCGGAATTTTGGGTGTTCCCGGAAACTTATCTATCTACAGGGTCAGTCATTTCTGCGTAAATACACCCTGTGTAAATAAAAGCGGCACATCCTCTTGAGAGATGAATCTAGTGTTAAATAGGGGCTGGAGTTATTTATTTATTTATTTAGACTTTATTGCACAGATTAAAAATCATACAAAAGGTGGACTTAATGCCATGAGGCATTCTTTACCAGTCGACCATTAGGCTAAACAGAGACGTTTTGTGGGCGGTGCGATATAGGCGATACAAATTCAAATGAAAGGTAATTGTGGTAATTATTTTTGAAAGCATAAACTACATCCAGTAAATAACGATATACATAAACTAAATACTATCATACATAGATTACATAGGCAAAATACATACGTAAATAAATATGACGACGAGTTAGTGGGGTGACAAGCCGTATCTTATGCAGACAACACCGCGAGCACAGCTAGTCTATATAGCTAGCTATACAGTGTGAGTCTTCATAAAGTGCACATATTGAAATATGGCATTCTATGCTTAATTTTATCGACGGAAAACATATTAAAAAAATCTAAAAAAAATCGCTATTTTTTTTATGGATTTTTTAAAGTTTTTGTTCCCTACTGTGACCTTCGTGTAAATAAAACCTTGTTTCTTTCAAACTAATTAATTTGTAACAATTAATTAAACTTAAAAATGATCGGAGATGATCAGGCGTCCTCATAAAATTTAAATCCGTGAAAAAACTGCCCACAATACAGAAATAAAATGGGTTTTTGAGCAAAAATTTGCTTTTTTTTAATCATTCTTTTCAGTAATTGCTAAATTTCTCATTAAAACCTATGCTTTACCTGCATGTTTTATAATTTTAAATTATTCTACTTCGTATTAGCTATCGAGAAGTAAAAATAACTTATTTTTAAGTTAATAAACACGCGTCAAATGAATTGTTAAAAAAGAGTTTAGTGCGTTGCCATGCCCTATTGTTTAGCAGGTAGAGACCCTTTTTTGGGAATTTAGATGTAAATACGCTCGGGTTGGGGTGCGGGGTCTTCCGATCGGTCAAAGGACAAAAGAATCTTGTGTAAAAAAAAAAAAAAAAGACAAAATTGCAAAAAAAAAATTCCGTCGATAAAATTAAGCATAGAATGCCATATTTCAATATGTGCACTTTATGAAGACTCACACTGTATCGGTAAACTTCACTTACCTAGCAAGATTCCCTTTAGGTCCAGCATCTATCATTCTTTCCTTATCAAGAGTGAGAAAGTAAAAGTTCTCGTCTCGTATTTCGTGCATTCTATTCATTCGCCGTTTGAATTCTTCTTCGTCTAATAACTCGCCTACGTATTCAATCACGAATTGGCCTGTTAAAAAAAAAAATATCACACTGTAAAATATTTTTAGAAAGTGAAAAAACCAATATCATAGTTTTAGAAAGAGACGACTATAATTGGGTCAATATGGATGAAGAATTTATATAAACAAAGCGCTGTCATTAGGCTTTATTTAAATAGGATATATAAGGTTTTGATAGTTTCAGTGCTATATCAGGATTTTGATTTGATAATTATTATATCATTTAAATAATAAGAAATACGTTGTTAGGTTTATGTTTTTAATTTCATATCTTTGACTTTTGGAAATATTTAGCACTATTTCGGTTAAATGTAATTTATTCAATATCTTATATATTGAATAAATTACTATGGAACATAGCACTTTGACGGCCGATGGGGCAGAAAGGTTCTAGAATGGAGGCCAAGAACTGGCAAGCGCAGCGTAGGACGTCCACATACAAGGTGGACAGACGAGCTGGCAAAGGTCGCAGGAAGCCGCTGGATGCGGGCCGCTTCCGACCGGCCAATCTGGAGGTCACTGGGGGAGGCCTATGTTCAGCAGTGGGCGTCCTATGGCTGAAATGATGATGCTGATGAAATGACTATCAAATTAGAAGTCTAAGCAGGGTGGTCCCTTACCCGCCCTTATGTCCTCCAAGGTCTTGAGTCCCCAGCCGCGGTGCGGGGTGCGGTAGGGCACCATCTTGGGATACAGCCGCTTCTCGAACGCTCTGTTACTACAACGGTCCCCCGCGCGGCATATCGGCCCGCATTCCGTTAGAAGCATCCTGGGAAAAATAAATAAATAAATTGTTTCCACAATCACACTAATAATCTCCCATAAATACCTCTGTGCCTAAAGACGAAAGTCTACAACCAGTGTGTGTTACCAGTGATGACATATGGAACTGAAACGTGGCCTCTCACTATGGGCCTCATAAGAAAGCTCAAGGTTGCACAGCGTGCTATGGAAAGGGCTATGCTCGGTGTTTCTTTGCGACATCGAATCAGGAATGAGGAGATTCGTAAACGAACAAAAGTTGCTGACATAGCCCAACGGATAAGCAAGCTGAAGTGGCAGTGGGCGGGGCACATAGCACGTACAACTGACCGCCGATGGGGCAGAAAGGTTCTGGAATGGAGGCCACGTACCGGCAAGCGCAGCGTAGGTCGTCCACCTACAAGGTGGACAGACGACCTGGTAAAGGTTGCAGGAAGCCGCTGGATGCGAGCCGCTTTCAACCGGCCAATCTGGAAGTCACTGGGGGAGGCCTATGTTCAGCAGTGGACGTCCTATGGCTGAAATGATGATGATGATGATGACTGATAATCTAGGCCCAAACTTAACAAAGCTTATTCTATGGCGAGTAAAATTAAAATGTTAGTGCTTATTACACAAACATGGCACCCGCTAGGCTTTGTAGTCCGGTGATCGAACCACTACACCAGACGGTTGTCAAATTTCAATTTATTATGGCAGTATTACCACACCTAATCTTATTTTTATTTGACATAAAAAGGAGGTCCTATGTTCATCATTACTTCTACTTCTACTGGTGAACATAGGGCCTGTGCTATGGGCCTCCCCCAGTGACGTTCAGGTTGGTCGGTTAGAAGCGACCTGCATCCAGAACATCAGTGAATGTCTAAGGACCTTTTTGGCTCAATTCTATTTTTTGTTGTTGCAATGTTTATTTTTATTGTGTAATGAATAAACAATTCATATTATTCTTATTCTAGAAAATATGTATTATTTCAGGGCAGAAAGGTTCTAGAATGGAGGCCACGTTGGACATCCACCCAAAGTGGACAGACGACCAGGGGACGTATTTTTAAATCATGCGAATTCCAACCTGAATACGAAATCGCAAGATTCGCATGCGAATACCTAAAATAAAAACACTATTTTTGAAAATGCATTCCGTGAATTCTGCTACGAGTGGTCCTACCCACTCGTTTTTTGATTTCTACTAGTAGAAAGTACGGAAGAATGACATTGATAAGTAAACATACGATTGTCAGAGATTTGACATAATTACTTTTTATTTACGTTCGTTAATGAGTTTTTGCTTTATGATTTATAATATATAGTGCGTGAAACAAAAATAGTTACAAGATTTCAATTTAATAGCAACACCTATTTCGAGTGATTCAAAAATGCGTAAAATCGGAAGCAATAGAAACTATTTTCATACACGAACTGTTTTCGTGTTCGAATTCAAGATTCATTTCTAATGCTTCAAAAATACGTCTTCTGGTAAAGGTCGCAGAATGCCGCTAGATGCAGGCCGCTTCCAACTGGCCAATCTGGAAGTCTCTGGGGGATGTCTATGTTCACCAGTGCACGTCATATATCTGAAATGATGATGAAATAATATATTTATTCAGTACTAACCTGTTGAGACAATGTGAATACGGTCCGCAGGGGTCCTCAACTTGCGGGTCGCATTCGCACTGAGTGAGCGAGCTTTCTTCAATGTCGGGCCGGCGGCCGACCAGCGACCCGCACGGTTTGTTCACCTTCAACTTGACGTAGTGGGGGGGTAGGAGGGATGACGCGATGTCTAAGGATTCCTCGTCGTTTGGTTGGGCGTCTGAAAGGGGAAAAAAAAGTTAAATATGAAGCAGAAATCGTATAATTGTGCTCCTATATTTTTCAATTACGAAAAAATAATATGGATACGCCTTTCTAAATAAAAATTAGGGGTTAATTTGGTTAATCTCACGGTCTCGGAACAGGCTAATTTAACTTATTATTTATTGAATTTAGATAAATACTAGCTGTTGCCCGCGACTTCGTCTGCGTGGTCTTTAGGGGTATGAAAAATAGATGTTGGCCGATTCTCAGACCTACTCAATATGCTCACAAAATTTCATGAGAATCGGTCAAGCCGTTTCGGAGGAGTACGGGAACGAACATTGTGACACGAGAATTTTAAATATAAGATGTTTTATGCAATCATGGGATAAGAGTTATAGAAATAAATACATATTTAGTGAGGCATGTCCATATATTTTTTAAGGGAAGAAAAAGTTAGGAAGTTTAAACGCCTAAATATCCGGTCACTAGTATAAGGAAAATCTCGCTTAGCGATGCCGCTTTGCAGTCAGAACACATTGTGTCTTTCGCTTGGTACGTAAGGATAAATTTTCATTGGATTTCGAGCCGCAAAGATCTCATTCTGCTTAAATGCAGCAACCATTAACAATTATAGCAACATTATTAACAAAAAAAACTTCCCGCACCAGTGTACGAAAAGAACGCAAAGCCCGTTTCACTTTGTTTATATCGCTACATTACGAACTTATCTTCGCTTCGCTTTTAGTGTAACCTGAGCAAGACAAAGTAATAGCAAAATTAGTTTGACAAGAAATGATTGTGGTTATATGTATAAAAATGAAATATTAAAGAAATGATAAAGAAATGATTGTGTTTAAGTGGTCTAATGTTTTGCATGCATGATATTTCCTAGAGCCTAAAGACTTAAATCTTTAAGCAGTGCGTGTTGCCAATGATGACTTACAGCCCTGAGACTGACCGACTGTTGCCATCTTAGATCAGTCACCCAACGTGCCATGGAGAAAGCTTGATGTTTCTCTGCGAGATAAGATCCTAAATGAAGAGATCCGTAGACCCAGTCATCGACATAGCTTTTCCAATTGCAAACTAGTGTCAATGGGTACGCCACATCGTAGTGCTGACAACTTCTGAAAGATTTTCGAGTGGCGATGACGAACTGGAAGACCCAGCGTGGGTAGGCCTCCCACCCGGTGGACTGACGACCGAGTCAAGGTTGCGAACAGCTGCTGGATGCAAACGGCCCAGAGCCGCTTGCTGTAGCATTCTAAAGGGGAGACATAGGTCTCTCACGGTCTAACTGTCTGTGTCTTGGACATAGACCAACAATGGACTTCCAAATGATATTGATGTAGTTTTACTTACTTTTCAGAATTTCAAACGCCCTGTGTGCGTGTTCCATAGCAGTGATAAACGCAGCGTCAATTTTTGACTTCTGTGTTGATATTCTGCCGGAGTCACCTGCAAGAAATTAAGAAGTGTTATCATAATATGCTTGTAGCTCAGTCATCATTTCAGCCATAGGACGTCCACTGCTGAACATAGGCCTCCCCCAGTGACTTCCAGATTGGCCGGTTTAAAGCGGCTCGCATCCAGCGGCTTCCTGCAACCTTTACCAGGTTGTCTGTCCACCTTGTAGTTGGACGTCCTACGCTGCGCTTGCCGGAACGTGTAGCTCAATGGCGGCGCTTTTCTAGTGATTACCAAAGGCAAGCAACCCACGCCGCGATCGTAAGTTAGGGGCGTGCATTGAATTTTAGACTGGGTAGGCACTAGGCAGTAACATCATCACAAAAAATCTTGCTATCAAAATCAATTATTTGAAACAGGACTTACCAATTTTAGCGTTTCGAGACGAGAATATTTAATTTAAGGCAGTGAAGATTTGTATGGAGCACCACAAAAAATGCATGAATTATCATAACATGTCATTTTATTGATATTCATAGTGCATAAGAGTCATTCCCTAGTTATCACTTTTTCGCGCACCTATAACCAGTCTGTAATCTTTCATCATGTTTACACTGATAAGCTTATTAAACTGCACTTTATTTAAGAAACATCATTGTTTTGTAACAAAAACATAACTTATCACGAGAGGTAAACAAACAACAAATTGGCGGCTTCGGCGTTTTTGTCGAGTTAACATAGTTATTTAGTTGTATGACTTTGTTATTAATTGTTCACCGCATTTTAATACGCTTCAACAACTAACTTTTAAGAGCCAAAATAAACTTTGGCGTATCTAAACCCTGCTAATATAAATGTGTTCGAGCACGTCAAGATCGATTTCGGCATAATTCAGAACTCAAATTACCCGGCCGATGGAAAAATGTACTATTGTTAATGTATTATTGTATACACTCACTGAGTCTTGCATTTAGACGGATTACAGTAAGCTTGCCTACTCGACCTTTGTCCCACCTTTGGCAAGCGGATAAATTGCGAATGTCAACTGTCAAGTTCTATTCTATGAAAGTAACGGCCTTTTTTATTTTTCCGTATTACGGGCAGAATTTTGGTCGCTGTACGGAAGAGCGAAAATCGCGTGAATTTCGAGCTACGCAAGTAGGCGGTCTCTGCAGAGCCTACTGGTCTATAGCGAGCGCATTTTTGAGTTTTAGTAGAAGTAGGTTTTTGCGAATATGATATTTTTATACGATTCTGTTTATTGGCATAATTGTTAATTATGTATGTTTCTTTTTTTAAATTACAATTCTTTTTAACAGTACGATTAGTTTTATTTGAAGAGAGGTAGGCACAGCTTAATAGCCTATATGCAATGCACGCCCCTGTCGTAAGTCGATGGGTGACCATTTCGAATATGGTCGGACATTGTCATTTATCACAAGCATTTCCATGTTTCAGAGGGCAGGTTAAAAGTTGGTCCCAGCTAGTATCGCTTGATACCAGTCGTGAAGCTAGGTCAGCCAATTGATTACATTACTTATAGAAGGTTACTTGTAAAACATCAACAACCTCCTAGGGGCTGATTCTGGTGCTCAAATAAAACAACTTTTTCTACGGGACCAACATTGAAATCAGAAAAAAAAAACATTTCTTCATACAAACTGACATCAGCTGGTGGCGGCTTAGTATGGGGAAGTGAATTTTTTTTTACGATTTCAATGTTGGTCTCGTAGAAAAAGTTGTTGTTTTGGGCACCAGAATCAGCCCCTACGAAGTGGTTGATGTTTTACAAATAACCCTGTATATTTTTGGATGAAGGGGGCCTTCTACCCGGTGGACTGACAACCTAGTAAAGGTGGCGGGAAGCTGTCGGCCCATAGCCGCTGGATGCAAATGGCCCTATTTCACTATGTCCGTTGTCCACTAGGACTTTCTAAGGCTTATAATAAAAATACATAATGATTATACCCCTAGATAGATAAATACTCTTTATTGCACACCATACAAAGCGAATTACACATTATTTTTACAGAAAGATACACAATTTAGGCGGTCTTATCGCTTTTAGTGAACTCTTACAGACAACCTTCAGGTAGTAAGTAAGTAGTGATCATATAGAAAGGGGAAGGTAGTGGAGTTCTATTAACCCGTTAACATCCAAGCGGTCTCATGAGACCGCATAACAATGGAATTTCTATTGTATCTCGTTAACGTATGCTTGATCAGAATGTTTGAATGAAATAATCTCAGAAGAGTGCCATGGATGTTTTTATTTGTATTTAAGTAAGTATTATTATTATTTAGACGCCATAGTACAAGCTATGCTTATTTTGGGACTAGAAAATCAGTTTGATTATTGGATGATTTTTTTATTACTATACCTTCTTGGAATGGGAAGACCCGTCCTCTATTGACCCAGTAGTGGTCGTATTGGCCGAAGAACCTCACAACGAACTCCCCATGATAGTGTTTGACCGCCATTATGTTCTCGGGTATCTCGCTGGGGTGTAGTATTATTCCTGGCCACCATCTGCGTGAAATAATGCTATTATTATATTGTTGTATCTCTTTTCTATGGCAAAACACAACACGGAGGTCGGTCCTTTTGAAAGGCGTTCGTGGGGATCTCCCTCTTGGATCTCCAAGAGGCAGAGGCCCTTTTGAGATACGATAATGAGTTGGGATATGTATCTACACCTAGCGGATACTATATCTGCATGCACTATTGAGAAGATACATGCAAAAACAGCACCTCCTAGGTGCAAGGACTATTGCAGGAAGGATGGAAACTATACCGGGTCTATGAAAAGGAACTTGATGGACTAGTTGCCGGGATATTGATGAGACAACTGAACGCCTGCCATATCAAATGTCTCATCTTGATAATATAATACGGTGACTCGCCGCTACTCAAACAATGACTGTTGTATAAACTGATACGAGCCTCGAACCCGGCAACCCTTTCGTTATGCACGAATCACAGCACTAAGACAGGTCGTCGAATTTAATTTTATTGGACTGACCCCATCGGCCGTTATTTCTACGAGGAGAAAGGTTCTGGAATGAAGGCCATGTACCGGCAAGTGCTGCGTAGGACGTCCACTCACAAGGTAAACAGACGACCTGGTAAAGGTTGCAGGAAGCCGCTGGATGCCAATCTGGAACTCATTGGGGAAGGCCAATGTTCAGCAGTAGACGTCCTATGGCTGATATGATGATGATAATGGACTGACTGGCTGGCGGTGAATGGCTTAAAGAGGAACCTTCCCAGCTACACCAAGTTGTGGCGAGTGCTAAAGGTCGCCCCTTTAGCGATGACTTCCTCAGGGAGCCTATTACCCCCTTTCGCCCCAACCAAATGTCATTTCGTATAGGTTTGTCTCTTTTACTTATTTTCCATAGAGAAATGCGTTTCATTTAGGAAATTTGTTCCGAATACAATGTTATTGTATATTAAATAAATAGCCCACAAAGCACCGAAACTATCAAAATAATAACTCTTTGTTCGCACAAATTATTTTCCTATTTTGCGCCAACTATAGCGGGCGTGATCGAGTCGTTGTAGAGTGCAAAAGACTTCCCACCAAATGGAATCAAATTACTAACCTGTAGTGTCCCAATTTGACCCACACCATTTCTCCGTAAAGCGGCAAACGGCCCGTCTCGCAATCTTCGCACATGTATCCACCTGTTGACAATCTTTATTATTAGCTTACCCTTACGAGATAAGAGAACATCAAAACAGCCTTAACCGCGTACTATGCCTACGCTTAAGCGCAACAAACACACACAGAGAGAGAAGGCATGAGCGTGACGACAGGTCGGGTCGGGAGTGCGGCTGGTCTATTAGCATACGTTTAAATAGGCGTCCACAGACAGCCGGCATGCAAGCTTTATTAAAAATATGTCCTAATGTAAGTTTTTTTTAGGAGGTTTTATTTTTGTGAAGTTTTATTTCTTACTTTCCTTGCAATGTTATTTTATTTTATTAGGTATAAGCAACTCTAGGTTTTTTAATGTAAATTTTTATTTCTTACCTTCAGGTGGTTTGATGTTTAGGCATTCGGCGTGGAAGGAAGTAGGGCAGTACTCGCAACATATTAGGGAACCGCCGAGAGCACAAATGAAGCACCACCCTGTATTCACGTGGCAGGGGACTTTGCCAGACCTAGGAACAAATAAAAAATAATGTGAGATTGTGCTGAGGTGTCACTGTGTATCCGGGTATCCGAATACAACCAGCTTTTAAAAAATATATAAATAAGTATTGGACAACATCACATATATTGCTCTGATGCTAAGGTAAAGTAGCCGAAGCACTGTGTTATAGAAATCATTTTCGCGATACACAATTTTTAGTTATGCTGTATAACTCTGTATAAGCTAAAAGGACTGCAAAAATGACATTATTTTGGTGTATATAATAATATTCATTATTAGAAAATCTGTCAAGTTCATATACAATGTGGAACTCCAAAACTGAATCAACTTTTTCTATGAGATCAACGTCGAGAGAAATAAAAATAGAATAATTTCAACGTCATTATACAAATGTGGTCACGTCACCAAGAAGTTAATATGAGACACTGTTTTTTAATATGTTGGTCACATAAAAAAATTGTTGTATTAGATTTAGATTAGCATTAGAATTAGCTCCTAAGAGGTTTTGCATGTTTAAAGTTACGCTATGTCACATTAAAAAATAACAAGGAATCTTACCTTTGCTCATAATGCCTTGGACACACGATGAGAGAACCAGTCAGTATCTGCGTGCCGGCCGGTAAACACTTCGTAAACGAATGGTAAGTGGCTGGACATTTTACACATCGAGCCAACTTGTCCCCACTGAACCTCGTCTTACACCCCCTAGGATCATCTGACACGCACGTATGACACACGTGTCTTGGACAACTAAACGGTTCAAAATGCTCATTAGTTTTCTTATTACTCTTAGACGGCTCCCCAGAGTTAAACTGCGTCTGAGGCCAGTGGTCCAAACACTCCAAATGGTAGTATTTATTACAGTGATTCGTTTGACATTTCTGACGGTGATCAATACCCATTTTTGACACAGCCTCTTTGCATACGAAGCACACAGGTATCGAGTACATCTGACAGTTCGAGCATTTGAAATCGGAGTAGTCTATGACGGTTTTCGGCTTTAATTTTACGTCAACGATCTCACATTGTCCGGGCAGAGCACTATTCCAATCTAAACCATCATCGCTTGAGTAAGAGTCGTATGTTAAATCGATTGTAGGCAATAGTTCTTTCATTTTAGCTGACAATGCTGCTTCAAATACCGCTTCGTCTACTACACGAGGTTCCGTTTCTATCTCTTCAATAGAAACATTGTTTTCTTCAGAAACGTCTTGGGATTTCTCATCGCTATGACTTTCTGAATCCTCAAAATTCTTGGGCTTCCGACCTGGCTTTTTCTTTTTCTTTCTACCCCTAGTCGAAGCGACCACACCTTCTTGGACTTTCATCTCACAGTTGACATGAAACATACCACTGCAGCCTTTACATTTAACCAAATTGCCCGTTTTCTCGCAAATCTCGCACACTTTCTCGCGAACAAAACCTTTGAATACATTTGGTTTAGGTTGAGGCAGTTCTGAAAAATACAACTCTACTTCATCAATTTGATCATGTATCACCATTTCTTCAACTTCAGTTTTAACATCGCTAGACTTTATATCATTTGTTTTGTTAATGTCTGCATTACTTTCTTCGGATTTAATCGCATTTGGTTTCTTTGCAGTTTTAAATATCTCAAAAAGCTCTATCTCATCTTCTATGTCTGACATTATGTCTTCGCAGTAATATGGCTGAGATATTTTCCGCCTAGGTTTGTCTTTCAAGGTCATATCCTCATCAATAGGATATTTTTCAACTTTAATCTTTTTCTTGACTTTCTTCGGTAGTACCTCAGTATTTAGACCTTTCACTAAGTTCGCCTGTTCGATATCGTCGGACTTCTTTAAGTCAGATTTGACGCTTTCTTCGTATAGCCAAGTTTTGTATAAATAAGCGACGATTTCTTCATGAGTCAATTGAGGATTTTCGTCTATCAAGACATCTTGCCTCAGTTCAACATATTTTAGAAATTCTGGATCGTCCATAGTTTTGACCGTCTGTTTTTCAGCATTTTTACGCGGCTTTCTTTTTGATAAGGATACTTCGCTATCCTCAGAGTTAATAGAAGTAATCGAAACTGTATCAGGGTCGTATTCCTTTTTAATTTTTTTGCTTATATCAATTGTGTCCTGTTCATTTTTATGATTGGTTTTGGTTTCTGTAGCTGAGTTTAAAACAGAGAAGTATTTTTTAATGTTAGAATCATTATCGCTTTTAGGTGACTTGTTTTCTCTTTTTTCTAACGTTCTTCTAGGCCGAGTTTCCTCCGTTTTAATAGTTATTTTTACTGTAGATTCATCTTTACTTTTTGGTTTTTCATTCAAAACAAAAAAGCTGTCATCACCATCAAGAGAATCGTCTAAAATTTGGTTACGAACTTTACGTTTTGTTATTTTGATAGAGTCATCAGAGTCTATAGACATAGTATCTACTATGTGAGGTTTTCTTTCTGGGCTACTTTCCTTGCTTACACAAATTTCATTCTCGTCCATTGATATAGCTGGGGAATTTGATAACCTAGTTCTAAGTCTTTGTCTAATAGATGAATCACTAATGTCAGAATTTATTGATAACGTATCTTCGTCTCGCTTTTTACTTCGTTTCTTGCTAATATTTGAACTTATGGATAGTGTGTCATCGTCGCTTTTCTTGTTCCTTTTTTTATTCTCTCGATAACTATTTCTTATAGATTTCTGCCTTAAATTTTCGTTTAGACCCTTAACTAAGCCTGCCTGTTCAATATCATCGTTTTTCACAATATCAGGCTTCGCATTTTCTTCATAATGCCAAGTCTTGTACAAATAATCTACTATTTCATCCTGGTTTAGCTCAGGGTGTTCATCCATCAGAGCATCTTGCCTTAATTCCATATACTTAATAAACTCGATGTCTTGTAAAGCTTTTTTAGCATCTTTTCGCTTTTTAAAAAGTAATTTGCTTTTAGTGACAGCTAGAGGTTCGCTGTCTTCAGAATTTATAGACGAAGTTTCGACATTAAAGTCGTTATCACTGAAATCTAGACCATATTCATCTAAATGAAAACCATTAATTTTAACTGGTTCTGGTAAACGACTTACTGATGTCATTAATTCGTCTTTATCACTCTCACTATTTTTAATTTTAAGTGCATTAATATCATTGTTTTTTGCAACTTCTAGATTTTTATTTTCTTCTGAAATAAGCTCTTCTGGAAGTGGTGATTCAGTTGAAGCATTTTTCAGCACACTATTGTCTATTATATTGGAATCATTCTTATCTGATGCATTTTCCAAATGATTACTATCGTGAGTTTCGTTTTCTTTTTCGCCTGGTGTATCGATAGGCTCTTTAAATATCGGTGAAAATGCTGGAGATTCAAATTCATCTTCATCATCATCAAATATATACTCATAGCCATTTGATATTGGACTAGGTTTTTTTTCAACACATACAACAGTTTCTTGTTTTACAATTGTTACTGGTTGGATAATCTTTAAATTATTATGTTCTTGATTATGTTCTATATCATCTAGTAGTAGATCTTTTTTTGCAAGAGTATTCATTTCAGCGACTATATTCTTGTCAGCTTGTTTATCAGAAATCACTTTCTCATCAGATATTTTATTAGAGACAACTTTTTTACTATCAGGATAGTCAGTTTTAGAATCAACCTTGTTTTCTATAATAATATTAGCTTCAGCGTTTTCAAGACTTTTGTTGTTCACAATATTTCCGATTAAAGCATTGTCAACATTCATCTTACTCTTTACCTCATTTTCTTTATCGATAGTTATGGCAGCATTTAGAATCTCGTTATCATCTGTTGCATGAGCAATACAACTAGCGTCATCGTTGCCTTTTTTATCAAGATCCTCAGATAGTATTTTACTTACAGCTTTGCTATTTTTGTTTTTTATGTCTATTTTATTTATTACCTCATTTTGGCGAGCATTACCTAATAAAATTTTATTTTCTAAATCTTTAATATTAATAACTTTATGAGACAGACGTGGCAATCTTTCGACACGAACACGAAGGTTAGTACAGCTATCATATAAATGTTTATATTTACATTTATCCAAGTTAATAATATTGGTTTCTTCAGCATTAGGAAAACTATTCACACATTTTTCAATGCGATTTTCCGTGCTAGCGTTAGCATGACCCAAGTTCGGCTTATTATTAGGTGCCTTTTTGTCGCTATTAATAACATTACTTTCCGCCATTCCAAAATCTTTACCAACAATTTCATTGTTAGACAAATTTTCGTTATTTTCAATGACAGATTTGTTCATATCAGCTGTAGCAAACAACTTCTTATTTAGGCCTGAAAAAACAAAGTCTATATGCCCGTATTCTTTGTCTTCATCTAAGAATGCCTGATCATTTTTAATCGGATGTTCATCTACTACAAGCATCATTTTAGCTTGTTTTTCTATACGGATACTAGGTTCTTCTGCTATTTCTTTGTTTTCATTATCTTTATTTTCATAGGGAATATGCCCATACGTGTGTTTATTCATTGGAGTTTGATTTTTAGTATCAATGCTATGGCTGTTTACAGATTGCGTAACATCGATTGCTTTTTTCGAACCTTTGCAAGATGGATCCGTTATTTCCATAATATTAATCGAATTTACTTGATGTGCAGTTAGTCCATCTGACTTTTTAATAACATCCGTTTGTTTTGATTTTTCTGCGCTTATACAAGATCCGTGCGTCAATGACGTAGTTTCTATTGATATTTTTGTAGAGATATTAAGTCTATCTGCTTTTTGAATAGCTTCAGCACGTGTTTTAGTTTTAATACTGTGTTCAAATGCTGTTTTAATTGCATCAAAAGGTTTTTCTGTATCATTTCTTGGTTCATCCGTTACTTTTTCTATATTTACAAAATATTCGTCCTTTACGAGTGTAGTCCCTACTTGCTTTTCCGTTTTACTGCTATGTTCATCCATTATTAGGATAGTATCTACTTGTTTTCCTCTATTAATTCTAGGTTCGTCCGCTATTTGTATAATTTCTGTTTGTTCCTCGGCACTCGTATCACGTTCGTCTACGATTGCTGTGGCTTTTTCTATTTTAATATTATGTTCACCTTGTATTGGTGTGCCCATTCGATTCTCATCCGGCTTTTGCGTCGTTTCAAGATGTTTTTCTGAACACAAATGTTGTTTTATTTGGGCACTTTCAATTGCCTTTACTCTACTATTCTCTTTGCTAATACTGCTTGTTGTTTCATTTGTGTCCATGGACATAGCTCGGGAATTTGAAAACCTAGTTCTAAGACTTCTTCTGACAGAGATATCACCTACAATTAATGAAGTCTCTATTTTTTCTTTTTTTATATTATATTCAGATAGTTTTGCGTCCATTTTATGTTCATTCAGCTTTTGCATCGTCTCCGAATTTTTCCCTGTGGAACTATTTTCAGTTACTATTTGGGTACTTCTTTTTGTGTTTACTTTACTTCTTTCTTTGCTTACACTGTTCATTATTCCATGACAGGTATCCAGAGAAATAGCAGGGAAATTTGGTAACTTACTTCTAAGGCTTCTTCTGGAAGAGGTCCCACCCATAAATAGTGTTGTCTCTTTTTTTTCTTTATCCATATTATATTCAGACAGTTTTGGAGTGTCCATACCAAGATCATACAGATTTTGAGTCGTTTCAGAAAGTTTTTCTGTTTGACAGTCTTCAGTTACTGTTGGAGTAATTTCAATTGCCTTTGATGTGCTACTTTCTTTGTTTACACGGCTCGTTATACTATTTGTATCCAAGGCTAGGGAATTTGATACCTTAGTCCTAAGGCTTCTTCTGACAGAGGTACCACACTCGATTAGGGAAGTCTCAGTTATTTCTTTGTCTATATAACATTTAGATAGCTTTGGTAAATCAATTTCATGTTCATCGAGCTGTGCTGTCGTTTCATGATTAGATTCTGTATAAGAATAATCAGTCATTGTTTGGTTACATTCAATGGCCTTTACTGTACTACTTTCTTTGCTTACATTGGGCATCATTTCATTTGAATCCATGGAAATAGCTAAGGGCTTTGACAATTTAGGTCTAAGGCTTCTTCTGACAGGGGTACTACTCTCAATTAATGAAGTCTCTATTATTTCTTTATCAACATTATGTTTAGATAGTTTAGGTATATCTATTTCGTGTTCATCGAGCTTTTGAGTCGTTTTTGTATAACAATGTTCAGTCACTGTTTGGTTACATTCAATTACCTTTACTGTACTAGTTTCTTTGCTAACACTAGTTACCATTTCATTTGAATTCAAGGAAATAACTGGGGACTTTGACAACTTAGCTCTAAGGCTTCGTCTGACAGGGGCAACACACTCAGTTAGTGAAGTCTCTATTTTTTCTTTATCTATATTATGTGTAATTCGTTTTGATGAGTCCGTTTCTTCTTGATCAAGCTGTTGCGTAGCTTGAAGATGGATTTCTGTATAACAATGTTCATTAACTGTATGAGTACTTTCATTTGCTTTTACGGTACTACTTTTTTTGGTTAAACTGCTTATTATTTCATTTGTTTCCATGGGGGAATTTGATAACTGAGTTCTAAGGCTTCTTCTGAGAGGGGTACCACCGTCGATTACTAAAGTCTCTATTTGTCCTTTATCTACATATCGTTTCGGTGTGTCCAAAACGATTTCATCCTGGCTTTGTTTCGATTCAGGATGTTCTTTTGTATTAAAATGTTCAGCTACTATTTGGGTACTTTCAATTATCTTTACTGAACTACTTTCTTTGCTAGTGCTGCTCTTTATTTCATTTGTATCTACGGCAACAGCTGGAGACTTTGATAACTTAGCTCTAAGGCTTCTTCTGAAAGGGGTGGCACCCTCGATTAGAGAATTGTCTATTTCTTCTTTATCTAAAGTTACTTTTAATATTTTTGATGTATCTATGCTGTGTTTATTTAAATTTTGCGTTGTTTCAGAATGTTTTTCTGTATAACTATGTTCAGTTACTATTTGGATACTTTCAATAGCCTTTGCTGTAGTACAATCTTTAATTACACTGCTTATTCTTTTATTTGTATCATTGGAAATAGATGGCGAATTTGATAGCCTAGTTTTAAGGCTCCTTGTAAAAGAGGTACCACTTAAAAATGAATTTGCTGAATTCGGTAACTTATCGTCATCCTGTTTTTTATAACTTTTTTTCTTGGAGTTAAAGTTAAGTGATAAACTTTTTTTGTTTTTCTTAGTTTTTAGACCTTTTACTATTCCTGATTGTTTATTGTTATCGTTTGTTCTTGAATCTGAATTAGAACTTTCTTCGTACTGCCACGTTTTGTACAAATAATCTTTGATTTCATCCTGGCTTAGATCAGGATGTTCATCCATCAAGAAATCTTGTCTCAATTCTAAATATTTAACAAACTCAACTGAATTCTTTCTAGAATCAGACAATATTTTACTTTCGATTGCAGCTACATGAGCATTTTCAGTAGTTTTTTTAGTATCCATAGGAGGGACATCTGGTATTTGTGCAATCTTTAGTTGTTTTTCTGTGTCTATACTATGTTCAGCTATTTTTTGTGTAACTTCAATAGATTTTTTGGTCTTTGGTGTGTGTTTGTCTGTTTTTAAGGCAATTTCAGCAGATTCTGTTACGTCCTTATTTTCATGTGTTATGACTGGTTTGTCAGCGTTTATGATAACGTTATTCGGCATTTTAACAATTCCGGATTGTTTTTTTGTATCGAGGCTTGGTTTATTTGCAATTTGCTTAGTTTCAATAGATTCTTCTTTGCCTTTACTAGGTTCATCTATTATTTGTGTTAATTCAATTAGTTTACCTGCATGCCCTAATAGCAACTCGTCATTTTCCTCTACACTGCACATATTTACTTGTATTTCATCTATTTGTTCTTCAGTTATGTCAATAGGACCAATTTCTATGGTGTTTTTTGTATTGTCGTCAGTAGTGACGTCAGTATGAGATTCTCTCGGAGCTACAGAAGCAGTGTCAATATCCTTAATGGTTTGATCGCGTTTTGTTGCACCATCAACACTTTCAACAGCTTCGTCGTGAAGCAATTCTGCTTTCACTGTCAAACCAACTCCGAAATCAGCAGTAACATTATTTTCGTTACTAGTTTGTGGGGTATTATTACTTATTTTGGTACTATAGTCATGCTCGTTGTCATGAGACTTCAAAATCTGAGGTTCATATGACGATTTTCTAAAACTATAAGGCTTTTGTACAGGAACGCGTATTAGCGAGATTTTCTTCTTTATTTTAGCACTCGCCACTTTAATTTCTTTTTCATTTTGCTGGGGCGGAACATTAGCTTGTAACTTCTCTGGGGTTTTAGACTTGGCTTTTTGAAGCCACCGGTCCATGTGAGACTGCCTTTGGATCTTTGTTATGCCGGTTTTAGCCGCCATATTATCGAGACAGGCTGTGACCACTTCAGAAACATCTAGAGACATTCTAGTTTTACTCCTAGATCTTTCTGTGTCTTCAGATTTTCCGTCATCCTCAGAAAAGAGAGTATCATACAAGCTTTCGCTCAGAGACACGTCGCTGGCAACGTCGCTTACAGTTCTATTAATTTTTTCGCTTTTTTGCTGTTTTGGCGTACATTTACTACTTCTGGCTTTTGCTAGCATATCGTATAGGATGTCAATTCTTAGTCTTTTCGGCTCTCGGAGCAGAGTTTCCGCTTCTTCTACGGATATGTTCCATTGTGGCATTCTCTTTTCGGAAACGAAGAAAGCTGCATACAATCTTGGGTCTTTTTTCTTTGCCTATAATAACAAAAAAGTTAAAGTGATTCATTTTGTAATTATAAACGTTGTTTTGCGATAGCATGTTATCTTCTATCTAATATAATATTACACTTGAAAATAATGGGAAAGCACGGGTAAAGCTTATCTCAGATGGCGCCACCTTGTTTGGTCTTGTCAACACATTGTTAATCAATGTCCACGTAAATGTCAGTTATGTTTTTTTTGTGTTCGTTAAATAAACACAATAATATGTATTTTGCTAATGACTATCACTAGTGGCATCGTTTAAACAGAGATACAATTATTTTGTATAAAAATGTGCAGTGTGGTTCCTCATTCTAATGCCTCATGTGGAAATGTAACCTAAGTCTTTTCGCTATCCGGGCGATTGCTCTTCCAACTGAACTTCTAAGAAAGACACCGTTTACTTGACGATTTCTTTCAAATGTTTTACTGTCTAAAGCCTTGGTCACAAAGCCGACGAGGCGCGACGGCGACGGGACGCTAGCGCGACGCCAGTGTTTGTAATGTACGGAAGTCTATAGAAGATAAGACACAGGATCCGTCGCCGTCCCGCCGGGCGTGCCTACAAACGGGCGCGACGCGATGCGCTGCCGTCGTACTTAGTAGTCACGTAGCGTTCTGGATTTGTTAATTTTTACAACTATTTAGTGATTTATTATTCGATGCTGGAAAAATCGAGCGTCTTATTAGGAACGCAGCGCTGCTGCTCCGTCGCCGACACGCCCCGTCAGTGTTGTCTCTTAAGGTTCTTACATAATACCGTCAAAAATTCGGCAGGTATATTATCCGGGCGACAAAGTAATATTATCTTAATGTTTTAATAAATATTTAATCTCCAAACTTTAGTGTGTTTTTATATAAATTCAATTCAGTCACTGTTTATGTAATGATATTTTGAGATTCATAGCTTTCAGTTATATTTTAACATAAATACATAAACATGTTCAAACATTTCTCTGAAGAAATATATTTTTTATAAATACTACATGTAAATACATACACGCAACTCAGGAAAATTATGTGCATAGTACGAAGTGGTACAATCGTTTCCATAATTATTCTACCCAGTCTGCATAAATAAATATTAATGTAAAATATAATTTGCTTTAGATCCACTACATTACAATCAATTTATATTAGTTCTGTGTGTTTAAAATTCAGTTTCGTGGGAAATCTATAAATACTCATAGGTATGTCAAACATGAGCCAAAAATGCTGGTAGTATGTTAAAATATTAAATTAGCATCGCCATATTGAATACTATTTTATTTTTACCACAAAAATGTACCTAATGTACTACAGAAAGTACTTACTAAGAATAGTACTTTAGACCGAGACGGAAAGTTAACTGTTTTTCTGATCTGGGATGATTCCTGGTTGTTTATACATTTGTTAGATTTCTTTGATATACTTAGTTAAAATAATCATAACACAAACACTTAAAATTACTTTGTTACTAATTTAAGTATAATTTTATAGTTATTTATCACAAAATACATCTCAAGTTAGCCAGGTTAGCCAGTTGTACTTGAAATACCAAATAAGGCAGTTTATTCTTGCTATAAAATTCAAATGTCATGTCTGAACTGCTACTTTTAGTTTGTACTATATATAGTACACGAGGACGATTATAATATCTATTGCCCGCGACTTCGTTCGCGTGTTCTTTGCAAAACCATAGTAAGTCAAAACTAAACACCACGCGAACGAAATGAACAGCTAGTGTTACATTTATTTTTTCATATTCAACAGTTTTTGCCAACTGTACAGCGTCATCTAACGGTAAAAAGCTCCATCTACAAAGACTTTTATTTATTATTTATAACCGATCATTTTTTCCGGGATAAAAAGTCTAAGCTTTGCTTAGTTTGGGCCTAGATAATAGGGATGAGTGAAGAGTGAGTGAGGAGAGGACTGAGTAAAGAAAATGACTATCTATTTAGTCACTTACTTTTTCTTTTATCAATCAACCAAAAAATGACAAAGATAAATCACGTCAAAGTTCGAGAGTAGGGGCCCGTGACGTCACTTCTAAGTAAAAATTGTACCAAGACGTGTAATGTTCTGTTCAAACTGTTCAAATCAGTATATCTCTGTAATATTTTTACTATGTGAAAAAAGGAAAAATACGTGTCCAATATTGGATTTTGATAATCTACATGATATATGAAGAAAAAGAATTAATTTGATAGATTGTGGAAATAATGCAATTTTAATGCAAGCCACTGAGCCCAATCCTCGGCCATTCTTTTCCATTCTTTATTAGCAGCTTTGCGTATATCATCACTTCACATTGTCGGAAGGCAACAAAACAAATACATACCGAAGGACTAAAGGCCTCTCTGGTGGCCTCAAATTCGAGCTGCCCAAGGAATCTGCGAAGCATCGTGTACACGATCCAGCCGCGACGACCGTTGTCGCCGAAGAACGTGACGTGAATGACGTCTCGCTCGATTCGGCCGAACACTGGAAAAACAAGTATTTCATATTTAAAAAAAAAAAAATTCATTGGACATCATACACAAATAGTACAAAAGACACAAATGAGACAAAAACATTATTTATTTATAGAAAGTAGTCAATTACACGTGCCAAGCCAGGCGTCACTAGTAGTGTTGCCGCTTGATAGCTCACTATCGATAGTTTTAGACTATCGATTGTGATGATTCATCATCAGCATCATCATCATGTCAGCCTATCAGCCTGCAAGAGCGCCAAAGAGCACGATTTTCCGCCTTTTTCATCCAACCACTGCCTGTCATCTTCCTAAGGTCGTCGGTCCATCGAGCTGGGGGCGTCCTACACTACGTTTGCCAAGACGTGGTCTCCACTTGTAACAATTATAGTCTGTATTTTATAGTTTTGCTGCGTATCTATAGTATTGGTTTGGTATATTTAAGCAATCGATAGTATCGAATCGACAGTTCTATGGATAGTGTAAATGAATTTCAAGGTAAACTATCGATAGTTCGGCAACACTAGTCACTAGTTGTGTCAAAATTATTATTAAAAACGTGACCATAGAATATTAGTACTTATTGTAGACAGGTGTTAAAAAAGTATGAGTCATATTTTGGGGAATGGTTCAGTAAAAATACATTGTCCATCCAACAGTACAAACAAAAAATCATAACTCGTAATCGGATGGGCAGCGATTATTTTTTTTGCACGATCCCAAATGTCCCAAAGGCACTCCCTAAAAAGATTTATATCTGTCTGGTCTGGGCCACCCTGTATATGAAGAGAAAAAATACATCAAAATCAATTCAACTCTCATAACGGCGTGTGCAATAACGCATTTTTATCGTCATAGACCAACTCTAAAACTACCCTTCAAACACTACTAACAAAAATCGAGAAAGGTGTATTCTGTAGCGCAAACACACACTTCCTTCATTTAATGACTTATTAAATTAGTATAAAACTAGTTATTTCAAAGATTTTTTACATCATTAAATAAGAAATACTTTTGTATTTGATTATTTATGTTACACCCTCCTCCTTAAATGATAATAGTTTAAAAAAGACTAAGGGCCAGTTTCACCACTTGCTGATAAGTTCCAGATAACCTGACACTTTTTTGACAGCTAATTGTATGACAAGTGCCAGTTATGTTATCCGGAACTTATCAGCAAGTGGTGAAACTGGCCCTAATTGTAATATTGTATGTTTACATTTTTTGCATAATAATTAAGTAAACTATCAATACCTAAATAAATAAATAATAAATATTGGACATCACATGCATTGCTCCGACCCTGTGATAAGCAGCTTAAGCACTGTGTTACAGAAATCAGAAACAACGACGGTACCACAACACCTAGACCCGAGACAATGTACAAGTTATTTTTCTACACTGACCAACCGGGAATCGAACCCGAGACCTCAGAGATAGCGGCACCAAATCCGGTATACTCGCCTCTTGGCTAAGGAGGTCGACCGTATATAGGAAGGTAGAAGTTTTTTTAAAATTATTTATTACGTATTATACAGCATTACAATGCAAACTGCTAATTATTATCTTATCACTTGAAATTACTATTTATTATTATATATTAAGAAATTTTATTGGAAATAGTGTAAAAACTATTTTCATCAGCTTTTTTAGCTAGTTTAAAATAATGTGTGACACATTTTAGCGAATCCCATACAGTTGTTAACACGTCAACATCCAAGCAGTTTCATGAGACTGCGTTATGATAGAATTACAGATGCTTGTTGATTTAAATCACACATTTACAACTAAATGGGATTCACTGAAATTTGGCACATAAAATATATATACAGGCTGTTAGTAGGTAAATGGTATATCTATCCATAACTAGCCTATGTAAGTAATAAATGCTATGGTAAGCCAGAATTTTGATATCATCATTATATATATATTTTTAATTGATGATATCAAATTTCTGACTTCACCATAGTATTTTAAGCACATAGGCTAGTTTCGGCTAGGTATACCATTTAACTAGCACCCTGTATATATAAACTTCCACAACTATAACATAATGTATGTAAGATAATTTATTAACTTACACTTCTTCTTGACAAACATTCCACTAGCTGGTTCTCTAGTGACAATACAAGGCCAAAATGGAAATGTCCCCATTCTAGCCCAAGCCAAGTCCCCGACTTGGTACTCACACTGGGCTTCTAGGTCAAATAAGTCACTCTTAGACGGTACAAATTTCCCATCTCTGTTCTCCTTCTTTTTCTTCTTATTATCAAAATCTAGGGTTTTTACTACTGAAGAGTTACTCAAAAAACCGTTATGAGATTTTGAATTGCTCGTACTAGAGTTCAAGCAATATTTCTCAGATGTCCTCTCTAAAATGTTATTCAGATGACTACTACTTTTCTGAGAACTCTTGACTGGTGAAAACATATTTTTGATCATCATTACATATTCTTCTTTTTCTCTTGATTGAATTAAATCCTTACGAACATAAACCTTTGGAAACGTATTCCCAGCAGATTTGTTTTTCTTTTCATCAGAACCGAAACGGCTCAGCGAAATGTTCTCATGATAGATGTTTTCGATTTGACTGTCTAGGCTGGAGTCCGTTGCTTCAACTTTATTAGGAGTTTCTTTTGGTTCGGTCTTTATAGGAGAGTTAGAAGCATGCATTTTGTAAACGGGTGACTGTATTTTGGCTGAAGTCGTTACATAAGCTGGGGATGTCATTATTTTAATACCTTTCTCTGTGTCAATATAATCAGCATCTGTTTTAAGACGTCTGGCTCTGCCATAGCGGCTTGTACACCCAGTGTCACAATTTGTCACCGGAGAAGTAACACGAGCTGTCAAGTTTGTCTCCAATTCACGTTCCACCAGTGATCGTTTCTTCGGTTTTGTCTTAAACAAAAACGGACTTTCCATCATTAGGGTATCCTCAGAACTCATGTTGTCTTCAGATTCATCCATTTCCATAGAAATGGAGGCGACTAAGGCCTCATAGACGCCACTGACGTAATTGTGGAGTAAGCAAAATCGAAAATCTAAATTTGTTTAAATTTATATTTTTTTTATTGCATCATGAATAAAAAAAATAGTATTTGCAGCGGCATTAAGATATAAATAGATTCCGATAGCCACATCAAGCATAATTTCGATATCTGAAACAAAAGAATCAAAATGAAGTTCAGTATCACGAAAGAAATAGGTTATTCAAATATTTGCGATTAATATCTACTCATATCGCCGCTAAATTGCAATTTTATGAATGAAAAATTACAATTTCGACTTACGGCCGCATTATGCTGACTCGTGACATCAGAAAGGATAATTTACGCTCAACAACCCATCGTGCTAGGCGGTCTCCTTGGATGAACATCAAACACACAAAACCGAAAACTTGGTTTCCTTTTTTGTAAATACACAAATACACCTAGAAATATTTTGATGTTAATTTCGCGTAGGCCTAATAAAATAGCTTCAGAAACATTAACCAGAAATAGCAGCGTCTGAATATCGCTCGTACAAAGTCCCAATTTGTTACGAGAATGGAGCTAGCCCAGCAATCTCACGCGCGCCATCATATCTTTAATTAATGAATATCGCTTAAAACACGGCACTGTGTCCACATTTAGATTTTCATCAAACTCTATCACTTATTAACTCGAAATCAAAACACCAAACTAGGGATATAATGAAGGAATTTTTGTATTCAGAAAAGAAAATAAGTTCAACGACGCTCAGTACCGCGAAAACCAACATGGAAATGATTGCTGTGTGCGTGCGTTCGAGATTTTTTTATACACACTTTACGCACACATCCGTTGACAAATATTTCACACATACAAAGTTCAAAGGCTTCCCTTTTGTCATGCTGTTTTATCGACCCTTTCAAAATGTGATCGTTGCTTGACAGAAAGGGGATGAGCCTTAATAGTCTGTGGTGTGGGTTATGTGGGCTATGTGGGCATAGACATAGAAAATAAATATAGACTGGCTGCTATCAAATGAAATTCGTGCCTATTTGATTTTTGCCATTTTAGCGCTGTAAAATTGGAACTTAGAACTAAATTAGTGATGTCCCCAAGTCGATGTTCGTAACGTTTTTCGATCTTCATTATTTATTATGGTTACAGTTGACTGTGGGTGGTTGCCTAGAATATAATACCAGAAATTTCCTGTTACGGTAAAACAAGATTAACCACTCGGGCGCTGCGGGCTGCAGTTTGATAACCGACGCGCGAGTGCCAAAGCGATTCGGGCTCGGATTCGCGCCTACAGCTAATTCCATTACTAGTGGACAGTTGGACAGCACTATTGCTGAGAAGCAAAACCTCTATGGCCATAGAACAAAAACTAGCCCCAGTAGTGCTGTTTTGCGTAAAGTTTGTGTGTCGGTGTTGTGTTCTTCTGGAGAGTTATCATATATAAATAATTTCTTTGTTAAATTGAAAAGTGCAATAATTCAACATGCTTACAATTTTATGTAGTTTCTAATGTAATAATAATCTTTCTATATAATAATATAGTAATGATATTACGATATGAACATTTGTGAATAGTAACCTAAAAAGGCGGTGGCAGCTTTCAACGATTATAGCTAGTTATATTAAGAATTTTTTTTTACTAATGTTATGCAAAATTAAAGAATATATTGTTTTCCACGGTTTTTGACTATATTTGGTAAAACAAGTAAGTAGTTTAAACGCTATCTATGTTTACGTTGCATGCGGTTGGAAATAACAATTGTTAGCATAGTTTTACAATGACTTTTATTTTTTCTACCTGACAAGTTTTTTTTATCATTATTTGATAACGCATATTAATTGACGGTCTGAATTAATACGAAACTCACTAATTTTATTGTTTATATACGGAAGCACAAATTATTTACTGCAAGTGAATGAAATATTTACAAAACCTAACCTAACCTGACTCTTACATTTAATAAAACTAGTTTTAAAAATTTAATGTACCTATAGCATTTTTTTTTAAATAACTGTAAAAGTGCAAACCCATACCGCGCCATTTTGGGTGGTAAATGCTGTCGCGCTCAGCAGCGCTTTAGGCGCCGGTTTTCACCCGCGGCCATCGCCTGAGACTGGATATTAGCGATGGGCGTTATTTAACTTAGATAGTTGTTAAACTATCTTTTCTGTGGGACAACGGTCACTCGTTGTCAAACGTAGGAAAAACTATCTATTTTGCACAACGCTTTAACCAGAGCAACGTATAACCAAGCAACTACAAGCTGCGAGAAAAACGTATCACCGCAAATCACGGTCACATTTTCGTTATGATGCGTTTATTGACTTTCACAACCAATGTAACAACTCTATATGAGACGTGTAATGTACAGCGTCGCTACCAAAGAGATCTCAACGTATCGTAACGAAGTGTGCGAGTGAACAAAGTTATAGGTCGTTTGCATAAGTGCGAGGAAGACAGGTGTAAGGCGGTTCACTCGAGTTGAGCTCGTTTGATTTATTGGTATTTTTGTTTGTTTGGATATTTATTTATTATGTAAATTTGTATAGAAGTATAATAGCTCTGTATATAAATGAAATGAATGTACATACAATGAAATATATATTCTTCTTCGTTTCAGCCATAAAATGCATCCACTGCTAAACAAAGGCCTCCCCCAATAACTTATCACCAGGGGGGAATGCCGATACTCGCCACGCTTGGCAGGTGGGTTGGCGAGCGCAGTTTTTTATAAGATTTCTCACGAAGTCGCTGCTGACCGTCTAGTGCTACAGGAATTAGTCGCCTCTTACGACGCGCCTCCTGTTGGTGTTGGAGAAGTGTATTCTTTAAGGCCGTCCCCACACGGCACAAATATATATATATATTTTATCATTAGGTAGTTAACTACTGAGTGATAATTAATTTCCCAATACAGACAGTCCTAAGCCTGGTAAAGTACGAAGGAAAGTTCATCGTAAACAACACCAAAAAACGTTAGCTAAATTGTATTTATTTCGTTGTGCTGCGATGCGACGCTAAGGAATTAGATAGTTGTCAAAAATAGACCAACGGATAACGATTTCGTTGCGTGATTCCAAAAAACGATAACGACACACCTCTACTGGATATTTAATTTGATCGATATACGTCAAAATTAGTTTTATAATCAAATACTAGTGGCGCTTCAAATGGGCTTAAAAAAGCTGTCATTTGGACGGGATAGCCAGTCTATATTTATTTATTAGCCAATGGTTAAACGTCAAGACGTCAACTAGAAATGTTTCATCATGTTTCATGTCGGGGGCCATAAAAAAATGTTTCATGTCTTAAACTGGTGACAAACTGCGGCGGACGCGGCTCCGGAATCGTCTTGACATTGTGAGGTCAAGCGCTGCCATTGGTCTATCCTTCAGTCAACTTCCGCTAGCCCAAAGATCGACCAATGGCAGCGTTTGACCTTACAATGTCAAGACGAGTCCGCAGCCGCGTCCGCCTCCATCTGTCACCGGCTTTAAGCTGGTGACAAACTGCAACGGACGCGGCTCCGGACTCGTCTTGACATTGTGAGGTCAAGCGCTGCCATTGGTCTATCCTTCAGACAACTTCCGCCAGCCCAAGGATCGACCAATGGCAGCGTTTGACCTTACAATGTCAAGACGAGTCCGGAGCCGCGTCCGCCGCCATCTGTCACCGGTATTATATTGGTTAACATAATTATTGTCATGATCATTTTAGCCATATAATTTTATATTCAATTAGATTTATTTTTACTGAGTATTTTTCACTATATTTTAGGATGAGGTTCTATCAGAAATCGGAACACAAACAGCTATTCACGGACTCTATATCTAATCTGCAACTGCAGCAAGGTCACATGCAACACAAATGTAGGAGTCTAAACGTAGTTTTACCTGATCAGTGTGTAGGAGAGCTAATTCCAGTTGACCTTGTGTGACCCTGCAGTCTGACATCGCTTCAAAACTGGTGATACATAATCAGTTACTTTTGGAGTAAGTGCAAACTGACCCCAAAGGGCATATGGCTTTTAGTGTTTTGAAGTCGGTTTTATTTTTTTAAATAAAATTTACTTAATTGAAGTCGGTTGACAAGGAATCTTTTTAGAAATTAGCCTTATATGATGTCACTCGTGTGAGTAGTGCATCTACTGTCAAAATATTTTAATTGTCAATGTCTGTCTGAGTGAGTGAGTGACGTATGTCTGTCTGTCTGTGCCGAGTGCTTTTCTATTCGTCGTGTTTGGTCTGCTGTTCGGCTAAGTACTGATATTATTTTAATTACTTACGTTTTTTACAGGGCTATATAAATTCCTTAAAATGTCTGTAGTAAAACTAAAAGACAACAAGCCCGAGCCAGTGGCCTACAGTGACGCAGCGTTAAGGAATAATGCGGTCGTTGTGGAATATTGTAGAACATCGATGGCAGCCCTTTCTGGTTCCACAGCAGGTATTCGAACTGTTTTGCATTAAACTGTAGTGTTCTCATTGCAATCATTTAGGATTGACGACTATAGTAGGTTATAATAGTTTTCTTTTTTTTGTGTTTATGCTGACTGGTGTAGCTGTTGTCGTGATGTACATTGTTATTAAACGTTCTTCTTATTCTTATTTTTTTCGGACCACTATTAATACCAAATTTTAAAGTTAACTTAGTTCCAAGACTAGATAAACTTGTATTCTATATACTGAACAGCATTGAACTAACCGAAATCACATTGTATTCCACGAGTAATTGAGTAGATTGCCAAAATACAACTTTTATCACAGTATAATTTTCATAAAAAGATTATAAGTATGTGTTTTAGATTTAGAACCTAAACCTACCTACTTATGTTTTTTCAGGAGTCCTTGGCCTAACTGGATTGAATGGCTTTGCCTTCTATGTCTTCTCAGTGGTCGTTCTATGGGTCATGTTCATGATAAAAACAGGTCCAAACTGGCACAAGTATTATGTCTCCAGACAGAGTTTGCTGACAAATGGATTCTTCGGAGCGCTGTTCACTTATGTATTATTCTGGACATTTATATATGGAATGGTACATGTATATTAGTTTAGATTAGAATTAATACTTTATACAGAGTTATGGATGGTATTTAAATTGTATTTATTTAAAACTTTATTTCATAATGTTTAAATATTGGTTTCAAAATGTAAAAAGTCTTAATTATTGCTAAGTAATAATGGAAACATTTCATTTGACAAACTTTGTTAGACTTATTCTAAATCATATTTTTTTTAGTTAAAACTTTGCATAATGTTGACAATTGGTTGGTAATAATAATAAATTTTATTTTATGTTTTAAATTGCTTGGCAATTTTTAAGGTTATGATGGTTCAGCCCTTATTAAACATAGCCTATTGAAAATTTACATTTGTTTTTGAGCATATGAATAAAGTTCAAAGCATGGTGGGAACTATTTTCATATTTTCTAATCAGGGGTTAAACTACTGAACTTAACATTTATAATAGTCCAATTTTTAGAAGAGGACATCTTGTTACAATATTTAACTAAGAATTTAGCTAAGAAGTTATGATTTTTTCATACTTTAATCTCATGTTTAATAACTATTTAATTAAACGTAAAATGATGTTTATAAGTTAAAATAACTTTTAAACTATAGATTTTTACAGGTGGAAGATATGTTTGTCTATAAAACCAATAAAACCATTTATTTCTGTAAATAGGCCTAAATTAAGCTCTTTTACACTAAATAGTAATTTGATCGAACACCGACAGTTCTGTGACACCAGTTTCTTCGGCAAATAAGGCTTAATAATAATAATAATAATTTGCATTTACTACATGTCTTTTAACTGTATTTCCTGTAGAAACAGCTGACAAAGGTGACCGAGTTTGCATGCATTGTTCTTATCACCAGCCGATATGTAGTCGCGAAGCGGTGGTAGTGCAAACAGGGGCGTGATTTGGTTTCAGATGGGGGTAGGCTGTAAGTGAAAATTTAGTAAGTTTGCGTGAAACAGTAGGCGATCTCGCGGCAGCCTAACATTGGTTAAATTGCACAGTAACGCGCGCTTTAGTAAGGAATAAGTACAGGTAGACGACAAAATGGTTACAGAATATTTATTGTTTATTGTTGAATACGTAATTAATAATTATGGTTAGCTGCTCTGTCGGTTTTTTATGAAGGTAGGCTCTGCATAATAGCCTATATGGGATGCACGCCCCTGAGTGCAAAGCTATATTTTTGGGACGTGTGCCTGGAAGAGAGCCTATAAATAATTAATACATTATTATCAAGCCGGCACATGCCGCCGCAAAGTAGTCTAGCATGTCGAGGTCGACCTATGGACGGTGCCACCGGTTGTGTGTAGGAGCCTTTACAATGACCTCTACTATTATAAGAATGACTAATAAAAATAGCCAACCTGTATAACCACTATCCCTCTGAGGGCCGATAAAATTGGTGTTTTGACACACTTTCTATACAAAAACTGACAACATGTCAAACTTTGTCCCTAAGGGCCAATCTTCAATAGCTAGATAACTTTAATTTGAAGAATAAGTTTGACATGTTGACAGTTTTAGGGCCGATTTTTCAACAGCCAGATGTAACTTATTTGTAGAATAAGTTTGACATGTCGACAGTTTTCGTATAGAAAGTCAGTCAAAGCGTCACTTATTCGTCGGATAAAAGTTATCTGACGATTGAAAAATTGACCCTAATAAAAGTAAATTGGAGTAAGTTTTTATTCCACAACGTTCTATGGAGATGTTCTATGTTGTAGGTTGTCTTTTATTGTGCACTTACTGTGAAGCGAATGAAGGTAAAGAACACAAAGCGATTTTGCTACTATTTTCTTTTAGCATTTATTAGTAAAATATTATTGTTAAAATATGTAACGGTTAATATTTTGAGATAATTAATATCAAATGTGTTGGTAATTTATGTAGTTTTATTGTTTTCTCAAATATTCAATTTTATTTATTATTCATTATTATCTGCTAAGTACCTATAAGAAAATAAATGGAAATATTGGAAGTTTTTTTTTTTTGTTTTTATTACGTACCAACTTTCTTATAATTGTATGTATTATCGGCTCATCAATTTTACTACAAAACTTTAATTAATATTGATCATTGATTATGTGATCTTTGACTATTTGATTGACCATTTGTTTGATGTTAAAGTTGAAAGTCGTTTGAACCTTCGAAAGTTTCCCTACGAACAACTACTAAAATGCTACGAAATAAATTGGTTTTCTAATCAATATTAACTGTAAACTTGTGTTAAACCTGTGACAAAATATGCACAGCTAACAAGTAATGGTAATTTTAATTTAATAGGTTTATACGTCCGAACGAACGAAACATTTTCGTAGTAGATCTTGGTCTAATAATTCGCGTTCCGGACAAAGCCTGGCGGATGTGGGTTCAAATCTCGCAAGAGACAAATGTTTGTGTGATGAGCACGAGCATTTGTACCTCAGTCACGGAACTCACGGTTGTTTAATAATGTAAGTACTTCTTTTGAGTTATAGGAGAGGTTTCAAATCGCCAGACTGCATACAAAGTAGCGCCACCTGGTGTCAAGTAAGGTAAACCTACACCTAAACAAGGACAATAGGGGTAAGTTTTTGATTCCATAGACAAGAATAGGCAAAGATCAACAACTGCTTCTTCATGAAAAAAAAGACGTCGCGTTTGCTAGAACATACAAATTATAGTTTCGCTGTCCGCGTCGCATTGCTTGCAACCTTGCAACATTTTTAACTACCTTAGCAGCTAAAGTACCTACGGACATCTATCTCCAAAACTTGTGGAATATTTAATAGTTCACTAAGACAATGACAGGTGTTTATTATATTCTGGATTTTTAGAAAAACTAATTTATTTGTTCGGAGCTGCTTTAATGGAGTCGGATTTTTTGGCAAAGTGAGTAGAGCGCCCCCTCGCGGAATTTACAGTCATGTAGTAATTGATACAATTTAAACGAGATGGCGTTACCTGTCCTTGACATGCTGCCACTAGATGGAACTCCTGTAATAATTTAATAATCTAGATTTTGCATCTGTTTTCAGAAACCTAAATACATAATCCAGACCAAATTAACGAACTAGATCTGTGGTACAGTTACTACAAATAAAAGGTTAGAAGGAAATTACTAACATTAATAAATATTTGTTAGAAGATTGGAGTTACTAATTTAAATTTGGGATTGTAATAGTCTTAAGAAATTAGGCACCAGACATCTCGCTCTCAAGTAGTATTCTTAGATAATTGATACAAACAGAAAAGTAGAAGTTTATTAAATGAGTACAAACATAGATAATAAATATTGATTCTAAATAAGTTAACTTAAATAAATATTAGTCTATTCCGTTAATAATTTTTTACTTACTTATGTACATTTAAGCAGTATGAAATGACAAGATCTCTCAACTCTCACTGACTCTCGCCCACACAAAACAGTCATTTCAGCCATAAGACTCCACAGCTGAACAAAGGCCTCCCCCAATGATTTATCATTGGGGAGGATTGCCAATACTAGCCCCGCTTGGCAGGCGGGTTGGCGAGCGCAGTTTTTATAAGATTTCGCATGAAGACGCCGCTGCCCGTCTTGTGCTACAGGAATTAGTTACTTCTTACGACACTTCAAAGATAACTTCATGAAAAGAGTACTTATTGGCACAGATTAAATAATGACGAATTTTTTTGACAAAGTGACATTAATACTTTGTCATCCTTTGGTCCCTTTATAATAGCCCCGAATGCCCCGATAGTCGTTATCTTGTCCTGTAAAATGTCATTTTGCGCCTTTAGTATAGCGCAGTTTTACCTGATCAGTGGTATAGCGTAGTGTTTTACTTGATCAGTGGTCCGGTCCGTGGTAGCAATAATCTCATTTATAAACGACGTTCACTATTTTCCGATTTAAAAAAAATACCAGGAAACTTTCCAGTTTTTCTTTCCACACAATTTTTTTCCTAACAATCTTGAACACAAAGAATAATTGCCATAAGTGCAGTTCAGTAAGTGATGCGCTTACATACATTCGGCAATTGATGACGGCATGACTGTGTTTAGTTCTTTTGTAAGGACTTTCTCTCTCGCGAGGTAAGGAATTAAGTAACACCCTTGTGTTACAAGGTACCAGCCATCGATTTTGTAAGGGGCTGAGAGCAGCACACTCAGAATCAAGCCAATAGTAAAGATCGTTTGAGCCGGGAATCGAACTCGTGACCCTTCGTTTTCAACACGAATGAGAATGACCGCACTATTAGGTACTTACATCAATCGGTGACAGTTTCCACGACACATAAATATTCCAATTGATTATAAGTACCTACATATACGTAAAATTAAATGTAGGTTAGTATTTTTTTTACAAAACAAAATGAATCTTATTATCTAATCTTACTTTCTTACCAATATTATAAATACGAAAGTTTGGATGCAGGATGTTTGTTACTCAATCACGCCAGATCGGCTGAACGGATCTAGATGAAATTTGGCACAGACATAGATATTAGTCTGAAATAAAAGATCGATAATTTCATTATCCCGTAAACATTTTACGATTTCCAAGTTATAAAAGATCATAATAGATGGCGATTTTTACCGTTAGATGTCACTGTTCATTTGGCAATAATTTTTGAATGTAAATGTGTTTAGTTTTGAACTTTTGACTTTAGTTTTGTAAAGACCACGCGAACGGAGTCGCGGAAAACAGCTGGTGTTACATTTTTTTTTTAGTATTAAGGTTTATTATTCTGAACGTAACTTGAAAAATGGAGTACCTACCTATTGTTACGTACGTGTGCAAATCAGTAACTTGTTCAAACAGTCTCAAGTGTTGTGTTCAAGATCATAGTGTTAAATCCATGGTCAAGATCTCTCTCTTCTCAATCGTTCCCCCATTGCTGAGGATCGTGACTCCTTAGACGCTTCATTGTCTGCCGCCAACCGATACGGTCCGTCGCCTGGTGAAGGGCGGCGTTGACTGGTAGCACCAGCTGTTCGGAGATCTGGTCCGACCATCTCTTCGGGCTGCGGCCTCTGGGTCTTTTGCCTTCGATTTTGCCTGTCACTACCAGCTTTGGTCAAGATAGACAAAGAATATATGTAAAGAAAGCAACTGTCATTTCGTATAGGTTGGTCTCTTTCTTTCACTAATTTATGCGTTTTATTTGCAAAAGTTCATTAGAGAGTGTTTATTCCATGGTCAAGATAGACAAAGAATATTATGTAAACAAAGCAACTGTCATTTCGTATAGGTTGGTCTCTTACTTTCACTAATTTATGCGTTTTATTTGCAAAAGTCAATATAGTAGGTGCAACATGAAAGGCCACTTTATCGAATAAACTGTTAGTAGGTATTCTTTATGTACTGGATAAATGGAACAAACAAATCCACCGCCGCGTCTATGGCCTTGAGTTCGACGGGTGTTAGGTGAGTAGAAAGAATTTATCATCACATGGCAATAACTAAGAATTTTTAATTTGGCCTTTGAAGGAGCGTGGCCTTCCGTGGTCCACTCACCTCATCACATGGCATAACTACAAACTTTTAATAATTAGCTTTCGAAGGCCTTTCGTGGTCCACCCACCTTACAATGTAAGTAATTTTACAATAAATACTAGCTGTGACCGCGGCTTCGCTCGCGTGTAATACGGTTTGTCACACATATTATTACTCGCTTATGAGATTTATAAGTAGTGGCCTATTTCCTGCCCTAGGGTTCAAGCATTTCCGTACAAAATTTTATCAAAATCGGTTCAGCTTTGACAACAATCTAATAGCCTATATCCTTTCGCAGCTCTAGTCAATCTCTGTACCTTCCAAATTTCATCAAAAGCAGTTCAGTAGTTTCGGCGTGAAAGCGTAACAGACAAGCAGAGTTACTTTCATATTTATAATATTAGTACATTAGATTAAATTTACTAAACATTTTGATGTACCCATCACTATCAAAATCATATTATCATCCTATTCAAAGAAAGTGTAATGGCAGCGCCTTGTATGAAAACTCACTTCTTTATCTATCATCTTGACCCAACAACTGTGAATATTTTTTCTCATCGTATTTTGACTCGTGCCTGACCGTTAAAAGGACATCCAATCTAATCTCTTCTCTTGTCTAGCTAAAAACTGCTTCCTTGATATTCTATCGGGTGTCTATCAGGTTGATAGTTCAGTAATTGCCGCTTGCCAACTTGTAACGGCTGCGATAGAGCAATCTTGCGGTTTTCGATCGATTGGCAGGCTGTCGAGAAGTTTCAAGATCATAATTTGAATCGAAGTTTGATCATAGTTTAGTTAGGTGAGAGTATTTGATATAGGAGTAACTATATATCTTCACTATTTATTATAAATTATGGGAATTATTAAATACTGAAATTTACGAATTTAGTGTGATTGTTTTAAAAATGATTGATTATTTTATTTTTCTTTTTCGATCAATGAGCCATCCAAAGTTTTGCATTCTGCGTGCGGCGTAGGTACCTTTCGTAATGTTTGGCTGAATTACATATATTTAGTGCAGTGTGTCTAACAATGAATAAAGTTAAAGAGAAACTGATTAAAGTACCTCAACGTGTTAGTTTGTCCTGTCCGTAAATAGTGCCTACCAGGGGCGTGCATTGGTTTCAGATGAGGGTAGGCTGTGAGTGAAAATTGAGTAAGTTTGCGTGAAACAGTAGGCGATCTCGCGGCAGCCTAACATTGGTTAAATTGCACAGAAACGATCTAAGTTGCGCGCTTTAGTAAGGAATAAGTACAGGTAGACGACAAAATGGTTACAGAATATTTATTGTTTATTGTTGAATACGTAATTAATAATTATGGTTAGCTGTCGGTTTTTTATGAAGGTAGGCTCTGCATAATAGCCTATATGGAATGCACGCCCCTGGTGCCTACATATAAATATAAATATTATATAAATCAGTGCCTACTCCCTAATACTATAATGATTTTGATAGTCTGATAAATTAACTTTTTGTTTGTATAATTTAAAACCGTAAGTATTTAAATTATGCTTTACGTTCGAAGTCAGGGCGATTTGATAGATACCTCCGGTATGCGATCACTCTTCATCACATCATCATCAGCCCACGTCAGTCGACTTCTTAACATAGGCCATCCACTGCCAGCAGCTTTGCGTGCAATCTCTCACTAGGTAGTAAATAATAGTTCTAATAATTAAGTATGTCAACCAAATTAATTTAATAATGCCAAGGAATTTATATGTACCTACTGTAGTATTTATAAATTCCTTGGCTAATGCAATTTGATTTGATTGAATGTCACCCTATTCTAATGGTAAGAAACTGTCTAATTCCTCCTAGAGCTTGTCCTGTTCCTCATCATTTCAGCCATAGGACGTGCACTGCTGAACATAGGCCTCCCCCATTGACTTATAGATTTGGTTGGAAGCGGCCTGCATCCAGCGTCTTCCTGCGACCCGTACCAGGTCGTCTGACCACCTTGTGAGTGGACATCCTACGCTGCGCTTGCCGGTACGCGGCCTCCATTCTAGAACCTTTCTGCCCCATCGGCCGTCAGTTCTGCGTGCTATACTACGTCCTGTTCCTAGTCTAGGTTTAAAGTAAGCCTATACAGGGTTACTTTTAAAACATCAACAACCCCTTAGGGGCTGAATCTGGTGCTCCAATACAACAACTTTTTCTTTATGACCAACATCGAAATCGCAAAAAAATTCACTTCCCTATACTAAGACTTCGACCAGCTGACATCAGTTTGACTATATGAATTGTTTGTAGATTACGATGATGGTCCCATAGAAAATGTGATCCTATAAGATAAGTTTAATTAGAGCGACACAAGCAGGAGCTGCGTGTCACGGAGATGAATATGCTGCGGTGGATGTGCCTGTCACGCGGATGGACCGCGTGAAGAACTCGCGCATCCGTGGTAGCCTTCGTGTCCGTGATATTGCAGACAAACTGCAGGAGAGTCGCCTACGCTTGTACAGCCATAATTTGCGAAAACCGGCAAACTACGTAAGAAACAAATTTCTGGCCATGCCGCCACCGCCGGCCGGGTCCTGGCAAAAGGGGTAGACCCAAGAAATGTTGGCTTGACGTTGTGAGGGCTGATATGCATGCCAATGATCTTACAACTAGAGACGCTCAAGACCGTGCGAAGTGGAGGAGTAAATCAAGGAAAGCGGACCCTGGGCTCCAAAGCGATAGCCTCGGACGCAACCGGAATTGACCGTATAGGTGATGATGATGATAAGATAAGTTTAATTGAACGAATTTCTACTACATCAAAACCAGTGTTCAATTGAATGAATCTCTACTAAAAACACACCAATCAATTGATAAAGATAAATCCTTCTGAGACTGGACGTCTCTAGATAAAAATACAATGTGCGGAATCCGAGAGCAGAACCAATGTTTGTCCAACATGGCAAATAATGTCCGTTGATCGGCCAGAGGTTGGCCAGAATTTATTTATGAAAAACAGGATACGGCATAAAATAAAAAGGGGGTCCTAAAATAATGTCTCAATTCTAGGTCACAGTGTTATCTATCTATCTTCTATATTAAATCCACCTATGTTCTATCTATTAAAATAATAATCAGTTGCCGTTCGTGTGTTCCGCAAAAACTTAAGAATGTATTCAAGTAACTCAAGAAAAGAAAAACTGATATAAAAATCTCATATTTTTCAAATTCGGGAAAAAGATATTGTGCTTATTCTTAGGAATTTGGCTACTATGAGCGCAAATGTCGTTTGAGAGCTGATTGTCAAATGATAAGACAACGTTTGCCTTAACATAACAGCTGTTAGTAATGTAGGTACATATAGATATAGTAATACCTACCTAAGTGATTATTTTAAAATTCGCTTAGTTTTATTATTACCTATTAAAACTTACATGTAAATGCTGCTCGGGTGATACTGGCGGGACAGTGTAACCACGGCGGTAAAATAAATGTTTATCGACTTAAAAATGAAGATAAGTGTTTGGGGTGGAGTGACTGGTATATTATTCAAGAATTATATCCCATAATCCAGGTCGTTCTATCACTTGCTCTAGTGATGTAAAATGACTAAATCTGGTCAAATACGATAGATGGCCGGTCATTTACGGTCAAACAATGGAATGTTTAAGTCAATTTGACCGAATTTGACTGTATTGACTATAATTGACCGGTCAGATTCAGTCATTTTACATGACTGCTGGTGCGAGCTGTCAGTTCATCAGTTTTAAATGCAAAATTTTTTAGTATTTATATAGTCACTATAGTGACGACCGTCTGGTGTAGTGGTCCGCGCTCCGGACTACGAAGCCAGCGGTTGCGGGTTCGAATCCCGCAAGGGGCAAATGTTTGTGTGATTAGCACGAGCATTTGTACCTAAGTAATGGATGTTTATAAAAATATTTAAGTATGTTTATCCGTTATCTAGTCGCCATAGTACAAGCTTTGCTTAGTTTGGGGCTAGCTAATTGGCGTGATTGTGGAAACAATTTAATTAATTTATTTATTTATTTACTATGCTCACTAACAGTGTTTTATTAATAATTGTGTTAATGTATTAAAAATACGAACAGATCTCCCTACCTTGTGTAACCTGAGGGCCAATTCCCGTAATTTGACAATAGTCGCAATCCGGTGTCGATCCGCCCCCAGTAACATTACGATCCCAAACGGTATTCTAGTAAACTCAAAAAATGCTATTATAGTTCGTAATCGACTGAAAATGAAAGAAACCAAAATTAGATATTTTTTTGCTCTGTTTTTAGTCTTATTGGGACAGTTTTAATAATTTTACGTCAAATTGAAAGTTTACGAGAATACCGTTTGTGATAGTAATGTTACTGGGACCGGATCGACACCGGATTGCGACAATTGTCAAATTTGGGAATTTGGGAAACGGGAATTGGGCCTCTGATCTTCTGTCCTGTCAATCGTTATATTTTTTCTTTCATTCCTAGTAAAATCACTACGTGTGGTAACACTACGCGCAGTTAATTGATTTCATAGTTCGCTAAAGACTTGGTATGGGTTTGATGTCTGATGTTTTATTGGATCCGATCCCATGTTTGATTTTCAAATATATACATATAATTTACCTACAGAATGGGATAGCTTTTTCCCGAAGTTATTTTATTTATTTTTAACAGCAATAATTACATTGACTGATTGTAATTTAAAGTTTACTTACCTTAAATATGCATAAAGTCTGTGGATTTCTAAGTAAAGTAACGTAAACCTTAATTCAATTCAATTCAATTCAATATATTTATTGCATTCTATAATGTTACACAGGTGTTATAATTAGATACATAAAATAGATCATTATAGACCCTGTAGGGCACAACAATAAGATAGGTATTGTGGGCAGAGAGGATGACGCCATGCATAATTAGATTAATTTGTTTATTTTAAGAAGTTGTAAAGAATTAAACTAATTAAGAAATCATATGATAATTATTGAATAATTTATTGAATTGAATTTACTTATGTTTGTTGATCTAGCTATAGTTGTATAACAGAAAACCAGGAACATAAAATCAGAATAGTGAGGTTGGAACATACAAGCGTAGACAAAAAACCGGCAAAGTGTGCGAGTCGGACTAATGCATTGGTTTTTCAAGCTTGTTTGGTTTCGAAATTATACGGTTTTCGGACTTTTCCCTGCATCATTTCAGCTATGCCCACAGCTGAACATAAGCCTCCCCGAATCACTTCCTAGAATTATGAAATTTGGCAGGAACCTATGTCTTACTATAGCACAGGTAAAGGGTACAGGCCGCATCCATCTGGTCAATCTGGAAATCACTAGGGGAGACCTATGTTCAGCAGTGGACGTCCTGTGGCAGAAATGATGATGATGATGATTCAACTCGGAGTCCCAGTCTGGTACTAAAGTTCAAAGTCGAGTAATCTCATTTACAAAATCGACCCAACTTGAGGGTTTCTTCAAATTTATTGGTGAAGTAAATCACCTTTACAGCCGAAACGAGGATTGAAAGAGGTAATTAAATTAAGGATATCTCGTTCTAATGAACTCGATCGAAAGGTAATTGGATTCCGAACCTTTATCTTAAAAGATGAAGGAAATTTGGTAATTTATAAGGCTGTTTGGGCGGAAATTTGGATAAGGAAAGTTGTTAAGTTCAATGGTGATAAATCTTAACCAAAAATAACGAGAGAAACAAGTTTTATAACGAGTACACCGTGCAAATGAATGAAGATAAGATAATTAAGACGATCTCCGTAGCCGAGAGGCGAGCATCCTCCACTATATCTGAGGTCCCGGCTTCGATTCCCGGTCGGTCAATGGAGAAAAATAACTTTTCTATAATCTCGCGGGTTTGGGTGTTGTGTTACCATCGTCGTTTCTGATGCTTTGATTACTAACCTTAGAATCAGAACAATTATTTTACTTAAACTTACTTAAATTTTACTCAAATTATTTACTTAAACGTTAATTTTCCAAAGTAAAAAGCATCCTGTTATCCTCTGGCCTATGATTAGGATAATAGAAGACAGTCATCCATCGAGCACATACCATAGAGCAGCATCTTTCTCCGAAATTAGTAAGTGATTTTTCACTTACATTTAGTATCAAATGACAAGTCCTGTCATTTTTTTCAAATACAAAAACAGTACAGATACAGATTAAAAAATGACGGAAAATTTTGTCGAATAATTTATACATTTCTACTCTATAATATTGTGCTCAAGTCAGTTCTTTGGTTCTACGCATGCTACGAATGGTCGTAGCAACTTTCGAATGCTACGAAACTTCCAGCTACAGTTGGTCGTCGTAGCAATAATAATGATTCAAATTATTCAAGTAAACTAATATGTTACATACTTACTTGTAGATGTAATATTTTTTCCTTTAACTTTTTCAAAGATACATTTTATTTAAATATTAATTTATCCCAAAATGGCACGTACGTTTACCATCAGTGTTTTTGTCACAGCTCCTGCTTGTAAATGATTATAATGCTTCCCACATATTACGATTTAAAAACAGACAAGTGCGTGTCGGGCCAAGCGCTATGTAGGATTCCGTAGTTCCCATCATAATATTAGGTTACATTATGAAATTGCCGTGTAGTATCAAAAAAGGGAATAAACTTTTTTAATGTATTTATTATTTAATCATTGTATGCGCTTTTGTCATCGATACACTTCCACCATTTTATAGGCAGATCATTGATCCCTTTGGAAAAAAAATCCTGGGAGCGAAAGTCAATGAACTGTTTAAAGGCGGTTTTGACTGCCTCATCAGATTTGAATTTTGTTCTTTGTAAAAAAATATCTAAATTTTGAAAAAGTGGTAATCGGTTGGGGCAAGATCTGGAGAGTATGGTGGGTGACGCAAAGGTTCCAGTCGCAGCTCCTTTAACTTGGCGACCATTTGATGTGCAGTGTGTGGTATAGCGTTATCCTGAAGGAGCAATCGGCTAGAGCAGTTCACCAGTCTCGGTTGTTTAATGGCGAGCTTTTTCATCATTGTTTGCAATTAATTGTTGGCAATACAAGCCTGCAGTAATCGTCTGGCCTGATCTCAAGAAGCTGTAGTGAATAACACCAGCACTGGTTCACCAAACACTAACCAGAATCTTCTTTTTGGTCAGTTTTCGCTTAGAGCAAGGGTTTGCCAGTCCTCCAGGGTTAAGCCATTGTGATGATTGCTTCCGATTGTTGTACAGGATCAATTTCTCATCACAAGTCACGATACAGTTTAAAATTCCCTCATTATTGTGACGATTGAGCAAAGAAACTAAGCAAGAGACGCATGTTTGTGGGTTTGCTTCAGTCAATTCGTGCGGTACTCACTTTTTGAATTTTTTGACTTTTCCGATTTGGCGCAAATGGATAAGTATCGTTTTGTCACTTACGCCGAAGGTTGCTGCTAATTCAGAAGTGGTTTGAGATGGATCCGCTTCCACTATTGCCTTCAATTCTTTGTTATTCACTTGAGTATCAGGTCGTCCACGAGGCTCATTGTGTTAATCAAAATCTCCAGAATGGAAACGTTGAAACCAAAAACGCACCGTTCGTTCGTTAGCGGTGCCTGGTCCGTACACGTCGTTAGTTGTTTTAGTCGTTTCTGCAGCACTGGTGCCACGGTTGAACTAGTAGTCGTAAATACCGCGAATTTTCAATCTGTCCATAGTTATTATTATAGCAATGTTGAAGCTCAAACAATAAATGTGAAAACAAATGAAATACGAATTTTAAAACAATATTTTTCTGGCTTTATTTCGAAATAAATTTGAATTTATAATTCCTAATCAAACGAGAGATATTTGATGTTAAAGTTGCCAGTATTGAGTATCGGCAATTTCATGTAAGGAACTAATATGCGGCATTTACTAGCAAATCCCACTGTACGTCAAAGGGAGGTAGCCGACATTTTTTTTTAAAGATTGTAATAAAAAAGTGGTAGACTTTGTCGGCGTGATTAATATGTAATAGTCTCTGAGCTAAGCCGCTGACAATCAGACAGACGGACATTGCGAAACTATAAGGTTTCCGTTTTGACTACGGAATCCTAAAAGTAATTAATTAATTACCCAGAACAGGGTGTAAATATTTAAACGACATAAAATGTGTTTGATAGCTTAACCTCTGTTACGTACGTGAACTGTTAGCCTAAAAATCGGCAATTTTCGTCCACGTTGTTTTAGAAATCACAAGATGAAAAAGTTGAGTGTTAGCATAAAAGTTCTATGTGCTATATGCCAGGGCTATGGGCGCTTGCGCTTTTACTGCCACTTTGATGATGAGGATGATGAAACTCGTTTAAACATCTCATTTTTTACCTAAAAAAGGCTTGTCAAAAAACTGTGTACGGCACTCTGGCGGTAAAACATTTCACGTCTTATTTAAAAAAGGTCACATGAATAATAACCACTTAAACTTTCTCGATTTTTAACCGACTTTAAAAAAGGAGGAGGTTCTCAATTCTTCGGAATCTTTTTTATTTTTATTTTTTATTTTATTTTTATGTATGTTCAGAAATAATTCACTACATTGACCGATTTCGATAATTATTTTTTTGTTTTTGTTTACTTTCAGAGTGGTCCCATATAAATTTGGTTAAGTTCTGATTATGGGATCTATAAGAAAATCATCTAACATTGCATGAACTCCGTACCATGCCAACTGATTTTATTATCTTTATCTTTGTATCTTTGCCAAATGTGTGTGCCAAACGTTAAGGTGCAGTTTTGTTTGTGTCTAAGAAATAAAGGTACAGAATAACTTATACAAAATAAGACCCCAATTTGAAGTGAGGCGTCATTTACTCGGCTGTTTTTGAGTAGCCGACCCGTTATCTAGTGTATTTTTGATCGAAGTATGCTCACTATAATGGGCTAGTTTCCTAAAAAAATCTAATTAATCCGTCAGTTGGGTTAACAGAAAATATTGGACACGTATTTTTTCTTTTCTCAATCAAACAAAAAATGATGAAGATATAGCCCATTAAATTTCCGCGTAACGTCACGCCTTGCGGCACTTTTTAGCAAGGCACGACGTCACGTGCTCGCTGTAATGCGCTTTATCTTCGACATTTTTTGTTTGATTGACAAAAGACAAAATATGGGTCCAATATTTTTTGATAATCTAACTGACGGACTAAATAGAATAATCTTTTTTTGACCCAGGAAACTAGCCTATTGTTGCACAGACGTGTTTTGGCTGTTTATGGTCAACACGGGCCTTTTGTTCCTTGACATGGTATTTGCATTAAAATAAAATAAAACTTAAACTACTCTAAAACATGAATAAGTTAAAGCAGGCGAAACGAAAAGTAATTTACCATCATTACGAAAAAAACTATCACTAAGAAACTTTCACAATAGTTAACTATTTTAACAAAGAAAAACTCAGTTAACGAAGCTAATTTTTAAATCCTGAATAATGTAAGCCCAATCGGAAATGGTTACTAATCGGTCGGTAGCTTTGTCTTTTATTTCGGTCAACGATTGTAGCCAATACAGTTCGCTCAGGGGATAAAGAAAAGACAGTTATTTTATACCGATGTCGGCATTGTCAAGTCTATTCGGAATGTCCAAGTTTTAATCACACTTTCCAGTATTATTATTGTCCAAACACGTTACATTTCGTTATAATGTCAAACTTATCCTCCACTGAACTCTCTACTTGTTTCACATTAATTTCAATTTTTTTTAGCAATTACATAATAGAATTTTATGAAATAACACTTGATAAACTGTCTTTAGTTGCACATTTTTGGAATTGAATTGTTAGTAGCATAGTGTTTACTTAAGTTGGTCATGCTGTGTGTACATGTTTTTAGGTTACAATCTAGATCTAAGTTCTTAAATTGTTTGCCTAATACCCTTAGGATTGTTACCTGTTGTGTATACCAATAAAAATAAAATAAAATAAAAATAAAATAAAATATCATATCGTGTTTTGGTGCTCATACTAGCAGGCAGGTTCCGTTAAAAAAGATCCACACTGTATATAAAAATCCATTGCTGTGCATTAGTCTCACAAAATCTTCAGAATAGCTCGACTGATTTGGCTGATTTCTTTTAGTATACCGGAAAATTTTCAAATTCGGAAAAAAAACTGATTATTTTGACGCAATTTAACAGCTTAATGACAAATATGAACTAGACAAACATCTTCCTAGGGAATTTATAACGAAGTGATTATATTAATATAGTAGTACTTATAAATTCCTTGGCCTGGACAGCTAGTAATCGATAGTATCATAGACTTAAGATGCGCTACGCTAATAAATCTATGAAAATATTGCTATTATTCTTATTTTTACCGATAGTCTATCGACGATTGGCAACACTAGGGAAAGTTCTTTCCAGATAATTCCGCTTTGGTCGTTTCATTAACTTCAATCAATTGAAAATTGAAAAAGAATTAGAGCTAACTTGTAAGTTGAATAATAATTTACTATAGATCCATTTTCACAAAATTTGATACAATATATATTTGATGCATCACTAAAAATAGATGAAATAAGTAAATAAAAATTTAAAAAAAGTAAACCGACTTCAAAAAACTGAAAAGCTAAAAATAATATCAACACATAAGTGCCATCCGATGAGATTTTGAATGTTTTCGTTTGCACCGACTTCAAAAGTAACTGATTAGGTACTTATGTGTTGATATTATTTTTAGCTTTTCAGTTTTTTAAAGTCGGTTTACTTTTTTTTATTTTTATTTACTTATTTCATCTATTTTTAGTGATGCATCCTCAACGAAACGAATCATTTAAGTGCAAACATAAGTTAACGGCTGAACACCGGTTTCATCCCTTATTTTTCCCACCTTAGAGGTGAAATTTTTTCAAAAAATTTTCAATTTACCATCTTTACAGTATAAGCTATTTGACAAAGAAAAAATCATCAAAATCGGTGCATAAATCATCAAAATCGGTTCACAAATGCCGAAGATATTGGGTAAAATAGGTACAAAATCTGTTGGCACGGTATGGAGTTCATGCAATGTTTGATGATTTTCTTATAGATCCCACCGTCAGAACCTGAGCAAATTTATATGGGACCATTCCGAAAGTATTCCCTTTCGAACAAAAAAAGAACTATCGAAATCGGTTAACCTGGTAACGAATGATCGCTGACCATACATAAGAATAAAAAAAACGGTACCGACGAATTTAGAACCTCCTCCTTTTTTGAAGTCGGTTAAAAAGGATAGATAATGTATGGGGCTCGTTAAAACGAATAAAATAAGAAATTTAAAGGTTTTACTAGTAGTCAAGAGTTCCACTGGATAGTAATAGGAGATGCATACCTCCTGACTTTATCGTCAGATCAGCTAGTTATTTTTTTTGTCATTAGGTTTAGGAAACTTAAAAAGTTGCAAATTGATTGTTATACGACGCCTACTGTTATACGACTTATATGTAATTGTTAGGGTTCATAATATTAAAATATTAATTCATTCGATTTAAAAAAAAAAAAAATTAAAAGATTCCTACGAATTGGGAACCTCCTCCTTCTTTGAAGTCGGTTAAAAAAAGTGTAACTATAATAGTATCAGTTCTATCTCTACAGACGTAATAAAGTGTAGTGTGTAATAAACAGTGTTGCAACGTAATTGATATACATTTATGAAGACGGTGGATAGGATTTGTTATCAGATGGGTCTTACATGGCGGAAAACTCACAATAACAGTCCAGTTAATTATTACAGACGTCTATTTTCAATATAGCAAACGAATTAACAGTAAATAACTAACGATTAAACGGATGGATTCGGATTACTTAGTCGAGAAACGCCACTGCCACTAGGTAGCAATTGCTACTAGTGAATTGATTCTAGTGGCCAGCTACCGCTCGCTCACAAGGGCTGAGATTTGTGTCTGTAAAAATGACCGACACGCAAAAAATTGATACATGTAGCATTAATTTAAAAAGTAAAGATACGGCTGACAGAACAATTCACATTACACTTTCGCCATACATGACATACTAACGCCATCTATTGGACTATAATGTCAACTGTTAAACCGCATCACAGATGTAACCTTGTCAGAGCGGCTTATAATTAAAGAGGAACTCAGTAAAAAACTTTTCTTGTTTTATATATTATAATATTTAAAGAGTTATCATGCTAAAAATATGTACAACTTTTTGCTTGCTTAAATAAAAATACGACACCATGTTTCATTTCGCCAAGGATCAGTAGAAAATCTACAGTTTAAAAACGTAAGTTATTTCTTTGTACTTTACACTTACTACAGTTAAAACACACGTTAGTTTGATTTCCTTAAATATTAGATAAATCGAAATTTCAGATATTTTATCATCATAAAATAGAATATTTGTATGACGTCGCCTATAATAACCATGATAGTGCTCACAGTGTAGAACTAATGTACGCCGCTACAAAGTTATATCGGACATTCGTACTGTTAATATGGCGTCGCATTTCAATTCGTATAATTGACAAGGACGATAAAAAAATATTCAAGTAATATAAATAGTATCAAGTTTAGGATTTACCGGTGAAATGCAATATTAGAATTATTTTTATTGAACTTTCTGTTGTAACTGAGACAATTCTTAAAAGAACATCCTGGCATATATTTTTTTCTTAGGACACCGGCTCCCGATGACAGCCGACCACTGACTACGTCACTTCGGCCCTAGGTAGGGTCAGAGTAGGGCCCGGTTATAGGCAACAGCCTGACGTGCGGTCCGCCCTGTCCTTACGAAGTAATAATAAGTCAATGACATGTAGATTAGAAATGATTTCGATTAAAATGTAATATTACTTTCCATTAGGTATATTGATACAATTAATTTGTGACATCACCATTATCAAACAGTAATAAATAGCCCTGTTTGAAAATATCGTAAGAACCCGCTGATGAGATAAAGCTTACTAACAGAACACTTGAAGAAATTTGTCAACATTACTATGTCCTCCGTAGCTCAGTTGGAAGAGCGGTGGTCCGGATAGCGAAAGGTCGTGGGTTCGAATCCCACCAGAGGCAGTTGAAAATTTTTTTCAAGTAAAATTATTTTCCTTGATATAAAGACGCTGCAAAAGTAGTAAAAGGATATTAATAATATTATTGTAGAAGGTCTTTTAAAGATCGAGACGTTTGTATAATGATGTAATCGCTGCTAATGCTATAGAAATGGATGGCAAAATATAATCCCTCCAAAAACATTTCCATGTAAAATGTTGCCAAGACGGCACGCACTATCAAAAAGTTATCAAGTCTCATATAGAGCCAAGCTTCTAACTCTAAACGCCCTTACTGTGCAAACCCTAGCTCCACAAACTACACCTTGTCTTTTTTTTGTTTGTGTCGAATTCTATCTTACATACCAAATCTCAGCTTTTCAAGACTTCAGGAAGTACCCTATGAATTTTGATGATCATGTCAGTCAGTAACGAAATCTGGGTTTTTTAGGTACCTATCAATATAATCTAAAGTACTTTAAACTTGATATGTGTGTATAAGTAAGTAGATCATCTCGAGAATTTTGTTTATCTGCCTCCCTAGCATGAGCACGAAAACACGATATGATATGATAAGATATAGCGATATATTGTAAAATACGATAGATAAAGTCGCCATATTAAATCGCTGTACCGGTGACGTCACATATTATGTTCGCTGTTTCGATAAAAATTCAAAATGGCGGCTATATCAATCATATTTTTTCAGTTGGTGTTGATATATTGCTATATCATATCATATCATATCGTGTTTTGGTAGTCATGCTAGGGAGGGCTGGTATAATCCAAAGCCAAGTTATTAGGGCTTAAAAAAACAACGAAACGCTTCGAGAAAAAGTTGGTAGTGCCCTTGTGCTTCGCTCCGCTCGTCTTGGTGGGGCACTACCGTGCCCCTAGATTACTGTACAGTTGACCCCAAATCATGCTCTTGTCTCTCACCTAAGTGAAAAACACGACGCGCCCAATTTTTTTGTATTGATTATTACTATTTTGTATAATTTATTATTATTATGCTTTTTGTGAATATGACATATTCTTCTCTATTATTAGGGCTATAGATTTCATTTTACATTTCCAACGAAGAGTTTGTTTTAAACAGAAATGTCAAGGTGAGCTTAGATTTGAGTATTTTAGGTTTTTACGGAATGCTCTTAAAAATATTTGATATTTTAATTTAGCGTCATACTAAGACAGCTGTCAATGTTGAAATAAAAATTGATCAAATATAATAAAAAGGATGATTTTTAGTTTCAGTATATACAAATACATGAACAGTTTAGGTACCCGTCAAAATAACGGAAAGTGGGCCCTCTCGTCAAAATGCCTTCAATTATGTGGATTATCATGGTTTGCTTGTCACAGTCAAAGTGTGCGTAATAGGAACACCGTAAGTATTTCCAGTTTTTTATGACAAGTAACATTTGGTTGGATGGTGTTAAGAATAGAAAGTGGTCTGCTTTCTCCCCTTGTTACATATATTGAAATAAAAGTATTCGCACGATTTTTTTCTACGAGTACTCATACATTACATTAATCGACGACAGGGCAATCTACCCAAAAAGATAAAGGTCATTGAGACGATTTTAAATTTTAAGTCCGAGTAGAGATCAATATCGATTGAGAAATTTTGACGATTTGTAGTAGGTCGACGTGCTGTTGGCTTTAAATTGTGTACATTATTAGTTAGTATTATTTAATCTTTCGCCAATTATATAGTATTAGCCAATGCGCTCGCCAACCCGCCGGCCAAACCCGGCGAGTATTAGCAATCCTCCCTCTATGAAAGTCATTGGGCGAGGCCTATGTTCAGCAGTAGACATCCTATGGCTGAAATGATGATGATCTTTAATCTTTCAAATCTTTCCAGCTTCAACATTTCTTAAATTTTTATCATAAAGATTGCATATAAAATATATGCACGAAACGATATGTTTGCTAGAGCTAATATATTTATTTATTTATTCAAGTAACATGACTCATTATTTGTTAGTTATAAAGGGCTTAACCTATGCTTAGTACGTAATTGAACATTTTATTTATATTTTATTTACTCGTTTGCACAACTCCTCCGGAGGTTGTGCAACAGTAATTAATATAGCGGCAGTCCAGTCTACTCGCTATCATAGACAGGATGCCTTTGAAGCTGCCCCGAACCCCGCGCACCAGGGAGGCGCACCTCTTCAGCATGGTCCCGTAAAAGCAATCTACTCTCGCTTCTGCAAACATCCCCGATGTGCTGCAGTATCTTGGCAACCCCATCAGCACCCTGAACGCGTTGTTGAATTGGACTCGCAGAGCACCATACGACGCACGCGAACAATTGGCCCACAGGCTACACGTGTAAAAGTTAAGCATGTTGCAGTTTTCTATGTTAGTGTGCTTTAATGTGCCATACTGCGCTACGCTCCGATCTAGTCAGTTTGGTTTCATCATCATCATCAACGTAGGCTTCCAGAAGTAGTGACGTAGTAGTGACTTCCAGATTGGCCGGTTGGAGGCATCCTGCATCCAGCGGCTTCACACAACCTTTAACAGGTCATCGTCGTCTGTCCATCTTTTGGGTAGATGTCCAACGCTGCGCTTGTCGGTACGTGGCCTTTGTTTCTTTGCGAGATCGAATAAGGAATGAGGAGATTCGTAAACGAACAAAAGTCTCTGCCATAGCCCAACGGATTAGCAAGCTGAAGTGGCAGTGGGCGGGGCACATAGCACGTAGAACTGACGGCCGATGGGGCAGAAAGGTTCAGTTTGGTTTAAGCTTTACAAAATAACTATCTAGACATAATTTAGTTAGTCAAGACGGTGTACTCATGTGATTTATCTGCCAATTCATTTGAAGAAAACTCTTCCAATCAATTACTGTACTATATAATACTACTATAGTCATTTTAAGATAAGGGACTTATGACAAATCACGTGAGTTCACTGTTGACACGCATAGTGATGTGCCCTAACGAAATTGTTTAACCCCCTGGGGTTAAGGTCGAAAACGAGGGTGTACTTGCTTATAAATAAAAGCCAAACTCAGTACACGACGGGTTTATTACTTCACTACAAATAGGTCAGTAATAGGATAGTTAACAATTACACCGAACATTAGTCTTATAGGGTTGTGGCCAAAAACTTACACTGCGCGATGTAACAAAGGACAACGCCATCTATCGCCTGTTTTGCAAACTAAATTAACTTAGAATCTACGGTGTTTCTGAACCTATTGACTATTCTTACATTTACCGCCCACTAAGGACACATTGAGCTTGTGTCCTTAAAATGCGGAACCACTTACTATGAGCGAAAGTAGATTCACTTGGAATAAGTCCATTTAAAAACAAAAACCATGTAAGAATACAGTAAAAGTTATCATAGCAACATAATTAAAACTAGATTGTTAACCTTCAGGTTAAACCCTACGGTTGGTAAAACTTGGCATTAGTTCAGCTTGATACAATGTAATATCTAAATTGTTACCATAAAAAACAAAACTTCATCAAAAAAAATACACTGTAAAGCCAAAAATGCAAAAATAAGATAAAAATAGTTCTCAAATGCTTACTTTCACATAATTAAAACTAATTCATTCAGTTATAGGTAAAATACATAATTTATTTACAGGTCGTTTTATAATCGAGTTTTTACACTTTAGTGTCACCACCCTCGTAATGCAATCATGACCAGGGTGTTCCTCTGTAATTTTACCATAAAGCCAACGACATGGGGGAAGGCCGTCTTCCTTAATCAATACGATATCTCCAGTCTTTGGCTGTGGTGCTTGAGTTGACCATCGGTATCTATGAAAGTATTGGTTCAAATAATCTTGTGACCATTTGCGCCAAAACTCTTGACCCATTCGTTGAGTGTATTGCCACCTTCTGAGTGTGCTTATATTGGAGTCTTCGAAATTATAATCGGGAGCTGTAACTAAATGTTCTCCAACAAGAAAGTGACCTGGAGTGAGCACATCTACATTTTCCGAATTTGCGTCCAGCCTTGATAACGGTCTGGAGTTTAGACATGCTTCAACTTGTGCCAGTACAGTTGACATCTCCTCATAGGTCAAAGTAGATGTCCCAACGACACGTCTCAAATGATGCTTTACTGACTTTATCCCCGCCTCCCACAGCCCTCCAAAGTTAGGCGCATGGGGGGGAATAAAGTGCCACGACGTACTGTTGTTAGCCAAACTTTCAGCAATTTCAGGCAAGATACCATTTTTTTCGTGAACAAAGAGTTATCCGATTTCAGCAGCAGCTCCTACAAAATTGGTACCGTTGTCGCTCCAAACATCTTCACAACGACCTCTTCTTGCGACAAACCGCTTAAATGCTTGTAAGAAGCCCTGAGCCGTTAGATCACTAACAGCTTCAATATGAACAGCCTTCGTAGACATGCACACCAAAAGACATATATATCCTTTGTACGATTTGTGACCACGTCCTCTGGCTGTACGCATTTGGATAGGCCCTGCAAAGTCTACTCCACTGTGAAGGAATGGTCGAGACGGTGTTACTCGAACGGAAGGAAGTTGACCCATCAACTGTTGATTAGTTTGGCCGCTATTTTTTACACAGTCAATACACTTTCTAACATGAGCTTTCACTAATTGTTTTGCACCTATGATAAAATATTTGTTTCGTAAATAGTTCATTGTCAGCTGTGCTCCTCCGTGCAATGTTTGTTTGTGTGCGTCGGCAATAATCAACGATGTAAGTTTAGAAGATTTTGCCATTATGATTGGATGCTTTCTGTTAGACTTCAGATCTGCTTCTTCCAACCTTCCTCCTACTCTTAGTATATAATTGTCGTCTATTATTGGATTCAACGATCTCAAACAGTTATTCCGTTTTATTGTTTCTTTTTTCTCAACTGTCTTAATTTCTTTTTCAAAATAAATTTCTTGATCCTTTCTTATGCATAACTCTAATGTTTCTTTTAATTCTTTTGATTTTAAATATCCTGTGTAAATATCTGATTTTGATTTTCTCAGTTGTAAAAATCGTCTACAGTAGGCTAAAACTCTAATCAACTTTGTTAATGATGAAAATCTTTCCCAAATATCCAAAATACTCTCTTCCCTTTTGATCGTGTGTACTTTGACTGCTTCCATTTCTGTCTTTACTTTGACTGCTTCTATTTCTGTTTGTGTGTTTATTGGCTTTTTGTAATCGATTTCTTGTGACCAAAGAAACTTTGGACCTTTGAACCACAATGATTGGTTTTTCAGATTGGCAGGAAATACACCTCTGGATGCACAATCTGCAGGATTGTCATCAGTTTTTACGTAAGACCATTGAAGTGGATTTATAGAGGTAAGTATTTCTGAGACACGATTAGCCACAAAAACTTTCCATCGACTAGGCAAGCTGTTAAGCCAAGCTAACACTATGGTCGAATCGGTCCATGCGTGTATGTTCGTACTTTCTACATTCATTACTTTGCCAACGTCACTCAGTAGTTTCGTAAGTTCCACAGCTCCACAGAGTTCTAATCTTGGAATAGAGACCTGTTTGATTGGAGCTACTTTAGACTTCGCAGCAATTAAAGTCACGTGGATCCTACCATCAGAGTCTATGACACGAAGATACACAACTGCAGCGTACGCTACTTTTGAGGCGTCACAAAACCCGTGTAGTTCTTGTTTGACATCATTAGCCCTGGTATTAACCCATCTAGGAATTTTCACATCGGTTATACTAAGCAGTTCTTCTCGGTAAGTGCACCATTCCTTTATTATTTCCTTCGGTGCCTCCTCGTCCCAACTTACACCTGCTATCCACAATTTCTGTATCATCACTTTAGCTACTATGATACATGGCGTGATCCATCCTAATGGATCAAATAAGCGTGATATATCGGCGATAATTTTCCTTTTCGTTATAGGTTGTTGCAGCTCTGGAAGATTAACTTTGTATCTAAAATTATCAGCGCATCTCTCCCAGGTAAGTCCAAGAATTTTCATTATTTCATCCATTTTATTGTTTATGCTGTCCTTTAAATCCGGGCTTTCATTCCTTTCCCTGTCCATATTTTCTTCTACTTTTATCAATTCCATCAATCCATCATCGTTACTAGCCCATTTTTGTAATTGAAAACCTGCTTGAGACAATAAACCCTTCATTTGTCTGTAAATTTCTAAGCCTTCAGCTGCTTCCTCACTCCCACACATAAGATCATCCATGTAAAACTTTTCAGCTACCTTTTCCGCGGCAATGGGATATTTAGCACCATCATCTATAGCTACTTGTTGGAGTGCTCTCACTGCCAAGAACGGAGCCGAAGCTGTACCAAAGGTAACTCTGAGGTGTTTGTAGTCTTTGATCGCACCAGTTCGCTCATCTCTCCACAAGAACATCTGAAAATTTGCATCATCTTCGTGGATCTTGACCTGTCGATACATTTTAACAATGTCTGCTGTTAAACAAATGCGTGGTAGCCTCCACTGCAAGATGAGCTGTCTCAAATCTGGCTGGATGGTTGGTCCGACCAAAAGATTGTCATTAAGTGCGATTCCATTTTTCCCTGGTTGCGAAGCGTTAAACACTACTCTGACTTTTGTCGTGTCTTTGTCTTCTCTTATTACAGCGTGGTGGGGTAAATAAACAGACTTATTACGATTTGTATCGGGTTCCTGGACTTCGATTATGTGTCCCATCTCGATATATTCGTCAATTACGGCTTTATAACTCTCATAAAAAAAAATATTCTTTTTAAATCTAGTTTCCAAACTTTTTAGTCTTTGCACTGCTATATCTCTCGTTTCTCCTCTTTGACAATCAGGATCTTCTGTTCTAAAAGGCAATCTCACCACGTACCTTCCTTCTTCGTCTCTTGTAGTAGTCCTGTTGAAAATCTCTTCACATTTTTTCTCTTCTTCCGTGTAGGAATGTTCCTTGGTTAATTTCGTTCCTGACTCTAGCTCCCAGAATTTTCTTAATAATTCATCTCCTTCTAGTAATTGGCAATGTAATGCTAATATTTCTCCTGCTTGGTTAATTGGTGAGCTTACAGTACCAGATAAAATCCAGCCTAAACTGGTAGCCTGAGCAATAAGTGACCCATTAGGTACCTTACGGATACCTTCTTGTATCACTTGACTGTATACTTCTGCACCTAATAATAAATCAATTTTATTAGGCCGATTGTACTCAGGATCCGCTAATTCAATCCCTTCAAGTGCTGGGAAATCTATTTGAGCTAATTTCCGATTAGGAAGGAAAGAAGTAATAGATTTCAGCACGTATGCCTGTACTGTAACGAAACTATTAGAATTTGATCTAGATTTTATTTTAAAAGTAACAATGTTCTTGGAGATTAGACCCTTATCTCCACCTACACCTGAAATTTTACCTTGTATAGGAGTTCTTTTTAGTTGTAGATCATTAACTGTTGATTCTGTCACAAAATTACCCTGAGAACCTTGGTCTAATAAGGCTCTCAAAACATGATGACTCCCATTTCTCGACTCGGCATTGACTAGCGCCGTGGCTAGCAACACCTGTTTCACATTCCCTGTCGAGACACTGCATGCTACAAAAGCTGACGAATTTTCCACTTTACCTGCCTCACTATTAGTCCCCAATCCCTTTGAACTATCCTTCCCGTCCGATTTAACCTCAACACCATTAGCGTGTGGACTGTATTTTTCTGTACCCGTAGGATGTAGAAGTGTGTGATGACGACGATGGCATAACTTGCATTTCAGCTTATTCTGACAAGCTTTCGCCCCATGGTTGGCTCCTAAACAATTGTAGCACAACCCACTGGTCTGAATGAAACTATGACGCTGGTTAACATCGCGACTCGCAAACTTTCGACACATACTCAGTTTATGAGTCTCAGAACAAAATTCACATTGTGTTTTAGTTACATGTAAAGCTTTAAACTTAACAATATTTGGATTTTGATAATTATTATTATGGCTAGGTCTATTTGACAATACTTTTGTGTCTAAAAATTCAAGTGCTCTGTAACGATTTGTAAGAAACTCTTTAAATTGTTCAAAAGTGGGGAGTTCCTCAGATGACGTACTATCAGTGATACTAAATTCCCACTGCTTACGAGATTCACTATCTAGTTTTAAACACAAAATATGGATAATAATAATGTCCCAATTGGCAACATTTATCCCTAAATTCGTCAAACCACTCAAACAATCGTTAGTCGTATCAATAAGTTCTTTCAAGCCACTAGCAGATTCAGCAATAATATTTTTCTGACTAAGAAGTCTTTTCAAAATAAAATGTGAAAGATAACGTTTATTATTATACCTAGATTCTAACTGAGTCCAACATCTCTTATAATTCGCTTCCGATATTGGTAGTTGTCTAAGTAATTGTTCCGCTTCACCTGATAAAGAACTCTTAAGATAATGCATTTTTTGCACATTATCTAGCTTAGAATTATTATGAATCAAGGACATAAACAAATCTCTAAATGTGATCCATTCAGAGTACTTTCCTGAGAAAGTAGGAATTACAATTTTAGGCAATTTAAACGATTCTTTTATCGAAGTTTCCTGTGTGGACTTTTCCCTAGCATCAGACCATTGTTCTTTTTCTTTTGCAAAAGAACTCAAATGAGTTTTTAGTAAAGTTTTGTACTCAATATAAGTTTCCTCGGTTATATCATATACGTCCTTTTGAATATAGTCACTATCGGTTAATTCAGAGCTATAAGTTTTAACAAAAGTTTGATGTGTAGCAGTAAAATTAGACCATAATGTTTCTAACGCTTCTAATCTAGTTTGACAGTACATTTCCGTAATTCGCGTTTTTGGCGATTTCTTAAAATTAATTAATGCTTTATTAATTCGTTCATGATTATCCATTTGCTAAGTTAATTCGGACTCCATCTTATATGTTTTTAAATACTTAATTGATTCAGAAAATATGAATTAACAAAGTAAATTGTGTAAAACACACAAGTGTAAAAGAAAGTTTTAAATTATTCACAACAGTAAAATAAACTAAGTTCATGTAATTTCTGTTACGAAAATTCTAAGTGTAAGAACATATATAACTCTGGCCAAAATTGGGCATAGGTTCCCCGTGTAAACCAACTTTTCTTAAAACTACTTATGAAATAATTCAAAGTCCATAAATATTATGAAAATATTCTAAGTCCAATTCTTCGTATGACCACTTACTACACAAATCACTAAATTTTAAAGTTATTTTTCTCTAGTTAATAAGGTTCAAAACTCGTATGGCAAATCACTATCAAAGTTAGAATGAAACTAAACACTCACAGTTTTCTGTCCTTTTCACTCACTTATGACGTCAACCTCACGCCGTCCTTATCTCGCTCCACGATCCCGATTCCCGATCCTGACAGCACCTTATCATCAGCACCGTCTCGAAGTCCAAAGCAGGATTCACCACCAAACTTGGACCCCTGCTGCAGCAGCTCCAACCCTCGGAAGCTGTTCTGCCTCCTGTACCAGGAACCTCACGCCACCCCTAATCCTCCAAAATTGCGTCACCGTCGGGACGACTTCCGAAATAGGCCTGAGCACAACCTATTCCGTCTCGATGGACCTTGTATAACCCCCTGGGGTTAAGGTCGAAAACGAGGGTGTAATTGCTTATAAATAAAAGCCAAACTCAGTACAAGACGGGTTTATTACTTCACTACAAATAGGTCAGTAATAGGATAGTTAACAATTACACCGAACATTAGTCTGATAGGGTTGTGGCCAAAAACTTACACTGCGCGATGTAACAAAGGACAACGCCATCTATCGCCAGTTTTGCAAACTAAATTAACTTAGAATCTACGGTGTTTCTGAACCTATTGACTATTCTTACAGAAATCCAATCCATTCTTTTCGAAAATCGAGAAAGTTTATAAAGAAAGTTTAATCGTTTTTTTAAGTAACCTTTTATAAATAAGAAGTATACTGCGATGTTCTACCGCCAGAGTGCCGTATACAGTTTTGGTATTTTACCAAATAATAACAAAAACATTACGAAAACTCAACAAAAACAGTAACAAAACCAACACAGGAACTACGCAAAGCATAACGAAAACACCGCACCGCATACAAGGCAGGCGCCTTCATATTGTCGTCAACGCATAAGTTTTAACAAGACGACCTATATTTTTTATTGGCTAAGATTATTGTTTTTGCAATGATAAAACTTTTATTAAAAACATTTTTTTGAAAATATTATCTTAGGTAGTATGGGTGAAACGGAAAATCCGATGTGTCATAAATCCATTTTTATGTTGAAATAATTAAATAACTCCTTTTTTACTTGCAGGTTGCCAAAACTAATGTTAACACTTAAATGTTAAAGTATAATTTGTGTATCCTTGAGCACAAATTAGAATCTAGCGCTCGCCGGCCGCAGCCGGGGCACGCTCAATACACTCGCTGCGCTCGCTCCGTTCGCTCGGCTTCGCGTTTGTGTGGTCACTGTTTTAACTTAACCTAACCAATTTAGTCATTAACCTAACTTTTCATAATGAAGTTGAAGTTGGGTCTCCCGATTCGAATCTCGATAGGCGTTTTTAGAACTAACAATTTTATGTTACGTTACTCACGTTCGGTGTGTTGTACTGTAGGTAAATCTATATTTAGAACAAATATGTTTATGGCAACCAAAATTAGATGATTTGATTGTTACATCAACATTATGACTGAAGAGCCTTAGGACCAATTATTAATTGTAAATATAATATGTGCCAAGTAGGTATTACTTATCTTAAATATTTTGGTTAAATAAAAGTTATATTAAACGCTCATTAGGCCAAACTATTAGTAGGTCAAACGTTTTTGTTTAATAACATTATGTCTTATGTTATTAGGCAAAGTAAAAATTCGATTAAATGAAATTATTTTAAATGAACATTTATGTCTAACAATATTAGAATAAATCAATATTAGGCAAAACTACTAAGACTAAGATTCAAATCTTAACGAAAAAAAAAAACATTTTACATACAAATCGTAACATTTAATTGGTCATTTAGTATGGAGAAGTAAATATTTTTGTGGGATTTCAGTCAGATAGTATTTTTATTATCCTGCCCAATATGTGCAACTCAGTAAAAGTTGTTGTATTTGAGCACCAGAATCAGCCGCTAGAATAAATATAAAAGACATAAATAAATATATAAATATTGGACAACATCGCATACATTGCTCTGATCCTATGGTAAGTAGCTTAAGCACTTGTGTTACAGTTACAGAATAGTTTGCGTTATTTCATTATACACCTTGTATATTTTGTTGACCAATTTATCTATAATATGCGCGTTAAGGAGTATTATTCAAATACTACCAAGTGACTAATTATCACCAGAAGTTAGTTAACTAATGTGACTTTTTTGATATCTTAGTTATATACCCTATAAAGGATTATTGTTATTTATTTTTCTTTCATGTGTGTCAAATAAACGTCTTCTATTCTATTCTTTAAAATCGTAACAATTAAACATGTATTTTTATTATCCTGCACAATATGTGACAGGCATTAAATATAAAGCTCAGGCAATTTAATTGTTTCATCAGTTACTAGCTTCCACCCGCGGCTGCGCCCGCGTGGAGTTCGATCTGTCACAGTCTTTATCAATCACCCAACATAAATTTCCATCTCAAAATAATCAAAAAATCGCTCTAAAAGTAAAAATGTATACAAATAGACAATGGCCTGGATTAACACATTGGATACGCTTTATCCGGGCAAGGTCATTGCAGACGAAGTCGCGGGCAAAAGCGAGTATTTTGAATATAACAAGGAAAAACTTATTAAACGGGTATTTAAAATATTGGTGAATTAGTTACCTCTGGCGTTCTATTAGGAAGTTAAATAAAATCATTGTAGATGGCAAGTTGAATATTTACCAAATCAGGATTATTAATAAAATGTATCAATTTAAGATTTTATTATTTCTAAAAATCACGAATGCCTTAGTAGGTCATACTGTAACAAAACGAACATCTTTTATACCTTTATTGTGTGGACTACTGTTACTGTATGAAAGTGAATAAATGAATTATGAATACAGTGTGACGGCAATAATAAGGCGAGTATTTTTTTATAATGTTAGTTGACTATAAATTGACAATAAGATAATATAAGATAAGATAAGATGAGACAAATTTATTTCTATAAAAAACAGCATAAATACATGAAACTTAAGTAATAATAACAATAAGTTTTAGGTAATGGTTTATTGTAAAGTTTTTAGCTATGTGTGATTTCTTTTGTGAAGACCTAACGGTAATTTAATTGTCATTGCTTTATAAAGTATTATAGTTGTGTAAACCCTGGTTTTTATATTTAAAATAAATATCTCTGATTGTTTAATATTTGCTGAATCATTTCCTTTTGATGTTAAAAGTATGTAACTAAAACGTAGTCAGTGCGTACCTGTCAATCATGTTACAATATTACAACTAGAAATAAAAATAGAATTAAAACTACAGATAACTCAATCCGATCCCTGTCGGATGATGATACTGAGGATTTGGATTTCACATCTGTACCGTCATCACCAGTGAGCATAGAAATACAATCAAAACTAGAGGCAAAGGATAAAATAATCGATAGTCTACAAAGAAAACTAGATGCAGCAGAAAATAGAATACAAACATTAACAACAGAAAATATCTCATTACAAAAACAAATTATTAATGGTAACAAAACAATCAACCACTGCGTAAAGTACACTACTCCATCTAATGACCCAGAAAGAGACAGCCCTGTCACTACTTGCTATGGTGTTGACACGGAATCGATGCAAAAATCAAGCATTGCTATGCCAATAGATGCCGCTAAATATAAAAAACAGACTGATATACATTCTCAGAACAAATCAAATAATAAAATGTGTATGTTAAGCACAAACAAACAAGTCAAATTGCTGCCAATTGCAGAACACTATCTCAAAGATAAGTTTGATATTTGCCACTACTTAACCCCGGGTGCGGGAATCGGAGAGCTTATGAATAACCTGGAAAAAAAGTTGTTGGATTTTACTTTAAACGATTATTGTGTATTATTCATAGGTGAAAAAGACTTTTTAGTAACGAAAGATTACGTCGACTTAGTTCTGAAGATAAGGGAAACTACTTCGAAAATAAAAAACATAAATATCATAATAGGTGAACCAACCTACAACTGTGGCAAATATACTAGTTTATTCAACAGGCGAGTGGAAACTTTCAACAATTTGTTATACCTAGACGTAGTGACCCATAAGCATGTTTACATGTTGGACTGCAATCTAAATCTAACATACGACTACAAAACTTTTACTGGGCATTCCGGACGAATAAATAATAAAGCTGTCAAAATAATACTTCAGGATCTGACTACAACACTGACGCTAATAGGAGAACAAAATATATCTCAAGACATCAACCAGCCTACCAGCCCTCATATTAATAAACATTGTGAAAAAAGTGAGCCAAAACAGCTTTTTCGTGTATAAGCATATCTATGTAATGCACCAAAATATATCGGGACTTATTTCGAAATCCGATCACCTTATAATTAGTTTAGATGAGTTGTATACTCAAAAACATATTTACCCAGATGCCATTTGTTTAACTGAGCATAATATGACAGCTTCCTGTAGGGACATATTATTTTTACAAAACTATCAGATTGTAGCCTTATATACTAGGACTAAAAAGAAAGGTGGATCATGTATTTTAATTAGAAATAGACTTTTGAACAATGAATTAATTGCAAAAATTAATTTATCTATTTGTGGAGTTTTTGAATGCTGTGCTGTAGAATTACCTAGACATAAAATTATTATTGTATGTGTTTACCGAATACCTAAATCCTACAAACAAAATATGCACATAGGTATTTTTCTGAAGGGCTTGAGTGTGTTTTACAAATTCTATGCAAAACATTTAAGCACAGTTTTATAATTTGTGGCGATTTTAACATTGACAGACTAAAAAATCAAAAGTCAAAAGTCAAAAATCATTTATTCAGTTTAGGACGGAAAACTGCCACTTATGAACGTCAATAATAACATCATTGGCCCATATGGGGCAGAACATGTCTCTTTTTTTTTGGGCCCTACTAGCGCTTCGAGACAAGACACAGACAAAAAGGCAGAAGACTTTGAAAGTTTGTTAACTTGTTATGGTTTTAAACTACAAATAAACCAACCTACAAGGCTCTCAATCGGCACATATCTGGATAACATAGCTACTAATAGTAATATATGTAAAACTGAAGTTATTGAATTTGCCTTATCTGACCATTCAGCTCAGTTGCTAAAGTTTCCCGTTCAAAAAACATGCATTATTGATTGCTGGAAGGTAAAAAAGCGAGACTACTGTAAAGACAACTTACGGAAGTTTAAGCACTGTATGGAAAGTATAACCTTCAATGACATTTACCTTACAGAAGATCCAAATAATGCTTTCAATCTTTTTTTTGACGAATTCATGCTTTTCTATAACCTCTGCTTTCCAATCAGAAATGTAACAATTACGGCAAACAAAAAACCTCAATGGATATCGCAGGAAATAAAAAATAGTAGCAAGATTAAAAGAAAGCTTCTATGGAAATACAGATGAAACCCAACGTTAGCTAATAAAGCAATACTTAGAATTTTTTCTAATAGGTTCAAAAAAATTATTAAATTGACGCAACGTTCACAAAATATTAATGCTATCAAATAATAAATCGAAAACTTTCTGGCAAATCATAAACAGATCTAAGCTAAATATACCTAAAGAGCCTATTTCAAAAATTAAATATAACGATCAAGACATAGATAACCCACAGGAAATAGCAAATGCCTTTAACGACAATTTTACTGACAAAATATCTCGTATACCTACTTCAGGACAAGTAAATTCTCTGATAACACCTTGTAGTATGTCTATGTTTATGGCCCCATGTACATTTGACATAATTAATATAATAAAATCTTTAAAAAATAAAAATAGTGTAGGATATGACGGAGTAAGTACTAGGGTTGTCAAGACTGTTGCAAATTTTATAGCAACATACTTGAGTTATATAGTTAATATTTTCATTAATAAAGGAACTTTCCCAGAACGGCTAAAAGTTGCTGTAGTGAAACCACTTTTTAAAAAAAATTACAAAGAAGATATGAACTGCTATAGACCTATAGCACTCCTTACAATCTTTACAAAAATATTTGAGAAATACTTACACAGAGAACTTCTTTTCTTGAAGGTAAAAATATTCTTACAAATGAACAAAAAAGTTTTTCAGAAAAATAGAAATACAAACATGGCAATATACGAGTTTTTAGATAAAGTAATAAACAATTTAGATAGCAAAACGCCAACCCGTGCCATATACATGAATATGACACAAGCATTTGACTGCGTTGACCATCAAATCTTGCTAGATAAACTTGATGCATACGGAATACTAGGCATACTTAATAATCTCATTAAATCTTACATAGAAAATAGAAAGCAATATGTTGAGGTATCCAAAATTGGCATAAAAACCAAACAAGAGATAATCTACACATCTCATGAACGTACTCTGAAGTTTGGAGTACCTCAGGGAAGCATACTAGGCCCACTACTTTTCCTTATTTACATTAATGACTTGCCTAAAGCCATTAATCATCCCATGACACTTTTCGCCGAGGACAGTACAGTGGTTGTGAAATGTAAAGAAAATATCCCTGAATATGAAAAAGACATAAACAGCACACTTAACGATATTATTTCTTGGCTTAAAAACAACACTTTAATAATTAATCTAGAAAAAACAAAATTAGTCAACGTATCGCTACACCAAAAATTAAAATTCAGTACCAGGGCATTAAAGTTAATGAAGTAGCTTCTACTAAATTCCTTGGAGTCCATATTGATAAGGCTCTCACCTGGAAAACCCACATAGAGCAACTAAGCCTAAAACTGTCCAAATCAGCCTTTGCATTATACAAACTTGCACAAATCGTAAATACGGAAACAGTTCTAACAGCGTATCACAGTTTAGTCTCTTCAATTCTAAGATATGGCATTATTTTTGGGGCAACTCGACAAATAAAAACAAAACACTTCTACAACAAAAAAAAAAGCATCAGGGCAATGTTTGGCCTAAAATCTACAGACAGTTGTCGTCCCTACTTTATAAGATACGGAATATTGACCTCAATATCACTATTTATTTTTGAGGTATCAGTTTTTGTTAAAACTAATCCAGAACTGTTTAAATAGGTAGGAAGCGTGCATGATCGCAATCTAAGACATAGGGATAGGCTGTGTCTACGCTAAGCTCACACTAAACTAATGGCAAAAAGCGTTCTAGCTATGGCGCCTAAAATTTTTAATAAACTTCCAAAAGAAATTAAAGCTCTCAACTCAAACCTATTTAAGCAAAAATTAACTTTAATATTGAAGCAAAAATGCTATTATACACTTGATGATTTTTTTTATAGATAAATTATAAACGTGTTTTTTTTTGTTCGCGTCTTGATAAAAGCCTTTTTATTGTTTCTGTGTGTATTACATAAATATTTAAATATTGACATATCTAAAATGTATTTGATTTAATCATTATAATGATTACAAATGATGGCACATATTAACTTAATCGACACTGAATTGACATAAATTATTAGTATTTTTATTGACATTAACATTATTGACGATTACTGTATATGGATTTTTAATATGGTTAACTATTGGAATATAATTGTGAAATTGGTTAAATTGATATTGTAGTATTTATATTTGTACGCCAAAAGGCAGGACATTTAAGCACAACAAATCTTTTATATCATCTGCATGTGAAAATACTCATGTCTTACAAATAAAATTTCTTATTCTTACCTATTCTATATTTTTCCGGACAGCAATATCAATTGCCGTCACATAAGTGCCTTTCATGTTTATTACTATTACAACTCCATAGATGGCATTGTGCACTTTTTAATAAGAGGTAACCTGTTTATGTTAACATTTAAGTGATCATGTGGGGTCCATTGGGCCCCAATCGACTGTGTCTACATGGCTTGACTAACTGTATTTTTCAGTAGTTTTCTAGCTCAGCACTACTCTCGAGCTTTGTTAGTCGCGGCCTCTATAGATGCGTCACGCGAAAGTGCTTGAGGTTCAACAAACCCTCTGCGATTGAGTGACAACCTCAAGCCTTAAACTTCAGAAACTAAAATAACTGCTTCTAAACGCCATTGTAACCCATGTTCTAGGTCTATAGAGAGAGAGAGAGAGAGAGAGAGAGAAAACTTTTATAAGACACACACAACGATACAACAATAAAAAAAGATGACATAAAATGATGGTCAGCGTATCGATGATTTTGTGTTTAGTAATTTTTGAGAAATTTCGTGATTGGTCTTAAGTTCCTAATTATAAATATTTTACTTTAATTATATTTCTCTTATTTTTGCATAGCAAATTCAAGTATTTGTGGTCCATAAATCCTTCGTCAAGCGACGAATATTGTAACTATTTAGACGCGGCTAGCAAAGGTTAAACAGGATTTCAAAGATAACCTATTATGTATTTTTTTACAAAGTGCTCATAAAAGCATCTGACATTTTGATTTAGAGGCATACTGGAACAACAGTTCAATCAGTGAGGTCAATGTTGAAATTAAAATTGAAAATATAAAAAAAGCGTGCAAAACTTACCTACTTATAAAAAAAAGACAACGTGTACCTGTCGAAACTCACTCGACAAATACTGTCATAAGTTGTGGGGATTAAAATCTGCTTATCAAAGGCAGACTGCCTTCAAGTGTGCGTAATAGGAGCTCTGTATATCTGAACCTGTCTTACGTAAGTGTTTTCCCGATTTCTGGTAATAAGTAACGCCACTAATAACCGAACATTTGTTATGTTTCCATAATTGATTGTTTTTACTCTAATCTTCATATCTGGTGCGCAAGGTCAGCGTCAGATAGCTCGATATTCTTTGGGTATTTAAAAAAAATATTGATTACCCGTAATTTCGCCCATGAACAATAGCTGTGTGGTTAACGTTCTAAGAATGTTATTTTAATGCAGTGACTTTTGTTGTGATATGTTAATTGTATATAAAATGTGCCTCATATAATAACAGTCAAATTTGACTTCAAAATGTCAGTCTGATCAGTGTGTACAAGACTGAACGACGCCATGACCACCGTAACAACATGGTCATCATGGTCATGGTCATGGCCATGGTCTCAGTAACAAATAACTTTCTCCTTCCAAAATTGCCTACCGAATACGTTGAAAAACCTTATACAGAGGTTGACTGGTAAATAAATTTATTAAAATTTGGACTGAGCACCTAATTGCCAGGTGAATGTGTGTGTGGTACACAAGATCCACAAGCTATGGACCATTAAATATCTTACCTTTTGCATCCCTACACCTGCTCGAGGGATGACATTGACCTAAACTAAGGTTGATTGGTGTAGCTCCGTGTTGCGTTGTTGCGTCCCAACGATAAAAAACTGTTTACGAATAAACTAAAGACCATGCGATCAAAGTCGCGTGCAACAGCTAGTATTTAATTTATTTCTAGAATAAACCAAAAACGCAAACAAAATTGTTTCTTCCTTTGTGGTCGGCTAGGTTTGAACCGCGGCCCGTGGAACATAGTCTGCCATTTGAATCGCTCGGCCAACGGTACTTAACAAATACCGACAAAATTCTTAATGGCTTGCGGTGACGTAAGCGGCACAGACGTCACACTAAAGTGAATTTATTAATCACACATGTCTAATTTATTTTTTATGAATTCATTTGTTATAGAAAACTTTAAATTTTAAACTCTAGAAATCTGGGTATTTCTGAGACAGTATCTATACACATGTTGAATGTAGGTATATGTGTGACAATAAGGTTGACAGAACAGAACAGATTCAAATAATGGAGATTCGTTCTAAGTTTTTGGGCTTTGAATTCATTGAGTCATGTGTATATTCCCACTTTACTAGTTATTACCAAGGCCATTATTTCTTGCTTACGATAAACCTGTTTAAGTTATTTAACAAAAATGTCTAGATCGACCATGTTTTTATTTTGACCAAAAGTATTGCTTATAAAAGAATTTGTTATTGCAATATATATATTATCGAGGAAGGTTTTACGCTATATTATATCACGCTAAGACTAATAAGAGCGGAGTATCAATCAATAATGTTGCAAAAACGGGCAAAAATATTCCTTTTGAGAGCTTTCGTTGCGTACGCTGGTTAACAGTTAAAGTTACACCAAAATCATCTATGACGGAATTGTTCCCATATAATAGTTCTAAAAAAAGTCCGTAACAGCAGCATATGTCTATCTTTTAAGGTTGACATACTATAACCTTTTTATGCTAATCAAATTGGTTCTAAAGTAATGCATCGGTGATAGCGTCGCTTTTTCTTTTACTTTTAAAGCGAGGCACTGATGTATTTTATTGAAAATCATTATTTTAAACTGCTAACGTTTTCCTGGGATAGCACTTGTGGTCTACGGGGGCTAAAATTTTGTTATTTTTGAGCTAGGACGCACCGGTTTCGAAATATTAGGGCGCTGCATTGCATAGAACAAAGGGAATCGTATACTGCAACGCATTTGGCGGTCAAAAAGACCGCGCCGCCAGTGCTCGCTGCCCGCAGTTTGTATACACTTCGATACTATTTCACACGGACAATGTCGATAATAGTTTGACAGTGAAATATGCTCTGCGCTGCGCTTCGCCATATGTGTGCCGGCCCTAACGCAGACGGCGGCGCGTGCGGCTAGCTTAGTTCGCGCCGCGCCCTCTACAGAATGGTTGTCCTGAACTGACCGTGTGCGTTGAGTACGCAGCGCGGGCAGCCGCGGTCTTCATTGCTTCGCGGACTAAAAGACCGCCCCGCTCTGTCGTATGCCCAGCGCCATAATGTATACTATATTCATCTTTAATATATCTAAATATAATTATATAAAAGAAGAAATTGACTGACTGAATGACTGACTGACTGACATATCAACGCACAGCCCAAACCGCTGGTTTTAGGGATCCCAAAAATGGCACGTAGGTTCCTTATAGGGTCTAGGGGTTTACTAAGAAAGGATTTTTCAAAATGCACCCCCTAAGAGGGTAAAATGGGGGTCCAAAGTTTGTATGGAAAAACAAGATTGGTTAGACTATTTTACTTGAAACTTCACAGGAGTGCAGGGGCGTGCATCCCATATAGGCTGTTATGCAGAGCCTACCTTCATAAAAAACCGACAGAACAGCTAAACATAATTATTAACTACGTATTCAACAATAAACAATAAATATTCTGTAACCATTTTGTCGTCTACCTATACTTATTCCTTACTAAAGCGCGCAACTTAGATTGTTCCTGTGCAATTTAACCAATATTAGACTGCCGCGAGATCGCCTACTGTTTCACGCAAACTTACTCAATTTCATTCACACTTAGATACTCGCTGCTTATATGTGAACAAACTACATTAAAAAAAATGAAAGTCACCTAAATTAAAGATTACACACTTTTCATACATGATAATCGGACGGAGTGAACATTCCTTATTAGCAGCATAACCGGGTATAGGCTCGCCTACTTCGATCATTTGCACTTTAAATATTATGTCGTATTTTATTAAAACTTGACAGTGCAAGATACTGAAATGAATATTTAAAATGATAATAAATAATTATATTTATAGAAACGTTTGAAAATGATAAAAAAGGTTACAGTTCCTTGACAGGTAATGCAGGACATTGTTTTGATACAAAGTTTGCGTCAGCAATTTTTTCCATTAGTTTCATAGTTTGGGGCCGGCGGCTGTCATCTTTGACTGACTGACTTGAAATGTGTATGTACCTAGCCTACCCCCATCTGGAACCAATGCACGCCTCTGACAGGAGTATTCCTAACGATAAATGAGAAAACAAGTTTTTCAGGTTTTATGAGAAGTCAATCCTTAAAAGGAGGAAATGTGGTGACAACTCAATCAACATGGTTATTGTTTCTATGGTTTATCGGGTCTCTGAATTACCAACGAAGATTTTAAAATCCAATGTGGCGGACGTGAAATGCCATCTCCAATGTAGGGGTGCGATGGGGTTGAAATGTCTAAATTTCAATATGGGTTTCATTTTTACGGTTTTTTGGGATGCTAATTACAAAAATGGCATTAATTTATATTAATGCCATTTTCGCTAAATTTACAACTAAATTTCGCTCGAGGCGCGGGCGCGGGCGTATGCGCTCATTCCACACCGGGACGGTCAGGTCAAACTATGCTGCTCACTCTACTTACACAGAATTGTGCACACTTTTGAGGACAGATTTAGCGATGTTGATATTTTCTTTTTGACACGTACTCGATTCATCTCTCGTGTAGCACGGAAACTGCCTAAATTTTGCGAATCACCCCAGGAAATAGAGCATCCTACACTTTACTCGCATTCACACTAACATATACTCACACACATCACACGCTTTCACCGGACATACGAGATTCCATGAAAAGGTATTTTTACTCTTGTTATTAATTATTTTGTTTTGTTGTAACATCTTGGTTATTTTCTCCTAGCCCTTTCATGTTCAACCATCCTTAAATGTTAATTTTAATGTGTCAAACTTTTTAATTGGCTATGTAAGCATTTAATACAAAGTGTTTTTTATGTTAAATTTACATGCTGTAAAGTTTGCAATAAATAAATAAATAAAAAATAAAAAATATTTTTAATTTGATATTGTGGACTTGAACATTCTTGAAAGTATTTGTGTAATTGCAATTCAAACGATCCAGTAGTTTCAGAGCAAATCGGTTCTAATAGACGGACTGACAGACAGACAGCTACACGTGATACTGTAAGGGTTCTATTTTTGCTTTTGAGGTATGGAACGAGACCCACACGTTATCCTAATAGATTTTTCAATTTGTATTTTAATTTGCCATCTCGATCTTCATAAATCGGTACCTAGGCGAGTGCGGGCGGCGCGGCGGGACGGGAGGAGTAGTCATCATAGTACTCTGTCTGTCTGTCTGTTAAATTTTCACGCCTAACCCGCTCAACCACGCGTATAACCAATAATCCACGCGTGCGAAGCCGCGGACACAGCTAGTAGTATTAATATTAGTATCTTTTGTTTACACATTTGACGTTTGGTTTGATCGCCGTTGTTGTTGTTTGTTTTTTTTTTTTCACAATCAAACCAATTATCTAGCCCTAAACTAAGCAAAGCTTGTACTATGGCGAATAGATAACGGGTAATACTTAAATATACTTATTAATACATTTATATACATTCATGACTTAGGTACAAATGCTGGTGCTCATCAGACAAACATTTGCCCCTTGCAGGATTCGAACCCGCAACCGCTGGCTTTAGGGTTCCAAACTATCAACTGTTGAACAGGGTTGAAACACACTGTCAAGTAAGTATTACACTGATAGGCACAAACCTACCTATGCTTGTTTTTTGGACTTGTTCAGGGCCTTTGACCTTGTATCTTATCACAAACTTTGGAAAAAGTTGAAGGAGACTACGGTGCCGCCAGAGCTCGTATTCATCATCAGATACTGGTACTTTAATCAGGAGAGCAGGGTGCGCTGAGCGGGGAAGCTTTTGGATCTTTGCAGGCCGGAGTGCTGGGTGAGTCAGTGTGGCCTGACCTCACCCATACTCTTCAGCCTGTATGTGAACGTATTGATCGAGGGACTCAGTGGTACGCGTGTAGGGTGCTTCGTTGACGGTGTATGTTTTAACAACATAAGATACGTGGACGACTCAGTGCTACTGGCCCCTTCGGTTTGTGCACTCCGTAGGTTGCTTCGGGTGTGCGAGTTGTATGCTGCGTCAAACGGCCTTGTATACAATGTAAAAAAGACAGAGTACATGCTCTTCAGGGCGGGTACCAAGTGACCTTATAGTACCATTTTAACATAATAATAAGCCGATGAGCAAAGTACACACTTTCAAATATCTGAGACACTTGGTAACAGACTATCTGAACGATGATGTAGACATGGAGAGGGAACGCAGAGCATTGTCAGTCCGGACGAACACGCTGATTCACAGGTTCTCACGATGCACGGCAGCAGTCAAGATAACGCTGTTCAAAGCGTATTGTACGTCACTGTATTCTGGGTCTCTGTGGTTCAAATATACCCAAAGGGCTTACAATGCTCTGCGGGTGCAACGCATTTAGGGCGTTGTTGCAGCTGCCGCGCTTTTGTAGCGCGTCCTCAATGTTCGCCGAGGCGTGCACAGATGGTTTAGACGCCACTTAGTAAAAAATCTAGCTCACTCTTGCGCAGGTTGCACGGCAGCCCCAACATCATTCTGCGCGCGATAGCCAATCGGTTAGACAGCCCGCTTGTCTGGGCTCTACAAAAAATACCAAATCGTTATTAGAAATTAAGTAAGACATAGGTTAAGTTATTGTTACTAACAAATTGGGCCTTGTTGTCAGCAATAAAGATTGAATTTGAAATTTTAATTTGTAGTCCGGAGCGCAAACCACTACACCAGACGGTCGTCAAATAAATGTGCGCGTTTTGTTGCACATTTGGAGCAGTTATGCGACAATTGTAGCTAATTTGGTAGCAATTGTAATATTTGAGTTTTAGAGTTTATATATGGCGTACAAAAGTCATCGTGTAGACCTTTATTTCAGTCACTTGGTTTTTTACCACTACCATCACTTTACATCTATTAGGGATGTCTCTTAGTTATAGAGTACTTGTATTTGTTTAGGAGAGCATGTGAGATGAATTCACGTTTGAAACGAGACCCTGAGAGAGAGATGAGCGTAAAAATATATAATAATTTACCAAACGATGTTAAATCCTCGATAGTCAATTTAACCCTTTAACATCTAAGCGGTCTCATGAGACGCATAACAATAGAATTTCTATTGTGTCTCGTTTACGTATGCTTGATCAGTAACAAAACTGTATAAATGGTTAACTACACTAATTTCTACTTGTATGTTTCCTTGATATGACTAATTTAATGTAATTTCTTTGCTAATGGAATAATCGTGTGTACCTTTGGTAGGTACTTTACTTTATCACTTTGCATGCCCAACTATATTGGGCAAACCATGACTTCATTTTGTGTAACACCTGTACGAGTAGCAAAATTTACTTTATTTTGCAGATTGCCAGACGACGATCAACAGTCAGTGTAAAACTATAAGCCGAGTGCCTCTCCCAAAACCTTTCTACTTTACACACATCGACGAATACAGCCAGCTGACACACACAACCAAAAATGGTTGATTGGTTGGAGCACTTTCCGTATCACGTAAAGGCAGCGATCTTCGTGCCGATTTATGTAGTGATAATATTTGTGGGTGTGATCGGAAATGTGATGGTGGCTATAGTGGTTCTGAGAACGAAGAACTTGAGGAATTCAACTAACATTTTTCTGGTGAACTTGAGTATCGCGGATTTGATAATGGTAGCGATGTTCGCGCCTACTTCACTAATAGAAATAATTAATGATCTTAGGACGTGGACGAATGGAGCAGAATTATGTAAGTACCTGCCGTATACTCTGAACTGGCAAATAATGTAAACAAATACGACATTGTCTAAAAATATTTATTGTTACCCAGTACTAGGAAAATTAAGCCTTATTCAATTAAATTTTAGATAAAAATAAAAGCGGCAGTAAAAATAAGTATTAAATTGTTATTTCCGATCAAAATGCATTGATTTAATGCTTGGTGATAGAATACTTAACAGATGTTTTGTAACGTTGTGGATTTGGTCTATCGAATCATGCGCATTTGTCTTTTGAATTCTCGCGCGGATTCCATAGGGCCTTCCTGTCTTTCGTCCCTGTCACTCTCGATATGTCCTTGTCTTTCTCAGCAGAATTACAGTGAAATAAAAGTCACAGATTATCGTTTATTTCATCCTAATAATGGATTAGAACATTGGTAAAAGTTTTAACTTGCCTAAATTTTTATTTGTTTTATTATCAGAAAATTGTATTTCGATAAAAAAGAGCTTAAATTGGTTCAACATTCTTTAGTTGACCAATCAAAACGTTTGTCCAATGACATTACGCGCACGCCAGTCGGGAGTTGCAATTGTAATGCCTCAAATTAACAATCGTAGAATTCTTTGTGTTAAAAGTCGATTGTCTTTGTTTTTTTCTACCAATTGGGAAATGAAATTGGGTTCTGAAGGTTACTTGGTCTGTTAATAAATAATCGATTGGGTAAATGTTCAAAACTTTCACGATTTCTTTATTGCCGCCTCTTTTAGAGAGTAGATGTATAAAATAATTAAAAAGTATGCTATATAAAGCATTTCTACAATACTTAAAAGCATGACCTTCCAATCAACGCTACCTATTGGCAAGAAGACAACTGGAGAAGTGTTAACCAGCCTCAAACAGCTATGGCTCCGTATCAGTTCACAAAAATGTTTATCTAAAAATATTATGTTACTCAGTTTAGGCGTGAAAGAAGAATTAACGAATAAACATATTTTTAACCTTCATAATGTAGTATATATATAATAATAACAACCTATAAATTAAAATGTGATAATGGAGCACGTTGGACTCTATTGGCAACAGACCTTAAAACCAAATTGTTTTGATATTTTTACTCTACCATTATATTCGTATGTCGATATTTTAGTGTTGCACTTCCGTGTTATGATTAATTATTTACAATTCTAAATATCAATAAATATAGTCCATAAAATACCCTTTTTAATGATATATAACACATTAGGGCTTGTTAAACAAAAAACAACAATTTGCACGGAACAATAACTGCACACGTAACCTCAAAACCGTTGACAGAAGGTCAAATTTCACCGACGAATTTCTTTTTTTCTTCTTTGAAAGACGTTTTGTTTTTGGTATGAATGACTAGAGAATTTATCATTGGTTCTACTAAAAAAGTCTCAGGCCAACTAGAGCCTTAATGCTTTAACAATCAGAGTCAATATCGGCAGCGGGAGCCATGACATACCGGAATGCCAAGCGTCCTTGGCCAAAACCACGTGTTGACATCCCGGTATGTCATGCGTCCTGCACGGGTTAAAAAAACTATTTGTTTATTATGCAATGCATGCATGCTACTTCCGCGGGAAGTTATAATAACTAACTCTTGAAACCCGTACAACCGACAAACGCCAATGTTTGGGCAGCTTATTGTTGCATTTAGCAAGTTGACATTTTTGACACATCGGTTCAGCTTTTCGACAACAGATGGAGCTCTATCTCATAAATAAATTATACCGTTTTAGTCGGGTTAGTAAATATTTAGATTTGATAAATTAAAACCCTTTTTTATAATTATTAATCCTTGCTCTATCTATAAATGTGACGTAACATAATTGTTTTTACATTCTGCATTATTTGCCCACGAACAGCGCCCTCTATAGTGATGACAGCTGATCTCGGGAAAGATTCATTATTTCGGAATATTAAAAGTATCCTTAGTTACTCCTCATTACATCGGCTAGTGAAAGTCCCTCAAGAATCGGTCCAGCCGTTTCGGCGATTAGCCGGAACAAACAGACATACAGACAAAAATTTTAAAAAATCCTTTTTTTGTAAGTATCTTACGATACTTACAAAAAAAGGATTTTTTGCTTGCTTGCTTGCTTTTATATACATTTAGTAAAAAGCTGATAATTTGATATTACAAACAGACACTTCAATTTTATTTATGTGTATAGATTATATTTTTTTCAGGATCAGTTCTTTGTTATTTTTTAGTTTTACACAAATATCAATAATAATTCGATACCTATAACGCCATCTTGTATAAAATTTTAGAACAATTCTCACTTCCTTCCCGATAGGAGCCCGTGGCTTAGACTCCGAGACTCGGTAACAGAAATATGTAAAGAAATAAATATGTCAAGTTAGTCTAGACTCTTTGTTACGATAAATATTAACTATAACTTACTCTAACTCTCAAAATACGTAGGTTAACTATTCTTTAGCTGTCCTTCTTTCCGCAGGTAAATCTTTTAGGTTTGTAATGCAGACGCTGATAAACGTGTCTGTTCTCACGATCGTTGCTCTCAGCTTCGAGAGGTACTACGCGATCTGCCAGCCTTTCAAAGCGGCCTACGTCTGCACTAATAAAAGGGCTGCGGTAATTTGTGCGTTGGTTTGGTTCCTCGCTGCTTTATTAGCCAGGTATGGATTTTTCCAGATTATTGCATGTTGTATACGTTTATTTAGGTTATAAATAATAAATAAATAAATCATTTATTTGCCAGAATATGGTTCAATACAAAGATGAAAGATATTGTTTTTCCAACATATTCTATCGCAATGCGACGTGCAAATGTTAATTTTTATCATACAATTAATGTCAATAATTTCAGTACAAATTAGAATTATCAATAGTGTCAAATATTATCAGTCAGGAATTCATTAATAGTATAATACATTTTCTCTTTTAAAAAATTTAATAAATAGTTCTTAAATTTTGTAAATGTCAATGTTTTCAAGTTAACTGGAAGTTAATAAATATTCGTATAGACAAGTATGTATAAGTTATGTACTACTAGGGATAACTGTGTAGGGATACTACGTTGATTGTCAAAGACAAAACTATGAAAAATGAAAAAAGAACAATTCCGTCCGTTTTTGCGTAACTTTAACCGTAGGTATACAAATTCAAATTCATTTATTTACATGCAACATGGTACATTAAGATGTTTTTAACATAATATTCAGTCGTGTCTCGCCACATTTAAAGTGGCGTGTAAATTTTTACAATAAAATTACAATACGTGCATAAAAATCAATTAATTAGTACAATATTAAAATTAAATTGTATTTATGAATTAAATAAAAGTAAAACATAATCAATTAATTATATATTAATGAGTATTCAAAATTTGTTAATAAATTCCTTACGCAGCGCACGCCCTTATTTATTAAATTAGGCATACCTACTGTTTACGGCATGTATATCCTGGAAGTATTAAAGTTTGTAAAACAACACCCAAAGTTGTTTAAGACTGCTGCTCAGTTGTATCCAAGGAACAAAAGGTCATCTGATAGACTCGTATTAGACTTTTGCCCAAAATTATCACTTTGTCAAAAGAGCTGTTACTGTATGTGCGTAAAGGTGTATAACAAAATTCCCCATAAATTTAAAATTGGTCCTACAGAATTGATGATTCATAAATTAAGGGAATGGCTGACAACTTCCTGCTTCTACAGTGTCCAGGAGTTTCTTAGCACACATTTTGCATGTTAATGTATGTTAGCAGAATAGAGAACTGAAATGTAATATTATACTTATAACATCTATTTTGTAAACCTATTCTTTGCAAATAAATACTTTGAATACACGCAACGGAAGCTCTGGAAAGGAATATTCTTTCCCGTTTTTGCAACTGTTTCATTTATGCTCCACTCCTATTGGTCATAGCATAAGATTATCTATCTATATATTTTAAACAAAGTCGGGTTAGTTACACCATTTATAAATCAAGAACGGCTGAACCGATTTTTATGATCTTTGATTTGTTTGGTTTTTCTGCCCCGAAAAGCATAGTAGCTATTTAACCCTCCTTGACTATCCAACCCACAAATATGTTTATTAGTTTAGATTAGTAGTTCCTGAGATTAGCTCATTTAACCAAACAAACAGACAAACTCTTCAGTTTTATAATATTAGTATAGATTTATATATCACTTGAAAAAATGTACTGCTACAAGTGGAAATCGATCCACGTCTCTTTGCAGTTCAGGCGATTACTTTTCCACTGAGCTACCGAGACGTTATGTTACCTGTTGTGTTATATTACCTAAGATATTAATATTTCTTCCAACGATCACACCCATTATCTAGTCCCAAACTGAGCATAGGTTATGCATTATTTTTTAAATCAACGCTAAGAATAAAAAGTACAAATATTGTTTTTGAACTTCATTTTATGCCTTTTATGACACATCCAATTAATCCATTTTTGTTCTTTACAGCCCCAGCCTCCCCACGTTCATCTTTCAATACAGGCGAAAGGACAATGGCACTGCCGTCGGACTATGCATCATTTTACTTAAAAACTTTTGGCACAGGGTGTACCTTATTGTGCTTACCACCTGTATTTTTTTCATCCCTCTTATTACGTTAGTCGTCCTCTACAGTCTCATTGTCAAAAACCTCATGACGACCTCGGCTATGATCACCCAAAACGACAATAACATAAACAACACTAGCACCGTCATCAAATACAGAAAAAGAGTTATTCTCATGCTTGGGGCTATTATAATAGCCTTCTTTATATGTTATGTACCCCGTGAAATTTATAGGTTACCAAAACTCATAAACTACAAGGCAGCATACAGTTGGTTTGGCTTTGATGGTTATAGCAAACTTACATTCTTTGTTAAAGTAATGCCAGTTTGGCATTCGTGTATCAATCCTATCTTGTATAGTTTGATGTCTACTAAATTTAGGGCAGCGTTTGCAAAACTTTTAGGGATAAACAAATTATTGAGGTGCTGCACAAATTCCAGGGAAAACATGCAAAGTCAGGATACTTTAAATTCAATAACAACTACATGTTCTAGAGTTTGAAGTAGCGAAGATCATACAGATTTGTAAATGTGGTTCTTGAATTCGTATAATGCATTATTTTATCATTTCAGTATTAAGTTATTTAAGTTCACAACACGTCACAGAAAAGCTTTGACAAAGTTTATCACTGGCTAGCTGCAAACTCGCGTTCACTAAACGCTTAAAAAAACGAAGTACTTAATTTTCGCTACAAAAACCGTTTCGGTCCAAATGTCAGTAAATAAAAAAGTCTAGCGCATAAGTGACTATAGGTACTATTACTCCAAACGCATATATTATATGAATCAAATACTTAAGAATTTCATACTTAAGCAATCAACAGAAAAAATAAAGAAATTCGTAATCTCAGATATTAGGTAGCAAAATAGTAAAAAATGCAAAGATGTTTACGTGTCTCTATGTCAATCCATCCTGTCAAATCAGTTAACTCAAACTCAACCTCAAACTGTTTATTGCAATCATGTGGTGATAAATGTCAACAGAGGAAGATCAGCTTAAACGCATCTCATAGACTTGGAAAGAACACAAAGACTTGTTCTTAAAGTTTGTCATTTTAATTTCAATATTTCGATCAACTCACTCGTCATACACAAAATTCGGCATGCTAACAAAGATACAGATTTTTATTATGTCAATGGTTCTGAAACAGCAAACACTACAGACACACAAACAGATCATTTATAATATTCAAAGGAACAAACTGAAAAAACTGAAAATAATGACACAATGGACTAGTTTCATAAAAAAAATCTAATTAGTCCGTCAGTTGGAAGGTCAACAGAAAATATTGGACGACAAATTATTAAGATATAGCCCGTTAAAGTTCCGCGTAACGTCACGCCTTGCGACACTTTTTAGCAAGACGTGACGTCACTCCTAAACTTTGTTGTGCTTTATCTTCGTTATTTTTTGTTTGATTGACAAATGACAAAATATGGGTCCAATATTTTTTGATAGTCTAACTGACCGACTAAATAGAATAATCATTTTTTGACCCAGGAAACTAGCCTATTCGTTGTATGAACTTCTCGAAAGAAGAGAACACCCCAAGCAAATATCAAATCGAGCTTTACGAACTAAATCTTTTATTTTTGAGGTGGACGTTTCTGTGCATATAATAAATATAACAATAGAAATATTTTTTTAGCAATTTTGAAAAAGTAATAATAATTTTCTAAATAGATAAACTAATTAAGAAGGGACAGTATTTTTTTTAGTTATTTGAATAGGAATAATTATTACCTAATAATGTAATGAGTCAAAAAAGTGAATAAAAATTTAAATATATGAATGTCTAATATATCAATGAACATATATTTACAAGTGAGTCAGTATATCACATTGTACACACATTCTTAATATTCATCATCATCATCATTTCAGCAACAGGATGTCCATAGGGTTTGGACATAGGCCTCCCCCAGTGATTTCCAGATGGACCGGTTGGAAGCGACTTGCATCCAGCGGCTTCCTGAAACCTTTACCAGGTTGTCTGTCGACCTAAAAGTCTTAATTGAAAGTTATATGAATACATGTTCTTTTGGAAGGCCCTTCCAATGTAACCTGGAAATAATAAGCTTATCGAATAAACTTAGTTTAAAGTTCCGGTCTCCTACAACTTAGCTGTTTAAGTAATTGTAAAACATAGTCTTAAGAAGTTGTACATTAATGTCTAAGTGTGGAAGAGAAATAAACTAATTATTATAAAATTTATATATTTGTTTCTATTTTCAAAGACTCGGCTGTTGTAATCAAGACCGGTTTTTTCAGAAGTTTCACGGGCCTAAGCCTAGTGAATATCATACAATATGAATAGGGGAATATATACCTAGTCTTGCCATAAATACTGAAACAAAGAAAAAAAAATCTATTGCAAATAACATTTATTACTTTTACAGTTTGTTAGTTTAATACATAAACATAAAACAATTTAAAATATAAAAAGCTTATTTGAAGTGGTCCCCATTGGATGCAATACAGTCTTTTAAACATTGAGGCCAGTTATCAATAGAAGCACGCACTCTTTCCATGGGAAAATTCTTCACTGCCAATCGTACGGATTGTTTTAGGGACTCGAAATTATCATGGCGTTTAGAGCCGTACTCTCTAAAACTGACCTTAAATCATAATCCAGCGGATTAAGATCGGGACTAGACAACGGCCAGTCTTCAGCTCTGATGAAGTCCGAAACGTTCGTTTCCAACCAAGACTGCGTAGACCAAGCTTTATGACCTGGCGCCGAGTCTTGCTGGAAGGACCATTCATAATTATTGAACATGGTGTTGTTAAAGGGCTTCACTACCTTCTCAATAATGATATCTTGATACACTTGTGCCGATGTTTTGATACCTTTTTCACAAAAGTATGGCTTAGTCACTCCTTCATAGCTAGTACCACTCCAAACTATCACTGAAGTCGGATGTACCCACGTTGCACTCTGTCGACTAATTGGGAAGCTTCCTTAGAGTTTTGAGCATAAATACGGTCATTTTGTTTTCTAAAATGTTGCTCAATTGTTAAAAAAAACACATCCGTGAACAATTTTTTCTGTGACTTCCCTTTGCGTACCGCTTCAGTGGATGTTTCGATTTTACCACCCTTTTCTTTTTTAAATCATCAGTTAAGAAATGACCAGTACGACTCTTATAGGCTGCAAGTCCTAATTCATCTTTTAAAATACGCGACATGATTCTAGGTGCTATTTCATCTCCCGAGATAAAATCTTTTGCTTTCGGACAGGATTTCTTCGAATTCTTTCCCTTACCGCTTTGACTACCTTTTTCGTACAAACACTACGTGGACGACGATATTTTTCTGTCACAAACAGAGGAGGCCTTAGAGAGTGCGCGCACGGGAGACTTTTGTCGCTGCGACGTTTTTGTCTCTCTTGTCAAGTCCTCTGTTATGTATGGAGGTGCGCGCACGTTGCGACGCGACAACTGGGAGACTTTTTTGTTCCCTGACCAGCACGGGTGACAAAATTGTGTCTTTGTTTTTTTTTAAATACTGGGTTTTACGGCTCTGGGTTCTAGACCTCACAAATAAAAATAATTAAACAACATGTAAATCCAAATACTCAGTGTCTTGTTTTGGTGCTTAAACACAACTTTTTCTAAGACCATCGAAATTTCGAAATAAAAACCAATGTTTTTTAGTTATACATGAAAAACATTGGACAAAATTGTGTCTTTCCGCCAGTTTTGCCAGATTCATTGGTTAAGAATTATCCTAGTTTTACTGCAAAAGTATCGTGTTATCGCATCCCCAGTTAACAAAATTACTGTATTTGTAACTACCGAATCTAGATTTTACTACTAAAAGAACAGAATATACGGCTCAAAAGTTTAAATCATGTTACTTGATTAATTTTTAAAATTACAAGTTTTTGTTAGCTAAATTACTGCAGTACTTACTGCACAAGCATCGAGCACATACCCTAAAGAGCAGCAAATACGAATCATCTTTCTCCGAAACTAGTAAGTGATTTTTCACTTACATTTAGTATGAAATGACAACTCCTATTAACTATCGCTTAAATAAAAAAGTACAGATACAGATTAAAAAATTGCAGATATTTTTACGCTAATAGTCTATCTCTTTCGTAGTGCAGAGAAATTATATTTACTATCCTGCAGCTGTCAGAGTCAAAGATAAAATGTATTCAAATACACAGATTGAAATTTCATAAAATTTTCTTTTACTTAACTGAGCAAAATGTCACGGATTTTCGTAGATTTATCGTGCGATACATTATTATTTTTTCTATTGCATTACATTCCAAAATATTGTGAATCTAGCTTATTTATCCCACGTCTGGCAGCACTGCTCTCCATGTATTGAAAGGCTCCAGGCTTTAAAGGGCTGGAACCCAGAGCCGTAAAACACAATTATAAAATTTAAAAAAAATGTATTCTACATTACAAGCGAATGACGCTTCGAATTTTTAAAAAAAGTTTCGTCTCTGTCTCCTTCGTGCGCGCACCCCTCTTTGGAGACGCGACGCGACAGAGACAAAAACTTTTTTGTCCCAGCGACAAAAGTCTCCCGTGCGCGCACTCTCTTATTGTTTGTACCCAATGAACGATCATATAAAAATGACAGATTCCAAATTCAAATGTAATATTTTGTTTATTTTTAATTGTAACAGTATTTATGGCCAGACTAAGTATTATAAGGTCTAACCGCAATATTGCTCAATACTCCTAGAGATCAAAGAGTATATGATAGGCATCTTCGTTATGAAAATAAATAACCAAACAAAATTTTTTTTTTTTTTTTTACTTATTTATTGTTAAAATAGTTTTGTACGTATAACGCCATTCGTCTATAAATGAAAATCGTAGTAAAATTAGTCACAGAACTGGGTGAGTGTCATCTTGTAACCAACAGAATATAGGATGGCTTTATGCGTAAAAAAACAAAAACAATAATACCTACTTAAGTAATTAAGAAAAAACACGTTGTTAGGTTTTTTGTAAAATTTTCATAACCAAGATCCTCACTGAGTACTAGTTGACCTTTAGAAATATTAAGGACTATTTCGGTTCGACCTAACATAGACAAATAGATTCAACTTTTGTATGATAAAATGGTGGAAATTTGTATGAAGGTTATTCCTTACATTGATTTGCGATTAATTTAGTAAGAAATACTCTTCGGCATAAACAACGAAATAGGTGTTTGAAGAAAGAAAAACATATATTTGTTGACACAAAAATAAGATAAATCATTTTACTGTTACGCTCGCGGTCACATGCGACTGCTCGGGGTTCCACGTCTTATTAAACTCATAAATCAATTATAAAATATTATTATAGTCATATTAAAAAAGTAAAGCATTCTAAAAGCATTGTTACAATCAACAATAATAATTGTACTTACAAAATAAATCTTGGTTATTGTATTTTTTTTAACTTTTGGTGTCGCTGCACAAAATTCGAGACTATCCATTGATGACGTCACACGCGAGTCGTATATCGTCCGTGGCGTCCAGAGACTGCTTAACCGTGTTGCGCTAGAGAGGTGCGCTAGAGACGAGATTTGACACACGGCAGTGTATCTAGTCAAGTTCGAAAAGTTTTTTTTTATGTAGGTCTCTCAAAAAAATTGTCAATTCAATTTTCGTTTAATTGGCCTACCACTGTCCTGCTAAAAGTATCTGCAGTAATCGACATGTTTTGGCCATTCACTTTTTCGCAGTACTTTTTTTAAATTTTTTAGACAGGAGGAGGCAAAGACCTCCCCCAAATCTCTCCACTTATCCCTGTCGGTGGTTAGGGCCTGCCAATCTTGGAGAAAATTGTCTAAGTCATCGCGCTATCGCTTTCGAAGTCTACCTCTCGAACGATGTCCGTCAGTAGGCAGCCAGTGCGTGACGACTTTTGTCCACCTTTTAGAATCCATCCTATGGACATGACCCGCCCATTCCTACTTCAACTTTGCAGCTTTTTTTCCTTTTTCGCAGAACTAAGTGTAAAAAAATATTTTCATTAAAATAAATTTGGAGATAGGACACAGTACTTGCATTAAAATTTTACTTTTACTATAAATATAAAGTACTCAATAGAAAGAAATGCAGTACTTGCTACTAATACTATAACATTTTTATTTAGCATCAACTGATGTTTTAAATATTGAAATTTAATAATAGCTAAAACGAAACTCAGTGTTGTACAGACAACAGCTCGTCGACCTACCACAAAAGTCAAATTTTCTCAATTGATATTCGTTATCGATATCTCTACGTGCCGGAATTAAAAGTTCAAAATCGATCCAATAACCTCAAGTTTTTTTGGTAGGTTGACCTGCCCCTGACTGTACAATAACTTTCTATACTACTAGCTGTGCCCGCGACTTTGTTCGCGTGGACTACAGGATGTTTGGTAATGTAGTCCACGCGAACAAAGACACAAAAGCATTTGTGATCAGTGTTGAAGCACTTGGGAGCTTTTACTTTTGATTTGAAACGGCTAGTGTCCTAAAAAATTTAGTCCGTCAGTTGGATTAACAGAAAATATTGGACATGTATTTTTTCTTTTCTCAATCAAACAAAAAATGATGAAGATATTATATTCCGTTAAAGTTCCGCGTAACGTCACGCCTTGCGACACTTTTCAGCAAGACGTGACGTCATTCCCAAACTTTGATGCGCTTTATCTTCGTCATTTTTTGTTTGATAGACAAAAGACAAATTGTGGGTGCAATATTTTTTGATAATCTAACTGACGGACTAAATAGAATAATCTTTTTTGACCCAGGAAACTAGCCTATTGTACGTATCAGAAAACAGGAACTTGGGTAGAGAATTCCTTCGCAATTTCGACTGTCACAACAGGAAATAGTGTCTTTGCCGACGTTCTCCTCGTTTAGTGGTGGAACGCAGATCTATTAGATTGTGCAGTTCCATTGCACAATTCCCAAAATGTGTCAGGTAAAAAAATCGATTCCGACGAATTGAGAACCTTCTTCATTTTAGGTTAAAAACAGATAGTTTAGATAAAGATAAACTGATTGCGGCGAGGTTGCAGGGTTCTATATTTAAAGTTTTATCTTAGCAAGGCGAGCATTGCCTTCTTAAGCATCTTGCGCATCTTGCCTCGTTGCCTATCAGTTGAATCGGTAGGCTCTTGCTGGAACAGAAACATCAGGATTTCCAAAGGAGTGGGTAGGACTTTTGTGACAACCATTTAAATTGATTATTAGAGTATGCATCTCATCATCTAGAGTGCTCTCATATACTCAAGTAGGTTATGGAAAATATTGCTACGCAATATCTGACTACTTTAGAGTGGTCTGACTTTGACAATATAAACCTATCTTAAACTCTTTTAAACTTATACGCTAATGTGCACACGCCAGCTTAAGATGATGTACTTTCAAGGGTACAGTACGGGTTTCAAGTCATTTGGACCTGGTATTGAGGTTAGTGATATCTGTAATTAATGAACTATACTAATAAATCGTGCCCCCCATCTAACAAAAAAAGAAAAAATTAAATTGGACCACGCGTTCATTATTTACAACTAAGTAGAGATTTTTTTGTAATTTTTTTCAACGTGAGAAAATGCTGTCACGCTTTATCCTCCAGACACGAGGGTCGGCTGGAGAGGTGTGTGGGACTCCGGCTCAAAGGTAACCCGCCAACCCAGTAAAACCTTGCGTTGCCTCTGATGCCAAACGGAGCCAAGGGTTTATCCATTGGCCGCAGCCGCAGGCATGCTCCTTGATTCTGCTTTGTCTTCGACCCACCTAAGTCATGGATGTTTATAAATGTATTTAAGTATGTTTATCCGCTATCTAGTCGCCATAGTACAGGTTGTGCTTAGTTTGGGACTAGTTAGTTCATGTGATTGTTGAAACAATTATTTTTTTAATAATTTATTTATTTGGAAAGAACTTTCCCTAGTGTTGCCAATCGTCGATAGACTATCGGTAAAAATAGGAGTAATAGCAATCAATTTATAGATTTATTAGCGTAGCGCATCCTAAGTCTATGATACTATCGATTACTAGCTGTCCAGGCCAATGAATTTATAAGTACTACGTTATAAGTGTATAAGTACTACGTTATAACTTCCTTAGGAAGACGTGTATCTTGTTCATATTTGTTAATCAGCTGTTAAATTGCGTCTGTAGTAACAGAATATTCAGTATTTTCCGAATTTGAAATTTTTCAAGATACTTTTCCAATTTTTCTTTTAATCCAAACCTTGTTTCAACTATTGAGAACAAAACGAAAAAGAAATCAGTCAAGCTATTCTGAAATTTTTGTGAGTCTTATTCGCAGCAATTGATTGATGACAAATTTTTACATACAGTGTGGATTTTTATAACGCCACCTGAAGGGAATTTACCTACTCTTAAGACTGGAGATAGAAAATTTTACACAAAGAAAATGTTTTTTAAATTTTTAAACGTAGCACATCTTTATTGATTGTATTATATCGTTTGCCATTGATAAACTTAACGATATCCTATCATTCGTGAAAACTAGCGCAAAGTTTTTCCATCGATAGTTTTATTAAGGATCATTTGTCAAGACTACTTACCACTTCCACATTCCGCAAGATGCAGGGAAAGAGAAGATAAAGCAAATCTTTTGAGCTTCAACCGCTTTACAAATTACTATGAATAAGTAAAAAATTAGGTCAGAGATTTTACCTACATGAATAATTTTTATTATGAAAATTGCAACACCTGAAACGGGTAATTAAGTATTTAAGTTACATTATAAAATGTGTTAATTTTACACTTGATCAAACTTTCAGGGAGTACTATGTCCGTACAAGTCTCTGCTCTTGACTTTGTTTGGCTTTGGTTATGGTTGGCTACGCGCTAGGGTGCGTTGTCAAACTCGACAGCCGATCGCAACGATATGTCTCTCGCTCGAACCACGGCTAAACGCTTACTACGTCTACACTAAGCTATTACAAAAAGCTAGCTTATGAGGGATCGTCTTATTAAATTAAATAAATTGATCCAAAACACGCGAAAGCACAATTACGACGAAAAGATACGAGAAGAGATTACGTTCCGATGACAGCTGACAGCTAGTGCCGGGAACGGAATGTTCCCAGCAATCGATTCCCCGCTAGCATTAGATATGTCGTAGCCAGATCGTAAAATTGACTACTTCATGATGTGACCGATCATTTCATAAAATGATGGTATTTCATGATATGGTCTGACCTGACTGACCATATCGTTTAAACGTCAACATTCGATGAAATATAAATCCACGTTTGGTCATATCATTAAAATAAAAATACGTTTACAAGTTACCTGAATTTGTTAATATTTTTATTTTTGGTTGATAGATGAATTAAATGTTTTAAATAGGCATTATTTTTAAACAAAACTAATAAATAAAAAGACTGGAATAGCTAACTAACCTCTCAAATTACGTTCCGACCTTCTTCTTTTTTTGACGTTGCGCTCGTTTTTTGAGTGACTTTAATAAAAAATACATAAACACAGCAACATTAGCGCCTCTACCGGTGAGTAATGTAACGATCTTACGAAATGATCATTATCGTTTGACCATTTCGTGAAGTAGTCATGCGTTTAGCTGTTTATATCGTCAAACGCTGAGTATTCATTGATCTGGCCATACCACATCATGATGAAGGCAGCAGGTTCTGTTCTATATCATGAAACACCACCATTTTATGAAATGATCGATCACATCATGAAATGATCAATTTTACGATCGGGCCACGACAGATACACTAAAAAAAGAATCATACGCACTAAGATTAACAAGTCCCGTCATAGTGCCCAACCCATCAGATTCACTTACTGTTTTCGTCTTAGAACAAATTAATTTAAACCTTAAGGTCTACTTGCGCACCACCAAATAAGTTTATTACGGGATTAAAACATCTATCTGTATTTGTCAACGCCATATAACCTGACGACCATAGAACGATGTTTAATGCCGTGTTAGTGGGTAGTTAGGCATTAAATTTGCTAATCCTGAGATCTGCAAGTGGACCTAAGTAGGTTAAGGTAGGTAACCTGTAACGTTATACGTTACATGCCTACTTTTTATTAATCAAATAATAACAAAATATATAAAATTAGAAATATTACGCTAAATAAATAAATGTAGTAAAATAAACAAGTCATTTAACACTTACAAAAAATATAATAATTATTGAAAACATCAAAACTCAAATTGATCATATTAATAATCTAACTTATAACTATTTACATGAAAATAAATGAAACAAATATGTATTTACAATAATAACTTATAACAGGATTTAGTAGTTTATTGAATAACATAAAACATAATAGCAAATGGATCGCCCACATGTCGCGCGGTACCCTGAACCGGTGTCTATTCAGTATTTGTTCGCGACATCGTATGATTCTTGTGGGCGGGACTTAAGTAATTAAACCGTAATTCAAAGCCCTTCCCTATTTAGTTTAGATTACTTTTAGTCGATACGTCACGTATCACGTCACGTCAGTAGACTTACGACAAAATTTAATTGTTTATTCGGACGTATAAACCTGATAAATTTAAAAAATGTACTTGTTCCGAACCTTTGGCAAAATATGAACAACTGAAACTAGTCGTGTAAGAAACAAATGTTTTATTTGCTCAATTATAATGTCAAAGGTTTGACACAAGTAGATGGTTATTTTAATTTGTTAGGTTTATACGTTCGAATGAACAATATATTTTAGCAGTAGGCTTTAAGCACAGTTTATATATATACTTTGCTTGCAATGTCGTATCGTTAATGGACCATATTTCACTATAGTTCTTTCAAGATAAGAAGCAATTATGACACTTCGGTTTTTCCGTTTCACTCATACTACATACGACAATCTTATCATTGCAAAAATACAATAATCTTTGCCTCTAAAAATCTAAGCAAAAATTGCAAACCAATGATATAGCTCATTGATTTTAAAAACAAATTAATAGGATCTTCTTCAAATACTGGATAAGTAAAACGGAACGTTAACCTTTAGGGATTTACAATACATAATCAACACTAAATCAATGTACCTATCGCTTCGGTCGTCTTGTGAAACTTATGCGAAAGCGTCAATACCAAAGCGTCTGCCTTGTATGCGGTGCGGTATTTTCGTTGTGCTCCGCGAAGTTTCTGTTTAAGTTGTTACTGTTTTGGTTAAGTTTTTCGTATAGTTTTTGTTATTATTATGGTAAAATGCCAAAAAAAGCAAAAAAGGCTTGTCAAAAAACTGTATACGGCACTCTGGCTGTATCACATCACTGTATATCTCTTATTTAAAAAAAGGTTACTTACATAAATAAAAAACGATTAAACTTTCTCGATTTACAAAAAGAATCGATTTGATTTCGTTAAGGCACATTACTTTGTGTCAACAGTAAAGTCACGTGATGTGTCACAGATGTCCTTATCCTGAAAGAACTTTAGTAATAAATTTTGCATTTATTATTTTATCCGCTAGAAAATTCAAGTATTTTCTGTCAGACAATGATTTTCTAAGAAACTATAATCATCATCATCATCATCATCATCATTTCAGCCATAGGACGTCCATAGCTGAGCATAGGCCTCCCCCAGTGACTTCCAGATTGGCCGGTTGAAAGCTGTACCTATATAAATAAAAAAATATTGGACAACCTCACATACATTGGTTTGATCCTAAGGTAAATCTCTGGTATTATAGAAATCAGAAACAACGATAGTACCACAACACCCAGACCCGAATCAACATAGAAAAGTTCGTTTTCTACATTGACCCTATTTATTTATTTATTTAGACTTTATTGCACAGATTAAAAATCATACAAAAGGTGGACTTAATGCCATGAGGCATTCTCTACCAGTCGACCATTACCTACCTACTGAGAATTGAACTCACCTTAGAGATGGCGACACCTTCCGGCGTACTCGCACCTCGGCTACAGAAGTCGTCTAAATTATATATATGTATATATAAAAGTAAGTCGGGTTAGTTACACCATTTATAAGTCGAGAACGGCTGGATCGATTTTTATGATCTTTGATTTGTTGAATCTGTCTCCGTCCCGAATAGCAGAATAACAATTAAAACATCGAAAAATTTACGAAAAAAAAAACGAGGCGATACGAAGTTCGCCGGGACAGCTAGTATGGAATAAATGACTGTTTTGACTTTTATACTATTTCTTTTTTTATATTCTATCTTACATCCCTACGAAAATTGAATTTTTTCGAAAAACATTGGTGAAAACATATTCAAATCTGTTAAGAGCGTCATCCTTACGGCCCTTTTGCGAAATCGTACTTTGCAAAATATATTAAAACATGTTGTTTATCAAAAATGCTTGTTTATTTACGATCAAATAAGAATAAAAATTAATCTACCTCCTTGTTTTAAATAAACTCATAAATTCTGTTAAACAATCGTTTAAAGTTCTTGATTCTTGCGCTTAAAGACGGCGCTCTTAAGCTGTTTCGAAGATTAGCTTTTACATCCAAACATAATAAAAATAAATAAAAAACGTTTATTAGTTCCGAAAATCATTTACTTACTACTTACTTACTTATTATAAAAACTATCCTTTTTTGTCTTACCGTTTAACCTGGGCTTACACTTTGACATAACATTAGTGGGTGTGAGATACCTAAATAGAACAGCTGACTTTTCAATATACCGGCCCTTTCGGGTGCAGCCTTGGTAGCAGGAACGCGTTATTTCGTAATTATTTTTTTAAATATTTTCTTACTAATGTAATTGATGGAATGCCCCAAAATATTAGCCCGTACCTTAATTACGTTGCATCATCATATCCAGTGCGATTTCCTTCCCAGCCACAAACGCACCGCAAGCGTTTGTAAGTATATATATATACTAACCTTTGTGCAAAGGTTTGATCTATGCGCTAGCTAGTTACAGTGTTTCAATATTTCAATTGAAAAAACGACAACGAATCGAAATGAAAAAACAAAAAACATTTAATAAATCGTAAAATCTTTTTTACATTACAATTGAGTGGATGTTATTGTATTTAATGTGTCACAACTATTCATGTTTTCTCTCAGACTCCAACCACACCTCAACTTATTTATTTTCAACAGCTTCTTAAACCCTTTCCTAAATTTAGATGATATTAAGTTGTACAAGATGGGATTAATAGCCGAATGAAAATACACCATTTCTCTACAATAATACACAAGTTCCTCTATATTAAAACCATTTTTGGCTAACGACGTTTTGATTTCATCCCATTCTGATACAATCCCCCATAGCTGTAACACTTTAAATGGTAGAAAACATACGAAGAAGGCTAGTATGACACTCCCGAGCAAAATAATGACTTGTCTTCTATATTTAGCAACGTTGCCGGAGTTATTTGTGTTATTGGTGGTTTGGGCGATGATATTGGAGGTCTTTGTGAGGTTTTTGGCTATGAGACTGTAGACAACAAGTAAGGTGCCAAGAGGAACGATAAAGAAGACGACATTGTTTAGGATGAAGAACAAATATAACCAGAAGGAGGAAATTGCAGTGACGCAGATGGGGTCCTCAGAGCCATCGTTGCCATCCCCGTATAAGAACTTGGTTGAGACGATCACGGGACTGCAAAGAAAAGTATAGGTGAATTAGATATTTTGTATTGAAAAGAAAATTAAACCTAGTGACAAGATTCATGATACTTTTATGACAGTAAATATCTCACTTGGAATTCTATTCCTAACTTCTGATTCTTTTCGAAGTATAACCAAGACTTCTTGAATAAAGCGATGCAGGAAGGATATTTATTAGTGCATTTCCTTAGTAGTTCCCATCTTATGGTCCGTTGGATTTACAAAGTAGAGACCGTTACAAGTAATTTTCTAGTTTATGCTCGTATTTGAAATTGAAGTGCGGGTCAAAAGCGCTAAATATAAGTATCGTTTCTTTCATTTAGGTATTCATAAACGTGATAATATATTGATTTATAGGCTATGACCAAAAAACATTTGTGTTATCTCAACTTAATATCGTATCTAACCGGGGCCTCTTCGTGTTTGATCGGTATCTCCACCAGACCGGCCTCTGACGTGATTGTTCGTAGGAAAGATACAAATAATTATATTATTATCTATAGCCCAAGGCAGCTTGTGGCGAGGTGCTGGGCAGTAGCGCCTCCCATCGACCTGATTGCTTCCAGGAGATGTACCATTCCTCGTTTTTGACATGCTTTTATTCATCATCATCATCATTTTAGCCATCGGACGTCCACTGGTAAACATAGGCCTCCCCCAGTGACTTCCAGATTGCCAGATTTCCAGCGGTTTTCAGCAACCTTCACTTAATCGTATGTCTACCTTTTAGGTGGACGTCCTACGCTGCGCTTGCCGGAACGTGGCCTCCATTATAGAACCGCTCTACCCCATCGGCCGTCAGTTCTACGTGTTCTGTGCCCCGCCCACTGTCACTTCAGCTTGCTAATCCGTTGGGCTGTCAGCAACTTTTATTCGTTTGCTTTTACTCGGTTGGAATGAGCACTGGCGAGGCAGATTTACCTCTAGATTATTAATAAATATGCCACATGCAAAATTTCAAATCGTCTAAAGATATAGCTTAATAAATTCACAACCAAATATTAGTGAGCACCTCGAATAAGAATAACTAGATTTAGATAGACAGAAAACTCTTTTTCCTCCTAGCTTTGCAAAACTTGTTTATTTTACAATAAAAACTTTATTAAAAAGTCATCGTGACCTTGTAGTTTAGGATTCCAACATCAATATGGCTTGTTTTTTCTGTAGGTACTATCCAAATTCGCTTTACTAACATAATACTTAGATGTTCGGTAATTTAATAGATAATACCTTTATGAAACTCATGACTCATCAAATTATTTATTTATTTAGACTATTGCACAGATTTAAAAAATAATATAAAAGATGTACTTAATGCCATAAGGCATTCTCTGCTAATCGAGCATTAGGCTGAACAGAGATGTTTTGTGGGCGGTGCAATATAGGCGATTATCATATTATTCCTATATTATTGGTGGTATTAGATAAACAATACCTTTTAAAAAAATCCGAAACTAAGGAATTTACTTCGCTCGGGGAAACCGAAAACTTTAAAATCCTTACTTTTAGGCAGTTCATTTCCTATTAAAGTACGAAATATAAAATACCTGCATTTATGTACAAAAAAGATGTTATTTTCTTAAAATAAGAGAAAAATTAAAATAGATAATCAGCCGTTCGAACTATTGGCAATGTCATATGAACTCGAAACGCATGTTGCATCATAAGCTTTTTGTAATCCCACTGTTATAAATTAGATTTGTTTAATTGTTTAAGGGATTCCAACCTAAGATACAGTTTACATGTCAAAATTAACAATTACTTAAGTGGCTTAAGGCTTACTGTTCCTACACTTGCAGGTAACCACAGCATGCATTATAGTGAAAGCCTTACGGTAACTGTATGAACTCCCGAATTGTATTTACTTTTCTAAAAATAGCAGGAATAATGTACCAGCTCGACGTTCGCATTTTTGCGCCGTGCGCAGTTTCGGATCTTATGCTGTAAGTTTGGCAGTTGTCACCCGCCGACCACTTATTCTATGATACGATACGATATCAAAAGATTATTTTAAAGTCGTGCACCAGTAAACATGTCCATCTGTATTTGAACTTATTATTTACTACCACCGCACAGGTTCACAGTTAAGTTAAGCCTTAAAAGTTTCCGATTGCGGACAAAATGTAAAGTAGATCAGTTCTTCAAACAAACAAGCCTTTTCTAGTAGCGCTACTGTTGGTATACAATGATTGCGAGATATCCATTATCAGTAGGTTTAATTTTTTAGTGACATCATTTAACTATAGGAATTGAACACAGTATATTTTATTAATGGCAATATGTAATGGCGGCAGTGCTGAAGATTTGTAGCAAACAATACAACAGAAATAATTTCATCATCAATAATTACAATAATCAAATCAATAATTTCAAGTTTCTGATAAAATGAAATTGATAAATCTGAAGCACGGCGCTGCTAGCTTATGACTCTTCATAATAAACAGCCCACGTCAGTCCACTGCTAAACATAGACCTCTCCCGATGCACGCCACTGCGCCCGATCATCGGCTATTCTTTTCCATCCTCTGCCAGCAGCTTTGCGTATGTCGCCGCTTCACCTAGACGCGATCTCACTCAAAAACACGTACCCCATCGGTTATATGTTCTATGGCAAATGTGACCAGCTGAAACTAGTTTACTCTTCTTTTAGCTCTATCGATTACTTTAGTTTTCTGTCGGATAACCTCATTTCTGACTTTATTCTTCAGAGAAATCCCAAACAAAGCTCATTTCATAGCTGGCTGAGCAACTTTAAATTGGTGTACTAGTGGCACCGTGAGTGTAACTCTTACTGACAGCTATATATACGAGTATGCATGTTTTTCTCAAAAGTTCGTTAGTTTCTCTACAAATAATGAAAGGGAATGCGATAGGAGTTGTCATTCGTTAGATAATCAGGCCACAGATCGAGCACATGTAACGCACCCTCAAATTATTATTATATTACTCAAGAAATATCCATACCTGGTGCATAAAGCAGCGAAAACCCAAACCAACACGCAGATGACCACAGCCCGTTTGTTAGTGCAGACGTAGGCCGCTTTGAAAGGCTGGCAGATCGCGTAGTACCTCTCGAAGCTGAGAGCTAGCATCGTGAGAATCGACACGTGCGACGATATCTGCTCTAGAAATGGGAATGCTAGACCTGTGGATATAAAGAGAGTAGAAAGGAAAAAATATGTTTTTTTTTTCAAATCGTTTTCACAATTACCCCAATTTATCTACCTAGCCCCAAACTGAGCAAACTGTGTTGTACTGTGGTAACTAGATAACGGATAAACATACTTAAATACTTTTATAGACATCCATGACTAAGGTACAAATACTCGTGCTCATCACACAAACATTTGTCCCTTGCGGGATTCGAACCCACAAGCGCTGGCTTAGTAGTCCGAGCACGAACAACTACACCAGACGGTCGATAGATGCGTTTTTACTTTCGAGATTAAATCTATTTTCAGAAAAATAACGAAATTATGAGTTATAGTTCGTCAAAAACATAATGCTTTTATCAACCAGTCGTATAGGCTAGTTTCCATTGACCCAGGTCAAAAAAAGATTATTCTATTTAGTCCGTCAGTTAGATTATCAAAAAATATTGGACCCATATTTTGTCTTTTGTCAATCAAACAAAAAATTACGAAGATAAAGCGCATTACAGTGAGCACGTGACCTCACGCCTTGCTAAAAAGTGCCGCAAGGCGTGACGTTACGCGGAACTTTAACGAGCTATATCTTTATCACTTTTTGTTTGATCAAAATTGTATCACATTGAGAAAAGAAAAAATACGTGTCCAATATTTTCTATAAATCCAACTGATGCACTAATTAGATTTTTTAGGAAACTAGCCAATTATAACTCAAATAATATAACTATAAAATTATTTATTTAAATTTTTCGATCTATAAATAAACAGTTTAAGTAAACAGCGTACACCAATCGTTATTAGAAAAAATATATTAAAAAAATGTTTAATATCGCTGATGGCACCATAAACGAACTAAAGTTGCTGATGTAGCCCTTCGGATTAGGAAGCTAAAATTGCAGAGGGCGGAGCACATAGCGCGTAGAACTGACGGCGCATGAGGTAGAAAGGTTATAAAATAGAGGCCATGTACCAGCAAGCGCAGCATAGGACGTCCACCTATAAGGTGGACAGACGACATGTAAAGGTTGCAAGAACCGCTGGATACAGGCCGCATCGGCCGCTCAATAATGATTGAAAGACATAGTAATTGCTGAAAATATTTTCTAGTTCACAATATGTTACTACTTACACAGCTCTTCGCCCAGCAACCACGTTTGATAGTGAAAGGTGACTTCCAACATTGAGATGGGCAAACAAACCAGTAAAAACATCAAATCCGCAATACTTAAGTTCACCAGAAAAATGTTTGTTGAATTCCTCATATCCTTCGTCTTCAAAATCACTATTGGCACCATCACATTCCCTATCACACCCACACACATTATCACTATATAACACGTAATGATCGTCACCTTTAAATAATACGGAATCTCCTGGTACTCGTCCAATACGTTCTTGTAATTGTTTCCGTACGTGTAATTCGTGGAGTTCCACTCTTCAAATGTAGCATTTTTGTTTTGCTCGATATCGTATATTTCAACTTTCTGAAAGCCATTTTCATATGTAAACTGTATAAGTAGGCTCCCATTCGTCGATGTGTATGTAACGTTTTTAGATATCATGGTAGGAGTTCACAACTTCACATCGTTCCGATTCTGCAGATGACAGTCACTTACTTGTTGGTAGCCTGCAACAAAAAAATGGCTTTGACAAATGTATTTATGGCAAAAGGGCGTAAGAGTGTGAACGAGTCTAGCGAACGCAGCATTACGCAGTACGCAAAACTATAACAATCGTTTGAATAAAATACAATATAAATTATTGCTTCCACTATCTCTGCCCTAGCGCCTCGCACCCCGCAGAGTTTAGCCGTGAGCTAGCAATCACCGAAGGAAATTACTAACCCCCGTTGCCCAGCATGAACCAGGGCAGGATGCTTCTTCTTACACCCGATTGTAACCGAGTGTAATTAGTAACACCCCGCCGCACGTGGAGGTGACTCTGATCAACCCAATACCACGTTTACCGATTTCGGTAATTCTTTTTTTGTTCGAAAGGGAATATCGAATGGAATCTCTTGGAATGGTCCCCTAAACATTTGATCAGTTCTGATGATGGGTACTATAAGAAAATCATCAAACATTGCTTGAACTCCATACCACGCCAACTGATTTTTGTATCTATGTTACCCAATATCTTCGGCATTTGTGAACCAATTTTGGTGTTTCTTTCTTAATTGAATAGCTTATATATACTTCAAAAATGGTATATTCAAAATTTTCGGAAAAATAAAGGATGAAATCGGTGTTCAGCAGTTAACTTTTGTTTGCACTCATATTATTATGATTCGTTTTGTTGAGGATGTATCACTAAAAATTGATGAAATAAATAAATTTTATAAAAAAAAGGAAACCCATTTAAAAACTTAAGAGCTAAAAATAGTTTAAACACATAAGTACATACCTAATCAGTTACATTTGGAGTCGGTGCAGACGAAAACATTCAAACTTTTCCATTTTTGACGAACACAATGGTGTCGTTAATCATAAGTGGAAAATAATTTAAGATATTTATAATTAGTATTTTTATATTATAAAATTATTATCTGTTAACGAATTGATTTAAGCAGCAGTGTAAACACCTTTAGGATATTAGTTTAGTCCAATACCTTTATACATTTACACCGTTTCTTGTTTAACTGATGTCTGTTGTGTTTTCCAATAAATTAAAAAAAAAAAAACTCTCATCGACCGGCACCGACTCCAAAAGTAACTGATTAGGTACTTATGTGTTTAAACTATTTTTAGCTCTTGAGTTTTTAAATGGGTTTCCTTTTTTATTACTTATATTTTATTTTTATTTATTTTATTAGGACAACCAAAAAGACAAGCCCAATTACAAGAAAATTTGTAAGACATGCAAATATTGGCTATAGACTAAGTGCCGTCTTAATAACAGGTTGCATTCCACGGCATGCATTTTATTATTAAAAATATTTTATTACTTATATTTTTAAATTTTATGAATTCTTGTCTTCAACAAATTGAGACGATTATTATAACTAAGTATTCAAACACTATTTCATTAACACTTTATTACATTCATTTGTGTGACTATTACGAGGGTTAAAATGTTTTTTAAGTTCTACAAGATATTCAAATGATCTAATTTAGGTCTTTAATAAATACAAGAACATCTTACCAATAAAATGTCCAATCTAGCCGGTCTTTAAAAATGTATAATACCAATATTCTGGAAAAAAACCAAAATACTAACAAATACCTAAAGCTACCTTGAAATTCTTACGACTTAAATTAGCTTAAACAGGTTTATCGTACGCAACATAGAGTGACCTTTAACCTTTTGCACGCTTCTTCAAAAAACAATACTAGTGATCTAACTTACTTGTTAATAATAGGTGTTTGAGTACCTAACTCAAAAAGTCAGTAAAAACTTTGATTGATAATCTTTCATTTCATTGTAAAGCCCATAGACTTAGAATACGCTACGCTTAAAAGCCTGGCGTCTGCAAGAGCGTTAAAGCGCCCGATATAATTGCATTAATCCGTTTAAAATCATAATTTAAAAACAGATTTAAATTCTCCATGAATCAATGGTAGAAGTTTGCATGAAAGTTATATCCCTCGCATTAATTTGCGATAAATTTTGTAAAAATACTCTTCAACACAAACAACAAAATAGATGATAAAGAAAAGAAAAAATATTTGTTGATATTAAGAAGACAAAGTCAACAGTTAGAAAAAGCGTTTTAAACGTTGAAAACATTGTTTTAGTGTTACTCTTAAAGAAGCGAAATTAAGTGAAAAAGTTTTTATGGATATCAACGCGGACAAAATCGAGACCAAACTGCCAGAATTATATCGTTATATGCATGTTACACAAGTCAAATGTTAACATGCATATAGCGGACCCTGGGCTCCAAAGCAATGGCTTTGGACGCAACTGGGATTGACCGTATAGATGAAGAAAAAGAAATAAGTCAAATATAGTATGAATAGGGTTATTCAATATTTAGGTAATTCAGGAGGACATTTGTACACGAATAATAAATTTTAAAAACCGCTAGATGGTGTAACAGGTTGCAGGTCCAGCCTCAATATTATGTTATTTTCGATGAGACCCATATACTATAACCAATGTCAATGACCCGTCCAAAAGAATTGACATTATCTAACTGCCCTAATATCTACGCTTTCTACGTAACGACTTACGACTTTAAATGCGTTTTTAATAAGTTTAAAAAGTCCAGCAAAACAAGACACAATAGACATTTTATTGTTACGCTCGCGGTCATATGCTACTGCTCAGGGTTCCACGTGTTAATTATACTCATTTAACATTCATAAAATATTATGTCATATTCAAAAAGTTCATCATTCTAAAAGCATTGTTTCAATCAAAAATAATAATTGTACTCACAAAATAATTATTTATCAAGGTAATTTTTTTTTTAACTTTCGGTGTCGCTGCACAAAAATCAAGACTATCCGTTGACGACGTCACAACATCACGCGAGTCGTATATCCTTGACCGTGGCGTCCAGGTGACTGCTTATCCGTGTCGCGCTAGAGAAGTGCGCTAGAGTTGAGATTTCTGTACCTTCAGTGAAAAGGGATCTAAGTCGAAAATACAGGTTTTTGGGAAATCGCATTTCTGTTTAAAAATACCTGCTTCGGGGCTATTGGAGGTGACCTGGTGAAATATTTTTTTGGGGAAAAACAATGTTAGAAATAATCAGGTAATTTGCCAGTTTGGAATTATGTTTTTTAAATTTGATAATAAACTCAGTTTAATCACTCAGCACGAAACTTTATAGTAGTGTATATTAATATAATGGAACATAAATTATATTACACCGCACTGAATTGACCTCATACTAACAAGTGTAAGTAAAGGGATACATTTTATGTTATAGGTAAACCGCTTCGTTGAGACTTCGCCTGCGGGGTACAGGGGCGCGGGGGGAATGACGAGAGCGGGGACTGTCAGGGGTGCGGGCGGTAAGGATACACAAGAGACGAAATTTCCAGTGACAGTTCTCAAGATATGTGACGTCACCCGTCACAATGGTGGCCGTCAGTGTCGACACTGTAACATATTAACATAACCTTTTCGAAAAATAATTTTCGTTTCGATACATTTACACTATTGAGTGTAAATTTAGTCAAAATATTGCTATCCAGAGCCGTGGATGTCATTCTACGTATATATTTAAAAACTGGATGTTTTTGTTTGTTTGTTTGAACGTGCTAATCACAGGAACTATTGGTCCGGTTATAAAATATGCTAGATACATTGTTAGATAGCTAATTTATTGGGGAAGGCTATAGAAGTAGTTTAATGCGTATAGGCTTATAAATATTTTTGCTACGATCTATGGGAACGGAGTAAAACTATTAAGCGCGTACGAAGTCGCTGGCGGGCCGCTAGTGAAAGTGACAAAATAAAGTTTAATATTATAATGAAGTAAAAATGAAATATTTAGGAATCTATGCACGATTAATCAAAATTATAAATCAATCGCTTATATACATGTCAATATCACTGGATCTTGATTCTTGACTTTCAAAGCAGCTATCATCAGAATCATCTAAATCATCATGCACATCAATAATGAAATCCACGACATCATCTAAAAGGCCGTCGTGTTTGCAGTATTCGTCTTCGACTTTAATTATGTGATTAATACAATGCTCCCACTTCTCTACGGAATATGCAGCAAATAATTCCTCTAACAACATCTTTTTTTGGTCCAAATTAGAATTGATACTATTTTGGGCTAACTGCCCTTTAATATCGCCCCAGACCAACTCAATTGGATTGAGGTCCGAGTGATATGGAGGCAAACGCAGCACTTCTTGCCCGTTTCTTTTTAAAAGTTTATGACGGCGCGCGAGCGATTATTAAAATTCAATTAACCGTTATTTACGTTAAAATTGAGTTATTTAAAATTAATCGGAATTATTTGTTTTGTTGTCATAATTAAATTTGATATTTGATTAAGTTTCGTTCGGAAATCTTAATTTTGGAATTAGGGCGGGTAACACCGGATGGAGTTGTGACTGTCATAGCCGCGGACCGTGATTGCGGGAATGACCGTTGCGCGCGATGCACAGGCACAAAACCATTGGCTCTAATCCTAATATACTCTAGTAATCCTAGTTTATTTTAATTGTTAAAGTGTACGAATAATTAAAGTAGTGCCATAACTTTTATTGAGTGTAATTATTTTGAATCGATCGACTTTAATTATTTACAATATGGACGAAGGAAATAAGGACACAACGCCCCGGCCGCTCGACATTCCGTCATCAGAGGTGGAACAACCCGACACAGCGCAGGATCGACAAGCAGGTCAGAGTGTTGGAAATAGTTCTTTAAATAGTGAAAATGAACGTTGGAAAATGTTATTTGAAATGCAACAACGCCATATGATGGAATTAATTAGAGTAATTAAAAAGCCAAATTCAAGCGATTCGAAAATAACATTTCCCGAGTTTAACCCTGATAATCGAGAGAGTGATGCACGAGCTTGGTGCAATACTGTAGACCTGTGCATGCAGGAAAAAGAACTATCGAGTAGCTGCTTGATTATTGCCATGAGTAAAGCACTTAAGGGTTCGGCTGCTTTGTGGCTATCTCAGAACAGTTTTCCTGGAATTACTTGGCCTCAGCTAAAAAGCCTGTTTCTAGCTAGATTTGACTATGTTGAAACATCAGCCGCAACATTATCTAGACTATTGAATGAGAGCCCTAGAGAAAACGAATGTCTTTCATCTTACGCCAGTCGGTTTCTTACCACAATAATGAGTCAGTGGCGTTCCTTGTCAAGTGAACAAATAGCTATAGCAGTAACTTTAGCACATGCTGCCAAAGTTGACCCACGGCTTCAGAGATTGGTTTTCACTACAGAAATTGATAGTCGAACGAAATTACAACAAGAATTAATGGCATTTACCTACCGCAAAAGAGGTTTACCAGTTCAAGACAAAACCAATACACTAAGTGATGTGAAGAAACCACGACTTGAGTTATCAGCAAAGCGCTGCTATACCTGTGGCAGGACGGGCCATTTAACCAATGATTGCCCAGTTAAAAACAGTCTTAGTACGTTTTCTCAGCCAAGATCTCAGTTTTCAGGGACAAATACACCAAAACAGCCCGAGGAAAACAACGCTACAAAGAAGTCATCCGCACCAACCTGCTTCTACTGTAGCGAACTGGGACACATTGCTACGCGGTGCCCGAAAAAGGAACCTACTGCGAGCGGCACCAATCCAGAGCGACGGGTTAATGCCTGCACCATCAAGCCAGCTATGGGCCAACTTTTGGCTGAAACCGGTGAGAAGTTTTCATTTTGCTTTGACTCTGGTGCCGAATGCTCTCTTATTATGGAAAGTTTGGCATGCAAAGTGCCTGGTCAAAGATAGCAGGGGTCAGTCACTTTATTAGGGATTCGTCAGTCTAGTGTTCAATGCAGCGTTCAAATACTATCCACAGTTTCGATACAGGGATACTCATTACATTTATTGTTTCATGTTGTACCTGACTATTGTATTTCTGAAGCTATTATGATAGGACAAGATTTACTTTCATTGGGATTTTCGGTTGAAATTTTTGATAACAAAATTAAATGAAAAAAAAAACCAAAGTAGTTTCAGTTTGCGATGTAGGATCGAAAGTAGATCATTTTAGTGATGTCAATACCAACGTACCTACAGAATATAAATCACAGCTTATTTCCTTGCTTGAAGTAAACTCCGAATATATTGTAGACGGTACTCCAACAGGTAGGGTTAGTACTGGACAATTAGAAATTAGGTTAGCTGATCCTAATCGTACAGTGCAACGCCGACTATATCGATTGAGCACTGATGATAGGCAAGTATTGTAAACAAAAATAAAGCAAAGGTAAAGAATTTTAAAGTTGGTGACTATGTCTTACTAGAAAATCACGAACGTAACAAAACAAAATTAGAACCCAAGTTTAAAGGCCCGTATTTAGTGGCTGAGCTGCTCGATGGTGACAGGTATGTGTTAAAAGCATTGAACTCCAATCGAACTTATAAGTACGCTCACGATCGCATACGATCTATGCCTGAGTGTTACGTTCCATTGGAGTTGAATGTCGGATTGAAAACGCCTATTAACAATGCAGTCAGGATGTCCTAGTAACGGCAATGGTGAGTTTAAAAAAATTATTTTCCGAAGCGCCTCGTGGCACTGGCCTTGGTGGCATCGCCTATGTGGCATCGCCTGTGTGGCATCGCCTGTGTGGCATCGCCTGTGTGGCATCGCCTGTGTGGCATCGCCTGTGTGGCAACGCCTGTGTGGCATCGCCTGTGTGGCATCGCCTGTGTGGCATCGCCTTTGTGGCTTCGCCTGTGTGGTAACGCCTGTATGGCATCGCCTTTGTGGCACTGGCCGTTTTGGCATTGCCATTGTGGTATTGGCCGTTGTGGCATCGCTTTTGTGGCATTGGCCTTTGTGGCGTTGGCCTATACAGCGCCAGTAATGTAGTAGTGGTGCTAATGTTGTTGATAGTGACTTGACGTGTAATAGGCACACAACAAGTGGTCAGTATGACCGAGCTAACTGTGTGGTCTACAATTGGTTTCTCCTTTGTCTACAGATGATGAAGAGGATGATGCACACGAGGACGTGTGATAATGCAGGACGGCCGTGACGGCGCGCGAGCGATTATTAAAATTCAATTAACCGTTATTTACGTTAAAATTGAGTTATTTAAAATTAATCGGAATTATTTGTTTTGTTGTCATAATTAAATTTGATATTTGATTAAGTTTCGTTCGGAAATCTTAATTTTGGAATTAGGGAGGGTAACACCGGATGGAGTTGTGACTGTCATGGCCGCGGACCGTGATTGCGGGAATTACCGTTGCGCGCGATGCACAGGCACAAAACCATTGGCTCTAATCCTAATATACTCTAGTAATCCTAGTTTATTTTAATTGTTAAAGTGTACGAATAATTAAAGTAGTGCCATAACTTTTATTGAGTGTAATTATTTTGAATCGATCGACTTTAATTATTTACAATATGGACGAAGGAAATAAGGACACAACGCCCCGGCCGCTCGACATTCCGTCATATATTTTATAAACATCATCTGTATGATTGCTTTTTATTAATTTGAATAAATCATCTTTTCTAAGTTTACCATCAAAAGGCACGTCAGGACGTCGTAGCCAATCTTGCATGACTAGCTTGGTAGAGGCCATAGACGGTTTTTTTCCTCTCGGACTGAATGGTAAGCTGCATTATCCATGATGATTACTGAATTTGATGGTATATTAGGCAAAAGTTTTTCACTAACCCACTTGCTAAAATTTAAGAAATTCATCGAGTCGTGATAATCACCTGTCTTGCACTTAGATTTGAATATTACTAGTGCGCCGTCTACAAATCCAGTTTGACCTCCACAATGAACAATGATCAAACGGTCTCCTTTTCCAATTTGAGCTAGCACGCCGTGTTCATCGTTCGATTGCCAGCATTTCAAAACGTTATGAGACGCATTCACATAAGTTTCATCCAGATATAAAATGTTTCTTCCTTCTTTACGATATTTTTTAATAGTATTTAGGTATTTCCACCTCCACGATGTTATATTTGGCTGTTCTATAAGCAGTTTTCTTTTAGATCCACATTTCTTGAATTGAAAACCGCAGTGTAATACATCCTCTTTTCTAAGAACATCATTCAAACTTTTCAAAGTGGGTACTTTTTTGGAAATTGTGTAAAACTGAGTGACTTTTCTTCTTACCACACCTTTTGTGAAATCATCTATTTCCACTTCTTTGTTTTTTTCGGTGAATTAAATCTTTCGTTGTCTTTTAATGTTTTCCCCTCCTTTACAATTCTAGCTACCGACTTTTCCGACAATCCAGTTACTTTTGCGACAGTTTTGTTTAAATGTATATCTTGTTCATATTCAACTGAGTTGGATCTAATTTTCTTTTTCTAAAATATTCGTATACGTTTAAAGCTATTTGCTTACACTGACTGTTGATTTTGTGTCCGAATATACTTCGACTCATCTTCAGACTTCAGACAGATAGTATTCTCGTGTGTAATTCTGTCAAAGCGTCCGCGTCTGTCAATAGATGCTATCGCTACCAGCGTAGCGAGCGTACTGAATTCTGACAAGAATTTGCCTGCCGCCCGCACCTCTCACAAACCCCGCTCTCGCCTCCCCCCGCGCCCCTGTGCCCCGCAGGCGAGGTCTCAATTTCGCGGTCTACCTATACCTCTGTTGTTGTTTTTTGTTTTGATGTTTGATGTTTTTTGTTTTTTTACTTTTAGAAAAAGTTGTAAAACAGACATAACTAATTACTGTATCAGAAATCATTATTTCAGATTATTTAAGGGCAAATCGTCTAAAAATTGACACTTAAATCGCAACAAAAAAATATCTTCCCTATACTAAGCCGCCATCAGCTGACATCAGTTTGTATGGAGAAGTGATTTTTTTTATTTATTTCAATGTTGGTACCACAGAAAAAAAATGTTGTATTTGAACACCAGAATCAGCTAGGAGTTTGTTTATGTTTTACAAATTAATGACCCTGTATATTTTGTTATTTTCTCAAAAACTGAAAATTCAGTTTCTATAAAAATTATGGGACCACCTCTGAAGTATGATCAACCAAACAAAAAAAGAATCATCAAAATCGATTCATCATTAGCGGAGTAATCATGTAACATAATACATACAAAAAAAACAACATGCAGTCGAATTAAAAAGTATTTTAATTTTTATGCTGTAAATTAAGTTACATTCTTTTTTCATCATCATCATCATCATTTCAGCCATAGGACGTCCACTGCTGAACATAGGCCTCCCCCATTGACTTCCAGATTGGCCGGTTGGAAGCGGCCTGCATCCAGCGTCTGCGACCTTTACCAGCATACAATACATAGTTTTTCTTGTGTAAATTTATATCTTCTTGTATTATTAAGAGGCCTATTACAAAAAAAACGCGCAGTCCAAGGTTTTTTGCGATCAAATTGTATATCTTCCGATGGTCGCCGTAAATAACAATTACTAGATAAAACTAGCTTGTATTCTCTTCTACAATAATGACAGAACGGTTTTTGGATAGCTTTTTTCTAAACTTAGTAAAACCTATTCTCCCGAAGCATGTTTAGGCAAAAGCTCATCGAGACCAGATTTGGAAGCTCTAATTATGAGATTCTGTTAAATATGAACCATCGAAAACAATACTATAAATAACACAATATCCTATACTTCAATAATGATAGAACACATTTTCTTTTCATGTAAAGAAAAAAAGTCCAAACCTATTCTAATTTTCTAACGAAAATGCGTCGAAACAAGTCAAAAGATATCCGAAGATCTACATCGTTTTAACGAAATGTATATTCCACAATAATTTTTAACATTTGCTTAAACTCTTTTAATAATTGTGTTTTTAAAATCGATAATTTTTTTTTGTTATGAATGAAATAAAACTACTACAAATTTCGCCGCGATGGCGATGGCCGCTCAGTACCTTATTTAAATGATTTTACGAAAAAGTCCTGCTAAGTATAACTGTCCTTAGGTTAAAATATTTTTTTTTATTTTACACTATGTAGAGGTATTAAATAAAACATCTTAACGAGCAATACGTAACTTTTATTAATATCTATTACTTTTGCCCTATTCTCGTGATAGATATTTCCCCTATAGACATTAAAATTGGACCTAGTTCTGCAGAAAGCAGCCAAGTGGCACTTTTTCGAAGATCGAGTTATTAACACAGGCATACTAAATTCGACATGCCGGATTTTTTGCAAAGACAGCCATGTCGATATCTCTTCTTGCGGCGGAGATATGAGTCGTCAAATGCAGCCATTCAACTAAAAATGTTTTGTAAAAAACAGTCATCATGGTGTAAAATGCACCCAATTTTGACACAAACTGCCTAACCGATATTGCATAAGTCAGCCTGCTATTTGGCTGTTTCGTACAAATTTCAAAATGCTAGAAGGTATCTGGGATCGAGTTTTGTAAAAACAGCCAGTGAACGTTGGCTGTTTTCTGTAAATTGTATATTTGTTACGAGTCCATACTTGGCTTTTTCCAATGTCAGCTAGGCTGTTTTTTTTAAATTTTAATGTTAAGAAATATACTATTTTATACGTAGTGCCGTAACCGCCGTACTCAGAAACAATACCTAATGAAACTTAACGTTTACATAAGAAAATTTTAATGACACTTACGCTTATACGAATAAGGTCGATTTTCAAACTTGTTAATTAATATTAGCGCGAGGTCCAACAAATAGTCTTTGGCTAGTTTTTCCTAGTTGGTCCTAGTTTATAATTATTTTGTTTAATAACAAACTTTTTATATTTTTTGCATTCACAATAATGCTAGTCTATTATATTAAGTTACAAAGATTTTTCAAGTAGTTTTTTTTTTTTGATAGAGTAACTTACTTTTATTTAAAAATGTAACTAAACTTAAATGCATGTTGTGTTTACCTTAAAAAGTTGTACACTTAGATGTCTAATTTTGATATTGTGTTATGATATTCATAGTGTATCAATTACTGGTAAACCAAATAAATAAAATAAAAAATAAAATTAAAAATATTAGCTTCAGACGTCTCTGAGCGTGGCCGTATAACTTTTACTTATTTAATCTACTTCTACTTGTTTACTTACGTCTTTAGATTCCTGTGATTTTCGCGACTACATTACTGTAAAATTATTGTTACTATTATACAATACTACAACAAAGCGCAGACGTCGAATGTCTTACGTTTGATATGCAAAAGACACTGCCTTTACCCCGAATTCAGACAAATATATTTTTTTACAAAAGACAGATCTGGCTCTATAACTTGGGTGTCTACAGTGCTAAAAACAACCAAATGGATCGAGGGTCAGGCTGGACGTGGCGCACAGGAAGTAGGATCATCTCTTCTGAAACACATAGATAAAATTGTCTCTGACACTGTAAAACATTTGATTCTTTGGTCAGATTCCTGCGGCGGTCAAAACAGGAATATCAAAATTACTCTCATGATGAAAGTAGTGCTTGAGATGAAACCCAACCTTCAATCTATTACTTTTAAGTATTTGATGCCAGGCCACAGTTACTTACCCAATGATAAGGACTTCGGTGACATTGAGAGAGCCTTAAAGTACAATCAAAGGATTTATACGCCTGACGACTATAATCAAATTATGGCTGTATGCAAAAAGAAAAACTCTTTTATAACTTCCCAAATGCAAAGTGACAATTTTTACTCCGTTGACACTCTCGAAAAGTTAATAATAAATCGGAAGAAAACTACAAGTAATAACAAAATTAATTGGCTGAAACAAGAGAATTAAAAGTAACAAAGACAGACCAATATCATATTTATAATCTTTGATCAAGCAGATTGTTACTGTTTGGATATTACGCGCAAAACATCTAAAAGACGTCAAGCCTGTACGAGTAATAATCCAGAAGAAGGTGTTTTTAAGAGTAAGCTATCTAAATTATGGCCCAGTGGAAAGCCAATCGCGGAGCCCAAATTACGTGATATAATATCTATATAAAACACTTGATTCCGGAGGATGCTAGACACTTCTATGATAATTTGACGAGTAGTAGTTCTGAAAATACAATAATTGATGATGACATTGACAGGCTTAACGCTGACGGATTTTAATTTGGAAGAGAAACAGTGAGAGCCGAAAAAAATTTACTGTATTGATTGGATTTTGTTTAATTTGTTAATTAATGTAGGAAGACAATAAACATTTTGTAATTTTTTAAAAATAAAGACTTAAAATAGGATTTTTTCGTTTTCTTACAAATCACAATTATTATTTTACATGAAATTATAAAGGTATGTAATTACTATTATGGTGTAAAACAGTAATACAACGTTTCTTTTAATTTTGTTGTCTGTCTTTTATATACTGTTATTCCATTTTTAATTAATGCAGAACACAGCCAACTCATGTGGCTGGTTTATTCTTTAATGTAATTTCGATGAAATAAGCTATTTTGCATAAAACAGCCACGTCAAAAACGCTATTATTGGTATTATGCCAAACGATACAAAATACTGGATAGGATATAAAAAACTGCTACACTTTTCCTAATAATTCTCAAATATAAAATAAACAGCAAAGTAATAAATAACAGAAGGGCAACATTTAACAGAAAAACGCTCATAACTCCGTTCGTACTTTTCCTCATATGGCTGCTTTCTGCAGAACTAGGTCCAATTATGAAAAATATAAATCTGATAATCTGGAACCACGAAGATGCGATATCATCTACATCATCATCATCATTATCATTTCAGCCATAGAAAGTCCACTGCTGAACACAGGCCTCCCCCAATGACCCAACTTCGGGGGGGATTGCCAATACTCGCCACGCTTGGCAGGCGGGTTGGCGAGCGTAGTTTTCATAAGATTTTGCACGCAGCAGCTGCTGCCCGGCTCGTGATACAGGAATTAGTCACCTCTTACGACACGCCTCCTGTTGGCATCATCATCTACATGAACTTACTTAACTATTTACTCTACTCAACTCTACGACCGTCTGGTCCAGTGTTTGCCGTTCGAATTTCAATAGGCACCTTTTCGACTATCCACCACCTGTCTCTATTATCCGATCAATGGCATCAAAGTATTATTTTTTCAAATATGACATACGCCGACTGAAACAGTGGGCCCACTCTTCTTTTAGGATCTCTTCCACGCCTTTTTCAAACGCAGCCACGGGATCTTCAGGGTTCATAAAATGAATTTCTCTTAGTCACAAGGTGCCAGGTCGGGACTGTAAGGAATCCTCATTACAGTGCTTGGGCGCTGACAACATTTTCTCTAAGACAACTGGTAAACAAAAACTAACATACCAATCTACAGGAACAATCCTTTTATTTTCTATATAAATTGTTGCGAAATGACCCATTCATCCAAAAAATTGGGCAATCATCTTTTTCCCTTGACTTCTGCCCTTCTTTACTTTTGTCGGCAAATCTTCGAAGGAAAACATCCATTGGTCAGATTGCCTTTTAATTTTGAGTTTATAACAATTTATATAGCTTTCATCCCCTGTGACAATATCATATACAGCATTCGAATCACCTTCGTCATTCTTTTTAAGCATTGAGCAGCACTAATCCAAACGACGGCGTTTTTAATCTTCTGTCAAATTATTAGGTAATAGGTATCCATCTAGTACAAGCTTTCTGACGCATAAATTTTAATGTTCAATTTATTTCAGAATTTTGGTATACACAGAGGTCTTAAAAATTGTTTTGGATCAGCTACATCTTATCTTACCTTATAAGTATGCAACATTATTTAACACAAGGTTCATGTAAGACTTTTTGAACTTGACTATTATCAATGCCTAAAGCTGCCTGAATCTGATAATATATCATATATATACATAATATATATAGATAAGATACACCTAAATATGTTTTTTTAAAGATAATAAATAATGCTTAGTAGACACTGCCGCAACATGTCTGCCGCAGCAGTGCCGTAGAGGTAGTCCAGCCACCTGGCAATTATAGCTAAGAAGGTAACTGTCGACCTAATTTGCTTCTTGGTGATTTCTCCAAACTTCTGGAACGAACAGTCAAAAAGCAGCTGGTTCAATTTATAGAAATATGCTGTAGTTTCTATTTAGAACTAACAAAGGCCTTCGATATAGTCTTCATCGACTAATATTACTCTTAGTCATTGAATTCCGTCAGTCGGCACTGGTTATGTGTTTTGGAAACCAGTGTGAGGGGATTTGTGCCCGATAAAAAAACTTTCAGACTTAGCTTTGGGGATCCGCAAGGAAGTGATTTTGGTCCCACCCTACTTACTGCGTATATTAACCACATTATGTCCATTCTGCTACAAAAACATGAATTTTTTTATTACGCCAATAGTATAGCAACAGTTTTTAGCGGCCAATCTGAAGATTAGGTCCATCACGCTACAATTTAGACTTGCTAGAAGGTTATAATAACTAGTTAAAGCACCATCACTTAACTTTTAATGGTGCAATGATCCCATTTCTGTTTACAAAACAGATGCTTCCTCTTTAACATCAAAGTTTACGGTGTACTGTGACAATCTTTGAATGATATTTCTGCGACTGCACAGGCTTCAGAACTGCAACTGCACCCAACTCGTAGGGGCAGAATTATTGAGATACTTGGGCGTTTTCATTGATGAAAATCTTAATTTTAGAAAATGTATTTATTAACATATCAACATCGAGATACATTATTAAAATTATTAAAATAAAAACCAAAATACAAAATATTTAGCAATCAGTTTTTAGTTTCCGAAACAATTCATTGTGGAATTCAGAAAACCTCTTTTAAAATCTCTAAGATCTTTGTGACTTTAAACAGTAGTGGATGTAGTTGTAGTAAAGGTATCTTGCCTCTGCATATTCTTACTTGAATTTTTACCAAATCTCAACAACTTATTAACTCCTAACAGCTTAAAAAACCCTTTCCTAAATTTAGATGACATCAAATTGTACAGGATAGGATTAATAGCCGAATGCAAAAAACACATTTCATAACAAAACCACACAAGTTCCTCTAAATTTAGACCATTTTTTCCTAATGACTTTTTTATTTCGTCCCACCCAAACATTTTCCCTAATAACTGTAACGCTACAAAAGGTAGATAACATACGAAGAAGGCTAGTATGACAGTCCCAAGCATAAGTATGACTTGCTTTCTGTATCTGATGATGTTGCTGGAGTTGTTTGTGTTATTGGTGTTCAATGTGGCGATAGCGGAGGCCTCCATGAGGTTTTTGGCAATGGCAATGTAGAGGACGAGTAAGACGACAAGAGGGACGAAAAAGAAGACGCCGTTGTTTATATAGTAGAAAAAAGTCAGCCAGAAGGTGTCAATTACGCTGACGTAAACGTAGATCTCGGAGCCATCTTCGTATTTTACGTTTAAGAATTCTTTCTCCGTTGAGACGAGCAAGAAACTGTAAAGAACAATAAAAGAGAATTGGATTTTGGTATTGGTAGCAAAAACATAACATTTTTACATTATGATGATGACACATAATTATTATAACAAAAACCAAAGATATAAAGTTAAGGACCAAGAAATAGAAACGAACAAAAATTATTTTTTGAAATTATTTGAATTTGTTCAACTTTACAAACGGCAATACTAAAAAGCTAATTAGAGCTAGTTCCAAGTTAAATCTACATCTATAAATATAAAACAAAGTAAGGTTAGTTACACCATTTATAAGTCAAGAACGGATGGGCCTATTTTTAGGATTTATGATTTTTTGGATTTGTCTTCGCCCCGAATAGCAGAATAACTAATAAAACAATGGAAATTTTACGAAAAAAATGTATAAAGGGGCGCTATAAAGTTTGCTGGGACAGCTAGTATATATTAGAACAAAGTTTTTAATATATTTTTTTTTATTTATTTGCTTGTCACATGGTAGATTACAGGTGTTATAACAATTAAAAGTACATTACACACATGACACCCCGTAGGAGCACCGCAAATTAAGCAACATAGGGCCTCTTAACAGTTAAATACACAATATAATATGTTACCCACACTTATCCTTTCATTTGTTAGCAAATTTGACTGCTGCAATTGCTACTTTTTTTTACTCTGCTTTGCTTTGCACTGAACCAGTTCCTTGAGGACAAGTCTCAAAGAACTCGTCCAGAGTGTAATAAGCTTTATCTAATAGATATGTTTTCAGACTGGTAGTAAATTTATAAACTTTTCTATGTCTTTAATACTATTTGGGATACAGTTATAAATTTTAATAGACATCCAATGTGGACCTGATCTGGAAGTTTGGAGATGTCTACCTAACGGAAGATTTAACTTATTTTCATATCTATTATTGCGCCTTACTTGTGTGTTTTGAGAATAAAGGTACATATGTTTTTTTACAAATTTACAAGATTCTAAAATGTATAAACATGTCACAGTAAGTATTTTTTCTTTAATAAAATATGGTTTGCAAGAAGTCATTTAATTTTGATCAATTTGACAAATATCTCATTTACATTTTTTTTTGTCGGGTAAAAGTTTTGTCGGTAAAAGTCGGGTTACACCATTTATAAGTCAAGAGCGGCTGGACCAATTTTTATGATAAATAAAAACCTATTTGGTAGATTTTTACAAGATTTATATTGAAAAAAATAAATGAAAGGATTTTGATTTTGAATTTTCATTTATTTTTGATGATTTTAAGACGACTTTTGTAGATGTAACCAGCCCTAAAAGGCTTAAATTACTCTAGAAAGTTCCATACCTGCTAAATAATGCAGCAAAGAACCAAACCAACACGCAAATTAGCGCAGCCCTGGTCTTCGTACAGACGTAGGCCGCTTTGAAAGGCTGGCAGATCACGTAGTACCTTTCAAAGCTGACAGCCATGATTGTGAAAACTGCCACGTTCCACGTCGCCTGCTCTAGAAACGGAGCAGCTAGACCTGCGGTTATAGGAAAAGCATTAAATAGGAAAATAAATATTTTAACCAATATGCGTTTCGAAATATATTACCTAACTAAATAAACTACAATTTTAGGAAAAAAACATAGTAACGGTCTATTCAATTTTTTTCAAACTTTGGTTTGTCGTGATTTCGTGAAGCCTAGACGGAAGCCTAATTACATCGCGCCAAAAATTTATAACAACCTCCCTGAATTAAATAATGTAATTAATTCATAATATTCAAACCAAAACTTTTTTTCTGTAACAAATCATTCATACGATACTATTCAATTGATGTATTTTTTACAATTTAAAAAATATTTTTATAAACTAATTATTGGTTTACCAACCTCTGATATTCGTTTCATTGCCTTATACTTATAATTTAAAGTCTGTCATTTTAAATTGTTTCTTTGATTTTTATCTCATTTTTGTATTTCATTTACCCTTTAAGTCATTTTTATGCCTTCAAGGTCAACCACAGCATTCACTTCAATTATTATTTTTTTAATAACATCAAATCCTGTGTATCACAAAGAAACGATTTTATTTGAGTGTTTAAAAAAACCCAGCTCAAAAAATTAATACTATACAATCAGATAAAATACCTGGCAAAAATATTTTATGTACCTTACAATGTCTAATAAAAGCTTTAATATTTTAATTAACATCGTCTCCAATTAGGTATGGTTATGTAAATATTATTTTTAATATTAGTTTGACGAGTGACCGGATTGCATGGAAGGGAAAGACATACTTCGCCTAACCCAGATGACCTGAAGAGCAGGCGAATGATGATGATGCAGTTTGTATTGTGTCGTGTAGCTGTCCTCATGAAAGAGGTCAACATTAAAACTACTAAAAACATTATTTTCCTGCATTGACCGACCGGGAATCGAACCCGGAACCTTAGAGATAGCGACACCAAGTCCGGTATGCTCGCCTCTCGGAGGTAAATTCTTAGGCTTGTACGTAGGTCACACTATAAGTTTAGCGTAACTTAAAAGAACAACATGTTATAACCAAAATATTATGTTTGTTGCTTTTCAGAATACTCTCCTATATATTTTAAACATTTTTTCGTGCGATTGAACCATTTTTTAAAACAGGAGGACCACAGATCTGAAGGCATGTTTTCTACGTGCTGATTGAACGCTATCACTGCCTCTTCGGAGTTGATAAAAGTAAAACCTTTGATTTTGGGGAAAATACAGAAATCACAGGGTGCTAGGTCGGGGCTATGCGATGGATAGGTGACGAGTTGTACTTTTTCGGAAGCTAAAAATGACTTTGTTTTGTTAGCCGTGTGTGAAGAAGCGTTATCATGATGTAGGAGAACGCGGCTTTTGGGTCGTCTTTCGCGAGCTTTCGCGAACACCCTGGGTAAACAAATGGTAGAATACCACTGTTCCAAGTTAATAATATAAAAATACAAATATACCTACATATATATAACAAAGTCGGGTTAGTTACACCATTTATAAGTGAAGAACGGTTGGACCGATTTTTATGATTTTTGTTTTGTTAAGCTTAAGCTCAATATAATAGATAAGCAGAATCAGGAATGAGGAGATTCGTAAACAAACAAAAGTTGCTGACATAGCCCAACGGATAAGCAAGCTGAAGTGGCAGTGGGCGGGGCACATAGCACGTAGAACTGACGGCCGATGGGGCAGAAAGGTTCTGGAATGGAGGCCACGTACCGGCAAGCGCAGCGTAGGACGTCCACCTGCAAGGTGGACAGACGACCTGGTAAAGGTTGCAGGAAGCCGCTGGACGCGGGCCGCTTTCAACCGGCCAATATGGAAGTCACTGGGGGAGACCTATGTTCAGCAGTGGACGTCATATGGCTAAAATGATGATGATGAAGCTTAAGCTAAAAAGCTTAGTTGTGTCCCCAGTACGGTTATCTAATACAACCAAGACAGCATTTTACCTTCGACTTTATCATCGCTTGCCATCACGCGAGATTAGTTAGCGAAGTAAAACACAAACTTTATCGCAAATTAGAACAAAACTTAATCAGGAATCAAAAGCGTTGATTAAATAGATTTTAATACAATAACACAGTTAAACAAACCTGTATTAGAATATAGGATATAAATAAAAACTAGAAAAAACATTATTAAAGGGGAAGCAAGTTACTGAAGGAAGACGCTGGATGCAGGCCGCTTCCGACCGGGAAATCTGGAAGTAAATGGGGGAGGCCTATGTTCAGCAGTAGACGTCCTATGGCTGAAACGATGATGATGATGATTAAGTTACTGAATTTATCGGCCAAATCAAATTCTAAGGTTACAAGGCCGCATAATTCAAAACGTCATGTATTTTAAACTAGTATTATAGGTACTTACACAGTTCTTTTCCCAGGAACCACGTTTCAATTTTAAAGTTGACTGCCAGTATTGAAACAGGCATACAAATCAGTAAAAATATCAAATCTGCAATACTTAAGTTCACCAAAAAAATATTCATTGAATTCCACATGTCCTTCGTCTTCAGAATCACTATCGGCACCATTACATTACCTATCACCCCCAAACACATTATCACTATATAATGCGATATGATCGCCGCCTTTGAGAAATACGGAGTTGTGGATTTTTCGGAATTGTTCGATAGTTCGTTCGTTAATTTATACCCAACATTCGTGAAATTCCATTCTTCAAAAGAAGTATTCTTAAATTCGAGATCGTACATTTCATTTTTCTGATAGCCGTTTTCGGTTGTGAAGGTGAATTGTCCGAGTATAAGTGCGCTCGTATTTGCCAGTGTATATGTAAAGTTGTAAGAAGTCATGGTAGGAAGCGTTCAGTTCATAGTTTAACGTCAACTGCAACTACGTCGCTGGCGGCCTGCAACAAGATATAATAGAGTTAGCGTTGTTAAAATGGTTTCTTAATCCCCGTATCTTGCTAATACCTACTTTGAATAAAGACAAAACATTTTAGTTCCATCTAGATTTATTACTTTAAAATAAATAGGCAGATAAATCGCCTGAATACAATGTCTGCTCCAGCCAGGGGCGTGCATTGGTTTCAGATGGGGGTAGGCTGTGAGTGAAAATTGAGTAAGTTTGCGTGAAACAGTAGGCGATCTCGCGGCAGCCTAACATTGGTTAAATTGCACAGAAACGATCTAAGTTGCGCGCTTTAGTAAGGAATAAGTACAGGTAGACGACAAAATGGTTACAGAATATTTATTGTTTATTGTTGAATACGTAATTAATAATTATGGTTAGCTGTCGGTTTTATATGAAGGTAGGCTCTGCATAATAGCCTATATGGAATTCACGCCCCTGGCTCCGGCAGACTATTTATGTACGTATTCTATATTTTCTAGTGTTTCATTACATACAACAATATCTAAGTAACGTCTTATTAATTATAATTGTTTATTCTCATCGGCTTTAGTAGAACTTGTCATAGGTATATTTAAATTTACAACCAAAGCGTAGTACAGCGTGGTACACTGTGTACACATACTTTATATTGAAACGAATAAAATATAACATTTGAAACAATAAAAACTTATTATAAAATACGTGGATAGAATCATTAATGTAACCTGTAAAAAAAAATACAGCAAGCAGCCAGAGCGTGCGTCCGAGGCACTGTAAGATGAAAATGTATTGCGCTCCATGAAACGAAATATAATAAGCGCCCGCGGCGCATTCTTAGAGCATATTTTAGTCTCACAGCACCCCGGACGCGGGCCTAGCTGCTTGCTAAATCAAGTCTGGATACAATAAAATCAAAGCCTAGAATGGTTAAAACATTAATACATAATTGAATAAATGTGGAGCAAACTCCAGTCATATGAATAAATGCGAACTAGCGAGCTATAGAAAGGTCGATGCTTGGGATTTCGTTAAGGGATAAAATCGGAAACGAGGTTATCCGGCAGAAGACCAAAGTTATGGACAGTTCTAAAACGTAGCAAGTTAAAGTGGGAGTGGGCCGGCCACATCTATCTTAGAACCAATGAAAAGTATAATAAACGGCTTCTCGAGTGAAGACCACGCCTTGTCAAACGTAGTGTAGAATGCGCCCCCCAGTTAGATGGACTGTCGACCATAGAAAAAGCGGGAGATCGTGCTCTTCTCTTTCGCGCTTTTTAGGGGGATACGATGATAATGATGATGATATAAATAAATTGCTACAAATGTAGTAACCAGACTTGCATCTAGATCTAAATCACAGTTTAAGCAAACCCCGACCAGGATCAGTACAAAGCGCTAGAAAGAAGAACTCTTGTCTAATTTTAAGGAAGTACTTCTATTACATTTAATGACAGTATTAAACTATGTACTAATACTATTTATTTTATATCATTAAAAAAGTTAATTTGTGCAATTAATAAAAACGGTTTTAGAGATATTCCATGAAATATTAGAAGAGTGAGAATTTAGTATTTAGAAATCAAAACAAGCTTACCATTGACGACACTCAAAGTATTGTGCCAGTACGCCGGACCATAAAAATATCTTTATTAGCATTATTCTAGACAAAACAAAAATACTAACAAAAATCTCAGTTCACCTTGACATTTATTTTAAAACGTAAACAGGTTTACATATTGTGACCTATGCCATAATTTACTTAGTCAATATAAACGTACTTATATTCCAATAGGTAGTTAAGTTCTCTTAAACCTTACGTGGTACTCACACCTTAAACCAATTAAATATGTCGGCCAATGCTTTGTATATCTCACACATGTTTACGTAAATAAAAATTATCTTATCTTATCTTATCTTATCTTAAGAGACTAAAGAAAACTTAGGGTCACACAGCGTGCTATGGAAAGGGCTATACTCAGTGTCTCCTTGCAAGATCAAATCAGAAATGAGGAGATCCGTAAAGAAACAAAAGTTGATGTCATAGCCCTACAGATTAGCAAGATGAATGGCAGTAGTAGGTGGAATACACAGCAAGTAAGACTGACGGCCGAAGGGGCAGAAAGGTTCTAGAATGGAGACCACGTATCGGCAACCGCAGCGTAGGACGTCTACCCACAAGTTGGACAGACGACCTGGTAAAGGTTGCAGGAAGACCCTGGATGCAGGCAACTTCCAACCGGCACATCTGGAAGTCAATGGGGACGTCCTATGGCTGAAATGATGAAACAGACTTGAAACTTTTATTAAAATTTATTTTCTGTCATTGTAAAGCCTAGCGTCAACATACAACTAGCAGACGCAAAGAATAGAGTCGCATTTATCTCGTATGTGAGCATCATAGAATAGACGAATCAATTTGTCAAAGACAGTTCCATGAATGGTGGAAGGTTGTATGAAAGGTATACTTTTAATTTAATTTATGAAAATATTTTTTTAGCATGATTAACAAAAACTAGTTAAAATAGTTGGAGACATTTAAAATGCCTCTGTTTTGCAAAATTTTAGTTATAAAGAGAAAAAGGTTTAAAAAGTTTGTATAGAAAATAATGCGGATGTAGTCGCGGTTAAATCGCCAGTAACACAGAATAGTAGTTTTTGAGTTATCTGTCTAATAAACCTAGGCGTAACTGAAATGTTTTGGATTCACACAAAAGTTTTAACAAATACACGGGGCAATACAAACGGTTTTTATTTAAGGCTTAATATGGATATGAAATGAACGGGCTTGACTTGTAGAATACTGATCTTTATGAAAAAACCCAAACATAAGACGGCTGCCACCATAAAATGGCGAATTATGACTTGTAGAATACAGGAGACGTATTTTTGAAGCATTATAAATGAATCTCGAATTCGAACACGAAAACAATTCGTATATTCAAATTCATTTCTATTGCTCACGATTTTACGCATTTTTGAATTACTCGTAACTATTTTCGTTTTACGCAGAAAATATTAGGAAACGGAATGCAAAAACTCATTGATTTTGAAAACCGGTAGTGAATTGCTTAAAACGGAACGTAAATAAAAAGTTATTACGTCACATATCCTGTCAAACATATGTTTACTTGTCAATGTCATTATTTTTGAATTTCTACTAGTAGAAAAAGAAAAACGAATGGTCGTTGCAGAATTTATTCATGGAATGAATTTTCAAAAATAGTGATTTTAGCACTTCGCATGCGAATCCAGCGATTTCGTGTTCGGATTGGAATTCGCATGATTAAAAAATACGTCTCCAGGAGACGTATTTTCGAAGCATTAGAAATGAATCTCAAATTCAAACACGAAAACAATTCGTGTATGAAAGTAGTCTCTATTGCTTCCGATTTTACGCATTTTTGAATTACTCGAAATAGGTGTTGCTATTAAATTGAAATCTTGTAACTATTTTTGTTTCACGCAGAAAATATTATAAACCATAAAGCAAAAGCTCATTAACGAACGTAAATAAAAAGTTATTATGTCAAATTTCTGTCAAACATATGTTTACTTGTCAATGTCAGTAGAAATCGAAAAACGAGTGGGTAGGACCACTCGTTGCAGAATTCACAGATTTTTTTCTCAAAAATAGTGAGTTTTGGAATTTGCATGCGAATCTTGCGATTTCGTATTCGGATTGGAATTCGCATGATTCAAAAATACGTCCCCTGAACTCTATTTAAAACCCAAACACGGCTGGTTGTTGGCATGGCTGCCACTACAAAATGGCGGATTACATTTCTTTTCATAGCCCTTAATATAGGTACGAAGTGAAAGGGCTTGACAAATAGTTACACAGTACGCTTCAAGATCAAATCCTTATCCGAAATGGCATTCGAAACAAAATAACGGATCATAGAGTTTAGACAGTTAGTTTATTAAAACTGAAATAAGTATAGATATCTAATCAAAACAAATGAATTTGTTTACTTGTAATCATGGTTATAGCATGAATTGTAAACCCAAGTCAAGATTTTGTTGCCTTTAATTTTGTCTTGGTCTTCTACTATCCACAAAAGTTCGGCTTGTTTGTGTCTTGTATTTTACCCTCCCCTTTTGTTGATCAATTGAATTGAAGTTTGGTACATATTGTTGTAAATCCAAGAAGGCCTTCATCCAAATTCACTGATTTTATATAATATTTTTCAAGACCCTCGATTTTGATTTTATTTTAATTTAATTAATGCTCAATATTACTAAGGAGAGTGATGGGATAACTAATATCTGCCCCCTGCCCCTACCATGACCACCAAAACACAATATCTTAAAGCGGTACCAACTCTAAAAATATAATATATATAGCTGCCATGTTGAATCACCAAGCCCGGTGACGTCACATGTCATGATGGCTGTTTCGATAAAAACTCAACATGGCGACTTTAACCATCATATTTTTTTTTAAAATCAGTTGGTGTCAATATATCGCTTTATCATACATTGTGTTGATGGTCATGCCAGGGGAGCTGGTAGCATTATTAATATTAAGTCCTTACATATGAAATTGCCGATATACTGGCAACTTTAACATCAAATATCTTGCGTTTGATTAGGAATTCCAAATTAAAATTTATTTCGAAATAAAGCCAGAAAAATATTGTTTTAATATTTCGTATTTTATTTGTTTTCACATCATTTGTTGGAGCTAGCTAACAACAACTATGGACAAATTTAAAATTCGCGGTATTTACGAATACGAGTGCCACCGTGGCACCAGTGCTGCAGAAAAGACTCGAAGAATTAACGACGTGTATGGACCAGGCACCGTTAACGAACGAGCGGTGCGTTTTTGGTTTCAACGTTTCCGTTTCATCTCTCATACTCAAGTGAATAACAAAGAATCAAAGGTGGTAGTGAAAGCGGATCTATCTCTAACCACTTCTGAATTAGCAGCAGCCTTCGGCGTGAGTGACAAAACGATACTTAACCATTTGCGCCAAATCGGAATAGTAAAAAAACTCGAAAAGTGGGTACCGCACGAATTGACTGAAGCAGACCAACAGATACGCGTCGCTTGCTCCGTTTCTTTGCTCAATCGTCACAATAATGAGGGGATTTTGAACCGTAACGGGACTTGAGATGAGAAATGGATCCTGTACCGGAAGTGACCATCACAATGGCCTAATCCTGAAGAACCGGCAAAAACTTGCCATAAGTGAAAACTGACCAAAAAGACGATTCTGGTTAATGTTTGGTGGACCAGTGCTGGTGTTATCCACTACGGCTTCTTGAGATTAGGCCAGACGATTACTGAAACAATGATGGAAAAGCTCGCCATTAAATAACTGAGACTGATGAATTGCTCTAGCCTACTCTTCCTTCAGGATAACGCTAGACCACACACTGCACATCAAACGGTCCTTTAGAGGAGCTGCGACTGGAACCTTTGCGTCACCTATCGTACTCTCCAGATCTAGACCCAACCGATTACCATTTTTTTCAAAATTTAGATAACTTTTCCAATAAAAATAATTCAAATCTGATGAGGCTGTCAAAACCACCTTTAAACAGTTCATAGACTCACGCTCCCAGGATTATTTTTGCAAAGGGATCAATGTACTGCCTATAAAATGGCGAAAGTATATCGGTAACAACGCGGATACTTCGATTGATTAAATAATAATTTCAGTAAAAAAAGTTGTTTTGGCAATTTTATATTTAAGGACCTAATACTTTTTTAACTTTTAGAACTTTATCGGCATCATTTAATGTTTGTGTTTATATAACAATGTTTAATTTTAAAATCTTTTTAACTCATTTTATTTAATTAGGTTTTAAAATGAACAAGAACAAAACTAAGGTAACATAAATGTCAGTGCGCCACTCGTACAGACGACTGGTCAACCTACCCAAAAAGTTAAAGGTCATTGAGCCGATTTTCTACTCCAGTCCAAGACATAGAGATCAATATCAATTGAGAAAATTTGACGTTTTGTAGTAGGTTGACGTGCTGTTGTCTGCAGAGATGTACAAAATGGTTTTAAAAAAGCATTTAAATACAAAATGCAAAATACTTTTCAGATTTACTATTTCAAATGCAAAATACCAAATAGTTTTGCGTTTTGTATTTCAAATGCTAAATGCTAAATCGGTAATTTCAAAATTGAATGAAATAAATACCTTTTGACCAAATCGAATGATATTTTTATTTATTTTAGATATTTATCATGAGAAATAGAATAGAAATACAATGCCGAGCCAAATGGCACTATAAGTCATATTTACCAGTACGCGTATCAATAAATTCTCTTATGTTATTAATAATGATAATGCTCACTTAAAATAATGTAAAACCTAGACTAACGAAAAGATAGCCATGGCTTCATTTTGTGAATTGTGTAGCCATTTATTTCGGTTGATTGTGCATCTAGTTCTTATATTTATTTTACAATTGGACTGGTATTGTTAAAAAGTAGAGATGCGCCGAGTAGCACTTTTGCCGAGTAACGAGTACCGAGTTATACTCGGTAAAATTTTTTTCTAACCGAGTACTCGGCGAGTATCTCGGTTCAATCAAATTCTTGTTTCGGGCGCGTAAACAAATACAAGATTGTATGTAGGAGGTGAGTTACGTACTCTACCAGTACGAATACCGCTGTCCCCGGGCGCCTAACTAGAGCACACAAGATATTGCAAGATCACGGAAAACGCTGACACAGCGCTCGAGCGCCGCTAACGTGACCGAGCCGCCGGACAGCATGCCACCGCCACCATCCTCACTTCGTATCTAACATCGATCGAGTCAATTAGTATTAGAAACTAGTTTTATTGTAATTGTAATTTTAATTAAATTAGATATTAAGTAATTTCGTTTTTTTTTTTCGATCCTCCGGCTGTCGCTTCGTAATTGGTGTGTAGTACCAGGAGACGTATTTTTGAAGCATTAGAAATGAATCTCAAATACGAACACGAAAACAATTCGTGTATGAAATTCATTTCTATTGCTCACGATTTTACGCATTTTTGAATCACTAATATATTAGGTGTTACTAATATATTGAAATCAATTTTTGTTTCACGCAAAACCTATTATAAACCATAAAGCAAAAACTCATTAACGAACGTAAATAAAAAGTTAGTATGTCAAATTTCTGTCAAACATACGTTAACTTGTCAATGGAATTCTTCCGTACTTTCTACTAGTAGAAAACAAAAACGAGTGGTCGTTGCAGAATTCACGGAATGAATTTTCAAAAATAGTGATTTTAGGAATTCGCATGCGAATCTTGCAATTTCGTATTCGGATTGGAATTAGCATGATTCAAAAATACGTCTCCTGGTAATTGTTGACATGATTTCACGTAAAAGATGACGAATTTGGCCATTTTACGACGAGATTGAAGAAGATAAGCCAAAGTGAAATGTACCTTATGCAATTCTTTGATTTCACATAGTGGTGTTGGTCAAAAGGCTTTTACGACGGCAATGTTAAACCATGTTAAAATAATACACACAAAATAATAATACTGTTGTTGCAATTATATCTACTAAAATATATTGTTTTAAATAAACTGAGTATTCTCGGCATTAAAACCGAGTTATTCGGCCTTATACGAGTATTAAAAACCCGCCGAGTACTCCGAGTACCGAGTAGTAACCGAGTACTCAGCCCATCTCTATTAAAAAGTAAAAAAAATAAACATACATTTTTATTTATTACACTTTTTAACAATACCACTTTACCAGCACTAAATCCTTGAAATCGAATGGTCGGCGTCTAGGGCGTTGCGTTTTTATAGCCATAGATAATGTTCGTCGTTTTCGTTTGACATTGACACTATACTCAAATATAAGGCGCATATGTCAGTTAGAAGACGCGCACTCTGACCAAAGAAGAAAAAAGGGCACGATGGCTAGCAGGCACCTCTATCGGTCAAATTCGTTAATACAAGCGTCATTTGTTCATTTCATTTTGTTTGACTGGTAATGTTGGCTAAACTTAATCACAAAGTATTTTGCATTTTGAAATGGATATAAAAATGCAAAATACATCTCAAAAGGTATTTTAAATAAAATACAAAATGCTTTTTACTAAAAGGCATTTAAATGCAAAATACAAAATAGGTATTTTGAATTTTAAATAGAAGTATTTCAAATAAATCGCATCTCTGGTTGTCTGTACCAGTAATTATTAGGAATTATACCTTTGACTTCGACCTAAAACAGACGATCCGTTTAAGTAGGTTCAACTTCGACAATGAGGTATCACGACGAATCCAAATTCGTTTAAGGGTGATTTTCCCAGCACCAAATCGTAAACGGCATGGCTGAAACTGCTAGTGCAGGATGGCACTTTTAACTTGTAATATTTTTTTTTAGATGAAAAGTGTTGTCTCCTACAGCAGCTTACAAATATTTTTCCATTATGATTGTCGCTAATAAGGAAAAAAAAAACATAAACACCTAAGTTTTTCATACCGGTGAAGCGGCACAATTTGTTTTTCAGTATACTTTTAATCATATAATACAAACAGTTGATATTTTAGGGATTTCCTTTTTTTATTTAAATCCTAAATAGTGGCAGTACTTTATTGCGGAAACTTCATTACAAAATCTGTTGTATTTAATGAATGGTAAGTACAAATTCACGTGTCCAAATTAGATTTTTCACCGCGGTGAATTTTCGTTGTACGCGAATATCTAGGCATCGAACAACACTAGCTTCTCGCTACTGCGCAGTAAACTTGCGCACCAGGGACGCCTAAGCGCTTGATGTGAGAGGACGCGTGCTGCTTGTCTGGTGTTCCCACCAAAAACGTAAGTAGTGGGTTCCGGTGACTTGGGACCGCTTTTTCTTTCATTCACGTGAGTGGATAAAAGTTGTGATCCAATGATCCGATATGTCTATTAAATATATGTACTTTTACTTAATGTCGCCCGATCAAGTAGGTAGTATCAATTTATTTCTATTATAAATACTGTCCTTGTAGTGTTAACTTCTGTTGGCTGTTTTTCATGACGGTGATCTCATTCCGGTGAATTCGGTGACCTAAATTGACCACCGAAATGAGAAAAAATATCATTTCGGTGAGAAGTTGTTCATTTCGATGATTTTTATCATCATCTCGGTGTTTTTTTTTTTCATTCCGGTGACAAATTATTTCACTTCGGTGAAAAACAGACCATAATTTCTTTTGTTACATTTTAGTTGCACAAGGAATATATGTATTTGTTTTGGGGACTAAAATGTAGCTACTAGTTAAAAGAATAACCTCTAGTTGTTGCTCGCGTGGGCAATAGGCTATTTGACTAAATTATGATAATTAGTCCACTTTAAACGTAATTCAAAAATATTGAACACGTGCTTTTTTAGGTTCCGTACCAAAATGGTACGAAAGGAACCCTTATACTTTCGCCATGTCCGTCTGTCAGTCCACGGCCTAGCACAGATACTGTTTGTACTAGGAAGATGTAATTTTGCACGAGTATAAACATTAAACACGCCGACAGAATGGTACAATAATATCTTGAAAACAAAAATTCTAGGGTATCTCCCCTACACGTAAAGAAGGGATGAATTAATTATTTTTAGTCTACCCCATCATTTGGGGTATCGTTGGATGGGTCTTTCAAATATATTGCGAGGTTGTCAAGGCCATTTTTCGATTCAGTGATCGGTTTCCGAAATATTAACCTTTGTTGTTTAAATTCCGAAATATTTTTGCTAGAGTCGTGTCCAAAAGATAGATTTTTGTGCTACCTGATTTATTAATGACTAAGTGTAATAATAAGATTTTGTGAAAACAACTAACAAGAGATTACGTTTGTTTAATTGTTACATTATAAATTAGTATCTTTGTGTTATCAAAACTAATAACTAAAATCTTTTAAAATAAGAATCTGAAAAAGTTGTAAAGATATACAGGATGTCGCAGAAACAATGGATAAACCTTTAACTGTCGATAGGTTTCGTCAAGACCTCTCTAATCTCAAATTTTGACTTTAGTAAAAATATCTCGGTTTTCAAGATAATTGAGTTAGTTTATTTTTAAAATGCCACTTTCGGTTGGTTTTTAATGTGCCATTTTTACAAATACGGACTTTTTTTAATTCAGTTTTTTTTTATTTCTAAAATAATAGTTTAGCTATCAATAACAATGGTTAAAATTGAGCTAGCTAATCACGAAGTGCTTCAAAAAAACAATGTTCCAAAAAAAAAAAAATTATTTTTCCTCATGTTTGGTCAACTACCATGTTAAAAAAATGTATGGCGTTCATCGTGCCTATTATCTTAAAAAATTGCTTAGTTATTCTATTTTCCGAAAAAGTATAATAAACTTATGTTTTCTGTATCTCTTAAACTTTATGACTGGTTTTTATTAATTTTTTATTAAAATTACAATAAATGTTCGAATTGGCGTCCTTGCGCTCTGATACACGCCCTGCATCTTTTTATAAAATAATGTTTGATGCCAGACGTTTTTATGTATGCAGCTGCATTTTGTATGCGAGTCCGCAACTCTGTTATTGAGGATACTGGTCTCGCGTAGACAAGGTCTTTCAGACATCCCCAATAAAAAAAAATCAAGGGATTTAGATCCGGCGATCTGGGCGGCCATAAAATAGGGCCGAGCCGGCCTATCCACCTCTGTGCGTAGTGTTGATTCAAATAATTTCTTACTACTATTGCGTAGTGAGCTGGGCACCCATCATTTTTAAGCCACATTCTCCGCCTCACTTCTAAACTGATATCTCCTAGCATGCCGGGTAAATCATTTTGTAAAAAATTAAGGTAAATTTCACTATTCAGTGTAGCTGGATGTTCATATAGCCCGATCACCTGTCCGCCAATAATCCCAGTCCACAAGTTAACTTTAAATTGAACTTGGGACCGATCTTCCCTCATCAAATGTGGGTTTTCTACTTGCTAGCTATGTAGATTGTGGATGTTGAGATATCCATCTTTCCGGCATGAGGATTCATCCGTTCACAACATTTTATTGAAAAATTGCGGGTCCTCCCTTATTTTATTTAACATGATTCTGCAGAATGCAATCCTGCGCGGATAGTCAGCAGGCTGTAGAGTTTGGACCCTTTGAACATGGAAAGGGTGCAACCTGTATATTTTTATGGTTGATTATTACAATATATTTTTGTTGTTTTATTCTCACACGTTCCTAAATGAATTTAAGTTTAAATTAGTTAATATCCATGTATGGTACATTTTAATTAATACTTTCAATACCATTATAGTATAGTCAGAAAAGGATAACCTGTACTGTATGATAGCACTCTTCAAAACGTAGGTAAGTAATTATGGAACTTGGATAGCAGCATTTTAGGTGCGTTGCGTGGTAACAGTTTAGTTTTTTTCGGTGACTGCATAAGTAATTTCATTGCGGTGACTCGCGTTTTTAATTTCGGTGATGAGAAGTTTCATTTCGGTGAACTATTCTTTAATTTCGGTGACACCAAAATTTCAAAGTACTATATCTCCTAAGTATATGAACTCAATTTGATGTCGTGTAAAGATTAATCATAACAATATCATAAATAACAATACTACATGGTTTTATTTCAAAAAAAGTTATAAATAAAAAAGTTCACCGTAATGACAAAAAAAATGGACTTGTTGAAATTGACCCTTAACAGCATTTGGGAAACTATCCAATATTTCCAGAGCGTAAAGATTTATTGTCTTTGAGCATGGCAGTGAGTGTTGCCAGTGATGACTTTCGGCACTAAGATGTAGTCTTTGACAGCCTCTTAAACAAGCTGACCCTTGCGTGGATAAAGTGCTATGAAGTGATCTATGCTAGGCTAGGTTTCTTACTAAGATTTAAATAATTCTTACCAACATAGACATCCGTAGAAGAATAAAAATCACTGGCATAGTTTATGCAATGGGCAGGCCACATTGCTCGCAGAACAACCACAGGGAAGGAAAGGCTCTCGAGTGGCGACAACGAACCGAAAGACGCAGCGTGGTCAGGCCTCTTACTCGGTGCTCTGAAGATCAAGTCAAGGTTATGAGGAGTCGCTTGTAAACAGACCAACCCTCCTACCATGGCCGGATCGTGAATTTGTGGGGCCCTGGGCTGAAACTACTTGGGGGCCTATCTTAGTACTCAACTAATAGCCATGCCAAAAAACTGTTTCTATAATGATATATTATTCTTATACATATATTTTTTATTGCACAAAAAACATAAATATTACTTAAATCTACGCAAGTATTAGTTGTACAAAGGCGACCTTATTGCTGTGTAGCAATCTCTTCCAGGTAACCTTTGGGTGAGAGAGAAACCGAAATAGAGATGTACATTGTATAAAAGAAAATAAAAAACAACATAATAATTTTATTTATTTATTATGCATTTATTCTTAAAAGAAATTATAATTTATAAATTAACCTTTCTACATTTTTGTGCTGCAAATTCTTTTATTTGGTCATCACATTGCAAGTCTTTTGTTAAATCACAATTTATAGACAGAAGTGATAAATGGTTTAGTCGAGAGTTCGCCATTGTTGTCCTATATTTATTTTCTATATAGGACATCTTTGAGAAGGAGCGTTCTGCTTCACAGCTAGTTACTGGTAAAGTTAAAAAAATCTTTAAAATGGTATAGCAATTAGGGAACACGTCAATTAGTTTATTTTCATACATGATCTTAAAAATATCACTGCAAGAGTTGTAAGACTCTGGCTTAGATTGGAGTAAGTATGATTTTAATTGAATGCACTCATTCACTAAATGCTCGTCTACGTCATCTGGATAGTAATCAATAATATGACGTGCACTTTCCAAATCTATGTTTTTGATATTTTTGTCTTGCAAATCCATTAAAAATTTAAATTTTTTGCTACATGTCTCATAGACTTGGCTCCTTTTATTTAAGTCCATAATTAGCTAATCCAACGCAACATTTAACGTGTCCCTTTTAAATCTTTCTGCGCCGTTTACTAAGAATTCACCTGTATACCTATCTGAAAATTTTGGAGTAATGCGCCTCTCCTCTTGTAGTCTATTCCCACACTAGCACTTAATTTTTTAGCTTTCTCTTCGTATTCCTTTAGCTTCTGATCTGATTGGTGTCGTAAGTTGTTCACAAAGTCTTTTAATGACATAATTAACTTGTTGCCTTCACAAATGTCTAAACCGGGGCTCTGTATTTTTTTATTGACTAAATTAAATCTCTCCAAAACTTTTTACCAAAAGATAATCAAAATTGCAGTCTCGAGTTTCGCCATTTTCATGTATAAATTTCGTGCTTCTTTCCGGAAATCAACTTTCTCCACCTCACTTTCGCTAAAACTTTTTAAAATTTTCATGATGTTATCATAACTATTTTTTAACGCTTTGACAGCATCATAGTGGCAAGACCATCTGGTCTGGCTTAAACTTTTTAACGTGAATTTTAATTTTATTTCACGATCCAACAGTTCCCACCTATGGGTCGAAGCAGAAAAGAAAACGTATATTTGTTGCACTACTCCAAAAAAGTTTACAATTTCGGTTGCAACCTTAACAGATTCTACGCCAACTAGGTTGAGGGAATGCGCAGCACATGGCACATAATCCGCGGTGATATTTTTTTGTTTTAGTAGTGCTTGTACACCATTGTAGTGACCCGCCATATTGGCAGCGTTGTCATAAGATTGCCCTCTACAATTACTCAGTAGTAATCCATTTGTTTCTATAAAGTCTTGTAAGAATTAAATAAATGTAAAGCAGTATGACTACTAATTTTAATGAAGGCTACACATCTTTCATATACTTTCCCCCGAAAACAGTATCGTAATACAATAGCAAGTTGATCATTGTGAGACAGATCTGGTGTAGAATCCATCACAGTTGAATAATACTATGTGTTGTCGTTTTTTATTTGAGTTATAATTTGTTTAAGTAGCTATTGGCTCATAATCTCAATTATTTCTTCATATTCTGTTTTTGATAAGTACGATATTATCGCTTTTGGTCGCAGCTCACGTTGTTCAATGTGTTCACGAATGAATGGATCAAACTCTGCCAATAGTTCCATAGCCCCCATAAAATTACCATTATGTGGAGAACCAAATACTTCTTCGGAACCTCTAAATGCTAAGCCCCTTATACTCAAAAATTTTACCACTGCAATTACCCGTTTTAGAACATTGTGATAATATTCTTTTTCTTTTCTTAATTGCTCCTGAAGCTGCTTGTCTAAAACAGACTTATTTTCTTTACGTGTTAACCACACTAACATTGATTTCTTATGTTCATCAGAATTTTCGTGAGTTTCTAAACAAGTTCCTATGTTGTTCAGTCGTCAAAAATAATTTTGTGGGTTTCAGTTTTTAGTGGTGAGAGTAATAAGCTGTAGGTAGTTGACTGTTTTAAAGCTTTATTGCAATAGAACGTTACATACAAAATCATGACGTGTATGACTGTCGCGCGATCAAAATTAGCCAATAAGATCGCTGCTCCATGACGTGATATTTTGCGTTTCGTTTAACAGAAGATCGTATTACTGCTGTAACATCCCGCCGGCCTTGAAAGCTTCAGCTTCAAAGGTGTCTTCGTCAAACAACGGGCAGATCTTAGTGAAGGCACGGCGCACAACTCCAGATGCTGTTCGTATATCCGCTACTCGGGAAACACCGTCCTTGCCTGGCATGGTGGTGATTATTCGACCCAGGCTCCATTTCAAGGGCGGAGAATTATCTTCTTTTAGGACAACGAGGGAAACAGTGACTTGACGTGGTTGTGCACTAATAGCCTACTATTGTTGTATCGATTGACAAGCAGTTCCCACGCAATTTGATAGTTATCGCTTGAGAATTCTAATGAGTCTATGACCAACGCAGCACCTCCCTTCAGCGAAGATTTAAGATAATGAAACTTCTGGATGCTACTTATATCTTTGGAATTATGTACGAGAGACATAAAAGTATCCCTGAATTCTAGCCAGTGCTCATACGAACCGTCAAAGTTAGGCATACTAATGGTAGGTAACTTTACAGATTTTAGGTTATAACTATTAATAATAGAGCTGCCAGATGCGATAGATGACTCACTTTTAGAAATCATGCATTCGGCCTTAGCTAACACAGTGTAATATGAATCTTCAAACAATTCTCTTTGATTCAATTGTTCGTCGAGATCATTATCGAGAACTGCTTCCTCTAATTTTGTTTGTATGCAATTAAGCTCACTGAACATACAAGTAGCACCTTGCATGCGTAGTTTCAGGTCCATTAGATTCTGATTAGGTAAAATATCTACACCATCGAGGGACTTTAAATAACTAGTGAATCTAGTAAGGCGCGCTTTGATAATACCTCTTTTTTTAACTAGATCTCGAATCAATTTAATGTCACAATCACTATTGTACCTATAGGGTGATTTGTCACGAGATGTTGAGGCACCTGCGACGTCACTGGTCTCCGATACGCTCATCTTGGTAACAAATGAAAGAGGAGTACTCACGTTTGAATCTAAAGCGTAGAAATAGTTGGTGCTTGCGGCTGCAACTTATTGATATGAAGGGAACAAATGGGTAACTCACACTGCACCACTGTACTGAAATTAGGAAAAGCACAAATATCAACGTACAACAATGTTGAGATGGGCTAGGAATAGGAAGGGTGGCTGGCCGTACCGGCATCGGTACGGCCAGCCAGCAATATGAGTTGATGCGGCAGCTAGCTTCTAGTCGATCAATTCCTGGCTGATGCGTATTATTCTCCAGTAGTTCTTGTAGAATTTAGATCGCTGATTCTGGTAATCCGGCTCGAAGGACCATGTTCAGTCGTCGAAAATAATTTTGTGGTTTTCAGTTTTTAGTGGTGAGAGTAATAAGCTGTAGGTAGTTGACTGTTTTAAAGCTTTATTGCAATAGAACGTTACATACAAAATCATGACGTGTATGACTGTCGCGCGATCAAAATTAGCCAATAAGATCGCTGCTCCATGACGTGATATTTTGCAATTCGTTTAACAGAAGATCGTATTACTGCTGTAACATATGTGTTTCCAATCAGAAAATCCGGTCGTGTATTGAGAAGAGGTTTTAGAAAAAAGTTTGCAAGGCAAACAAAAAACAGCACCAACACTAGTTGAATATGTTAGCCAAGATCTTTCCAGTGATTGAGCATTTTTTATTTTTTTTGTGAAATGGCTATTTGAAAATGCTCTGTTTTGTTCCTTGTACTTCTTTAAAGAAGCTGAATATATATTTTTCGGGTCTTTATTTTGAAAGTCAGTCATTTCATGCAAGAGGATGTCATTAATAAAATCATTACTTAGCAATTCTGGCCACAAGGCCACGTCAACATATTTCTCAAATTCAAAATTAATATTCTGTAAATTTCTTTCCGTCTCGGTGTTACCACTCTGTCGCGGAACACCAATATCGTTTTCCGTTTGATCAGAGGATTGCTGGACTTGCTGATAGTCAATACTTTGCAGATTTTCATCATTTGTCTTTGTTTCATGGTATTGCAATTTGCTACTCCCTTCAAATAGATTCTCTTCAGATTCGATCCCTCCCTTGTCGCTTGTTGATGAATTTTCAGCGACTTCATCCTCGTTTTTATGTTTTGATTTGAAAAAAGTCCCAATTTTTGCACATTTATTGTTTTCCTTTTCACGATCTAGCTGCAATTTGCGTTTCTCAGCTCCACTTTTATACTTTCGACCAGACATTATTGTAAATTAAGACCTTTGGTTTTTTACTGAAAATAAACAATGAACGAACTTGATAGTTTTCTGATAAATAAACATGTAACGATCACATCATTTGAATACGTGAATACTTTGTAATGAGCAGAGGTCGGACGAACTTCCGACCTCTGCTCATTACAAAGTATTCACGTATTCGGAAGGATGAGAGAACGAAATGAGCAGAGAGAGAAGGGATGAGATGAGAGAACGAAAAGAAAGAGGGAAGTCTTTCATGTTTTATACATTAGGATGCAATGTCACTTCAGAAAATTAACAAAAATACATAGGTACATTTTTGTTCAGTCAGCGTAAAAAAAACAAAATCAACTAACGTACCTAACTTGACGTTTTGGTTAAGCTATCAAAATCAATATACATTTTGCCAACGAGTAATAGGAATAAATAAATAAATGCTTATATTGCAAGTACCAAAATTACACTAGTCATAGGATTACACCATCCTACCAAATTTCGCCTAATTTGGTCCAGTACATACCTTGTTTTTATTAGTAGTTTTTATTTTATTTTTGTACAGAACCCGAAAAATACCATAAAAACCGGCCAAGTGCGAGTCGTACTCGCGCACCGAGGATTCCGTACAAACCTTTAGTTAAGCAAATAATTCGTTCATCGCGGGTATCAAGTCTCGAATACTTTTTTTTTTTTTTTTTGTAATGCAATTACTTTTTTACTGTTTTGGGATTTTTTTCTATTACTTGTGTTATATAATCTTGCCACATTCCAAATTTCATGATTCTAGGTCAACGGGAAGTACCCTATAGGTTTTGATTCCCTTAGGAGTAGGTTCATAATCGTATTTTTATTTTATTTTGTGAAGCAACTACATTTTTATGGTTTTGGGATTTTTTCTATTACTTGAGCTATATAATCTTGCCACATGCCAAATTTCATAATTCTAGGTCAACCGGAAGTACCCTATAGGTTTTGATTTCCTAGCGCCCTAAAAAGCGCTAAAAACGGAGCATAAATGGCCACATCTTTTGATTGCGTTGACTTAGAAGTTTCATCTTTTTGCTACTGTACGGGACCACAGACCTGCGTACTTCATATTAATTTCAACTTGATAAGTCCACCGTTCCTGAGAAAAAGGGTCTTGACAGACAGACAGACAGACAGACAGACAACAAAGTGATCCTATAAGGGTTCCTTTTTTCCTTTTGAGGAACGGAACCCTAAAAAAGAAAGACATGATTTAATATTATTAATTATTTTTACTTACCATTACCAAATAAAAGCAGGAAATCACTGTCATAAACAAATTTTACTTATTTAGATATAGGTAACTATTAAGTTGTCACTTATTAGCATACACTCATTAAACACAGTTCAAACAATTAACGCAGTCAGTTTGTCCTTTTTGATGACGAGAAGAGAAGTGCAGAAAAAAAACAAAATCACATCAGACGTTACGTCAACCAGCGCGGCGGAAAAGTCCCGCGCGGAACGGCGATTTCCCTGTATTTTTATCTACTCTTAGATAAAAATACAGGGAAATCCCCGTAAAATCAAAATTAGCTAAGCGCCTATATAAATTTTCCAAAAACTCTCATTGTTAAACATATCACAATTCACAATAGTCTGACAAAATCACTACGCAAAACTTAAGAGTCAGGGCATGTACAAACAGCCAGACGGACGGACATGGCGAAACTATAAGGGTTCCACTTGACTACGGAACCCTAAAAATACAACATCCAAAAAACATTGTTTAAATCACCAAAAATAACTGTAGTTACTCACTAAATAAATCTTGGTCAATATGATTATTTTTACTTTCGGTGTCGCTGCACAAAAATCGAGACGTAAACGCTGATGACGTAACACGCGAGTCGTGTATCCTTGACCGTGGCGTCCAGGACACTGCTCATCGGTGTTGCGCAGGAGTTGCGATTTAGATACACGGCAACGTATCAAGTTATGGAGAAATGTGTGATCATTTAATTCTATAAATAGGTGATATAAATGATTTTGATTCGGACTATAGATAGATAATTAAGTAGTATCTCTCAGGCGACCGCGCTAACAGGTTCTGTTGTTCACGTCTAAGTAGGTCTCTCTCAAATTTTGTCGACTTGATTTTACCCTGTAATACATAATGCGTTTGAATTGGCAACCAAACGATCAGAATGGGTTGAATTCCCGGTGCGAGTCTATTTAGAATCGAACATATTTAAGTCAAACTACTCTTATCACTGGGATGTTATTGTCCACGAGACCATGTCATGACAATTTATGTGTTGCCTAGCACAAATTATTTTAACTACAGACTGCCTGTGACTTTGCCTGCGTAGTTTTCGTTTTAATACATGATACATATAATATTTACTACTTCGTAATCACTTTGATCACTTTTTTATAGTCCCATTTTTTTTTAATTAAAATACTGATTTTTTTACTTACCTTTTTATTGGAATCCAATTTGAATCAAAATAAGAAAATGTTTATTGTGGAAAAAAGGTGATTTGCAGAAATAAAAATTGGTAGTGGTATTACATGCTCCGCCTGATAGCCAAAACCAGCCAGATACATAATGTACAACCAAAGAGAGAGATTTGATTACAACTGCACACATAAAAAATACGAAATGACTTTTTCCCCGACCTATAACCTATTATATTATAGGTCTGAAAGGAACGTTTCGGACTTCATCAGAGTTGAAGACTGGCCATCGTCTAGTCCCGATCTTAATCCGCTGGATTATGATTTATGGTCAGTTTTAGAGAGTACGGCTTGCTCTAAACGCCAAGATAATTTGGAGTCCCTAAAACAATCCATACGATTGGTAGTGAAGAATTTTCCCATGGAAAGAGTGCGTGCTTCTATTGTTAACTGTTATTCTCAATAGTTTTTTTTCTTTATTTCAGTATTTAGGCAAGGCTAGGTAGATGTCGTGGCCAGATCGTAAATTTGATCATTTCATGATGTGACCGATCATTTCATAAAATGGTGGTGTTTCATGATATACCTGCTGCCTACATCATGATGTGGTCTGGCCAGATCAATGAATACTCAGCGTTTGACGATATAAACAGGTAAATGCACGACTACTTAACAAAATAGTCAAACACTAGTGATCATATCGTAAAATCGTTACATTACTCACCTGTAGAGGCGCTATTACTGCTTTGTTTTTGTGATTAATAATGACGGCGGACAAATATTTTATTCTAAAAGTGAAAAATATTGTGTAAATTGAAGGAGAAAGTGCAGTCAAATTCAAGTCTTTTTATTTATTAGTTTTGTTTAAAAATAATAACTATTTAAAATGTTGAATTCATATATTAACCAAGTATACAAATATAAACAAATTCAGGTAGTAATTTGTAAACGTAATTATTATGATATGGCCAAACGTGGATTGGTATTGCATCGAATGTTGACGTTAAAACGATATGGTCAGTTTTAGTTGACCATATCATGTAATACCACCATTTTATAAAATGATCGGTCACATCATGAAGTGGTCAATTTTACGATCTGGCTACGACATAGACACCAATCAACCATAGTTTAGGCAGGGGGGTGTCACTCCGCAGTTTAGGTATATTCGGCCAGCGCGTCGTCCGAAGCGGCGTATGGCATAGGGTTGTCGCTCTCAGCTCGCACGTCACGTCGCGCTCGCGCATACTTGTAAATATTTTTTTTGCTTTTCGACAGAAGCAATGTCTTCTAAGCCTAAACGTCAATATAATTTGTATAAAAGATATTGCTGTGTTTACGGTTGTCTCAATAAAACGAATAGTGAATCAGAAGTAACATTTTAAACATTTTTAAAAAGATCAATCAATCAATACTTAAAAGTTAAGCAATTGTAAGATGATTTTTTAATAAACACATTTTATTTCTTGACTTATTTTTATTTTATTTTGTTAGAAATACCTAGTTAATCCCGTTACACTCGTGGGAATCGAACACACGACATTCAGATGGAATTTTTATGTTTACAGAATCAACGTTAGTAATGCTTAATCTACTTATTTATCTTAAAACTAATAAAGGTACAAAAACTTCTCAAGTGACAACCCCGTGTCGTCGTTCGCAGCTCGGTCATAAAACTGGGGCGCGCAGAGAAAATTGACGGTTCGCGCGCGGTTATAAGTTTGATTTTGCTTGCAGGTAGCTCTGACGAGTCTAGGTATATTTTTATACCTAAACCTGACTTTTGTTAGAGAGTGAATCTTCTGTACGGTAGTACTATTAGGTATTCTGTGGTTTAGGTCATCCTTCGAGCAGGTGTAGGGACTACAAGCTAGGACAGTTATTGGTCCATAGCATGTGGATTACAACAGTCACGATTACTTTGCCCCAATCAGTTCTCCTCACCGCCAACAGGAGGCGTGTCGTAAGAGGCGACTAATGCCTGTAGCACGATACGGGCAGCAGCGTCTGCGTGCGAAATGTTATAAAAAACTGCGCTCGCCAACCCGCCTGCCAAGCGTGGCGAGTATTGGCAATCCCCCCCAATGAACGTCATTGGGGGAGGCCTGTGTTCAGCAGTGGACGTCCATGGCTGAAATAATGAATGATGAATCAGTTCTAATATAAATAAAATATTTAGGCAGTGAACTTTAAAAGAAACAGTGGCCGCGTAACCATTCTGGTGATTTTGGCAAGTCACGGAAAACTTAATTATGAGCAGATTTCATTCATGGCTCTCCACCCGCGTTTCTAACGCAAACACTTAGGTAAGCTAAAAGATACTAAACTAAGATAAGCTTTACATAAGTACTTATTAAAATGCTATGCTGATTTACGTGTGTAATCCAACAATTAAATCTTCTTTGTCCTAACAGACCTCAATCAATGGGTCGTTGAACTCAAATCGAATGAGGCTTTCGACGTTTAGAGCTACGCTCATTTGTTTTTATAGCTAGTATGCCCTTACGTTCGTACGTTCGTACGTTCGGTTCGTTAAGATGCTAAAAGTACGTCTGCGAACTATTGTGTAGTGTTTTGTTTAGAAATTAATGTTATTATAGTAAGTAGGTAGTTTTCGCGAGACAATAGATATTTTATTCTTTAATCAAACTAATGAAATTCTTTTTTTCCACATTGACCAACCGGGAAGCGAACTCGGGACCTCAGAGGGACACTAATTCCGTTATACTCGCCACCAACTAAAAACATGAATCTATATATATAAAAACGAATTGCTGTTTGTTTGTCTCGCTAAAACTCGAGAATGGCTGGACCGATTGGCTTATTTTGATCTTGAAATATTTGTGGAAGTTCAGGGAAGGTTTAAAAGGAAAATAAGAAAATTTTAAAAATGCAAAGAAAGTAGTAAAACAACTATTTTATTTTCACAAACTGTTCGTACCTGTCAAACGAATTGGCGGAACGAAGTTCGCTGGGTCAGCTAGTTAAAAATAAAAACTAGAATTAGCTGACAAAAAAAAATTGTGAATTTTAACAAAACCGTAACAAAGAGTATGCAATCACACGTTCTACAACCCGAAAAAACGAATGAAGATCTTATTACTGCTTTCCCGCCTATTTTTTTCTGTGGCCGGCCGGCTATTCAGCCATTATTTTTTATTTTCGTAAATATTTTGCTCAAACCTATGTCATTTTAAAGTAATAGTCGAAAGTAAATTATTTATAATAAGGTAACTTAAAAAAAAAAATTTTTTAATTATTACTAACTTTATGTTATATACTTAATTCAATTTTACACAGCGCTGTTATTGAGTGACTGTTTAGAAATAGTGTTGCCGCTCGATAGGTCAATATCGATTGTCTATCGATAGTTGAAGGAAAAACGATACTATCGATAGTCTATCGATTATATCGATACTATCGATAGTTTCGATCGCTGCTAACCATTGAACTATCGAGAGTATCGATACTATCGATAGTATTGCTCTTCAATATCTAATAGACTATCGATACTATTGATAGTTTTATACTATCGATAGTGAATTTGTTTCAATAGTGTTGCGTTCAGTATGCAGGCATAATGAGTGGTATATTCAACGAAATCAAATTAATTAACTAGTGTATTTGACTTTATTTAAACGTACGTTTAGTTTTTTTTAAATAAAGATAGCAATTCTTTGAATTCTTAGGTGGCAATACTATTGAATTAAAGCTCACTATCGATATTACAAAACTATCGATAGTATCGATAGTAACGATACTATCGATAGTCTTCTCGATATTGAAGAGCAATACTATCGATATCGATAGTTCATTAGTTGGCAGCGATCGATACTATCGATAGTATTGCTGTTTACCGATAGTATTGCAGTAAAAGATATATCGATACTATCGATAGTATCGATACTATCGATTGTTCTATCGATTGTAGATATGAATTTGGCGTTCAACTATCGATTGCCAAACTATCGATTTTTCGGCAACACTGTATAGTAAGTTGGAACATGGTTCAATAGAAATGTAAAAATAGAACTAGTTTTTTTTTAAATAATTTGACAGTGTCAGGTGAAAACGATTCTTCCTAGGGCTGAAAAGTATTACTTTCAACCCGCTCCTCAGGCAATTTCAGACCTACTTCCCAGTATGAGCAATGAAAATAAAATATAAAAAAATAAAAATATCGTTCTGTCTTAGGATTACATACTTTGGGGTTATGTGAAGGCAAAAGTCTTCGGCGATAAGCCAGCTACGATTCAAGACTAGAAAGCCAACATAACTCGCGTAATAGGCTATTTGCCTTGTACTAAAATTTACTTAGTTAAATATTTAGTTTGATAGTTTTCACCATATGGAACCGAAACATATCGGAAGTTACTAAAAATAGTACATGATTACTGTAAAAAATGCATTTTCGAATGTTATATTTTTGTCGGTATTTTGCATTGTCAAAAACGCCGGCCACAATGACAGGCACATCACCATTGAGTAACTTTGTTCTAGAACTGACATCCCAAAGCGAGATTTTGCGCTACGCTCGCACAAAGTATGAGTAAAGTAGCAGAGAGCGACTGTCGACGAAGGTTTTTTAACATACCCGTTCTAGTACTTTATAATTCAATGGATATTCAAAGGTGCGTGACGTCACAAATAAGTACATCATGGCCGACGGCGTTTTCGCAGGCTTTTAAAAACGTAAAGAATGAATTACTATTTTTGATTATATTCAAAGGTTTTTAAATTGAAATAAAATTGTTGACGCTTTATTTAAATATAATACCAACAATAATAACTCTTTTTCAGAAAACAGTAAAATAGCCTATTAGAGAGATAGGACACAAATATGTCAAGGTTATTGTTCTGCAACAATTCATTATACAATCTGCTATGATATGATATGATATAGCGATATATCGACACCAACTATAAAAACATGATAGTTATAGCCGCCATATTGAATCGCCGTGTCGGTGACGTCACATATTATGACCGCTGTTTCGATAAAAATCAAAATGGCGGCTTTATTTTTCATATTTTTACAGTTGGTGTCGATATATCGCTATATCATATCATATCATATCGTGTTTTGGTGCTCATGCTAGGGGGGCTGAAGGGAATTTACCTACTCTTAAGACTGTACTAGTAGATAGCAAATTTTACTCAAAGAACATGTTTTTTTAAAGAAGCAAATCTATCTTCTTCTTCTCGAGTCAATGGCAATTAAACTCTCTGCGCCCAAAAAGTGGCAACATCAATGGCCTTCTGATTGGCGTTGTAAAGGTCCTCTTACGTGCAGGTGGCAGGAGAGGTAGGGCACGACATTAAGTGTGGCATAGACTGTAAGGCGCCACACTCGCACGTGTCGTTCTCAGTAAGGCCCACCTTTTCCTGAGTTCATTGCACCTGCCTACACCTGAACGAAGTCTGTTTAACGCCTTCCAAATGGGCCAGGGAATGTTGTGACCTGACGGCAACTTCTCAGCTATGGGGATGGATGGGTTGTTGGGGGCGAATTTATCCGACCACAGCTGTTCTCTGGCCTTAGGTGGGTCCAGTTTAAGTGGCTCGGTGTTACGCATAAAGCTGCGGCGACTCTTTAGACGTGGGGGTGAAGGTATATGTCCATACAACGGGTGCCTGCTATCTTCTTCTTGCTTGAGTACTTTCAATGGAGCTATTATTAATAATATTGTATCGTTCGCTATGGATAGACTTAACGATATTCTATTATTCGTAAAGACTAGCACAGTTTTGATTTCGATAGTTTTATTAAGGATAGTTCGTCAACACTACTTACCGCGTGCGTCCACATTCCGCAAGATGCAGGGAAAGAGAAGACAAAGCTAATTCTTTGAGCTTCAATCGCTCCACAAATTACTATTAATGTACCTTTTATCCAATTGTTACAGTACTGGTGTCCAGTACAGTTTCTGCTCGTGGTTTTGTTCGGTTGCCTTTAGTGCGTTGTCAACTCGACAGCCAATCGCAATTATTAAGTTAAAAATATAGGTCTCTCTCTGGTAATAAAATACGGCTAAACGCTATACGCTACGCCATTACACAAAAACCTAGTTTATGAGGGATCTTCTAAATAAAACAGAGATGACAGCCTCGCAGAAGGTGAGCATCGCCCGCCAAGCCTCCTCACTGGAGATCATCCTCGCCATGATGGCCGCTAAGGAGAGATCAAATCCTACGACTGCGACAAGGTTACCGCGCTCTACGCTACGTTATTACACAAAGACCTAGTTTACATACGGTACGGTACGGTTATAAATTATTTATTTGCTGCTTTACGTCACCCCGAGCGTCAAGCTATTAAGAATTTCGTCGGCATCAGTCAAGTACCGTTGGCCCAGCGGTTCAAATGACAGACTATGTTCCGCGCGCCGCGAGTTCAAACCGACGAAGCCGTCAAAAGAGATAAAAAGAAATATTTTTTTTAGCGTTTTTGGATCTTCTAGAAAATTAAACTTGAATTAGAAATTTCTGAACTTAGAAAATTCTAGTAAATAAACCGACAAAAAAAATAATAAACGAAATGACTATCGAAATTTAAGGTCTAGAAGGTTTGATTAGGGGTATCCTTATATGCGACCCGCACTAAGGGCATTTAGTAAGTCTAGTGAAGCGGAAACAAGAGGAAGAAGGAAGAAAAAGAAAAAAGTAAAAGTAGTGAAGTGCAATAGTGAGTCTAGTGGTGGTAAACAGTACAATGCAGTATAGTGCGGTTTACGTCCGTCAAGAGGACCGTGTCAGTCAAGATATCCACGTCGGGGCTACTTCAGTCAAGAGGACCACATCGGTGCTGAGTCCGTCAAGAGGTCCGTGTCACAAGGAGACTACGTCAGTGCTACGTCGGGTCTCTATCACTCATCGTGCCTGCGGCTGTGTGGCTTGTGTGAAGAGGAGAGGAATAAAGCGTCTTTCTGGAAGATTTGGTTTCTTTCCAATTCCGTACCCACTTCCGTAACAATACATTGACAATCATACAACTTAAAAATAAAACACTTGCCTTAATTAAAGGCTACTACGACATGCAAAAATAATACTGTTGTTGGAAAATTACTTAAATTGTAACTTTTATACCATGCTAACAACGTAAGCACTTGATAAAATACCCACGCTGAAAACAGATAAATAGTACAACGTTGCATGAATTTAACTACCAATACAAATAACTCAGATTGGGTTAATTTAAATTTATGTTGTAAATAAGACATATCAATATTGGCACCTAGAAAACGTGGCAATTTACTTAATTGTTAGTGATCATCATCATTTTAGCAATAGGACGTCCACTGCTGAGTGTAGGCCTCCCCCAGTTACTTCCAGATGACCGGTTGAAAGCTGTGTGTAAATAAATAAATATTGGACAACACACACACATACATTTGTTTGATCCTAAGGTAAGTAGCTCTTGTGTTATAGAAATCAGAAACAACGATGGTACCACAACACCCAGACCCGAAACAACATAGAAAGAATCTTTTCCTACATTGATCCTACCGAAAATCGAACGGGACCTCAGAGATGGCGAGGCCAACTCCGGCGTTCCTACTTGCCGCTCGGCTACGAAATTCGTCAAAATATATTAAACAAATGACTATTACTCGTATGAATTTTTATTGACATCTATCCCACATCCCATCCCTGACGGCACTTTTGTCAAATCGTACTTTGCAAAATAGACAAAAACAAGGTGTACATCAAAAATGTATTTACGATCAAATAAAAATAAAAATTAATATACCTCCTTGTTTTGAAGAAAGTCATAAATTGCGTTAAACAATCGTTTAAAGTTATTGATTCTTTTGCTCAAAGACGGCGCTTTTAAGCTGTTTCGAAGATTAGCTTCTGCATCCAAACATAATAAAAATAAATGAAAAACATTTATTAGTTCCAAAAATCATTTACTGTTTACAAACATGAATGCTGTTCCTAAGCTATACATAACAAAAATTGCCACAGCCAGTTCTTAAACCAGGGAAGAGCCCTGTATATAAATAGAACCCTTTTTTTGTCTTCACAATTTCACAGAACATTAGTAGGTGTGAGATACAACAGCTCTCAGACTCACTCAATAGAACAGCTAACTTTTCAATATACATAATATCTCTTTCGGGTGCAGCCTTGGTAGGAACGCGTTATTTCGTTTGAACTGTTTTTCATGCTGGCACTTCACATGGCGATAGGTATACAAACGTTTATCTACTTTGTCAAATGTCATCCACGTGTAGACACACACATTTGCCAAATTGGCATAAATTGGCAAACTTGACATGAGTAAGCCAACATAACAAATATTTGCTATGACCAGCGTTGCCGTTAGCGTACATTTTAGATATTTGACGTACCTTTTTAGCCTCTCATGTGTAATGTGTAATTTTGTCCATTTACGTACTTTTTGAACCTACTCAATATCAATGTAAAACGATATTAAGGGCGATGATGATGTATGTAAATCGGCGTTGCTAGGGGGATCAAGGGTGTGCGACGCCCACCCAAAAATCCTCTTTGCAGTCGCAGTCGCCAATGCCGTCGCCGTTGGTATGCCCGCTAGTGTAAAAATGGCCTAATATCTCGAATATTTCGCGCTTGCTTCGCTCGCAGCTTTTTAAAGTTACTTACATTAAAATAATACTTTTCACCACTAATTTTAAAAGTAATCTACCGACTGAGTCCAAGGAGTAGGTAAATATAATCAAAGTGTTTTAATAAAATTTTCAAATCAGCGGGCAGAGAATGATTACATTTGTAATAAATTTTTAGCAGCAAGGGTAGGCATATGATTAAAGTTATCGAATTGGAGTCTATCCTGACTGCACCTGGATGGACCTGCCCCCCCCCCCCCCCCGACCAGACTCGAAGACTAGGGCCCTGTTTATGTACCTTTTTACCCCAAAATGTACGTTTTTAGCGCTGGCTATTTACCTTTTGGGAACTCAGTTGCGACAACACTGGCTATGACATTCGTCTAATTTCGCATTGGTTACCACGTGTAGACGTGCAGTTTGTGATATTTGCTTATGTATCAAAGCTTTGTCAAACTAGACGAATACGCCAATGCAAATGCCTACCGCCATGTGAAGTGCCAGCATTAATGTTTTCTTACAAACGTAACTAATGAAATGCCCCTATTCCGTACATATGCATCATCATATCCAGTGCGGTTTCCTCCCCAGCCACAGACACACCGCAAGCGTTTGTAAGCATTCGTGAATAAATATACTATTAACCTTTGTCCAAAGGTTTGACCTATGCGCTAGCTAGTTAAAGTGTTGGAGCTCATACCCTATAGAGTAGAAATGTCATATGATTTGTTTGACAAAATTTTTCGCTAATTTTTAATCTATACTGTTTTTGTATGGGCGAGCGTTGATAGGAGATGTCATTTTATACTAAATGTAAGTAAAAAATCACTTACTAGTTTCGGAAAAAGATGGTTTGTATTGCTGCTCTATAGGGTATGCGCTCGATGGCTAATCAAAATAAACAATAACAAATTTAAAGAATCATAATAATCGTTGCTACTTTACAATTGAGTGGATGCTATTGTATTTAATGTGTCACAACTATTTATGTTTTCTTACAAACTACTACCGCACCTCAACTTATTTATTTTTAACAGCTTCATAAACCCTCTCCTAAATTTAGATGATATCAAATTGTAATTTGACACAAGCATTTCAATGTGAAATAGCGTAACATAAATTTACAAGCTCCAAAACACTTTTCAACCGACTTCAAAAAAGGAGGAGGTTCTTAATTCGACTGTATGCTTTTTTTTTGTATGTTTGTTACGCGATTACTCCGCCAATTATGAATCGATTTTAATGATTCTTTTTTTGTTTGGTAGATCATACTTCAGAGGTGGTCCCATATAAATTTTATTGAAATTGATTTAATTTTTTTGAGAAAATCAACAAATATATACCCAGATAATATTTTGGTTGTGGTTCTTGTTCCATATCTTCGACAAATATTAGCCGATTTTGATGATTTTTGTTTTATTGAATAGCTTATACTTCAAAGATGCTATGACAAAAGTTTGCAAAATAAAAATCACCCCTAAGGGTAGGAAAATAGGGGATGAAATCGGTGTTCAGCAGTTAGATTAGGATTTATCAAAAATAGATGAAATAAGTAAATTTTTTTTTTTTAAATAAAACCGACTTAAAAACACTAAAAAGCTAAAAATAATAAAAGCAGACGCTCCTGCCCGTCACGTGCTACAGGAATGAGTCGCCTCTTACAACACGTTTCCTATTGGCGGTGGGGAAGTGTATTCTTTACGGCCGTCCCCACACGGTACTAGTGAATACAAAAACTAAGAATCGCCAAATGCATTGTCCCATTCCTAGACTGAGAACGTTTGACCAAGATCTCAGAATTTGCGGCAAGTTTAGTAACATGTAAGCGCAGAGCCCACTGAGGCAGTACGGAGCGTTCTGAGGGCGGGATTTTTTGTAATGTTCGAGTTGCTTTGCACCATGTCACACAGAAATCCCCCGCGGTGGTATACAATCGCTTCCCGCAGGTCCGCTACCGGATCGCTTACTGCCTCAGTGGGTTCTGCGCTTTAGAGCGATTACCATCAGACGGAGTCCCTATCTGACTCTATTACGTACTCTGTAACCCGACAAGGGAACCTTTAGATATATTTTTTTCAATAAAAAAATACTAACCTATGTAATTCCAGTTAAGGTCAAACACCTATCCTCTTATTAATAAACTCGGAATATCTTCACACCAAGATAAATCTACGGATTACACATTTTGAAATGTTGTCTTTGACATGTTTTGATTATACTCGTAGTGTCATGTCACCTTATAATTCGGTTGGATAATCTTTAGTCACAATTTCAATCTAGTCTATAATGTATTATCAAAAAAGGGTATTGTTTTATTATCACACCATGAAAACATCGCTCGAAATAACAAATATTTCACATCTTATTTTACGTATAATCATTAATAACTTATGATTATTAAGAGCATCCGCCATGTTTGACTGATTTCTTTAGCGTAACATTTGAAACGCATACCGAAGTGACATTTACTGACAGTCTACATCTGTCTTAAGCTTAAAATAAGTTGTTGTGATAAAATAAACACGTTGGTGGCGCCATCTGAACTATTGTAAGGGAAATCGCACCATATAACTCGGACTTTTTTTTAAAGTTAGAAATAAATTGTTTTTTTTTGTTTGGACAACATCACATACATTGCTCTGATCCTATGATAAGTAGCTAAAGCACTTGTGTTAAAGAAATCAGAAACAACGACGGTACCACAACACCCAGACCCGAAACATTATAGCAAAGTTATTTTTCTACATTGACTGACTGGGCATCGAACCCGGGACCTCAGAGATAGCGACACCATAAGTCCGGTATGCACGCCTATCGGCTACGGAGGTCGTCGTAATAATGAAGGTAGTTATGTGATCCTTACCTAACATTAAGATAAAATGCAATTTCTAGATTGTTTGTTTGTCGTTTTTAACTAAAAGGGCTTTTAAATATCTCCAAAATGGCGGCTACATAATTTCCTTGGCTAGCGACCCAAGTAATTTTGTTTTCTCTGGCTAACGACAAAGGCAGAGCAGCAGTTCTTAATAAAATATACTTGTTGTCTGATTTTGATAGTCTTAGTGTCTATATAACTTACCAGACAGTAACATATGTAACTAATTCTAAATAAAATGCCTAACGACAATGCCCTCAAAAAAAATTATTTAAAAACGGTAACTGTCAGATATTTTATTTTTTATCAATTTATCGATTTTTATAAGCCAATATTTTTTTTAAACTAAGGGGTCGTAAAGCGACCAGTTTTTTTGGTATAACAAAAATAAATCGTTATCGTCGTAATATATCATTATATATTAAATTCCCCATTCTCCTCAGTACCCCCCGAATATTCTCGCAAGGGGAGCCGGCTGAACTACGGAGATGACTGACACAGAATAGTAGGCTAGTTTACACATTATTGAAATAGATCTTAAATAGATGGTAATTGTTCTCATCATCATCATCATCATCTATACGGTCAATCCCGGTTGCGTCCAAAGCCATTGCTTTGGAGCCCAGGGTCCGCTTTCCTTGATTTGCTCCTCCACTTCGCGCGGTCTTGAGCGTCACTAGTTGTGAGATCATTGGCACGCATGTCAGCCCTCACAACGTCAAGCCAGCATTTCTTGGGTCTACCCCTTTTGCCAGGACCTGACGGTGGCGGCATGGCCAGACATTTGTTTCCTACGTAGCTTGCCGGTTTCCGGCCGGTAATTGTTCTATTAGATCGAAAAAAAAGATTGTATTCTTTTGAGACTTAGAAAACTACTAAACTTTAATAACAAAATAAAGTTTTCAAGAATAGACGAAAACACTGTCAGCCATGTTGATTTATAGATTACTATCTGTGCTATGACATAACCTCACTTGTAAACAAATACGTACTTAAGAACTATTCTTTGTTTAGGTCTTGTATTACATTTTAACACCAATTGCACTATGCTTACATAGACTTTTTGACGTACCTAAGTTCGGTAACAAAATATACATTGATATTACATAAAAGTGGATCTTAAATAAACTTCACTAAAATCAAAATTTATGGTCTGTATCGTCGTGCCCGTTGGCCTCTACTATACTTTTTTCGTTCACAAGATTCCTTCATCATTTTAATTACGACTGTGAATTTTGTAGCCGTTTTTAATTTAGAGAGACATGCTGGATTCTACATAATGTTGTGGATGTAATATTCAGTAGTATTTAATTAGTTTATTTGGATAGAAAAGGTAAAATAAAACAAGGAAATGTGTGCCAGTTTCTAAAAAAAACTTTCCACTAATATAATTGCTAATGTTTGTAACTTAATCACGCTTAACACATTCGCGGACAAATAAACAACAACCGAACAAAATAGAAGTTTTATTGATATCATAGCCGTGAGCCGTAGCCCTGCATCGCCTGCTCAAGCATTAGGTGATATGCTCACGAACAAACTTTGAGTTTCAACTCGCAACTATCTATTTTTTACGGTTACTTAGCCAAATGGCAAAAAACGGAACCCTTATGGATTCGTCATGTCTGTCTATCTGTCTGTCCGTCTGTATGTCACAGCCACTTTTTTCCGAAACTATAAGAACTATACTGTTGAAACTTGGTAAGTAGAGTATTCTGTGAAGCGCATTAAGATTTTTACCCAAGGAAAAATAAAATTTTAAGGCGTCCCCATACTTAGAACTGAAACACAATATTTTTTTTTTCAAATCCATACGTGTGGGTATCTATAGATAGGTATTCAAAAATGATATTGAGATTTCTAATATAATTTTTTTCTAAACTGAAAATTTTGCGCGAGAGACACTTCCAAAGTGGTAAAATGTGCAGTAACTTAGTCCCTGTAACTTCTAAAATAAGAGAACGATAAAACTAAAAAAATCTAGAGATCTAGTAAATTTTATAGTTTTTTTTTATACGTCATAAATCGTAAACCGTAATTTACACTATTAACGATCAAAGTTACAACGAACTACAAGAACTTTTATATTAAGTTACTTGCTGCTACGGATCCCTTCATGGGCGAGTCCGACTCGCACTTGGCAGCTTTTTCAATTTTCAGATAATTTTAAGCAACTGCGCAGACGTATTTTATTTTATTTTACACAAAATCCACAGCCCATCAATAACAGAGTTACAATACAATACATTATAAACATACGACCAGTAACGGATTTCCATTTTATAGTTAAGATAGATTTTAAAGTAGCCCACAGTTTACACTGATCCTAATTACTATAGAATACAGCACAAATATTTATGTGTAGCAACCTTAGTTGTGAGTTTCGCCAATCGCACTGTTTCCGATGCAATTGGTGATTATTAATTTTACTAAAAAAAAAAAACACCGACTTCAAAAAACTAAAACGCTAAAAATAGTATAAATAGTTACTTTTGGAGTCGGTGCCAGTCGATGAGAGATTCTGTTTTCGTTTGCACCGACTGATTTTTTTGAAGTCGGTTTTTACTTTTTTTTATAAAATTTACTTATTTCATCTATTTTAGTTATAATCCTAATTAAAACAAATCTTACGAGTGCAAACATAATGCTAAACACCGATTACATTTCCTATTTTTCCACCCTTAGGGGTGAAATATTTTCCAAAAATGTTTTGCTATAGTAGGTATCTTTGAAGTATAAGCTATTCATTAAAAAAATAATCATCAAAATCGGTCTACATTGGCAAAGATATTAGGTAAGATAGATACTAAAATCAGTTGGCGTGGTACGGAGTTCATGCAATGTTTGATGATTTTCTTATAGATTTCATCATCAGATTTTAACCAAATTTATATGGGACCATTCTGAAAGTATTACCTTTCAAACAAAAAAAATATTATCGAAATCGGTCAACGTAGTAACGAATGATCGCTGAACATACCTAAAAAAAAAAGATTCCGACGAATTGAGAACCTCCTCCTTTTTTGAAGTCGGTTAAAAATCGCCCAAACTGGCAACTGACGTACCAGTTAAAGCGAGTTGCTGTTTCACGCAATCGGCAAATAGAATCGTGGCAACCCGCCTCCTTTCATCAACTAACAGATTTTGGAAGTTGATTAATAATTGCTGCAACCATAAACTAGGCCTTGATTGCTGGATTTAGTCGGTTTTAGTCACCGCAACCGACAACTATAAGAAAAGTTGACAGCTGCGTCAACTGAAGTTTCTCTGTGTACATGGCGCCTTATACAGTTAAATGGAATAAATAAATAAATATTGGACAACATCACATACATTGCTCTGATCCTATGATAAGCAGCTTAAGCACTTGTGTTACAGAAATCAGAAACAACGACGGTACCACAATACCCAGACCCGAGATAATATAGAAAAGTTATTTTTCTACATTAACCGACCGGGAATCGAACCCGGGACCTCAGAGATAGCGACACCAAGTCCGGTATGGACGCCTCTCGGCTATGGAGGTCGTCAAAATAAACTGGAATCCGTATATATATTTATCTAGGTTACGAAATAACAGATCCCGTGTTTGTGATGCCGTATGCTTATTATTCATTATGAGAAATATATTTTTTTAAATCTATTGTATTTTTTGAAACAATATCTTTATAAATAAAAATTCATTAGCAAACTAAATGTTAATATTTGTTGAATTGTAAAAGAAATATTTTTTTTCACAATCACACTAATCATCTAGCCCCAAACTAAACAACATACTTAAATAATTTTATAAACATCCATGACTTAGGTACAAATGATCGTGCTCATGACACAAACATTTGCCCCTTGCGGGATTCGCACCCGCAACCGCTGGCTTTGTAGTCCGGAGCCCTAACCACTACACCTGACGGTCGTCAAAAAAATTGTTATCAGACATCTACGACTCAAGTAAAAGTACCTAGAAATCTCACTGCTCACCACGCAAACACTTTCCTCTCTTTGCGAGATTGAGATGCAACCTTTAACTTTGTAGTGTGGGTCAGACACCACTAGATCAGCCGTTTAAGAGTTACTATACAAAACGAGTACATAGTGCCTCTAATACATTTAATAATACGTTAAAAGGGCCAAGGACTGTCAATTAAAACAGTCTGGTTGGTTTTTACGCAAAATAACATAATCTATTTACCGTCAATCTGGGTCCATCGGCAGCGCAGCTGGACACTACCCTGGTTGCGTTTTTACAAAAACCTGTATCTTAATCATAGAGTGCCATCTTTAAGACCTCGAGCATAGTAGAGGCTTTCGATCTGGTAGATGGATCGGTGTTTGAATTACTATGAATATCGGCCAATAACAAATCGTTTCAGTGTGCGCATTTGCTTCTTATCATTTTAGCCATAGGACTATATTTTTAATGAACCTGATGGTTCTTGACGATTGTACGAAATTGATTTTATTTTAATTCTCAGTTCACAAATTCAACGGTCTGTAGTTTTAGATTTTTATTGTTCCGTAAAAGGGATAAAAGAAACCCTTATGGATCACTTTGTTATCCGTTTGTCTGTCTGTTCGTATGTCTGTGAAGACCCTTTATCTCGGAAACGCGTAGAGGTAACGAGTTGAAGTTAAAACCATATACTCAAGTCAAAAGCCCTTGAAGCTGTAAAAAAATAAGACTTCTAAGTTAACGTAAAAAAGATACGGCTGTTTAAGCCGCAAAAATAAATATATTTCGACACTCTTAAAGTAATCAAAAGTACCCTATAAGGTCTTTCCGTTGAGCTAGAACAGGGGTCGGCATCCTGCGGCTCGCGGGCCACATGCGGCTCTTTGGATGTGAAGCTGCGGCTCTTAAGTTCCATACTCAAATATTATTTAATTTTAAAAAAACATTAAAATCGTTCTCAATCGATTTACGAGGATTAGGCACCATTTCTATCTCTCAGAATCCAATTGGAAAATTAATCCTAATCCAAAAAAATATGGCTCTTTAAAAACTTATATTTTTTGTAAATTGTGATTTTTGACTCTTCCGACTCAAAAGGTGCAAACCCCGGACCTGGAACTATGAATTTTGCTAAGTAATATCGTATTTCATTACATACATGTACAGGGAAAATCTGAAAACTATACTTTTGTAATTAAACTGCGAGACTCGATTCCTGAACCATTTAGAAAATGTTCCCTACAAATTTATACGGAACCCTCAGTGGGCGAGTCCGACTTATTTTTATAAAGTTAACCAAAAACCAAAGCCTTACCTTAAACGATTCATCAGAGCAAAATGGACATTGTAAAAACGCGACAGTATCCGTTTCGCCCTATTTCCGAGCGGCTGATTCGCGCCGCCATTTCCTTTTATTGACAACGGCCCGGATTGATACCCGTCAATTTGTTCTGAATTAGTGCCGCTGTTTATCTATTTTATTGCACGCTTTTAGCTGTTTTAGGTGTGGTAGAAAAACTAGAAATGTAGAAACAGGCAACTAAAACTAAATATACAAGGAAAAAAAAACGAAAAAAAGTGAGACCGACTCGCGCACTGAGAGTTAAACAGTATTTAACAGTCATAATATTTTAAAAAAAATGTTTCAATTTAGGATACATATTCGCTCACAGTATTAATTTTTTTTCTGTTCTTATAGAAAACAATCCAAGGTTTCCGAAATATTTTTTTGAATACCATTCCTAAAGTTATTTAATATTTATATTAAACAACAAGCACAATGTTTTTTGAGACATATTTGCTGAGTTTGGTATGATAATATTTTTATAGAAATTCATGGCAAAAAACCCAAAGTAGCCTGGAGGGGCTTGTAAACTAGCCCGATCCAGGCGGGGATCTTAATCGTTCACAGAAGAAAAAAATTGGACTATTGAACTGCTACGCTAGTCAAATTAGAATGCAGAAGATTCCACCAACCTGCAAACAGTCCATGAGCCACCTTCAGCGCTCCTGATGATAGCGTACCACAAGTTTCGGTAAACTGAATTCTGCTTAATTAGTTATTATGATGAAAATATGAGTTCACGAAAAAACGCACCGTTGACGTTGAATTATGAATCAGCGATGATTGATGTTAATTTTTAGCACAAGTTAATTTATTTTTGAAAACCATAGAGCCGGAAAGGATTTTTAATATAAGTAATTTTGGAAATTATTGCCTCCAGTGGCTCTGGGTTCTGCATCACAAATAAGCGGAAATCTAACTACATGCCAATTTGACCAAAATTATAGAAGTCCAATAGTCCAAAGAAAGGAATACTGACTATAAAAATATTAGTATTTTGACTTGCTCAACCATTGCCTTTTCGAAATACTGTTCCTAAAGTATTTTATTGTTTTAAGTACTTAGTAGTAGGCACAATGTTGGTTTTTTATTCGCTGAATTTGACATGATACATTATTTTATAAATACCATTAAAGTGCGAGGAAGCCGCCATTCGGACAACGTCACATTAGTCGCGCGAGATGTCACTAGGTTAGCTCTTTGCTATGTGTAGTAGACACTAGTACAATAATGGACGTTTCGATGCTCACTTCATTTCGCAAGTGTTTAGGTGATGCCTACAGAAATCAAAGTTTTGAATCTAATGCGAAGTAAGAGTAAAATGAACGTAAAGGCGATGTGATATGCGAGTTTCTACTTTTCTTCTAACTCACTAAGATATAAAAATAAATTGATTCTACCTACTGTCCGTCTAAAGCTTCATTCTTGCAGCCCTTTCGTTATGTCTATACGAATTTATAACAGATTGCCGGAGTTTATGAAAAATAAAGTAAATGATTTAAACTTTATAAAACAATTAAAATTAATGTTAATAAAAAAATGTTATTACACAATGAACGAATACATAAATGACAATAATCTAAAACAATAAATGAAATCCAAAGATAAATAAACATTTAAATGCCTAAAATACTATTTATTTGATTATGTTATTCAATATATTATTTAATAATTATCATATGATTTCTTAATGTATTTTAATTCTTTACAACTTCTTAAAATAAACAAATTGATCTAATTATGCATGGCGTCATCCTCTCTGCCCACAATACCTATCTTATTGTTGTGCCCTACAGGGTCTATAATGATCTGTTTTATGTTCCTATTTATAACACCTGTGTAACATTATAGAATGCAATAAATATATTGAATAGAATTGAATTGTTTTTGTTTGAATTTTACAGAATCGACATACTGCCTTTAAATCTGGAAACATAATTCTATAGCCTATGTATGTATGACTGGTTTATAATGTTTGCAAACACTCGCTGTTTTCTAAAATGCCTATGCAAATTTATGAAGCTTGTAAACTGATTCGTTTCGTCGAAACTCATAAGTTAGGGCAACTCTTTTTTTGAACATGGTCACTATTTATTCATATTATTTAACGAAGTATCTACTTACTTAATTAGGATGGAGGTAGTGATATTGAATCAGACTTATATTTATCTTAACAGAAAGAGAGTGGCCTCCATTCCAAAACCTTTCTGCCCCATCGGCCGTCAGTTCTACTTGCTATGTGCCCTGCCTACTGCCACTTCAGCTTGCTGGAAAGCGCAGCGTAGGACGTCCACCCAGAAGGTAGACAGACAAACTGGTAAAGGTTGTAGAAAGCCGCTGGATGCAGGCCGCTTCCAACCAAACCTAGAAGTCACTGGTTGAGGCCTATGTTCAGCAGTAGACGTCTTTTGACTGAAATGATGATGAAAAAGAGAGTAAAATAATTAAAACTTAGTTTAAAACACTGATAGAAATGCAAGGGTCACAATCAGGATGAATTATAGTACTTAGGAGACAAAGTAAAAACTATTTCTTTTTATTTTAATATTTACGTGTCATTATGTAAAGTTACATACATCAATGATTGATTACTACGTCAAGTACCACAGCAAGAATCGTAGCAACGCTAATACTACGAAATTTGAAAGTTGCTACGATTGTTCATAGCATGCGTAAAACAAACTTCGTTCACTTCATCTTAATTCTTCAATCATGGTCCGGAGAGTAACATTGGCCGCTTTTCATGCCTAAAATATGAATCTTATTATGTAAATAATATCATATTTATAATTTGTGTCTCTCATCACTCGTTATGAAATCCACGTTGAGCTTATCAACTTTCCTTTTCCAAATTTCCGCCCAAACAGCCTTAAAAATTACCAAAATCCTTTATCTTTGAAGGTGCAGGTTCGTAATCCAATAACCTTTCGAACGTGTTTATTAGAAAGGCTTTTTTTTTTTAAATTAACACAATTTTAATCGTCGTTTCGGTGTTTTAGTTTCTTTCGAGCTTTCGACTAAACAAAGTTGCTAATTCATTCTTGGGTAAAACTTTATGACGAGTTCAAAATTTTCATTTTGAACAATCCTTCTGAAAAAGGAACTTATAAAGTTGACATTTCAACGACAAGAGTGCACGAAGTTTATTACCTGGCTAGCTAGCACTCACTAAGACATGTAGCTGAAATTATTATAAAGTAAAATACTATAGACAATAATAGTAGTTGTAAACAATGTAGAAATATGGTATTTGGGTCGTTTTTCTTTTCTACTGACATTACTTTTGTCATACTTTTCGGATACTATGTCACAATATTATAAAAAATATCATCAATTTATTTTTGGGAAAGAAATATATTGTGAAACTGAATTATCATCATCATCATTTGAGCCATAGGTCGTCCACAGCTGAACATAGACTTCAAGATTGTCCGGTTTGAAGCTGCCTGCCTCCACCCACAAGGTGAACAGACGACCTGGTAAAGGTTGAAACTGAATATTTTAGAAGAATTACCAATTTTTGGGAGGGTGTTGTCGTTGTCGATGATAAAGAAGAACGACCCATTAACCTTATAATTACATCCTCATATACTTTATTTCACGGTTCGCAGTCATTTTTCAGTTGAGTAATACCATAAAATGAATAGAATCAGGCGTTACTTTGTGGAAATCCATAACTAAATAATTGGTATAGGCAGCCTAATAACATCGCCTCCGTGAACAAACACAAGCAAAATGCAATCTGAAGGAGGGCGTGAAAATAATTACTAATTCAGGTGGTAATAAAAACTTTTCTAGTTAATATTCATCTTCGATACCGACTAGCTACTGAGCACTAGCTTGTTAATGTAAAAGTAACATTTAAGTCTGTGTATGATCTTTGCTGCTATAAAGTTCAATAGATGTAGTTGAATGTAATGTTTCTTGACTGTTCATGTTTTCCCTTGAACTGCTACTACACTTCAACTTATTTAATCTTAAAAGCTTTACAAACCCTTTCCTAAATTTAGACGACATCAAATTGTACAAGATAGGATTAATAGCTGAATGCAAAAACAGCATTATTTTAGCAAAAAACAAAAAATTATAGAAACCGTCTATGCCTAACAACATAAATGTCTGTACGGGGGTTACTAGTACCGAAAATAATAGCCCTTCGACCGGTAGAAGGCACAGAAAGAAGGATAGTACGACAGCTCCAAGCATAAGTGTTACTTGTTTTCGGTATTTCAGGATGTTGCTGGAGTTTTGTGTATTGTTGGCGTTCTGGGCCATAAAAGCAGAGTTGTCCATGAGGTTTTTTGCAATAATACTGTAGATAACAATTAAAATGACAAGGGGGATAAAGAAGATGACGGTAATGGACATGATGAAGAACATTTTGTTCCAGAACGGTTCAGTGTAGGAAGCGCAGACAGCGACGTCGGTGCCATCGGCATTGTGCTTGTAGGTAAAAGTGATTATGACGAAAAGTGGGCTGCAAAGAAATAAATTAGTAAATAGGATATTCAGTATTAATAAAACGAAAAATTATTCAACAATCAAACAAATTTTATGAAGCTCCAAACTAAGCAAAGCTTGTATTAGGACAGCGAGATAAATATACTTAAATACATTTATAAACATCCATGACTTAGGTATAAAAGCTCATGTTCAACACACAAACATTTTCCCCTTTGCGAGACACCATTCCCTAAAGCGGCAAACTCGTCTTGCCGTCAACCTTGCATAGGTGTAGATATCCACTCCTTGCCAAGAGCGCCTGCCTGTCTAGTACTCAACCCGCTACCATCATCACGGACCACGGTAGTTAAGCGACGCTCGAAAAAGTTTGAACAGCATAGACAGCACGGGCAAAACCAAACGTCAAGTCGGCAAAAGCGGACTGTGGCAAGTCTTCCATGCCAAAACTTTACACACTCTGCCAGGTGAGTTGCAATTTCTCACACTGCAGCCTGAGGCAGCGGATATTTATAACTATGCCTAATACGAGATCCTAATCCAGAAAACCAAGTCCTAAACCGAAATAGAGGGAGCCGTAATTGATATTTTAAAATCCACTTTTAAAATTCCAAAACAGAAGGCAAAATGCTAAAATTCCCTGTGGTGACCATAGTGAAGGATCGGATACCCTTACTGATAAGTTACAAGAAATATTCTTAAAGGAAGGAAGAACTTAGTATAGATCTTACAAATAAGGCCTATTAAAATCGTGGACGTTCGTCTAACAGACCTGGACGATTCCGTCCCTAAAGAAAAAGTGATAGCGGCAGTTACTAAAACCAGATGCTGTACGATAGAACATGTCAAAGTAGGTTAAATCTCACGGATTTAAGCCTTACTCAGGGTGTGTGATCACTATCATAAAGTTTAGGAACAGTGGATAAAAACTGGCTCAGGAGACGTATTTTTGAAGCATTAGAAATGAATCTTGAATTCGAACACGAAAACAATTCGTGTATGTAGTCGTGTATGTATGTTGTAGTCGGAGATGGGGAAAAAGTGTCATGTCTTTCAAGTGTCTCAAAGACCGCAATGAGCTCTGCTGTTGCTGCGATGGGCCAAACAATGTATCAAGCGAGAGCTAATATTACTACTTCGCGCTATTCAATTTGCGCAGACGCCAATAAACCGGGGAACTACATAACCGAGAACAAGAGTTGTTCTCAAATAAAAAGAAGCATGGGCAAAGCTACGGCTTCTGAAACCCCAGTTTTAAAAGCCGTCGTCGCCTAGTAGCAGTAGGGTGCTGCTAGTGTCCATGGATACAGACAGCATTTGAGTCAATTAAATGAACGTCGAAAACTTCATTGCTTTTATTGGGATCTGGAGTAAAATGCGCCTGCTATACGAGGCATAGAAAAGAGGCAAACAGGTCATACAAAAAGTCATTACGCTCGCCTAGGTCCAAGTACCAAAAGCGCTTTTGGAAATTTTTGATCAATACATTTTATTCCTGATGGTTTGATAGGTGCGCCTGCACCTATCGAACTATCAGGGACGAATTTCGCTTTTGGGCACCCCTAGTGACGGAAAGCATGGACCCAACTTATCTTAAAACAGTGGTCTCTCCTTTTCTCATCACAACCAGAATTTGCCTCACCCGCAATGGGACCCAACACCAACCAAGTTATGGATTGCAACAAGTTCAGAGGTAGAGCTTGAGGCAGTGAGGTTAATGACGTGACGAAGGCCAAGAATATAGCTCTAGTTTCAAATGGAATCCTTGGTAAAGCCTGTGCTCAGCCACAGTTGCGTTGTGAGAACGAGGCCTTCACGGTGTTTTGATAACCTACTTCTGGTAGCAGGTTTGCCTGCGCGCCTTACATAGAAACTCAGTAACTCTAAATAACTCGCATCTTACCAGAATATTGTTTCCAGGACAGTGATTTTACCCTACATAACTACACACACACAGACACAATATGTGATGAAGACCAGGTAGAATGATAGAAAGATAATCAGCTTTTCTCTTTTAGTATCTATAGGATTTTTGATCATGGGCTTTTTACTTCAACCTATATACCGCAGTAAAGAAGCGCATAAGACATGCTGTATTCTATCATTTATTCAGAAGTCTTTACCTGGTGGTTAGAGCAGCAAAGAACCAAACTAACGCACAGATGATCCCAGCCCTGGTGTTTGTGCAGATGTAGCCCGCTTTAAAAGGCTTGCAGATCGCGTAGTACCTCTCGAAGCTGAGAGCCAGGATCGAGAAAACCGACGCGTGCGTCACCGTCATTCTTACAAATCTTTCAGCTATACCTGCAGAGAGAAAAAGTTGAAGAATTGAATTGAAAAAGGTGATGGGGATTGTTCTATAAAAAATGTAAACCCTTTTTTTGTTTAAAGTCTGGACTAATCTTTTAAGAGTTTGGTTTTAACGAGACAATCATTTTCTCATCTGCAAATCCTATGAAGCCTGGATCTGCAAAATTACTGAAAACCATTAAAACCTAACAAATTTAAGTGGACTATATGATTGATATAGACACCTGATATAGACTTTCGTATTTGCCATAATGATACCAATATTTATAGGAGTTAGGAATTTCGTAGAACTGCCAGTTCTGTACTAAGAAATAGAAAATGTAGCATGAAAATTCTGCTTTTTAAATTATAGGAAATGTTAACTAACTACCTGTTAGAAATACAGTAAATATCTAAATTGTGTTTTAGTATGTAAAAAAACTAAAATAAAATAATAATTTAGGATGCGGGGGCGGCCGCTGGATGCAAACAGCTCAGAGCCGCTCGCTGAGGCGTTCTATAGAGCCTATGTTGGACTTGGACAATGAACAATAGACTTCCAACGCTGATGATGTTGGTAATGTCCTTGGGGTCCCAACGCACTCTCTTTATATAAAGAGATTGCCAAAAGATTAGTTGACACCAGTGGGGACCCAAGGGCTGGCAGCTACCTCGCACAGCGACTAAGCATCGCAATCCAGCGAGGTAACGCTGCCAGCATCTTGGGTACCCTTCCACGAGGACCATTTTTATAATTCTCTATTTTCGTAGTTTTTATTTTTATATAGTATTTCATAGTTGTATATAGTATTTCATAGATGTATTTATTACTTAAAAATTAGTATAATTATTTTATAGAATTAATAATATATGAAAGTGAATAAATCTCCCTTAAATTGTTTTGACGCTGGTAGATAATGCTTCTTGGCATTAAGTCCGCTATTTGTACAACTATTTTTAAATGTGCAATAAAGTAATGTATGCGTATATACGTCCTAGTACCGGGTGTAAGTTCCCTTTCAAAATTCAGTGCAATTGCACAAGAGTAAGGCCAAGATAAATATTTTAATTTATCAAAGGAACCCAATCCAAAGGTGCCATATTGCAAAGACCAATTGTCAGGTGACATGTCACGACTCTACTCCCGAACGGTGACGCTCTCCTGCAGTGTAGGTATTCATCTCCGAATTTAAAGATCTAGCGTCTACTTTTCGCTCCGACAGCGCAACTAGCTTTGCGCAAACCAATAACCTAATCTCAACCTAAGAGACGCTTTAACCACGATACTTTTCCTCGTTAGTTTAATTAAAATAAATAATATTATTGGACAACATTACATACATTGCTCTGATCCTATGGTAAGGAGCCAGAGCACTTGTGTTAAATAAATCAGAAACGACGACGGTACAAACACCCAGACCCGAGACAGTAATATAAAAAAGCAATTTTTCTACGACCGACTTCCCGGTCTCTCTCCCTAATCGAACCCGGGACCTCAGAGATAGCGAGTCCGGTATTCTGTCGGGATATGGAGGTCGTCTGCTGATTGATATTGAAAAGATTGTAGCTGAAAGTTAATAAAGAAAACTAGCGATAGAAACCGATCATTATGTGAAAAACCAAATAATATTTATACAATGAAATAAAATGAATAAGTTTATTGGTTTCATAAAATTATAAACATACGAATGATTACTAAGCGTTGGGGTTTCGATATTTATTTCTTTAAGTCCATTATCCTTAAGTTTTTACTTAACGAAGGTAGATAGTTACTTAGCGAATTATAAAATAAGGGTTTCCACAAGGTAGTGTCTTGGGCCAACTTTTATTTATAATTTATATCAAGACTTGCCAACCGCTTCGAACCAACCCATGTCATTATTCGCTGATGACAGCACTGTGACAATTAACCTGTACCTACGAGGCCTACCTAATATACACGCTGTAGTGATGAGGAACTCTTAGCTAGTTCAAGTAGACTCAGCTAGTTCAAATAAGTTCAAGTGGGGTACTTACACATTTCTTTCCCCAGTACCCACGATTCCGTATGGATTTCCACCAGAGCAACAGGCGTGCGCACAAGTAGCACCATCAAATCCGCGATACTCAAGTTCAGCAGAAAAATATTCGTCGAATTTCTCATATCCTTCGACGTCAGTATCACTAGCGCCACCATCACATTTCCTATCACACCCACACACATTATCACTATATAAAACGTCATAGTCGCCACGTCTTTGTAATTTGGAGACTCCTCGTATTCCATATCGCTCTGGCTGGACAAATAGCTTGAATTTGTGAAATTTAATTCTTCAAAAGTAGTATTCTCGAACCCGAAATTAAAAATTTCGTCATTTTGATAGCCATTTGTGGTTGTGTTCGTGAACTGTCCGTATATTGATGCGCTCGTATTTGTCATTGTGTGTGTGAAGTTTGAAGAAATCATGGTGAAGGGCACTTGTTTATATGTTCAGATCTACATCACCATTTTTTTCATTCTGGCTCCCTGAAAAACAAATTAAGTTAGTTTTTTTAAAGTACCTAGTATAAGCGAGAAATCGATTGGTGAGGAGTATAAGAAGTTCTCTGCCATATGTCTATCATCTGTCGTCGCGTCTTTCTAGTGATACAAAAACATTAAAACTCAATGGCGCCTATTTTAAAAATAACTGATTAGATTTGTTTTAGTAAATATTTTTTAAAAATATTTTGGCTGATCTTACACCTAATAATCTGTAATACCCCTTCTTACTACAGCCGTAAACTTCCGATCAATATTCCAGTGTATAGTTTTGGAAACAGAACAAAAACGGATAAGATAAAGTGTGAAGAAGTTCCGCAGTTACGAAAACAGAAGCAGAGGTCTGTTGCATCACTATTGTATATTTCGGAGACGGATTGCGTATCTAGCTGTTTTTACAGTTTGGAAAAAAATTATAACACTTACGACACAATTTGAATTTTTTTTAGTTAACGTTTTAATTATTGTTAGCATAGTGCTAATTTTCGACAATTTGTCTATTATTATTGTAAATAGTGAATACTACAAGATTATCTACAAGACTATACCATCCTTATTTATCTAAATAAAGACTAAACGTAGACATAAAAATAATAATTAAATCCAACCTGTAGAATAAAGCTCTTTATTTAAAAAATACAGAAAAACCTGTAAAAATATGGAACTGTCACCTAACATACTTAAGGCCGATTTTTCAATTGCCAGATAACTTTATTCGACGAATAAAATTGACGTTTTGACACAATTTCCATACGAAAAATGTCAAATGTCAAACTTATTCTTTAAATAGTTTTTAAACTATTGAAAAATACTAGCAGTAGACTTGCCGGGTATAAAAGTTATGAGATTTAAAAACCGGCCAAGTACGAGTGAGACTCACCGAGGGTTTCGTACAAATTTTTAGGTAAATATTATAAATAGTTTAGGAATCGAGTCTCGCAGTTTAATTACAACTGAATAGTTTTTAGATTTTCCCAGTATTCATGTTGTAAAAGACAATATTACTTGCCAAATTTCATAGTTCTAGGTCAACAGAAAGTACCCTATAAATTTTGATTCCCTTAAATGTGACGAAATATTCAGGGTTGCCAGATAAGTGACGTCTAAAAAATTTTTTTTGGTGCCTCGTGTTAATAGGTATCTGAATCACCATCTATGCTCTACGATTTTTCCTAGTTTTCGAGTTACGATTTTTAGTACTACTTTTTATTATTATTAGAAGAAGAAGCTTAGAGTCTAGCGCATTCTCTGAAGCTACTTACAAACGAAGTAATTATCGGTTTAGATTTTTAATTTAAAGTTGAAAAGTTATATGATAACTCACTTAACATAAATTCTCAACTTAAGGTAAATTTTGTAGTAACTTCCATTAAAGTTATAAGGCTGTTTATTTTAATAGGGATTTAGCTGCAAAAAAATCGAAGAAACATCAATTTTTTGTTTTGAAATTTTTCAAACTGAGCCGGTTGCATAAAATTTTAGTCATAAAAAAAATTCAACTCGAGAACTACGAAAAATCGTAGAACATACATAGGGGTGATTCAGATACCTCTCAATACGAGGCACCTAAAAAAATTTTTTGACGTCACTTTTCTGGCCACCCTGTATACGTTTTTTGCGGTATAAACGACCGTATCTTTTTTTAAAGTTAACTTAACAGTTTGATTTTTACACAACTTCAATATATAAAGGATAAAGGATCTTGACAGACATACGGACAGACAGACAGACAAACAGACGGCCAACAAAGTGATCCTATAAGGGTTCCGATTTTTCTTTTTGAGCTACGGAACCCTAAAAAAAAACTACAACAAGCGATAAGACTGTCTAAATTGTACTATTTTCAATGTGTTTTTTCTCAGTACAATTTGTTTTGTGGGGTGTGCATTATAGAAAATCTATATATATCTAAAAAGTGGTAAAGACTTTCACTTACCTCAACTTGCACTTTTGTCTTCAAGACCATCCAAATCTTACTTACGAGTAACTAAAAAAAACAAGCGAACTCTTCCGTTTGACAGATTTAAGAAAAACATAGTTCCAATTTCAAACACTTGAAGTCAGTCTTTGACGAGTAGACAAACTTTTTTTTATTTTCACAACACAGGCACAAAATGTCTTTTGAAGCAAATGATTAATACCACTAAAAACTTCACGTATTGTAATTAGTTCTCACAATTTTCATTTTAATATTGACTTTACTGATGGAACTGTTGCACTAGTATATCGCTAAATAAAAATATCAGATTCTTTTATAAGCACAATATACCTAAACACAGTAAAAACCACCTCTATTCACCTTGACATTTCTGTAACCTGTTGCTAATCGCGTCGAAATAATTATACCTAGTCACGTGGGGTCCACTAGTACCCAATATTTAATAGGATACAATTAAACAAATATATTAAAGACTATGTGCCCCGCCCACTGCCACTTCAGCTTGCTTATCCGTTGGGCTATGTCAGCAACTTTTGTTCGTTTACGAATCTCCTCATTCCTGATTCGATCTCGCAAAGAAACGCCGAGCATCGCCCTTTCCATAGCACGCTGTGCAACCTTGAGCTTTCTTATGAGGCCCATAGTGAGAGGCCACGTTTCAGTTCCATATGTCATCACTGGTAACACACACTGGTTGTAGACTTTCGTCTTTAGGCACTGAGGTATTTTGGACGAGAAGACGTTACATACATAGCACGTAGAACTGACGGCCGATGGGGCAGAAAGGTTCTGGAATGGAGGCCGCGTACCGGCAAGCGCAGCGTAGGACGTCCACCTACAAGGTGGACAGACGACCTTGTAAAGGTTGCAGGAAGCCGCTGGATGCAGGCCGCTTTCAACCGGCCAATCTGGAAGTCACTGGGGGAGGCCTATGTTCAGCAGTGGACGTCCTATGGCTGAAATGATGATGATTAAAGACTAGTTTCTGCCCGCGACTTCGTATAAGTGGGATTTAGTTTGTCATAGGAATTCATTTACCTACGCGCTTCCCTTGGGAAGGTTTCCTGAGAACATTTATCATTACATTCTAAAACTGGTCTGTTTTAACTGAGTGGTAACATTTTTTTTTCACCCAATTTTTTCGGGCATTATAAAAGACAATGTAGTTATTATATAAAATCTTATTAAGCATTGATTCAATCACATTCCACAAAAAAAAAAGGTGTAGCTTCGTCCAAGTGGCCATTTAAACGTATTTACCTTTGCATTATTAATGCAAAACTGGTTAATGGCACGTGTCCTACCGAAATCTTAGAGTCTGGGCACACTGATAATTTTAGCATCAGCGATCAAAAATTAAAACTTCTTTTAACGTTATATAATAACGTAAACGTTACATTATCGCATTGTAGTCGCCATTCGCAGATGCTAGTTAAATATCGCAGAGAGTCGCCAAAACGCAAAAAAACTAAAAATAATACAGGGGTATATTGCAAAGGGTTGCCAAATTTGAGAAATAAGATCTAGGGAATAATTTAAGAAACATCTTAATAGTTATTATTTTTAATGATCGTGGGTTACGAAAAAAAATACTTTAAAATATCCGAAATTAAAGCCAATAGAGAGACTATCAAAGTCGCGCGGTCATTCATCAGAGGCATGGCAGTAGGTACGGCGAGCCAACAAGGCCCCTACCCAGGGGCGTGCATTGGTTTCAGATGAGGGTAGGCTGTGAGTGAAAATTTGCGTGAAACAGTAGGCGATCTCGCGGCAGCCTAACATTGGTTAAATTGCACAGTAACGATCTAAGTTGCGCGCTTTAATAAGGACAGGTAGACGACAAAATGGTTACAGAATATATATTGTTTATTGTTAAATACGTAATTAATAATTTATGGTTAGCTGTTCTGTCAGTTTTTCTTTATGTGACTTAGTGCACATACGGTGCAATTTTTTCATAAATGAGTTAAATCATCCACGCGTACGATTTTTAACAGCGGATAGGAATAAATGTGTTTTTTCTTTTCTTTTTCTTTGCATAGTTTGATTAAGTTACTAATTCCGAGCCACTCCTAAAGATTTGGCAATGTAACCCTGTATTTACTTAAACATACCTAATTAGTTATTTTTTGTGTCAGTGCATGCTTATCAAACTATCCATGGCTGGCACCAATTCCAAAAATATAAATTAATTAATGAAATATTTAATTTTAGTAAATATTTTTTCGCTTTTTGGTTTGGTTTTGAAGTCGGTTTTAAGTTTTTTATAAATATTTATTTTATTTCACTATTTTAGTGTTAATTCCTTACAAGGACCGTTATAAAAGGTAAATATATAAATATGAAAACAAATATTCGACAACATCACATACATTGCTCTGATCCATGATAAGTAGCTTAAGCATTTATGTTACACAAATCAGTAACAAAGACGGCACCACAACACCCAGACCCGAGACAATATAGAAAAGTTATTTTTCTACATTGACCGACCGGGAATCGAACCCGGGACCTCAGAGATAGCGACACCAAGTGCAAATAGTCAAAATAACCTTAGTTGCAGTGTGTTTAGGCTCTAAAGCTTTAAGAGCTACATAAAAAAAAACATATAATTCTCTTTAGATTTAAAAAAAAATAATTTTGAAGAACTGAGAACCTCTTCCTTTTTGAAGTCTGTTAAAATAGTTTTTATTTGCATCATATTGGTACTAGATCCGGCTGCTGGCCGCGGACAGACGCCTTATTATATTATTTCTTTTGTAAACCCAATCATATAATGGATGACTTCATAATTTGATCAAATCATTGTAGTTTCTTTTCTAAACTTCGTAGGATTTATAAAGATGTTTTTAAACGACAGGTCATATATTGCAGGCGGTCAAACCAGTTAATTTAGTCAAAAGAGGTAAGATAATAATTCTTATCAAACAAGTTTTTATATTCGACGACTATCTGGTGTCATGGTTCGCGCTCCGGACTACAAAGCAGTTGCGGGTTCGAATCCCGCAATAGGCAAATGATTGTGTGATGAGCACGAGCATTTGTATCTAAGTCATGGATGTTTATAAACTTATTTAAGTATGTTTATCGGTTATACAGTCGTTATAGCACAGGCTTTGCTATGCTTAGGCTCGATAATAGGAAATATGCATAAAAAAATATATTGTTTTTACTATATTCATAGAAAATTATAGTGCTAACAGTGAAAACAAAATTGATTTTAGGTAAAAAATAACCGTAATACAGTAATTAAAAAATTAAAGTATACCTATCTCTTTCTAAAACTACTATTACAATGAAAAATTTATGGCGGAGTGTAATGTGACGTCATGGTACATATCGGATCTCCTTGTCTAACACGCGACTTTAATGGGCTGTAAGTCAGGTATTTATCAATATTTTTTGAAAATTCTTCTTGATTTATTAATTATAATTAAGTACTATTCATTTTAAGATAAAAAAACATGCATATTCCCCATTGGTGTGATTGTGAAATAAATTTATTTAATTAAATGCTTCATTCTTGAAATTTTATAAAGAACTGCCAAGCGTGGCGAGTATTGGCAATCCTTCCAATGGAAGTCATTGCGGGAGGCCTATGTTCAGCAGTGGACGTCCTATGGCTGATGAAATGATGAAGATTTACTTTTTTCAAAATTCTAAAAACCACTGTAACTATCGCATATATCAAGTAGTATGTATGTTTATTGTATGTATGTATAATTATTGTTATGTATTTATTTTATTTTATTTTTATTTATTTATTACTGTATGTATACGTTTATGCCATAAATTTATGCAATTCTATTTGTATCAGGTAAGAATTTTAAGAACTCTGCAACACCTTTCCCTTTCTTTAATGGTTGTCTTCTACCTAAAGGTTGTCTGGAAGAGATTGCTATTAGCGATAAGACCGCCTACATTTTACATCTTTCTGTAAAAATCATGTGTATTTTACTTGTATGGTGTGCAATAAAGAGTATCTATCTATCTATCCCGCGGTAGAGTATGTCAGAAGAGAGATTTGCTATCTATTTCTGTAGAGAGAATGTTTAGCTAGTCAGAGTACAGACAACAGCAGGTCAACCTACAAAAAAGTTAAAGGTCATTGAATTGATATTCAACTTTAAGTCCAACACGAAGAGATAAATATCAATTGAGAAAATTTGACGATTCGTAGTAGGTTGACGTGCTGTTATCTGTACATGCATGACTCAATTCCTACTGACTCAATTCGTATTGACTACGTCAGCCTATTGCAGTCCACTCCTAGACGCAAGCCTTTCCCAAGAGCGCCAAAGATCACGATATCCTGTTTTTTAATTTAAAAATGACATATACTCTAAGAAGTTCCACGAGTGTAAAGTAAGTTATGGTAATGGACTGGTTGAAGACACTAAATTATAAAAAAAATGAATTCTTGTTTTTATTACAACATTATATACACGCACACACACGCACACACACACACACACACACACACACACACACACACACACACACACACACACACACACACACACACACACACACACACATACGCACGAACGCACGCCATGGAGAGGTCGCCGATGGTCCACAGAATAGGAATGAAACGCTCCGCTGTAATCCTTGCCTTAAAATATATTTTTTATTACTCCTCCAGTGAAAGAAAATCTAGTTACCTTCATCCCACAATTAAAATATTAAACCCTAATATTTATACAATTTATAGCGATGCATGTGAAGGTGAAAAAACAGGTTTCATCTTGTCGGGACGGGGTGTGGCGCAGACGCAGTTATGTCCTCTGATTTTGAAATCGCGGCGGCCATCATTAATTCCCATAATAGTGTCGCTGTTGACTACAAACTTGCTCCCAAGATTGTTATTTCTGTTTACATAAAATATGCTTTTGCCTATCAAAAAAAAAAAACTTAATAAATACATGTTTGCTGAAAAGGTTTTTTAAATAAATCCCACCGATTTTGCAGTACGCTTCCAACCGGCCAATCTAGCAGTCATTGGAGGAGACCTAAGCTTTGTTTGACAGTGGACGTGGACAGTAGTTATTAGCCAAAATATTGTGCCTTCGAACAGATTAAAAGTCGTTTAAATACAGGGTGTACAAAAGAATGGACCACTTCTTCAAACCATATAATCAGCTCTACAACTCTGACCAGCTCGGAGCAACATCAATAGGCTAGTTTCCTGGGTCAAAAAAAGATTATTCTATTTAGTCCGTCAGTTAGAATATCAAAAAATATTCAAACTCAAACTCAAACTCAAACTCAAAATCTTTATTGCGTGTCACATGTCATATTGAACCCGTATTTTGTCTTTTGTCAATTAAACAAAAAATGACGAAGATAAAGCGCATTAAAGTGAGCACGTGACGTCACGCCTTGCTAAAAAGTGTCGCAAGGCGTGACGTTACGCGGAACTTTAACTGGCTATATCTTCATATTTTTTGTTTGATTGAGAAAAGAAAAAATACGTGTCTAATATTTTCTGTTAATCCAACTGACGGACTAATTACATTTTTTTAGGAAACTAGCCCATTGTCAATTGTAAATGTATGGAGCACAAAAATATTTTTTAAACGATTTGATAACGCACTCATAGTACATTTTTTCGTTTATGAACAGCCTTACTAGCCACCTATGTACATATCATGGGCCGCTAAATAATTAATTACTCTTTAAATGCGTTGAAAGGTGGGAGACATTGTAATCATTTTACAAACAGATGCTGTGAGAAAAACACTGATGAATATTCCATGTCAGTTTAGAATTAATTATCATTTAAATATATCCTTAAAAAATTAAAAAATGCAAAGTTTAATCCAGAGGTATTCGCTGTGTGCGCGATGACAGCTCCCCTGATGACCACAATTATTGTGGACTTAAGAATATATTCCTTAAGAATTTGTTTGTTTGGTTAAACACGCTCAAGAACTACTGCTTTGAATTGAAAAATTCTCTCTGTGTTGGATAGTCCATTTATGATAAAAAGGTCATAGTGAATTCTTAGGCAACGACGCCGCAGATGAGTTGACGAGGAGAGGTTCGGACATGGTCACTGAGGGGCCACTCCCGATACTCCTTCTACCATACTCCCAACTGGGCGCCTGGATCAGAAACCGAACACTATCACAACAAAACAAACGTTGGATACTGAGTACTGGATGCAGGCAATCAAAACTGACTCTTTCAGGGGTCACGGGGTCACGCCCAGATTGACTCAACGCATACTCAGCCTCGAAGGACAAAACCTGCGAATAATTGTGGGCACAGTGACCGGTCACTGTCTCCTAAACAAACACCTCTACATCTAAGGAAACACAGACAGCCCTCTCTGCAGAGCATGTCTTACTACAGATGAAACTGCCAACCACGTAGTCCTGGAATGTGTGGCGGTTGCATCACAACGTAATGAAATCCTTGACAACCCAAGGTCGCTCCGCGAAGCCTGTGAAAATACCAAGAAATTTCTGCGCTTCTGGGCGGAGCTAGGCTGGTTATATCCGTAACCATCACACCTCTACGCACAAGGGACCGAATTTGAGTCTAAGTGCGGAAAAGGGAGTCCAGTCTCATACTAGTTCATTTATCGAGAAAGTTATAGGTTATAATAACACCTCGCCACGACCAATAGGAGCAAAGTATCAATGAAAAATGTTGCACAAACGAAAAAAAAAATTGTACTTTTTAGAGCTTCCATGGCGTGTACTGAGTAAACGGTTAAAGTTATGCAAAAATCACGTATGACAGAATTGTTTCCCTTTAAAGGTTCTAAAGAAAACTCCGTAAAAGCATATGTCTATCTTTTAAGGTTAACTTACTATATAACCTTTTTTATGGTAATCAAACTTCTACAATCGTCGCATCGCTTTTTCTTTTACTATTAGCGCGAGGCATTAATAAGGTTTACTGTATTATTGGATTATTTTGAGCTGGGAAGTGACACGCGTCATTGATTAAGACTTTGAGTGACAGATCGAACTCCACCCGGGCGCAGCTGCGGGTGGAAGCTAGTTTAAATATCAAGGAGTAAGTAACAAAATAGCTCCGACGAACCACACAGCTAGTAGGAAGTTTCGTAGCATTTAAAAGTTGCTACGATCGTTCGTAGCATGCGTAGAACCAACAATCTACTACGATTATGGGCCGGTTAGTGACATAGGCTGCTTTTATACCCGAAAATTAATGTCATAAAATAAATATTCTCATCTTTATTCACTGACCTTTATAAGTCTGGAGTCTGGACTGGCTTTCCCGTTCTAATAACGGAATTTTTTTGTATGTCCATTTAAAACGCCTCAAGTTTATGAGATAATTTTAACGTATACCAAATATTGTGACTATTTTGCAGCCATAATACTAATTTGTTACATATAACTCTCGCATCTGCATGTACAGTGCCCTACAGCGCAAAATCAAATAGGCACAATTTGACACCAGCCATCCCAGGGATTTTAAAGGTCAGTGTCGTTATGAATTTGCAGGTAAAATACTTGTTTTTCTTATAATTGTACGTTAAGATTTTGACTAATGGACTTTGAACCTTTCGCTTTCCAGTTTTAATCCCAATAGACGCAGTGCTATTTTTTTTTCTACGATATAGGTTTATGCAAAATGTACATACTATTTTAAATAAATATAATGAGAAATCTTTTATCTAATTAGTGGGTAATTGTGACCAACCCCCACGTTCTTGTAACAAATATCCACCTCTATGACGCCGGGTTAAGTAACTTAAAATCCCCATGCATTTAAAAAAAAACGGATAAGCGAGTCAGACTCGCGCACCGAGGGTTGCGTACAAATTTGTATGTTCATATTATAGATAGACAAGGTGGACAGACGACCTGGTAAAGGTTGCAGGAAGCCGATGGATGCAGGCCGCTTCCAACCGGCCAATCTGGAATTCACTAGGGAAGGCCTATGTTCACCAGTGGACGCGTCCTATGGCTGAAATGATGATGATGATTATTATAAATAGTTTATTTAATTATTTAAAACTTTATTGCACAAACTTAAAAATGTACAACAGGTGGACTTAATGCCAAGGGCATTCTCTACCTGCCAACCTTTGGGTCATGCAGAAAGCAGGTAATGGGTGCGGTAAAGGTCCAAAATAAATTGTAATTGGTACTAAACCTCAAAACAAACTATAATATTGCAAATTAAGTTTAATAAAATACACATATATTTGGATAAATATAATACAATACACAAATTAAATAAATAATAAGTAAATAAACATACATACTATTAATAAAATAAAATAAAATATGCAACTACGTACTGAAATATTTTTAAAGTTTATTTTTGAAAGAAAGTTTTGATTCCGAATGTTTAATATCTAACGGAAGCAAGTTCCAAAGTCGTGCAGCCCTCACTGTGTACGATTTGGAGAAGTGGTGAAGAGGCGTAAGTAGCTGGAGATTGCTATAAGAGCGGAGAGAACGGTCATGGGAGTTACATGAGTATGTAAACCTATTCTTAAGGTAAGAGGGGGACGATGGGTTATTGAGCACGGCGAAAAGGATGCCAAGAATTCTAAGATTCCTACGCTGACAAATGGGAAGCCAATTAAGTTTGGATCTATAATTGGATATGTGGCCGTATTTCCGAAGGCCGAAAATAAATCTGATGCAACAATTTAACAGGCGATCTACCTTATCAGTATGTGTCTCAGAGAGGTCAGAACAACAGGCATCGGCGTAGTCTATGATGGGTATGACAAGGGAGAAAGAATTCAGGCGGTAGAGACTCCTTAGACACGCGAATACCTTTCGGCTAACCTCAGTTAATAGATCAGGCATCGTGCCTCGAAGTTTAATTAGAAATTATTACAAATTAATAACAAATGTACACATTTCATATATTTATCTGTTTTTGTAGTATAGGACGGTATTTCTTTTACTTTTACCCTATAAATTTTGGTTCCCTTGGGAGTGTCGAAATAAACGTTATTTGTTTCATAAATGGTCGTAGTATCTTTTTTAACGTAAACGTAGAAGTTAATTTTTTTTACAGGTATAAGGAACTATAGAACTGACCATATGGTTTTAATTTCAACGCGTTCTCGATATAAAGAGTCTTGACAGACGGGTAGACAGACAGACGGACAACAAAGTACCGTTTTTTTCTTTTGAGCCGGAACCCTAAAAATATTTATAAAAATAGTGTTTATCTATAAAGGTATCAACTTTCTTATATAACCCTGTATTCAAAACTATGTAATGTAAAATGCTCATGTAATAAATAAGTCGTTCAACAATCGTGTCCTATAAATATGTCCCGAAAACCTTCGTTATTGCCTTGCAATATTTAACGCTCCTTTCCGTCGTTTTTCAGAGTGTTAGCTGGTAAACTGTGAACAGAAAATGGGTCAAATAACACAATCTATTGAGGGTTCAATGCCAGGGTCGTTAAATGTTTTCAATAATTTAACGACCTCCGTAGCCGAAAGGCGAGTACGTGACTAGACGTCGTCATCTCTGAGGTCCCGGGTTCGATTCACGGTTGGGTAAAAAAGAAAAAGAAACTTTTCCATGACTTTTACTGATGATGATGTTTTTTTTTGGTTTTTATTTAATAATATTTGGGTAAAATTACATTAGAAGGTTACATAAGTTCTTCAGTTTGTAAAAAAATATTTTTTCATTCCTCATACTCTGAAAGTAGGTCTAAAGTTGCCTGAGGAGTAATAATAATTCTTTTCAGCCCTAGGGAGAATCGTTTTCAACTGACAGCTGTCAAATTATAAAAAGAAAAAACTAGTTCTATTTTTTTACATTTTTAACGAACCATGTTCCAATTTTTTACACAGCCACTAAATAACAACGCGATGTAAAATTTAATTAAATAACATACTGTTAAGTATTAATTACAGATTTTTAATGACCATTAAATGAATGAATGAATGAATGAATGGCTAGAAAGCAGTGCACCCGTAGTGATTGCATGCTCTTTGGTACGGTTTTTTTTTAATTCACTTAGTTTTTCTTTAGTTAATTCATGTTTTTATTTTTAGTTTCCCTGTATTCGTAATGAAAAGCACAGTGTTTACCTCGGGTTAAAGACTTATTTAGTCCCTCGAACTATGGGCCAAACCACGTCTCGAGGATTTAAAAGTTACTTTCACCTTTAGAGTAACAATGTAATAATAAATATTTGTACTGATAATTAATTGAACTTTTATCATAGTTTTATGATTGCATTTTAGGTCATGTTAGGTTGTGTGTTTGTGCGCCATGTAGGGACAGCCGTAAAAAATACACTTTCCTACCGCCAACAGAAGGCGTGTTGTAAGAAGCGACTAATTCCTATAACACTAGACGGACAGCAGCGTCTGCGTGCAAAATCTTATAAAAAAACTGCACTCGCCAACCGCCTGCCAATCGTTGCGAATATTGGCAATCCCCTCCTGATGATAAGGGAGGAGGGGGGCCTTGTTCAGCAGTCGACGTCCTATGGCTAAAATGATGATGAATGATGAGGCTGTGTGTGCGCCTTTGAAAGTCCGCTGGACTCTTTGCACTCAAGGTGAATTACTGTGTCACTGCTCCGATGGGGGCGTCATGTATGTCAATTAATCATAGTGTCATATCATGTTCCTTATTTATACAGACGGTCCAAAAAAATCAAGTCAAGAATATAGGAAAAATACTTTAAAATAATAAAATAAATATTGGACGATAACATCACATACATTGCTCTGATCCTAAGATCATGGTAAGTAGCAAATGTGGTTTTGTTTAATCAGAAAACCTAAACAGAAAACAACACCCTTTTAACACATTGTCTTTGTTAGCAGAACCTACACCAAAATTGGTTGTTCCCCAAAATTGTATCAAGTAATCAACGTAAAACCGAGTTAAGAGCCGATTATCGTTTCCACATAAGGCTGTTAGTACTCTTGACCTTCAGAGCTTTTGTATCGAAGATTGGGTTGCCGATTACTAGTGCGCTTACCCTACGATGGGAAAGATAGGGAATAACCGATTATTGGAAGTTTTACCCTGATTGCATTTGATAAGATGGCTAGAAATGCTGTTTAAGTTAGACTAAACCTTTAGTTTTGTCGAATTTAAGCAGAATGCCATTTTAATGAAGTCAATAGTGTAGATCTCTAGATGAGCTATTCTTAAGTTTGTCTTTAAATCATTAGCCTCTAGAAGTCCATGGCTGGACATAGGCCTCCCCTATAGAACCTGTTGCCTGCAACCTCGACTAGGTCGTCAGTCCACCGCGTAAGAGACCTGCCCTGTCTTTAGTTCGTGGTAGCTACTCGAGAACCTTTCTTCCACAACGGTTATCAGTTTTTGGAGCGATGTGGCCTGTCCACTGCCAATTTAGCTTTGCAATTCGAAAAGCTACGTCTGAAACATAAGTTTATAATATATTTACTTAATACGTTAACCTTTATCAACTTTGTTTGGCCCTTAATAGAGTTCAATGAAATGAAATGAATATTTAATTGCCTTTAAAAAATGGTACATTTTGGTGTTACTTTAGACAGGAAGTTCAGCTTTTTCAGCCATCTAAGGATAGCATGCAAATACATTATTATAATTATGTAAAATTAAATTACATTATCAAATTCGATCAAAATATTTATCGGAATTTCATGTTGCAATAGTAATGTCAATATTAATGATAAATAATTATAATATGTCACAAAATGTAAGGTAAATCAAGCTCATGTATTAAAACTCAAAATAACCGGTTCCCATTAAATCAGATTGAGATATTCATTAACATTGTAAGACTAGTGTTCATTTAGCCACTTATAATGGGCCCTTAAATCTATTTAAGGGCAAGTCCTTTATATTTTTGGTATTTTATTAAATATGAGAATAAATATCCAGTAGCAATTTTTAGAGTATATTTTAAGAGTTTTTGGTAGAAAAGTTTGTCTTGGGTCAATGTGACCCTTTACTTGACCCCGGAATCAGGACCCACGAACAGAAGCACTCACCTGGCACCTTGCTCTGATCTACAAAGTGTCAAATCTAGTGGCCATTACCCGAATAAGTAGGTACAGTCAGCAATATATTGGGTGTTGAAAAAAGTACCGGCCAATTTTAGGTAGGAAAAGTACACAGGAAAATAGTACACAGAAAAGTCATTATCATCATAAATAAATACATAATGGACAACATCACATATTGCTCTGATCCTATGGTAAGTAGCCAAAGCACTTGGGTTCCAGAAATCAGAACCACCGACGGACAACACCCAGGCCCGAGATAATATTATAGAAACGTTATTTTCCTACATTGACTGACCGGGAATCAAACCCTGGATCTCAGAGATAGCGACACTAAGTCTGGCATGCTCGCATTTCGGCTACGGAGGTCGTCATTAATGGTCATTGGCTTTCGAAGTGTACTGGCTGTGTTTCACTGACTGACACGGAAAAAAATCAATTCTAAGTTACAACGTCAGAGGCGCAAAGATTAGAATTCCAGTGCGTATGGTCGCAAATCATACGCGATGTGTTATTTATTCATTCATTTATATTTTTTCTACTAGCTGTGCCCGCGGCTTCGCTTGCGTGGAATATGGTTTGTCACACCCTATTTTGCTCGCTTAGGAGTTGGAAAAAAATCGTAGACTATGTCCTTCCCTAGGGTTCAAGCTTTTTCGGTACAAAAGTTCATTAAAATCGGTTCAGCTTTCACAACAAAAAGTAACCCATGTCATTTTCCAATATTCCATCAATCTCTCTACTAAAATTCATTAAAAAATCATTAAAAATGAGAATGAGCGGCTTAGGCTTAACAGACAGACAGACAGACAGATTACTAATGATGACTACTCCTTACGTTCCGCCGCGCCGCCCGTACTCGCCTAGGTACCGATTGACGAAAGTTGAGATGGCAAATTAAAATACAAATTTAAAAATATATAAGGAAAACGTGGGTCTCGTTTCATACCTCAAAATCAAAAATAGAACCCTTACTTATAGGATCACGTGTGGCTCTCTGTCAGTCCGTTTATTAGAACCGATTTGCTACGAAACTACTGGACCGTTTGAGTTGGAATTTGAAGAATGTTCATGTCCACAATATTATATTTCATAATCGATGCTATTTTCGTAATTAACGTCCCAAAAAAACCAAACAAACGACACCCATATTAAAATTTAGACAATCCAACCTCATCGCACCCCAACAGGGGAGAAGATATTTCACGTCCGCCACGTTAGATTTTAATATCGTTGTTGTTTTCGTAATCAGCGACCCGATAAACCATAGAAACAACACCTATGTTGATTTTCAGATTTGGTCACCCCTTTTTCCCCATTTAGGGATTGATTTCTCAAAAAACCTGAAACACCTGCTTACTCATTTATTGTTAGGAATACTCCTGTGAAGTTTCGAATACAATAGTCTTAACTAATCGTGTTGTCCTATACCCCTATACCCTAAAGGGGTGAATTTTGAAAAATCTTTTCTTAGTGCACCCCTAGACCTTATAAGAACCCTACGTGCCAAATTTGGAGTCTCTAGCACCAGCAGTTTGGGTCATGCGTTAATATGTCAGTCAGTCAATCAGTCAGTCAGTTTCTTCTTTTGTATATTTAAATAGAGATTAACAGTAACGGTAATTACTTGGTACAGTGTAATAAACGTATTTATGTCAAATATTCATTTCAGCCACATAGGCCTCCCCCAATCACTTCCAGATCCACTGGTTGGAAGCGGCCAGCATCCAGCGGCTTCCTGCAACCTTTACCAGATCATTTGTCCATCTTGTGAGTAGTCGTAGTACGTCCTACGCTGCGCTTCCATCCTAGAACTTTTCTGCCCATATTTATCTACCAAGAAATAACGCCTTTAACAAGTTTCAACATTGATTTGTTATAATTTCGTAACTGGTAAAACAAAAAATCATTTGAATAGATTTCAGGATGTAAGAACGAAGTTTGTTTAGAAATTTTCGCGTCTGATAGTACAAAGACCTTTGCGCTGACCGTAAAAAGTAATCTGCCCCATACTACCCTTGAGATACCTTAATAGCAGCGGTACACGCCAAAATGACCCTTACCGAAAGTTATTACGGGGCAAAATACCGTGAACAGAGTCACAAGTGTAATGATGTCTGACGAAGTGTTTGCAGTCTATAAGAGACCAAGTACACTGGGTGTTTTTTGTATCGTCTATTGACGATGGACGACTGTACATTGTCCCGCTTTATTTTTGTTGTTCTCATGTTAAAGGCGAATCAAATGCTTCTGTATGACCAATACTCCCTCAATACTAATCTTGGTGCTATATCTATAGCTAGATCTACACTTTTCTATCTATCTACACGTTTCTTTGCGTGATATGATCCCTAGAAGAACGAAAGTCACTGACATAGCTTTTCAAATAGCAAAGCTGAAGTGGCAATGGGCAGGCCACATCGCTCGCAGACCTGACGACCAGGGAAGAAAGGTTCTTGAGTGGCGACCACGAACTGGAAGACGTAGCGTGCGCAGGCCTCCCACCTGGTGGACTGACGATTTAGTCAAGGCTGCGGGCAGCCGCTGGGTGAAAACGGCCTACGCTTTTACGCTTTTACTATTGTACTAGATGCAGAAAATCTTGTTATTACATTAAAGCGTAACACACACAGAATGCGTGAGCGGGACGGCGACGGTTTGGGTCGGGTGTACGGCGGGTCTATTACCATACGTTTAAATGAGCAAAAGCAGCGGAGCACCAAGAGTGTATGCTGTACACTACTATACCGCGGTGGTAAGTCGCGTCATTTAAAAACCCCTTCTAGCTTCTACCTGCCCATTTCCTCATGATGCATGATCAATGAATAATAAAGAAATACCCAAAATTACGGGATCTGGTTATTATCGAATCATCATCATCATCATGCCCGCCTTTTGCACTTCACTGCTGTACGTAAGCCAGCAAAGAGCGCTAAAGAGCACGAGCTATCGCTTTTTTTATCCAGCCACTGCCTGTCATCTTCCTAAAGTCGTTGGTCTATCGAGCTAGGGGGCGACCACTACGTTTTCTGAGCTGTGGTCTCCAGTCGAGAACTCGTTTACTCCACCTTTCATCGATTGTGCGACAAAGATGGCCGGCTTGCTAACTAATCGATTTTTGATAATAAATTATCGAATAAAAATTATATTTTATTTGGATTCATGTTTATCCCTAAAATCCTTCGATCAAGACTACACTAGATAACGCCTCGCTTATTAAAATAGAACTCAAATATGGCATCGACTATAAAATAATAAATAATTTAGTTGTAACGAATGCGTTAACTGCAAACGTTAAGGCGCAGTTTTGTTTGTGTCGCTATTCACACGCGCTCGTAAAAATTCGGTCTTATTTTATTTTGACACATCTGCAGTAGCTACTCACCCTTCGCGTGCAATCAAAAATTTTCCCTTGTTTTTCCACGGGTAAGTGGAATACGAAGGGGAAATACAACTCTTAAAATCTAAAAAATGAAATAGAAAATAACTTATACAAAATAAGACCCCACTTTGAAGTGAGGCGTTATTTACTCGGTCGTTTTAGAGTAGCTGACCGGTTATCTAGTGTATTCTTGATCGAAGCCAAAATCGTTAGATCAAGCAATAGCAGTAGTAGCAAGTAGTAGGAGTCCCGCCTCACAGCCGCACAAACCTCTTAATTTTTAGGAATCTATGTACGGGTTTATACCACTTGTTCGGCGGTGAGGGAATACATTGTGAGGAAACCTGTATATTCAGATAACACTAGATGTGTAGACATGATCCAAAAGCTGTTCTGGTTTCCTTATCTTATGGTGATGGAGGATGTGTGAGGTGAGATGTGGGGAGGGTGAATTTATTTATTTATTATTTATTTAAGTAGGTTTATTCGTTATCTAGTCGCCATAGTACAAGCTTTGCTTAGTTTGGCGCTAGATTAATTGGGGTGATTGTGAAAAACAAATTATTATTTTATTATTTTATATTATTATTTTATATTATTATTATTTGTACGCTCTAGGAGTTCACGGGCCAAAAGTGACCCGGTCCTTTATAAGACTTGCGTGGGGATACTGATCCAAAACGTAGAGGCCGTTTTAAGCGGAAATAGTCAAACCTAAAAGTGTTACACTGCTGGATCCAATCTCTGACTACATCATGGGATGTAGTCAGAAATTATACCCAGCATCTGTACAGACCTGTAGCACGAGACGGGCAGTAGAGTCTGCGTGCGAAATCTTAGAAAAAACTGCGCTCGCCTGCCAAGCGTGGCGAGTATTGGCAATCCCCCCTGATGATAAGTCATTGGGGGAGGCCTTTGTTCATCAGTGGACGTCCAATAGCTGGAATGATGATGATGAAAATGATGTGTACAGGAACGTATGCAGCTAATGACAAATTAATTGGGTTTATTGAAGGAAGATGCAGAGACTAGGTTCTGAGTTATTGATCGAGACTATCGGTCACCTGTCTGGTTCATAGTCTCGGACTGATTTTTTTTATTATTATTGTTTTTACATTTGGTAATTCTCGGAACCCGCTGTTCCGGTATTTAAAGATGACCTCACGGGTTGTTAACCAAGTGATGGTCCTCTTGTAGGAATCGCCGTACAATACGAAAAGTATTTAGAATAGCTCTTCTCTTCTTCTTCATCTATACGGTCAATCCCGGTTGTGTCCAAAGCTGTTGCTTTGGAGCCCAGGGTCCACTTTCCTTGATATACTCCTCCATTTTGCGCGGAGCGCACCACTTGAGCGTCTCTAGTTGTGAGATCATTGGCACGCATGTCAGCAGTCACAACGTCAAGCCAGCATTTCTTGGGTCTACCCCTTTTGCCAGGACCTGGTGGTGGCGGCATGGCAAGTATTTAGAAGAGCTGCTTTCTGCATATTGTAAAAGGTACTATTCGGTAGATCTAGTGCGTTAAGGCTGTTTTTAAATATAGTCTGACAACTATTGGACACAATAGGGATCGCAGAAAACTGGCTATTTCTCTTTAGAAACCTGGTACACCTGGTACCTTTGTACCAGGTGTACAAGCGCTTTTACAAGGAGATAGATCCTATTGCATATTTATGATGGTGTTTTTTATGTAACAAGTGAATGGGTTGTTAAATTGTAAGGCGAGGCGTATTGGAAAACCGTATCTCCAATCTTCAATGTTAATAAAATGAAAGATGACGTCGAACGTTATGTTGTAACTGATTTTATAACAATATACTTACTTATAAATGTGCGTCTAACGTATGTTTGAAATTATTGAAAAAGAAATAAATTTAAATAGAAGAAATTAATAAATAAATAAGTATTTCAGTGCATAATGTATATCCGTTATCTACTCACCATAGAACAAGTTTTGCTTAGTTTGGGGCTAGATAATTGGTGGTGTGGTGTGCACACCCCAATTACACAATTGTATGTGAAACCAATTTAATTTAATTTATTTAAGGCGAAGGTGAAGGCAAGTAACCTTGAGCATTTGGCGTCAACTCGCGCTACATCTATTCCATGTTATGCTTATCGCTGCCTAATCATGTAGCGGCGGTCGAGCAGGCATGCAATGTCGCCTTTTCGTGGCGCACAAAAAACGCCTGATTGTCAAAGTATCCGCTCATGGAAAAGTAGGCGCAAAAGTCTATTATGGAACCCTAATTTGTTGATTAATTGAAGAATAAATAACCACGAACAAAAGGCACGAATGCTATAAATAACTATGCCAAGTTTGAAACTAAACAAAAACCTCGTTTAAAATATAAATTTATAAAAGATTACGGTATTTGCTGTACTTTGTTTTTTTTGTGTTTATAGGAACTAATAAATAGTATTTAGATACTACGAGTAAAACTTCAACATTAATTTTACATGATTTATTAATTTTCACATTTCATATCCAGTATTTTCGCCAGAAAACTTTCGCAAAAACACCTCCTTTACGTGTATTCTCCTTACCCGTCGCCTTAAAGTAAGGGTATTATTTTTTGTTTATATATTTAAATAAGATATTAGTCATGGAGCATATATAGCCATATAATAAAAATTGATGGTAAGAGGCATTGTGGAGCATCTCCCAAAATCATGGGCCGCCACCTTTTACGTGCCCATTTTAGTATTTTTACTAACGTAAAAATAATAATAATATATCATTTATTTCAGGCATCAAATTCATTACAGTGTTAATACATTATAATAAAAGGCCCATTTAATAAATACCTTATGGACTAACATATACAATATGTCCAGGGATGTAGTAATATAACTTTAAGAGCAGTATCTACAATATATTTCATCGACGAAAATACCCTATATGGGGGGTCAATTCCAAATCCCCACCATACTGCAGTGACTTTTGTTTTTATTTTAACAAAAATCTCCTAACTTGTAAAATTAACGGCGGTTTGTGTCCCACGTCGTGTAGGGGCTCGATTTTGGTGTTATTTTAGAGGAAAAGATGTAGTGTAACTAATAAAGTAAAGACACGCTACCAAATGACGCCTTTTTTATTTGCCGAAAGGACTAAGTATTTTTTTTACAGTTTTTTTGCGCATTCGGGCAATTTATTCTTAAATAGTACTAAATTGAGACCATTGACATACCTTTTTTTTCTAATTTGTAATAGTATTTGAGTTACTTATCAAATTGATGTAGCAATCACTGCTCTCGGTCTATTACTTTAAGAGTTTTGGAGGGTTTTGGAATTGACCCCCATATGGGGTATTTTCGTCGATGAAATTTTATGTAGATACTGCTCTTAAAGTTTTATTACTACATCCCTGGACATATTGTATACAATTATAAAAAATAAAAATAAAAATGATGCTAGGTTATTGAGGCTTCGTTTTTGGTAACCGATTACTTGTCCGTAATTTACTTGACAGAATTTCAGTTGGCTGAAAACTATAGATCGACATTTCATTTGCTATATGTATCATTTGACATATTTTTAGTCCATCGAAATAACTCTTGACATAAGTATCATTTTATCGAACTATGTTTCGTCGATTTTCAGAATAGCTTTTTACTGTTGGCCGAAGTGTCTTTTGAATCTTTTTTATTTACTTACCAGAATTTTACAGTTACAGTTTTACAGTTAGGTTAGAACAGTGACCACACACAGCGCGAAGGCGAGCGAATGGAGCGAGCGCAGCGAGCGTAGTGAGCGTGCCGCGGCAACGGCCGCCGAGCGCTTAAAAACTAAGGATAAATTGTAAGGATAAGGATGAAGGATTAATTATCATAACATTTGAATCATTTCTCTGGAAACTAAATGTTGTATGTAATATAATAAAATACTTAATACATACTTGAAACATAATACTTCGAACAAATGTTATTTTGGCCAAGCCAAGTTCGGTAATAAGTTTTTCGAACAAATGAAACATCGAGGTAACCATTGATTTAAATAGTAAAGATACGGCTTACAGAACAAATCACTCTACACGTTTACCACCATTGACACACTAACGCCATCTATTAGAACTACCCTGAACTGTGTCGTAAACGATTAAACAGCAACACACCATGCGTTGCTTTCTATTATGCCAAACATTGAGAATACGGAAACAAAATCTCTATAACAATGTATTTATGTTTCTTATATAACATATTTTCGATTTACCTGTGATGTTAAATATCATACTTTTTGTTAGTTGTCCTTTTGTCGTAGTAAACACGACAAAACTTATCATTTTCCTAATTTTAACGTAGCTTTGCTCTAGACGACAGCCGACAGCCGACTACGTCACTTCGGTCTAAAGAGGACCACTTTAGGGCCACTTTAGTGGCAACAGTTTAACATGTGGTCCGCCCTGTCCATACGAAGTAATATATAAGTCAATGGAGGTAACAATAAAAAACGAATTGATAATAGGTCAACTGATACAGTGGCAAAAGTCGTTTCGATGAAATGAAAAAAGGCGAAACGAAGTTAGTCGAAAAGTTTTCGGTGAAATGAAATTCGGTAAAAAACTTTTCGAACATAAGATAGGTAACCTTCGTTCTTGTAGTTTCAACCGGTAATCTTCCACGGAAGCGACGGTAGACCACACCTTCGCGCGCAATATACATCTGCGCGCGCATTACTTGTTAATTACAAGCTGTGCCCGCGGTTTCGCCCGCATAAAATACGGTTGCCTAGGTCCTACTCTAGGGCTCAGGCTTTTTTCGTACAAAATTTTATCAAAATCGGTGAATTTTTCGCGAATCTCCAAGGTTCTCCAAGGTTCAGACAGATAGATCATACTCATAGACAGAGTTACTTTGTCATATATTATAAAGTATAGATTGCGATGTACAATTTCGATGTTTTTTTTGTTGTTTGGCAATTTAAAAAATATATATTCAGGAAATCAACGGCGATACATTGCATTTTATAAATTAAATAGTTTTTTTTAAATATACAGCTAATTATAGATTTCCACAGATTAAATAATAAAGTAGTAAACCGGAGATAGTAGTAACAGTTGCTCCGTAAAACTTAAAAAGACATATAAAACTAAACTTTAAAAGCAAAATAAAAATAAGACTATTACCTAACATTATGCTCATCACGTTTCGTGTGGGTGTGTGAGTATGTGTGTGTGTGTGTCTGGGTAAGTAGATATGCCATGGTTGGACGTATTCAAATTGTATGCAGTTTTAAGCCATTTCGTTGTTAATCGATTTCTCGTGATACTTTGATGACATCAACCACAGTAAAAATCGTAGTTTTAGTAATAATATAATTATTTAAAAAAGGTAAGTAATTCTTCCGAATGTAGAATCCATTTGAAACTGTTGACAATACAATCATTTGATACCATCTAACATTTGAATTGTTTTTTTTTTACGAGTTTTAATTGTTATTATGCTAATCGGGACAGAAAAAAATCCAAAAAATCATAAATCATAAAAATCGGCCTAGGCATTCATGACTTATAAATGGTGTAACTAACCCGACTTTGTTTTATATACAGGGTGTCCCGAAACTCGACGTCAACCGGCTGTAAAGGCAAGTCATGCTGGTTGTCAGAAAAATGTAAAAAAAATCCAGTAGTAGTAGTACCATGTTTTCAAAATTATAGGCATTAAAAGAAAATCGAAAAATTTCACACCCTCTGACAATCTTTTCACTCCTTGACAACCTGGACTCTCTGGACAACATGTATGTAGGTATAAAAAAATTGTTTGTTTCTAAGTAGATCGATTAATTTACTGATTCTGAGTGGTCCCTGAAAAATAGGCACTACCTTGAAATGTAACCCTGTATATTACTAGTTTGTTTTGTATTTTTTAAATCAATAAATTTTTATATTGTATTACATAATCTTAACGATAGTCTAGAAGACGAATGCGCTAATTTCAAAATTTTGATAATGTAACATTATAATTCCAAATTTATTAAATGAGCATGCACTACTGTTCGCACTTATCCAAATGCCATTATTCTGTCACTTTCTGGACCTAATTAAGTATAGGCATTTCTGTGTACAGTTTTAAGTTACAGTAGCTAGAAGTTTTGAATCAATAAGAACAGTCCTGAAAAATTGGTAGGTCTGTAATTAGCATGTTTGTCTTCTAGACCATCGTTATGTTCTTTTTTGAAATGTATTATCATAAAAAGTTATTATTCAATGCATGTTTAGGCAGTATATATTTTTATTTTTTATCCTGGTATCCCATCCCTATGTAGTATCTTCTCTCTCAACTGGCAACACCGCGCAAAAAAAAAGTCAGTTCGTTCAGTTTGAAAACGCTCAGCTCCCGCATCAAGTTTAAATTAAAACTCACGCGTGTTTCTTTTACAAAAAAAGACATATGGGTGTTGTGTAAAGTGTGTATTGTGATACAGCAAGAAATACCAAAAAGAAGACCACTGGACTGAACAGAGGTACCTACTCCTAACCCAGCGACCTATTTCCGCATCATTTTTTGGTCCAAATCGACCCTGGATCCCTCTGTTCCGTTCCTGATTCGCATTTATCCTAACTTCCGCATATTTATATATATTTTGCGCATCTTATATGTTCCGAAAAAACATAATTTTCGTGTTTTTTTCGTCAACTGTATTCTCGCTTTGGGGCCGCCATTGTTATACATAAATTTCAAATCGGCGTTCTCACTTCGTACGCAATCGCAAATAATCTTCTATTACGCCGACGCTTTATTGCATTTATTTGCATTACACACACCTTTTGCATAATTGGTTTGCGCCTTAATTTTATTTTGGTCTTGCACATTTTTTTTCACTTAGCACGTGCTTTGGTCAGCCATTTGTTTATTTCACATTTAGTTTCCTAATGCAATAATTTCTAACAGTGACTAATTGCACGTTTGATTCGCAAATAATTAGACAAACTTTTTTATAAAAAATGCATTTAATTAATTACAACTTGTAAATTACAAGATACCTTCAAATGTCAAAGTCCATTTCTTATTTTAGGTTCAACGGAATTGCCGTTTTTAATTACTTTGTTTTATTTTAAAAAAATATACCTACCTACTTAGAATACAAAACTGGTTGTGCATCTTAATAGGGATAATTTTTTTGGTTTACAATGCCGCCAAAATTAAATAAAGCGTCACGTCAAGTGATTATTCTTACTGCTAAACGTGACGCCTTGAATAATAGAATTACATCTATTTTTAAGAAGGCTCAAATTGCTTTGGATAGTATTGAAGGCCGTGAAATATTCCTAAGTAGTGTTCATACATTGGAGGACCTACGATCACAATTTGTCAACTGTTTAGATGCATACAATAATGTGGCACTAACCGTAGATTCTGCAGCTCAACCAGATTATTCCAGTATTGATGAGTTTGATCAGAAATGTTCATACATTAAAGATGTTATAGTGAAGTGCTCTACATCAAATTCTGCTAGCATGAGTACTGGTGAAAATAACTATACACATACTCCAAGACTACCACCCATTGAGATTGTTTCATTTGATGGTGATATTCGCAACTGGCCTTTATTTTATTCCAGCTTCAAAGCTACTGTACATTGTAATAATTCGCTGTCAGTTGATGAAAAATTATACTACTTGTTGGGTAAACTTACCTACAAGGCGAAGAATATTTTTGCAGGCATAAATCCTTGTCCGGAGAATTACATGATTATATGGAAAGCATTAGTCGACAGGTATGATGATAAATACGCTTTAGCTTCTACATATATTGACCAAATAATTAACTTTAAATTAAACGGATCTCTGTCTGCAAATAATTTACAGTTTTTTTCAGAAAAATTTGTATCAGCTGTTAATGCACTAAATAATTTAAAGTTAAATGACCTCGCTGATTTTATGTTTTTACATGTTGCATTAAAGAAGTTTGATACTAATACTATCCAAGCATTCGAGTCAGAATATCGCAAGGAAAAAATACATACATTTTCACAATTTTCAGAGTTTATTCGCAATCAATCTAAAATCTATGCAAGAACCCAACCTAACTTAATTTCAGCGCGTTCTCAAAATGTCCCAAGGGTTAATAATAATGCTAATAAACCGCAATCACAAAATACAGTCCACCACTCCTTTGTATCCCGAGCAAATAACACTTCAACAAATAATAATTCAACAAATGTTTCAAATTCAAATGACAATAATAATACTTGTTTTTTATGTCATAAAAATGATCATAAAAATTTATACTCTTGTGAATTTTTCAGATCTATGCCTACAAAAGATAAATTCAATTTTAAAAAAGAAAATAAGGGTTGTGTCAATTGTTTAAGCTTGCTGCATAGTTCATTTAAATGTAATTCAACCCACACTTGTAAAACTTGTCATAAACGTCATCATTCGCTTCTTCATTTTGACAATGAAAATAATAGTAGTTCTGTCTCTAATAACTTTAATTGCAATGAAAATAATCAAACTTCAACGACTTTGATGTCGTCAGCTGTTTGTTGCAGTACAAGTCCATCAAGAATGGCTGTGTTGTTGTCAACTGCGCAGGTATGCGTACGCACACATGATGGTGATGCGCGTCTACCACTTCGATCGTTAATAGATAACGGCTCACAAAACAATATTATAACTGCTTCATGTTGTAAACAACTTAATGTTGATATAATTCCGCTGTCTAATTCCTTTATTAAGGGCATTGGATTGTCCTCGCGACCTATTAAGGGTTATGTCAATTTGAAATTGTCTTCTAATGACAACAAATATAATTTCGACATTAGCGCTTTAGTTGTCGACTGTATAACTGACGCTTTGCCATCCGAGTTGGTTGACACGTCATGCGTGCAACACTTTGTCAATGTTCCACTCGCAGACCCGCTGTGGTTTAAGCCTGGCGAAATTAATCTTTTACTCGGAGCACAATTGTTTCCCTTTTTATTATTAGGTGGTAAAATAATTGCACCTCCCGCGCCCCCCGCTATTGAAACCGTCTTTGGTTATGTTTTTATGGGAAATGCACCCGTCGCTAATAAAGATAATATTGATCGCACTTTGAATATTTCCACGCATGAAACCGCTTCCTTTTTAACTTATAATGACGCATCGTTAAATAAAACGCTTAACAAATTTTGGGAACTCGAAGAAATACCATTGAGGAAATTTCTGAGTCCGCATGAAAAACAGTGTGAAGATATTTTTTCTGCTACTATGTCACGTGACGCTAATGGTCGCTATTGCACTGCTTTACCCTTTTGCCGGGACCCTTCAGAGTTAGGCAACTCGCGTGTTGTCGCTCATCGCCGCTTGATGTCGCTCGAGCGTAAGCTTCAAGATCACGAGCTTCGCTCTAGTTATAATTCTGTTTTTCAAGAATATCTTGACAAAAATTATATTTCAGAAGCACATTCAGAACCGAGTGATACAGACCAAGGTTATTTAATTCCTCATCATGCTGTCATCAGAAATGACAAGGAAACAACTAAAGTCCGACCTGTTTTGGATGCAAGTGCAAAGTGTCATAATGGAGTCTCCCTCAATGATCTTCTACATGCTGGCCCTAATTTGCAGGCTGATCTATTTGTACTTTTGCTCAATTTTAGATTGTTTCCAATTGCCATAACCGCAGACATAAAACAAATGTATTTGCAAATTCTTATGACTGAAGAACACAGAAAATATCAAAAAATATTATTTCGCTTTGATCCCTCAGATCCTATTGTTGAATACCAATTTAATCGCGTAGCATTCGGATTAAAGTCTAGTCCTTTTCTTGCAATGCGCACTGTGCGTCAACTCTGTGATGATGAACGCCACAATTTTCCTGAGGCTGCTGCTATTGCCGAAAAGGAATTATATATGGATGATTTGGCTACGTCGGTTGTAGATGAAAAGGAAGCAATAAAGATTTCCGACCAGTTAATAAAATTGTTTCAAGCAGGCTGTTTTGAATTGGTAAAATGGGCAAGCAATTCTAGTGCCGTTTTGGAAAATATTCCTGCTAAGTCCAGACTTTCACAACATTTTGAATTTGATAAAAATGAAACTCTTAAAATATTGGGACTAGAGTGGAATCCTACTGAAGATAACTATGTATTCAGGATTAACACTGTCGACTGTGATTGTACAAAACGCAACATCCTCTCGCTTATCGCCCGCTTATGGGACGTATTAGGTTTCGCCGCTCCTGTTGTTTTATTAGCAAAATTACTAATTAAAGAATTATGGCAATTAAACATAGATTGGGATAGTCAACCACCTTCCCACATTATCACAATGTTTGATAAATTCAAATGTCAATTACCACTTCTATCTTCATTAAAGATTCCGCGTCATTTAAACGTCACTTGCAAACGCTGCTCAATTAATATTGTTGCTTTCGCAGACGCCAGCCTTAAAGCTTATGGTTGCGTTGTATATCTACATGTAACTGATCCACATGGAGCAGTAAATGTTAGTTTGGTTTGTGCAAAATCAAAGGTTGCTCCTGCAAAAATTGTGTCCCTCGCTCGATTAGAACTGTGCGCATCTGTTTTAATGTCTAAATTAATTAAACTTGTTTATGAAACATATAAAACCCGCGTCGATATAAATGACATATTCGCATTTTCCGATTCAGAAATCGTTTTGTCTTGGATCCACTCTTCACCACATCGCTGGAACGTTTTTGTTAGTAACCGCGTAGCACAATGTCAAGAAAACCTAGAACCGAAACATTTTTATCATGTAGCTGGCGTAAATAACCCCAGTGACTGTCTGTCTAGAGGCCTTCTGCCTGAACAATTGATCTCTCACGACCTGTGGTGGCATGGTCCAGCCTGGTTGAGCCTTCCAGTCTCCCAGTGGCCTGTCCAACCGTTCTCGCCTAGTCAACACGAAACATTACCAGAATTTAAAAGTAAAACGCTTACTACTACTACGCATATTTCTGTTGAGCCTTCTGTGCTTTATAATCTCGCTCTTAAAATTTCTTTATGGAATAAACTTTTGCGTACTATCGTATACATTTTACGCTTCTTACGCAAATTGCCGCGTTCTAATATTATTAACGCATCTGATTTAAATATCGCTGAATGGTACTTATTACGCACATTACAAGATTTTCACTTTGCTGAAATTAAAACGCAATTAAATAATAAAATTTTACCTGATGGACATCTACGCAAACTTGATCTTTTTATAGACGAACAAGATATAATTCGTGTTGGGGGACGTTTATCTAATTCAAATTTACCTTTTGACGCTCAACATCCAATTTTGTTACCTAAACATGACCACATCACATATTTAATTATTGATCACTTTCATCGCAATAATTGCCATACCGGTGCAACATTGTTAAGTTCCATTCTACGACAAAAATACTGGATAGTTTCCGCTCGAAGTGTCATAAGGCAACGCGTTCATAAATGTAACTTTTGCTTTAAATGTTCACCTGTTCATCTTTTTCCAAAAATGGCGGATTTGCCATCTTACCGAGTTAGAGAAACTAAAGCCTTTGTTCACACTGGCGTTGATTATTGTGGCCCAATTAATATAACTTTATGTCGCCGTAGAGGACAAAAAAGTCAAAAGGCCTATGTTTGCCTATTCATTTGTTTAGTAACAAAGGCAGTTCATATAGAATTAGTTTCTAGTTTAACTTCAGACGCTTTTTTATTTGCATTCAAACGCTTCATTTCTCGAAGAGGTCCAGTTGTTAATATCTATTCCGATAACGGAACTAATTTCGTAGGAGCTAAAGGCCAATTGGACGATATATACAAGTTTCTGTCTTCGCAGCCGCATAACGATTTAATTTCTTCTGAACTAAGTAAACGCCGTATTCAGTGGCATATGATCCCGCCCCGCGCGCCGCATTTTGGAGGTATATGGGAATCTAATATAAAGGGATTAAAATCTCATCTTTTTCGCATTATTGGTTGTCAAATACTTACCTACGAAGAGCTTTCTACAGTTCTTGCTCAAATAGAGACTATTTTAAATTCACGTCCGCTATGTGTTCTCACAGAATCTCCTTATCCGGAACCAATAACACCGGCTCATTTTATTATGGCATCTCCACTTCAATTTTTACCTTCGTATGACTTCACAACTGAGGAATATTCTAGTAAATCTTTAATAAAACGCAAATTCTTACTTGATCAGATGGTACAATCATATTGGAAAAAATGGCATTTGGAATATCTTCATAATTTACAAATTAGACAAAAATGGTTTAAAGATTCTGATTCAATTAAACTTGGAATGGTTGTTCTGATCCACCAAGATGATCTGCCTCCATTACGGTGGCCGTTAGGGATTATTGAAAAGGTATACCCTGGTTCTGATGGAATTGTAAGGGTTGCTTTAGTTAAAACTGTGAATGGCTCCTTTAAGAGACCAGTAATAAAGTTAAGTCCGCTACCTTCCCAATAATAATTCATTTTTTATAAATTTTAAAATTATCTTAATATGTTAATTCTGTATATATATTTATAGTTTATTTTAAAAACACATTAGTTTAATAATTACACATTAATTACAGCATAAACTAACATGTGATGTTAATGTTAACAGTATTATTTTGTTTTGAACGCAATTTGTTTTGAGAAACCTTGTTTTCTCAACGCGGGGAGGATGTTTAGGCAGTATATATTTTTATTTTTTATCCTGGTATCCCATCCCTATGTAGTATCTTCTCTCTCAACTGGCAACACCGCGCAAAAAAAAAGTCAGTTCGTTCAGTTTGAAAACGCTCAGCTCCCGCATCAAGTTTAAATTAAAACTCACGCGTGTTTCTTTTACAAAAAAAGACATATGGGTGTTGTGTAAAGTGTGTATTGTGATACAGCAAGAAATACCAAAAAGAAGACCACTGGACTGAACAGAGGTACCTACTCCTAACCCAGCGACCTATTTCCGCATCAATGCATTTCTAACATAAATTCCATTGATCCTGTAAATAGCTTGGAATGTATGCATGACTGCGGCAAAAATACATTCTGCTTATAAATATTTACGTCTCGTTTCATTACGATACGAGAGTACAAGACATAAGCGGTAGCGGGATTGTGAATAAGACTTGGGTATTCGAGTTTTAAACTTTTACACGATAAAAAGTAAACTTGGTTTCACTTTAAAAAAATGTTTATTACTAAAAAGATGTACATACTGGTTCACCAGTAGTCCCCAAAGTAATGTAATCATGTCCTGTAAGAAAAAAAGTTTTGATAATGTGCTACCTGGAAGCGACACCTGTATGAAATACAAATTCACGTTTTATTAAACAATTTAAAATTAAGAAAAAAAATTTAAATATTTTAATAAAAACCACGTGGTTACGTTACGCAATCTCTCTCTTTTTACTCATTTTCTTTCTCATATAATTTTTAAATGACGTAAAAAAAAACTAGTGTCCTTATTACCAGAGATCGGAATAGGTAGAGTGATTTAGGGTCAATAACCTCAAACGCTGATATTAATATGGACAAACCTTTGGGATTTCGAAACTATTGGGCTTTAATTCTTCGGGATTTCGGGGATTTCGACATTATTCAGGCTTTAATTTTATGTGGTGTCTATTATTTACCTTTGCATGCATGTTTCTGTATAATCAACAACAAAAATCGTTTTACATTTTGTTTGAGCGTCCTGCCTGAGACGAAAATTTTTTTAATTTAAAAATCGTTTTATTTTACCTACATGAAAAATGCAGTAGGATATTTTTTTGGGGTGTTAAATATTAAAAGAAGTACCAGCTTTATTTTAAACATTTGTTTTACATAGATATTCTTATTTGAAAGTTCAGTAAGTTCGAGTAAAATGTACTGAACATTGGCCTACTATATTGACGTCAAAGACTGGATACCTGTGATGTCATAAATCTTCGGTGCATAATGTGGGGAGCAAGTCTTTGTGCGTGCCGCACTTGATAATGCTGGACGACCAATTAGAACCAAGTATCGACGGTTGACTTGACTCATTCATTTGTTATCGAAACGGGTCCCGGGTTCAATCCACCGGAGTTGAAAGTATTTACTTGGAGTTTTCTGTAAAGAAATTTTCAGCAACAGCACCGAATCTCGGAGCTGGCTGTGCTTGATATCCGTGCTTTGGTAAGCACGTAAAGCTATTTAGCTTTAGCTAGATAGCTTTACGTGCATTCTAAAGCTAAGTCTAAATATAGGTTTCCGTTAACCAGTTTTTTTTATTTCTCATACAAATAGCAAAATAAGTACTTCTTAAAAGTGCTTTGCTATCCTAACCTCTAATTTCAAATACAATGGCTACTAAATCACGACCTAAATAATACTTAATGAAATCCCGAAATCCCGAAATTTTTCGATAATAGTTCATTAAAAAGGCATGTCCATATTATGACAGCATTACGCAAGTACAACAAATCACTCTACCTATTCCAATCACTGCTTATTACATATAATTCGTAGGAAAAAAATTGTTGCGTCATACATTGTATTTCGACGTCAAATTAGAACTAATGTTCGTGCAACGTAAAATGCAACATTTTTCTGTAGATACATTGAACAGAAAATAAGTTAAACTGAGCAGAGCTTTTTATTTATTTCCTTCTCTTGTAGAAGTTTAAACTAATTTATAGATATATAACTAAGTTTTAAGGAAATAAATATAATAAATATGGCATTCACTATAACATTTATATTCGCATATGCGTGTTTCGGCTTTACATGTTAATTTCCTGATAAAAGACAATATTAAATAGAAAATTGTAGTTAATAACATTGAATTGAACACCTGCTTATTATTGTCTCGCAAAAGGTGAGAAAAGTAGATTATTCTCCTCAGGCACAAAGCTGTTGTCTTAGGCGCGCTTGAATCCCTCACTACACTCAGGACTTAGTCTTAATTTCCTCGCTTCGGTCAGGAATTGACTCATAATACCCTTGCTACGCTCGGGAGTTAAATCTGGAGAGCTTCGTTACGCTCAGTATTCAAAATCGCGCCCGAGATATAACATAGCGCTTTATCCCCTTGGTGTATATTTTATTTTATTTATTTATTAAAACACTTACAACGTCTTGACAGTAAATTCCAAAACAACATTGCAAGGAAACAATTAAACATTATAAATAAACTTACAAACTAGGACATTTTTTCTACCAAGCTTATTGACACTTCTATTCAATTAATTAATTTAATTTAGATTTAATATTCAATCTACTACCACCTGCTTATTATTGTCTCGCAAAAGGTGAGAAAAGTAGATTATTCTCCTCAGGGACAAAGCTGTTGTCTTAGGCGCGCTTGAATCCCTCACTACACTCAGGACTTAGTCTTAATTCTCTCGCTTCGGTCAGGAATTGACTCATAAAACCCTCGCTACGCTCGGGAGTTAAATCTGGAGAGCTTCGTTACGCTCAGTATTCAAAATCGCGCCCGTGATATAACATAGCGCTTTATCCCCTTGGTGTATATTTTATTTTATTTATTTATTAAAACACTTACAACGTCTTGACAGTAAATTCCAAAACAACATTGCAAGGAAACAATTAAACATTATAAATAAACTTACAAACTAGGACATTTTTTCTACCAAGCTTATTGAAACTTCTATTCAATTAATTAATTTAATTTAAAATTAATATTCAATCTACTATTACAGTGTATTATCATGATAAATAGCAAATCGAGTTTGTTAAATAGCAAACATGCTTATTATTTGGTCAAATTAGTAGTAGCTGCCACATATTCGCCCAAGGCTTGTACCACACCAATAACTCAGTGTTTATAAATATTATGTTGCTTCGGTTTGTCTCGGACATTTCTCAATCTGTCCACGTGCTGCCATTCGGTAATGTGATCATTTATTTGTTGGACTGCAACGTTTATGAAACAGTGAATCGGACGACTTTTTTGTATAAAGATGTATGTTTTTACTTTACATTTGACATATACTATAAACTATTATTTATTATTCACTTAATTTAGGTATAAGTTACAAATATTCTTAGAGGAAAATAAACGACTAGTTACATGATTTACCATGTTTACAGCAAATAAATATTTCTGATTTCTGAGCAAAGACTGAGATTGAGAGATAAAAAAGATCATAACGAACGATAGATTACCTATACGAATTAGAATTTTAATGCTTTAGGAATACCTACGTCTTTATAACTGAGATTTAGTCATTCATCATCATCATTCATCATCATTGATTTTCAGGACGTAACCTTAAATTATGACTTTATTAGTGCCAAATCAGAAGCGATTCAAAATCAGTAACTTAATCGATCTACGTAAAGAATTACATATAATAAATTCTGTTTTTACATTTAATTTATTTGTTGGAGACTGAAGCAAAGATCTTACACCACCACGCGGGCGCAGTGCTGTGTGGTGGAGAGATGTTGTAAGGCCAGTGAGAACCTTTCTGTCAGATTTTAATAAGCCTAAGGCCTCCCCCTAAGGCCTCTGACTAGGTTTCACGACTAGTATCAAGCGATTTTAGCAGGGACCAAATTTTAACGTGCTTTCCGAAGCGCTGAGATCCTTGTGATAAAAGTCACTAAATATGGCCGGAATGGTCAAAAGTCAAAGTCAAAAATTTCAATCATTTATTCAATTTAGGGCAGAAAACTGTATAAACGTCAATAATAACATTATTGGCCCATATGGGGCAGAACATGTCTCCTTATTTTTTGGGCCCTACTAGCGCTTCGAGACAAGACACAGACAATCTGGCACAGACAATCTGGTCACCCATCCAATCACAACCGCAGCGTGTGCGGCTTAACTTTGGTAATCACTACCAAAGCGCCGCGGCCATTAAGCTACAAGTTATTTACAAATGAAGAAAGATATCAACATTTTACATAATTTTGATTACTTTAAATAATTTAATCTCTTTAGCCAAGAATTTGACTTGGAATGTCAAATCAGTGCATTATCATAAACTGCGGCATTCGGTCGGAAATATAAAAATGTGCCCATTTCCTAACTCAGCACTTTTCGCATTTAACGCTCCCATAAATTTTGTCTCGAATTTAGAAACCCTAAAAAGTTCCGACATGTTTATTATTTTTACTGTGGTCCACAAAAATAATGGGAGTTTTTGTTTGAGGCTATTACATATTTTCAACAATATTTTATTGTTTTCTTTAAATAAATGTATATTCTAACTATTACACCTAGTAATAAGTTAAATTTTTACATCTTCAAATTATCCCACAGTGAATAATGAAATAGGAATCTAATCTATGTTTTATTATCATGCTTAGCTACGCTGACTGTAATGATTTAACTCTTTTTAATTAGTCAATTGTTTTTTTTATAAAAAGTATTTTTTACAGACTGTACACAGAGGTCATTGAACGACTAATTCCTCTCGTACTAAACAATAGTCCAGGGGCCAGCAATAGCCCATCAGTCAGATAGAAGGTACTTAATTATTCAGTAATAAAACCTAAATGGATCCAGTCATTTTGATGGTGGTAATAAATAAATATGCGCCAGACGTTGTTTTGAATATCTCCAGACAATGGTGAATTAAGTCGAAATAAAAATGCATTATTTTTATGGCTTTTCAACCGACTTCAAAAAAATTTTCGACTTTTCGACTGTTTTTTATGTATGTTACGCAATCATACTTGAGAGGTGGTACCATATACGAGAAATTTCGAAATTTATTAAGCAGTTTTTGAAAAAATAACAAAAATATACCCAGATAATGTTTTGGTTCGTAATTCCCAACATCTTCGACAAATGTAAACCGATTTTGATGATTCTTTTTTTATTGAATAGTTAATACTATAAAGATTTATAATATTTATTTTCGAAAAATAAATACCCCTAAAGGTGGAAAAAAGTAAATGAAATCGGTTTTCAGCAGTTATCACTAAAAATAGAAGAAATAAATAAATTATATTAAAAAAAACCGACTTCAAAACACTAAAAGTTCAAATTAATACTAACACGTAAGTACCTAATCAGTTACTTTTGGAGCCGGTGCAAGCTGATCAGAGTTTGAATGTTTTCGTATTTTTTTAAATTAAATTAATTTTGCGTAGTCAACACAGATCATTTTGTATAAACTTATCAGTTTTGTTGGTTTTACAGTTTAAGTGATGACTAACAAAAAGTGTATAGTATTTTAGGGTTTCATATCTCAAAAAAGGGAACATATAGAATTACTTCGTTGTCTGCTCTCACCTATATTATGTAAAATTATCAACATAATATAGCTGAGATATTATTTAGATATTATTTACAGTGTCGTGTGGGGACGGCCGTAAAGAATACACTACCTAACCGCCAACAGGAGGCGTGTCGTAAGAGGCGACTAATTCCTGTAGCACGAGACGGGCAGCAGCGTCTGCGTGCGAAATGTTATAAAAAACTGCGCTCGCCAACCCGCCTGCCAAGCGTGGCGAGTATTGGCAATCCCCCCAATGACGTTCATTGGGGGAGGCCTGTGTTCAGCAGTGGACGTCCATGGTTGAAATTATGATTTACATAATATGCCTCTTCCTATTCTGTGTCTTACTCGTTGCTTTTGCATATTCTATTATTGCACGCACTTGTTGCCGAGCGTCGGGCGGTCGCGATCGGTTCTCGCTGGTAGTTCATCTGTGTTCGCGCGGGTGTAACACAATTACCGCCATGCTTTTACGAGTTGTGCGAGATTATCCTATCTACTAATCAACACTTAGTAAATAAGTGAATGTACGTGTATGTCTGCATGTACGAAATTTTAGTTTTGTAAATTGTGTAACTTTCTCAGTTAAGTGAATTTATGTAATTCTTTGTAAGAATAATAAAGATCTTAAACCAGAAATTATTTAAATAACGGAGTACTGTAGCTCTTGGCCTACTCTCACAAAAGCGGTGCGTATTAACAAAAATTGCGTCCGTATAACCCCGATCGCAATTTGCTGCTGCAATCAAGGATCGACAACCTTTTGTGTATGGTCAGCAAGTAAACTCAGATGGTATCTTTTATTAAGGCGCTTAAAGACCCATAATTAACTAACATCAGTTTTAAAATGTCGGAATAATTAAACGAAAACAATAAATAAATGGTTTTAGAACCTTTCTGCCCCATCGGCCGTCAGTTCTACGTGCTATGTGTCCCGGTAAGCGCAGCGTAGGACGTCCACTCACAAGGTGGTCAGACGACCTGGTAAGGGTCATAGGAAGACGCTGGATGCAGGCCGCTTCCAACCGGCCAATCTGGAAGTCAATGGGGGAGGCTTATGTTCAGCAGTGGACGTCCTATGGCTGAAATGATGATGATGATGATGAAATGGTTCTTACAATCCATTGTCCGTTTGTACTATGGCGACAGCCGATAAACGGGCTGTATAGAAAAAAAAAACAGTTAAGTGCGAGAAGGGTTCCGTAGTACACCGTTATCATAAATATAGAACGATTCTGTTGGTCTTTATTATGAATACAATTAATGGTAAATATATTTGTATTTGTTACAAAATTATCCAACACCCAAGTTCAACGACTATTACTGCGAAACTAATAAAGTTATCTTAATCTCTATAATTTTCTTTTGAAGTTTATGAAATGCACTATCATCATGAATTTTTCCAGATTTTTCAAGCCAGCAGTTTTAGAGAGGGGGTTGGGGACTGCTTGAACAAAAAATTGCACTTTAAAGTTTAATATTTCGTAAATGGAGTATTGGATTGAAAAATACTACTAGCAACCCCTAAGTCATTTTAAAAGACCTACTCAACGATACCTGACGCCATGGGGTAGACGATGAAAAAGAAAATCATCTCCATTTCTCATGTAGGAGCTACCCTAATAAAAATATTTTCCAGAATGTTATTCTACTTTGTCAGCGTAATTATTGTACACACGCCTACAAAATTACAGCATTCTAGTACTTAAGGTCTCTTAGCAAAACAGACAGATAGACGGACATGACGAAACTATAAGGGTTCCTTGTCAGAACTACGGAGCCCTAAAAAAGGATAGATAATGTATGTGACTCAACAAAACGATTAAAATAAGAAATTCAAAGATTTTACTAGTACCTAGTCACTACAGAGTTTTGCTGGATAGTATAGGAGATGCATACATCCTGATTTTGTCGTCAGATCAGCTAGTTTTTTTTTGTCATCAGGTTTACGTAAACTTAAAAATTACAAATTGATACGACACATGGAAGTTATTCAAAATCAACTTTCAAGATATTTATGAGTGCTAAAAATATGAAATACAAATTGGTTTGTAATTAAACTTAGTCTGACCATAAATACTGTTACAATTAAAAATAAACAAAATATTACATTTGAATTTGGAATCTGTCATTTTTGTATGAATGTTCATTGAGATTTCTCATTTTGGCGCCAATACATTGTACAATATTTTGAGCATTTCTCCAGCGACGCAATTTACTATATAGTTTAAACCCTAAACTGTCTAGAGAACATTATAATGTCTCTATAATCTTTCCAAATCCTAATGAAAATAATTCTAAAACGCCCGAGAACGCTTGAATTCCGACAACGGTGGAGTGTCCCGAACCCATAATTCAACATTAAATGTCATGTATCCACATAATCTAAATCTTGTTTCACTATCTAATACCGGTTCACATAGAGTCATTTACATTACAATCCTATTAGATTACACATTTTCTTATAAAAAATATATTTAGCACATTTTAATGTTTTTACGATGGTTGTGTTTTCATAAACTAAACTTTATAACTATCTAACCATCGACTTATCATTTAAAAAAAAATCATTTTAAATCAAGATTATTGTATTAACTTAAGACGTTTATTATTATCCCTTAATTTCAGACTAAAACAGATAAAGAAAAAAAAAGAAATTTTGTTGTTTGATTTACCCTTTTTTTAAAGATTATACAAACAAAACTTACATTTTATGTGTTCGGTGTATAATTTCTGACAAGCGTTGCAATAATTTTCTGAATTCGGTAGATGTTGAATTCGGTGGTTTAATGATATGATTAACTGTTACAAATTCAGTTGTCGAATTAGCAGCTTATAATTAAAAATTAAATGATTTACATTATCGAATACATATGCTAAATAATTGAAAAAAAAAACGACCACCGAAGTCAAACAAAATTGCCTAATTTGGAGAAATGCCCTTTTGCGATATTAAAATGGAGGGGGGTGATAAAGAGAACCGAATCGCTGTCATTGCATTACACAAAGTAGGTAGGGAGCCAAATGAAAATTTTAAAACTCTTTTTACGCTTGGTATTAGTAAAATGTTTATGTACCGGGCTATTAATAAGTACAATGAGACCTCCTTTGTTTGTGACAGAAAAAGATCTGGCCGTCCACGTAGTGTTCGTAAGAAAAAGGTGGTCAAAGCAGTAAGGGAAAGAATTCAAAGAAATCCTGTCCAAAAGCAAGATTTTATCTCGGGAGATGAAGATAGCACCTAGAACCATGTCGTGTATTTAAAAAGATGACTTAGGACTTGCAGCCTATAAGAAACGTTCTGGTCATTTCTTAACTGATAATTTATAAAAGAATAGGGTGGGAAAATCGAAACTACTACTCAAGCGGTACGCAAAGGGAGGTCACAGTTTTTTTTTACAATTGAGCAACATTTTAACAAACAAAATGACCATATTATGCTCAAAGCTCTAAGGAAGCTTCCCAGTTAGTCAACAGAGTGCAACGTGGGCACTATCCGACTTCAGTGATGGTTTGGTCGGGTATTAGCTATGAAGGAGTGACTGAGCCATACTTTTGTGAAAAAGGTATCAAAACATCGGCACAAGTGTATCAAGATACCATTCAACGGCAACGTCTTTAGCCTTGGTCTACGCAGTCTTGGTTGGAAACGAACGTTTCGGACCTCATCAGAGCTGAAGCTGGCCGTCGTCTAGTCCCGATCTTAATCCGCTGGATTATGATTTATGGTCAATTTTAGAGAGTACGGCTTGCTCTAAACGCCATGATAATTTGGAGTCCCTAAAACAATCCGTACGATTGGCAGTGAAGGATTTTCCCATGTAAAGAGTGCGTTCTAAGTAATTACTTGAGTAAAAGTAATTGCTGAGCAAAGATTTTGTTTTTTTAGTGAAGTAATTGAGTGATGTTAAAACTGCCAAAAGTTATAATTCTTAGCCAAGTTATTACTGATTAAGGAATTGGTGACTATTGTCAAGTAATAGTCACCAATTCCTTTACTTAAGAACATGCTTCGAACACGTTTTTTTAATGATTTAGCGGTAGTTTACGTATTGTTTTATAATTGTTTCCAAAATGGAAAGTTTCGAAGTGCCTTTTCTTTATTATATGACATCGATAGGTATAGTTGGTATGGATATTATTTTTATTTTATTTATCAGGATTAAAGCTAAAAGCAAAGTTTGCGCCCACAACAACCTCTTACGTTGACTGACTTTTACCAAGTGAGGAGCGTAACCAGGTGTTTTGCCCACCTCCATCCTCTACTACTCTGTGAATACTTGGAGACGTTCTGCACACGCGGGTCTAGTAGGTACTGGTATACGGTCTCTTAAATCGGCCACAGTTCAAATAATGTATCCACTAGCTGGCATCGCTCCACCAGACATGCGAGACAGCGGCAAGTGGCACTGAGCGTCGTAAGCTAGAGACGAGCAACCTTCATCCTGAACAAGGTGACTCGGAAGACCTTAAATATAGTGCTAAGTAGGCCATTGTAAGCAAAATCAAGGGTTTTACTGGTTTTGCATTGCAAAGACTGCAAAGTAATACCCCCTCCTATCTTACTTGAAATGCCCTGACACCTGCACGCGGAAGGAGCTTAAGAGTGCCATAGACAATGCCATTCGCCTGACAAATTAGCAGGATCACAGTTTTAAAAAAATGCCATCAAAATCTTGTTCTTAGTAAAATGAATTTTAAAATAAAATGTAACGTGAAATAATTGTCATTTCTAACGGAAAGTCAATCTCATCGGCATATCTTCTCATGTAACATAACACAGCAATCGAGTCTTGCTAGAGGAAAACAATCAACAAGCACTGGCTGTTACTTTAGTATTTACTTAGCTAAGTAACGTACTTATCTTGACTTGAAAACAAAATTTCAAAATAAGAATTCTATACTGAAGTAATGACTTCGCTAAGTTGTTACTTAGCAACAAGCAATTACTTCTTTATAAATACGGGTGTAGGTATATACCGTTTAGGCCGGATTCGACCAGGCTGGTGTAAGTTTTAACTTGAGAGTATACCACTGCTTAATCTAGAGTAAGCTGATTTTTCATTCTACCAACCACTAATCTATGAAAAATATTAAAACGGGCGATTTTGGCAGTGTATAAATTAAACTGAGATAAGTGAATGTCAAAGTTGCCACTTGTCAAATCCACTCCTGTCACCTCGAAACTGACATGTTGTCCACATCTAGCATTGACACTCTATTAACCTACAAAATTAAAATGTTGTGGCATTTCAAGTCAACCTAGAAGAAATGGATTACATGGATTTTGGTAGGTTTATCTATTCGTTGATCGTTCACTCTTGAACTACAGAATAACAATACCTACCGAGTATAGTGTATTGCTCGAAAAACGTAATCGAAGTTATCCAAGGGTAAATTCAAGGTGTAAAATTATACCCGCAATAGTTATTCTGGTATAGCTTTGTGTTTGGTCGAATCGGCCCTTAGTGTTTTTGGTATAGTTATTAATAATACTGATGCTACTGTGAATATCGAAATAATTTTACAGTAAAGATAGACTTTGGTTGTCCGATGTAACTTACATTTTGTAGCTACGCAATTTTCCCAAATTGTGTTTGTAAACTTTTTGGAGATCTCTCGGTGAAGGATTTAACCCCAAGGGTCTTAGTGAACTTTGATTGAGGATTGGTTAGTTTATTATTGGAATTACCTCAAAACGAAATACAGATAGATGTTTGTGTACATTATTGGCAAAGGATAAAGAGAGTATAGTATTTTAATTTGTGATTTTGAATTAACCGTTCATAAATGGTTCCTCTAAAGTTGAAAATGCCGTTGTTGGTAGGAATAAAAACGCTCTATATCTGGAAAAAAAATTAGCTGTTGTATTGGTTCCTTTTATTTATTTATTGCAGGAAATAATTGTGTCCATCAATGTTAGTAAGTTGGGCTGGCCTAAGCGCACTTGTGTGGTCTAACGATGGCTGCACTGAACATGTCTTCGATTTCTTTCTATTCTTACTCGTACTTGATAGCTGATAGTTGGTGACACTTTATGACACTAGGACAACTAGGATTCGGTGGGGGGTAGTCGAACGCAAAGCACGGCCGATCTATTCATTTTAGAAACTATGTCAAAACCTACTTATTGTAAGTTATTACATAATTATTAAGACTAAGGTGGAAAGTGCTAAATAAGTAGATCTTGATCTACTTATTTATTGTTGTATAGTTAGTAATCGTTTTTGTGTAAATATTTTAATGTTGAATAAGCACTAACCGACTTTTACGAGTATTAATAGATACCTAAGAGACAGGCAAAACTATTGCTTAGTTTAGGTACCAACTTTATAATTATTAGATTAAACTAAATTACTTAAGTTTCATGTATTTATGCTATGTTTTTACAGAGAAATAAATTTATCTTTTATCTTTATCGTTATTTAAAAGAAAAAAATAAGAAAGTTAAATAAACTGTACTGTTTATTTAACTTTCTTATTTTTTTCTTTTAAAAAAACCTGCTCCTAACACTATATAATACAGCAAAAAAAGAATTAGTGAAATTGTTCCATCCGTTCACGCGTGATGTGATGACGAAAGGAAAAAGCGATTCATTTTTATGTATTAGATTTAAAGAGCTTAAGAGTGCAAGGTTGGTGTAGTTTGTGTTCTAATGTTTGGTGAAGTGATAAAAATCTTAATGATCTAAATATCATTGTATTCAACGCCACATCGAGTGTCAAGTAACTTAACTTAACTTAACAAGTAAGTGTCAACTTGCTTAAGACCTGATAGCGTCTTGAAACCTGCTTCTACGAGAAGAGTAGCTTTCACTGAATCCAAGAAAAGCAAAAAAAACTAAACACCCTTTATTTATTGTGAACATTTCATAAAGAATCACTCGAAATTGGCAGTATCACTGCTCTACTTACAGAGCAGGATTCCATAAAAAAAAGGTAGAACAAGAGTTCATGAGTTTTCGCCGTAAGTTTTAATTTCGCTCCCGTTTGTAGCCTTTATATCCATAGCTGGACACCGTTAATTAAATATTTAACTTCTTATATCGCTAATCCGTTACAAAATAGTTAACTTCGATAAACGGTAAAGCCTTTTATTTCGAAGATTTAACGAAACTTAACAAAATCGTTACCCTTCAGGAGCCGTCAACCCAACTCATGTTGTGCCACATGTCTTGGGTTTAATGAATGAAATACAGAATACTTATAGGATAAAATAATTATTAGGATAAATCCAGAATTAACTCTCATAGAAATTTGCTAAAATAAATGCTACTCTCACCCTGCGGCAACAAACTTCAAAGTAGCTTGAACCGGGCAATGTACAGACAACAACTCGCCAACCTACGACAAAACGTCAAATTTTCTCAATTGATATTTATCACTACATGTTGGACTTAAAGTTGAAAATCGGTTGAATGACATTCAACTTTTTGGGTAGATTGACCTGCCGTTGACTGCACTTTAATTTTATAATAGTCTGCAGAGCGTTACTGCAGGAGATAATGCACCAAAACGCCCCTAGCGAGAGCTGTTTTTACTTTAACCTGCCAGCTACCGCTCGCTCGCAAGGGCTGAGATTTGTATTTGTGAATATGACCGACACGCGAAAAATAGATACCAGTAGATAATTAGAAATGATTTGAACTAAAATGTAATATAGCCTTCCATTAGGTATTGATACAAATAATTTGTGACATCACCATTATCGAACAGTAATAAATAGTCCTGTTTGAACATATCGTAAGAACCCGTTGATGAGATAAAGACGTTGCAAAAGTAGTAAAAAGATACTAATTATATTATTGTAGAAGGTTTTTTAAAGATCGATACGTTTGTATAATGATGTAATCGCTGCTAATGCTATAGGAATCGATGGCAAGATATAAGTAATGCTACCAAAAACATTTCCATGTAAAATGTTGCCATGATGGCACGCACTGTCAAAAAGTTATCAAGTCTAATGTAGAGCCAAGCTTCTAACTCTAAACGCCCTTACTCTACAAACCCTAGCTCCACAAACTACACCTTAGTATTTTTTTTTGGTTTGTTTCTAATTCTATCTTACATACGTATGAATATGAGTATCATATATATGAATATGAGTCTGCGCCATTTGTACCTAAATCTGGTGTGCCCCAGGGCTCGAACCTAGGACCCCTGCTGTTCGTTCTGTTCATCAACGACTTGATTGATTCCATTTCTTGTGACTGCCTTGCTTACGCCGACGATATAAAAATATACAGCGAAATTAAATCTTTAGATGACTGCGCAGCGTTACAGAGCGACATAAATAGATTACACCAATGGTGTTTAAACAACAATATGTCACTAAACATATCAAAATGTCTTTTGATAACATTTACAAAAAACAAACGCCCTATACTCAACGCCTATTCTATTAACGACGTAGCACTGACACGACGAGAAGTAGTTAGGGATCTTGGGGTAATGCTGGATAGCAAACTATCATTTACTAGCCACTACGATCATATTGTCTCAAAAGCTAACAAAATCATGGGATTCGTACTCCGAACAATCAAACCTTTTCGTAAGCCGCTTGAAGGCTTCAAGCATACTAACTCTCTTTTTCGCCCTTGTCAGAAGCATACTGGAGTATTGCTCGGTAGTATGGTCCCCCTTTTATAGTATCCATGTGGACAGAATAGAAGCCATCCAGAGGCGCTTTCTTCGATACCTGAGTGCCAAATTCGGTCTGAGACGTAGGCTGGGAACATACGAGGCTAGACTCAAATATTTTAAGGTGAGCACCCTTCAGTCGAGGCGAGACGTAGCTAGCTTGTCGACGCTTTACAAAATTATAAACTCCGTGTGGGATGTTGAGGAGCTGTTAGGCCATTTTTCATTTAAGGTTGGTGGTAGCACAAGAGGACGGAAGCTCTTCGCTCTACCTACATGGAGTAACAAAGTTACACATAATGACCCCGTTCTTGTAATGTGTAGAGCCTACAATAATATTACTGAGGAACTAGATATATTTTCACTTCCTTATCGTTCCTACTTGAACATAGTCAGAAATAATTTGTATTTTTTTTTCTTTTTTGTTTGGTGGTTTTCGTTTTGGATATCAATTTTTATTTATTAAAGGTTGAAAATATTTTTTATAGCGTTTATGTAGATTATACCAGTGTCGTGTTCGGCTATAATCGGAGTGCAAATTTAAAATATGTATTTTGTTATAATGTTTCTAGGTGTAAGTTTGTATTCTGTTGCTGTACCATGAATAAATAAATAAAAATAAAAAAAATACCAAATCTCATCTTTATAAGACTTTAGGAAGTACCCTACGAATTTTGATGATCATCAGTGAGTCAGTAACGAAATCGGGGTTTTTTAGGTATCAATATAATCTAAAGTACTTGAAACGATATGTGTAAGTAATAGATCATATCTCGAGAATTTTGTTTATTTGGTATACAGGGTGTAACGAAAAGGTGAAATAAAACTTTAAGGGGTTATTCTACGGCTAAATTACATCAACTTTTTCTATAGGACCAACATCAAAATCTCAAAAAAATTGACGTTTCCATACAAACTGATGCCAGCTGGTCACGTTTTAGTATGGGAAAGTATTTTTTTTTTGCGATTTCGAAGTTGGTCCCATAGAAAAAGTTGATGTAATTTAGCCGTAGAATAACTGCTTAAAGTTTTATTTCACCTTTTCGTTACACTCTGTATAATCCAAACCCAAGTTATTAGGGTTCAAAAACAACGAAACGCTTTGAGAAAAAGTTGGTAGTGCCCTTGTGCTTCGCTTGACTCGTCTTGGTGGGGCGTAGTGCCCCTTGATTATTGTACAGTTGACTCCAAAAACATTTTCTTGTATCTCACCTAAGTGAAAAACACGACCCGTCCATTTTTTTGTATTAATTATTACTATTTTGTATAATTTATTGATATATTTTTGTGAATTTGACACATCCTTCTCTATTATTAGTGCTATAGATTTTTATTTACATTACCCACGAAGAGCTGGTTTTAAACAGAAATGTCAAGGTGAGCGTAGATTTGAGTATTTTAGGTTTTTGAGAAATGCTCTTAAAAGTATTTGATATTTTAATTTGGCGTCATACTAAGACAGCAGTTCCATCTGTAAAGTCATTGTTGAAATAAAAATTCATCAGATATAATAAAAAGATTGATTTTTAGTTTCCATATTTACAAACACATTAACAGTTTATATAACTATCAAAATAACGGAAAGTGAGCCCACTCGTCAAACTGCCTATAATAGTGTGGATTATAATGGTCTGCTTGTTACAGTCACCGTGTGCGTGATAGGAACATAAACTGTAAGTATTTGCCAGATTTTTTATGACATGTAACGTTTGGATGGTCTTGAGAATAGGAAGTGGTCTGTTTTCTTACCTTATTTATATATAAGGTCACATTTTAGTAAGTGCAAATACTAATTTACAGGATAAGTTCAATAAATTTAATAAATTATTTCTATGCAATTTTTTTTTAACGGACTTCAAAAAAAGGAGGATATTCTCTATTCGGTTGTTTTTTTTTTAAATGTCTTACCTCAGAATTGCGCAATTAATGGAACGATTTGAAAATTTCTTTTTTCAATTGAAAGGGTATCAGGGTTCAATTCTGATGATGGATTCCATGAGGATTTGAGGGAACTCCTAAAATATTATAGGTATACATATAGCGATTTTAGTATATTTAACAACAAATCAAGCTTTTACATTCAGAAAGTATCATTTGCTGAGGCGGAACTGATGAAGGAGACCATAGTTGGCCACAATAGTCTTCCACGAGCAAGGCACGCACGCCCCACCCACGCGATAAGACACGCTTGCCATAGTCGACAAATCAAATTAATAATTAATGATTCTGATGAAAATGATACCATCAAACTGATCTGATGAAGAAGGCGGAAGGTAAGCACCGGAACTCTGTGATAAAACAATGTATCATAGCCGTGTTTTGACTTATTTGAATCGTCATGAGAAGCAATTTAGCTATAATTACATCACAGATCGCCACTAAAAAACAGACAAATAAAACAAATTTTTATTAAAAAAAACCGACTTCAAAAACACTACAAATCTAAAGATAACTTTTAAACAATCATACCAAACAGTTATTATTGCAGTCGGTGCCAGCTGTGAAATAAAAGAGAGAGGTGATAAGTGGAAGCCGAAAACTAAGGTCATGTCAGGTTATTCTCGTACTCAGGGTGTTCTTCAAAATATTATAATATATTTTGTTAGGAAAAGTTAAAAAAATATAGCCCGAATATTTAAAAATAAATGCAAGGGCCATATTAGTTTAATATAATTAGATGCTCTGTTAAAATATTTACACTTACTGAAATGTGAACTTATATATTGATATGAGAGTATTCAGATGGTTTTTTTTCTACGAGTACACATACATAACATTAATGATATACAGTCAACGGCAGGAAAACCTACCCAAAAAATTAAAGGTCATTGAGCCGATTTTCAAGTTTAAGTCCGAGCAGAGATCAATATCAATTGAGAAAACTTGACGTTTTGTGGTAGGTTGACGAGCTGTTGTCTGTATATTGTGTACATCATTAGTTAGTATTATTCAATCTTTCGCCAATAATATAGTATCAGCCAATGTTCACCTACCCGCCTGCCAAGCCCAGCGCGTATTGACAATCATCCCCCAATGAAAATCATTAGGCGAGGCCTATGTTCATTAGTGGACATCCTATGGCTGAAATGATGACGATGATTCAATCTCTCCAGCTTCAATATTTCTTAAATTTGTATCTCAAAGATTGCATAAAAAATACATCCACGAAACATCTCTTACACCCGTATTTATAAAGAAGTAATTGCTTGTTGCTAAGTAACAACTTAGCGAAGTCATTACTTCAGTATAGAATTCTTATTTTGAAATTTTGTTTTAAAGTCAAGATAAGTACGTTACTTAGCTAAGTAAATACTAAAGTAACAGCCAGTACTTATTGGTTGTTTTCCTCTAGCAAGACTCGATTGCTGTGTTATGTTACATGAGAAGATATGCCGATGAGATTGACATTCCGTTAGAAATGACAATCCACGTTACATTTTATTAGAATTCGTTTTACTAAGAACAAGATTCAATGGCAAATTATTTTTTGAAACTGTGATCCTGCTAATTTGTCAGACGAGTGGCATTGTCTATGGCACTCATAAGCTCCTTCCACGTAAGGGCATTTCAAGTAAGATAGGAGGGGGTCATACTTTGCAGTCTTTGCAATGCAAAACCAGTAAAACCCTTGATTTTGCTTACAATGGCCTACTTGAATCTATATTTAAGGACTTCCGAGTCACGTTGTTCAGGATGAAGGTTGCTCGTCTCTAGCTTAGGACGCTCAGTGGCACTTGCCACTGTCTCGCATATCTGGTGAAACGATGCCAGCTAGTGGATACATTATTTGAACTGTAGCCGATTTAAAAGACCGTATACCAGTACCTACCCGAACCGCGTGTGCAGAACGTCCCCAAATATTCGCGGAGTAGTAAAGGATGGAGGTGGGATAAAACACCTGGTTACGCTCCTCACTTAGTAAAAGTCAGTCAACGTAAGAGGTTGTTGTGGGCGCAAACTTTGCTTTTAGCTTTAATCCTGATAAATAAAATAAAAATAATATCCATACCAAATATACCTATCGATGTCATATAATTAAAAAAAGTCGCTTCGAAACTTCCCATTTTGGAAACAATTATAAAACAATACCTAAACTACCGCTAAGTCATTAAAGACTTAATTCTTAAGTAAAGGAATTAGTGACTATTAATTGACAATAGTCACCAATTCCTTAATAAGTAATAACTTGGCTAAGAATTCTAACTTTTGACAGTTCTAACATCACTCAATTACTTCACTAAAAAAACAAAATATTTGCTTAGCAATTACTTTTACTCAAGTAATTACTTAGAACTCTCTATAAATACGGGTGTTATAGAGCTGAGCATGTTTTACTTTGCCGTGTTAGTGTGCTTCAATGTGCCATACTGCACTACGCTCCGATCTAGTCGGTTTGATTTTATCATTAACATCAACATAGCCCTCCCCCAGTGATTTCCAGGTTGGCCAGTTGGGGGCAGCTTGCATCCAGCGGCTTCCTGCAACCTTTACCAGGTCATTTGTCCACCTTTTGGGTGGATGTCCTACGTTGCGCTTGCCGGTACGTGGCCTCCATTTATTTCTTTGCGAGATCGGATCAGGATGAGGAGATTCGTAAACGAACAAAAGTCGCTAACATAGCTCAACGGAACTAAGCGCGTAGAACTGACGGCCGATGGGGCAAAAAGGGTCAGTTCGGTTTGAGTTTTACAAAATATTATATTTTGTAACAAATTTAAAATAACTAGCTGATATAACTTAGTTATTATCTGCCGAATCATTTGAAGAAAACTACCAATAAACTACTGTACTATATAATATTACTGACTTCATTTTTATTTGCAGGTTGCTAAAATAAGTTCACAATGATTTCTTTTAATAACACAGACACATATACAAATTTGAGCACATCGACAAACAGTCAGTTCACGAACGAGTACACAACCGAAAATGGTTTTCAAAAAGAAGAAATTGAATCTATTAATTCTGCAAGGGCGACGGTTGGGATATTTTGTGATATTATAATGTGTTTGGGTCTGATAGAAAATGTAATGGTAGTGCTTGTGATTCTGAAAACGAAGAATATGAGAAACTCTATGAACTTTTTTTTGCTGAACTTGAGTATTGCGGATTTAATTGATATACTGGTGCGAATAATAATGGAACTGGAAGAAAACTTCATTGATCCCAATTCATGGATGAGGGGAAAAGAAATGTGTAAGTAAACTATTAAGATCATCATCATCATCATTTCAGCCATAGTACGTCCACTGCTGAACATAGGACTCCCTTAATGATTTCCAGATTGGCCGGTTGAAAACAGCCTGCATTCAGCAGCTTCTCGCAACCAGAACCTACTTAACCTACCTGAACTGGCTAAAAGTTCCTCGTCAGCTTATGTACGAGGATTAGTCTGAGGTGGGTGCGGAGAGGACTCTCTACCTTCTTTAGGTTAACCTTCTCAAATCTTATTATTTCTAGTTTCCTTAGCTAGGTTTTTTTACTTTAGTCTACACCTACAATCTGATGGTGCACGTATTAATACAACAAATGGTGCCAATTGAAAAAGTCAAAAAGTCAAAAGTCAAAAATCATTTATTCAGTTTAGGACAGAAAACTGCCACTTAAGAACGTCAATAATAATATTATTGGCCCATATGGGGCAGAACATTTGTCTCCTTATTTTTTGGGCCCTATTAGCGCTTCGAGACAAGACACAGACAATCTGGCAAATGCTGAGAAGAAACGCCGGAACAAACTCAGTCACCACTAGCTGCCACAAAAAAAAAGGAAAAGAAAATAATGTATACCTGTGCGAGCAGGGCAGTATTTAATTCCAGACATTTTTGTCATTTAAATAGTCATTAACGATATAATAACCCTTTTTTATTAAAATAATCTTAACATGCAATTTAAACTAAAACATGGGTAGTTCAACGATAGACTGGTAATTTGTTGAAAAAGTAAATACATTTCCCCATGAACGAATTACTCACTTTATGCAGTCTGAAATTTGAAACAGCAAGTTTATCTTTATTCCGGGTATTAAAATTATGTTTGTCACTTTTCTTAGGGAAAAGATGCAGGTTTTTGCGAATGTACATATTTTCATAAATGAATTGAGAGGCCACTGTAATACCTACGTGTAGTGTAATACCTAAGTATAATTTGGTATGTACATTATGTAGTCTACATAATATGAACATGACTGCATGGTAGTCCAAAAAAGACAATCATTAAATAATCCAACATTTGAAAATGTTGTTGGATATACGGTGGAACTCCACAGATACATTTTATCTCTATCAACTAAAAGGTCAATTTCCTAAGAGAAAATCTATCCTCAAAACAATAGCAGCGTGGTAAAACTTCGGTAAAATCTAATTGAAAAATAATAAACAGTTCAAAGTTGATTAATTGATTATTTTCTTTGACATAAATGCCTCTTTATGGAGTCCTTTGGTTTTGTTGGTCAGTTATATCAGCTCCAGGCTTCTTCCACTGAGATACAGAAGACTTAATCAAACTAATTGCAAATTGTTTTTAGTGATTCGCTGTCAGAAAGCCAATTTGTTTTCTTATCCAGTTTTTTGGTTACTTAAAAGCGTTTGTTACACACAAGACAAGGGTTGTTGATGTCCATAAAATTAGTTAAATAATTGAATAGGTAAATCCATACGATTCCATATCCCTTTCTTATAAAATGGCTTCCATTTTACTTTACTAATTGCTGTCTATCTCTGAAAGAAATATTGTGACATAAACTCCTTCTGTCTGCAGGTTTTATTAAACGAATTTTTTGGATGATGGCGACGCACGCGTCGGTTTATACGATGCTGGCTGTCAGTTTCGAGAGGTACTACGTGATCTGCCACCCTTTCAAAGCGGGGTACGTCTGCACAAACAGAAGGGCTGTTATCATCTGCGCGTTAGTTTGGTTCTTCGCTGTTATATCCGCCAGGTATATACATTTATAGAAAAGAATCAAGAAGGATGTTATTTTGGACAGCAGCCAAAAGGCATTGAACTTATTTGGCATACCTCAAGTTGCAAGTAACCTTTATTTTGATGTACTGACAACAGCAGGTCAACCTACCCAAAAAGTTAAAGGTCATTGAATTGAATTTCAACTTTAAAGTTCAACACGTAGAGATCAAAATCAATTGAAAAAATTTGAAGTTTTGTGGTAGGTTGACGTGCTGTTGTCTGTACACCTATGAAACGTACGGTAATCGATAGAGAAAATGATCACAAACAACAAATACTCTTTGACTAAATGTCGTATATGATAAAGGTACTTTGTTTAGAATTTCAGGGTGAACATGTAATATTTATTTTTATTTACCTAATCAAATTGAAATTCTGATTATTATTACTCTCTCTTTACGTTAAGTTTATGTTTCATAGGTGTACACCAAAATAACGTTATTTAAGGTTACTTGCAACTTGAGGTATGCCAGGCTCCATACAAAAAAGTTCGAAGTCTTATAAGGAGGCTAGTGAGTTTATATATATGTGAATGTGATTTCGATGTTGAACCCATAGTAAAAGCTGTTTGTATTGATAAACATGTTTGCATCCTTAAATTTGGCTGCAGTTAAAAACAGCACCGTGTTTAAAATCGTAACTGATTCTTGATCGATATATTAATGCACAGCCCAAACCGCTGGAAGTTGAGACTTTAAATTTTGCACTTAAATATGAAAGATATAGCCTCCATGTTGATTTATTATCGAAAGAGCGATCATATAAATTCAACATGGGGTCTATATCTTTCATATTTAAAAAAAAAACGTTTTATGTCGATAAATCGCTATATCATATCGTATCATATCATGTTTTGGTGGCCATGCTAGGACGGCAGGCATACACTAAGGATGGATTTTTGAAAGGGTAATGTGAAAGTTTGAATGAAAGTCTGCTAGTTTTGTAGTATGCAAAACTTGTTTTTTAAATGATGTTAAACTTCAAACTTTGCTATAGTATTTATATTCATATTATGTTAACAAATACCATTGTCTGCTATATAGGATCATATCCTAACACCATGTTTATAGATTTAAATTAATGATTTAGGTGTTTGAAGTCGACACAAGATTGACAAAAGAAGAAATAAAAGTTAATTCTTCTTTGATAACTTCACTGACAGACAATAGAATTACATTTTCTTTACTCAGTCGTCCTCCCTATTGGCTAGTACTCGTATTAAACTGAATTAGGTAGTAGATACTTCAGTAACAATTTGTTTAATCCTGAGTTAGAAACTAGTCTTGTCACTAGGTTTATTCAGCAATCAATATAATATATCCTATTTACAGAGGCGAGTATACGGACTTGGTGTCGCTATCTCTGAGGTTCCGGGTTCGAATCACGGTCGGGTCAATGTAGAAAAATAACTTTTATATATTGTCTCGGATCTAGGTGTTGTGGTACCGTCGTTGTTTCTGATTTCTGTAAAACAAGTGCTTTGGCTACTTACCATAGGATCAGATCAATGTATATGATGTTGTCCAATATTTATTATTATTTATTTTTTATTTAAGAGGAAAAACATATTAACCAGTATTACATTGGCATCCAAATATTTAAAAAGCACCTTAAATATTATTATAGTTGAATTTATGATTTATCGTTTTTCCATTCAAAGTATTCCCTCAGAGAATAAAAGCAATGTGACTGTAGCCACTTTATAAACCCTGTCTTAAATTCTTTTCCTTTAAGAAGTTTAATTTCGTCAGGAAGATTATTAAACGTTATACACATATTAAAGGATTTTTTTTATAAATATCGGTACGGCATGGCGGTTTGCTATGCCCTTGCAGGGTGCATGTGATGTACTGTACAAATATCTACCACCTGTTAACCACACATGCAGCAGTGCCGATTTAATGAAATTTATCTCGCTGCCTGCACAACAACTTATTGATGACCTCAGCTATATTTCTTCTTGGTCAGACCGTTATGATAGATACTCTTTATTGCACACCATACAAGTAAATTACACATGATTTTTTACAGAAAAACGTACATTTTAGGCAGTCTTATCGCTAATAGCGATAATAGCCAGCGAAGCATGGCCGCTACTTGAGCGACACAAGCAGGAGCTGCGTGTCACGGAGATGAATATGCTGCGGTGGATGTGCGGAGTCACGCGTAAGGACCGCGTGAGGAACTCGCGCATCCGCGGTAGCCTCCGTGTCCGTGATATTGCAGACAAACTGCAGGAGAGTCGCCTACGCTGGTACGGCCATGTTTTGCGGAAACCGGCAAGCTACGTAGGAAACAAATGTCTGGCCATGCCGCCACCGCCAGGTCCTGGCAAAAGGGGTAGACCCAAGAAATGCTGGCTTGACGTTGTGAGGGCTGACATGCGTGCCAATGATCTCACAACTAGAGACGCTCAAGACCGCGCGAAGTGGAGGAGCAAATCAAGGAAAGCGGACCCTGGGCTCCAAAGCAACGGCTTTGGACGCAACCGGGATTGACCGTATAGATGATGATGATGATCGCTAATAGCGATCTCTTCCAGACAACCCTTAGGTAGAGGACAACCAATAAAGAGAGGGGAAGGTGATGCAGAGTTCTTATACCTCTAAAATTTACCTGCTACAAATAGGAATGCAAAAGTTATAGCATAGACCCATACACAAAAATACGTAAATACATAACAATAATATATACATACATACACTAAACATACTTAATACAACTTGATAGAGGAAATGTCGAGACCAACAGTGACAGTTTGTTTTAAAAAGAAAGAAAGTGTGCTTTAAGCCGATTTTTAAAAATAGCCATCGGTTTGGATCTTCGGATTGTTAAGGGTAGGGAATGCCAGAGGCGAATGGACAGTAAACGACTGCGTATGAAATAATTAGTGGAATGGGGAGGAAATTGAAGGTGTAGTTTTTTGGATGACCGCACGTCGTGACCTTGTGATGACTGCAGAAATTTAAAGCGCTCTTTTAAATAGGGTGATGATTTTGGACTAAATAATATGCTAAATAATTGGGAAAGAATATGCAAGTCACGCCTACGACGGATGGGAAGCCATTTAAGCTGAGTCCGGTATTCAGTAACATGGTCATACTTCCGTTGTATAGACTGCAAAGTATACAATGCCTATTGTAATTTCTCCATACAAAAAAGCTTGCAGTAATTTGTCAATAGATGGTGCTACCTGTCGATTGCATCGCGATTGTGTTTTTTGTGTACCTAAGACCTAACGGTCCTGACATTTAAATTGTCTTGCAAATGATATATCGGATTATCGGGTTTCATCAATATAGTTGTGATTCTACAAACTATACGGTGTTTTATTGTCGGCCTGCGACCTCACGGTTGTTCATCCGTAGACCAAAAACTATTCGTATACAGAAGTTATTATGTTGTTATGATGTTGCTGTTAATCCTAATAAATGCCAGGTCATCATAATAGGCAGTCAGCGACAAATGTGCCAGATTGATAGAACTAGCACTTCTCCGGTTAGCCTCAACAGGGTCGATATTCCGTTTTATTCGAATGTCACAAACCTTGGCCTGCGAATAGACTCCACGCTTAGTTGGACAACTCATGTTGCCGAAGTTTGCCGAAAGGTCTTCGCTACACTACGCTCCCTTTGCAGACTTAAACATTTTTTTCATGTTAAAACCAAAATCACCCTGGTCCAATCTCTGGTTCTCCTTCTTATTGACTATGCCGATGTGTGTTACCCTGACTTAAACCAAGTCCTGCTCAAAAAGTTGGATCGTCTAGTCAATAATGGTATTTGATTTATTTACTGCTTACGCAAATTTGATCATACATGGGACACACTAAAAGTTTTGCACTTCTAGCTAATCGGAACTATTTGAATTTCGAATGTTATTTTTTTTAAACGTTGCAACCTTCTTAGTAATAAAAAAAAACAATTGGCGGGAAATGATTTGTCAATTGTTTTTTATCCCACATCAAAGTTCTACGTACGCAACGAAAAGAAAATAGAATTAAGTCGGAAATATTTTAGAGCGATGATTTTTTATGATTTTTAAAGTTCTCTCTCTCCGCAAGACTGTGCCGCTCGTCTTCAAAATGCTTTTGAGAGAGAAGCACCTTGTTTGAGCACCGTAAGGCGATGAATTGCTGAATTTGAGAGAGGTCTAGTTTCTTTACATGATGAATTTCGTGAAGGGCGGCCTTCAACTGCCGTCAACGAAAATAATGTAGCTACTGTTAAGCGGCTAATTGAAGAAAACCCGCGGATTACCTATGAGACAATTCGAAGGGACGAGGGGGAGAGGACTATTGGGGATTGGTATGAGCCAAATTAAGAAAATTCTACACGAAGAATTGAAAGTTCGGAAACTTTGCCTTCGTTGGATCCCTCATGAACTGACAGTGGAGCAGAAGCGATCTCGCGTGGAATGGTGCTCACAGATGCTACTGAAGTACGACCACGGACTTTCTAATGCTGTTTATGACATTGTCACAGGAGACGAAACGTGGATTTATTGTTTTGAACCTGAAAAAAACAGCAACGTGTGAATGGGTGTTTTAAAATGAGAACAGGCCAACAAAAGTGTGGCAGGCGAGAAACGTTGGTAAAAAAAATGACCTCGTTTTTTTTGTCAGCTACGGGTCCCATCTGTACAATTCCACTTGAAGATCAAAAGAGTTTTGATGCCGAGTAGTATTCTACCATTTGTATACCCAGGGTGTTAGAAAAAGTTCGCGAAAGACGACCCAAAAACCGCTTTCTTCATGACGACGCTTCTTCACAAACGGCCAACAAAACAAAGTCATTTTTAGTTTCCGAAAAAGTACAACTCGTCACCCATCCTGCGCATAGCCCCGACCTAGCACCCTATGATTTCTGTATTTTCTCCAAAATCAAAGATTTGGTGAGAGGTTTTACTTTTACCAACTCCGAAGAGGCAGTGATAGCGTTCAATCAGCACGTAGAAAACATACCTTCAGATATGTGGTCCTCTTGTCTTAAAAATGGTTCGATCGCATGAAAAAATGTTTAAAATGTAAAGGAGAGTATTTTGAAAAGCAATAAACATAATATTTTGGTTATAATATGTTGTTTTTTTAAGTTACGCAAAAATTATAGTGCGACCTACGTATATCCACGTACCGCTCGTAGCTTCAATGGTTTCCCCTCTCTTTTCGGCGCAATGTCAGAATTGTATCCACTCTTTTCTGGATATTCATCATCATCATATCAGTCTTAGGAGTCCAGGAGTTCAGTCCACTGCTGTACACAGGCCTCTCCCGAATACTTTCTCTAACTCTTTTCTCCTTCAATCCATTCGGCTTTGGAACTCTCTCCCCGAAAACATCAAACAAGCCCCTTGTAAATACTCTGAAACTTGCCCGTACTCATTTTATTCATAAATTGAAATCATAATTTTGAACCATTAGGTATTGTAGTCTCATGACTGTCGTCATATTTATTTATGTATGTATTTTGCCTATGTAATCTATGTATGGTAGTATTTAGTTTATGTATATTTTTATTTATCGAATGTAGATAATGCTTTTAAAAATAATTCACACAGACATTTTATTTGGATTTGTATCGCTTATATCGCCCACAAAATATCTCTGCTTAACCTGATGGTCGACTGGTAGAGAATGCCTCATGGCTTTAAGTCCGCCTTTTTTATGATGTTTTTAAATCTGTGCAATAAAGTTTAAATAAATAAATAAATATTTCTTTGCAGCTTCCTCTTCGGCCAAATCACTTTTACTGAAGACGTCAACCGACCGACCTTCTATCTCTGCAACACCCCTGCTCGCCCCTTCTGGCACAAAATTTTCGTTATTCTGATTAACATCATTAACTTTTTCATCCCTTTTATCGTTTTAATTATTCTCTACAGTATAATCGCCAAAAGCCTTATAAAAAACAATGAATTTGTGGCCCAGAACTCCAGTAACACAAGAAATGGCAGCAACATCCTGAAATATAGAAAAGTAACACTTATGCTTGGAGCTGTCATACTATCCTTCTTTGTATGCTTTCTACCTATTAAAGTAATAGAAGTATCGATAGTGATAGACGCTAAAAAGACAGTAAATTTGTTTGGCCGCGAAAGATATTTGAAAATTGTGTATTTTGCTGAAGTTATGATGTATTTGCATCCGGAGATTAATCCTATCTTGTACAGTTTATTTTCATCGAAATTTAGAAAAGGGTTGGTAAAACTGTTACGAATAAATAAGTTGAGGTGTAAAAGCAGACGTTCAGTTGAGCAAATTCTTTTGCAGCAAATGTCATACAATTAGAAAAAAAAATTATTTTTTCTAATAATTCCGATGTATTTTACTTGAAAAGTTTACCCAGCTGTGGCATTTAAATTATACATTTATTTTTATTTAGAATTTCATTTATCATTATGATTCGATTCAACAGAAAGGCATCATCTCAGAAAAACACAACTAATGTTGTAAGGCAAATAAAAAACATTGCAGATGTAAATGCGAAACTATTGATGAAACCATTTATTTTGAGTATTTTAATTAATAAAGCCTTGGCCACACTCATAGCCGGAAGCGACGGGCCAGCGCAACGTCGTGCACGTCTCACTGCAGGCGTGGCGGTTTTGTTGACGTCGCGCTGGTCGTCCCGTCGCACCGGCTAACCAACTGCCTTAATATTTGAAATTCCTTATGAATTAGATAATAAACATATTTGTGACTTGATACACTTAATAAGACGTTCGATTTTCTACTATCCAATATTATATCACCAGAAAGTTGTAGAAATACACAAATACAGAACGCCACTCCGTCCCGCCGGGTGCGATGTTTCACGCCCCATCGTGGGTGTGACTTTCAAGTAGGGGAGGACGGGGCTGAAAGTTCCGATTTTCAAATAACATGGAATTTGAAGATGAAAATGAAAGGTCACATTTTTGATATTTGTAACAATTAAATGATCTTTATCGGCCTTTGTAGTAGTATAGTCATTTCTGCTAGTATCTCATTAGTTTTTTTAACAAGCAATCTTGCAGAATTTTGGAGGGGAACATTCAGCCCCACTTTGGGGCAAGTTGTTCTTTGTGTGGGGCAAATTGTTCCGCTTGGATAATAGAAATAAAATATAAGAATAACAAAGGTTTCTTTAAATTAAAACAATCATTTTTATAGATTAATTTATTGTGTGTTCATGCAAATAAACAAAAAAAACAACAGAAAAATAATACTGGTTACCTCCAGATAAACTTTTTGTGTATTGGCAAATTAAAATTGAGATCTATGTAGCTTATGAATCTTCATCATCATCATCATTTCAGCCATAGAACGTCCACTGCCGAACACAGGCCTCCCCCATTGATTTTAATTTAATTGCCAATACTCGCCACGCTTGGCAGGCGGGTTGGCGAGGGCAGTTTTTTATAAGGTTTCGCACGCTGACGCTGCAGCTCGTCTCGTGCTACAGGAATTAGTCGCCTCTTACGACACGCCTCCTGTCCCCACACGACACTACTATGACTATGAATTTTACTAAATGCTTAATTTAACTTTAGAATACAAAAAATGTTACTGGAAACCTTGATATAAATTTTTTTTTAAAATTATTTCATAATTAGTATATATATTTAATATGAGAATTTGAATACAAATCACAACAAATTATGCAATACCATTCCAGATACATGACACTATCACTCCCGCTTTCTTGTAATACTCTTCGTTTAGCTTTTTCTTGAACTTTTTCCTTTCCTTTCCCCTTGCCTTTACCTTTTCCTTTATTATTGTTCTTTTTCCCCTTTCCCTTCCTTGCAATGTATTCATTCTTCTTCGCCTTCCTCTTTGACTGTTCTTCAGCTAATGCATTTTTTTCTGGCGTCTGGCGTTCCTTGCAATCTCTTCATTCTTCTTCGCCTTCTTCTTTGACTGTTCTTCAGCTAATGCATTTTTTTCTGGCGTGTCAGTTAAAACAGCCGTCTTTCTTATACCTCGTTTTGTAGCTGGCTGTAATCTTGGTGGTGCTTTTGGTTAAGGTTTTACAATTTCAGGGCTAAATACAGCTGAAGCACTTGTCTTTGCTGGTGTTAACTGAAGTTGTTGTCCACTATTAATGGTCGAAGCGGCAGTGTGAGGGGCATCACCCTGATCTGTTGTCGATTGCTGAGGTGAAGAGGTTATAGGTTCGGGCTGCACATTATTCTAGGGTAATAATTGAATATTGGATGGTCCTGGCTGGTCATAGTTTTGAGCCGCAATTGAACAGCTAGAAGGTTGGAGGGGTTCCTAATTTGACAGAGCTAGAGACGAAGCAGTTTCTGACAATGGCCGATCTGTCACAAAAGATGGTGCATAATCTTCGTCTGTAAATACGTCAGGGTTAAAGGGACATATTCCAGTCTTTTTAAAAGCGTTTATAATATTTACAGGGTTTGCTGCTAAAGGCCATGCTGATTTAACAATCCCAGGAATTTCATATATTGACATTGTTTTTCCCGGGTTGTTTCGGAGCCAGTTGTCTTGAGCTTTAGCACAGTAAGATTTGAAAGGCTCATTGATGACAACATCTAGCGGCTGCAGCCTGTGCGTGCAGTGAGGTGGGAACGACAGCATTATTATTGAGTTTGCTTTTGCTTTCTCAACTACGTTGATGTTTTATGTGACCAGTGGTTGTCCAGTAACAGTAACACCGATTCTTCTGGAGTAGGTTTCGTGAACTTGATAAAGTGGTCCATAAGTCCATAAAGTGTAAGGAATTCAGTGTCAGTCATCCATCCTAAACTATTCCCAGGTCCTCTATTAGTTTTCCTCTATTAGATTTATTTTTAAAAATAAAAATAAATCTGTTAAAAATTAAGGTAAAATTGAAGGTCCATTGAGGTAAGTTGTGCCGGGGAACAACCAGCCCCTTCGGGTGGGAACTTTTAGCCCCAAGTTACGTTTTTATATAAAGACTGTCATGTTAGCAAATCAATGAAATCAATTTTAAAACACTAATACAATAAGATACCTAACTAATGCCACTACAAAATAGGAAAGTAACACATTAATCGGTCAATAATAAGTGAAAATAGACCAAAAAGTTTGAACACGAAAAAATTTACTCACGTGATGTTTTAATAGCACGGTGCGAACAGCCACTCATCCGCTGCTGTCGGAGCAACTAAAATGTTCGCCAGCGCGGCGCATCACCTGATGCTTAAAAGACGCACTGCGCGTGTATTGCTATCTCTTTTTTTTACAAAGTTATTACTGTCGGAACAACTTACCCCCAGAACTTCCAGCCCCGGCCTCCCCTACGTTTAGCATGCAACACATCATCAAACCGTGCCACTCACGCCCGACCCCAGCGCGTCATGCTACACCCGTTTGTAGACACGCTCGGCGGGACGGCGACGATCCGGGTTGCACTGAACGCGACGGTGCTATATGTCGTCTTCTTATAGATTTGAGTATATGGCCTAGGCTTAAGCCTTGGGCACACAGCCGACGACGCAAATGCGACCGGACGCTAGCGCGACGCCAATATTTGTAATGTACGCCAATATTTTGTAAGTCTACAAAAGACGACACACGGCACAGGACCCGTCGCCGTCCCGCCGGGCGTGCCTACACACGGGCGCAACGAGATGCCCTATCGTCGGGCGTAAGCGAGACGGTTAGACGTTGTATTGCATGGTAATCGTACTTAGTAGTCACGTAGCTTTCTGTAATTGTTTATTTTTACAACTTTTTAGTGATTTAATAATGGATAGTGAAAATATCGAATCGAATCTTATTAGGAACGTCAACGAAACCGTCACGCCCGCAGTGTGACGTGCACGCCGCGCTACTTCTCCGTCGCCGTCGCGTCCCGCCGGCTGTGTGCCCAAGGCTTTAATGATGATTTAAGCCAAATGGTGCAATATTAATATCAGTTAAACAATACGTTACGTACGTGGAACAGTTTTATAGTTACTTGATAAATCTGTAACCGTGCCGTGTTTGTATTCTTTTGAAACTTGCTTGCTTTGAAACTGAAAATCCTTTTGAAGCTGCTTGTATCTTCTATGTTTATAGTAAATAGTTTAAATTTATTTTAAGTTAGTTTTATTTATTAATATGTAATTATGTCGTAAGAGGCGACTAATTCCTGTAGCCCGAGACGGGCAGCAGTTTCTGCGTGCGAAATGTTATAAAAAACTACAAACCGACATCAAAAACAGTTTTTGGGTTTTTATAAAACTTTATTTTATTTCACCACTTTTAGGATATCACAATACGTCATCATTTATTTCCTCTTTTTTGAAGTCATTTGAAAATATACATTATTGTTACGAAGCCAGGTCCAGTTAAAACTAAGCTTGCTTCTGGTGAATCGTAACCATGGGTTATGGTCTTGCTTGCTCAAATAAGTCAAATTGACAAACGAACTTATATAAGTTTACGCCCCAGTAAAAAAAACTGCTATCTATACCTCGGAAGCGCAACGTCTGCCAAAGATACTACATTCGTTTTGTCGATTAATTGCAGTATTATCAATAAACTCTTAATTGTTAAGGAGTTCTGTGGCTTTTATTGGGATATGCTGGGACCAATTTTTAACCGACTTCAAAAAAGGAGGAGGTTCTCAATTCGTCGGAATCTTTTTTTAAATATTTTTTTATGTATGTTCAGCGATCATTCGTTACCAGGTTAACCGATTTCGATAGTTCTTTTTTTATTCGAAAGGGAATACTTTCGAAATGGTCCCATATAAATTTGATCAAGTTCTGATCATGGGATTTATAAGAAAATCATCAAACATTGCATGAACTCCATACCGTGCCAACTGATTTTGTACCTATGTTGCCCAATATCTTCGGCATTTGTGAACCGATTTTGATGATTCTTATAGATATTTCTTATATTTATTGAATAGCTTATATTTTAAAGATGGCATATTGAAAATATTTTGGATAAATTTCACCTCTAAGGTGGAAAAAATAAGGGATGAAATCGGTGTTCAGCCGTTAACTTATGTTTGCACTCAATTGATTCGTTATGTTGAGGATGTATCACTAAAAATAGATGAATTAAGTAAATTTTATAAAAAAAAAGTAAACCGACGTCAAAAAACTGAAAAGCTAAAAATAATATCAACACATAAGTACATAATCAGTTACTTTTGGAGTCGGTGCCATCCGATGAGAGTTTGAATGTCGAATACATTCAATTTGACGTCGAATTTTTTGACGTCGGTTTACTTTTTTTTTATAAAATTTATATTTCTATTGTATATTAATGACATAAATCAAATCACTAATCATAAACGTATTTTATATGCTGACGACATCTCAATAATTGTTACTTCTAATAATAAAAACTATTTAATACATGACCACGAAACTGACATTAATAACACAATCGACAAAATCATAGAATGGCTACAAGAATAATTTGAAAATCAATCTTAATAAATGTAATTATATCCAATTTAATAAAGCTAAGCAAGAAAAATACAATATTAAACTCGCGATTAGAAAAATTAAACAATACACAAATTTGTATATGCTTTAAAGCGAATTAAAAATGTCACAAACGTATATTGTGACATTTTTATGTATATTGACAAAAATAGGGTATTTATTGCAAAGAAAAAATGTATTAAAGCTATTTGTGGAATTCCTTCTGACGTGTCTTGTGAACCATTGTTCAAGAGTCTTGGTCTTCTAACATTGCCAAGACTTTACATCTTAGAAACCTGTACTTTTGTAAAAAAAACATGGGAACAATTTTAAACAAGTAAGGGCTGGTTTTTCAATAGCCAGATAACTATTACATAACGAATAAGTTTGACATGTTGACAGTCTTCGTATGAAAAATGTGTCAAAATGACCATTTTATCCGTTAATTAAAAGTTATCTGGCGTTTGAAATATCGGCCCTAAGTGATGTAAATCATAGGTTAAAAAGAAACCCACACAGATTAGTTAGCGAAATGCCAATAACAGGCAAATATGGCAAAATGGCTTGACCATGTGCATACAAATATGTAATAAGTTACCAAACTATTTTAAGACACTTAGTCCACACATATCTAAGAGCAAATTATACCAATCGCTAAATGAAAACAACTTTTATGATGTTAAGGAGTTTTTAAAGAAAGTACATACTTACTAAAATTACTAACTGATTAAACTAACATTATCTTTTAAGTTAAATATTGTATGCCTGTTAATAGGTTAATTGTGTGAAGCGACTAGTTTTTACGATCTTTATGTACCACAATTATAACAATAAATGGATTTATCTTATCTTATCTTATTATCAGGAATGATGACCACTAGACGCAAACACCTGAATGTGCTAGTAAAAATGCACAAACACATACGTGCCTATATTTTTCGAGGATTTTCCTTCATTTCTCTGAGATTCTATCATCAGTTCTTAACTTGGTGAAAATAGTACCATCTGTACAATATGGCGTTCTTCCGGGCACTTACACACGGGCCAAAAAATTGCTTTGCCCTACCACCGCTTCATATTGGCTGGTGATGAGAAGAAACTGCGCAACAAACTCAGTCACCTTTGTCAGCCTTTTTTACAGGAAATACAGTTAGAAGTCATGTAGTAAGGGCGAGCTAAGCAGATTAAGCCCATGCACACTTGTTGCTTAAATAATTGTCTATTTTTTATTTATTCTTTTTACATAAGGTTTTTTTTAAATATGGATTTTGAACTTATGTATTTATTGATAAATTTAATACATTTCCCCAAGAATGAATTACCAACTTTGTGTAGTTGAAGCTCGGAACGGTAATTTTATTTTTATTACAAGTACCTATCATAATGATGAAAATCACCTTTTAAGCTAAAAGTTACTTTTTCTAGACAATGGACAGGAATTGAATTTTTACAGTCTTATTGGATGTGATTATTATATGTATAGATAATATATTCATTCAGTCACGCTTTCCTAAGGCTTTCTCAGTCTCAACGTTGCCCAAAAATACAATTAAAACATCTGTTTTCGATAAAATTTTGACCTTTAGCCATTTGTGCCGGTACATTGACCTTGTCGTAGCGCGGGCAGAATAATGAGCAGCTAACTTTGTGTAATATAAAGTGAAAGTGGCTCGATAGGCGGAGCGGGGTGTAGGAAATTTTATTTTAGCGAGGTTATGTGTATTTGGAGTTATACCTTGTTTATGGTCGTCCACATAGGACGTCCACTGCTGAACATAGGCACCAGTGACTCACTGATTTGCTGGTTGGAAGCGGTATGCATCAAGCGGCTTTCTACAACCTTTATCAGGTCGTCCGTCCGTCTTGTGTAGCTACATGTATTATAGCGCAGTAAGCGTCTTCTATTTTTAAAATAAGACCGAGGATAATAATTGTTGATTGGCTGTACATTGGCTAATATGTGAACAAGTTTATTTTGTTGATTTAAATAGTCAAGCGGCACGTCTGCTCTTCCCCCATAGGCCCGCCATCATTCACTGAGATAGATTTTATCGTAAGTTGATGACGACCTCCGTTGCAGAGAGGCGAGCACGCTGGACTTGGCGTAGCCGTCTCTGAAGTCTCGAGTACGATTCCCGGCCGGGTCGATGTGTAGAACTTTTCTCTGGCTGTGGTGCCATCGTTGTTTCTGATTTCTATAACACAAGTGTAGTAGTCAGCTACTTACCTTAGGATCAGATAAATGTATGTAATGAACACTGTCCAATAAAACGGGGTTACTTTTAGAACAGTTGCCAATTTTACTAAGCCAACAGCAAAGTCATAATAAATATGCCAAAAATCATAACCAAGATGGTTCACAACTAACGTGACTTTGCATGCGTGTGATTTAGTTTGTTACAGAAATTCGTTAACTTACATATCTTAGTTAAGTCAGTGTGTTTTGCGAAACTAAAAAACTAAAGTTTTATAGAAAGCTAAAAACCGACTTCGACTTCGATAAATAATAATAACTAAAATATAACTAATTACCTAGTTACTTTTCGAGTTAGTGGCAGCCATCTTTGGGCAGTGCGTGTTGCCGGTGAGCAGTGGTTATGATAACTTGCCGTAAGTTATCATAACTACTACTACTACTACTATGAAGTTGTCCATTGACTGTTTGTCTCTTAAATGAGTTCAATATCACCCAGTGTGCTATAGAGAGAGGTGTGTTCGGTTCGGCCTTTCGTTAGTAACATACGTTCCGAAACAAGGATATCTGTAGAAGAAATAAAGTCATCTACTAAGATTTTCAAATTTGCAAAGCTAAAGTGCAATGGGCACGTCACACCACTTGCAGAATTATAGACAATCGTTGGGGAAGAAGGTTCTTGAGTGGTTGACCATGAACTGGAATTCACAGCATGGGCAGGCCTCCCATCCGGTGGACTGACGACCTGTCAAAGTGTTACAGGAGGCGATGGATGGCCCAGAGCTCTATGGGGGAAAAAAGACGTGAATTCATAGGAAATTTTGATCTTGTTACAGTGACGCTAGGTGGCGCCACCACAAATATAATACAAATTCGGGTTTGCATTCTCATCAAATAGCTTTTTGCTTCAATATTCTTTTCTGTGGGATCAGTCTTTGTTCAGCAGTAGACTGCTAAAGACTGATGATGATTTTTTTTTTATTTTCATTGTCTGGGGTAACCAGAACGCTGTACACGATAGTCTAAATAGGCCTTGAAAGAAGAATGTTTAAACTATAATGAGACTGCCATGATAATTGGTATGGCAGTTGGCAACACCCAGTTAAGCAACACGGGCAGAAAAATGTTTATTAAACCCTCTTTATTTATTAAAACATATAAAATACGCATCAATTTGTATGTCAATCAAATCAATTTCAATGCATCGTTTATACAGCCTTTCTTATAACCGAGCGAAGAAGCATCAAAGATCGTGCCAATCACTGCGGGTTGATTGGAAATTGTTTACGGTCGTTTGCGGGTTACGACTTTGCGTAAAATGTTTTACAACTTTTATAAAAATGTTCGGAAAATAGGGCCAAGTTGATTGGCTTGCTTGATTATGCCTTCTGCAGACGGTATACTCGCTGCTCAGCTACGAAGGTCGATATGATGTTTATCGGAGACGTTAATCGTATCTTTATACTTGCACATTATCGTAGGAAGGTAGGAGGTATCACAAGAAAATTAGAGGTATAATACACACAATGATTACTTACTTTTCAACCGATTTTAAAAAAGGAGGACGTTCTCAATTCTACTGTATATTTTTTTTTGTATGTACCTATGTTACGCAATCACTCCGCCAATTATGAATCGATTTTGATGATTCTTTTTTTGTTTGATAGATCATACTTTAGAGGTGGTCCCATATAAGTTTTTGAGAAAATAACAATAATATACCCATATACTGTTTTGGTTCGTGATTCTTGCCCAATATCATCGACAAATGTAAACCGATTTTGATGATTTTTTTATTGAAGAGTTAATACTTTTAACATACTATAGTAAAAAAAAATTGGTAAAAATTTTACCTCTAAGGGTGGAAAAAGAGGATGAAATCGGTTTTCGGAAGTTAGATTAGGATTTATCACAAAAGTCGATGAAATAAATACATTTTATTAAAAAAAATAAAGCCGACTTCTAAACACTATAAAGTTTTTTTATTATTTTAACACGTAAGTACATAATCAGTTACTGTTGTAGTCGGTGCAAGCTGATCAGAGTTTGAATGTTTTCGTTGCACCAACTCCAAAAGTAACTGATTAGGTATTTACGTGTTAAAATTATTTTTAGCGTTTAAAAAAACGACTTCATAACACAAAAAAAGTTATGAAGTCGTTTTTTTATAATAAAATGTTTATACAAAATAATCATGTTTCTTGCTCACGAATGCAACACTTTAATTATTTAATGTCAATACAGTCTTCGTCTGTTTTGATGTGATATGTGAATCATCCATTAATCCTCAACCACAAAACTGGTGTTTTCACCAAGGAACCATCACTAGTGTATAAAAAATCTTTATGCTCGCAACGAATGGTAGAGCTGTTGCATGAATAAAATTTGCGAATGTTTACTTTAAAACAATGCTTTTTCTACCCTTGAACGATTTAAATCAGGGGCTACCTAGAATTTCGCACAAGAAGAATATTAGGATGATTTGTACTAGAGTTTTATTGCTAACTAAGTAAACACGTATTGGACATAGTGGCAGTTATTAAACCAACATAAACTTAACCTTTCTTCTCGGCCAAAATACCTCAGTGACTAAAGACGAAAGTCTACCGCTAGTATGCGTTAACAGTGATGACATATGGAACTGAAACGTGGCCACTCACTATGGGCCTCATAAGAAAGCCCAAGGTCGAACAGCGTGCTATGGAAATGGCTATGCTCGGTGTCTTTGCAAGATCGAATCAGAAATGAGAAGATCCGTAAACGAACAAAAGTCGCTGATATAGCCCAATGGATTAGCAAGCTGAAGTAGCAGTGGGCGGGGCACATAGTACGCAGAACTGACGGCCGATGAGGCAGAAAGGTTTTGGGGTAGAGGCCACGTACCGGCAAGCGCATGTACGCGTACCAGTAGTACGTCCACCCATAAGGTGGACAGACAGGTCGTCTGTTTTTACAATTACCTGATGGCAGAAAGCCACTGGATGCAGGCCGCTTCCAACCGGCCAATCTAAAAATCACTAGGGGATTATATAGATACATATAAACTTGGACTTAATATCGACGCGGTTGGTGTAGTAGAGCAGTAATTTGCCTAGATCACAATGAATTTATAGTTCGATTTCCGGTTCAGGTCAAAATAAAAAAAATGAAATGCCCCCGATAAAACTCATTTTCTGATATCTTATAAGAATAAGAATAAATTGTTTTATCATCATTTCAGCCATAGGACGTCCACTGCTGAACATGGCCTCTCCCAGTGACTTCCAGATTGGCCGGTTGAAAGCGGCCCGCATCCAGCGGCAAATTGTGTGTTTGTTTTATGCTTCAAAAAATATTTTAACTGATTAAAATATTTTTTAAAACAGTGCAATTTGCATGCCGTGGCAGCCTATAACTAAGACGACGCTTAGCTCTAAGTCAGCATAAGTCAAAATATGTATGTTACTTGTATTAGTGTTTGTCTTGTTTGTTGTAATAAAAAATAAAATAAAATAATTGTTTTTGTTTTTGCTGCCGTGTGCAGTTCATTATAATAAACGTAGTTTCTTTATTTATTTAAAGACTTGTACAATTTTATAAGAAAAATGATGAACTGCGTATTAAAAACTTTAGGTATGATCACAGAATAAATAATATATGATTAAGAGTCAACAGTTTATCAACCTTCCACTAAAACACAGATTTCCAACTTCAAATTCGTTAAACTTAGAGTTTAATGTGTTTTGAGATTTTGTGGACTGAGTATGTGTATATAAACTGGTACGAGGTTTGAGTCATCTGTAAAACGTGAATATACGATGATTTTTGATAACTAAGTATTGGATGAAACCGTTGAAATTGACACAACGAACAGGCAACACCGCGTCGGACGAGCAAGGAAACGTCATGTAAAATGGACCACTTACTATTTGGCTGGCAGTTGAAGACGGTGGACGTTTCCTCTATTGCGTGTAGCAGTACTCATTATAAGGAACCCTAGATCTTTTATTCGAACCTAACTTTAAGATTTTTAGTTCTTAGATTATAACTTTAGTTGTTGGCAGTATTTGTGTTAATAATTAAGAATAGGAATAAACTGCGTTTCCGTTTGAATTTCATTTTTAAATAACTACCTCCCTTTTGATCCATTATATAAGTTTATTTATTTTGTTAATCTTAAGAAGTCCTTGACCGAATAGTCTACAACTAGAAATAAAGCGAGGGCGTTAATATGTAAGGTGGGCGGACAAAATTACAAAATAACCGGAATGAACTGGACAGGATTAGCACTGGACTTCTTTAATGAGGTTTTATGAAGAGAAGTGGTCTATTCCACCGCGAAATCACTAGAAAAGCAACAATGCGCATGCGTGGCTCTAATTCAGAGTACATATCAATAATACAAAGAAGTAAAATGGAAAAAAATCGGCCAAGTGCGAGTTGGACTCACGCACAAAGACTTCGTATGGAACTCTAAGTGCGTGAGTCCGATATTATCTCTACAAAATAAGCAAAAAACGGTAATAAGTCGCATTTGTTGTATGGGAGCCCCACTTAAGTATTAATTAAATTCTGTTTATAGTACATATTAAAATTTGTTGTTATAGCGGCAACATAAATACATCATCTGTGAAAACTTCAACTCTCTAGCTATCGCGGCTCATTAGATACAGCCTGGTGACAGACAGACAGACAGACAGACAGACAAACAGACAGATGGACAGTGGAATGTTATTGATAAGGTCCCGTTTTTACTCTTGAGTACGGAACCCAAAAAATAGGTTTTGTCAAAGTGACACCAAGCAGCACCACCCCGAATACAACACTAATTCGGGTTTACATTCTCATCAAATAGCTTCTTGCTTTAATGTTTTTTGTGGTATGACGAAACATGGCTTCGCAACTACCATGCACAATCCACTTTTTAGTGTTTTCAAATATCTATAGAACGCTTTATGAAATATCGTTTTACGGTTTTCAATACGCGAGGGTCTATTGTAAACAGAGCAGAAAGTGTAAATTTACTTGAAGAAAGCTTCGCATTTTCCAATTTGGATTGGTTTGTATTAATGTTATCCTTAACATTGCCATTTCATTCATGATTACCAACTATTCCCTTGAGGTGCTTTAAGCTCAGTTGTGGCAGTGCTTTTGTGGATTACCAAAGATAAGCAACCCACGCCGTGTTTGTAACTGTATGGGTGACTACTGTGACCATATTTATTACAAGTATCTCTTGTAAGTGTATGGGTGACTACTGTGACCATATTTATTACAAGTATCTCAGACAGTGCTTCGGAAGACATGCTGAAGAGACAACTTTTTTGAGCAGTTGTCGTTTGCGGTGTCTGAAATCAGCATTTAAGACTTAGTTTACGGTTGTTGCAATTTTAAATCAACTCTCTAAATCTGTGAGTCGATGAGATGTGGTAGGGTCGACGACCATACACGTTACCGGTTGCGGGAACCAGCAACTCGACACAACCTCACAACTAGTGCAAAGGGCATCGGACCTCATTGGCATACCTAAAGTTGCAAGTACCTAAACTTACGTTATTTTGGTGTTTCAAAATTACAGTTTGAATATGCAAATAAATATAAATATTACATATTCAAACTGAAACTCTGAACAAAGTAAATCATTTACGACACTTTGTCAAAGAATATTTGTTGTTTGTAATTATTTTATCTGTCGATTGACGTATGTTTCATAGGTGTCCACCAAAATATCGTAAGGATTCGGTGGGGGGTAGTCGACCGAAAAGAATGGTCGATCTATTTTAATGGTTTTTATTTATCATTTAAAGAGCTTTAGAGTACAATTTTGGTGTTGTTTGTATTTATTCCACCTTTTATCGCTTCTGCGACAGATGTGGCCGGCCCACTGCCTCTTTAGTTTGCTTAATATTACATTAAAAGTTAAAAAAAAATATAGTTGCGATGCGAGTTGTCGATTGCCGCAACAGGAAACTAAAAGATGCGTCGTGTGCATAGCGCCTAAAGTTAATAGAACAGATTCAAATACTGCGGATTCGTTCTCAGTTTTTAATTTATTGAGTCATGCGAGTTATTGCCAAGGTCATTTTACATCGCTTGCGATTAACATGTTTATGTAAATAAACAAAAAAGTCTAGATTGACTTAAGGTTTTTTATTTAAACAAAGTATTGCTAATAAAAGAACCTATTATTCTAATGCTTCGGCATTGTGCACAACAGTTCTAATCGAGTCGATCGACTATAAGGTAAGCTAGTGTTGTATTCCAATAGTACAGTAATTCTATGTAATCAATGTATGGAAAAAACAAACAATTTATTAAATTTTTGAAACTGTGTGGCATGACACCTTTGGGTATGGTGTTCAAAACTCACAACTCTCCCCCCCCCTCCACCTGACCTGTTACACCCCCCTCGCGATAAAATAGGTCCTTTTTATCGGTTTTTTTCACATTTTCTCAAAAAATGTTACACATACGGAAAAACTGGAAAGTAAAAATAATCCTTATGATGGGCAACAAAAAGGGTTATACATTGGGCACACTAAAAGTTTTGCACTTCTAGCTAAACGGAACTATTTGAATTTCGAATGTTATATTTTTTTAAACGTTGCAACCTTCTTAGTAATTCAAAAAAAACAAATTGGCGGGAAATAATTTGTCAATTGTTTTTATCACATATCAAAGTTCTACGTACGCAACGAAAATGGAATTAAGTCGAAAAGATTTTAGAGCGATGATTTTTTATGATTTTAAAAGCTCTCTCTCTCTCTCCGCAAGACTATGCCGCTTTTCTTCAAAATGCTTTTGGGAGAGGAGCACCTTGTTTGAGCACCGTAAGGCGATGGTTTGCTGAATATGAGAGGTGTCGAGTTTCTTTACATGACGAATTTCGTGAAGGGCGGCCTTCAACTGCCTTCAACAAAAATAATGTGGCTACTGTTTAGCGGCTAATCGAAGAAAATCCGCGGATTACCTATGAAACAATTCGAAGGAACGAGGCGGAGAGGACTATTGGGGATTAGTATGAGCCAAATTCAGAAAATTTTACACGAAGAATTGAAAGATCGGAAACTTTGCTGTCGTTGGATCCCTCATGAACTGACAGCGGAGCAGAAGCGGGCTCGCGTGGAATGGTGCTCACAGATGCTACTGAAGTACGACCACGGACATTCTAATGCTGTTTATGACATTATCACAAGAGACGAAACGTGGATTTATTGTTTTGAACCCGAAAAAAAACAGCAATCTTGTGAATGGGTGTTTGAAAATGAGATCATGCTAACAAATGTGAGGCAGGCGAGAAACGTTGGTAAAAAAATGATCGCGTTTTTTTTTCTCAGCTACGGATCCCATCTGTACAATTCCACTTGAATATCAAAAGAGTGTTAATGCCGAGTGTAGTGGTATTTTACCATTTGTTTACCCAGGGTGTTAGAAAAAGTTCGCGAAAGACGACCAGAAAGCCGCGTTCTCCTACATCATGACAACGCTTCTTCACACACGGCCAACAAAACAAAGTCATTTTTAGCTTCCAAAAAAGTACAACTCGTCACCCATCCTGCGTATAGCCCCGACCTACCACCCTGTGATTTCTATATTTTCTCCAAAATCAAAGATTTGATGAGAGGTTTTACTTTTAGGTAGTGATAGCGTTCAATCAGCACGTAGAAAACATGCCTTCAGATCTGTGGTCCTACTGTTTGAAAAAATGGTTCGATCGCATGAAAAAATGTTTAAAATGTAAAGGAGAGTATTTTGAAAAGCAATAAACATAATATTTTGGTTATAACATGTTGTTTTTTCAAGTTATGCAAAACTTATAGTATGACCTACGTATATCTACATATTTTTATAAATTATTAGCTGTCCCGGCGAACTTCGTACCGCCATTAAAAGTTAAACTGAACGCATCCTGTTTGACTGGTACACAGTTTGTATGGCAAATAAAATAGTGGTTTTTACTACTTTCCTTGCAATTTGTAAATATTTTTTCACCTTTTAAACCTTCCCTGAACTTCCACAAATATTTTAAGATCAAAATTAGCCAAATCGGTCCAGCCGTTCTCGAGTTTTAGCGAGACAAACGAACAGCAATTCATTTTTATATATATAGAAGATAGTTAAGGTACTGATGGACGAATTGAGAAATTGCTCCTTTTTCGGTAAAAAACTGATAGTTTAGACAAAGAAGGACTGATTTCGGTGAGGTTGCAAGTTCTAGATTTAAAGTTTTATCTTACCAAAGCAAGCTTTGCAAAAGTCAAAAAAAGTCTAAAATCATTTATTCAATTTAGGACAGAAAATTGCCACATAAGAACGTCAATAAAAACATTATAGGCCCATATTATGGGCCCAGAACATGACTCTTTATTTTTTTGCATAGTCTCTAACTGGTTTTTTAGCGAATTAATTGTAGCGAATAAGTTGAAAATAATACTTTTCAGTCCTAGGGAGAATTGTTTTCAACTGACAGCTGTCAAATTATTTTAAAAAAACTGGTTCTATTTTTATATTACCACTCAATAACAGCGCGACATAAAATTGAAATGAGGTAAAATTAAGTATCAATTACCAGGTCGTCTGTCCACCTTGTGGACGTCCTACGCTGCGTTTGCAGGTTGCAGGAAGCCGCTGGATGCGGGCCGCTTCCAACCGGCCAATCTGGAAGTCACTGGGGGAGGCCTATGTTCAGCACAGTGGACGTCCTATGGCTGAAATGATGATGATGATGAAGTATCAATTAATTAAAGAATATATTTTTAAATGACCTTATTATACTCGTAAGTAATTAACTTTCAACTAAGTACCATTTTTTAAATGATGAAAATGAAAAATTATGGCTAAATAAAATAGGCGGGAAAGCGGCAATTTGACCTTCATTTGTTTTTTCGAGTTGTAGAACGTAGTGATTACATACTCTTTGGTAGAGTTTTGTTAATATTCACTCATTTTTTCTTTAGCTGAATTAGCTATGAATTAGTTTTTATGTTTTACTTTCCTTATATTCGTAATGAAAAGTACAGTGTTTACCTGGGGTCAAAGACTTATTTAGTCCCTCGAACTATTGAACTATTGGCGCCCTTTTGGGTAACAATGTACTATTGAAGATGATAAAGCAAATGGAAGAAGCTGTTTAGGCCAAACGTTGACAATGTGGCTTGATCATCGTTGTGCAAACATAATAATTAGCAGTAGCAGCAGCGGTAGCACATTTGTTGCAATCGTAACATGTATATCCAAAAATAAATTTACCAGTATTATAAGACGAACAAAATTTCCCTTTTTTTTCAGGCTGCCAGCCAACAGTGTGAAACTGCGAACTGAGTGCCTCTTACATCGTTTCTGCAGACTTCACACACACCGACGAATGCAAGAGTACACCGCCAGTTCACACACACACACAACTGAAAATGGTTAATTGGTTCGAGCACATTCCGGATTACGTAAAGGCAGTGATTGTGCCGATTTATATAGTGATAATATGTGTGGGTGTGATCGGAAATGTGATGGTGGCTATAGTGATTCTGAGAACGAAGGACTTGAGGAATTCGACAAATATTTTTTTGGTAAACTTGAGTATTGCGGACTTGATAATGGTAGTAATGTTTGGGCCTACGATACTGATGGAAATAATCTATGATCTTAGGACGTGGGTGACCGGAGTAGAATTATGTAAGTATCTACCTTAGTCTCTTTACTGGCAAATTATGTAAACTAACATGACATTATTCAGCTATTATTGTTACCGAACACAGGGAGTCAGATACTTTAAACTTTCCAGTGTCTGTTACATTCATTATCACTACGAGCCTCATAAGAAAGCTCGTTGCAGAGCTTGCTATTAAAAGGGCTAAGCTCGGAGTTTCTTTGCGAGATCAAACCAAAAAACCATAAAAATAATTTAGTTTAAAAAACAAATAAGAAATCCGTAAATAAAAAAAGTCGCTGACATAGTTAGATGGGGCAAGAAGGTCACGTCACAGGAATGGATGTCACGTACTAGCAAAGTTAATAGTACAAGGCAGTGTAGGATGTCTACCCACAAGTTGGACAGATGACCAGGTAAAGAGGTTGCAGCCTCGCAGGAAGCCGCTGGATGTAGGTCGCTTCCAACCGGCCAATCTGTAAGTCACTGGGACAGGCCTATGTTCAACATTGAACGTCTTAAGGTCGAAATGACGATGATGATGGCCATCGTCCTGATCTGACGATTGTACTGACCTTTAAGTATTTTACACTAATAAAGTTCATCCTTTACAATAAATCAAAGTCCAACCTTCTTATTAAGACAAATTCCGTCACTATAACCTCTTTCAAAGTTTTAAACTTATCTTTAGCTCCTCTTCTATCCGCAGGTAAAATTTTCCGGTTTGTACTGCAGATGTTGATGCACGCGTCTGTTCTCACGATCGTGGCTCTCAGCTTCGAGAGGTACTACGCGATCTGCAAGCCTTTCAAAGCGGGCTACATTTGCACAAACACCAGGGCTGCGGTCATTTGTGCGTTGGTTTGGTTCTTCGCTGCTTTATTGGCCAGGTATGAAACTTTTAAGAACATAGCGTGTTAATCAACATAATATTTATCAATTCTTAAAAGCATGTAGTTTTCTAATTATAGTGGAATTGATAAATGTAGTTTATTAACCACTAAATCATAAAACCGATATTTTCTCTCTAGCAGTGCAGTATCTCAATATCATATTATTACACATCTCAAACCTACTTAATGACTTTGATTTGATTTGGTTTGGAAATTTTAAATACTCTTAGTTAGAGTTTTTTCTTTTTTGGTTTTAATACCATTAGTTTTTAAATGCATTTATTTAATAAAATCTGTATTATTTTATTAAATGGGTGTTATCGCTTAGTGAGCTTGTTTTCATAATTATCTGATTGTAGTTTATTTTCCGTAGATAGTCTCGAAAGTAATTTATGTTTTGATTAATAAACAATCATTTATTCGTTTTTTAGATAACATTGTTTTGTGTAATTGTTTGGTTTAGTTTTATTATTGTACATACCTTTTATAAATATCTATTGACCTAAACGTATTGAAGTGCAACGCCATTACTTTCACTAGAAAAAAAAAACCAACAAAATGTAACTATACCCTTGAAGATCACAATCTTGTACATGTTAATCACATCAGGGACCTGGGAGTTGCATCAGGGTTCTCGATTCGAAACTGTTATTTAACATGCACGTGGATTTCATTGTTAATAATTTTATAAAATAAAAAAAACCGACTTCAAAATACTAAAACGCTAAAAATAATCTTAACACTTAAGTACTTAATCAGTTACTTTTGGAGTCGGTGCCATTCGATGAGAGATTCGATGTTTTCGTTTGCACCGACTCCAAAAGTAACTGATTAAGTACTTAAGTGTTAAGATTATTTTTAGCGTTTTAGTATTTTGAAGTAGGTTTTGTTTTTTTTATAAAAATTAACTTATTTCATCCATTTTAGTGATAAATCCTAATCAAAACAAATCTTACGAGTGCAATCATAATTTAACTGCTGAATACAGATTTCATTTCCTATTTTCCACCCTTAGGGGTGAATTTATTTCCAAAAACGTTTTATTATAGTATCTTTGAAGTATAAGCTATTCATTAAAAAAAGAATCATCAAAATCGGTCCACATTTGGCAAAAATATTAGGTAAGATAGATACTAAAATCAGTTGCGTGGTACGGAGTTCATGCAATGTTTGGTGATTTTCTTATAGATTCCATCATCAGAATTTAACCAAATTTATATGGGACCATTCTGAAAGTATTACCTTTTAAACAAAAAAATAATTATTGAAATCGGTCAACGCAGTAACGAATGATCGCTGAACATACATAAAAAAAAAAAGATTCCGACGAATTGAGAACCTCCTCCTTTTTTGAAGTCGGTTAAAAAAGCATCGAAAGCTCTTGGATTCATTATGAGATCATGCTCACGATTTTCCAATTTGAAACCCATCAAAATCTTATACTGTTTCTATGTTCGTAGTATTCTCGAGTATGCTTTCCAAGTCTGGAATCCGCAGTATAGAAATCTCTGAATGGATTCAATTCAATTATTATATATACTAATATATAATAATCGAATACAGAAGAATTCAGAGATGATTCTTGAGGTACTTACAATCTAAATCTAAGAAGCGCAATGTTAATTATTATGCACGCTGCAAGAGACACCATTTTCTTCCTCTTGAGTTACGTAGAGACGCAGCAGATATTATCTACTTATTGAACATCGCTAACGGCCATGTTGACAGCTCACAGCTTCTAAATAACCAGAGACTATCAGAATTCTGATCGTCTCTGTAAATAACATACAATTACGCGTACCATTAAACCAAATAGACAGCGCCCGTCCTCGTACTCGTCACCGTCTCGCACAAACAACCGTCAGAACTCACTCTTTAGTAAAGCTACTAAAAAGTTTAACGAGACTGTCAGTACTTATCCTGCATTTAGACCTATTTTGTACCCGCCCCGCCGAGGTGAGAACAATGCTTGCAAATAATTTCATGCGTCTAACTCGTTGACCCTGACTATCTTTATTCTGTGTTTATGTTTTATTGGTTTTTATATCATGGTATGTAATTTAGTACTAATATTTGCCTACTTAGAGGTGAAAACTATAGGCTTATTAAATATCTGTAGTCGTAATTTTTTATTATTAAATTTACAAGCTGTTTGTTTTCCATTAAAATAAAATAATAAATAATCAGGAAACCAAATTCCTCTACTGATGTTTTTAAAAAGGTACATGTTTCGAGTTTGTGAATTTGAGGACCGAACATGGAGTAACTTTTGTAGATCCCAGGAATAGATTGAGTAATGTTCTAGCTAATCTGTAAGTACATCAACATTAGTGTGTAGCTCACATCACTCCGAATGCATGTAGTGGTTACGAGTAAGTTACTCAGAATAAGCAACATAATAGTTCTACTTAAAGGGCAATTTTTTTTTCATAATTGAATAATTCTATAGATCTGCTTTAAAATTGAACTCTTGGATAATTTACGATTGGTCGATTAAATTTCACCGTATGTGCACTGCATATTCCTTGTTGGCTCGGCGTCGATGTACGCCTGTGACCTCTGAAGAATGACCGCGCACCGCACAATTGCTTTTTTTTTAAATTTAATTGTATCCGAAAGTACAAAGATTAAAATTAATTACAACAAAATATTTTATATTACTCTTTAGACCATATATAGCCCAGTACAACTAGTATGTAAGAGTTATTATGATTCATAATATTTTTTGGAATTTAGCATAGTGATAAACTGTTTTTTCTTTACGAAGTAGTCACATGATCTTGTATATATCTTATAAGTGGGTGTTTGAGTCGTAGTCGGGTTTTAGTTTATAACTTTATTCTTATGTCTTTCAATACTAATATTTAATTCATTAATATTTTTCATTGCAGCCCCATCCTGGCGATGTTTATCTTCGAATACCAGAAAAAGGAAAATGGCACTGTCTTTGGACACTGCTTTACCCACCTTGGCCTCTTTTGGCACGATACGTACTTCATTGTGATTGCCACCGTTATATTTTTCGTCCCTCTTGTTATCATAGTCGTCCTCTATAGTCTCATTGCCAAAAAACTCATGTCGACCTCCGCTATAATCGCCCAGAATGCCAATAACACAAACAACTCCAGCAACGTCATCAGATACAGAAAAAAAGTCATCCTTATGCTTGGAACTGTAATATTATCCTTTTTCGTATGCTTTCTACCCCGTGAAATGTTACGGTTACCAAAAATCGTAAACCTCAAGGGGGCAGAAGATTGGTTTGGTGAAGATGGTTTTAGCAAACTTGCGTTTTTTGCCAGAATATTGCCAATATGGCATTCGGGTATTAATCCCATTCTCTACAATTTAATGTCTTCTAAATTTAGGGCAGGGTTTGTAAAGCTGTTAAAAATAAATGAATTAGTAAGATGTAAGTAGTAGGAATTCAAGCGAAAACATGCGAAGTGAAGATACATTAAATACAATAATAACTACATCATCTACTGTAGTTTAAAGCAGCAAAAATCATCCAGATTTATAATTATTGTTTTTGTATTCATAAAATAAATTGTTTTATTGTTTTTGTATTAATCCTTACTAATATTTTAAACGTGAAAGTTTGTATGTATGAATGTTTGTTACTCTTTCACGCGAAAACTACTGAACAGATTTTGACGAAAGGTATACAGATAGACCATAGCCTGGATTAACATTATTATTAACATTAACATATTGGATACTTTTTATCCTAGTAAGGTCAACGCAGACGAAGACGCGGGCGAAAGCTAGTATTTTTCAACATAACAAGGAAAAACTTAATAAACAGGTCATAAAATTATTGGCGTATTAGTTACCTCTGGCGTGCTATTAGGAAGTAAAATAAAATCATTGTAGATGGTAATTTTTTGCAATCTGCCCTAGGTCACGAAATGCGGTCTTCCAATAAACTTCGCCTCGTTTTTCCACTCCATTCTTCTCAAACCTATTCCCAGTCCTTCACTGTGCAATCCATCCGCCTAAGGAACTCCTTGCCATTGTCTATTCGAAAATCTGAATCGCTTCACAGTTTCAAAACTAGACTTAAAACCTATCTCCTTTCACTGTAGTTTTCTCCTGTCTATTTTTCTTCTACTTTATTTATTTAACCATTTTTCCTACATCTTGGTCAATAGATTCTTTTTCATGTTAATAGGGTATTTACTTATGTTACATGTATTTATTTTAAGTATGTATTCATATTATGTCTGTATTATATAAGTATTTTACTATGTACATGTAATAGGAAGTATGTATTTTATTTTTATTTGTTTGTTTAATTAGTTTGTGAAATTTTTGGACTTTTATGTTTTGGAACTCTTCACCGCCTCCCTTCTCTCAATATTAATTCAACTTTCCTCTACTTGAAGGTTGTCTGGAAGAGATCGCTTCCAGCGATAAGACCGCCTAAATTGTGCTCTTCATTATGTATATTTACTTTCCTGTGATTTGTTTGTTTTGTGTGGTGTACAATAAAGAGTATCTATCTATCTATCTATGGCACGTTGAACATTACTAATACAGTGTGACGGCAATTAGGCAAGATTTTTTTATTATGTTACTTGACTATTGAGAATAAGCTTTAGGTAATGGTTTATTGTAAAGTTTTTATCTATGCGTGATTTCTTTTGTGAAGACCTAACGGTAATTTAATTGTCATTACTATAAAAGGTATTATAGTTGTGTCAACACTGGTTTTTATATTTAAAATAAATATATCTGATTGTTAAATAGTTGCTGTATTATTTCCTTTTGATGTTAAAAGTATGTAACTAAAACATAGTTATTGTAAATAGAGTAATGCTGGCTTAATCACTTAAAGGATGCGTACCGTGTCGTACCTGTTCTGTGATTTTCCGGATAACAATATCAATTACCGTTACATCTTACTAAATTGCCTTTTATGTTTAGTACTATACCAACACCATAGATTTTGCATATTTTAAAGAATAGGGAACCTGTTTATGTTAACATTTAAGTAATCATGTGGGGTCCATTGGGCCCCAATCGACTGTGTTTACTTGGCGTACTTTTTAGTAGTTTCCTAGCTCCGGACTACTCTCCAAGTGCTTTGTTAGTCGCGGCCTCTATAGATGCGTCACGCGGAGATGCTTGAGGTCCAACAAACTTTTCCTGATTGAGTGACAACCTCAAGCCTTCAACTTCTGAAACTAAAACAACTACTTCCAAACGCCATTGTAGCCCATGTTCTAGATCTAGATCTCTAAATAGAGAGAGGGAGAAAGAGAGAAAAAAAAACTTTTATAAGACACACAACGATACAAAAATAAATTAAAAAGAGCATAAAAGAAACTACAACAATAAATAAAAAAGATGACATAAAATGTATGTAAGTAATGTTTGTTTCGGGCTTACTGCTGAGTCCATTGTGACACGTTGTTTTGATGTTGCGCTCAAACAAAATTTTCTATTGTATACCTACTTACCATTAAAGTATTTTTTAACTACATTTAACACGAAACTAGTAAATACAATACTACTAACTTAATTATTTGGCACTGTTAGGTCGTTTTTGCTATAAACCTATAAATTGTAACTATTTAAAATGTAATACTGTTTGTTGCCAAAATAAATTTAAAAAAAAAGATGGTCAGCGTTTCGATGTGGTGTCCAATAGGCACCAGCTCAGCGAGTGCTGGAGAAAATTGTAGCGATAAATTTTGGCTGGAGCCCCTGGTGGCTGAAATCCTTCAGTTGACAGTAGACAGTCATCATCATCATCATTTCAGCCATAGAAAGTCCACTGCTGAATACAGGCCTCCCCCAATGACCCAACATCGGGGGGGATTGCCAATACTCGCCACGCTTGGCAGGCGGGTTGGCGAGCGCAGTTTTTATAAGATTTCCCACGCAGGCGCTGCTGCCCGTCTCGTGCTACAGGAATAAGACAGTAAAATTAACCAAGTGCAGTAAATGCAACAAATTGACAACATATTATGTGCAATGAGTAAACTTCAACTGATGCAGAAGTTTGTGTTTAGATGATTTCGAGAAGTTAGGTTATTAGTTAAGTTCCTAATTATAAAGACTTCATTTACTTCATTATATTTCTTTTATTCTTGCCTTTCAAATTTAAAGATATGTGGTCTACAAATCCATCGTCAAGCGACGAATATTGTAACTATTTAGACGCGGCTAGCAAAAGGTTAAACAGGATTTCAAAGAGAACCTATTAAGTATTTAAGTTTTTTACAAAATGCAAAATGCTCATAAAAGAATCTGATATTTTGATTTAGAGGCATACTGGAACAACAGTTCAATCAGTAAGGTCAATGTTGAAATTAAAATTGTGAAGATAAAAAAACTGTGCGATACTTACTTATAAAAAAAAATGTTAAAGACTACGTACTTACTACCTGTGGAAATAACGGAAAGTAAACCCACTCGACAAACACTGTCTAAAATTGTAGGTATTCAAATCTGCTTATCAAAGTCAAAGACTGCCTTCAAGTGTGCGTAATAGGAGCTCTGATTTATCTGAACCTGTCTTACGTAAGTGTTTTCCCGATTTCTTGTAATAAGTAACGCAATTAATAACCCAACATTTGTAATGTTAACCTAATTGTTGTTGTGGATCTTTTTTTTTTACTCAAATGTACATTTCTGGTGCGCAAGGTCCGCCCAGCTAGCTCAATATTCTTTAAGTATTTTTAAAAAAATATCTGTCTGTCAAATACTTTAGTATATGAGCCATAGTTATGAGGTTAATAATTATATGAATATTATTTCGATGTTGTGACTTTTGTTATGGACACGTTAATTGAATGGATATAATATTCCGCCGACCTCCGTAGCCGAGAGGCGAGTATACCGGACTTGGTGACGCTATCTCTGAGGTCCCAGGTTCGATTCCCGGTCGGTCAATGTAGAAAAATAACTTTTCTATATTGTCTCGGGTCTGGGTGTTGTGGTACCGTCGTTGTTTCTGATTTCTGTAACACAAGTGCTTAAGCTACTTATCACAGGATCAGAGCAATGTATGTGATGTTGTCCATATTTTTTTTTTTTTTAATATTATAATGTACCAACAGTCAAATTTGACTTTAAAATGTCAGTCATACTCATGTCAGTGTGTAAAAATTTTAACAATGTGTCCTGAGACTGACCGATGCCATGAAAGTCCAGTCCAGAAATATGTTTTTTTAACGAAATTATTAATTTGAAAATAAAATAGACACCAAAATAATAACAACTTATTTAACACCAAATCCTTTTTTTAATATAAAAGTTCACTGTTTTCATACATTTACACATTACATATCTTGTTTACTCTTCTTGTTCACTACCAAATCGCTTCCTCCCTAAAAAATCGCCTACTGAAAACGTTTGGCCAACCTGAAAACCTTCTTTATAACGAGGTGGACCTGCTGCAATATGCTGCTGTAAATAAATTTATTAAAGTTCGGACTGAGCACCGAACTGCCAGGTCAATGTGTCTGTAGTACAGAATACAGATCCACAATCTATGGACCATTATTAACTCTCTTACCTTTTGCGTCCCTAAACCTTCACGAAAGAGGGCATTGATGACTTTTGGTTGACATTGACCGTTGAAGGTTAATTGGTGTAGCTCCGTGGACAAAGTAGCAGGCTAACGATAACAAATTCTTGACTAATAAACAGTGGTACATCGGAGTAAGTAGATTGATTTGGGGTCAATGATCTAAAACATTGATGTTAATATGGACATTCCTCCGGGATACCGGGATTTCTTAGTATCAGTTTTTTTTAAAAGGCATACCTATATTATGCTAGCACTACCAAAGTACATCAAAGCCATCTACCTATTCCAATCACTGCTAATAAATGAAAAACCACGGGAACGAACTCGCGGACAACAGCTAATATAATAAAATTACTATAACATAATTTATTAGAAGTATACAAGTCAAATTTTTTAGAAACCAAAACGCAAACATAACTTTCTTAATTTTGGGTCGGCTGGGTTTGAACATAGTCCGCCATTTGAATCGCTCGGCCAACGGTACTTGACAGAAGCCGACGAAATTCTTAATGGCTTGTTGACGCTTGCGGTGACGTAAGCGGCAAAGACGTCACACTATTATCAGTGAGTTTACATGTCAAATTATTTTTTTATAAATTCATTTAAGTTATAGAAAACTAATTAAATTGTACGTTCTACAAATCTGGGTAATTCTGAGACAGTATTGATACACATATTGGATGTAGGTATAAGGTTAATAGACAGAACAGATTCAAATACTGGAGATTCTTTCTAAGTTTTTGGGCTTTGAATTCATTGAGTCATGTGTATATTTCCACTTTACTAGTTATTACCAAGGTCATTATTTCTTGCTCACGATAAACCTGTTCAAGTTATTAAACAGTTTTTATTTTGACCAAAAGTATTTCTTTTTAACGAATGAGTTTTTAGAATGTTTTGGCAATTTTGGACGACCGTTCTAATCGAGTCGATCGACTATAAGGTAAGCTAGTATTAAATTCTAAATATGTTTGTGAGATATCAATAGAAATATTATTTTAACATCGCAAAAGACATTAAAAACAAAGAGTCACTTCGTTGGAGTCAAATTTATCATCAGTTATCTATCAGTCATCAGTTTACATATTTGACGTTTGGCTTGATCGCCATTGTACAAATACATACATCAACATGGTCTAGGGATATTTCAATATTTTTTTTTTTTTTTTTTTTTTATCAACCTTTTCAATCCCACTGCTGGGCAAAGGTCTCCCCCAGACTCTTCAATTAAACCTAAATAACTAAAATTCTATTAACTTTTTGCTAAGACACCTACACATCAAAATATACCTTGTTTAATAGCCTATTTAATTTGATAAATAAACTTTTAGATAGTTAAATTAAAAAAAAACTTAGAAGAAGAGGAAATACTCAGACAAAATTTCAATCTTAATTTTTTTTTGAAACATTAAAACCTAAACAAAACAACAACAGTTTTATAAATAAAATTATTTATAAAAACTGTTGAAAACGTATAATTAATAATCCGTGGATCCACTTAAGACTCTCCTGACACATCTGCAGCGGTTCTGCATACTCAAAACAAGCGTGTCAATATCCTGCTGTGGAATACTGTCCCAAGTCCTGCTAAGATGCAAAAAAGCTGGTTTTCATGCACAATATCTTCAGGGAAATTCCTAAGAGCTCTTCTCTGAAGCATATCCCAGGCATGCTCAATAGGATTTAAGTCAGGGGATTGTGCAGGCCAGTCTAAAGCTCGGATATCGTGCTGTGGTAACCAACTTGTAACGATACGCGCCGTATGTGGATGGGCATTGTCGTGCATTAGCTGGAAATGTTGTCCCATTTGCTGTCTGCGGGGCAAGATTACAGGCTCTAGCTCCTCATATCGGTATTTTAGAGCAGTCATATTGCCTTGTATCCGAACGAGGTCCGTTCTACCGCCGAGATGAATTCCTGCCCAAACCATAATCGTGCCACCTTGATATGCATGAACTTGTTGTGGGTGCTGCGCAGTCGATTCCAACGTCCAGGTTCTCTCCAAACGCGTACTCTTCGCGAATCAGGATGAAATCCAAACCTGGATTCATCAGTGAAAAGCACAAGTGACCATTGAGAACACCGGAGATGCGTTTGACAAAGATTTATAGAAATTTATGGAGTTTTAATCAAGTTAGAAGTCCGTGAAGAGTTACTTCTTTGGAAGAAATTCAATAAATGCGAATTTTATCTTAAAACAAAGACCTAGTCCAGATGGGGCGTTTTACGCGCGTTTAGTTCAGTTTAGACGCGTTCTTATGGACAGAATGTATTGGGCTCTAGGATCTCGATACGCGCATTTCAGGAAAAACAAACAAAATACGCGCGTAAAACGCTCCATCTGGACACGGTCAAAACCTTTTATGTACAAATTTGAATTTGAAAAATTAAACATCCTGAAGAGTCTTGCGGGCACCAGCTGGGGCGCCTCTGCCTCAGTTCTGCGTACTACGGCAATAGCGTTAGTGTACTCTACAGCAGAGTACTGCGCACCAGTATGGTATCGCAGCGCGCATACTGACAAAGTGGACACCCAGCTTAACGAGGCGATGCGCATTATCTCAGGGCTCATAAAACCTACCCCACTCCCTTGGTTGCCAGTTCTGGCCTATATACCTCCTCCTGCCCTGCGTCGAAGCAACGCTGCTGCGTTTGAGTGGAAGAAGTGCTTACGCCAAGGTATGCCCATCCAGAGCACACTAAAGGCATTACCACCCCACCGACTTCCATCAAGGTCTCCAATCTAGACTGATAATAGCCTCAAAACCGACTTCAGTTTGAAAACAGCGTGGCGGTTATCCTGGGAAACCTTTGAAGACCTACAAAAGGACTTAGTTCTGGAACCGACATCAAAGCCCGCTGGTTTCAACACTACACGTCACGTCAGGTATGGGTAAGGTTAAACAGGTTCAGGACAGGATACGGCCGTTCCAATCACCACCTTTATAAGTGGGGGCTAAGGGAGTCACTGGCCTGTGATTGTGGTGCCACAGACCAGACCCTGGCGCATATTGCCAACGATTGCCAGCTGTACTGTTTTCCTGGTGGCCTGCGGGAACTTAATCTTTTTACTCCAGCCGCTGAGGACTGGTTACGCCAACTAGCACTCGACATTTAAATTAGGATTCAATCAGCTATAAATGCCATACGATATGATGATGATAAATTTAAAAAAGGAACCTAATGTTTTTATAGTCTGTCATTAATAGTTTTTTTGTAAAGTCAGTACTTTTTAAGTTAATTAAAAAAGTTTTATATATCCCTCGACCATGTTGTTGTGTATAAATGTGCGAGTTTTGTAGCACATTTGTAGCAGATGTGCTAGTTTTGAAGAAATTGTAACATTATTAAGTAGCGAATAATGCGTTTTTCGAACAAACAGTAAACTTTGAGCTCGTGCACTCGATAAACGATAGCTTTTAGCGACTCTATGTTTATACACGGGATGTGATACTATATTAGAACTACCCTCATAATATATTATATTTTTTATATACCCACATTTCAAAAAAAATGTTTGAGCATTACTTGCTATGGACAGTTTGCAACGCTCCCAAGAAATTTTTGAAAGGTTATTATGAAATTTAAAATTAAGATTCATGGTTCAAGCTAACTTAAAGATTAATTTGTGTAAATAATAAATAAATAAAAACAAAAGTCATTGGGGGAGGCCTATTTTCAGCAGTGGACGTCTTATGGATGAAATGCTGATGATAATGACATTTAAAATATTCTTTTTTTGCAGTTTTCCGGACGACGACATACAGTTAGTGTTCAACTATAAACAGAGTCCGCCTCTCCTAAAACGTTTCTTTAAACTTCACTCACATCGACGAATACGATCGTACACAGCCAGTTAACACACACACAACCAAAAATGGTTAATTGGTATGAGCAAATTCCGTATCACGTAAAGGCAGTGATTGTGCCGATTTATATAGTGATAATATGTGTGGGTGTGATCGGAAATGTGATGGTGGCTATAGTGATTCTGAAAACAAAGAACTTGAGGAATTCAACCAACATTTTTCTGGTGAACCTGAGTATCGCGGATTTGATAATGGTAGTGATGTTCGCGCCCACTTCACTAACAGAAATAATTAATGATCGTAGGACGTGGGTGACTGGAGTAGCATTATGTAAGTACCTGCCATATACTCTTAACTGGCTAACGGTGTAAAAAAATATGACGTATTTAAAATATTAATTGTTACATAATGCTAGGAGAGTTAGGCACTTGTCTTATTCAATTGAATTTTCATTGCGACATAAAATATAAAAGCGGTAGTAAAAATAAGTATAATTAAATAATAACGACTTTCGATCAAATGATTTTTTTTTATTGCTTGTTGATAGAATACTTAACAGTTGTTAATAAGCACTATTTGTAACTACCTGCCTATGAGCAAAGTAGCCACGTATTCAAATATTAGAAGTCATTTTTATCCTATTTCTAACTATTGTAACAATTTGAAACTTTGCAAGTATGAAACATTTGGATGATAATAAGTAGTTTAATACCATCGTGCTGATCTGATGATGAACCCAGGAGATGTATATTAGAACTCTTCGATGGCTCATCATTTGATTCGTTATGAACTTTGTACTAGTCCAATGCATTAACGAATTTAAATGTAGTTTTTAAACTATAATATTAATTTGTTGTATATATGTCGTGGCCAGATCGTAAAATTGATCATTTCATGATGTGACTGATCATTTCATAAAATGGTCGTATTTCATGAAAGAGAACAGAACCCGCTGCCTACATCATGATGTGGTCTGGCCAGATCAATGAATACTTAGCGTTTGACGATATAAACAGCTAAACGCACGACTCCTTCAAGAAATGGTCAAACATTAGTGATCATATCGTAAAATCGTTACATAAACCACCGACAGAGGCGCTGATGTTGCTTTGTTTTTGTGATGAATAATGACGGCGGACAAATATTTATTCTAAAAGTGAATTATAATGTGTAAATCGAAGGTGAAAGTGCAGTGGAATATTGTTACGACCCCAGGCTAGGCAATTTTTATAAATGTCACTCAAAAAACGATCACAACCAGAAAAAATTAAGGAGTTCGTATCGTACTTTAAGAGGTTAGTTAGGTTATTTAGCTATTCAAGTGTTTTTATTTATTAGTTTTGTTTAAAAATAATAACTATTTAAAATGTTTCATTTACCTATCGACCAAGATTACAAATATTAAACAAATTCACGTAACTTGTTAACGTATTTTTATTTTAATGATATGGCCAACCGTGGATTGACATTTCATCGAATGTTGACGTTTAAACGATATGGTCAGTTTTAGTTGGCCATATCATGAAATACTACCATTTTATGAAATAATCGATCACATCATGAATTGGTCAATTTTACGATTTAGCTACGACATATACATAGTCAGGTCATAAGTTCTGTCACACTTTTGAATTTAGAATGCTGGCCACAAAAAAGTTTATTGAATTCGAATTTAGAATTTTTCATGAAAATAAAAATGTGTACTTTTTAGAATTTTCCTCATTTTTAAATATGGAGTGGACACTTAAAGAAGACCGTGTCGCGGTTATTGCGTTGCATCGTTGCGGTTACGCGCCAATTCAGATTTTCGACTTACTGAAAAATTTTAATATAACCAAAAGATTCGTTTATCGTACCATAAAACGATACAATGAAGACTCTAGTGTAGATGACAGGTCAAGAAGTGGTCGCCCTCGCTCTGTTCGGACTCCAGCAGTGATAAAAGCTGTGAAGGCGCGAATTCAAAGAAATCCCATACGTAAGCAGAAACTGTTGGCCCTTCAGATGGGGTTAAGCAGGACCACGGTGAAAAAATGAAGACTTAGGGCCTAGGGCATATCGAAGAAAAACAGGACATCGTTTGGACGCTCGTTTAATAGACCTGAGACTGAAGAGATGCCGCGCTTTGTTGAAGCGGTACGCGGGAAAAAAGCATCAGGAAATTCTTTTTTCGTATAAAAAAATTTTCACCGTGGAAGAGAGCTACAACAAACAAAATGATAAGGTGTACGCACACAGCAGTGAAGAAGCTAGCAACCGTATTCCGCGTGTCCAACGAGGTCATTTTCCATCCTCGCTTATGGTTTGGTTGGGAGTCTCTTATTGGGGCTTAACTGAGGTATATTTTTGTGAGAAAGGCGTAAAAACGAATGCAGTTGTGTATCAAAACACAGTACTCAAGAACCTTGTGGCACTGGGTATTCCAACAAGATTCTGCGCCAGCTCATAGAGCGAAAAGCACACAAGACTGGCTGGCGCGCGTGAAATCGACTTTATCCGGCACGAAGACTGGCCCTCCTCCAGTCCAGATTTGAGTCCGTTAGATTACAAGATATGGCAACACTTGGAGGAAAAGGCCTGCTCAAAGCCTCATCCTGATTTGGAGTCACTCAAGGCATCCTTGATTAAGGCAGCCGCCGATATGGACATGGACCTCGTTCGTGCTGCGATAGACGACTGGCCGCGCAGATTGAAGGCCTGTATTCAAAATCGCGGGGGTCATTTTGAATAAACTTTATTACCATATGAATCTATGTTTTATTAAGTTCATTTTGCTATATAAATGGTTACATAAATAATAAACATGTCTAAATTATTTCATATTACACATGTGACAGAACTTATTACCTGACTAGGTACAGGTGTGGTTTTAAATAAAAGCCAAATTTAAGGGGTATGTATTCATATTTTTGTTTATGGTCAACATCGAAATCGAAATCATTTTTTATGTTTTTTTTTTACGTTCTACTTGATAGATGAACTTTTTGTAGTACACTATACAAAAAAGTTACAGTTGATGTTTACTTAAAGGTGCAAAATGTAGGCGGTCTTGTCGCTTAATGATTCAGTGGACTGAGTTTTGCACAAAAATCTCGATACTTGAAGAACTCTGTATCAGACAGCGCCTATTTTCTTTAGTGCAATCTCGCATTCTGGCATTCTTGGAACACGTTTCAAGACGCGACCACCGTTCCATAGAACGCCTTATCGTCCAGGTAAAAGTGGGAGGCACTGGACCGCGCGGGAGGTCACCCATGCGATGGACCGACCAGATAAAGTCTGCTTTAGATGGTTTCCTCAACGAATGCAACAGGATGACCTCCAGCAGGGAGAGATGGCGAGACATCGAGAAGCGCATACCACCACATAGTCAACCTTCAGTTGCCCGAGAGCCCTAGAGGGCGCTAGCGTCGACGTGCTATGGTTACAGCATTTTCTTATTTTTTATAGGATTTTATTTATAATAGCTCGGAAAGTGTTTTGATGACAGATACATTCTATGTAGAAGAGTGGACTACATAGAAAACGTAAATCTCAAGGATGCAACGTCGAAGTACAAGTGTATTACTAATTTCAACTATTACTCTAAAAAATGTGATTGTCGTAGGGAATATTACTATGTGGCTCAAAGGCAGTTATTAAATGTAACTGATTACGTACTTAAGTGTTAAGATTATTTTTAGCGTTTTAGTTTTTTGAAGTCGGTTTTTATAAATTTAACTTATTTTATTTATTTTAGTGATAAATCCTAATCAAATAAATCTTACGAGTGCAAACATAATTTAACTGCTGAACATCTATTTCATTTCCTATTTTTCCACCCTTATGGGTAAAATTATATGTGACCATTCTGAAAGTATCGCCTTTCAAAAAAAAAAAAAACGAAATCGGTCAACGTAGTAACGAATGATCGCTGAACATATATAAAAAAGATTCCGACGAATTGAGAACCTCCTCCTTTTTTGAAATCGGTTAAAAAGAGAGCTCTACAGGCTATTTACAACCTTAGACTCCGAGACTCGGTGACAAAAACATTTATGGAAATAAACATGTTAAGTTAGTCTGAAATCTTTACCAAGACTTCTCTCAAAATTCGTAACTATTCTTTAGCTGTCCTTCTTTCCGCAGGTAAATTTTTCCGGTTTGTAATGCAGATGTTGATGCACGTCTCTGTTCTCACGATGGTAGCTCTAAGCTTCGAGAGGTACTACGCGATCTGCCAGCCTTTCAAAGCGGTCTACGTCTGCACGACTACCAGGGCTGCGGTAATTTGTGCATTGGTTTAGTTCCTCGCTGCGTTATTAGCCAGGTATGAATTTTTCAAGAATGTTGCGTGTTGTTTGCTTTTATAAGGGTTATATCAGCTCCTAGACTCGTAGCATTGTTGTGTACTTAATTCAAATCTTATATTATTTTGCAATCACATTAGTTTACTTAGAGTTTGCCGCACCCTTATAACGTATCTTGCAAAAGCAAAGCGATAGCGATTTTTGCGCAATAATTGCTCTAAAATCGCAAAAAATAAAACCTTAGCAAAATAATGACAGTGCTGCTTCTACCAAACAACAGATAAAATAAAATGTGCATTTAATCAGAGGCCCAATTCCCGTAATTTGACAATAGTCGCAATCCGGTGTCGATCCGCTCCCAGTAACATTACGATCCCAAACGGTATTCTAGTAAACTCAAAAAATGCTATTATAGTTCGTAATGCGACTGAAAATGAAAGAAACCAAAATTAGATATTTTTTGCTCTGTTTTTAGTCTTATTGGGATAGTTTTAATAATTTTACGTCAAATTGAAAGTTTACGAGAATACCGTTTGTGATAGTAATGTTACTGGGACCGGATCGACACCGGATTGCGACAATTGTCAAATTACGGGAATTGGGCCTCTGGTCAAACTCTTTGAATTTGTGTTATTCTCGTATTACCGATAACTTTTGACAGTAATAGGTTGCGATTGCGACAGCAATTAGAAAAAGGATGATGGGAAAATGTGTATGAAGCGTGGGCTCACTTCCAATAAAGTGACTTGTATATGCTCATTATTATTCTCCACTAAACTACTCCAGCCACACGAAAAATTTTGGAAGCGCCCAAAATTTTTCCAAAAATGGAGTTATATGATATTTAATATTGTCATTTTTAAGGTTAGAAATATAAGTTTTTGGTTTAGAAAACATTTCTTTTTAAGAATATGTAAGCCAATTAATACTGCATCATCCATTATAGTATTTTGTGTAAGTAAATAAAAGTAAAATGTGACCCATATTTTTCCTTTTTCCAGTGGAGTGGTTTACTTGATCAATGCAATGAAGAGCTTGAGTTCACTACACAGATCTGTGAACAGCTTTTATTTTTGTTTGTCAGTAGTTTGCTTTGTACTCCGAGTCAGAAATCTCAAATGCCTTGGATTGGTCATAAAGGCTACGCCTCAATCGTGCTATTTCGTACGCTTTCTGTATTTAACGATTCTAACAACATAACAGCACGAAATGTATCGATACAAAGGCACAGTAAACTGTCAAATAAGCTGCGACATTCGAGCAACTGGAAACGATTATCCCTTTTTGATATTGCGATCTAAAAGCTGAAATTAAATCGAACCCGGGACCTCAAAGATGACGACGCCAAGTCTAGCGTAGTAGTCCCTCAACTATGAAGGGCGTCGAGTCAGTGAGGCCCATTTGGCCCATTATCCTTTCATTTATAAAATCTGACGTGACGTTTATTTGACGTTCCAACACAAATTTTATCACCAGAAAGCGATCACGTACGTGATACGGGTTTTTTGCACGTCTGCCGCGTGATTTTGGCTGATTGCTTATTTTTACGTAATAAGGCCGACGGACATACGAAGCAGAAGTATCACAAAACTTTATTTAAATTTAAAAAAAAAGTGTATTTTAAAATATAAAAGTACAAATCGCTTGCTGAATTCAGGAGTGGCACAACTCAAAATTTGGCCAAATTGAGTTAGTAACGGATTCGCGTTCTACGCATCGAGCTTTATTTTATGCAATAAAGAACCAAATTGTTGTACATTATTAAGCCAGTTAGTGGTACTTGTGCCGATAGTGCACGAGAAAAAATTGATCGTCTTCGTCATGCAACACTGGCACTTTGAGTTAGGTCACTTTTATGTAAAATATTGTATGTAGATTTTTAGTTGAGCCGTATTTGACCATTTGGATTTAAAGGAGAAAACTAACTGTTTTCAGTAGTATATAGATTACTTATAGACAAATCAAACATAATAAAATACAAGGTTCCACAGCAGACAAAAACCTTACTAAAATAAAAAGGGACAAAAGTGCTCAAAGTTAAAAGGCATTGCAACCCTAATCAAGAATATCAAAAAATACACAGAACAGGCAGAAAGAAAAAACATAGTGATATCTTTAGAAAGCACGTAGAAAGAACGATCATCAAGAAAGCAACGGAACAGTTACAGAAGATTAAAAATATAGGAAAAAAATTGTCCTTAATAGATGTACCAAAGTAAATGTAGCCAGAGCCAGGCGAGACCACTTTTATACGCTCTATGACAAGTTGGAATCGTCTGAGGAGCTGAGGCTAATTTATAAGTTGGCGCGCTCCAGGGTCAAAGCAGCACAGGATATTTCCCAGTGTCGCTGTGTTAAAGACCCTGGGAGCAACCTGTTATGCGAGGACCTCGCGGTGAAGGAGAGATGGCGCTCTTATTTCCATGAGCTGCTGAATAAGCAGCACAAAGAGGTGCAGCCACCGGATCTCCCTCCGAATCAGGGACTAGTACCACCGGTAACGCCTGAAGAAATCCAGTTCGCATGAAGAATCGTAAAGCTGTCAGAGCCGATGGAGTCCCAATCGAAGCCTGGGGGGCGATGGGCCCTCTTGAGGTGGACATTTTAACCTACCTTTACAACCGCATACTCTTACCTGGGCTTATTCTGAGCCAATGGAGAATAAGTACCTATTATTACTCCGGTCTTCAAAGGCAAAGGATCGGTGCAAGAATGCGGCAACTACAGCGGTATAAGGGTCATGTCCCACACCATGAAGCTCCTTGAGCGGATTGTGGATTCCCGGATCCAACAGGAGTGTGATGTCTCAGAGAGTCAATATGGGTTTCGTCCTGGCAACGGGATTATGGACCTTGTTTTCGCCCTAAGGACCGTCATGGAGAGATACAGGACGAAGAACATGCCTCTACACTTGCTTTTTCTTGATCTTTTAGATTCACCAAAGTAAAGCAATGTGTTAGTATAAAGCAAAGTAACGTTTAGATGTTGCATATTATTTTTGTTTACTTTTCTACTACAAGAGCAGTTTAAAACAAAATAAAACAGAATGAAACTAGAGGGACGTTCCTTATTCAAAAGGAAGTGGTGGATATAATAAGATCAACCAATTTCATCTAAATTCAGCGATGTTTGAGTCAGTGTAAAGGAAAAAGGACTGACAAAATGTGGCATATGCATTGATGGCAATAATTTCTAAAACCACCGATTTATTTATTTTTTGCAATCGATCAGATCCTGTAGAATTAAATTTGATGTTTTAACAACTGGAATATTGTAGCAAAACAGAAGACACAGGAATAAACACTTTATAAACTAAGCTCACGATAAACAGTATGGAATATCAAACATATTCCTAGATACCAAACACTACAATATGTTTAAAACTACAAGTACTTGGGCCAAATTATTTCTGGAAAAAATTAAAAAGAACAGTAAGTTAATGGTTATCATCTGGCATCATCATGACTAATTTTGTCGACAGTTTTAAACTTTCTTCTCTACATTTCATACCATTTTCCTGATCTCATGATAAGCTCGAATGACTGATAAAACACCCGCTTTTACTTGAATTTGTCTTCTAGATTTTTTTCTCCTCCACTCCACATCATTTCTATTGTATTCTCAATTATAAAATCATGTATTTGCCTTTGAGCAGCATGTTTTCTCTCTAATTTTCAATGGTCTGCAATATATTTTTCTTTTCTAACTTTTCACAATCTTCAAAACCATCCCTGTAAGCAAGCAAGTCTGCTTTTTTGTTGTGATGTTTATCATTCTTATTACAGTATTATCAAAAGCCTGTTTTAAATATATTACTTACTTAGTGCTATGTGTGTTTTCAGATCCAAGTCCATTCTTCTATTCATACTTGTCTTAGAGCTAATATTAATACTCTGGACCCTACTTGAATCTGTACTGTTTGTGAAACTATTTTTTTCTTTGGCCTAATCCTGTTTTGTACAATTTTTTGTTGTAGTTTCATGTGGCACTAAAGCAAAAATGATCAAAACTATTTATATAATACCGGCACAAGTCAAAGCGCCCATCTTTAGACTCCTGTATTATTTGAATCAATACTAATTAATATTTTTTGTTTATTTTCGTTTATTGGGTATATAACACAAATTAGGAAAACACAAGCGTCAACATGATAGGCCCTAAGCAGCAGTCAGTAAGGAGCAATATGTGTGAGCGCACCCACTTTCAAAAACTTTAAAGCGCAATATCTCGAAACTGTGTTTTTAGACTTGTGTCTGTACTGAATTCAGCAAGCGAAATATTATTTTTGAACGTTATGAAAGGGATAAAATTACAAAATGTTTATGCCTTATATTACCTACATCCAATTCATATATTTTTGTTCTTTGCAGCCCCATCCTCGGCATATTCACCTACCAATACAGGAAAATGGGCAATGGCACTGTCGTCGGACTCTGCATCACTCTTCTTGGCAACTTTTGGCACAAACTGTACCTTATTGTGATCGCCATCTTTATTTTTTTCGTCCCTCTTGTTACGTTAGTCGTCCTCTACAGTCTAATTGCCAAAAACCTCATGAAAACCTCGGCAATAATCGTCCAAAACGCCAATAACACAAACAACTCCAGCAACGTCAACAGATACAGGAAAAGAGTTATTCTCATGCTTGGGGCTATTATAATATCATTTTTTATATGTTTTCTACCCCGAGAAATTTCACGGTTACCAAAAATCATAGATTTCAAGGCAGCAAAAAGTTGGTTTGGCATTGATGGTTTTAGTAAACTTTTATTTTTTGCTAAAATAATGCCAATTTGGCATGCAGGTATTAATCCTATCCTCTATAATTTGATGTCTTCTAAATTCAGAGCAGGGTTTGCAAAACTTTTAAGGATAAATAAATTAATGAGGTGCTGCATAAATTCCAGGGAAAACATGCAAAGTCAAGATACTTTAAATTCAATAACAACTACGTGTTCTAGAGTTTAAAGTAGCAAAGGTCATACAGATTTGTAAATGTGGTTTTTAAATTCATGTTGTATTGTTTTATCATTTCATTATAAAGTTATTTAAGTTCACAAGACGTCACAGAAAAGCTTTGACAATGTTTATCACTGGCTAGCTACAAACTAGCTTTCACTAAACGCTGAAAAAACCAAGTACATAATTTTCGCTACAAAAACCGTTTCGGTCCAAATGTCAGTAAATAAACAATACTATCGCATAATTGTAGGTACTATTACTCCAAACGCATGTGTTATATGCATCAAATACTTAAGGATTTCATAGTTAAGCAATCAACTGAAAAAATAAGGAAATTCGTAATCTCAGATATTGGGTAGCATTAATTTTATTAAAAAAATAAAAACTGACTTCAAAAAACTAAAACGCTAAAAATAATCTTAACACTTCAGTACCTAAACAGCTACCTACTTTTGGAGTCAGTGCAAACGAAAACATAGAATCTCTCATCGACTGGCACCGACTCCAAAAGTAACTGATTAGGTACTTAAGTGTTAAGAATATTTTTAGCATTTTAGTGTTTTGAAGTCGGTTTTTTTTTTATAAAACTAACTTATTTCATCTATTTTAGTGATAAATGCTAATCAAAACAAATCTTACAAGTGCAAACATAATTTAACTGCTGAACACCGATTTCATTTCCCATTTTTACACAATTAGGGGTAATTTTTTTCCGAAAATGTTTTAGTATATTATTTTTGAAGTATAAGCTATTCATTAAAAAAAGAATTATAAAAATCGGTTCACATTTGGCAATGATATAAGGAAAGATAGATAACAAAATCAGTTGGCGTGGTACGGAGTTCATGCAATGTATGATGATTTTCTTATAGATCCCATCATCAGAATTTAACCAAATTTATATGGGACCATTCTGAAAGTATTACCTTTCGAACAAAAAAATAATTATTGAAATCGGTCAACGCAGAAACGAATGATCGCTGAACATACATAAATAAAAAGATTTCGACGAATTGAGAACCTCCTCCTTTTTTGAAGTCGGTTAAAAATAGTAAAAACTGCAAAGACGTTTACGTGTCTCTATGTCAATCCATCCTGTCAAATTATTTTCAACTCAAACTGTTTATTGCAATCTTGTGGTGATAAATGTCAACTGGGAAAGATCAGCTTGAACTCATCTCACAGACTTGCAAAGGATTCTGAAACCGTTCACCAACAGTTGATTGCTCCATGAACGTTTGGCCAGCATAATCTTTGACCCTTTAACTTTTCGCCAAAAAGGCATTTTACCCATGAATCTACGACCTCAGACCCCGAGACTCGTTGAAAGAACTGTTCAAGGAAATTAATATACTGACAGTGGCTTCTCAATTCATTTATGAAAATATTATTTATACATGGGGCACACTAAAAGTTTTGCACTTCTAGCTAATCGGAACTATTTGAATTTCAAATGTTAAATTTTTTATACGTTGCAACATTCTTAGTAATAAATAAATTTTATTAAAAAAAAGTAAACCGACTTAAAAAAACTGAAAAGCTAAAAATAACATCAACACATAAGTACCTAATCAGTTACTTTTGGAGTCGGTGCCATCCGATGAGAGTTTGAATGTTTTCGTTAAGTCGGATTACTTTTTTTTAATAAAATTTACTTATTTCATCTATTTTTAGTGATACATCCTCAACAAAACGAATCATTTGAGTGCAAACATAAGTTAACGGCTGAACACCGATTTCATCCCTTATTTTTCCCACCTTAGAGGTGAAATTTTTCCAAAAATTTTTCAATATACCATATTTAAAGTATAACCTATTCGATAAAAAAAGAATCATCAAAATCGGTTTACAAATGCCGAAGATATTGGGCAACATAGGTACAAAATCAGTGGGCTCGCTATGGAGTTCATTCAATGTTTGATGATTTTCTTATAGGTCCTATCATCAGAACTTGATCAAATTTATATGGGACCATTCCGAAAGTATTCCCTTTCGAACAAAAAAAGAACTATCGAAATCGGTTAACCTGGTAACGAATGATCGCTGAACATACATAAAAAAAAAGATACCGACGAATTGAGAACCTCCTCCTTTTTTAAAGTCGGTTAAAAAAACAATTGGCGGGAAATTATTTGTCAATTGTTTTTTATCACACATCAAAGTTCTACGTACGCAACGAAAATGGAATCAAGTCGAAAAGATTTCAGAGCGATCATTTTTTATGATTTTAAAGTTCTCTCTCTCCACAAGACTGTGCCGCTCGTCTTCAAAATGCTTTTGGAACAGAAGCTCCTTGTTTGAGCACCGTGAGGTGATGGTTTGCTTAATTTGAGAGAGGTCGAGTTTCTTTATATGACGAATTTGGTGAAAGGCGGCCTTCAACTGCCACCAACGAAAATAATGTGGCTACTGTTAAGCGGCTAATTGAAGAAAACCTGGGGATTACCTATGAGATAATTCGAGGACTATGGTATGAGCCAAATTCAGAAAATTTTATACGAAGAATTGAAAGTTCGGAAACTTTGCTTTGGTTGGATCCCTCATGAACTGACAGCGGAGCAGAAGCGGGCTCGCGTGGAATGGTGCTCACAGTTGCTACTGAAGTACGTCCACGGACATTCTAATACTGTTTATGACATTGTCACTGGAGATAAAATGTGGATTTATGGTTTTGAACCGAAAAAAAAACCAGCAATCTTGTGAATGGGTTTTTAAAATGAGAACAGGCCAACAAAATCGCGTTTTTTTTCTCAGCTACGGGTCCCATCTGTACAATTCCACTTGAATATCAAAACAGTGTTAATGCCGTATTCTACCATTTGTTTAACCACGGTGTTAGATAAAGTGTGCAAAAGACGACCAGAAAGCCGCGTTCTCCTACATCATAACAACGCTTCTTCACACACGGCCAACAAAACAAAGTCATTTTTAGCTTCCGAAAAAGTACAACTCGTCACCCATCCTGCGCATAGCCCCGACCTAGCACCCTGTGATTTCTGTATTTTCCTCAAAATCAAAGCAGTGATAGCGTTCAATCAGCACGTAGAAAACATGCCTTCAGATCTGTGGTCCTCCTGTTTTAAAAAATGGTTTGATCGCATGAAAAAATGTTAAAAATGTAAAGGACAGTATTTTGAAAAGCAATAAACATAATATTTTGGTTATAACATGTTGTTTTTTTGAGTTGCGCAAAATTTATAGTGTGATCTATATATTTCCAAAAAACATACATCCATAATATTAATACCCAGAATAAAGATAAACTTGCAGTTCCAAATTTCAGACTGCATAAAATGGGTAATTCATTCATGGGAAAATGTAATCGCTTTTTTAACAAATTACCACAGTCGATTGCTGAACTGCCTATGTATGAATTTAAATCGCATGTCAAGATGATTTTCATGAAAAAAGGTTATAACACTGTAAATGACTATTTAAATGATGAAAATGTATGGAATTGAATACTGTACCTAATGCTCGCACAGGTTCATTTTATCTTGTAATGTAAGCACTACTTAAAAAGAGGCTGACAATAGTGACCGAGTTTTTGCGCTACTTTTTCTCGGCACTAGCCCACAATATTGTCCAGAAACAGTGGTAGGGTAAAAAAATATATTAGGACGTGTAAAAGAGCTTAATTTAGGCCTATTAACAGAAATAAGTTGGTTTTATTGTTCGCCAACAGAATGGTACGTCAGTGAACGTTTGACCAAGAGAATCTTTTGACATCAGCTTTTTGCCAAATATCGTTTCGCCCACTAACTCTTGACTAAAGTAACATTAAGATGTTGCTCTTTAATAACGTCAAAGTTAGTTAAGTTTATAAAATATGGTGTTTTGTACCACAGAAAGAATTCTTACTTAATGTATACTATCTTACAAAGTTGATTTAATTAAGAATAAATAGTCATTACTCTACAATATCTATTATACAGGGTTACATTTACGGTAGTGCCAATTTTTCGGGGGCCACTCAGAATCAATAACTAAATTGATCTACGTAAAAAAGAAACTCTTTTTTTTTCATTTATTTGTTCTTCCATTCTGCATTTGAAAAATAGCATTCGTAGAAAATTTACGATTACTCGATTAAACTGCACCGTATGTGCAATGCATGAGCCTGCCTGTGATCTCTGATGAATGACGGCGCATCTCGCGTTCTTTTTTTTCCGGAAATTTTTAAGTATATTTTACTCCAGAAATACGATTACTGCAATAATTTGCGATAAATAATATTTTTATATAGTTCTAAGTATAGACATTATTTTTTAAATTTGGCACGACCTTGAAATGTAACCCTGCTGTATATATTAGAGAGTCGTGTTAGTTATACTACATCTAACTCGAGAACGGGTGTACCGATTTTCATGATTTTTACTTTGTTGGATTTGTCTCGGGATTCGGGACGGCTGGTTGTTCAATAAATAAAATTATTTCAGTTTCTAAATGTTAATATAATAGTTAGCACAAAGTTAGAGGAATTACGAATTAAAACAGTTTAAACATGCATTTTATATTTATTTAACGTAAAATAATAAAAACGGGCTAGTTTTCATTTTTATTATTCCTAACAAAAAAAAAATATTTTAAGAGCAGCCTGTCTAGTCTGAAACGTCCCTACGTCATCGCTTTTGTCTCTCTCATTTCAATCGTGCCCCACTCTTCTATCGGGGTGCACGCACAGGGCACGGGGGGTTTTATTTTACGTTGAAATCAAAATAGTTTTTTGGCGTTTTTCTCGAAAACTAGCATATACAATTTTTTTTAACAAAAAATATTTATTTATGTTTTTGTAATTGCTCTTTAAATTTCACCAGTTTGTAAAAGGCGACTTTATATATTTTTGCTATTTTGAAAACGTAATAATAATTATTACATCCCTGTGTCACAGTAGCTAGATAAACTAAATTATAAAGGGACAGAAAATTTATTGAAATATTTGAATAGGAATAATTATTACATAGTAATGTAATGAGTCAAAAAGGTGAAAAAAAATGTAAATATATGAATGTATAATATATTCATGTACATATATTTACAAGTGAGTCAGTATATAACATTGTATGCACATGCTTCATCTTCATCATCATCATCATTTCAGCCACAGGACGTCCACAGCTGTTCGACATACTCTTAGGCCTCCCCAGTGATTTCCAGATTGGCCGATTGGAAACGACTCGCAACCAGCAGCTTCCTGCAACCTTTGCCAGGTCGTCTGTCGATCTAACAGTCTTATTTGAAAGTATGTATATAGATATATATTTATGTTATATTGTGTTCACTCGGAAAGGCCCTTCATATAATACCTGGACAAGCTTATAGAATAAACTTAGTTGAAGGCTCCGGTCTCCTACAACATAGATGTATAAGTAACTGTAAAACATAGCCTTAAGAAGTTGTACATTAGTGTCTAAGTGTGAAAGAGAAATAAACTAATTATTACATTTTTTTTATATTTGTTCCTATTTTCATAGACTTGGCTGTTGTAATTAATAAAGGTGTTTCAGAAGTTTCACGGACCTAAGCCAAGTGAATAACATACAATATGAATACGGGAATTTAATAATTATGTGTGGGTAATGATTTATCTTTATGTATTACTTTAAGGAAATTTCTTTGCAAATATTGTGAAATACTTGATAATAATACGAGGTGCTTGTAGCTCAGGTAGGAGTAGAGTAAAATTGTAAAGTGTCCGTCACGTTATAAATGTCTGACCAATATGACCGAGCTAATTGGACATTTTCTCAATGTGACCGGACATTTTGGACATTTATTGTCACTAACGTCACATTCAATTCTGTTGACAAACTATAAAAAAAACATTTGGTCACAAATAAGTGCATTATTATAGGGGAGACAAGTTTTAGTAGTGATGATCTATACCTTTTTACCCGCGACTTTTTTTTAGTTCGATCCAGATCCAATTACATGTTTTATTGTATGTTTTTATTGTCAAATACTTAACATTTAAGACTGACTTTAGTAAAATTCTTCTTTTTTTAAATTTATTCAAAAGAAAAATATGTGACCATCGTGACAATAAATGTCCAATGTGACCAAGCATTTATCATAAATGACGGACGATTATAGCATATGACCGTCAATTTACAACTCTAGGCAGGAGGTACATCATGGCGGCAGCGCTGTGATAGTTACCAAAGTTAAGCCACCTACGCCGCGTTTGTAATTTTGTGACCATTCCAACCATATTTAGTGTCATTTATCACAAGCATCTCCGTGCTTCGGAAGGCACGTTAAAAGTTGGTCCCGGCTAATATCGCTTGATACTAGTCGTAAAGCCTAGTCAGAGGCCTTAGGGCGGCTTAATAACATCTGACAGTAAGTTAAAATCACTAGCCTTACAACACCCCTACACCAACCCGCACTGGGCCCGCGTGGCGAAGTATGGAACAAACCACCTCATAGTTGAGGTGAGGCCTGTGCCCTGCAGTGGGACGTATACAGGGTTATTTGTAAAACATCAACAACCTCCTAGGGGCCGATTCTGTTGCTGAAATATAAAAAAAAATTCTATGGGACCAACATCGAAATCTAAAAAAAATTTTCACTGCTCTATACAAACAGATGTCAGCTGGTTGGTGGCTTAGTATGACGAAAAGATTTTTTTTCGATTTCAATTATAATCCCGTAGAAAAAGTTGTTGTATTTGAGCACCAGAATCAGCCCCTAGGGGGTTGTTAATGTTTTACAAATAACCCTGTATATACTTTACTTTTTACTTTACATAATATTATGTATTCCACAATATTATTAATTCAAATATTATTTTAAATAATAAATCTGAGCTGAGCATTGCCGGGACGTGAACCCAGAACTCCTGCTTAACTTGCAGATGCTAAAATAAAATGATTTCAACACAAAATCGCCACTTTACTTTTTCGAGTCGATGCAGTGACAGTGCAATATCTGTAGTGGATATACCTTCATAATGTGCTTTTGATAACACTACACTACACGGGTATTTCTTTATGAGATTTCGCACGTAGACGCTGCTGCCCGACTCGTGCTACAGGAATTAGTCGCCTCCTACGACACGCCTCACTACGTGAGTATTGGCAATCCCCCCCAATGATAGGTCATTGAGGGAGGTCAATATTCAGCAGTGGACGTCCTGTGGCTGAAATGATGATGATGATGACACGGGTATTAATGCAACACATACCTCTTTTTACGAAATCGATTGAAATTGAAATTTATTACCCGTTTATACCCGTGTAGTGTAGGTATAGTGTTAGTTTAAAAATGCAAAAATAAAGTATAAAGTGTTTTTGATAATCTCGTTACGATTATTAAATCCTAAAAGCCAAGGGTTCCGTGTTTTATTAGAATGACCAGCGCACCCAGAAAATTCATACAACAACGAAATGTTTCACGAACGAAAAAGTTCAAAACGTTTGCTTTACAATGATTGCCGTAACATCTTACTAAAGTGCCTTTCATGTTTAGTACTATAACAACTCAATAGATGGTATTGTGCACATTTTAATGAATAGGTAACCTGTTTATAGTAACATTTAAGTAATCAAGTGGGGTCTATTAGGCCCAAATCGACTGTGTTTACTTATATCTCGGCGGCCTCTATAGATGCGTCACGCGGAGATGCTTGAGGTCCAACAAACCCTCCAAGATTGAGTGATAACCTCAAGCCTTCAACTTCTGAAATTAAAACAACTACTTCCAGACGCCATTGTAACCCATGCTCTAGATCTAGATCTCTAGATAAAGAGAGGGAGGGAGAGAGAAAAGAAAAGGTTTATAAGACACACACAACGATACAAAAATAAATTAAAAAGAGCATAAAAGATACTACAAAAATAAAAAAAGATGAGATAAAATGATGCTCAGTGTTACGATGTGGTGTCTAAGATGTGGTGCGGTAAGCTGGTGCCACCCAGCTCAGCGAGTGCTGGAGAAAATTGCAGCGCTGATTTTTGGCTGGAGCCAGGTGGCTGAAATCCTTCAGTTGACAGTAGACAGTAAAATCAACTAAGTCCAGTAAATGCAATAAGTTGACAACATATGTGCAATGAGTACAAACTTCTTTTAAAAGACCGATGCAGAAGTTTATGTTAAGATATTTTCGAGAAGTTAGGTGATTAGTTAAGTTCCTTATTATAAATACTTCATTTACTTCATTATATTTCTTTTATTTTTGCCTTTCCAATTTAAAGATCTGTGGTCTACAAATCCATCGCCATGCGACGAATATTGTAACTATTTAGACGCGGCTAGCAAAAGGTTAAACAGGATTTCAAAGAGAACCTATTAAGTATGTATTTAATTTTTTTACAAAATTCTCATAAAAGAATCTGACATTTTGATTTAGAGGCATACTGGAACAACAATTCAATCAGTAAGGTCAATGTTGAAATTAAGATTGTGAAGATAAAAAAAGTGTGCGATACTAATAAAAAAAAAACGTACTTACTACCTGTGGAAATAACGAAAAGTAAACCCACTCGACAAACACTGTCTAAAATTGTAGGTTTTACAATCTGCTTATCAAAGTCAGACTGCCTTCAAGTGTGCGTAATAGGAGCTCTGTATTATCTGCACCTGTCATACGTAAGTGTTTTCCCGATTTCTTGTAATAAGTAACGCCATTAATAACCTAACATTTGTTATGTTTACCTAATTGTTGTTGTGGAAAAATTTTTATTACTCAAATTTACATTTCTGGTGCTCCAGCTAGCTCAATATTCTTTAAGTATTTTAAAAAAATATTTGTCTGTTAAATACTTTAATACATGAGCCATAGTTATGAGGTTAATAATTATATGAATATTATTTCGATGTTGTGACTTTTGTTGTGGACACGTTAATTGAATGGATATAATATTATATTGTACCAACAGTCAAATTTGACTTTAAAATGTCAGTCATACTCATGACAGTGTGCAAAAATTTTAACAATGTATAGTAGTAGTTTATCACGTCTAATTTATTTTTTAAAAATTAATTTAAGTTATAGAAAACTAATTCAATTTTATGTTCTACAAATCTGGGTAATTCTGAGACAGTATTGATAAACATATTGGATGCATAAGGTTGATAGAACAGAATTGAATTCATTGAGTCATGTCTATATTCCCACTTTACTAGTTATTACCAAGGTCATTATTTCTTGCTTTCGATAAACGTGTTCAAGTTATTAAACAAAAATGTCTAGATCGACCATGTTTGTTTTTCGACCAAAAGTATTTCTGTTAAAAGAATCAGTTTTTAGAATGTTATGGCTATTTTGGACGACAGTTCTAATCGAGTCGATCGACTATAAGGTAAGCTAGTATTAAATTCTAAATATGTATGTGAGATATCTATAGAAAGATTAATTCAACATCGCGAAAGACAAAAACAAAGAGTTACTTCGTTGGAGTCAAATTTATCACCAGTTATCTATTAGTCATCAGTTTACATATTTGACGTTTGGCTTGACGCCATTGTTCAAATAAATGCGCTTTTTGTAGCACATTTGTACCAGTTGTGCTAGTTTTGAAGCAAAAGGCTAGTTGACTCATATCAAAATTAATTAAAAAAAGAATTATTTCGTATATTATTTGACTTTAGGAACCTAAATATATCGATTTCAATACTTAAAAGTAGAAGATGGCTATAAAAATGAAATTAAAAAGAAAACATTAATTTAAAACTGAAAACGCTATCCGCCATGATCGCAACCTGCGTGACGTCAGTCATATGGTAAACGATCAAATGTCATTCGAGTCTGATGTATTTTTGCATTCTCGAGAACGATACAGTAATGATAATTACTATATTTTTTGTGTAAACTATTAGAAAATAAATATAAATGTTTGATTAATTCAGAGTGGTTGTAATCGTAAAGTCGTCTAAGTTATTTGTTTGTTTACTAGAGACACTACGGGCTGACAGCGTTTTCGTCTGTTTATGAAAATATTATTTTAAAATTAAACATTTTACAGTTTTCTAAGTCTAAAAAAATATAATCAATATTTTTCGGTCTATTTAAAAAAAATATCGAATAGCCTATTATAAAATTTATAGGTAGCTAATAATGCATTTTTCGCGCAAACAGTCAACTTTGAGCTCGTACAACTCGACAAACTATAGCTTTAGCGACTCAATGCTTATACAAGGGATGTGATACTATATTAGGACTACCCTCGTATATTCTATTACCCACATTTCAAAAATTATGTTTGAGCATTACTTTCTTTGGACAGGTCCCAGTGTGCAAGGCACCCAAGTAATTTTTGAAAGGTTATTACGAAATTATTATGAAATTTAAAATTAGGATTCATGGTTCAAAATAACTTAAAGTTCAATTTGTACAAACTAGAAAAAAGCACCGCTTTACGAGGGCTCGCGAGCATTGTTTACCTAGTAATAATTTTGAGGACCGTGTTTTTAATAGAATTATCTTTTGATGCATGGATAAAATAATTTATTTACGATTCATATATTTTTTATTTTATCATATTGCAAAAGTTTCCTACAATGTAACATGCATGAGTTTTTAATACTGCTTAATCTATCTTAGGGAAATCTTTTGGTTAAAGCTTGTTTTTACTCCTGAAAACGCGCATATCTAATGTTAAACCAATACTTTGGGCGGCGTCGAAGGCCTGCGGCTGCTGGCGGTGCCGAGCGGGAGAACCCACCTGCGGAACAAGTCAGCGCTGTGGCGCTGACGCTCATACTGCACACGTTATTTAAGATTTCGAAAAAGATTGACTTGGAAAAGATTGACATACTTATTTAACTGTTAGGTATATGAGTGAATTCACGACGGTAACACTGTATATTCTGTGCTATTGATTGATATTGTGTATTAATTGTAGTTCTATGTTTTTATGTTGCTTCTCTATTGTAGGTATGGGGTTTCCTATAAAAATAGATGTAAGCTTGGAAATAAATAAATAAAAGTTTATTTTTGTCCAATGTCTACGACCGCTTGTGGCATTTGATCAGAGGGACTATACGTTTTTATAAATTTTATCTTCGACATAACTTAAGAATCCATTGAAAAATCAGTTTTCAATCCATTTTGAGGGTTACACTGAAAGTTTTTAAAATATATAAGACTGAATGATGTAGAAACCTGCTATTATTTTTTGCTTTTCTAAGTAGTCTCTGTTCCATTCTAAGCACCGTCACATGCGATGGAACTATTTTCTGAGGCAATGGGCCCACTCTTCTTTCATATGTCTTCCAGGCCTATTTCAAATACTGCCACGGCATTCTCAGGGTTTTAAAACGAATCCCTCTACGTTTATCTTTTATTTTTGTAATTAAATAAAAGTCACAAGGTGCTAGTTTGGGTCCGTAAGGAGGATGACTTACTAACTCCGTACCTTCGATAGACAAATAATTAATACGGTCTGGCGAAGTGAGCTGGAGCGTTGTCGTGGTGGAGGAGAATCTCGCTTCTTGGGCGCTACTGTCTAACATTTTCCAAGAGAACTGGTAAACAATAACTGACATACTAATCTGCTGCAACAGTATTTTTATCGTCTAAGACAATTATTGTTCTAAATGCTTTGGCCGTCCATGGAATGAGGTGAGAACGCCATACTTTATAATTTTTGAGTGGCACCAATCCATGGCGTTTTGCATCTTTTGTCAAGTTATGAGGTATACAACTAGTACCTACAAATCTTATTGACACTAAATGATCATGTAAGACTTTGTACTTGATCATACCAATACCTAATGTTGTCGGAATCTCATGATATAAGTATCACCTTTCTATAGATAATCCCTATTAGCCACACCGCATACACGTTTGACACGTATCATCTTCAGTAGTCTTAGAGTTTGCTTCGACTACGTTTAAACTCATTAAACCAGATGCCCAATTCTCGTAACTTAACAGTAGTCACATTTCAGTGCCGATCCGCTCCCAGTAATATTACCTACTATCTAAAACGCTATTCTAAATTATCAACACTACCCCAATAGAACTGAAAATAAAACAAAAAAAAACTTATTTTGGTTTCTTCTATGTTTAGTCGCATTACCAACTGTTACTATAATTGCATTTTTTTGGTTTACGAGAACACTGTTTTAGATAGCAATGTTACTGGGAGCGGATTGAAACTGAATTGCGACTACTGTTAAATTACGGGGCTTGTCATGGAATGCTAGTCGAAGTTTAGTTGATATGAATTAATATTATATTTTATTGTTCATAAAATTATAATTTAATTATGTTTAACACATCTAGACATATAATTAAACCCTTAGCTCAATCCTAAAGGTGTGATCGTTTTTTTTTGTAAAGTGTACCACAAGAATGTATGAGTTGTGGGATATAGATAGGGCTCGCTTCGCTCGCCCAATAATAAATAGTTAAATAAGTAAAACCAAATCAACAAATGAATGATTGTTTTGATCACTTACCAATAAATACTCCTATTACATACAAACTATACAAAAGTCATTGGGGGAGGCCTATTTTCAGCAGTGGACGTCCTATGTATGGATGAAATAATGATGATAATAATATTTAAAATATTCTTTTTTTGCAGTTTTCCAGACGACGACATACAGTCAGTGTTGAACTATAAACCGAGTGCCTTTCCTAAAACGTTTCTTTTCACTTGACAATTTAACACACATCGACGAATACGAGCGTACACAGCCAGTTGACACACACACACAACCAAAAATGGTTAATTGGTATGAGCAAATTCCGTATCACGTAAAGGCAGTGATTGTGCCGATTCATATAGTGATGATATGTGTGGGTGTGATCGGCAATGTGATGGTGGCTATAGTGATTCTGAAAACGAAGGACTTGAGGAATTCAACCAACATTTTTCTGGTGAACTTGAGTATCGCGGATTTGATAATGGTAGTGATGTTCGGGCCCACTTCACTAACAGAAATAATTAACAATCGTAGGACGTGGACGACTGGAGTAGAATTATGTAAGTACCTGCTGTATACTCTGAACTGGCTAACGGTGTAAAAAAATATGACGTTGTGATTAAAATATTTATTGTTACCCAATGCTAGGAAAGTTAGGCACTTATCTTATTAAATTGAATTTTCATTGCGACATAAATATAAAAGCGGCAGTAAAAATAATTATTAAATCGAAAATAGCAACTTTCGATCAAATGCATTTTTTTAATGCTTCTTGATAGAATACTTAACCTAATATAAGATTTTTTTATAACTACCTGCCTAAGAGCAAAGTAGCCACGTGTTCAAATATTAGAAGTCATTTTTATCCTATTTCTAACTGTTATATCATTTGAAACTTTGCAAGTATGTAACATTTGGATGACAACAAGTAGTTTAATACCATCGTGCTTATCTGATGATGAACCCAGGAGATGTATATTAGAACTCTTCAATGGCTCATTTGATTCGTTATGAACTTTGTGCTAGTCCAATACATTAACGAATTTAAATGTAGTTTTTAAACTATAATATTAATTTGTTTTATATACAGGTGTGGTTTTAAATAAAAGCCAAATTTAAGGGATATGTATTCATATTTTTGTTTATGGTCAACATCGAAATCGAAATCATTTTTTATGTTTCACATAAACACTAACGTTTTATTTTGATACTGATGAACTTTTTGTAGTACACTATACAAAAAAGTTACAGTTGATGTTTACATAAAGGTGCACAATGTAGGCGGTCTTGTCACTTAATGATTCAGTGGACTGAGTTTCGCACAAAGATCTCGATATTTAAAGAACTCGGCATCAGACAGCGCCTATTTTCTTTAGTGCAATCTCGCATTCTGGCATTCTTGGAACGTTTCAAGACGCGACCACCGTTCCATAGAACGCCTTATTGTCCAGGTAAAAGTGGGAGGCACTGGACCGCGCGGGAGGTCTCATGCGATGGACCGACCAGATAAAGTCTGCTATAGATGGTTTCCTCAACGAATGCAGCAAGTTGACCTCCAGCAGGGAGAGATGGAGAGACATCGAGAAGCGCATAAAATCTAACCCTCCGATACTACATAAGGACCTCAACCGCTCTGTCAAGATCGACTGAGAAGACGTGCTATGGTTACCTTTTTTATTTTTTATAGGATTTTATTTATAATAGCTCGGAAAGTGTTTTGATGCCAGGTACATTCTTTGTAGAAGAGTGGACTACATAGAACACATAAATCTCAAGGATGCAACGTCGATGTACAAGTGTATTTACTTGTTACTAATTTTAACTATTACTCTAAAAAATGTGATTGTCGAAGGGAATATTGCTATGTGGCTCAAAGACAGTTATTAAATGTAACTGTGTACTTCATTAACGTATAAAAAAAATAAAAACCGACTTAAAAAAAACTAAAACGCTAAAAATAATCTTAACACTTAAATACCTCATCAGTTTATTTTTGGAGTCTGTGCAAACGAAAACAGAATCTCTCATCGACTGGCACCGACTCCAAAAGTAACAAAAGTAACTGATGGTACTTAAGTGTTAAGATTATTTTTAGCGTTTTAGTTTTTTGAAGTCGGTTTTTTTTTTTTATAAAACTAACTTATTTCATCTATTTTAGTGATAAATCCTAATCAAAACAAATCTTACGAGTGCAAACATAATTTAACTGCTGAACATCTATTTCATTTCCTATTTTTCCACCCTTATGGGTAAAATTATATGGAACCATTCTGAAAGTATCGCCTTTCAAACAAAGAAATAATTATCGAAATCGGTCAACGTAGTAACGAATGATCGCTGAACATACATAAAAAAGATTCCGACGAATTGAGAACCTCTTCCTTTTTTGAAGTCGGTTAAAAAGAGAGCTCTACAGGCTATTTACAACCTTAGACTCCGAGACTCGGTGACAAAAACATTTATGGAAATAGACATGTTAAGTTAGTCTGAAATCTTTACCAATACTTCTTTCGAAATTCGTAACTATTCTTTAGCTGTCCTTCTTTCCGCAGGTAAATGTTTCCGGTTTGTAATGCAGATGTTGATGCACGTCTCTGTTCTCACGATGGTTGCTCTCAGCTTCGAGAGGTACTACGCGATCTGCCAGCCTTTCAAAGCGGTCTACGTCTGCACGACTACCAGGGCTGCGGTAATTTGTGCATTGGTTTGGTGCCTCGCTGCTTTATTAGCCAGGTATGGATTTTTCAAGAATGTTGCGTGTTGTATGCTTTTATAAGGGTTATGTCAGCTTCTTAGAGTTTGCCGCATCCTTATAACGTATCTTGCAAAAGCAAAGCGATAGCAATTATTGCTCTAAAATCGCAAAAAACAAAACCTTAGCAAAATAATGACAGTGCTGCCTTTACCAAACAATAGATAAACTAAAATGTGCATTTAATCGGGTCAAACTCTTTGAATTTGTGTCATTTTCGTATTACCTACAAATTTTGACAGTAATAGGTTGCGATTGCGACAGCAATTGGAAAAAGGATGATGGAAAAACATGTATGAAAGGAAGGCTCACCTCCAATTAAGTGAATTGTATAATAAAGGTCGGCATGCATATGCTCATTATTATTGAAACGCTTCCCAAAATTCGTTGTGTGACTGGAGTTATATGATATTTATTATTGTAATTTTTAAAGATAGAAATATAAGTTTGTGGTTTAGAAAACATTTCTTTTTAAGAATATGTAAGCCAATTACAACTGCGTAATCTATTAAAGTATTTTGTGTAAGTAAATAAAAATAAAATATGACCAATATTTTTCCTTTTCCCAGTGTAGTGGTTTACTTGATCAGTGCAATAAAGAGCTTGAGTTCACTACACATACTGTGAACAGCTTTCATTTTAGTTTATCAGTAGTTTGCTTTGTACTCCGAGTCAGAAAGCTCAAATGCCTTGGATTGGTCATAAAGGCTACGCCTCAATCGTGCTATTTCGTACGTTTTCTGTATTTAACGATTCTAACAACATAACAGCACGAGATGTGTTGATATACAGGCACAGTAAACTGTCAAATAAGCTTTGGCATTCAAGCAATCGGAAATGATTATCCTTTTTTGATATTGCGATCTGACAGCTCAAATTAAATCGAACCCGGGACCTCAAAGATGACGACGCCAAGTCTAGCGTAGTAGTCCCTCAAATATGAAGGGCATCGAGTCATTGAGGCCCATTTGGCCCATTATCCTTTCATTTATAAAATCTGACGTGACGTTTATTTGACGCTCCAACACAAATTTAATCACCAGCAAGCGATCATGTACGTGATACGGGTTTTTTGACGCTACGCAATCAATTGCGCGTCTGCCGCGCGATTTTGGTTGATTGCTTATTTTTACGTAATAAGGGGACCGGCCGACGGGCGTACGAAGAAGATGAGTCGCGAAATTTTATTTAAATTTAAAATTTTTAGGGTATTTTAAAATATAAACCTTAATTTCTATTAGAACAAAGTGACTTTTTGAGTGCGAGTATCCTCAAACGACAAATCCGTAGGCCGAACAAGCGACTGCACTACGAAATCCGAGTGCGGCCGAACATATTACACGGAAATAAAATGAGTAGTAAACTGCGCTCACCTAGAAGTGGCATTGCTGAGCGCAGTGATTCTCAACCAAACCTATTAGAAATCCATAATTTATCTCAAGTCACTTTTCGTCACAAACCAAAGCAGCCTGATTAAGAAAAAACTATAAATATGAAGCTCAGTTAGATCAAACAGAAAGCAACAGTCAGACTGAGAATATAAATAAAATATGCTTAGAGATCAGTATAGTAAAGAAGTCAGTCAGCAAAATAAGCTTGAACGTTCAGCAGTTAACCTTGGAGCAAGGCAAAATAAAATCCGACATAGCATATCTAGTGCTATCAACATATACGATTTAAATTTGTTCAAGCAAGAAACTTTTGTTTGAATAAAATTTACCCATTACTTTGTGTTTTTTTATTATTCAATGACTAAAAACTGTTGTCAAATAAATATTTTGGAAAAAATACCGCTAATTAATTTTTATAGCGTCTCATAAAAACGACTGCCATCTCCCCCGGACTTACTTATATAGCTGAGCATAGGTTTCGCATATTTTTTTAAATCAACGCTAAGATTAAAAATTATGAAAGGAATAAAATTACGAAAATTGTATGCCCTTTATTACCTACATCCAATTCATATATTTTTGTTCTTTACAGCCCCATCCTGGCCATGTTCATCTACCAATACAGGAAAATGGGCAATGGCACTATCTTCGGAGTCTGCGTTGCGCCTTTTAGAATCTTTTGGAACAAGCTGTACATTATTGTGATCGCTATCTTAATTTTTTTCATGCCTCTTGTAACGTTAGTCGTCCTCTTTAGTCTAATTGCCAAAAACCTCATGAAAACCTCGGCTATAATCGTCCAAAACGCCAATAACACAAACAACTCCAGCAACGTCAACAGATACAGAAAAAGAGTTATTCTCATGCTTGGGGCTATTATAATATCGTTTTTTATATGTTTTCTACCCCGAGAAATTTTACGGTTACCAAAAATCATAGATTTCAAGGCAGCAAAAAGTTGGTTTGGCATTGATGGTTTTAGTAAACTTTCATTTTTTGCTAAAATAATGCCAATTTGGCATGCAGGTATTAATCCTATCCTGTATAATTTGATGTCTTCTAAATTCAGAGCAGGGTTTGCAAAACTTTTAAGGATAAATAAATTAATGAGGTGCTGCACAAATTCCAGGGAAAACATGCAAAGTCAAGATACTTTAAATTCAATAACAACTACGTGTTCTAGAGTTTAAAGTAGCAAAGGTCATACAGATTTGTAAATGTGGTTTTTAAATTCATGTTGTATTGTTTTATCATTTCATTATAAAGTTATTTAAGTTCACAAGACGTCACAGAAAAGCTTTGACAATGTTTATCACTGGCTAGCTTCAAACTAGCTTTCACTAAACGCTGAAAAAACCAAGTACATAATTTTCGCTACAAAAACCGTTTCGGTCCAAATGTCAGTAAATAAACAATACTATCGCATAATTGTAGGTACTATTACTCCAAACGCATGTGTTATATGTATCAAATACTTAAGGATTTCATAGTTAAGCAATCAACGGAAAAAATAAGGAAATTCGTAATCTCAGATATTAGGTAGCATTAATTTTATTAAAAAAATAAAAACTGACTTCAAAAATTAAAAACGCTAAAAATAATCTTAACACTTCAGTACCTAAACAGCTACCTACTTTTGGAGTCAGTGCAAACGAAAACATAGAATCTCTCATCGACTGGCACCGACTCCAAAAGTAACTGATTAGGTACTTAAATGTTAAGAATATTTTTAGCGTTTTAGTGTTTTGAAGTCGGTTTTTTTATTTTTATAAAACTAACTTATTTCATCTATTTTAATGATAAATACTAATCAAAACAAATCTTACAAGTGCAAACATAATTTAACTGCTGAACACCGATTTCATTTCCCATTTTTACACAATTAGGGGTAATTTTTTTTCCGAAAATGTTTTAGTATATTATTTTTGAAGTATAAGCTATTTATTAAAAAAAGAATTATAAAAATCGGTTCACATTTGGCAATGATATAAGGTAAGATAGATAACAAAATCAGTTGGCGTGGTACGGAGTTCATGCAATGTATGATGATTTTCTTATAGATCCCATCATCAGAATTTAACCAAATTTATATGGGACCATTCTGAAAGTATTACCTTTCGAACAAAAAAATAATTATTGAAATCGGTCAACGCAGAAACGAATGATCGCTGAACATACATAAAAAAAAAGATTTCGACAAATTGAGAACCTCTTCCTTTTTTGAAGTCGGTTAAAAATAGTAAAAACTGCAAAGACGTTTACGTGTCTCTATGTCAATCCATCCTGTCAAATTATTTTCAACTCAAACTGTTTATTGCAATCTTGTGGTGATAAATGTCAACTGGGAAAGATCAGCTTGAACTCATCTCACAGACTTGCAAAGGATTCTGAAACCAACAGTTGATTGCTCCATGAACGTTTGGCCAGCATAATCTTTGACCCTTTAACTTTTCGCCAAAAAGGCATTTTACCCATGAATCTACGACCTCAGACCCCGAGACTCGTTGAAATAACTGTTCAAGGAAATTAATATACTGACAGTGGCTTCTCAATTCATTTATGAAAATATTATTTATACATGGGGCACACTAAAAGTTTTGCACTTCTAGCTAATCGGAACTATTTGAATTTCAAATGTTAAATTTTTTATACGTTGCAACATTCTTAGTAATAAATAAATTTTATTAAAAAAAAGTAAACTGACTTAAAAAAACTGAAAAGCTAAAAATAACATCAACACATAAGTACCTAATCAGTTACTTTTGGAGTCGGTGCCATCCGATGAGAGTTTGAATGTTTTCGTTTGCACCGACTCCAAAAGTAACTGATTAGGTACTTATGAGTTGATGTTATTTTTAGCTTTTCAGTTTTTTGAAGTTGGATTACTTTTTTTTAATAAAATTTACTTATTTCATCTATTTTTAGTGATACATCCTCAACAAAACGAATCATTTGAGTGCAAACATAAGTTAACGGCTGAACACCGATTTCATCCCTTATTTTTCCCACCTTAGAGGTGAAATTTTTCCAAAAATTTTTCAATATACCATATTTAAAGTATAACCTATTCGATAAAAAAAGAATCATCAAAATCAGTTTACAAATGCCGAAGATATTGGGCAACATAGGTACAAAATCTGTGGGCTCGCTATGGAGTTCATTCAATGTTTGATGATTTTCTTATAGATCCTATCATCAGAACTTGATCAAATTTATATGGGACCATTCCAAAAGTATTCCCTTTCGAACAAAAAAAGAACTATCGATATCGGTTAACCTGGTAACGAATGATCGCTGAACATACATAAAAAAAAAGATACCGACGAATTGAGAACCTCCTCCTTTTTTAAAGTCGGTTAAAAAAACAATTGGCGGGAAATTATATGTCAATTGTTTTTTATCACACATCAAAGTTCTACGTACGCAACGAAAATGGAATCAAGTCGAAAAGATTTCAGAGCGATCATTTTTTATGATTTTAAAGTTCTCTCTCTTCGCAAGACTGTGCCGCTCGTCTTCAAAATGCTTTTGGAAGAGAAGCTCCTTGTTTGAGCACCGTGAGGTGATGGTTTGCTTAATTTGAGAGAGGTCGAGTTTCTTTATATGACGAATTTGGTGAAAGGCGGCCTTCAACTGCCACCAACGAAAATAATGTGGCTACTGTTAAGCGGCTAATTGAAGAAAACCTGGGGATTACCTATGAGATAATTCGAGGACTATGGTATGAGCCAAATTCAGAAAATTTTATACGAAGAATTGAAAGTTCGGAAACTTTGCTTTGGTTGGATCCCTCATGAACTGACAGCGGAGCAGAAGCGGGCTCGCGTGGAATGGTGCTCACAGTTGCTACTGAAGTACGTCCACGGACATTCTAATACTGTTTATGACATTGTCACAGGAGATAAAATGTGGATTTATGGTTTTGAACCGAAAAAAAAACCAGCAATCTTGTGAATGGGTTTTTAAAATGAGAACAGGCCAACACAATCGCGTTTTTTTTCTCAGCTACGGGTCCCATCTGTACAATTCCACTTGAATATCAAAACAGTGTTAATGCCGTATTCTACCATTTGTTTAACCACGGTGTTAGATAAAGTGTGCAAAAGACGACCAGAAAGCCGCGTTCTCCTACATCATAACAACGCTTCTTCACACACGGCCAACAAAACAAAGTCATTTTTAGCTTCCGAAAAAGTACAACTCGTCACCCATCCTGCGCATAGCCCCGACCTAGCACCCTGTAATTTCTGTATTTTCCTCAAAATCAAAGATTTGATGAGAGGTTTTACTTTTACCAACTCCGAAGAAGCAGTGATAGCGTTCAATCAGCACGTAGAAAACATGCCTTCAGATCTGTGGTCCTCCTGTTTTACAAAATGGTTTGATCGCATGAAAAAATGTTAAAAATGTAAAGGACAGTATTTTGAGAAGCAATAAACATAATATTTTGGTTATAACATGTTGTTTTTTTGAGTTGCGCAAAATTTATAGTGTGATCTACATATTCGCAAAAAAGTGCATCTATTTCCAAAAAACATACATGCATAATATTAATACCCAGAATAAAGATAAACTTGCAGTTCCAAATTTCAGACTGCATAAAATGGGTAATTCATTCATGGGAAAATGTAATCGCTTTTTTAACAAATTACCACAGTCGATTGCTGAACTGCCTATGTATGAATTTAAATCGCATGTCAAGATGATTTTCATGAAAAAAGGTTATAACACTGTAAATGACTATTTAAATGACGAAAATGTATGGAATTGAATACTGTAATGCTCGCACAGGTTCATTTTATCTTGTAATGTAAGCACTACTTAAAAAGAGGCTGACAATAGTGACCGAGTTTTTGCGCTACTTTTTCTCGGCACTAGCCCACAATATTGTCCAGAAACAGTGGTAGGGTAAAAAAATATATTAGGACGTGTAAAAGAGCTTAATTTAGGCCCATTAACAGAAATAAGTTGGTTTTATTGTTCGCCAACAGAATGGTACGTCAGTGAACGTTTGACCAAGAGAATCTTTTGACATCAGCTTTTTGCCAAATATCGTTTCGCCCACTAACTCTTGACTAAAGTAACATTAAGATGTTGCTCTTTAATAACGTCAAAGTTAGTTAAGTTTATAAAATATGGTGTTTTGTACCACAGAAAGAATTCTTACTTAATGTATACTATCTTACAAAGTTGATTTAATTAAGAATAAATAGTCATTACTCTACAATATCTATTATACAGGGTTACATTTACGGTAGTGCCAATTTTTCGGGGGCCACTCAGAATCAATAACTAAATTGATCTACGTAAAAGAAACTCTTTTTTTTTCATTTATTTGTTCTTCCATTCTCCATTTGAAAAATAGCATTCGTAGAAAATTTACGATTACTCGATTAAACTGCACCGTATGTGCAATGCATGAGCCTGCCTGTGATCTCTGATGAATGACGGCGCATCTCGCGTTCTTTTTTTTCCGGAAATTTTTAAGTATATTTTACTCCAGAAATACGATTACTGCAATAATTTGCGATAAATAATATTTTTATATAGTTCTAAGTATAGACATTATTTTTTAAATTTGGCACGACCTTGAAATGTAACCCTGCTGTATATATTAGTTAGAGAGTCGTGTTAGTTATACTACATCTAACTCGAGAACGGGTGTACCGATTTTCATGATTTTTACTTTGTTGGATTTGTCTCGGGATTCGGGACGGCTGGTTATTCAATAAATAAAATTATTTCAGTTTCTAAATGTTAATATAATAGTTAGCACAAAGTTAGAGGAATTACGAATTAAAACAGTTTAAACATGCATTTTATATTTATTTAACGTAAAATAATAAAAACGGGCTAGTTTTCATTTTTATTATTCCTAACAAAAAAAAAATATTTTAAGAGCAGCCTGTCTAGTCTGAAACGTCCCTACGTCATCGCTTTTGTCTCTCTCATTTCAATCGTGCCCCACTCTTCTATCGGGGTGCACGCACAGGGCACGGGGGGTTTTATTTTACGTTGAAATCAAAATAGTTTTTTGGCGTTTTTCTCGAAAACTAGCATATACAATTTTTTTTAACAAAAAATATTTATTTATGTTTTTGTAATTGCTCTTTAAATTTCACCAGTTTGTAAAAGGCGACTTTATATATTTTTGCTATTTTGAAAACGTAATAATAATTATTACATCCCTGTGTCACAGTAGCTAGATAAACTAAATTATAAAGGGACAGAAAATTTATTGAAATATTTGAATAGGAATAATTATTACATAGTAATGTAATGAGTCAAAAAGGTGAAAAAAAATGTAAATATATGAATGTATAATATATTCATGTACATATATTTACAAGTGAGTCAGTATATAACATTGTATGCACATGCTTCATCTTCATCATCATCATCATTTCAGCCACAGGACGTCCACAGCTGTTCGACATACTCTTAGGCCTCCCCAGTGATTTCCAGATTGGCCGATTGGAAACGACTCGCAACCAGCAGCTTCCTGCAACCTTTGCCAGGTCGTCTGTCGATCTAACAGTCTTATTTGAAAGTATGTATATAGATATATATTTATGTTATATTGTGTTCACTCGGAAAGGCCCTTCATATAATACCTGGACAAGCTTATAGAATAAACTTAGTTGAAGGCTCCGGTCTCCTACAACATAGATGTATAAGTAACTGTAAAACATAGCCTTAAGAAGTTGTACATTAGTGTCTAAGTGTGAAAGAGAAATAAACTAATTATTACATTTTTTTTATATTTGTTCCTATTTTCATAGACTTGGCTGTTGTAATTAATAAAGGTGTTTCAGAAGTTTCACGGACCTAAGCCAAGTGAATAACATACAATATGAATACGGGAATTTAATAATTATGTGTGGGTAATGATTTATCTTTATGTATTACTTTAAGGAAATTTCTTTGCAAATATTGTGAAATACTTGATAATAATACGAGGTGCTTGTAGCTCAGGTAGGAGTAGAGTAAAATTGTAAAGTGTCCGTCACGTTATAAATGTCTGACCAATATGACCGAGCTAATTGGACATTTTCTCAATGTGACCGGACATTTTGGACATTTATTGTCACTAACGTCACATTCAATTCTGTTGACAAACTATAAAAAAAACATTTGGTCACAAATAAGTGCATTATTATAGGGGAGACAAGTTTTAGTAGTGATGATCTATACCTTTTTACCCGCGACTTTTTTTTAGTTCGATCCAGATCCAATTACATGTTTTATTGTATGTTTTTATTGTCAAATACTTAACATTTAAGACTGACTTTAGTAAAATTCTTCTTTTTTTAAATTTATTCAAAAGAAAAATATGTGACCATCGTGACAATAAATGTCCAATGTGACCAAGCATTTATCATAAATGACGGACGATTATAGCATATGACCGTCAATTTACAACTCTAGGCAGGAGGTACATCATGGCGGCAGCGCTGTGATAGTTACCAAAGTTAAGCCACCTACGCCGCGTTTGTAATTTTGTGACCATTCCAACCATATTTAGTGTCATTTATCACAAGCATCTCCGTGCTTCGGAAGGCACGTTAAAAGTTGGTCCCGGCTAATATCGCTTGATACTAGTCGTAAAGCCTAGTCAGAGGCCTTAGGGCGGCTTAATAACATCTGACAGTAAGTTAAAATCACTAGCCTTACAACACCCCTACACCAACCCGCACTGGGCCCGCGTGGCGAAGTATGGAACAAACCACCTCATAGTTGAGGTGAGGCCTGTGCCCTGCAGTGGGACGTATACAGGGTTATTTGTAAAACATCAACAACCTCCTAGGGGCCGATTCTGTTGCTGAAATATAAAAAAAAATTCTATGGGACCAACATCGAAATCTAAAAAAAATTTTCACTGCTCTATACAAACAGATGTCAGCTGGTTGGTGGCTTAGTATGACGAAAAGATTTTTTTTCGATTTCAATTATAATCCCGTAGAAAAAGTTGTTGTATTTGAGCACCAGAATCAGCCCCTAGGGGGTTGTTAATGTTTTACAAATAACCCTGTATATACTTTACTTTTTACTTTACATAATATTATGTATTCCACAATATTATTAATTCAAATATTATTTTAAATAATAAATCTGAGCTGAGCATTGCCGGGACGTGAACCCAGAACTCCTGCTTAACTTGCAGATGCTAAAATAAAATGATTTCAACACAAAATCGCCACTTTACTTTTTCGAGTCGATGCAGTGACAGTGCAATATCTGTAGTGGATATACCTTCATAATGTGCTTTTGATAACACTACACTACACGGGTATTTCTTTATGAGATTTCGCACGTAGACGCTGCTGCCCGACTCGTGCTACAGGAATTAGTCGCCTCCTACGACACGCCTCACTACGTGAGTATTGGCAATCCCCCCCAATGATAGGTCATTGAGGGAGGTCAATATTCAGCAGTGGACGTCCTGTGGCTGAAATGATGATGATGATGACACGGGTATTAATGCAACACATACCTCTTTTTACGAAATCGATTGAAATTGAAATTTATTACCCGTTTATACCCGTGTAGTGTAGGTATAGTGTTAGTTTAAAAATGCAAAAATAAAGTATAAAGTGTTTTTGATAATCTCGTTACGATTATTAAATCCTAAAAGCCAAGGGTTCCGTGTTTTATTAGAATGACCAGCGCACCCAGAAAATTCATACAACAACGAAATGTTTCACGAACGAAAAAGTTCAAAACGTTTGCTTTACAATGATTGCCGTAACATCTTACTAAAGTGCCTTTCATGTTTAGTACTATAACAACTCAATAGATGGTATTGTGCACATTTTAATGAATAGGTAACCTGTTTATAGTAACATTTAAGTAATCAAGTGGGGTCTATTAGGCCCAAATCGACTGTGTTTACTTATATCTCGGCGGCCTCTATAGATGCGTCACGCGGAGATGCTTGAGGTCCAACAAACCCTCCAAGATTGAGTGATAACCTCAAGCCTTCAACTTCTGAAATTAAAACAACTACTTCCAGACGCCATTGTAACCCATGCTCTAGATCTAGATCTCTAGATAAAGAGAGGGAGGGAGAGAGAAAAGAAAAGGTTTATAAGACACACACAACGATACAAAAATAAATTAAAAAGAGCATAAAAGATACTACAAAAATAAAAAAAGATGAGATAAAATGATGCTCAGTGTTACGATGTGGTGTCTAAGATGTGGTGCGGTAAGCTGGTGCCACCCAGCTCAGCGAGTGCTGGAGAAAATTGCAGCGCTGATTTTTGGCTGGAGCCAGGTGGCTGAAATCCTTCAGTTGACAGTAGACAGTAAAATCAACTAAGTCCAGTAAATGCAATAAGTTGACAACATATGTGCAATGAGTACAAACTTCTTTTAAAAGACCGATGCAGAAGTTTATGTTAAGATATTTTCGAGAAGTTAGGTGATTAGTTAAGTTCCTTATTATAAATACTTCATTTACTTCATTATATTTCTTTTATTTTTGCCTTTCCAATTTAAAGATCTGTGGTCTACAAATCCATCGCCATGCGACGAATATTGTAACTATTTAGACGCGGCTAGCAAAAGGTTAAACAGGATTTCAAAGAGAACCTATTAAGTATGTATTTAATTTTTTTACAAAAGGCAGAGGCATACTGGAACAACAATTCAATCAGTAAGGTCAATGTTGAAATTAAGATTGTGAAGATAAAAAAAGTGTGCGATACTAATAAAAAAAAAACGTACTTACTACCTGTGGAAATAACGAAAAGTAAACCCACTCGACAAACACTGTCTAAAATTGTAGGTTTTACAATCTGCTTATCAAAGTCAGACTGCCTTCAAGTGTGCGTAATAGGAGCTCTGTATTATCTGCACCTGTCATACGTAAGTGTTTTCCCGATTTCTTGTAATAAGTAACGCCATTAATAACCTAACATTTGTTATGTTTACCTAATTGTTGTTGTGGAAAAATTTTTATTACTCAAATTTACATTTCTGGTGCTCCAGCTAGCTCAATATTCTTTAAGTATTTTAAAAAAATATTTGTCTGTTAAATACTTTAATACATGAGCCATAGTTATGAGGTTAATAATTATATGAATATTATTTCGATGTTGTGACTTTTGTTGTGGACACGTTAATTGAATGGATATAATATTATATTGTACCAACAGTCAAATTTGACTTTAAAATGTCAGTCATACTCATGACAGTGTGCAAAAATTTTAACAATGTATAGTAGTAGTTTATCACATGTCTAATTCATTTTTTATAAATTAATTTAAGTTATAGAAAACTAATTCAATTTTACGTTCTACAAATCTGGGTAATTCTGAGACAGTATTGATAAACATATTGGATGCATAAGGTTGATAGAATAGAATTGAATTCATTGAGTCATGTCTATATTCCCACTTTACTAGTTATTACCAAGGTCATTATTTCTTGCTTTCGATAAACCTGTTCAAGTTATTAAACAAAAATGTCTAGATCGACCATGTTTTTTTTTCGACCAAAAGTATTTCTGTTAAAAGAATCAGTTTTTAGAATGTTATGGCAATTTTGGACGACAGTTCTAATCGAGTCGATCGACTATAAGGTAAGCTAGTATTAAATTCTAAATATGTATGTGAGATATCTATAGAAAGATTAATTCAACATCGCGAAAGACAAAAACAAAGAGTCACTTCGTTGGAGTCAAATTTATCACCAGTTATCTATCAGTCATCAGTTTACATATTTGACGTTTGGCTTGACGCCATTGTTCAAATAAATGCGCTTTTTGTAGCACATTTGTACCAGTTGTGCTAGTTTTGAAGCAATAGGCTAGTTGACTCATATCAAAATTAATTAAAAAAAGAATTATTTCGTATATTATTTGACTTTAGGAACCTAAATATATCGATTTCAATACTTAAAAGTAGAAGATGGCTATAAAAATGAAATTAAAAAGAAAACATTAATTTAAAACTGAAAACGCTATCCACCATGATCGCAACCTGCGTGACGTCAGTCATATGGTAAACGGAAAAGATTGACATACTTATTTAACTGTTAGGTATATGAGTGAATTCACGATGGTAACACTGTATATTCTGTGCTATTGATTGATATTGTGTTAATTGGGTATTAATTGTAGTTCTATGTTTTTATGTTGCTTCTCTATTGTAGGTATGGGGTTTCCTATAAAAATAGATGTAAGCTTGAAAATAAATAAATAAAAGTTTATTTTTGTCCAATGTCTACGACCGCTCGTGGCATTTGATCAGAGGGATTGAAAACGTATAGTACGTTTTTATAATTTTTATCTTCGACATAACTTAAGAATCCATTGAAAAATCAGTTTTCAATCCATTTTGAGGGTTACACTGAAAGTTTTTAAAATATATAAGACTGAATGATGTAGAAACCTGCTATTATTTTTTGCTTTTCTAAGTAGTCTCCGTTCCTTTCTAAGCACCGTCACATGCGATGGAACTATTTTCTGAGGCAGTGGGCCCACTCTTCTTTCATATGTCTTCCAGGCCTATTTCAAATGCTGCCACGGCATTCTCAGGGTTTTAAAACGAATCCCTCTACGTTTATCTTTTATTTATGTAATTAAATAAAAGTCACAAGGTGCTAGTTTGGGTCCGTAAGGAGGATGACTTACTAACTCCGTACCTTCGATAGACAAATAATTAATACGGTCTGGCGAAGTGAGCTGGAGCGTTGTCGTGGTGGAGGAGAATCTCGCTTCTTGGGCGCTACTGTCTAACATTTTCCAAAAGAACTGGTAAACAATAACTGACATACTAATCTGCTGCAACAGTATTTTTATAGTCTAAGACAATTATTGTTCTAAATGCCTCGGCCGTCCATGGAATGAGGTAAGAACGCCATACTTTATAATTTTTGAGTGGCACCAATCCATGGCGTTTTGCATCTTTTGTCAAGTTATGAGGTATACAACTAGTACAAATCTTATTGACACTAAATGATCATGTAAGACTTTGTACTTGATCATACCAATACCTAATGTCGGAATCTCATGATATAAGTATCACCTTTCTATAGATAATCCCTGTTAGCCACACCGCATACACGTTTGACACGTATCATCTTCAGTAGTCGGCGTTAAAGGACGTCCTTCTCGGGAATCATCAGTGAGTTTGCTTCGACTACGTTTAAACTCATTAAACCAGATGCCCAATTCTCGTAACTTAACAGTAGTCACATTTCAATGCCGATCCGCTCCCAGTAATATTGCCTACTATCTAAAACGATATTCTAAATTATCAACACTACCCCAATAGAACTGAAAATAGAACAAAAAAAAACTTATTTTGTTTCTTCTATGTTTAGTCGCATTACCAACTGTTACTATAATTGATTTTTTTTGGTTTACGAGAATACTGTTTTAGATAGCAATGTTACTGGGAGCGGATTGAAACTGAATTGCGACTACTGTTAAATTACGGGGCTTGTCATGGAATGCTAGTCGAAGTTTAGTTGATATGAATTAATATTATATTTTATTGTTAATAAAATTATAATTTAATTATGTTTAACACATCTAGACATATAATTAAACCCTTAGCTCAATCCTAAAGGTGTGATCGTTTTTTTTTTGTAAAGTGTACCACAAGAATGTATGAGTTGTGGGATATAGATAGGGCTCGCTTCGCTCGCCCAATAATAAATAAATAAGTAAAAACAAATCAATAAATGAATGATCGCTTTGATCACTTACCAATAAATACTCCTATTACATACAAACTATACAAAAGTCATTGGGGGAGGCCTATTTTCAGCAGTGGACGTCCTATGTATGGATGAAATGATGATGATAATAATATTTAAAATATTCTTTTTTTGCAGTTTTCCAGACGACGACATACAGTCAGTGCTAAACTATAAACCGAGTGCCTTTCCTAAAACGTTTCTTTTCACTTGACAATTTAACACACATCGACGAATACGAGCGTACACAGCCAGTTGACACACACACACAACCAAAAATGGTTAATTGGTATGAGCAAATTCCGTATCACGTAAAGGCAGTGATTGTGCCGATTCATATAGTGATGATATGTGTGGGTGTGATCGGCAATGTGATGGTGGCTATAGTGATTCTGAAAACGAAGGACTTGAGGAATTCAACCAACATTTTTCTGGTGAACTTGAGTATCGCGGATTTGATAATGGTAGTGATGTTCGGGCCCACTTCACTAACAGAAATAATTAACGATCGTAGGACGTGGACGACTGGAGTAGAATTATGTAAGTACCTGCTGTATACTCTGAACTGGCTAACGGTGTAAAAAAATATGACGTTGTGATTAAAATATTTATTGTTACCCAATGCTAGGAAAGTTAGGCACTTATCTTATTAAATTGAATTTTCATTGCGACATAAATATAAAAGCGGCAGTAATAGTTATTTGTTATACAAGAGTGCAAAGTTGCTTTTTAACCGCGTGTTCAATTTTTTCAAAATTAGAATCCTGAGCGTTAGCGAGGGAATCAAAAGAGCACGAGGTGAAAAATCTTTGCACTCAAGTGCAACACGTAACTTTTCATTCCACCTCAGCGAGGAAATGACTAAATGCAAAAAAAAAAACGTTTACAATCACAAGATAGGTACACTTTTATTTCAGTTTAGGTATTAATTACTACATTATGACAGGTAAGTATTACAGAATAATCTTTAAATTATAACAATACTAAGGTATAATTAAGAAAATTTTAAAGTAACGTTGCTACAGTTATTTAAATTGAGTGTAATATTTTTGTTTGGTACTGTAATATTGGTGTTAGTCACTTGTGTACTGTTTTTCGGTAAACTATCTGTCATACTTAATAGTTGTACCGATTCATCGGATTCCCTTGGCGTGAATGTTGGAGAGAGAGGGAGATGGTTAGGTGTTTCATAACGGCTTATTTTTGATGTAGAAGGGCCAGTCCAAGGATCCGATTGAGGCTCTTTCAGTGTAATGGCTCCTACGATGCCTTCACATATTTTAGACTTATTTTGGATGGAATCCTCTATGTATCCCTCTACAACTGCATTGGACTTCCAGCCTCCGTGGCGCTTAAGGGACAGGAGATCAGCTCCGGAATCAGCCAAAAGTGTGGCTGAAGTTCGTCGGAAACAATGACCCGTGTACAACAGGGGTTCTGGAAGTTCAAGAAATGTTTCTATTTCTCGTGGAATACTGCCAATTTTATTAGTACCCATAGGCTGTCTAACACACTTTCCATTGCGATACTGTAGAAAAAATCGATTGATTGGAGTATTAGGCGGGCGAAAGGCTTGATATTTCTCAACAATCGTTACGTATTCCTTGCGAATGACGAAGTTGCGGTCTCTTTTTGTCTTTGTATTAGGTAAATTAATTAATAGTAAGTCATCTGATTGTTTCTCAATGTTTTTGACATTAAGTTGTGTTAGTTCATTAGTTCGACATGCTCCGTTTATTCCAATAATAAGAACAACCTGTAACGAGTATTGTAGTAGATAAATGAATAAAATTGATATGAACGCATAATTATGCCTATCAACATCTACTAAGTATACTATTTAATTGAGATTAATATACTTAAGTAGATACTGAATGTGCAACTGACTTACTTTTGCCGCCAAATATACGGAATCGGGTGCTTCGTTAAGAAACTTTTCAATATCAGATACTGTGAAAACCTTCGATTTTTTTGGTTGATGACCAGATGAGGCTCTTTTTAAAAATGCCACTAATTTAGGATAGGTATCGATATGTATGTCTTTTTTCATCTTTATTGTTGCTTTTAGCATCGAATACGTACTCCATAGAGTGCTTGCTTTCTTGTTCTCGGATAATTCTATAAAATATGCCAGCAAAACGTTTTCTGAGAAAGTTTTGGCTCCTTTTGCTAGTCGCCACGTGTTGAACATATCGTACTGTTTTAAATACTTCTCGCGTGATTGTTGAGGGAGAAAGCTCATTTGCGCATTATTAACAGTTTCAGTCAATTCTGTTGGCGTCAAACAATCTTCCTCGTCGCTAGAATCACTCATTTTAGTTTTTTCACTTGTTTTCAAGTTTCTAATATAATGTTTTTAATATAAGGTTTAACAATGACGTGAAAAAATGCCGCGTAAAAAACCGCGTACAAAGCAAATTGAAAACAGAACACCAAGAAGGTTCCGAGTCTGAGTTTTTAACAAATTAAATAAAAGTTGTATGATATATTCGGCACCATAGAGGTAGCAGTAAAAGGTTTAATGTTTTTTTATTCACAAACTTAGTGCACACGATGTTCTAAATTCAATTTACTTTATCCTCTAGAGAATAAAAACGGCTTTTCCACTCAGATATTGAAGATTAAAAATACTCTTTCCGAGATGGTGGGATGAACAAATAAGTATTAAATCGAAAATAGCAACTTTCGATCAAATGCATTTTTTTAATGCTTGTTGATAGAATACTTAACTTAATATAAGATTTTTTTATAACTACCTGCCTAAGAGCAAAGTAGCCACGTGTTCAAATACAAAGTACAAAATTAGAAGTCATTTTTATCCTATTTCTAACTGTTATATCATTTGAAACTTTGCAAGTATGTAACATTTGGATGACAACAAGTAGTTTAATACCATCGTGCTTATCTGATGATGAACCCAGGAGATGTATATTAGAACTCTTCAATGGCTCATTTGATTCGTTATGAACTTTGTACTAGTCCAATACATTAACGAATTTAAATGTAGTTTTTAAACTATAATATTAATTTGTTGTATATACAGGTGTGGTTTTAAATAAAAGCCAAATTTAAGGGATATGTATTCATATTTTTGTTTATGGTCAACATCGAAATCGAAATCATTTTTTATGTTTCTCCATTCTCTAACGTTCTATTTTGATACTGATGAACTTTTTGTAGTACACTATACAAAAAAGTTACAGTTGATGTTTACATAAAGGTGCACAATGTAGGCGGTCTTGTCACTTAATGATTCAGTGGACTGAGTTTCGCACAAAGATCTCGATATTTGAAGAACTCGGCATCAGACAGCGCCTATTTTCTTTAGTGCAATCTCGCATTCTGGCATTCTTGGAACGTTTCAAGACGCGACCACCGTTCCATAGAACGCCTTATTGTTCAGGTAAAATTGGGAGGCACTGGACCGCGTGTCGAAGTCTGCTATAGATGGTTTCCTCAACGAATGCAGCAAGTTGACCTCCAGCAGGGAGAGATGGAGAGACATCGAGAAGCGCATAAAATCTAACCCTCCGATACAACATAAGGACCTCAACCGCTCTGTCAAGATCGACTGAGAAGACGTGCTATGGTTACCTTTTTTATTTTTTATAGGATTTTATTTATAATAGCTCGGAAAGTGTTTTGATGCCAGGTACATTCTTTGTAGAAGAGTGGACTACATAGAACACATAAATCTCAAGGATGCAACGTCGATGTACAAGTGTATTTACTTGTTACTAATTTTAACTATTACTCTAAAAAATGTGATTGTCGAAGGGAATATTGCTATGTGGCTCAAAGACAGTTATTAAATGTAACTGTGTACTCCATTAACGTATAAAAAAAATAAAAGCCGACTTCAAAAAAACTAAAACGCTAAAAATAATCTTAACACTTAAATACCTAATCAGTTTATTTTTGGAGTCTGTGCAAACGAAAACATAGAATCTCTCATCGACTGGCACCGACTCCAAAAGTAACAAAAGTAACTGATGGTACTTATGTGTTAAGATTATTTTTAGCGTTTTAGTTTTTTGAAGTCGGTTTTTTTTTTTATAAAACTAACTTATTTCATCTATTTTAGTGATAAATCCTAATCAAAACAAATCTTACGAGTGCAAACATAATTTAACTGCTGAACATCTATTTCATTTCCTATTTTTCCACCCTTATGGGTAAAATTATATGGAACCATTCTGAAAGTATCGCCTTTCAAACAAAGAAATAATTATCGAAATCGGTCAACGTACTAACGAATGATCGCTGAACATACATAAAAAAGATTCCAACGAATTGAGAACCTCTTCCTTTTTTGAAGTCGGTTAAAAAGAGAGCTCTACAGGCTATTTACAACCTTAGACTCCGAGACTCGGAGACAAAAACATTTATGGAAATAGACATGTTAAGTTAGTCTGAAATCTTTACCAATACTTCTTTCGAAATTCGTAACTATTCTTTAGCTGTCCTTCTTTCCGCAGGTAAATTTTTCCGGTTTGTAATGCAGATGTTGATGCACGTCTCTGTTCTCACGATGGTTGCTCTCAGCTTCGAGAGGTACTACGCGATCTGCCAGCCTTTCAAAGCGGTCTACGTCTGCACGACTACCAGGGCTGCGGTAATTTGTGCATTGGTTTGGTTCCTCGCTGCTTTATTAGCCAGGTATGGACTTTTCAAGAATGTTGCGTGTTGTATGCTTTTATAAGGGTTATGTCAGCTTCTAGACTCGTAGCATTGTTATGTACTTAATTCAAATCTTATATTATTTTGCAATCATATTAGTTTACTTAGAGTTTGCCGCATCCTTATAACGTATCTTGCAAAAGCAAAGCGATAGCAATTATTGCTCTAAAATCGCAAAAAACAAAAACACAAACCAGCAAAATAATGACAGTGCTGCCTCTACCAAATAATAGATAAACTAAAATGTGCATTTAATCAGGTCAAACTCTTTGAATTTGTGTCATATTCGTATTACCTACAAATTTTGACAGTAATAGGTTGCGATTGCGACAGCAATTGGAAAAAGGATGATGGGAAAACATGTATGAAAGGAAGGCTCACCTCCAATTAAGTGAATTGTATAATAAAGGTCGGCATGCATATGCTCATTATTATTGAAACGCTTCCCAAAATTCGTTGTGTGACTGGAGTTATATGATATTTATTATTGTAATTTTTAAAGATAGAAATATAAGTTTGTGGTTTAGAAAACATTTCTTTTTAAGAATATGTAAGCCAATTACAACTGCGTAATCTATTAAAGTATTTTGTGTAAGTAAATAAAAATAAAATATGACCAATATTTTTCCTTTTCCCAGTGTAGTGGTTTACTTGATCAGTGCAATAAAGAGCTTGAGTTCACTACACATACTGTGAACAGCTTTCATTTTAGTTTATCAGTAGTTTGCTTCGTACTCCGAGTCAGAAAGCTCAAATGCCTTGGATTGGTCATAAAGGCTACGCCTCAATCGTGCTATTTCGTACGTTTTCTGTATTTAGCGATTCTAACAACATAACAGCACGAGATGTGTTGATATACAGGCACAGTAAACTGTCAAATAAGCTTTGGCATTCAAGCAATCGGAAATGATTATCCTTTTATTTGATATTGCGATCTGACAGCTCAAATTAAATCGAACCCGGGACCTCAAAGATGACGACGCCAAGTCTAGCGTAGTAGTCCCTCAACTATGAAGGGCATCGAGTCATTGAGGCCCATTTGGCCTATTATCCTTTCATTTATAAAATCTGACGTGACGTTTATTTGACGCTCCAACACAAATTTAATCACCAGCAAGCGATCATGTACGTAATACGGGTTTTTTGACGCTACGCAATCAATTGCGCGTCTGCCGCGCGATTTTGGTTGATTGCTTATTTTTACGTAATAAGGGGACCGGCCGACGGGCGTACGAAGAAGACGTGTCGCGAAATTTTATTTAAATTTAAAAAAATTAGGGTATTTTAAAATATAAACCTTAATTTCTATTAGAACAAAGTGACTTTTTGAGTGCGAGTATCCTCAAACGACAAATCCGTAGGCCGAACAAGCGACTGCACTACGAAATCCGAGTGCGGCCGAACATATTACACGGAAATAAAATGAGTAGGTAAACTGCGCTCACCTAGAAGTGGCATTGCTGAGCGCAGTGATTCTCAACCAAACCTATTAGAAATTCATAATTTATCTCAAGTCACCTTTCGTCACAAACCGAAGCAGCCTGATTAAGAAAAAACTATAAATATGAAGCTCAGTTGGATCAAACAGAAAGCAACAGACAGACTGAGAATATAAATAAAATATGCTTAGAGATCAGTATAGTAAAGAAGTCAGTCAGCAAAATAAGCTCGAACGTTCAGCAGTTAACCTTGGAGCAAGGCAAAATAAAATCCGACATAGCATATCTAGTGCTATCAACATATACGATTTAAATTTGTTCAAGCAAGAAACTTTTGTTTGAATAAAATTTACCCATTACTTTGTGTTTTTATATTATTCAATGACTAAAAACTGTTGTCAAATAACTATTTTGGAAAAAATACCGCTAATTAATTTTTATAGCGTCTCATAAAAACGACTGCCATCTCCCCCGGACTTACTTATATAGCTGAGCATAGGTTTCGCATATTTTTTTAAATCAACGCTAAGATTAAAAATTATGAAAGGAATAAAATTACGAAAATTGTATGCCCTTTATTACCTACATCCAATTCATATATTTTTGTTCTTTACAGCCCCATCCTGGCCATGTTCATCTACCAATACAGGATAATGGGCAATGGCACTATCGTCGGAGTCTGCGTCATTCCTTTTAGAAATTTTTGGAACAAGCTGTACATTATTGTGATCGCTATCTTTATTTTTTTCATCCCTCTTGTAACGTTAGTCGTCCTCTACAGTGTTATTGCCAAAAACCTCATGAAAACCTCGGCTATAATCGCCCAGGACGCCAATAACACAAACAACTCCAGCAACGTCAACAAATACAGAAAAAGAGTTATTCTCATGCTTGGAGCTATTATAATATCCTTTTTTATATGTTTTCTACCCCGAGAAATTTTACGGTTACCAAAAATCATAGATTTCAAGACAGCAAAAAGTTGGTTTGGCATTGATGGTTTTAGTAAACTTTCATTTTTTGCTAAAATAATGCCAATTTGGCATGCAGGTATTAATCCTATCCTGTATAATTTGATGTCTTCTAAATTTAGGGCAGGGTTTGCAAAACTTTTAAGGATAAATAAATTAATGAGGTGCTGCACAAATTCCAAGGAAAATATGCAAAGTCAAGATACTTTAAATTCAATAACAACTACATGTTCTAGAGTTTAAAGTAGCAAAGATTATACAGATTTGTAAATGTGGTTCTAAAACTCGTATAATGTATTGTTTAATCATTTCAGTATTAACTTATTTAAGTTCACAAAACGTCACAGAAAGGATTCGATTCGAAAGTTTATCACTGGCTAGCTGCAAACTCGCTTTCAATAAACGATGAAAAAACCAAGTACATAATTTTCGCTACAAAATACAGACAGATAATTATTGAAATATTTGAATAGGAATAATTATTACCTAATAATGTAATAAATAAGTCAAAAATGTAAATTGAAATGTTAATATAGGTATGAATGTATAATATATGTATATATTTACAAGTGAGTCAGTATATTTAATTGTATAAACTTTTTAATCTTCATCATCTGCATTTCCCCCATTAGACCTCCCCCAGTGATTTAGAAATGTTTAAAAATAAGTAGATTTTTTATTTATTTGGCACTAAATTAGCAATTACATTAAACAGAGAACATGCAAAAAATACGATGTATTCGTGGCAAAAAGGTCCCCCGCTCAGTACTAATCGTGACAGCTTAAGGCATGCCACGACACTGGTATTCTACGGGATTTCCAGACTGGCTGGTTGGAAGCGACTTGCATCCAGCGGTTTCCCGCAACCTTTACCCTGGTCGTCTGTCGAGTTTAAAAATGAATAGATTAGATTTTTTTTTATTTGGCACAAAATTAGCAATTACCTTAAACAGAGCACATTAAAAAATACGATGTATTCGTGGCAAAAAGGTCCCCCGCTCAGTACTAATCGTGACAGCTTAAGACATGCCACGACACTGGTATTCTGCGGGATTTCCAGACTGGCCGGTTGGAAGCGACTTGCATTCAGCGGTTTCCTGCAACCTTTACCCGGTCGTCTGTCGACATAACAGTCTTAATTGAAAGTTATATGAATACGTGATCTCTTGGAAAGACCGTTCCAATGTAACCTGGAAATAACAAGCTTAACAAATAAACTTAGTTTAAGTCTCCGGTCTCCTACAATAACCATAGCCTTAAGAAGTTGTACATTAGTGTCTAAGTGTGAAAGAGAAATAAAGTAATTATTATAAAATTTCTGTATTTGTTTCTATTTTCATAGATTCGGCTGTTGTAATTAACACCGGTTATTGTCAGAAGTTTCAAGGGCCTAAACCAAGTCAGTAAGACCTAATTTTAAAGAATAGGGAAATATGTAATTATGTGTGTGTACTGATTTACCTAATGTATTATTTTAAGGAAGCTTTGCAAATGCTTGTAGCGTTCTAAAATGAATTTACCACATAATCGCCAACTCGAAAATGCATTACACATTATTCCCTTTTTCGAGTCGATGCAATGACAGTCCAATATTTATTTGTAGTGGATATCTTCATATTGTCTGTGCTTTGATAACACCACACTTCAGAGGTATTAATGCAACACATACCTCTTTTTACGAAATTGACCTCGAAACGTCGCTTCGGGAAATTCTATTTTGTAAAAAGGTGTATGTGTTGCATTAGTACAAGAGTAGTGTAGCAATCGCTGTATCATATCGTATTTTGGTGGTCATGCTACGGAAACTGTTATATTTTTTTTTTAATTTATTTATTTAACCACCACCACTTTACACTATCATTACAGGAGAACCCCAATGCGATAGTATTATCCTTATTTACATTACAGTTTTCCATTCTTAATTTATATTATATTTATAATTTTTAAATTATAAATATTTTAAATTTAAACATACATACATTGGGTACATGAGAGGGTAAAAGGGATACACCCCATAGGTACAATCTTTTATACAAATATCTTATATATTTATTTTGCACTCGTTCCAACATGAGACTATACTTAGCCTCGTGTGGCGCCCATATTGCTGAATTAAATTCCAACTGACTTCTGACTAAGGTGTTATATAGTGTAATGATGACAGTCATATTTGTAAAACCTTTTACCCTGCGTAGAACAAAACCCAATAGAAGATTGGGTTTACGTACGCTTTCTTGCAAATATTTACAATGTGCTCTCTGTGAATAAAAAATATTATGAATATATGATATTATGAATAAAAACATACAAAACCAACAAACAACAGCAGAAATTATACTTGAACGACTTATCTAACGACTCGCTCGACACCATGAGATAGACAAGAATAAAAAAATCGTGTATTTCCGATACACGATTTTACTGTACTCCAATATTTTTTAAAGATTTTTTTAAAGATTTTATTTTTCCACTTTACGGCGTGAAAATATCGTTCCAAATTACGTTTTCTAGTAATAAGGTGACCGAGCTAAGCTGCGGATAGACAGATAAACAAACGAACATGGATAAACTAAAAGAGAATCCTTAAAGTATTTTGACATGTACGGTAAGCTGAAGTATGTTTATCAACTGTATTTGATGAGTTGAATTAAGAATGTTTTTAGCGGGTTGGATAGTTTTTTTTTGTACCTCAAACATTTGATGATAAACGTAAAGTAAAAACGTTGGCACGGTATATATATATTTAGGCTAAAGCAGTAAAGTAACTACGTAGAAAAGTTTGAAAAAAGTCAAAAGTCAAAAATCATTTATTCAATTTAGGGCCGAAAACTGCCACTTAGGAACCTCACTCAATAATAACATTATTGGCCCATATGGGGCAGAACATGTCTCCTTATTTTTTGGGCCCTACTAGCGCTTCGAGACAAGACACAGACAATCTGGCAAGTGCTGAGAAGAAACGCCGGAACAAACTCAGTCACCACTAGCTGCCACAAAAATATATAAGATCAAAATAAACAGGTAGGTACATCAGTTTAGTGCAGGCTGGACTGACCATACATTCTTGTCATCAAAATAGTCTTGAATTTTGTAATACCCCTTTGACATTAGGGTAGTTTTGACATGTGATTTAAATTTATTAATAGGAAGTTCGATAACATTGTAAGGTATATTATTAAAAAAATATATACAATTACCCAAGAATGAATTACTTGTCTTGAAAGACGTACGTACCCTACCTAAGCGGTAGTGGCAGTGCTGCCGAGCCGAGACGAGCTGTCAGTTATCACGCTTTGCGATTATCTCTATAGAAAACTGACTAAGATTCGGTGGGGGGTAGTCGAACGAAAAGCATGGTCGATCTATTTTAATGGTTTTTATTTATCATTGAAAGAGCTTTAGAGTCGTTTAGTGTAGTTTGTGTTCCAATGTTTGGTGAAGTGATAAAGACCTGAAACTATTGAAATATGAATGAATGAATGAATGATGTTTATTTCGCTGCCACAAAATGTAGTACAAATGCACAGTACATAATAAACACAGGAGTATTACACATTTTTAATACAGTAAGCAATGTTGTAGCAGCAAAAAGGTCTCAGCATAAATAATATCATTGTATTCAACGCCGCATCGAGTGTCAAGTGACTTGTCTCAAGACAACTTGCTTAAGACCCGATAGCGTCTTGAAATCTGCTTCTACGGGAAGAGCCTTCATTGAATCCAAGAAAAGCAATAAAAACTAAACACCCAGTATTTATTGTGAACACTATATCAAGAGTCATTCGACATTGGCAGAATCACTGCTTTGCTTATAGAGCGGGATTGAGTCCATAATAACAAAGGTGACTCAAAAACTATTTCAATTCACAAAAAATTTAATGCCAACCCTAACAACCCATTGACAAATAGGCTTTGTTTCGGTACTGCACTTTATCTTATTTAAGCTGTGATGTTGGTTTATTATAGCTGTTGTCTGTTGTTCTTTAATTCTCATAGTATTTAACATGTTTTTTGGTTCATCAACTATCTCTTCTTCATCTATACGGTCAATCTCGGTTGCGTCTAAAGTCATTGCTTTGGAGCCCAGCGTCCGTGGTTCATCAACTATATGAACATAAAATTCTGCGACTTCCATATTTTTGTCTCAGCAATTCTATATCACACGATACTTTGAAACCCCAAAATATTTTCCCTTTTCGCACGCAGACGGCGCGCCCAAATTTTTAGTATAATACCCTATTTTGCATATTTTATTAGTTAACGATTTTACTAATATCTCACCTCCCTCTTTATTATCAGCGCCATAAAGTTCATTTTATATTTAAGATAAAAAACCTGTTTATGTTAACCTTTAACTAGTCACCTGTAACATGATTAGTCATGCGGGGTCCATTCGGCCCTAAACAACTTTGTTTTTGACTTAATTTGGCATTGAAATAATAATTTAATATGAAGATGTTTTTTTAAAGATTTCAATATTTGTCTCATACAAAAAGTTGTTGTACTCGCGCATTAGAATCAGTTCCTAACAAGATGTGCATTAATGCTGTTACACTATAAGGATTTGTAGACCTCACGCGACGAATACTGTAATTATTTCGACGCGGCTAGCAAAAGGTTAAACAGGAATCTCAAGGTTATTTGAGTGTTTTGTTATTTTCTTGTAAAATAATCTGATATTTTGATTTAGCAGCATGGTGGGACAACAGTTTTATCAGTAAAGCAAATGTTAAAATTAAAATTGTGAAGATAGTGAAATTTTAGTGTTATTTATATAAAAAAGACATATAGCAGTGAAAATAACAGAAACTGAGACCGCTCGTTAAAGACTTCAATAAAGCGTATTATAAACGTTTGTGTGTCAAAGTTGAAGACTGTCTTCGAGTGTGCGTAATAGGAACTCGTTTATATCTGAGTCTGTTAATGTATGTAAGTGTTCGCCTGATTTTTTGGAATAAGTAAGATTTAGATAGAGTTAAGGAATGATCGTAGGTAGTCAGTCTTCACCCCTTTTTTTTTATAATCGCATTACTTTTGTTCTCCTGCAATTTTACTGCTAAAAAATACCTAATTAAATTATAGAACGCGGTAAAATTTACATTCAAGATCGAAATAGAGAAATATTTGAGAAAGAGAACTTATCCACCTTTGCCAAGTACTAACCAGCAAATCAATATTTATCAATATTTCCTTTTACTAGAATAGTTCATCAGTATTTGTGGTAGCTTTAAACTAAATTAATTTTATAAAAAAAATAAAAACCGGCTTAAAAAAACTAAAACGCTAAAAATAATCTGAACACTTAAGTACCTAATCAGTTACTTTTGGAGTCGGTGCAAACGAAAACATTGGTCTCTTATTGACTGGCACCGACTCCAAAAGTAACTGATTAGGTACTTAAGTGTTAAGATTATTTTTAGCGTTATAGTTTTTTGAAGTCGGTTTTTATTTTTTTTATAAAATTAACTTATTTCATCCATTTTAGTGATAAATCCTAATCAAAACAAATCTTACGAGTGCAAACATTATTTAACTGCTGAACACCGATTTCATTTCTTATTTTTCCACCCTTAGGAGTGAATTTTTTTCCAAAAATGTTTTAATATAGTATCTTTGAAGTATAAGCTATTCATTAAAAAAAGAATCATCAAAATCGGTCCACATTTGGCAGAGATATAGGTAAGATAGATACTAAAATCAGTTGGCGTGGTACGGAGTTGGCAATGTTTGATGATTTTCTTATAGATCCCATTATCAGAATTTAACCAAATTTATATGGGACCATTCTGAAAGTATTACCTTTCAAACAAAAAAATAATTATCGAAATCGGTCAACGCAGTAACGAATGATCGCTGAACATACATAAAAAAAAAAAAAGATACCGACGAATTGAGAACCTCCTCCTTTTTTGAAGTCGGTTGAAAATAATTAAACTTTATAAGCACAATATTTTTTATACTTTTTTTGTGTTCCTACTGATATTGTATAAGTGTTGAAACTCTGTAATTGGCTAGAGTGTTGTATGTAGATGTTATTGTAGCATAAAAATTGTAAGCAATGCTGTTGAGTTTCCATATAAATAAGATAAACTTAACACACCATTTGTTATGTTTACTTAGTTTTTTTTCTCTTTATTATCATATAAAAGATCTTATAAAACGTAAAGTAGTTATTTAACTTAGTTGATGTTGTATATTGTATTTACAGAAACATATTATGTCTGTTCCGCGGCAGAACTAACAGGGTATTTTTAAGAAAATTTTACTGTCAGGAAATAAGCACGAACATAGGTTAAGAGAGTGCAGCGCGCTACCCATCGCCACCAATTGTTTTTTGTAATTGCATCTAAATCTTAACTTAACGTTAACTTATTTCATGTCCCTAGCACCCGAACGAATTATGCCCAGAACTCTGTTGTATGTCGCATATCGCGATCATCAGATAACAAACACTTTCATACCGTTGATCCTTTTTGTTCGAGTAAACAGTTATTTAAGAAAGGCATTTTGGGTGTGATAGGAAAAATAAATAAATAAATATTAATACTAGACATACACACACACACACACACACACACACACACACACACACACACACACACACACACAAACACACAAACACACACACACACACACACACACACACACACACACACACACACACAAACACACACATATTATGCACATTGTTGATTGTATGGTGTAAGTTCACGTTCCCCTCTTTAACACGTATTATATAAAATGTAACAAAATGTAAATCCAATACTGGCTGTCTGCTTTGTCACCAAGAATGTAATGAATGTAATGAATGAAAATGTATTATGTACTTAAGAGCTGTGGATTATGTAAAAAATAAAATAAATAAATAAAATAAAATCAGACTAATTATTTAAAAACTGGAAACGAGTCTTTACCAGAAGCCACTTTTAGTAAAAACGCACACTAAAACTAAAAGATAGAATAAAAAGATATTCAAAAAATCTAAGAGATACTTTTAAGGAAGACTCGTTTCCAGTTTTTTTAAATTTGGCCCGATTTAGGTGTAACAAAAAAAACAATTGGTGGCGCTTTTATGGATATTAAAGGCTGTGACGTATGAATTTGTGGAGTTAAGTACTGACAATTAATTCTGACTTCAAAATGATAGTAGTGTTTGATAAATAATGTTTTTGTTTGAATTAATTTTAAGTAATTAGAATTTTGTTGAAATTTTAAAACTGAGTTTATTTGTGATTTAATGTGGATTATAATAAGTAAATGTAATATTGAATCAAAATAATTACCAACTTTTTTGATAAATTTTATTTTAAAAAATATCCAGAAAAAAATCATTGATACAGTAAAAAATAATTGTAAATTAACTGTAACGTTTTAATAAAAATAAATGTCCACAACCATGAACATCCACATTGTATCTTAGTTTACCTAACCTATCCAAACTTCAAAATTCATTTGATAACATTAAACAATCCATTTACAAAATATCTCTTTGAGCCTTCTCAGTTCGCAGTGCTAAATTTGTTTTTTGTGCTTCGCTCCGATCTGTTCAGGTCGGTAAAATCTGAATAATATATTCGATTTTATAACAAATTAAAAATAAGGATAAGTCTTTGTAAAAGGTTACTCAAAATATCCTTGAACATTATGTAACAAACGTGCTCGTATATCTACATAGTCTGGTTCGTCAATAGGTACACTTTTATTTGACGATAAATTTTAGGAAAAACTCAACCAACCTGGTACTTTCATATACAACTTTTTTTTACAGAAAGAATAAAGTGATGATGTGGATGTAAAGATAAGCCTCGAAGTGCTTCGTATCATGAATTCTTTAAACTTTACACACATATTGACGAATGCAAGCACATCCATACACAGTCAGTTTACGTACACAACCGAAAATGTCTATCAAAATGAGATTTTTAATATCAAGTTCGAGAATACTACTTTTGAAGAACCGAATTTCACAAATTCGAGTTTTGCCCCGAGTAAAAACTATTCGGAATACGCTGAGTCGGATGCGGATAATGCGGATTACATAAAGGCGGCGACTATGACGTTTTATATAGTGATAATGTGTGTGGGTGTGATAGGAAATGTGATGGTGGCGCTAGTGATACTGAAGTCAAAGGATATGAAGAATTCGACGAACATTTTTCTGCTGAACTTGAGTATCGCAGATTTGATGGTGCTACTGGTGCGCACGCCCGTCGCACTGGTGGAAATCAACTATAATCCAAATGTGTGGATTCTAGGGAAAGAAATGTGTAAGTATCAAGGATCGATTTGTGTACTTTAAAGTGCAATTATTTGTAAGAGTCAAGTGTCCGTTCTGCTAGCAAAATGGTTGCTTTAAGTATAAATAAAATCATGACAGTAGTATAAATAACGAAACGAAAAAACACATTTCTATGTTATTCTTATTACCCCTTTTTTTTTTTTTTAATTCTGGACTCATCCCGCTCTTAGAAAAGAGCGGTGATTCTGCCAATGTCGAGTGTATATTTTACTTGTAGTCAAAGCTTGACAAAGTTGGCAATAAACAACGGGTGTTTAGTTTTTATTGCTTTTCTTGGATTCAATGGAGGCTACTCTTCCCGTAGAAGCAGGTTTCAGGACGCTATCGAGTCTAAAGCAAGTTGTCTTGAGACAAGTCACTTGACACTCGATGCGGCGTTGAATACAATGATATTTCAATAGTTTTAGATCTTTATCACTTCACCAAACATTAGAACACAAACTACACCAAACTTGCACTCTAAAGCTCTTTAAATGATAAATAAAAACCATTACAATAGATCGACCATGCTTTTCGTTCGACTACCCCCCACCGAATCCTTATTACCCCTTGCAGGTGGTTAATTAATAGTGACGTTGAAAAGCAGAATGGTCATACGGCATAGTATATTTCTTAATATGGGACTCACGCTAGAAGGACTTTATTTCTAAATCTTCAAATCCCTTTAATAAAAGAGTGCCAAAGGCAGATTTAAATATCTAAATAGTTTTTACTGGTTGAGTTTTAATGGTCTGTCAATTTGGATATCCTGGCTTCAGAGGATTTTTAGTTTAGAAAATTATTGGCTCGTTCGAAACAAATTCCTGACAAACGCTAGGCTGAATATAAGACACGTTAGGGCACGTTGGAAATACTTAATAAAGAACAAATTTTATCACCGTAACTTCTCTCGCAATTCTTCAATTTATGAATACACAACTTCTTTCTGCAGGTATAACTGATCGGTTTGTAAGAATGACGGTGACGCACGCGTCGGTTTTCACGATCCTGGCTCTCAGTTTCGAGAGGTACTACGCAATCTGCCAACCTTTCAAAGCGGGCTACGTCTGCACGAAGACCAGGGCTGTTATCATCTGCGCGTTAGTTTGGTTCTTCGCTGTTATAACCACCAGGTATATACACTTTCTATATTGATGCAAGAAGATATTCTTTCCTTGACTCTATTTCTACGCTTTAAGATATGCTTTCCTTGACTAGCAGCATCTCAGCAGTGACTTGCGTCTTTCGTGCTTCTTATGTTTCTCTAATAATTGCTAATTACCTATCTATTTTCAATGATAAGATAAAATTTGGCAGACAAACGAATAAATTATTACAGTCTAAAAGTAGAACAAAAAACCGACTTCAAAAAACTAAAACGCTAAAAATAATCTTAACACTTAAGTACCTAATCAGTTACTTTTGGAGTCGGTGCTAACGAAAACATTGGTCTCTCATTGACTGGCACCGACTCCAAAAGTAACTGATTAGGTACTTAAGTGTTAAGATTATTTTTAGCGTTTTAGTTTTTTGAAGTCGGTTTTTTTTTTTTTTATAAAATTAACTTATTTCATCCATTTTAGTGATAAATCCTAATCAAAACAAATCTTACGAGTGCAAACATAATTTAACTGCTGAACACCGATTTCATTTCCTATTTTTCCACCCTTAGGAGTGAATTTTTTTCCAAAAATGTTTTATTATAGTATCTTTGAAGTATAAGCTATTCATTAAAAAAAGAATCATCAAAATCGGTCCACATTTGGCAGAGATATAGGTAAGATAGATACTAAAATCAGTTGGCGTGGTACGGAGTTTATGCAATGTTTGATGATTTTCTTATAGATCCCATCATCAGAATTTAACCAAATTTATATGGGACCATTCTGAAAGTATTACCTTTCAAACAAAAAAATAATTAACGAAATCGGTCAACGCAGTAACGAATGATCGCTGAACATACATAAAAAAAAAAAAAAAAAAAGATACCGACGAATTGAGAACCTCCTCCTTTTTTGAAGTCGGTTGAAAATGAGTATAACTAATTGTCATGCGCCTAGTTTTTACCTACTACAGAATAGGGAAGGTATGCACAGTATATTATACAGGCTGTCCCATAACTTAAGGGCAACCTTGTAAATATGCGGCACATCATAGTGAACAATTTTTGTTATATGTCTTTTCCAAATTTTCCATGAGAATTTATAGACTTTTCATCCAAAGTTACTAAACAGCCAATTGAATTTATATAGAAAGACAAAAAATTATGGATGTTTTTAAAAGTCAAAAAACAAAATTGCTATTCGTTGTCTGATTAAAATAACTCCGGGTAATAAATAATTGCAGTTTTAATATTCTCCTATTCTTAATTCAAAGCTCAGAACAGCAGCCCCGGCGGATTTTCTTTGGTTACTTAGTAGGTCGGCGGTTTCAACGTTTTATTTAATCCCCTTTTTACCAAGTTTTTCCTATTTTTTTTGGGGTGAAGTAGTTAGTACATGTATTTCAATATGTAATATCTTATTAACATAAATATTTATTTACAGCCCCCTCTTCGGTTTTATCACCTTTACCTACAAGCACAACGACGATGGAACCGACGTCGCCATCTGCACTACCTACACTCAACCCTTCTGGAATAAACTTTTCTTAATCCTGACTATCACTGTGATCTTCTTCATCCCTCTTGGAATTTTAATCGTCATCTATAGTGTCATTGCCAAACATCTAACGCAAAACTCCGTCTTTATGGCCCAAAACTCCAATAACTCAAAAAACGCCAGCAACATTCTGAAAAACAGAAGACAAGTTACACTTATGCTTGGAGCTGTCGTACTATCCTTCTTTGTATGCCTTCTACCCATTGAAGCGTTAGCCTTATCGCTAATCCTAATCCCCATAGAGACAGTGATGCTGTTAGGCGAAGATGGTTTGCATAAATTTTTATTTTTTGCTAAAATAATGCTATTTTTGCATTCGGCGATTAATCCTATCTTGTACAATTTTATGTCTTCTAAATTTAGAAAAGGGTTTGTGAAGCTGTTAAGAATTAATAAGTTGAGGTGTAGAAGCAGTTCAACGGAAAATGTGAAAAGTCAAGGTACATCACATTCAACTACATCCATTGAACTTAGCAGCATTAAAAATATTACAGATCCATAAATATATATTTTTCATTCTCAATGCTAATAATATCAAGGAATTTCACTTAAAAAGTTTTGATTCTTAACTGATTTAAGGTATTTGTTTTATGGGGCTTTATAATGTTTTAATGCTATAATAAATAAGACGTCTAAAATAAATGATCTTATTATGTATTATTATAAAATAATACATTCTTATTCAACTTCATTATAGAGACGACGATTACCTGTTCGACATTATGGTCTATTGAATTTTGTTAAATAAGTGTGAAAATTGATTTTCTAGTTTAAATGTTAATTTATCTTGACGAGCATAATACGAACGAAAGTAGGTAAAATTGACAGTATTCAGAACAATTCAGTCAGCTGCAGTAAGTGGCTGTGGATTATGTTCGCAGCAACGTTAGTAGATAGTTGCCATTATTAGCCTGCAAGCCTATTTTCAAAAAACAAACAAATGAAACTTGAATTTTAATTGACATATTATATATTATTAACGAACATATCCAGGATCACAAGGTGGAAAGAGAGCTACACTGCACTGTTGCTCTCACCGTCATTGAGCCTCCCATCCTGTCCATACCTATTGTTTATTCTGTGCCGTGAGGCAGTATTTTTTTTGTGATATCATCTCTATATTTTTAGCATTCTAGTATATCCTATTATATATTTCTAGCATTGTAAATGCAGTAATAAAAAATATTTTTAAGTCATTTCTTTTAAGTGATTATGTACTCTAGTTGGGATTTGCCGAAGGCAAAATGCATTTATTACATGTAGGTACATATATAGCATTGATACCGTATATTAGATATAATATGCGCTTGTAAATTGAGTATTAATTTTAGTGTATATTTTAAGGACATTAATATAAAAATGACCAGTTCATAATAGCTCATTATAGCTTGTTTTTGTGTAGAACCAAAAATAATATATTAAAGGAAAAATTGGTGTTTTAATTACCTTCTGCCTACCGTTAATTTTATTTTTATGAATGTATTACTTATAACTCATAAAAGCCTTTATTAACAAGGTAACGCACATAAACCAACAAAGTTAACTCGTTGAGTTTTGACTCAATTAATTTGTTGGCGTTTACCGCTTTTCATTTACAAATGGCTCTTTGAGAACTTTCTGTGGAACTAATTATTTCATGCAGTCCTTACGACAATCTAAGTTTCGTATGATTTTTAACGGTTACCTATCTTATGTTCGAAAAGTTGTTTACCGAATTTTATTTTACGGAAAACTTTTCGACAAATCTTGTTTCGCCTGTTTTAATTTCATCGAAATGACCTTTGCCACTGTATTAGTTGACCTATAATTAATTCGTTTTTTATTGTTACCCCGACGTTTCATTTGTTCGAAAAACTTATTACCGAACTTGGCTTGGCCGAAATAACATTTGTTCATAGCAACGCATTAAAGTGAGGGGTTTGTTTAATTAAAGGGTGTTTATTGTATACGTAAGTGTGGTGCAATCTACTCGCGCACCCTAAAACCTGAGTGCTTCATCTTTAGGTAAGTATGTACCTGGCACACTTACCTAAACTGGCTGCCTTCAAAATAAATTCATGCCTATTAGACCAGGAGATAGTGACACAAAATTTCAGGTCATTTGTATCAAGTATGGCGTCACTTCAGGGGTCTAATTACGTAATGACGAAAATGAAAATCCTGGTCATAGCGCTGGTACCGGCGGTCCAATCGCGTGTGCGTTGATCAAACGTGTATAAATTACGAGTGTCGAACGACTTGTACCACAAACATTATTGTATTTTCCAATAATCGATTAAAAACGAAGTAGGCGGTAGTGTATAATACCACACTGCTCCGTCGTGACTTACAGCCCGCCATACCGACTAAACACATTAATTTTAAATAAAACAATTTGTACCAGGTAAATTTTTGCTAATTATCGTCATGAAAATTCATTATTCAATTCACGAAAATCACTATGTTATATATACACCATATACTTTTTCGATGGTCCCAAATGGCCGCAGGAGGAGTATTATTTCTTTTGCAAAACGTGTACCAGTAAGGCATTTCGATTTGTAGAATATCCGTGTCCGTTATTATTTATTTAATTAAACTTTATTGCACAGACATCGCAAAATCTAATATTTCCAGCGCCTAATTTGCGACCTTAGGAATGATTTTTAAGAATGTTAAATACTTGCAAAAGCAAGCCTAATCTTTGGTTTAGACGTTCAATGTAGCACATTTGTAAATAACACTATTTTTTATTTATAAAATTATCAAACACGCCACATCGATTGACGAAAAGTGTTTGCCTTGTCAATTTCAAGCAACTAAATCTTTCATTTACATTCATTATTATTGCTGAATAAATACGTCAAACAATCAGACATGTAAATTTTTTGACGATTAATGTACGTGAATATAGATTTATTATCACAATAAGTCGAAATATTTTTTTTTATTTTTATTTTTTGAATTGTTTGCGACATAACATTTTGTTACATAAACTAAAATTTTACGGATTCGAAGGAAAAGAATTAAGTATGATGCAGTCTTACCTTAGTAATAGAACACAAATAGTTAAATTAAATGACACTAAATCGGACATACTACACAGTCATATTGGCGTTCCGCAAGGCTCCATCTTGGGACCGTTGTTGTTTTTGGTGTATGTGAATGACCTTGCAATTAATTTACCAGACTGGGCGTTGGTTACACTATTTGCTGACGATACACAAGTAGGCGTTAAAGATAATAATATAGCTAATTTAACAGAAAAGACTGACGAAATTGTAATAAAATTAAAAAAATGGTTTGAAGCCAATGGGATAATATTAAATGAAGACAAAAGTACCGTACTAAATTATGCAAGCAAAAGAACAAATAAAATTATGAATAGCGAGGTGACATTTTTAGGTTGTACAATTGACTCTAATTTAAGGTATGAAAGTCATATAGATAAAGTTTGTAAAAAACTAGCTAGCGCTAATTATGCCTTATTCAAACTTAGGCCTATTGTTGACAGAAAAACTCTAGTATCGGTCTACTTTGCTTACTGTCACTCAATTATTAGTTACGCGATAACAGTTTGGGGAAATGCTCCGCAAATAGGACGAGTATTGATTTGTCAAAAAAGATCGTTAAGGATTATTTATGGATTGGAAAGGTTAACGTCAGCTAGAGCCTATTTTAAGAAGGCTAAGATAATGACAGTGGTATCGCTTTTTATTTATAAGTCGCTTTTAGAAGTCCACCAGCATAAGAAGGAGCTGCCAATGAAAATGGACGTACATAATTATAACACGCGAAATAGGGAGAAGTTGTGTATCCCAAAAACTAGACTGGTTAAAGCCCATAAACAAGGCCTTTCGTTAAAAATTCATATGTTTAACAAATTACCATCAGAAATTACAAGACTTCCTCTTAATGCGTTCGAACAAGTGATTAAGGTATTTTTCTTAAATCATGCTTTCTATGATGTAAACGAATTTATGAAATGTTCATTTTCTGACTTACACACAAAATTTAATTTCTATTGACATTTAATTTATTTAAGTTTAAATTATTTTATTTTTATATTTAATTATTTTTCAGTTATAAATTAAGTGATCGTAAATTATTTGACAATGTAATTATGGAAATTGTAAATTTTGACGTACCAATGTTATGCAATGTAACGAAATGGTTAATAAAAAATTTGAATTTGAATTTGAAAAAAAAAATATAATTAAACAATTTGTGAATTATTTAGAAAAATTGCGCTAGTTTATTAAGGATTTTTGTTTTAAATGAAGCATATTTACAATTAAAAGTTTGTGTCACAATATCTTTGATCTTTATTCATTTGAAATATGTAATTTTTTTGAAAATTCAATCTGGTAATTAGGATCAAAAACGCTTACACAACTTACCCTAAATCCTAAATTTTCGATGCACAAGCGCGCGCTCCATACAAACGGCTCCATTTTTGTGAAATGGCTCTTAAAAAATAAGTTGTACAAACGGCGGCCAAAAACATTCTCTACCAGTCAACCATAGGGCCATACAGAGATGGTATAGGCAGTGCAACAAAAATACCTACTAGAAGTATGGCAATTATATTTGCGATACTTCTAGTAGGAGGGAAAAGGTTGACTTTATTTAAAAGGTACATTTACTAAATTATCATCATCTACTACATTTTCTATCTCGTTCTTTCCAATTAATATGTTATATTATATGGGTTAACTTAATTCCTTTTCCTATAATATCGGCTATGTTGTATGAGAAAGGAATTTTGGGAATCCGTTTTTTTTTTTAATTGAAATGTACCAACATAAATGACATCAAAGTACCTACTACACAGAAGCATTGCTTACTTGCAGTATTTAAAATGCGTCAGCCGTAACATTTGATTAATCACCATTATCATCATTTCAGCCATAGGACGTCCACTGCTGAACATAGGCCTCCCCTATTGACTTCCAGATTGGCCAGTTGAAAGCGACCTGCATCCAGCGTCTTCCTGCGACCTTTACTAGGTCGTCTGTCCACCTTGTCGGTGGACGTCCTACGCTGCGCTTACCGGTACGTGGCCTCCATTCTAGAACCTTTCTGCCCCATCGGCTGTCAGTTTTACGTGCTATGTACCCCACCCACTGCCACCAGCTTGCTAATCCGTTGGGCTATGTCAGCGACTTTTGTTCGTTTACGGATCTCCTCATTTCTAATTTGATCTCGCAAGGAAACACGGAGCATAGTCCTTTCCATAGCACGCTGTCCGACCTTGAGCTTTCTTATGAGGCCTATAGTGAGAGGCCACGTTTCAGTTCCATATGTCATCACTGGTAACACACTTCTTTTGATTGAGCGGCGTTGACTTAGAACACAGCCGCAAGAAATTGCAGATTTGAATATTTGATATATATAATTGATATTTTATATAATTTCTACTTTATACCTCCACTCATTCCAAATATAAAGGGTCTTGACAGACATACAGCCGACAGACAAACGATTTTATTCTAGGTATAAGGCCTTTTTACCTTTTAAGGTACGAAACCCAAAAACAGCTTCCAAGATTTGATTCAGCTGTAAGTTGTAAGTTACAAGATAAGCTAATAAACCGCATTAAAAAGGTTAGATTCTCTTCTAGCGAAATAGTTATTGGTTATGCAAGAGAGTTGGTTGACCTCTAAGTGCAGAGAATCAATTCAGCCTCCGCCGACTGAATACTGAGCAGTGCAATAGCTTCAGCTATCGGAGGATGGAAGAAAAATTCCTTTATATGTGTTGGTTCAGTGCCCGCTCGCATTCAAATGTGAATAGAAGTTGCAGATTGTGTTACTTTTGTTGTCGAATCAATGAACTAGACATGTAAGTCTTACTTATATTGGATATGTAAAAGTAATATTGTTAATTGTGATTGGTGTTTGTTTGTCGATGTTGGTCCCATAGATAAAGTAGTTGTATTTGAGCACCAGAATAAACCCGTAGGAGTTTGTTGATGTTTTACAAATAACCCTGTATTTGCTATCAGGGGCCTTACTAGATCTCTTCAAGCAGTTAATACTTGTTTTGTATTTTCTGCATAAAAGTTGATATAACAACTTAACTCCTTACGTATTGTTTAGAGCTCATAATTAGGCACCTGCACCCGCAAACAGTATCGTTATAAAATGAAAAAATAGCAGTAATATAGGGCTAACATGCACAAAACATTTGCAACATGGCCTATGATAGTCTATATTTGTTAAGTGGCAAGAAATTGCGAGATACTTGGAGACTTTTGCAGCAAATTAATGTTGAATTTGATAAATATTTCTTTCAATTTTACTAAAAAAAAGGTATTATTATTAGTGTTTCTATTTAATTAAAATATTCTAACTTTCTTCATATTACGCAGAATTAATAAAAAATAAAATTCAATAACTTTAGTTTTGAAAACAGGTAATAAATTGATGTAAAACAGATCGTGTCATCATCATCATCATCATTTCAGCCATAGGACGTCCACTGCTGAACATAGGCCTCCCCCAGTGACTTCCAGATTGGCTTCCTGCAACTTTTACAAGATCGTTTGTCCACCTTGTAGGTGGACGTCTTACGCTGCGATTTGCTAGTACGTGGCCTCCATTCCAGAACCTTTCTGCCCTATCAGCCGTCAGATCTACGTGCTATGTGCCCCGCCCACTGCCACTTCAGCTTGCTAATCCGTTGGGCTATGTCAGTGACTTTTGTTCGTTTATGAATCTCCTCATTCCTGATTCGATCTCGCAAGGAAACACCGAGCATAGCCCTTTCCATAGCACGCTGTGCAATCTTGAGCTTTCTTATGAGGCCCATAGTGAGAGGCCACGTTTCAGTTCCACATGTCATCACTGGTAACACACACTGGTTGTAGACTTTTGTCTTTAGGCACTGAGGTATTTTGGACGAGAAGACGTTGTGTAGTTTCCCGAACGCTGCCTAGCCGAGTTGGATTCGACGATTGACCTCCTTCTCAAAATTTGACCTTCCCAACTGGATGATTTGTCCCAGGTAGACATATTTGTCAACAATTTTGAGAGTAGAGCTCTCAACTGACACTGGGTAGAGCGCAACATGGCCATTCGACATGACCTTTGTTTTGTCCATGTTCATCTGAAGGCCTACTTGTTGAGAAACTCGACTAAGGCCATCGAGCATTGTGCCGAGGTCTTCAAGCGATTCTGCGATGACCACGATATCGTCGGCAAACCGAAGGTGAGTGATGTACTTAACGCTAATGTTGATGACGAATCCTTTCCATTCCAGGAGCTTAAAGGCATCTTCCACCCATACTTTACTACTATTGTTGTAAAATAATTATTTAAGGAATGCGTATAGTATATATTTTTTTTCCATTCCGTTTATAAACTAGAATTGTACTTAATGCTTCAAAAAATAATTTGTCATATATTCTATGATCTTATTCGTACAAATAATAGCTTGTCAATCCACCACAACAATATTACAAATTCCTTTCACCAATTTATAACTTAAAGTTCAGTGCGTAGAGTTCGATATCAATTGAAAAAAATTGAAGATAATGACCTGTTTGTTAACTTTACACTTAAGGCGTGGGACATGCGCAGGCGCCGCTCCTTTAGTACATAACGCCTGCGCCTCGCTTTCACCACGTCTGAGCCACGCCCACGCCACGCCTTTGCCACGCCTGCGCCGCTCTAGTGCCTAATCCACAATAAACTACTGAATCCGTCTCACGCTAGTTTACTAAATGCACTAATTTAGTTTAGTTTAATAATTTAGCAAATTAAACGGTGGTCGGGGGAGTATTCGGATCCGTACAGGTTGGAGTGTGGAGTGAGGCAAGGAGGGTTGACCTCGCCCATACTCTTTAACCTTTATGTGAACGCACTGATAGAGGAGCTCAGCGGCACACTTTTAGGCTGCCACATTGACGGTGTTTGTCTTAATAATATAAGTTATGCGGACGACATGGTCCTGCTGAGTTCTTTTGTCTGTGGGTTGTCGAAACTCATTTCCATTTGCGAACGGTATGCTCAAAGTCATGGTCTAATGTACAACGCGAAGAAAAGTGAGTCTATGGTCTTTCGGACCAGGGGAGGGTGTCCAGATAATACTCCATCTATTAAACTTAACGGTACGCCTTTGAGAAAGGTAGAACAATTTAAATATCTTGGTCACCTGGTCACCGCTGATCTGAGGGACGATGCGGACATTGAAAGGGAGCGCAGGGCACTGTCTGTTAGAGCTAACATGATTGCTCTTAGGTTTGCTCGCTGCTCGGAGGGTGTCAAAGTCACTCTCTTCAGAGCGTATTGTACTTCCTTCTACACGAGCAGCCTATGGATAAACTACACTAAAAAACAGTACAGTGCCTTGCGGGTCCAATTCAACAATGCCTTTAAGGTGCTGCTGGGGCTGCCTCGGTTCTGCAGCGCATCGGGGATGTTTGCCGAGTACCGCGTGGACTGTTTCTACACCACCATGCGGAGGCGGTGCGCGTCCCTGGTGCGCAGGATCCGTGCGAGCCCGAATAGTATCTTAAAGCTATTTTCGGTACGTTTTGACTGCCAGTACATGAACCACTGCTGTATGATTCATGTACTGCCTAATAATGTGTGACAATTTTCTAATGTTTTTTTATTTGATTTTTGTTTTATTCTAATTATTTTATATGATTGACTGTTATTTATTTGAAAAATGTGACATTTGATTTAAAATTTATGTAATTAAGGATTTGTTCTGAAATAAATATATATATTTAGTATTTAAACGTCGCCAATGTATGCAGCACTAAACTACCAGTTTATTTCTAAATTTCTACACAGACCGGTGATGCTAAATTGTTTTAAAATAGTTACTCTTGTTTAGTATATTTTACTTAACAACTAAGCGAATATCTCAGTTTTTTTTTGTGCTATACAAGATCCTACGTTAGGTTTTATTTAGAGGACTTATAAGATTTCATATTGCACACGGAGAACCTGTTAGCTTATTTATTAGGAAGAAATGTCAAGGTTAACTTTAGATGTGTGAGTATTTGTTTTGGAGAATATTAAAAAAGGAATCTGATATGTTGATGTACCGGATTATTGAGGCAGCAGTTATATTTGTGAAGGTTAATGGTAAACTTGTCTTGAACTCCGTAGTACTCGTATATTCTCATTCTTTGCAAATTTTTTATTCTGGAATATCTCTTATTTTAAATTTAACCCCAAGCCAATGTATAAAAGTTCGTTTTTAAATTTAAAGTTTTTAAAGTTGAATTTAAGGCAAGTATCACGCGACTACGCCTTTTAAAACGTCAAATATAAAACATATTATTTTGTTCCTAGATGGGTCAAAACCTAGGATTATAACATAATAATTTACTCAGTTCCTAAAATAGTTTTTTTAGGAACTGAGTAAATTATTATGTTTTGGTATTTTATGTAAAACATTAAACGTACATAGTCTGGCTGGTTCATTGTACTCATGTGATTTATCTGCCCATTCATTTCAGGAAACTCCTACTTAAATGTTTTGTGCACTTTTAAATATTATAGAAAAACATGAGGCGTGCAAAAACATTTTTATATTACTAACTCCTTCCTTTTTTATCGCAGGCTGCCAGCATTAAGAGAACGACGACCATAGCAGCAGAGTCGAAACAACGTGAATGCATATACAATGAATTCTTTAAACGTCTTACACACTCCGACAATTGCGAACGCACTGATACATAGCTCATTCATGTACACAACGGAAAATGGATATCAGAAAAATGAAATGTTTGATTTTGTGTTTGAAAATACTACTGAAGAGTCGAATTTCACGAATTCGAGTTTTGTGTCGAGTGAAAACTATCCAGAGGACTCTAAAATTTCGAACCACATAAGGGTAATATCTACGACGTTTTGCGTAGTGATATTCTGTTTGGGACTGATAGGAAATGTGATGGTGCCATTAGTGATTCTGAAGACGAAGGACATGCGGAATTCGACAAACATTTTTCTGGTAAACTTGAGTATTGCGGATTTAATGGTGCTACTGGTGAACACACCCAGTGCACTGGCGGAAGTAAACTCTAAATCGGACATGTGGGTGCTGGGGATAGCAATGTGTAAGTACCTTTATTATTAACCCTTGAGATAAACAAAACGAGCCTTAATAAATGACTTTAAACTTTTTTGTCGGCTATAATAAATATTGTTGGAGCGGCGTTGGCGTACGTCTTTGGTCTCTGATGATTTGCGGTGCACCTCGCATTTTTAATTTTTTTTGGAAAATATTTGATTCAAAAACACAAAGATTTAAATTAATTACGATAAGGTCGTATTTCTATAGTACTTGGCACTGCCTTGATTAACCCTGTATTCATCCATTTAAAATACAAGAGAATAAAAGGCTCGAAAAACGTTGACCACGTAATTTATTTTTCACGGTTGGGAATAAATAAAAGTCGTTGGGTGCCAAGTCGAAGCCGTACAGCGGATGGCCCGTTAATTCAATCTTTTGATCTTCTAAATACCGAATTGTTTCGGCCGATGTGTGGCACCTAGCATTGTCGTAATGACGATGGATCCTGCATTGTCGGTTGTTCTTTCTTATTTCTTCAAAGACTTCTAGTAAACAAATTGTCGTGTACCATTCAGAATTAACCGTTTTACGATCCTCTAGTGGCACTGTAGCCACAAGTTTATTTATACCTAAAAAACAAGCAACCATTTGCTTCAGTGCTTTTTGGACGAATGACTTTTGTTGGATTCGGCTCATCTGGAACACCCGAAACGTTGATTGTTTTTTGGTTTCAGAATCATAAATGCAAATATCCAGGATTCATCACCTTTGTAGATATTATAGACAGCTTTTGACGTACTCTGATAGTACTTTTATTGTATTCTTTTACACCAATTGACCAAAAACAGTTTTTGGTCAATTCTCAAGTTGTGCAGAATCCAACGCGAACAATTTCTTTTTTATGTATACTCGTCATACTTATGCCCAGAGACGCTTCTATCTCGCGACATGTAACATGACGATCTTGAATTATTAGTTCCCTTACAGCATCAATATTTTGAGCAACAACCGATTGAGGGGGACTTTCTTTAAATTCGTCCGTGAGCACAGACCGCCCACGATTAAACTCACTAAACTAGTGATACACAGTAAGTAGTTTTCGATGATGTTTTGTACTTAAGTCGAAGTGAGTTGATCCATATACTGTTTTAGAGTTAGCCCCGTCGTAATAAATCATAGCACAAAAATTTGCACAAATTAAATAAACAGTGATACACATGACATGCATTTTTTCAAAATGACGCCACAAAAGGAAAACAAATGACAGCTACAAGAAATAAATTGTATTCTTCAGCCAAACACTTCCATTTTTAAATGTAATAATTACTTTTTTAAATTGTTCTACAACTGTCCAGTTCCAGTTTATAAATAACAGCTCTTGTAGTTAAGGTTAAGCCTGCGCCCTATGCAGTAGAACGTTTATAGTCTTACCTTACTTATCTTACTTTGAGTGTATTAATAATGCTTATGTTGAGAAAATAATGTTACAATTTATAAAATGAAATTAAACAATAATATTCTACATGATGGTAAAGGTCGCAGGAAGACGCTGGATGCAGCCCGCTTCAAACCGGCTGGCCGATCTGGAAGTCTATGGGCGAGGCCAATGTTCAGCAGTGGACGTCCCATGGCTGAACTGAGGTCATCACATTTTAGAATATTAAGGGATTTGGGAAGGCTATTGGTAAAACAAAACTTCTCGCAGATTAGTTGAAAATATTTATGTTAGAGCTAAATAAATCTCTTTTTCAAACTTCTCTCAGTTCTTCACCTTTTTTTTGCTCTCTTTTTCGCAGGTCTTGCTGTCCCGTATGTTCAGCAGATGGTGGTTCAAGCGTCAGTTCTCACGATTCTGGCTCTCAGCTTCGAGAGGTACTACGCGATCTGCCAACCTTTTAAAGCGGGCTACGTCTGCACGAATACCAGGGCTGCGGTTATCTGTGCATTAGTTTGGTTCTTTGCTGCTTTATTTGCTAGGTATGAAACATTCTAGAGCCTCTAATGTGAGCCTGTAAAAATTGGTTGCATCCCTAATTCGGTATGTAAAGTGTTTTAAAAGGTATTTTTTATATTTTTTTCTGAAAGTATTACCAACATTATTAAAGAAACTAATTTAAATATTTTTTTAAACAGTAGGTATTTTTTTATAATTTTAAGAAAGTTTTGACTTGATGACGCACTTTGTAAGGTTCGACAAGAAAATGTATTTGCCACATGCAGAAAAAAAAGAATAAATGTTTCTGCACCACTGACCTGTTATAAACTGGACAGGCTGCTGACAAATAATTTTTGAGTCGTTGAACAAAACCGTCAGTATTTACAATTATAAATATAATTTATAATTTTAAATACTGACTATAATATCCACCTACCTCACAAATTCTATACAAGTGGTTCTGGCGGAACAGTATACTGCTAGCAACTGCTAGCTAGTACTGCTAGTGGCTAAATACACGTTCATCGCTAAAAACAGAAGAAGAAAAACAAAACCGACAGAACAATAACTTTTTCTATGATGATTTGGCAGAATCAGGTTCATTTGGGGTTAAAGGTGGCAGTTTAAACAGAAAATATAAAATAAGCTATAAAAATACTTGCTAAAAGTGACATGTAATAATATTAATAACTAACTATAATCGAATACGATTATGTTTTTTTATTTAGAATATAAATTTAGTACACGAGTACGTTGTACGTAGTTTAAGTAGTATAGGCACGAATTTAATTATACGACAGCCTGTCTAGTTTATTATAGGTCAGTACGTGGACGGATGTGACGTAATATGTAAGCTTCTCCGTGAGATCGTATGAATGGCAAATGCTTTTTTGTATTTTCGTAAAAATAAACCTCATCTTGAATTTCTAAGTGATTTAAATAGCAAATTACTGTTTAGAAGCTTAAAATCTCGAAATGGTTTTGGAATTGTTATATTTTACTTTACATACCGAATTCTCAATCCCTTTCTTTTAACAACAGAAAAACAAAACAAACTCGCAAGTTAGAGGCACATTGTAATTGACAGATTCCATGCCGAATCAAAATTACGTCACACTGTATGATTATAAGACCGTCAAAGATAATAAGCTATTCACAACACGGATATTGAACAAGATATTAAAAAACATAACCTTGACTCGCCGTTCGGGGTCATATTATGCGCGCTTACTTTCTGCATTCACGGCAGACACAAAATAAATACTATGATAGGTAGTAGTTACTTCCATCTTTTATCTTTTTTTAAATTACCTAACTCGTCAAATACCTAATTCACTCATATTTTTCTTTTCAGCCCGCTCCTTGGCATAAAAACCATCATCACACAGCACTACGATAGTGGAATTGATTTCCCCCGCTGCGTCAACCACGGTGACCCCTTCTGGATCAATCTGTTCTACTTCGTGATCATTGCCATTTTCTTTTTTATCCCTCTTGGAATTTTACTCGTCATCTACTGTATAATCGCTAAAAACCTTATAGAAAACTCCGCTTTTATCGCCCAGAATACCAACAGCCCCAACAACTCCGACAACGTCATCAGGTACAGAAAGCAAGTCATACGTATGCTTGGAACTGTCGTATTATTCTTCTTTTTATGCCTTCTACCCCGGGAAGTGTTACGGTTTTTTATACTTGTATCTCCCATTATGACATTAACGTCATTAGGTGTAGACGGTTATTACACACTTTTGAATTTTACTAGAGTAATGGTGTATTTGCATTCGGCTATCAATCCCATTCTTTACAATTTAATGTCATCTAAATTTAGGGCAGGGTTTGTGAAACTGTTAAGAATAAATAAGTTGATTAAGTTCAGTAGGAATTAAGGGAAAATAAGCATTTCATTCTGAAAACAATAAAGTTTTATGGTTAGTTTAGAAAAAATATTTATTATTCGATAATTATTGAACGACCATATTGTGTAGTGGTTCGCGCTCCGGACTACAAAGCCATGAAGTTGGGGGTTCAAATCCCGAAAGGGGCAAATGTGTGTGATGAGCACGAGGATTTGTACTTAAGTCAAGGATAAGGGTTAAACTCGAACTCAAATTGTTTATTGCAATCATGTGGTGATAGATGATGTTCAAAGAGGTTTACAGTACCATAACCAGAACCATGTTAAAACATGTATCATGTTAATAAAAGTATTTAAGTATGTTTATCCATTATCCAGTCGCCATAATACAAGCTTTGCTTAGTTTAGTTAGTTTGTAGTATTTAGTATGCTAGTTTCTTCTTCTTGGTAGTTTGGGGCTAGATAATTTGGTTCGTAAAAATAATTTATAATTATTATTAATGGATAAAGTGTGTGCAGTGCCGATCTATGTCAATGCAAAATTTTGTGTTGCAGAAAAGCACCGTTTATTGCAAATAAAGAATTTAATTGTATTGAAAAGGTATACTATTAATTATTATTGCAATGTGCGAGTTCATTTTATAGAATTGAATTGAATAACGTTATTGATTAGGTCATTAAGTTTATTTTTAGGTAAAATAAATTAATATGCATCATCATCATCATCGCTTCAGCACTAGGACGTCCACTGCTGAACACAGGCCTCTCCCAATGACTTTCATTGGGGATTGCCAATATTCGCCACGCTTAGCAGGCGAGTTGGCATTGGTTGGCGAGCGCAGTTTTTTATAAGATTTCGCCTCTTACGACACGCCCCCCTGTTGGCGGTGGGGAAGTGTATATTTTACGGCCGTAATAAAAAATAAAAATAAAAATATTGCATGCTAGTCCTTTGGCTAAAGGTGTGAAAACTGAATTGAACTGTTTATCTGCATCTTCAACCACATTTACAGCAACAAAGTAATATTCTATTCTATTCTAACGGCATGTTCTGTTGAGTTGAGTGGCTCCTTTAAAATTATTCCAATAATGTAATCCAATGTAGGTGAATACATCTAACAGCTAACGTGTTGTAAAATCCATATACAAAATTTATGTCCCCATAAAAATTGTCTGTGAACCCTCAATGCCAATATCTTTCATGTGTAGCAATTGTTTACGTTAAACTAACATTAAAGTCTAGTTTATAGTTTAACCTATTTACTTTATTTATGTTATTTTTACTAGATTTCGATCGCTCATTAACATGTGTATAAAATTATCAATCTCAGGAACTACTGGTTTGAATTTATATATATATATTTTTTTTTTGTCCATTTATCAAGAAAGGTCAAAGGCTATAGGATATTACGCTACAATCAATAGGAGCGAAGTATCAATGAAAAATGTTGCAAAAATTGTTGGTGTCGTGTGGGGACGGCCGTAAAGAATACACTTCCCCACCGCCAAAAGGAGGCATGTTGTAAGAGGCATTCCTTTAGCACTAGACGGGCAGCAACGTCTACGTGCGAAATCTCATATAAAAAACTGCGCTCGCCAACCCGCCTGCCAAGCGTGGCGAGTATTGGCATTCCCCCCTAACAATAATAGGGGAGGCCTTTGTTCAGCAGTGGATGTTCTATGGCTGAAATGATGATGAAAATTAAATGATGTTGTGAAAACAGGAAAAAATACTCCTTTTGAGAGCTTCCGTTGCGTGCGCTGCTAAAACGGTTAAAGTTATGCAAAAAATATGTTTGATGGAAGTGTTCCCCTTTAAAAGTTTTATATGAAAGTCTGTGACAGCATATAATGTCTATTTTTTAAGAACTCGCTACCTTGTTTCCGGTATTATTTTTTCTAAAATAATGCATTTGCACTAGCGTCACTTTTTTAACTTCTAGAGCAAGACATTGATGTGGTTTATTGTAAAAAAAACAATTTAATTACTCATTACAATCTACAAATTTTAATGGCGTCATCCTCTCTGTCCTAACCTTATTGTTGTGCCCAACAGGGTCTATAATGATCTGATTAATGTACCTATTTATAACACCTGTGTAACATTATAGAACGCAATAAATATAGTAAATTGAATTGAATGTTGAATAAGATTTTATTTGTAATTTGTCATTTTTATTGCTATTTCACTAAGTATTGTTTAAATAATTTGATTTATTTGTAATTCAGTGATGGTATATGTGTTTGTGCTTAATTTACTCCATATTTGTGACTTTATTGTTACCCACAATTTCACAAATAAATTATTTGATTTGATTTGCGCCTAGTTCTTCATAACTACGTGATTTTGAAACAGATTTAACTATCATTAGACAACATCATGTATGTGACATAACTCTGATCCTATGGTAAATAGCTAATGTGTTACAATTTTCAGAAACAACGAGCAGTACCACACTATTAAGAAGTGTTTGTATTTATTTATTAAACGAAGACCAAGGTTTCCAATTTATGTGTTACAGTTATCAGAAACAACGAACAGTACCACACTATTAAGAAGTGTTTGTATTTATTTATTTAACGAAGACCAAGGTTTCCAATTTTTGTGTTACAGTTATCAGAAACAACGAACGGTACCACACTATTAAGAAGTGTTTGTATTTATTTATTTAACGAAGACCAAGGTTTCCAATTTTTGTGTTACAGTTATCAGAAACAACGAACGGTACCACACTATTAAGAAGTGTTTGTATTTATTTATTTAACGAAGACCAAGGTTTCCCATTTTTCAATAGACACAACACAAAAAGAGTATTGCCACTGGGAGGCATTAGCTTAAAGGTAGAAAACAAAATGTAGTGTAAAAGTAAGCATATACCTACGTACGTACGTCTCACGGCAGGACACTGGCCTCACCTCCACTATGAGGTCGTTTGGGTCGTACTACACCACGCGGGCCCAGTGCGGATTGGTGGTGGGTGTTGAAAGGTCAGTGACAATCTTACTGTCAGATTTCCGGGAGATTAATAAAATTTGATTTACAGAAATTCATATGTAATTCATTCAAGAACCAAAATCGATAACCCGAAACCAGGACTCGAACTCAGGACCCTTTGCTTGTCTAACTTTTAAAAATAACTTAAAAATTATCTTTATATATTATATCTTGTTATAGATAAAGGTAAGACGTAATGGGGCTCTGATAATATGTTAGATTTTCCAAATATAGTTTTTTTGTTTAATTAAATATAAACCCAAATCTAGGCCTATTATGTTCAGCCGTGAATGGCCTGCGGCTGAAATAATTATTGATGATAATGATCAATGATGATTTTGAACCCCGAGTCAATAAGATATGCAATTACACAAACTAACATTTGTTTAAGCAATGATTTTGCTTAATGTTCTTTGGTATTATTATTAAATAAAAAACATACCCCTATATTTTATCAATCCAATCAACAATAACCATAAAATATCTAAATCTATCCCTAGAGACAAATTGTATTAGAAACAGAGAACTATCTGGTATTCAGATGTTTTTTATTTTTTGTAGAAAATGAATATCGACAAGACGAAGGTCATGTCAAACGTCCATGTCGCACCCGTACCAGTGATTGTTGGGGACGATACCCTCGAAGTTGTGGATGAATATATTTATCTAGGACAGCCGATCCGTCTAGGTAGGTCCAACTTCGACAAAGAGGTGGCACGACGAATCCAACTCGGTTGGGCAGCGTTCGGGAGGCTGCGTGATATCTTCTCGTCCAATATCCCCTAGAGCCTAAAGACTAAAGTCTTTGAGCAGTGCGTGTTGCCAATGATGACTTACGGCACTGAGACGTGGTCCTTGACGATTGGCCTCCTAAGCAAGCTCATAGTCACCCAACGTGCTATGGAGAGAGCTATGCTTGGCGTCTCTCTGCGAGATAAGATCCGAAATGAGGAGATCTGTAGAAGAACCAAAGTTACCAACATAGTTTTTAGAATAGCAAAGCTGAAGTGGCAGTGGGCAGGCCACATCGCTCGCAGAACCGACGACCGTTGGGGAAGAAAGGTTCTCGAGTGGCGACCACGAACTGGAAGACGCAGCGTGGGCAGGCCTCCCATCCCACGCGGTGGACTGACGACCTTGTCAAAGTTGCGGGCAGCCGCTGGATTCAAACGGCCCAGAGCCGCTCGCTGTGGCGTTCTGTAGGGGAAGCCTATGTCCAGCAGTGGACTTCTAAAGGCTGATGATGATGATGATGATATAGAATATTGATGACAAAACTATATTATATCTTTTTTTTTTTATAAACAGAAACAAATATTAGTGATGTCATATTAAATAAAATAAAATAATACAAAAACAAGACAATCTTTACAATGAAACAGTCTTATCATGAAAAACTACTTCTTCCAGATAATTTTTTTTTTTTGTTATAATTATTAATTTTTCACTCCAAAAAGTTTGCTTCAGTTATATTGTTTTTGTCGATAAGACTTTTAGGGTAGAGAAAATGTAACAATTGGGTAATGTGCATTAATTATTTACTATGTAACTTTTCCAAATTTTTTAGTCTATTTGTGATTTTGTACATAGTACTTATGTCTTGAGAGGTTGTCCGCGGGATACCATTCCTACTATATTAAGTCACATTTATCACAAGCATCTCCGTACTTTGGAAGGCATGTAAAAAGTTGGTCACAGCGAATATCGCTTGATGCTAGCCGCGAAGAATAAGGGCGGCTTAAGGTTAAGTCAACACCTTTCAACACCCCTCCTACCAATCCGCACTGGGCCCGCGTATAGTAGAGTATGGCCCAAGTCACCTCATAGTTGAGGTGAGGCCTAAGCTGTGCCCTGCAGTAACATGTAGGCATAACTTTACTTAAATTAATAATAAATATGCTCACACAACAATTTTCATGGTATCGAAGTAAGGAATTAACTTCCTTGTGTTACCAGACATTGTATTTTGGCCGGCGTGTCCCAGGACACAGACTTGAGCCAGTTTAGAAATGATAGTTTTTAAACCAAAACCGGGTCTCGAACCAGGGACGCCTTGTGTTCAGGGCGAATAACCTCGCCACTACACCAATTAGATCGTCAAAAATAGTAAGCTGAGTCACCCGAACATCTTGTCTCAAGTGTATTCAAACTAAATTAAAAGACTCCTGACGCACGCATCCTTACCCCGTTCCATTTTCTTAATACTTTAGCGCAGCAGGGTGCGCTGGGCTTAAGTTTCACAGACATATCGCTTGCAAATGGTTTAGTGCTGGCCTAATGTGGTGAAGTGATAGTCGTGGGAATGGCTAAGTGTTTGATCTATTTTGAAAGAAAATAGAGCGTGGTTTAGTCATTTTGGGGTAGAAGCCCGTGACTCAGACTTAAAAATCTTGTTGATGGTTTGCGAAAGATTACAGATAATGGTGTACAAGATCTTGTTTAGGTATCCGTAGTCAAAACTGAACCATGCCATGTTTTACTATCGGTCTGTCTTTCAGCGGCTTAGCTCAGGGACTTTTAGTACTAGAAATCCGGAATTTCGCATTTTGATTACGCCGACAAAATGGCAAAATAAAATCATTTCAGCCACAGGACGTCCACTGCCGAACAAAGTCCTCTCCCAATGACCTATCTTCGGGGGGATTGCCAATATTCGCCACGCTTAGCAAACGGGTTGGCGAGCGCAGTTTTTTATAAAATTTCGCACGCAGACGCTACTGCCCATCTCGTGCTACAGGAATTAGTCGCCTGTTACGACACGCCTCCTGTTGGCGGTGGGGAAGTGTATTATTTACGTCCGTCCACATACAGCTCAATCTTGAACTATAGTTTCTCATTAATTCTATTTATTCTTAATTTAATGGGAAAGCAAAGATATCTCAGATGGCGCCAGCGTGTTCGGTCTTGTCAAGCAATATAACGAAAATATCAATGTTTAGCGCCTAAATCAAAAGAAAATTTTTTTGGACCTAAACAATGATTTGTCTCAAAACACGCAAAACTGTATTTGCACTATGTATATATCGTATCGTATATCGTAGTTAGTCATCGTTTTGAACAGAGTTATAATAAAATAGTTCACATGGGATCGTTTGATGCAAGATTGATAACATTTCGACGTAGTGATTATATGTGCAGAGGACAACATAGCAGAAACAATGATCAAATAATCACTATGAGCAAACCAAACACAATGCGACACCTATTGGGATGAATGTGCAGTGTTATTTCCCATACTGTACGTACGAGATGAGGTTTTTTCTTTTCTATTGCATGGTGTGGGTTGTCCCCTGGTAAAAGTGTTGTGTATGACCAGTAAAATCACTCCGTAGATGGAAGAATAAAATAAGACTCCATATTGACAAAAATATTATAAGTAAGTAAGGTAAATATTCTTTTGTACTTTTAGTTCTTATATAAAAAAGCATGTTTTTTATTTTGTTATACAGAAATTTCATTTAGTTTTTTTTTTGTTTAATTATAACATTTTTAACGTTAATATCAATTCATAAGTGACAGTCATCGAACACATACCCTATAGAGCAGCAATACAGAACATCTTTCTCCGGAAACATGTTAGTGATTTTTCACTAACATTTAGTATGAACTGACACGTCCTCTCAACTCTCGCCTAAAACAGTACAGTCACAATAAGGGTGGATATTTGGTGGAATAAAATAAATGACATTTCTTTAATATTGTATTATTTGCTCCATGGCGCCAGCACCTTGTTTGTACTTGTAAGATTGAATAACTTATTTCATATCTTTATTATTATACATATTGACAAAATATTAGTGTGTTCATTAACTCAGCTAAAGTCCAGTATTTTACGCTTGAGTACGAAACCATTTTATCACATTATTTTGCTCACAAAATTAAGTGCCTCAATTTTGAGTACCGCAAAAAGTTTTAAGCATCAGTCTCCTGGAACCTCTGAATTACAGACAATAAAATTTCACAGTACAGACTGATGGATGCAGAAGGTTCTCGCCTCGACACATACTAATTAGACACAACTCGCATAGAAGATATTAAGGACCGATTTTCCAATCGCCAGATAACTTTATTTGACGAATAAAATTTGATATTTCGACATAATTTCTATACGAAAACTGTCAAACGACAAACTTATTCTTCAAATATAAGTTATCTGTCTATTGCAAAATCGGCCCTAAGTAGAATTTAGTTAGTTGTGATGCGTGCGTGCGATGCGTGACAGATGTCACGCTCTAACAGCATAGCTCGTAGAGCGAGAAGTGTCCAAAGGCTTGATGGTTTAACAGTACTACACAGAGTAGGTTTGTTATTTAAGATTGCGAATGCAATTAGCAAAAAAAAACATAATTCATATTTGCCCCAATATGGCTGCTAAAAAGCACGAAAACAGTGTTGTTTAAGTCTAGACAAAAGAAATAAAACTAGATTAAGAAACAATAGTAAGCTACTTGATAAAAAAACCACAACAATTAATATTGTTGTGTTTTTTTTATATTTTTTATTACGCCATTATATATTTTTTGTAGCTATAGATTTGTTTTGTATTGAACATTAAGGTCATAAAAATCTGGCGATTGCTCTGTGACTGTGTAACGTTGGTCGCGCGCAGCTTGTGAACTGCTCTCGCGCTGTTTGCTAATCCTGTCTACACCCTTATGTGTCAAAATTAGTATGATATTATTTTGTCAAAAATGTCTGACACAAACAAACAATAAATAACATACAAAGATATCATGAAAAAATTCATTAGATTCTTCTTGTATTAGTTAATAAGACAAGTTACTATGTCTTTAGTTACTGTGGTAATGTCAGGTCGTTACGAACTCTGTGTGGCTCCTGAATTAATTACTAAACTCATTTCAAGTTGCCGAGTGAGAAAAAAAAACAATACAGACCATGATGTGATGTTGAGGCTAAATGGAATTTATTTTATTGGCTTTACTTACAAATAACTAATAAACAGCTGAGTTACTATGTACTAAAATCATGGAAGTCGTTTATAACCTATTTCTAACAGCTACTTACCGAACTTACTTGAACTATGTATGTATGTGTCAGTCGGATAAAATAAGTTTATACCATCTCCTGCTGGTCTGATGATGGAGCCAAATTCAAATTCATTTATTCATTCACAAGAAATACTGTACATAAATTGTAAAATTAATGGATATGATTTTGACGACCGTCTGGTGTGGTGTGTGTGGTTCGCGCTCCGGACTACAAAGCCAGCGGTTGCGGGTTCGAATCCCGCAAGGGGCAAATGTTTGTGTGATGAGCACGAGCATTTGTACCTAAGTCATGGATGTATTTAAGTATGTTTATCCGTTGTTTAGTCGCCATAGTACAAGCTTTGCTTAGTTTGGGGTTAGCTAATTGGTGTGATTGTGGAAACAATTTATTTATTTATTTATATGAATATAACTCTTTACTAACATTAACCAAAAATTTTGAGTTTGGATTTATTTGATTTATTCTGACGAGTTCCATACAATGCCTAAATTGTCCATCATAATACATCTGTAAACATAAACTATAACTTCTTATTATGATGTACAAAGATGTTTATCTATACACTTAAAAACACGTTTTATGGTTTTTCTTAATATTATACTACTACTACTAGGGCTACTTTAGGGTAGCTTTTGTTAATTGCTGTAAGGTGATTTGCTCTAGTTTGGCAGAAACTTAATTTGCTGTAAAAGCTGGGCTGATGATGATTATTAATGCATCATTATTAGGTCCTTACATAAGAAATTGCCAATACTCAATACTGGCAACTTTAACATCAAATATCCTGCGTTTGATTATAGGAATTCCAAATTCAAATTTATTTCAATGTAAAGCCAGAAAAATTTTCTTTAAAAATTCGAATTTCATTTGTTTGAGCTTCAACATTGGTATAACAACAACTATGGATAAATAAAAAGTTCGTGGTATTTACGAATCATCATCATTGGCCACAGCATCTTGAAGAAGATGATTGTTGCAACGCTAGTGGGTTGGTGGTATTCCGCAACGTCGGTGATGGCCGTAAAGCCCTATTGCAGCCCAGCAAATCCTTCCACAACGATCGCAAGTCCATCCCGAGTCCGCTGAGGGAGACAAGGCACGACGAAGCTTTTTCTGCTTGATATTCTCCAGCCAGTCTTCGTCGTGTTTCGATACTCCAGTCTTGATGTCATGACGCCATTCAGGCCTCATTTCAGCGCGTTTTTTCCAGGCATCGATCGGGATTCCAAAGCTTACAGGAGTAACTTACGAATAACTACTATTTAATTAACGAAGTATATTATTTACGAAGTCAACTGCTGGGCATAGGCCTTCTATATAGAACGCTGTGGCTCATGGCCCTTCGCGTGCAGCAGATTCCTGCAACCTTAACTAAGTCATCAGTCCACCTGGCTAAGCTGCGTCTTCCAATTCGTGGTCGCCACTCACTCGATAACCTTTCTTTTTTAACAGTAGTCAGTTCTACGAGCAATGTGGCTTGCAATTGTATCACTTTCTTGAGTATTGACTCAAAATACTGTATTTAGGCAGATGTTTATAGAAGCCTAGTATTTAGGTGCCGTGTGGGGACGGCCTTAAAAAACACCTCCCCACCGCCAAAAAGAGCAGTGTTGTAAGAGGCGACTAATTCCTGTAGCACGAGACGGCCATCAGCGTCTGCGTGCGAAATCTTATAAAAAACTGCGCTCGCCAACTCGCCTGCCAAGGGTGGTAAATATTGGCAATCCCCCCCAATGAAAATCATTTTGGGAAGCCTATGTCCAGCAGTGGACGTCCTAAGGCTGAAATGATGAACAACTACCAAAATATTTCTCTAGATTCCCAGTAATCGTGTTACAATGGGCTACTTTCCTGGGTCAAAAAAATATTATTCTATTTAGTCCGTCAGTTAGATTATCAAAAAATATTGGACCCATATTTTGTCTTGTCAATCAAACAAAAAATGACGAAGATAAAGGGCATCAAAGTGAGCACGTGACGTCACGTCTTGCTAAAAAGTGTCGCAAGGCGTGACGCGGAACTTTAACGGGCATAATTTCATAATTTTTTGTTTAATTCTGAAAAGGAAAAATACTTGTTTAATATTTTCTGTTAATCCAACTGACGGACTAATTAGATTTTTTTAGGAAACTAGCCCATTCCCGGCTCATATATTTCGGCGCAATTTATTCCCGTTACAAGGACGCTGTCCCGAATATTCCCGTCCTGGTCTCTAGTCCTGTAGGAGCCAATAAATCAGGCTCGTTAGCGGATGTTATTTACGACGCTATGAATAGAATAAGTTGCACCTAGTTACTAGTTGAGAGAAACCGGATCGGTGCATCGAAACAAATGGGCTGATGAGATACTTGATTATTTTAAGAGTAATATTTTTAATGACAAATATAAGCAGGGCAGTATTTATAAGGTCCTATTCCATCACTTAGCTTCTATTTAGGCGTTGATAGGGTTTTATTCTATTGTTCGTTTACCATAACTTTTTGTATAAAAAATGTTTATTTATTTTATTAGGACAACCAACAAGACAAGCACAATTACAAGCAAATTGGTAAGACATGCAAATATTGGCTATAGACTAAGTGCCGTCTTAATAATAGGTTGCCACGGCATGCAATAATGGACTACATAATTTTTTAGTTACATCTCTTTCTGGTCGTTCCCTCAATGCTGAGGATCGTGACTGTATGTTAATCTTCTCCACTCGGTCCGGTTCTGCGCCATATGTACCGCTCCCCGTATCTGGCCTCCAGTCACCTCCTTGAGTTGGTCCACCCATCTAGCTGGCGCTCTTCCTTTAGCGCGCTTCCCCTCCATTTGTCCGAGAATGATGAGTTTCTCCAGGCTGTGCAATGGGGATCGCATTATGTGCCCAAAGAAACTCCGGATCCTTTCCTGGCACGTAGTCAGCAGGCGCTTGGTGCCCTTTAGCTCTTCGAGGATGGAGACATTGGTTCTCATAGCTGTCCAAGGAATGCGCAGTAGCTTTCTCCAGCACCACATTTCAAAGGCATGGATCTTGTTGCGTTCCTTTTTCCTGAGACACCAAGTCTCCACCCCGTACAGGAAGATAGAGAAGACCAACGTACGAACCAAACGCATCTTAGTTACTCGGCGAATATTACGGTCCTTCCAGATTTTATCGAGGCTAGTCATGGCACTTTTAGCCATCCCGATACGGCGTCCGATTTCTTTCTCGCAGTTACCACTGTTAGAGATCAGCGACCCCAAGTATATAAATTCCTCCACTTTTTCATAATCCTTGAGCGCATTTGATGGACTTAAAACTTGAGCTCTGTCTGTTTAGTTACATAAGTGACCTTAATTATATTGTTGCTATATTAGCTATTACTATTTTAGTGCAAAATAAACAATTTATCAATAACCTACAACTCGACTAAATTAGACATTGGCTAAACAGATAAGGATAACAAAACCCTCCTCTTAAACTTTCCCATGGTGTCAGCAAAGATGTCGATGTCACATTCTCTGTTTCCATAAAAGCGTTCGGATATTTAGTATGAAGGAGTTTTTTTTTGCGATTTCGATGTTGGTACATACTATAATAAAAGTAGTGGTATTAAAGAAAAGAGAAGAAAGTTAAGTTTTTTCTTAAAATAAAGTTAACTAATAAATAAGGACCTTTTTAATTGACTGCCCTAGCTTTACGATATAAAATAACATTAAAGTAAATTTTACTGTGGGTCATTCTTATAAAATAGACATTTTCCACCATTAACTACATTATTACATGTTTACGTAAATAAAAATTATCTTATCTTAAATGTACAAAAATTACAATCCTCGCAATACGATCCTTCTTACCTAAAAATTGTGAGATCGCATGTAAAGTCAGTTAGTTTAGTTGATATAAAAGCACCTATTAAACAAGAATTTATTTCATTTATTCAAAAGGAGCTGGATAGTATTATTTGTAAACATGAACCGAATAGCTCTTTAATAGGGACTAAAAGTGATTTCAATTTGGAATGTGCATATTTTAAGTAGGAAAATGTTATATTTTCCATTCACCAAAGAGATCGATCATTAATATTGTATAGACAAGTAACTGGCTGTATGATAAAAAAACGCGCACAGAACAAACAGAAAAAAGTTTGTGAAAAAGCTAAGACCACGCGAAATTTTAAATTTGAATAGGCTAGTTTCCTGGATCAAAAAACATTATTCTATTTAGTCCATAAGTTAGATTATCAAAAAAATTAAGACCCATATTTTGTCTTTTGTCAATCAAACAAAAAATTACGAAGATAAAGCGCATCAAAGTTTGGGAATAGTAGCACGTGACGTCACGCCTTGCTAAACGGAACTTCAACGGGCTTTATCTTCATCATTTTTTGTTTGATTGAGAAAAGAAAGAATACGTGTCCAATATTTTCTATTAATCCAACTGACGGATTAATTAGATTTTTTTAGGAAACTGGCCTATTAATTCTGATACTTTTATACAAAAAGAAGGCTTAATATACAGGGTTACATTGCAAAAGGGTGCAAAATTTAAAAAATAAAATCTAGGGAACAATATAAAGAAGCATCTTAATCGTTATTATTTTTAATAATCGTAAGTTACAAAAAAAAAACTTAAAAATATCCGAAAATAAAGTCAATAGAGAGATTACGAAAGCCACGCGGTCATTTATCAGAGGCGTAGGTACGGCGAGCCTACAAGGACTTTACGCAGTGTACATACGGTGCATTTTTTTCATGAATGAGTTAAATTATCCACGCGTACGATTTTTAACAGCGGATAAGAATAATTAAATGTGAAAAAAATTGTTTTTGTTCTTTGCATAGTATGATTAAGTTACTGATTCTGAGCCACTCTTAAAAATTTGGCACCCCTTTGCAATGTAACCCTGTATAAACTGTGGTAATACAGCTTGACATTCGGTAACTTTTTCTAAATGTTGCACTTACTTATTTTCAAATAGAGGATGTTTTAAATAGCGCCTTCAATCGCCGTATAAATATTATTTTGATGGCATGTGATACAACATTTAGAGACTATCAATATTTGACGTCTTTGTTGTATAGTCAATAATTTTGATTTCCCAAGAGATCCATGACTTAGGTTCATGTTCCATGCTTAATCATGTAGATACCTAAGTCTTAAATTGACACTCATTTCTGGCTGTACGCCATCATCATCATAAACAGCCTACGTCAGTCCACTGCTGGACATAGGCCTCTCCCAATGCACGCCACTGAGCCCAATCCTCGGCTATTCTTTCCCATCCACTGCCAGCAGCCTTGCGTGTATCGTCGCTCCACCTTGCTGGAGGGCGCCCCACGCTGCGCTTGCCTAGTCGCAATCTCCACTTAAGAACACGTCTACCCCATCGGTTATCGGTTCTACGGCAAATGCGACCAGCCCACGCCATATGACGTCACTAAAATTGTAATCTACCTATTATTTCTTGATCCGCACTTGAGATACACAATACATTTAGCAAGCTATTTTATGTTTTGACTAAACATTTTAAATACATCATCATCATCATTTCAGCCACAAGACGTCCATTGCTGAACATAGGCCTCGACCAGTGACTTCCAGATTGGCCGGTTGAAAGCGGCCCGCATCCAGCGGCTTCCTGCAACCTTTACCAGGTCGTCTGTCCACCTTGTAGGTGACAGGTGGTTTAAATACATGGTTATTTATAATTCCATGAAAACCTCTTATTGGCTGATTTTGGTCAAATATATTACTTTTTAAATGGGACTAACTTCCCCATATTAAATCATATCTATTCTGTGTAAGAATACTCGTAGTTCAAGGAATAGAATGACATCAGGCAATAACTGGTTTGCAACAATTGAGGCGAGGTTGTATCTTCGACTACACAAACCAATATCGATAAAATCAACAAGAAAAACTTCATTAAGATATATATTAAGAGCAGTCGATTGTTCCCAGTCTATATTAACCCAGAGAATACCAGAGGCCGAATAAGAGCGAAATAGCGCCGTTTGTTGTTATTATTACGGTTGGGCAAAGCGTGGCGCTGATTGAGAAAAATGGGCCCAGCCATGCGATCATGCTGACCTTTAGTCAAAGGGTTGGGGGTATACATTTTATCGATATTGATAAATGAATGCAGGAAAGACGCGAGTAAAATTCTCAAAACTGAACTCATAAATTCACATATTATCTATTAAATCCATATCATAATTAGCCTTTAGATGGTACCACAATCATTGATACAATGAATAGAAATTGGCATTTTTTTTACATGGTGTTCCGTACTTTTATCAGTTTTTAGCATAACAGTATCATTTTAATCAACAAACTTAATTACTTGCCTACTAGAAAGTATTCATCATCATCATTTCAGCAATAGGACGTCCACTGCTAAATACAAGCCTCCCCCAATGACTTTCATCGGGGGGGATTGCCAATACACACAACCCTAGGCATACGGGTTGGCGAGCGCAGATTTTGATAACATTTCGCACGCAGACGCTGCTGCCCGTTTCGTGCTACAGGAATTAATCACCTCTTACAATAGGTCTCCTGTTGGCAATGGGGAAGTGTACTTTACGGTCGTCCCCACACGGCACGGCATATATTACAATACGAAAATATCGATAAGTATCACATCACTACCCGATGGAACAATGTTTTATACGACATTCGAAGCTGGTCCGTCGCCAAAACCAAAAAGGAATGCGGTAATGAAACGCTTTGAGTTTATGAGTTTTTTAAAAGCACAATAATAGAGTCGACAGAAATAAGCTTCTCTGAGAATCTCTCGCTATTTTCGTACCGTAAACAAAGTTTAAATATTGGGTTGCCAATTAGTAAAATTACTAGACAGTTGATGAATACAAAATTTTCAGATTCAAAAATTAGAAATATTTTTTGCTGTAAACATGGTAAATCAATGATGTTAACAAAGTTGAATGTTCCCATGTTTGACTTAATAAGTCATGCAATTTTTTTACACTATAAGTACAATTTCCAAATAATCATCAAGTAAATAATTAATTACAAAATATTTCAGTAACAGTATTTCCAATTGTTACCAAATTATTGATTCTAATGTAGATTTACTTATATTTAATACTTTATTTACAAGTAGAATATTGTGGGATTACGTGAGGAACAACCGTGTAGTGTCGGGTTCGCGCTCCGGACTACAAAGCCAGCGGTTGCGGGTTCGAATCCCGCAAGGGGCATATGATTGTGTGATGCGCACGAGCATTTTTATAAAATAAGGATGTTTGGATGTTATAAGGATGTTTATAAAAGTATTTAAGTATGTTTATCCGTTATCTAGTCGCCATAGTACAAGCTTTGCATAGTTTGGGGCAAATTTATATACTCGTATCTATAAGATTGATATGATTTTTCTCTTCCATACCGTCCTATACTAAAACACGACCTCTAAATCCAAGAAACGAGTACGCTGGACTTTGCGTCTCCATCTCTGATTTAGTTTGATTCTCGATCGGGTCGGGAATAACGAACTTTTCTATTTTAACTCAGGTCTGTGTATTGTGGCTCCGTCGTTGTTTCTAAATTCTGTACTCAAGTGTATTTGCCTTTTTTTTTACCTTGGGAAAATGCTGTTTCGCATGCCACACCGGCCGCGGGGGCGGCCGGGGTTTACATAGGGCCGGCCTACCCACTACAAATCTAACGGTGTTCTCCTGTGTTATTGAGTGAGTAGGGACTGCGGGTAACCTTGGGCGATACAAGACAAGCTCTGAGGCATTCGTCCGCAGTTCCATTTCTGGCTGTGGCTCGCTGAGCAGCGAGAGCCACCCGGTTTTAGCGGGAAAGGTGGTCCCCGGTCTCCAGCAGAACACGCATAGCACAGCAAATAGCTTACTCAACTTACTAACTTTAGGATCGGAACAATTTGCAATAAAAAATGTACTTATGTGATGTTATCAAATATTTATTAATTTATTCATATTATTAGATCGGGTTGCACTACGCAATGCAGCATTCTCACGAGTACTCATTCGCCAGACCTTCAACGATGTTGAACATAAATCGACTGCAGCAATTCGTATGTAAAAATTCGATAGTTTTCAATACGGCCGAATTACTTTTGAAACAGGCATAAAATTGGCATAAGTCTACGTATTAAAACAAAATTTGGTATAGTGCAATAACTTTAGGTAAGCTAGAAGATGATTGGTAAAAAAGTGTAATAATAAATACGAAATGTGAAAAAAGGGCACATGTCACGTTATTAATCGTAAAAGACCAAGCTACTATGTCGGAAATGGGATATCCTACATTATTAATCGGAGTTTTATTTCTCAATTTTGTCGGATGTGGCACACAATTACAATAATTTTTCACACATTTACAATAATTATCGGAGTTTTTATTCTTAGTTATGTGGTAAGTGGGACATACGACAAGTACAAGACTGTACCAAGCCTAGCATTTTTTTAGCTCGAGACATAATGTAAAACGTAGAATCGCATTAATTGTAATAAAACGATTGAGTTAAAAAATAGATCGCGCGTGCGCTCTTCCCGCTAACGAAATTGGAACTGGCAGAACCGCGCGGCGCACGAGTGAGACATCCAACTTTTTCCCTGGTCAAAAACAGAGAAAGAGTTCTATTTGACAATTGAAACTTTATGAGGCCAAAGATATTGATATTATAAGACATTTAATGCAAAAAAAAATAATCGTCAAAATGTAATTCCAACTTTGCTAATTGCTGCAGTCGAAATGGTTGGGCATATTTCAAAATAAATATATAATAACATGGGCTAAGAATATTAATTATTTAGTGGTTGGAAACCAATTAATTCGTGTGTAACAACAATTTTGGCCTAAGTTTATTTTTACCTGTCTTTCGTAATCTTGTAGGTAATATTATTGTCAAGATCAAAATTATTATAAGCAATTGTCAGGAGATATTTTTTATTATCAAGTGAAAGGAAAGATTAATGTCAGCCGTAAAAAGGAGAAGTTGATGAAAGATTACTATAATGTTCCTATTTCAGTGAATTTTAATTTGTATTTTATGGTTTTTATATTTTGGTATTTCTATTCAATAGTAAAGTTTAAAATTTGAAAACAGAGCTTAATGACTTGAATACACTACTAAATTAGCCCAACAGATTAGCAAGCTGAAGTGGCATGTACAGGGACATAGCACGTGGAACTGACGGCCGATGGGCAGAAAGGTTCTAGAATGGAGGCCACGTACCGGCAAGTGCAGCGTAGGGCTTCTACCCACAAGGTGAACAGACGACTGGTAAAGGCCGCGGAAAGCCGTTGGATGCAGGCCACTTCAAACCGGCCAATCTGGTTGTCAATGGGGGACGCCTATGTTCAGCATAGGACGTTTTATGGCTGATGTGATGATGATTATGATGATGATACTAATACATACAAGATGAATCTGTGGTGACCTTGCATAATTAGTAGAATAACATACTGACTACTGACTGCAGTTCGTTGACCGAAAAAAATATGTCATATACACACATGTACCGTGCACGTGACACAAAACTGATATGTCAAATAAATGATTCTGAAATCATGACTTGAGTTGATCAATATTTTACTTATATTATAATTTAAAAAAAATTAAAACATTAGCGCCGTTAATAAAAGTTACAATACTATTTTGAATTCAGTAGGAAATTTGTTTGCATAGGGGGAAGTAAACAATAGTAATAGAATGGTTACAGGGTTATTTGTAAAACATCAACAACCTCCTAGGGGCTGATTCTGGTGCTTAAATACAACCACCTTTTCTATGGGACCAAAATAGTAATCTAAAAAAAAATTTCACTGCTTCGTATGGGGAAGTTTTTTTTTTGCGATTTCGACATTTATAATCATGACATTGGCAAGCGTGCTTGTGGCTCAGTAGAGGCAGTGATTACCAAAGCTTAGCAACAAACGCCGCGGTTGTCACTGGGTGACCGTTCTTATTCATATTCATTTATTTTAGTAGCTAATACAGTACACTTAGGGCCAGTTTCACCACTTGCTGATAGGTTCCAGATAACCTGTCTGACACTTGTTTTGACAGATAACCCGTATGGGTCTCTACGAGTAATTGTATGGGTCGTATCTAATTGTATAATTAGCTGTCAAAAAAGTGCCAGATAGGTTATCTGAAACTTATCAGCAAGTGGTGAAACTGGCCCATAGATACGTCATTTTACAAATTAATTATGTGTTAACCCAAAATTATTACAAATTAATATTCTATTGACTATTTGTACATACATTTATTAAATGTTAATGTCGGTTATTGGAGATAATATTAAATAAAGTAATGTCAAAATAAAATGCCAGATAAAAAATAAAAAATACTTCAGCAACCTAAAACGTCGTCAAAATTACTTAATAATTAAAATAACTTTACTTTAGTTCGACATTACAATTTAAAAATTAAATATTTCATTATCAGATAAAGCCTCATTTATGTCATAATAACTTTTAAATATAAGTCTCTTCTTAATAAGACTGCAGAATTCATTTCTTTGTAGATCTCTTAGTTCTGACGGTATTTTATTGAAAAATTTGACACCTATACAAAAAACTTCAAAAACCGTTCTGACTGTAAGTAGTAACTTTTAACACAAGTAGTTCGGAAGGCACATTAACTTGCCTTGTATCACTTGATTCTAGCCGAGGAGCCTAGGCAGAGGCCTTACGGGCGATTTCATTGCATCTGACAGTAAGGTTAAGTCACTGGCCTTACAGCATCCCTCCACCAATCCGCACTAGTCCGACGTTGGGGAAGTATGAATGGCTCAAACCACTTCATAGTTGATGTGAGGCCTGTGCCCTGCAGTGGGGTGTTTGTAGGCTCTAATAGGTAAGTTCTCCCCAGATCCCTACAAAAAACAACAACAAACAGGCTCTAATTTTGTAGTAATCTGACTGCGATTTCTGGTTGCTTCCTGACATAATCCGGACGCGTCAGGTCAACTTAATACTTGTTTTGTTTGTTCCGGGCCTAGTTAGCAAGTCCGTTGATAAATTACTCAGTGTCACTGTCAGCGCCGGCTGCCGATAAACAAAGTTTGGTTTTGGAAGAGTCAACAATGAAACTATAATTTGGGTTCCAGTTTTGATCATTTTAGAAAGGCTTATCATATGATCCTTTTTTTATAGTTGTCACCATTGTTAACGTAAAGTGTGCCTTGACTAGAAAATGCTAGAATTTTAATAAAATCCTGTAATCATTCTACGTGCATTGAATATTTTCTAAAAATTCTATAGTGTATGCCTTAAATAATCAGTCCTACCAAACACTGACGTCTAAATATTCCACTAATATTTCCATTAATGTTTAAGTCGATTTAAGCCGGCAGTAATCCAACCATCCATAGATCAATTTATAACCCATTCTAAAAGAAGCTAGATCATTTGGCTATGGCACAAGAGACTTTAAATGACTAGCTATCAGAAAAGCCATAAAACAATTTTAAAAGCCATAAACCCAAAGCTGTTGGGATCGTAAAACCGCAAACGCGAGTTGCTGGCTGATCGTTTGATACACTGTTAATCGGCCATAAAGAAACAGACAATCTTTCACAATTGCAGAACTTGAGAGAGACGGTAAGGATGCTTGTCCACCCCAACCGTCAACTGAAAACGAATTGACGGTAGCGACATATATCGCTATCGCCGTCATCCGAGCGCTCAAGATATGCGGGCAACGTAATCTTATTCTCGGTTGACGGCGGCGATGGACCAATGACCTAAGGGTCGTTTTCTACTAGAATTTCCATCCATTTCCATCTCTGGTGGATACGAAGTCTAATATTCAGTATTAAACTAAAACATCAGACTTTTTTTAAAAGCGCTGTGCGAAAAAAAAGGGAAATGTTTTCCATACAAAAAAACTGGAGTAGAATTGAAAATGAAAATGAAAAGTATTTATTTCTCAGAAAGTGGTAGCTTATGGTCTTATAAATAAACAGGTTCAACACATTCTGCCAATAATGACGTAGAAATATTAACATAGTAATTATTATGGGTCAGTTAGCAACACATTCTGCCAATAATGACGTAGAAATATTAACATAGTAATTATTATGGGTCAGTTAATTTTTAACAGTTAATGGGTCATATTTAAAAAGTCCTTACGGAGTAAAAGCATTCTTTCAATAACCATATTTTTGGTTTTGGACAAACTGCCGATTATATTATTAATAAATTAATAATGTTAACATTCAAAATAAATTTTTAACATTTGTTATACCTACATAGTTTTTTTTTTACGTCTGGCCAAAACAATATTAAGCACTACATAAAACCTGACAGTTGTTGCTTAAACATTTTTTTTGATGAAAATGTTTAGGCAGCTTTTCACCTATGTACGAGTAGCTTTACGAATTCTCTCGCGCTTTATGTTGGACGCAGTACGCGGGCTCAAAGTAAACTGGACATGATAGCAGAACCGGGCTCGCGCGAACAGTGCGCGACGTCACGCGTAGTGATGGGGCAATGGGTGCCGCTAGCTGTGGCGTTCTTTATGGTAGGTCTATGTCTATGTACAGCAGTGTATTTCCAAAGGATGAGAAATGTTTTTTAGGATTTCGATATTGGTCGCTACCAAAAAAGTTGTTGTGTTTAAGGCGCCGGGTAAGAAGAATGATGATGTATGATGTCATATCTACCTACTCCTGACAAATAAAAATAGACAATGCACAATTATTTTATTAAAATTTACAAATTAATTTAAAAATTTAATTCTAAATTAATTTGTAAATTTTAATTAATTTTAAATTTAAAAACAGCCAGATTTCTATAAAACAGATTGACTAAAAAACCTAACAGGATTGGGAGGGTCTGGTCGAATATGGAGGCAATAAAAGGGGGTGAAGAGGAGGCGGAACTAGGCTGGTACGTTCAGCTACCGTCGTGGAGATCCCAGGCGAGTCAGTAATCAGCACTGGGATATGCGTACTCGTAGTGCAGGACCGCGTCAGAGCATCGGCGATCCTGAGTTCACTCACGTAGGGTCGGAATAGGACTCCACAAGCAAGCGCTAGGTCCCTTTAGGGCGTCGGTGCTCCAGAGCTGTCTCCCTGGCGTGTCTCCGGTACTTCTTGTTGACTTTTTGTCGGATAAAAATAAACTTCTTCAGGTTTTCGTTCCCATGTATTCCTTTTGCAAGAAAATTATAGACTGTCCCATATTGGGGCGAGCGTGTTTTTATAAGGAAATCTGCGCATTCTAGAAGCTTTAATTCCTTTTATGATTCGAAAAGTGTGATCGCCCGACTCGAAAAGTATAGACGGCCAGGATATTTACAACCTCCTTGTCGGGCTAAGATCCGGGAGTGTGACAAGAGCTTATAATTATAATTTAGAATTTAGATATTCAGTAGACAAACATAAATAGGTATAAAAATCCAGACTTACGCTAGCCGAAACATTATAAATGATTATTTAGAAAATACAATTATAGTACAACCTCATTAAATAGGCGGTATAGAAAAACTATGCTAGAAAAAAAAAGACTAAGTAGAAATGAATTGTCAATCAATTGCAAACGTAAAAGTGAAATAAATGTTTACGATTTTTTGTGAAATTTCAGATTAAATTAAGGTTATTAAAATAAAGTCTGTTAAGATGTGGAAAGGATAAAAAAGCAAAATTAAAAAATGAGTAGAAAGTATAGAATACTACAATGAATACTAGTTATTATTTCTTAAAAACACTAAAAACGTCTCTGTTTAGCCTAATGGTCGACTGGTAGAGAATGCCTCATGGCATTAAGTCCACCTTTTGTATGATTTTTTAATCTGTGCAATAAAGTCTAAATAAATAAAAATATTTAAAAGTACTGCGAATACCGCGGTCTTGTACACATTTATATTTAAACGACGTTTTTGTTTTGTTTTAAAGTTGGTTATTTATAACATTCGTGCCTTTAGGACAAAGTTTTTTTTTCAAATAGTCAACAAATTAAGAATTATAAGATTTTTTAATGGATTTTACTGCACCGTATGTGCACTGCATGAGGTTTTTGTTGGAAAGGCGTCGGCCTACGCCTGTGATCTCTGATAATTGTCATTTTCTTGTTTTTTCCGGAAATTTTTAAGTATATTTTACTCTAGAATTACGACAACTGAAATGAATTATGATAAATAGTATTTTTATAATTGTTATAAAGACCTTATTTTAAAATTTGGCACTACCTTCAAATGTAACACTGTATATCGTTTTGGCAACTAGTTTAAAAATTTGCTGATGTAAGTACGTGCTCGAGTTTGAACTTACGAACTACAGATTATTTTCTTACTCTTATAACGTCACGGCAATCAGACGGGAGCTCCACAGTTAAGAAGTTATGGCCTCAATTCGTCTAAAAATAGCGAAATCCTGCATAAAATGCGTGGGTTCCATAATGCAGATAGATCAATTTAAAAGATAATTCCCTTTAATATTCAAGTTTCTGGGTATAAGCTTTTATAGGTCTCATTAAGATCTAATCATCCTCACAACGCTACATTGTTTTGTGCAATTACTTAATTTTGTGGTCTGATAATTTTATTAATTTGATTTAATGATTAGGTTTTATCAGTAAATCTTAATAATTTTTATTTCATGTACATTTGGTTGCATAGCCTATTATTAAGCCGTGTGCGTTTATGTTATGAAATAGATTATTATTTAATTATTATTTTGTATACTAACAAAATTAAGTTGAAATAGGTAACTAGTTTCTTGGAGAAAGTTTGTTGGCATCATGAGTAGGTATGTACAACATACATACATACATACATGTAGGTATGTATGTAGGTATGACAACAGAACGTCAACCTACCACAAAACGTCACATTTTCTCAATTGATATTGATCTCTCAGTGTTGGACATAAAGTTGAAAATCCATTCAATGACCTTTAACCTTTTGTTGTCTGTACAAACACTTGCGCATTTTACACAAACAAAATCTTACCCTATACTTACGAAGTTACTTTTCTGATCAGTACCTTTATACCGTGACTTTAACTATTAGGAGAAAGAAAGATTTTTTTTTAGATTTTGACGTTCGTCCCATAGTAAAAGTTGTTGTATTTGCGTACCAGAATCAGCCCTTAACACATTGGCGGATAGGATACTCCTATTATAGCCGTGATAACAATTAAACATATACTGTGTTTGGAATACTGTTCATCGTTGTGTTAAGTGATATTGAGTTAGCAAAAGGAACGTAGTAACCTGTGATAAATTCTAATGGGTATACAATACAATACGCAACCACATCTAAATCAAGTACAAAATAGGACCTTCTATGCAATACTTCCAATTTTTAGACAACCCAATAACAACAGACGTACAAAAATTAACATACACAAATTACGAGTTCGGTCAGTTTGTCGTCTTCAGCATTTTCATCGGATTTGCATTAATATGTGCAGCTGATTTGGATGTCTTCGAGCATAATCGCATTAAATTTCGTCGACAAGTTATGAATGTACTCGGGTCGTCAAGATGCAACAATAACCAAGCCAAGTTAGTCACATAGCTCTCCGTCGAATTAATTGTCATGCAAATATAAATATATATTGTTTTTTTTTTCTTTCTCTCTTTATCTTTTAAATTTGTACGACTGTAGTGTTCAAAATGGGTTGTTGTCCGAGTTTAATTAGTATTTATGATTTCGACTCGGTCAACAACTTGGTATCTTAATTTATTTTAATGAACAAGTTTGTATACTACAAGTTATTAGCGATGCTTTATACTCTGTAACACCCAAACATTATCATGTAGTGTGTATACAATTTGGTTGTCAATCTAGTCCTAAATTACTAACCATTCGTTGTAATACTAACCATCGATTGTCAACTGTCGTATATACCAAATAAATAAAATAAAATAAATAAAATAAAATATGATAAATCGGATTTCTTGATATCAGCTTCATAATAATAACAAACTTTTATTTAGGCGACCATCTTGTCAATAGGTTCGCGCTTCGATTCAGTGTGCAGGTTGATGGTTAACTTCTGTAGTAACGACAGCGCCCACCATAGATATTGTGCTACCTACCCTATCTATGTACCTACCTAATACCTTGATCGTTCGTAGTAGCGTATGACGTCTAACGCTTGTCACTCCGTCGTTGTATCATGCATGGACTTTACAGGCGAGGAACTAACTACACTTTGTATTATTATCTCCTAGCTTATTCATATAATGTAACTTATAGTTACATTATCAAAAGCTAACATGAAATAAATAAAACCTTAGTTTTTTCAGAACATTATAAACAACATTTATATGAAAGGACGTAAATAATTTAAAGTTTAGCGGACCCTGGGCTCCAAAGCAATGGCTTTGGACGCAACCGGGATTGACCGTATACATGAAGAAGAAGACGTAAATAATTTAAAATACTATTTCGTTAAACGTGAAACGCTCTGCCTTATTCCGCGAGTAATTACTTTTATTATCAAGTTGAATTACAAACTTCAGCTGAATACCGCGTAGATGGATTTTAATACAGTTTGCAATTAGGACTTAATTTGCACTGGTGAAAATAAATGTAATGTAATGTAAAATCTTAGTCCATATTCAGAAAGTTAATTTTTAACAATCATCATCATCATTTTAGACATACAATATTAAGATATTTAACCAGCTGTCCCAACAAACTTCGTACCACCTCTTTATTATTAGTTTTTGTGCATTTTTCGATTTTAATGGTATATATATTATAATAGATTATTTAAATCGGTCTAGCCTTCTTGATTTATAAATGGTGTAACTAACCCGTCATTGTTTTATTTACAGTAATAGATTTAGTTATTAGATTAAAGTATTCAATTGCCCTTTTTATAATAATAAAATCAATTGTTGTTTAATTAAACAAAATAATATTACGTTTGCAATAGAACATTATAACGTGCCGTGTGAGGACGACCGTAAAGAATACACTTCCCCGCCAACAGAAAGCGTGTCCTAAGAGGCGACTACTCCTGTAGCACAAGACGGGCAGCAGCGTCTACGTGTGAAATATTATAAAAAAACTGCGCTCGTCAAGCGTGGCGAGTATTGGCAATCCCCCCCGATAATAGGTCATTGGGGGAGGCCTATGTTCAGCAGTGGACTTCGCATGGCTAAAATGATGATGATGATGAATATTGGGAGTCTAGCCCATATACTTAGTGAAGACAGCCTACGAAGTCATTAAAAAGGCCTCTTGAGAGTTATCTGTGAAATAATAACCAAAAGCCAATTTGTAAAGATACTTCTGTAAAACGTGTGAAACGATTTTAAATAATAACTAGCTGTTGCCCGCGACTTCGTCTGCGTGGTCTTTAGGGGTATGAAAAGTAGATGTTGGCCGATTCTCAGACCTACTCAATATGCTCACAAAATTTCATGAGAATCGGTCAAGCCGTTTCGGAGGAGTACGGGAACGAACATTGTGACACGAGAATTTTAGATATAAGAAGATAATACCATTATTATTATGATCAATTCAATCAGTAACATTATTATTAATTGAATTAAAATAATTATAATAAAATCGTGGAATAATTTTCTATAAAATGAAATTCAATATTTAAAAAATCTGGTTTAATAGAAACACCATTTTATTCTTTGTATTAGATAAAATAAGATAATTCTTTATTTGCATAAACACGGTACATTTCTGGTTCTTATTTTTAAGTAGTATGCGTAGTTAACATAAATATAATAATACGATTAATACAACACACTAATTCAATATATTACACTTAGTGTGATTAAAGATCCATTAAAATATCAGTAAGCTATAATAATAATTAGATTTAATGGGCTAGTTTCCTAAAAAAATCTAATTAGTCCGTCAGTTAGATTAACAGAAAATATTGGACACGTATTTTTTCTTTTCTAAATCAAACAAAAAATGATGAAGATATAGCCCGTTAAAGTTCCGTGTAACGTCACGCCTTGTGACACTTTCTAGCAAGACGTGACGTCACGTGCTCACTTTAATGAGCTTTATCTTCGTCATTTTTTGTTTGATTGACAAAAGACAAAATATGGGTCCAATATTTTTTGATAATCTAACTGACGGACTAAATAGGATAATCATTTTTTGACCCAGGAAACTAGCCCATATAAATAGAAATAAAATTGTAATGAATTGTTAATTTAATAAAATTTAATTAATCATAATACAAATTTAAGTCAATACAAAATAATAATATTCAGTCGGTACATTAACGTGTTCGTTAACATTTAATTATAACATACGACCGTCTGGTGCAGTGGTTTGCGCTCCGGACTACAAAGCCAGCGGTTGCGGGTTCGAATCCCGCAAGGGGCAAATGTTTGTGTGATGAACACGAGCATTTGTACCTAAGTCATGGATGTTTATTAATGTATTTAAGTATGTTTATCTGTTATCTAGTCGCCATAGTACAAGCTTTGCTTAGTTTGGGGCTAGCTAATTAGTGTGATTGTGGAAACATTTTATTTATTTAATTGCATTCATAATGCATATTACTATATCAATTTAATATTGGTATGTATTTATTGTTCAATTTGACTTTTATAATTATTGTTTCGTCATAATTCTCTAAATGATACTTAGATAGTTTCACTTCATTATTATCATTTTTTCGACTTCCTCCCGGCTGAATCGAATAATATTATTGACCTCATGCATTACAGCAATGATTTATTACTTTTCTGTCTCGTTGTCTAAACACTAAACATGGCATCTACTTTTGATGGTTCAACATTTAATTTCTCAACTTTGTTTTTTTTTACTTTCCCTGTGGTTAGTGTTTTAATGATATAAGTACTATTTCTGTATCATCTCCGAAACAAATTGTATGGTAGATGATATTTCATATTTTGTAAATTGTCTCACAGGAAATACCATTTTCCATAAAAATATCATAGTTTCGATATTTCTAGCGTTCTAAATGCAAGAATCTAAAATGGTCATTACTACAATAAAATACTATAGATGACGTACCTACTTGTACGTGGGACATACTGAAAGTTTCTGGAGCTAGCCACTTTCAAAAGAACTATTAAAAAATGCAATTACTTTATTCAAAAACGTAACTGTTTATGGACATGTTACTTTTTAATTTGCGATACTGTGTTTTTTTAATGTAGCGTTCTTTAGACAATTGTGTATTACTATTACAATACATTTTACTCTTTTTCGCTCAATGATTTTTACGATTTTCACTATGGCCTAAATCGACAAGAGAGTTGCAAGAGAATTCAATTGGCATTTTCAACCCCATGTCGCAGCTGCGTATTCGTGGTTTAGAGATGGTAGACGTGGACCTGATTATCTCCATGACGGTATATGTGAAGATCGACCGGCAACTGCGGTTATAGAAAAATATTAATACAGTACGACAACTAATTGAAACTGACAAAAAATATACTCGTCTAGTATATTTAAAAAAGTACTGTTTTAGACATTGGAATGAGCCAAGTGCAAAACATTTTACATGTGCATCTAAAAGTTTAAAAGCTTTGCATTCGATGGATGACACAAACATGTGACAGGTGACGAAACCTGTTTTAAAACGGAAAGTAAAAGCCAATCAGCAAAATAGGTCTTTCCATTTATAGACTTGCCGCCAAAAGTTAAAATAAGTCAAAGTATTGGTAAGAAAATGGTTGCTTCTTTTTTCGGCAAATCAGAACACCACACAACAGTGTCGCTTGAAAACCAAACTTGACTTCATTTTGTTTGCTATAACTAAAGACAAACTTAGAGGCACATGTTTTACAAGCCCTGAATTAGCAGTGAATACGTTCCACGAAAAGCGGTCCAACTGCTTTTTATAATTGTTCCTGCGAATGAAAAATGTACAAATTGTCAAAACATATAGGTACTTCGAAAAACAATAAATTTATCAAACGTCTAATATCTGATCTTATTTATTAGAATACAGAAACCTAAGTTGTTGTATTTAATGTTTCTAGACTTTGCATGTTCTCCCTTTTATTTGAATTTCTACAGCACCGCATCAACTTATTTATTCTTAAAAGCTTCTTAAATCCGTTCCTAAATTTTGTTGACATTAAGTTGTACAAAATTGGGTTGATAACTGAATTTAAATACACCAGTGCTTTACAGCAATGCAAAAGTATATAAAAATTATTAGTGCCTAAAAAGTTTATTGTCTTATCGGGGTTTACGAGCATCGATAGCTGTAACGCTTCGATGGGTAGAAGACATACAAAAAAGAATAGTATGACAGTTCCAAGCATAAGTATGACTTGTTTCCTATATTTGATGACGTTGCCGGAGTTTGTATTGTTTGTATTGTTAGTATTCTGGGCGATGATAGCTGAGGTCTCCATGAGGTTTTTGGCGATGATGCTGTAGATGACGAGTAATATGCCGAGAGGGATGATGAAAAAGATGACATAGTTCACGCTGAAGAACAAAATCATCCAGAATCCATCACCTTCGGTGTAGCAGACGGGGTATTCAGTGCCATCGTCGAACTGCGTGTATTCGTAGATGGTTGAGCCGAGGATTGGGCTGGAAAGATAAATATTAACAACTAGTAAAAATCGTTCAAATCAAATAGATCTCAAAATGCTTTTTTAATAAACTTAAAAAAAAAGGTTTTTATTTTGTTGGGCTTTTATATGTTTGTTACCTCTACTCCATTTATGAACCCATTTGAAATATTCCTTTTTATGGAAAGGGTACAGTTTTAGATGGGTCCCATTTATTTTTCAAAGTCCAATTACGATGATGGATCTATGAGAAAATGAGGGAGCTCCTCAAATATTTTGGCATACATACAGCGATTTTAGAAACAAACTTAGTGATACCAGCCGTTTGAATGTATTCGTTTGCACCGATTTAAAAAATAACTAATAGGTATGCATATGTTATTTTTAGCTTGGTAGTAGTAGTGCTAACTATGTCACGCGATATTTTTGGTTCTATAATAAAATAAAATAAAAGTGGGGTCACAAATCGGTGTACAGCAGATATCTTTTATTGGGACTAAAATACAAAGTAAATAAATATTTTAAAAACAAATCCTGAACATATCTGAACAGAGTCAGTTATTTTGGAAGTCGGGACCAACCATTGAGACGTTTCATTGGCACCGAAGACTCCAAAAGTTTTTTTAAGTCGGTTTTTTACCTGGCGAACAAAGCAGCGAAGAACCAAACTAACGCACATGTGATAGCGGCCCTGGTCTTCGTGCAGACGTAGGCCGCTTTGAAAGGCTGACAGATCGCGTAGTACCTCTCGAAGCTGATAGCCAGGATCGTGAGAACTGAAGCGTGCACCACTGTTATATCTGTAAACGTGACCAATAGACCTGCGAAAAAGAAGGACAGTGAAAGGAAGGATAATATTTTCTAGATAAGTTGGTCGGTGATATCTACATACACACATACAATATACACAAAAAACAATTACCATGCGTTAGTCATGCAAAAACTCTAGAATGCCTCGGCCAACTTAAGTATTATTTTCTTTTGTTTTGTTTGCCTCTATACTGGGTCGCTTAGAAATAAAAAATAATATAATAAAAATATCCAAAGCTACACTAATTACTTAATATGGAAAACCAGCACCTTTACATTGGATGATTTTTATTTGTTGTAATCAATAAAATTCTGTAAAATTGACACAAAAAAACAGCACTTTGTACACACTCTAACATTTTACGTGTGACATTTTTAGAGCTAATAAATACCCATAAATATTATTTATTCTGCGTTGGTAGTGTGTAAAAAATGTTATCAGAGTGTCAAAATAAAAGCCAAACCAAGATTATTGGTTTTATTCCACTGAGAAAGAATGACAGATAAAAGCAAATTATATGACAATGTCTGACATTATGATATACCAAAGACAATGAGTAATGATTATAGAAAAGAGGTTTGTTTTACGACACAGAGTACGTTTTATTTGTTATGCAATAAGTATATTTTATATGTTGAGTAACAGATGATGTCGAGTAGCGAAAAGAAATATTATAGTATAAATTTAATAAGTATAATGCAAATTTTATTTCAGATTAACATTAAATAAAACCCTTACATTTGATTTTACTTTAGAAATACATTTAAATTAAATTAAAATGGTCATTGACTGAACGAATTACGTTTAGTATTTCATAACACAAAAATATAAAAAAACTTAATGTTTATTTACATCATTTGCAAATTTAGAGTAAAGTCACTTACACAGTTCTTTGCCTAGTATCCACGTATCAGGTTTATATATGAGTTCCACCAGTGCACTTGGCGTGCAGACTAGTAGCACCAGCAAATCTGCGATACTCAAGTTCACTAGAAAAATGTTAGTCGAATTCCTCATGTCCTTCGTCCTCAGAATCACTGTCGGAACCATCACATTTCCTATCACACCCACACTCATTAACAGTACACAAAGCGTCATTGAAATCACCCGTACGTAAAACGGAACCCCCTCATATCGCCAATATTCTGATGGGTCCTATGTTTATGGGCCAAACTAACATATTAATCACAATTACTTTTATGGTTGATGCTTCTTTCCGAGATAATAATAATGAAATACACTTATAAAATAAAATAAAATATAACTATACATTTTGTTGCAGTAAAACAACATTAAGTAGCATACATTTCAACGTAGACTAAACCGTAGTTTAAGTCTTTATTTTTTTCACGCTTTCGTTTTAGCTTATCGGCCAATTTACCATTCTGACCAGAAGTTAGATTTATTAAGCAAAACATACATAATGTCAAAGAGGTTAATGTTATAGAAGAGTGAACCGCGGTGCAAACCCTGAAGGACTCCGGAGTATACCATACATCCGAACTGTTGCATCTTACGTAGAAGACTACCGTCGTGATCCACCCGATCGAAGGAACATTTATTAGACTTTTGATCACATGGATTTGCAAGGGTAATCTTCATAAACATGTAAATGACATTTTGGGAACGTCCGTTAATAGCAAATCCATATTATCGTTTCCGAAATGATTTAACGTCAGATATTTTCGTGTTATTTACGTTGTTATATATTGGATGACCATTTCAGAGGTTAAAACCAGTGCGCTGTATGATTTATCAAAATTGTGCAGAAGATTCATGCTCTTTAAGAGAAACTAATTAAAATCAGAGAAAGACAGATAATTAAATCACACTACACAAATATCAAATTGAACGTACAAAACACCGCTTACTTTGCTCATTAACGCTACCATCCCTATGCTTTTCGAATTTATAACTATATAAATAAACAGACAAATATTAATTGCGTCCAAGAAATGATTTCATAACCATCAGACTACGACTTAATTTCATTCCTCCGCGCGGTCGTAAAAAAAGTCTGACAGACAGACGGACAATGAAGTAATAAATAAATTATAATAATAAACTAACATTTTAATTTTTAAGTAGAATAAATGCAATAAAAAGGGGCAATAATGGGCACTAGCAAAAAACTGACATAGCCCAACAAATTTGCAAGCTGAAGTGGCAGTTGACGGGGCACATAGCACGTAGAACTGACGGACAAACGACCTGGTAAAGGTTGCAGGACTTGCAGGAAGCCGCTGGATGCGGGCCACTTCCAACCGGCCAATCTGGGAGTCTTTGGGGGAGGCCTATGTTCAGCAGTGGACGTCCTATGGCTGAAATGATGATGATAATGAAAAAACTAAAATACTACTAAAAGCATAACTGATAGTATAAATAACGCAGTTGGTCTAAGTAATTATGCAAATATGTATTCATAACTGTGACACTGATACATATAAAGATTTTAAGAATTGAACTTAACAAACCCTTATACAAAGGACCCATAGAATTTTTAAATAACAATTTTGCGTGGTTTAAATTGCCTATGTTTTTCGAGCGCTCGCATTCGTTGGTAAAGTTAAAAGAAATCATGTGAACTGTGGTTCATAGTTCACATTGTTCCGACTCAGCTATGTCGTCACCATTTTTATTTATCCCGGCGGCCTGCAACAAAAATAATGGAGTTAGCGCTGTCAAATTGTTAGTGTCCGTACAAATATTGCGAACGCGCACGTTCATAACAGGAGACGTATTTTTTGGAACATTATAAATTAATCTTGAATTCAAACACAAAAATAATTCGTGTAAGACTTTTTTTTTACTGCATGCGATTTCACGTTTTTTATTACTTAAAAAGATTTTGATATTAAATTAAAATATTTTAAAATTCTGCGCAGACAACATTGAAAACCGGAATACAAACACTCATTAATTTTAAAAACCGATTATGAATCGCTAAAAAAAGAACAACAGTTATTATGTCAGTGTCGATGTCTTATCTTCGCTAGACACGCCCAAAGACCGTGAAAAGTTATTTTAAATTAATAAAAAATAAATTCAATGTATGTGACAGGGTGTTACAAAGTACGAGCCAAGTTTTTGAGTGGATCCGCAGAATGGAGTCTATAAAATTTTGTAGAATATTATAAAAAAATTATAATCTGAAACGAATTGTATACAAAAAAGCCCTTGATCAATTAATGTAAGTTCAATCAGAAATTAGTAGTAATTATACGAAAAGTCAATCCATTTTAATTAATTAAAATCTATTGTGCATCCACTGTCATTAATTTTCTAAACAATTTTAGTACGACTCTAGGTAGTAAACTAGGCAAAGATATCGGAATGTGAATAGCAATCTAAGAGATACATAAGCGGTAGTTCCAGCAAGCATTTTCAACAGGTTAGCCCAAGAATGGTGCCCTGAAACATTGACCTTTTTGATGTTAGTTCCATATAAAAAAAATGTTTTGACACGGTTACCCACCTTAAGAGATTTTTCGTATTTAGACTTAGACGAACACTAAACAAAATACCAACACAAACACAATTTATTCACTAAGTTTGACGGCGTTACGAGAGCCCCGCAGTGTAGACAAGGCTTGACTAAGGCTGTAAATCTCTAACTTGTTATGATACCACTAATTTGCAAATCGATGACTTGATCAATGCAAATGATGCGGTATTCTTCTCACTTACTTTATTGTAGAATGTGTGTTGTGAAAAGGTAGGCTAACGTTTTTTTAAATGTGGATGGACTAACATTTTGAGGGCGCCCCCAATGATTTCCAGATTGATCGCTTGGAAACGGCCTGCATCCAGCGGCTTCCTGCAACCTTTCCCAGGTGGTCTGTCCACTTTGTAGATGGACTACTGGCGTCCCACGTTGCGCTTGCCGGTGTGTGGCCTCTATTCTAGAACCTTTTTGCTCCATCGGTCGGCATCAGCTACGTGTTTAATGAATATTTTTATTGCAAAATGAAGTTTGCATGGTAATGTACATCATAATTTTTTTTTAGTTTTATCATTCTCTTATTTTAGAAGTTACAGGGGGAGGGGGTGGGACACACATTTTACCGCTTTTGGTAAAAAAAAAATATTTTTTTATGAAAATCTTAATGCGGTTTACAGAATACATCTACTTACCAAGTTTCAAAAGTATGGCTGTGACATACGAACGGACAGACAGACAGACATGACGAATCCATGAGGGTTTCGTTTTTTGCCATTTGGCTAAGGAACCCTAAAAAAGCAAGGACATAAGCCGTGCAAATAAGGCACAAACTATAAAAATAAAGAAATCCGGCATTTTTTTTGTGTGTTTAAATTTCGACGACCTCCGTAGCGGAGAGGCAAATATGTCGCTATCACTGAGGTCCCGGATTCGATTGCCGGTCGGTCAATGTAGAAAAATAACTTTTCTATAAATTATCACGGGTCTGGGTGTTGTGGTGCCGTCGTTGTTTCTGATTTCTGTAACACAAGTGCTTAATCTACCTTTCATAGGATCACAGCAATGTATGTAATGTTGTCCAGTATTATATTATTATTATCATTGGCCAGGACAAGGTTAGTATAAAAATCTAGAAAGATATCCCGGTTTTTTTTAAAAAACTAAACGTCCTTTTTCGTTGTCTTTGGACAAAACAACGTCTGTTGGGGCCCCAACAGACGTTGTTTTGTCCAAAGCTAATTAAAAAAAAAAAAACTACTTAATGTTATGCCCTTCATTTAGTTTTTTTGAGAGTTTGATGTAGGTATATTAATTTTTTATTTGTGAAAACAATTTATTTAAAAATAGGAACTCTTCTTTGGTACTGGTTAGAAGCTTATATATGCCCTGAACTGAAAGTTGTTAGCAGAGGTTCGAAAATGGATTGAATTCATTGTTTAAAAATGATATTCCACAAAATATTCAATTATGATAATTCAAGACTGGCTTACCACTAAACTACCTAATAGAATTGTTATTATCTCAGTTTGCAGATACAACAAAATATCAAATTATTCTAAAGCAATGTATTAGACAAATTAAAAATATTCAAACATATCGATATATTCCACCACAAGCTGACTCAGTTTCGGAGACAATTACACACACATTTAAGTATGATTTATTTATAAATAGGTATCTAATTAAATAATTAGTTCTCTCATTTTATTTTCCTGGATTTCGCAATAATTCCCAACAAAATTTTTAAAATTTTAACTTGTGTAATTTTTTTCAAAGTTTGGCATAGTTGCATATGTAGCGCTCTTTAGCGCATAAATAAATCAAATCAAATTGTAAGCTTCTAGGCATACATATTATTGGATTATGATCTAGATCTGTACTGCATGATTTAAGATATTCACTTCGATTGTAATTTTTGTGTGCTATGAATAAATAAAATAAAAATAAAATATCTAAGTTCACCTTGAAAATTATAATTAAAAACATAAACAAGTTGTTCATGCAATATTAAATAACCAAGGACCTGTTAACAACAATGACTTCGTTGTGAGATATGTGGAAATTCTGATATTAATAAAATATGCAAAACAAGAGTACAAAAAAAACCGGCCAAGTGCGAGTCGGACTCGCGCACCGAGGGTTCCGTACAAACCTGTAGGTATATAAAAGTTCACCCATCACGACAATCGAATCTTAGTTATGGTATTTTTATTGCAAAATGAAATCCATAACATTACGAAAGGTAAATTGCGGTTTACGATTTATGATGTATTAAAAAAAATATACTAACTAGATCTCGTTCAAACCAAAAAATATATATAACTATATATTAGAAACCTCAATATCATTTTTGAAGACCTATCCATAGGTACACCAGACGTATGGGTTTAATGAAAAAAAAATTTTGAGTTTCAGTTCTTAGTATGGGGAACCCCCAAATTTATTGCTTTATTTTTTCTACTTTTGTGTTAAAATCTTAATGCGGTTCACAGAATACATCTACTTAACAGGTTTCAACAGTGTTCTTAGTTTTGGAAAAAAGTGGCTGTGACAAACTGGCGGACAGATAGACAGACAGACATGACGAATCCATAAGGGTTCCGTTTTTTGCCATTTGGCTACGGAACCCTAAAAAGTTCCGTAGTTGCCTATCATATGCCTATGTATGGTTTTAGGTTTCCATAATATTACATGGATCATATTAATATAAGTAACTACCTTTTATATGTAACTACAACTTTATCTAAGCAAGTTTTAATGGGATTTGTACAAAATTCCATTAAAAATTACTTAATTATAAATTTTAACTGCTAACCCATTTCATCCCCTATTTTTCCACCCTTAGGGATACAATTTTTGCGCAAATTTTAAGTATTACCATATTTAAAGTATAAGCTATTCAATAAAACAAAAATCATCAAAATTGGTTCACATTTATCGAAGATATCGAGGAACATAGATACAAAATCAGTTTTTGTGGTATGGAGTTCATATAATGCTTGATGTTTTTTTCATAGATCCCATCATCAGAACTTAACCAAATTTATATTGGAATATTCCGAAAGTATTACCTTCCTAACAAAAAAAAGAATCATCGAAATCAGTCCACATAGTAACGACTGATCGCTGAACATACATAAAAAAAACCTACGAACTGACGACCTCCACCTTTTTTGAAGTCACCTAAAAATACCTTACTCTAATTAACTACATTTTATAAGTATTACTCGTTTACTTATAAAGCCTTATGTACCATGATATTCCCTTTATCTTCGCTATACCACCTTTAGTATATTATAATGAAATAGTAGTCATATAACAACAATTTCACTTGCAGGGGATTTAGGGAGGGACACCTGCCTGCCTAGCATGAGCACTAAAAACACGATATGATATGATATGATATAGTGAAATATCGACAACAACTGTAAAAATATGATAGATATAGCCGCCATGTTGAATTGCCGTCACATATTAAGATCGCTGTTTCGATAAAAATGACGACGAAATTTAAAATGGCGGCTAAATCTATCATATTTTAAAAGTTGCTGTCGATATTTCGCTATATCATATCATATCATATCGTGTTTTTAGTGCTCATGCTAGGCAGGCTGGACTATTAAAAAACAGCATTATAAAGCTTAAAATTCGCAAACACAACCGTAACATAATAAAAAACACATCTGCAATATATTTGAAAGATATATCCAACGACCACACTATGAAATAACAAGACCCTGATTTCAAGATTATATTTAAGCACTTGTCGGCATTTTTAACATTATACCTACATTTAAATTACAGCTTTCTACTATACTAAGTGTCTCTGAGTAAAACCGTGGACAGACAAGGCGAAACTATAGGGTTTCCTTCTTGATTACTGGCATGGCATCATACTGGCATCATCATCTGTCTGGTAATTGAGAAAAAACTGACTTCACATCAGTTTTTCTTGCTGATTCAGCCCTCCTAGCATGACTACTAAAACATGATATGATATAGCGATTTATCGACACCAACTATTTTTTATTTATTATGATAGATATAGCCGCTATGTTGATTTTTTATCGAAACAGCTATTATAACCTTGTGAAGTCATCGGCACGGTGATTATACATACTGTAATTTTTTAAAAATACAGTTGAAGGTGATAAAACGCTATATCATCGTATTTTGCTGGTCATGTTGTTAGGGGGGCTGACTCGTTAACGGTAACTAATCGAATACAGACCGGCCATCAGTCCTGTCCTTTTAGGGTTACGAAGTCAAATCCGTCTGGTCTTTACCGTCTGATATGATATGATATAGCGATATATCGACACCAACTGTAAAAATATAATATATGTAGCCGCCATGTTGAATCGACGTGATAGTGACGTCATATGTTATGATCAACATGGCGGCTGTATCTATTATTATAAAAAATACAGTTGGTGTTTATAAATCGCTATATCATATCAGGTTTTGGTAGTCATGCTAGGGGGGAGAAGACTCTTAGTACTAGAATGCTTGTAATTTTGCAAAGGTATACATATTAGTGCAGTGCCGTGTACATGGGGACGGACGTAAAGAATACACTTCGCCACCGCGAACAGGAGGCGTGTCGTAAGAGGCGACAAATTCCTGTAGCACGAGACGGGCAGCAGCGTCTGCGTGCGAAATCTTATTTAAAAAACTGCGCTCGCCAAGCGTGGTGAGTATTTGCAATCCCCACCCAATGAAAGTCATTGGGCTCTCCCAATGTTCAATGCCTATGTTCAGCAGTGGACGTCCTATGGCTGAAATGATGATTATGATACATATTAATCACTGTTGATGTGTAGTTCTATCCCTAGTCGGGTACGCTTGACTATGTCAAGGATATTCGGTGGCCGTCTCTTTCGAATCAATGGTTAAAACGTGCATGCAAGAAGAGAAGTACCGTTTGTAGTATAGAAGGGATAAAATGGTTAAAAAAACAAATTCTAACAAGGGTTACGTTATAATCATCATTATATTACAATTATTTGGGTAAGGGCCGCTTTTTCAATATCCAGACAACTTTTATTTAAAGAATAAGTTTGTGCATGTTGACAGTTGACAGTATAGTAATAGTGTTAAAACGTCTATTTTATTCGTTGATTAAAGTTATCTGGCGATTGAAATATCGGCCCTAAGACATTTTTAATTATTGCAATTTTTAATGAATGTAATGTAACTAATTAAGACTACCGACATACTATTTGCATGCTATTTTTATTAGCGAAACGAGCACCTTTTGTTGTTTAATGTTACCATCTGTACCGTGTTTTGTGCACAATAAATTATTTATTTATTTAAGCGCATTTTACATTGTCCTTACCTAATACGTTCTTATGAAACCCAGATTAGTTTCAACCAACACTTATTTTATTATTTACGTAGTTCACTTTAGTTTTAAGAACTTGCTTGTTTGTGCTGAGACATAAATATATATATTATTATTATTATTATTATTTAACTGATTCATCATCATCATCATCATGATAGATAGATAGATATTTTATTGCACAAAAAAACATTAGAGGATACAAACATTAGCCTAACGTGACTGAAAATATATTTGAGAATTTTATATACCCTGTTTGATGCAAATAAATAAATTTGAATTTGAATTTGAACAATTACAAACAAGACACAATTATGTACCATCATGTTATGATGAATTCTCTACAGTAAAGTTAAAAAGCTTTCGTGTAAGCAGAGCAAAACAAATGTAAATATTAGTATGGTAAATCATCACTTAAGGCGACAGGTAAGGCAAGTGACCTTGAGTATTTAGCGTTGACTTGCGCGGCATCTATTACGTGCTTAGAAGATAATACAAATACTTTTTGCAGACTAAACATCCATCCGTTGCGCTCCTGTGCAAAAAGATTATCATTGCGCAAAATATCCGCTCATAGAAAAGTAGGCGCTAAGAGTGAAATCCATTAAAAATCCTTATAATTCTTAATTTGTTGACTATTTGAACAAAAAAAATTTCTTCAACCTAAAGGCACGAATGTTATAAATAACTAAACCAACTTTCAAACTAAACAAAAACGTCGTTTAAAATGTAAACGTGTACAAGATCGCGGTAATCGCTGTACTTTGAAATATTTTTTAGTGTTTATAAGAAATAATAACTAGTATTTAGATACAATAGGAAAAACTTCAACATTTAAGTTACATATATTAATTTCCACATCCTACTCGTATATCCTCACAAAAAACACCTCTTTTACGTGTATTCTTCTTACCCTGCGCCCAAATATTCCACGTACTTTCAGAGTTTAATTTTCTTTTGCTTAAAGTTAAAACGCATGTATAACACTCGCCTTAAAACAAAGTCTTGTAAAACTTTACATCCTTTGCTAAGCATCGTCCCAGCAGTTCTGACAAGTAAACCCCAAATAATAAATTCCTTTATAGGGGCTCCTATAAAGTGAATTTAAACCTCCCTATAAAATTTCCCTTGGTTAATCTTATCTTCTTGCTGTAAAGACGACCATATTCATATACTTTTTACAGACCATTCAGTTTATAATAAAGATCTGACAATCACTAGAAAATAATTGAGGTTTTTGAACTGGTACGAAGTCTAGTATTTTCCATCATTTTCTCAGAAAGTATTGTTTAATACATCTAATAAATATTTATGGATGCTATCTTTATGGAACCTTAATAAGTTATACCTGTAGTATCTTCTTCAATAATACAACCATTGTGAATGCGATCGTTTTATTTAATAATCTGTATTGTTTTTGCTACTAATCAATTCTGTGGATGTAATTGTATTCAATGCATCTTGAGACTGCATATTTTCGCTTGAATTTCTATTGCACCTTAATATCTTATTCATTCTTAACACCTTCATAAACCCTGACCTAAATTTAGATGACATCAAATTGTACAGAATTGGGTTGACAGCCGAATGTAAAAACACCATTGTTTTACAAAAAAATATAAGTTTATAACAATTATCTGCACCTATCCACTTAAATGTTTTAGTAGGCATTATGGCTAGTGGTAGTTGTAACATCTGACGGGGTAGAAAGCATACAAAGAAAGATAGTACGACAGTCCCAAGCATAAATATGACTTGCTTTCTATATCTGATGATGTTGCTGGAGTTGTTTGTGTTATTGCTGTTCTGGGTGATGACAGTGGAGGCCTCAATAAGAGTTTTGACGATAATGCTGTACAAAAACAGTAAGATGCCAAGAGGGATGATAAAGAACGTGACGCTGTACAAGATTAAATACAGAATTGACCAGAAAGTTTCAAATTTGGTGATGCAGACTGGGATCCATGTGGTTTTAATGTTGTCGAGCTTGTAAGTCATTGAAGTGTTAATAAAGATGGGGCTGCAAAAAAAAAGAGAATTGTATGTTTAATATCAGCTTAATTCTAAAATCTCCGCAGACGAAGTCGCGGGAAGAAGCTAATTATAATAATAAGTGAATTATTATTATCATCATCATTATTTCAGACATAGGACATCCACTGTTGAATATTGATCTCCGCCAATGACTTGCAGCTTAGGCGGTTGAAAAACCTTTACCATGTCGTCTGTGCACCTTGTGGTGGTAGGTGGACATCATACACTGCGCTTGCCGTTAAATGCCCTCTATTCTAGACTTTTCTACCTCACTGGTTTCAGTTCTACGTGGTATGTGCCCCCCCACTGCCACTTTAGCTTGCTAAATATAAGGCTAGGTCATAGTGAGAGGACATTTTTAAGTTCAATTTTGTCATTACTGGTAACACACACTGGTTGTAGACTTTCGTCAGGCACTGAGCTATTTTATCGAGGAGAGGTTGTGTAGTTTCCCGAACACTATAACACTACAAGACAATTAATTTTGGCAAGGGCGTCCCCCTGCATACTTACGCTCAAGGCGACTCACATCAAAATCTCAGTATTTGGTATTACTCTTAATACTTGGATTGCGTGATAGTTTTATGAATTTTGCTTTGATAGCTGGTATACAGGTTGCCCTCTAGGGATGGACGTACAGAATACACTTTCCCACCGCCAACAGGAGGCGAGTCGTAAGTGGCGACTAGTGCTAGACTCTGCTTGCGAAATATATAAAAAGCGAGTATTGAGAAAGAGATGTTCAACAGTGGAGATCCTATGGCTGTGATGATGATGGCTTATTATGCAAGTTGTAAAGCTAAAGTAGTAATATGCAGGCCACACCACTCGTCGAGCAGAAAACTGTTGGGATTGAGGAATGTCAATTCACGAGTAGCAACGAGGAAACTACAACGCACCGTGGACAGGCCACCTGGTGGATGGACGACCTAGTCAAGGCTGTAGGAAGCCGGTGGATGCAAAAGGGCCATAGCCACTCGCTGTAATGTTATCTATAGGGGAGGCCTTTGTCTAGTAGTAGGTTTAAAAAGGTGATGATGATGATACAGATTGTTAGGTGATCGACGACTTTACTGTGGGACCAATAGCTAAAGAATTGGTCGAGTATAGTCAAATAGCACTAAACTTGTACTTAAGTATAACACGGGTGTTTTTTTCTACGATTGCATTAGTGTCACCAATTCTTAATCCCAAAGTTCTCTAACACTTACTATATTCTAACCTAACCTTAATTACCTGGTAAGAAAAGCAGCGAAGAACCAATTTAAAACGCAGATAAGGGCAGCTCTGGTATTTGTGCAGATATAGCCTGCTTTGAAAGGCTTGCAGATTGTGTGGAACCTCTCGAAGCTGAGAGCCAGGATCGTGAGAATTGACGTGTTACATACCATCTGCTCTAGAAATTAATAGGGTTGCTATACCTGAGGAATAAATGTAAGAATAATAATTTTGAACAAATTGCGTGCTTTAAGAAATACTTTCAACGTGATCTTCTTTAATTTATAACAAAAGTAATCTATGCTAATAATTAGAACAGGTAAGGTTAGTTTAGCTATAATAACATAAGATAACATAACATTGGATTTAAATAATTCTTTGACTTGTTAATTTAAATTTATAATAAACCTTCTCGATGGATATGGGTAATTAGCATTCCGAAAAAACGCACATTTTCCGAGGAATATGTCAATATAGATTCTATTGTAGAAAATTATAACAAAGATATTGTTTACCATAGCTTCTGCCCGCGACTTTGTCGGTGTTGATCCTAACTAGATAAAAAGTATCATATGTGTTCTAACAGTATGCCAAATTTAGTTAAAATCCATTTAGTAGTTTTTGCATGAAAGAGTAATAAATCCTTACAAACTTTCGCAGTTATAATATTAGTAGGATTAACAATATACAATTCATTCAATTTAATTATGTTAGTAGATTTTATGATTAAATTGATGAGTTATGTCGTAACTTTCTTCATTCTGGCAGCCTAAAAATGGAGTTTGTATTAATAAAGTAATACTCGCATAAGGTCGGCAAAATATATATATATTTGTATTTTATTCACAAAATCAATACTTTTTAAAAAGTTTATTAACATATGATTCAATCATTTAAATGAGGCAAAAAGGTTTTGGAATAGAGGCCATGTGCCGGCAAGCGCAGCGTCCTAGCATCCATCCACTAGCTGGACAGACGACTTGGTAAAGGTTGCAGGAGGCCGCTGGATGTAGGCCGCTTCTAAATGGCCAATCTGGAAATCAATAGGGGACGCCAATGTTCAGCAGTGGACGTCCTGTAGATAAAATGATGAAATCCTAAATGTACCGTTTTATTCTATAACTTGTAATTACTGAAATTGTCCCATGGCAATATAAATTTTGAGACTTCTTATCAAAAATAAGTGACAAACATTTTTGACAGTCCGCTTTTGGTATAAATAAACCATGGTACTATAGTACCTAAACAATTCTGAGAGAGACCGAGTGCGAATTCAGGGCTATAAAATGTATTAACACTTCATAGCCAAACTCTCTTATTTTTTCTGTTTGCCCAAAGATGTTTGTGGTCTGGCGTTATCATGATATAAGACCACACCCTTTAAGTTTCAATTCAGTGTAGGTTGCAAAAACAATCGATGCCTGACAGTCAAAATAGGATAACCACCCCTTGGCAAACTTTACAGGAAAGTGGTTGGAAGTAGTTTAAAGTACAGTGGTTAAAAGTATTCGAAAAATTAATTTAGAAAAAATAGGGTTTGCTTCCGAAGACTTAAAACTTTAGCCATATAGTTTTAAATTATTTCTTCACAAAATCATTTAATTAAATTACCATAAATTATCCCTTCAATAGTATTTTCTGTCGCTTATCCCCATTTGACCACCTTTTAAGACACAAGAAATCCGTCCTAATTTTATGCACCCAAAAGCCCAAAACTTAACTGGGTATTTCTTTTAAATACCTTATCGGCCATTTAGTATAACATCAAGTTGGGAAAATAGGTGGTGATTGCGCAAAAGCATGCTGTTAGAGAAATCTATAAAATGTATGTTGTAATTATGACCACCACCAAAATAAAAAAATTGCTAAAATATCGGTCGTTTACGATGTAAAACTTAGGCTCGGAACCTTGATCTACAATCTACCTAACCGACAAAAAAAAAATGTAGGGCCGATTTTTCAAACGCCAGATAACTTTTGTCAGACGAATAAAATTGATGCTTGACATGTCAAACTTATTCGTCATATAAAAGTTATGAGGCTATTGAAAAATCGGCGCTTAGAGTAATAAAACTCATATAGAAAGATGCAAAAAAATAAGGCGATTCCAACAATATATTATATAAGTCAATTTCGTAAAAAATGGCGCTTATTTTAGATAAACTGAGATATTACAGAGAAAAATTAATTTAAACCATAGTTTAGAAAGAATCGAAAATTGCTGTAATGGGAGACGCCCCTGGGAAAATTTGTGTTTGGTTCTCAAGAATGCTAACTCTTTTCTTTAACATCATTACCATCGGTGTGTTGTCGTTAATTAAAATGTAAATAATTAATAATACTTACTTTATTGATTCATCTTACTGAAATAGAGATTCCTCGTTCACTGATGCTATTTTAATCGCACTTAATTAGTAAAAACGGCAAATGAAAATCCTCTAAAAATACAAATGATCAATACATAGCACATAGAATACAAAACCAGCTTACCATTGACTACACTTATGGAACTATTGTCCTAGAATGCCGATCTTTCCAAATATCAGATTCTTTAGTATGCAATTTTCTAAGAAAAATTAAAGTAATTTGAATACTTAGGAGTTCACCTTGACATTTCTGCTGAATAATAAGAACAATGTCTTTCATTGCTTACTATTTTTCCTCCTTCTACATTTGAGTTTAAAAAACTATAACACAGTTTTAAATCTGTATGACTCGTTAAAAAAAATTAAATACGCTGTCGAAAATAGAAATATGACGGTTGTTAAAGAGTCATTATCACCTATGGAAAAGAAAGCGGATTCGGTTGGGGGTAGTCGAACGAAAAGCATGTTCGATCTATTTTAATGGTTTTTAACAGACTTCAAAAATGGAGGAGGTTCTCAATTCGTCGGAATCTTTTTTTTTATGTATGTTCAGCGATCATTCGTTACTACGTTGACCGAATTCGATAATTATTTTTGTTTGAAAGGTAATACTTTCAGAATAGTCCCATATAAATTTGGTTAAAATCTGATGATGGGATCTATAAGAAAATCATCAAACATTGCATGAACTCCGTACCACGCCAACAAATTTTAGTATCTATCTTACCTAATATCTTTGCCAAATGGAGACCGATTTTGATGATTCTCGTTTTAATGAATAGCTTATATTTCAAAGATACTATAGCAAAACATTTTTGGAAAAAAAATCTCCCCTAAGGGTGGAAAAATAGGAAATGTAATCGGTGTTTAGCAGTTAAATTATGTTTGCACTTGTAAGATTTGTTTTGATTAGGATTTATCACTAAAATAGATGAAATAAGTTAATTTTATAAAAAAAATAAAAACCGACTTCAAAAAACTAAAACGCTAAAAATAATCTTAACACTTAAGTACCTAATCAGTTATTTTTGGAGTAGAAACGAAAACATAGAATCTCTCATCGACTGGCACCGACTCCAAAAGTAACTGATTAGGTACTTAAGTGTTAAGATTATTTTTAGCGTTTTAGTTTTTTGAAGTCGGTTTTAATTTTTTTATAAAATTAATTATTTATCATTTAAAGAGCGTTATAGTGCAAGTTTGGAGTAGTTTGTCAATAAATACTAAACACCCGTTATTAAATTGTGAACTTTACTCGACATTGGCAGAATCACTGCTCTGCTTTAAGAGCGGGATTGAATCCATATAAAAAAAAATATGTAAAAGCGGTCGGTTCATCGAGCTAAACTGAAAATGTAGTCAGGAGGTGGAACCCCAGATCAATTATATAAAACATTGTACTCACAAGATAATATTACGAACCGCTCTTGTACCTACATTTTAGTAGTGAAACACGTTGGAAACGCTACCGAGCAAAAAGAAACTAACACACTTAAATGTTTTTTACACCGTTACAAATAATCATTAGATGGCTCTAGTCAAAACGAGAGCTCTCTATAACAATATAGACATAGAGATACTCTTTATTGCACAACTCATAAAAGAAACAATGTAAGTTACACAATACAAGTTAATCAATCCTACACAATTAAGGCGGTCTTATCTAAGTTAAATTCAAATTGAAAGAGGCAGGCAGTGAAAGTGTCACAAAATATTTACAGTCTCTAGCTAAGTATAATACGTAGCGATTGGGTTATACGATACATTTACAAATCTACTACACCTCGCCTCGACTTATGCCCGTGCCACAGTATATACCTATAATAAAAGCTTACAGAAGTCACATAAAATAATTGATACACAGCACACATAGGATACATAAAACAGATGGCCTGGTAAAGGTCGCAGGAAGACGCTGGATGCAGGCCGCTTCCAACCGGCCAATCTGGAAGTCAATAATAGGCCTATGTTCAGCAGTGGACGTCCTATGCTGAAATGATGATGATGATAATAATTATTTCTCAATAGACTGTTTTTTGACGATCGTCTGGTGTAGTGGTTCGCGCTCCGGACTACAAAGCCAGCGGTTGCGGGTTCGAATCCCGCAAGGGGCAAATGATTGTGTGATGAGCACGAGCATTTGTACCTAAGTCATGGATGTTTATAAAAGTATATGGGTATGTTTATCTGTTATCTAGTCGTCATAGTACAAGCTTTGCTTAGTTTGGGGCTAGATAATGGGTGTGATTTTGAAAACAATTTATTTATTTATTTAGGAGAAGTGCTAATGCTAACTTTACTTTTAACAGGTAATACAACTAAAGTGAAGCGCAAATACATTTAGGTATCTGAAAGGACTTTGCTTCTATAAAATCCAAAGGATGTATTCGTAGCTTTATTTAATATTTCTTCACTCTGAGTATTTTTCCTGGAATTACTTCTGCACTTCATCAAATTATTTATTCTTAACAGTTTCATAAACCCCTCCCTAAATTTAGATGACATCAAGTTGTACAGGATGGGATTAATAGCCGAATGCAAATACATGACTACTCTACAAAAATACATAAATATAAAAAAGCCATCTATGCCTAACGCCATCATCAACGGGTATCCCTCCACCACAGTCATCAATATCTGGAAAATTTGAAAAGGTAGGAAGCATACAAAGAAAATTAGAATAACAGTTCCAACCATAAGTATGACTTGTTTTCTATATCTGATGACATTGTTGGAGTTGTTTGTGTTATTAGTATTCTGGGCGATAAAAGCGGAATTCTCTATGAGGTTCTTCGCAATAACACTGTAGAGGACAAGCAGGATAATGAGAGGGATGAAGAAAAAGGCAGCGCTGTCTAGGATGAAGAACAGAGTAGACCAGTAGGTATCAGCGTAGAGGGGACAGACAGGATCTTCAATTCCATCGTTGTAATTCTCATCGGTTAAGATGATAACGCCGAGAATAGGGCTGCAAAAAAAAAAGGATTATCTAGATGGTATTTAAAGGCAGAATGTACGTAGTGATAAAATTGACACAAACTGAAAAATGACCCATATAGATTGATATTCATAAGGTTATAATAGCAATCTATCATATCCCGTATCCTTTTTAAATGATATTATGAGATAACCTTATCTTCATACCTAATATGGATTAATGTGCGGCACATTTTTTTTGTGGTGACTTTAGTTATTTTTTCTGATATCCTCATATCTGATCTTGTCAACACTTGTCAGCACTCAAAACTAAAGTCTTGCGTGTTGCCAGTGATGACTTACGGTACTGAGACGTGGTCCTTGACTCAATAGCTCAAAGTAATCTAGCGTGCTATGGAGCGAGCTATGCTTAACATTTTTCGACGAAGTAAGATAAGAAATGAGGATATCCTTAAAAAAACAAAGATGCTGTTAAAGGATACCAGATCAAGACGAAACTAACTTAAGACTCGCATTACTCTAGAAAGTTTCATACCTGGCGAATAAAGCAGCAAAGAACCAAGCCAATGCACAAATGAGCGCTGCTCTGGTATTCGTGCAGACGTAGGCCGCTTTCAAAGGCTTGCAAATCGCGTAGTATCTTTCAAAACTGAGACCCAGAATCGTAAGAACCGACACGTGCGTCACCGTTAGCCCTATAAACCGGACAGCTAAACCTGTGGAAAGAAGAAAAGAATTAAAAAATGAAGAACAATGTAATAATAAAGAAAAATGAAAATAAAGAAATGTATAAAATATTTTAATGTGGTCGTATTTTAAGAAAAGTTACCACGCCAGCGTTAAAAACGAATTTTTATTAATTAATTATAAATTGGCGTTTTTTTCCTTGATATAGCCAGCATTATCAATTTAAAATTTGTTTTTAACAAGATAATAATTTCTACAGGTGCAATTCCCATAATCAAGGATCTGCAGTTTAACTGTTCGTCAGTAAAATAAAATTAAAAATTAAAAAAATAATCAGAAGGAAAATAAAAGAAGTTCCGAGTTTAGTTTAGTTTAACTTCATCGGCATCATTTCAGCCACAGGACATCTACTGCTGAATACAGGCCGCCCCCAGTGATTTCCCGCAAAGCAACCTGCATCCAGCGGCTTACTGCAAACTTTACCAGGTACCTTGTGGCTAGACGTCCTACGTTGCGTTTGCCGGTACGTCGTGGCCTTCATTCCAAAACCTTTCTGCCCCATCAACCGTCGGTTCTGCGTATCATGTGCCTTGCCCACTGCCACTTCAGATTGCTAATCCGTTGGGCTATATCAGCGACTAGTATAGTTAAATATATAGTTTTACTTCCATCTAGTAAAAGTAAGGCCATAAGTTAAATTATGGATTTTTTTCTTCTTATTACTAAAAGTAGTGGTTATAATGCCCTACTTCTTACGTCGGGGGTTCAATTCAATTCAATTCAATTCCATTTTTTCATAACAATATACATTGTGTCGAACATTAATAAAATAAAAACATTTGAATAATTAGATAAAACACAACATGCATCATTAATTATATAAATTCTGAAGTAATAATTTGTATTTAAAAGAATGAAAAAAAGTCAATAAGATCAAAACTAACACTCAACAATATCTGGCTATGTCGCGAATAGCGAGCGCCACTCGGTTTCAGAGGAGAAGGTGGTTGCCCCCGGTAATTATTTAGAGAGGCCTGTGTTTGGCAAACAAGCACTAGGCAAGCGCAGCGTGGGGCGCCCTCCGACAAGGTGGAGTGACGATATACGCAAGGCTGCTGGCAGTGGATGGAAAATAATAGCTGAGGATCGGGCTCAGTGACGTGCATTAGGAGAGGCCTATGTCCAGCTGATATTAACGTAGGCTGATTATAATGATGATGATGATTTTTAGCAGTAGACTGAACGTCAGTCGCTGAAGAGCTGAATGATTAAAACAAAGTATAGGTACTTACACATATCTAATCCGAGCACCCACGTCCCAAGACTATAGTAGAATTCCAGCAGTGTAGGCATACACACCATTAGCACTGTCATCAAATCTGCGATGCTCAAATTCAGCAGAAAAATGTTCGTTGAATTCCTCAACTCCTTCGTCTTCAGAATCACTATCGGCACTAACACATTTCCTATCACACCCAAACATATTATCACTATACAAAACGTCATAGACATCGCTTTTATGTAATAAGGAATCATCGGGTTTTCATTTTCCTCCTCCCAAGCAGTAATGTCGGCAATGGAATTCATATACTGGTAATAGAGTGTTAAGTCTGTCTGATTTAAATAAACTTGACCATCTAAGTACAAATTTATCGGTACTGTCGCATTCGGTGGTATGTGCGTGACGTTTAAAGAAACCATGGTGAGATGTTTGTAGTTACTAGTTCCAATACTGGCAACTACGCCGTCACTTTCTTTGATCCAGGCAGCCTGTAAAAAAATGTGAGCCGTTCAAAAAAGTTATTTTTAAGCTTCATGTGCTTCCGAGACTTTTTATTTTTATTTTGGCAGTATGAAAAAAAAGGTAAGATGAAAAAAATGAGAGGTATTACAATTTTCAAATGGACACTTATCATTTTAGTTCTGGTTAAGGTTTTCTTACCTAACATTACTGCAATGCCTGCTCCAGCTTGACGAAGTATGTTACACGACATATAAGAATATCTTTTTTTCCTTAAGTATTTAAATTTATTTTAAAATCTTATCTTTCGTAAAGATCAAACCAGACTGAACAGAACGGAGGTTTAAGCAATTATGAGCGTTAAGGAAATAATACTCACGCATTCCTAAGTTTACCTTAATAATATACCATAATCAATAACCCAAACAGGGTTCTTTGAAGACAATATAAAATAAAATTTAGGTCCTTCTAATAAGACGTACTGTGGGATGGCAGATATTCGCTAAATCGGTAACTAACAAAATATGTACAACAAAAGTATAATACGAAAAAAAGTTGGCGTCATCTCTGTAGGAAACAAGTAAAACCTGATTTCCAAGTCAGGCGAAACGGTTATAGTCCCGTCAATCTTTGCGCACGCATTTCGCGTGCATGCACTATACTATACTTTTTGTATACAGAAATAAAGACAGCGATCTAATGCGCAAATAGTTTGCATATGTGGTTCGTAACCGTGTAAAGCGCGCGGAGGGCGCGCGTATTACGTATCAGATCAGATCAGATCTGTACGCACCCTTTGAAGATACATTAGAATCTAGAGACTAGAGATGACACACAACACACTTTTGTATATAAAAATAAACTTGCAACAAAAACTGGTCAAGGTTCACTTCTAGCGCAATGTTTTGATTAAATTTTAACGCGTTTTTAGATTACTTATAAAAAATTAAAAACTGACTTCAAAAAACTAAAACGCTAAAAATAATGTTAACACTTACGTACCTAATCAGTTACTTTTGGAGTCGGTGCAAACGAAAACATAGTCTCTCATCGACTGTTTTTTTTTTTATATAAAATTAACTTATTTCATCTATTTTAGTGAATAATCCTAATCAAAACAAATCTTACGAGTGCAAACATAATTTAACTGCTGAACACTGATTTCATTTCCTATTTTTCCACCCTTAGGGGTGAATTTTTTCCCAAAAATGTTTGATTATAGTATCTTTGAAGTATAAGCTATTCATTAAAAAAAGAATCATCAAAATTGGTCCACATTTGGCAAAGATATTAGGTAAGATAGATACTAAAATCAGTTGGCGTGGTACGGGTTCATGCAATGTTTGATGATTTTCTTATAGATCCCATCATCAAAATTCGAACGACGAATTAAGAACCTCCTTCTTTTTTGAAGTCGGTTAAAAATGAAAAAATGTCTCAAATGACATCAGCAGTCTTCTATTTAAAAACTGCTAGCACTGCTGCAGGGGCAGAAGTAAATAGTTATCATCATCATCATTTCAGCCAATGACGTCCACTGCTGAACATAGGCCTCCTTCAATGACTTTTGGGGGATTGCCAATACTCGCCACGGTTGGCAGGTGGTTGGCGAGCGCAGGTTTTTATAAGATTTCGCACGCAGACGCCGCTGCCCGTCTCGTGCTACAGGAATTAGTCGCCTCTTATGACATGCCTCCTGTTGGCGGTGGGGAAGTGTATTCTTTACACGTAAATAGTGACTCCGATGATTCCACCTTTCTTCAATAAATAGGTCACTTTTCTAGTTTCTTTCACATATCTCAACTTCCTAAAATTCCTGTCTTTTATTAATCTGGTTTTGACTAGTTACGCTTTTCTGATTCTAATAATTTTACGATAATTTTTAATGTGGTACGATAATTTTCCAATATTGAAACACTCTCTAGCATCTCTAGTCCATCAGTGGAGTTCCAAACGCTGATGATGATGATGGAGTATGATGAACCCAGATTATAGCAAAGCAGTTGTAATATCGCGGCGTTGTAGTTGATTCATCGCCTAAGGTTATGAATAGCATGTGTGATATGGCTCTAACGATAAGGCTATTTATGTAACATGATTTGATACTCGTACACGCTGACAGAAGTTAAGGAAAAAGTCAGATATTCATATTTAATAGCCACAAATTAAATACTTAAATAGTGGATAAGACCGGGCAATAGAAAATGAGAACACAAAAATAAGAATAAGAGTTTTTTTTTGTTTATTGAAGGCCGATTTTTCAAACGCCAATTAACTTTTATCCGAAGAATAAAATGGACTTTTCTAAACATTTTATACACGAAAACTGTCAACATTTTTAAACTATCAAACTTATTCGTCCCACAAAAGTATCTGACTATTGAGAAATCGGGCTTACGACATTTCAGCCATAGAACGAGCCACAGGCCTCCCCCATTGACTTCCAGATTGGCTGGTTAGAACACAACACCTTACGGCGTTATAAAAGTATGATAAATGTTGATCATATTGTATAAAGTAAGGCCAAGTATTATTAAGGCTTCATTTTACCATTACCATTTGGTCGGTATTAGTAGGTAGTCGTCAGCAAACCCATCCCTTTCATCGACGTTCAGATTTTTAAAGTGGATTTATATTGCAGCAACCATAAACTAAGCCTGGATTGCTGGTAAAGAATACACTTTCCTTCCGCCAACAGGAGGCGTGTCGTAAGAGGCAACTAATTCCTGTAGCACGAGACGGGCAGCAGCGACTGCGTGCGAAATCTGATTTAAAAAATTCGCTCGCCAACCCGCCTGCCAAGCGTGGCGAGTATTGGCAATCCCCCCGATTATGGAAGTCATTGGGGGAGGCCTATGTTCAGCAGTTGACGTTCGACGGCTGAAATGATGATGATGAACCAGCAACTGCCTTTGTTTTAACAAGTTTAATACATATCAAAGTTAGTTCACTTGTAACTGAAGCTTATAAAAGCGTTAGAAATTACTTTATACCGCAATACTCAAAAACAGTATTATATACGAGTAGATCATAGGTATGTTTTGTACATCCTTAAGGATCAGTAACCTAAATTTCAAATTAGAATTTTTAAAGAAGCCGATGTCCTACCTAAAGCCGAAATACCATATTTAAGCAAATCCAATTCTAATAATATGGGACAAAGGGACCGAGCTCGTAAAATGTGTATAATAATGTTTGTACGTTTTTTCTAAGTGGTCCGAAAATTTGATTTTTTTTAAATTGTCTGTATCTTGTAGTTCTCTTTACATTTTATTATTACCTCTTTACATGGTTTTCGACTTTCCTTTACTCTATTAGCAGTCGTGCTAGAGGTACTGGACATATCAGTTGTATTGATGGGAAAGATTGCGAATGTACCATCATCAAAATCTTCAGCCCACATCAGTCAGGACATAGACCTTTGGCGGCAGCGCTTTGGAAGTGATTATTCCAACCATATTTAGTGACATTTATCACATGCATCCCCGTGGTTCGGAAGGCACGTTAAAAGTTGGTCCCGGCTAATATCGCTTGATACTAGTCGTGAAGCCTAGTCAGAGGCATTAGGACGGCTTAGTAACGTCACTGACCTTACAACACTTCCACCAATCCGCACGGGCCCGCGTGTTGGTAAAACGCAAACTACCTCATATTGAAGTGAGGCCTCTGTGCCCTGCAGTAAGACGTATGTTAGGTATACCTTACGTTTCACTTTTTAAATGATTACCTCTGAACTATCACGTATTATCAAAATTCTTCAAGGTTTCAGGAATGGAATTGCAATATCATCATTATCATCATTTCAGCCACAGGACGTCCATCCTGAACATAGGCCTCCCCCAGTGACTTCAAGATTGGCTGGTTGGAAGCGAGATTGCTATATACGAGATCTTATTATCCTAAGGTCCACTTGTACAAACTTTTCAAATTAAGATGGCCAATCTAAGGTTAGCTTTCCACGAGAGACGAGCTATGTTGCTAAGGTGTGAGCGAGGTCAAAGCTAATACGTAGAGTGTAAAAAAAGCGTTAAACAACGCATTCTGTACATCTAACCAAGTTGAATGCAAAAAAAATATTGCTGGGAAGTGACTTTTATTTTTGGGTATTAATTAAGTTGCGTACGATTTATAAAGAAGTGCTGAAAATGTTAACTATGTTTCCTTAGAAAAATGTTTATTTATAAGAAAAAATAAGTCATTTTTGAAAAAATCATTTTATAAAATTTTTACTTTGACCGTCAATATCTCGGTAACCAGTCATTTCCCAGGCATGATGTAAAAAAAAAAAGTTTTAATAATGGGTAGAATATGTGGTATTTAGCTTCATTAAGCTTTTTTTAATACCCGATATAGTAATATGCTCCGTTCCTTAATCTATCTTACCATACAACCTACAACAGCTGATCGGTTATTTAGTATGAAAGAGGTTTTTTGCGATTTCGATGTTGGTCCGATAGTTGCTAAATACTGCAGTCATCATTTTCATCTTTTCAGCCATAGGACGTCCACTGCTAAACATAGGCCTCTCCCATTGACTCCCAGATTGCCTGGTTGGAAGCAGCCTACATCCAGCATCTCCCTGCAACCTTTACCAGGTCGTCTGTCTACCTTGTGGGTGTTCTACGCTACGCTTGCTGGTACGTGGCCTCCATTCTCGAACCTTTCTGCCCTATAGGCCGTCAGTTCTACATGCTATGCTATTTAAACATTAAAATCACCTAAAGGGAAGATAATTGAAATAGGAACTTAGATACAATACGGCTACTGAAAGGTTACTCTGTTGCTAGCAAGGTTCAGAGATAATGACGACTAACGTCAAATATTTGCCTTATTCGTGTATTAAATAATATTTCAGTTGAAATTAATTTCCTTGTGAAACACTCGGTCGTGACCCAAGAGCAATCAAGAAAATAATTACAATTCTATTATTAAGGTGAACCGTAAATTTAAGCTGCATACCAAGTAGATGTATTTTAATACAGTTTGCAATTAAGGATTTATTTGCGCTGATAAAATTAAACTTTTTTGATATTTAATTAGTATATTAACTTATTAAATTTAGACTACACTTCTTGACACTATTGGAGAAAAATATAATTTGGAACAAACAGACTAAAGAATACAATAACCTTTACAGCTTGTCTATAGATAGATTTTCGTTACCTTCATCATCATCATCATTTCAGCCATATGAAGTCCACTGCTGAACACAGGCCTCCCCCAATGATTTTCATTGGGGGGGATTGCCAATACTCGCCACGCTTTCCCGGCAGTATTTTTTATGCTGCGCAATTTCTGCAAGCGCAGTTTTTTTATAAGATATCGCAGATTTAGGTTCACTTGTATTCATTCAATTCAATTTCTTTGTTTGTCGTTCCCTAAATGATCGAGACTAATGCCTATTTTTGTTCCATACTATTACAATAGCGTGTTTACAAAGCTGCTTTCGTGGGTTCGAATCCCGCAAGGTTTTCAAATGTTTCTGTTATGAGACCAATTTTGAGGATTTAAGAATATCATTCCGCTATCTAGTCTGGTTTGTGGGATAGTTTTAATTTACTGAAAAGTTGTCAGAAAGAGATTGCTTTTGCAGATCATCGCCTGATTGAACTTGTATATAACTATGTATTGTGTAATAACCTTTAGGTAATGTTTGTTGTGCAATAAAGTGCTCTATCTAAAGTAATGAGAATACATAGGTACTCTAAAATTACGTTATAATGACATCTTAAATACTTACAGAATACTCGTAAATGGCACTTTAGTAATATTTGTAAACCATCAAATTTTCATTTAGAGAAAACTTTTTTTTTAATAGAACAACATCACATACATTGCTCTGAACTTGGTAAGTAGCCAAAGCACTTGTGTTACAGAAATCAGAAAAAACGATTTTACCACAACACCCAGACCCGAGACAATGTAGAAAAGTTATTTTTCTTCATTGACCGACCGGGAATCTAACCCGGGACCTCAGAAATAGCGACGCGAAAGTTGAGTACGCTTGCCTCTCGGTTAGAGGTCTTTACATTACAATTATTTAGCTCAAAATGATTTCAGTACTGTTAGCGGGGTATCGATTGCTAGGGACATCCCTATAGCCAACAACTCACCCTCCACACTACGGACTGTCAGCTGCCATAGGAGCGTAACCTCTCTACGCGTCTTTTTTGTTCTATCGCGTGTTTTTTAACAATCTTATTAATCATAATTCTTCTGTACGTATGTTTGTCGGTTTGAGGTCCATGTGGCTCAGTGGCGGCAGCGCTTTAGTAGTGATTACCAACGTTAAGCTACCTACGCCGCGGTTGTGATTGGAGGGTGACCATTCCAACCATATTTAGTGATATTTGACATAAGCATCTCCGTGCTTCGGAAGCCACGTTAAAAGTTGGTCCCGGCTAATACCGCTTGATACTAGTCGTAAAGTCTAGTGAGGCCTTAGGGCGGCATAATAACATCTGACAGTAAGAATAAGTCACTGGCCTTAATAACACCCCTCCACTGCACCGCACTGGGCCCGCGAGGTGGAGTATGGCCCAAACCACCTCATAGTTGGGGTGAGGCCTGGAAGCCTACTACGAAAAACGAAATACGATGTTTCGGACGAAACGAAAGACAAACGATACGCAAACGACACTTACTAACTAAGTAACACTTTTGGATGTCGATGTTTTAATCGGATGCAACATATTTTCGGAATGACTTCGTGAATGAATGAATAAACTGTTATTTATCGTATTATTACAAAAAATCCGAAGCGTTTCGTAGTAAGCAATCCAATAATCGAATATCGCATTGACGGATTTCGTTTCTCGTAGTAGACCTGCTGTGCCCTGCAGTGGTACGTATATATGCATACTTTACTATTTACGTGTGTTTGTCACCTAACTCTTCCTAAATGACTCGACTGATTTCAATGAAATTATGTGTGTATATTTCAATGGGTTCCTGGATAGTTTCAAAACACCCTTAAACTTAAACTTAAACATGAGTTTAGTCCCGGTAGGTGGCACTGTAATCGCGTTGTAGGAATTTTTATCTCTTGACAACTGATTTGGGCAAGACAAGCAAGAATAATTATAATTAGTTGGTTTTTAAACAATTTTATTTTTAGATGATTCTTTTAAATATATCCCTAATTGGACAGAAGGTAATAAAAACACCGTATCCTCTTCAAAACATGTATTTAATTTTGTTTCAGCACAAAAACAAGGCATTCTAAACCGTACATTTTATTTTCATTTCATGAAATTGTAAGTACACATTATTTTACATTTTTATTAAATATTATTAAAAAATATTACATCATCAACATATAAAATATACACTCTAATTCAAACTAAATTTACAAACGCATATTATTTCTAACAATAGGTACATGTAATAAATGCATTTTTGCCTTTGGCGAATCGCACCACCGGTACATTATTAGATAATAGAAATGAATGCAAAATGTCTTCTCTATTGTAATTAAAGTTGAAGGAAACTTAAATTCCTTTTCATGACGATTGCATTGACGTTTACAACTCAATGCACTTAGTTACAAATACTGCTGGACATAAAACTTTTCCAAGATATACAGTGTTACATTGCAAAGGGGTGCCAAATTAAAAAAAATAAGATCTACGGAACAATACAAAAAACCGTCTTAATCGTCATTATTTTTAATCATCGTATGTTACGAAAAAAAATACTTTAAAATATCCGAAAATAAAGTCAATATAGAGATAACGAAAGCCGCGCGGTCATTCATCAGAGGCGTAGGTACGGCGACCCAACAAGGACCTTACGCAGTGCACATACGGTGCAATTATTTCATGATTGAGTAAAATGATCCACGTTTACGATTTTTACAGGAGACAGAAATAATTAAATGTGAAAAAAAAAATCTTGTTCTTTGCATAGTTTGATTAAGTTACTGATTCTGAGCCACTCCTAAAAATTTGGCACCCCTTTGCAATGTAACCCTGCATGTAGTATTATAAATATATTTAGTATTCTTCCAAACATAATCTACCTGACGTCCCCAATGCACACTGCACATTTTTCCCGATAGTTGTCGCATTGTGATTTGTCTTGCCCATGTAATTATTTAATCGATAGTCCTATTAATGTTGCCACTGATCTATTTGATCACTACGATCAAACTTGCATCATATTGGTAAGCACAGAAAAAAATATAATTTTGACATTTGCGTCGATTTGGTGGGGAGTAGTCAAACGAAAAGAATGGTAGATCCATTATAATGGTTTTTATTTATCGTATAAAGAGCTTTAGAGTACGAGTTTGGTGTGTGGTTTGTGTTCTAATGTTTTGGTGAAGTGATAAAGATCTGAAATTATTGAAATATCATTGTATTCAACGCCGCATCGAGTGTCAAGTGACTGGTCTCAAAACAACTTGCTTTAGACCCGATAGCGTCTTGAAACCTGCTTCTACGGGATGAGTAGCCTCCCACTGAATCCAAGAAAAGCAATAAAAACTAAACACCCGTTATTTATTGTAAAGTATATCAATAATACTCTTGACATAGGCAGAATCACTGCTCTGCTTAAAGAGCGGGATAAGTCCATATTTAAAAAAAAGACATTGGCGTCTACATTAGTTGACTACGGTTGACAAGACCCAAAGCTTTGCCTGTGCTTCCCCATTAACAAACTTGTCGGTTTTCATATATTGTAAAATCTTACAAAACTCATTGCACATTCATTCCTATTATCGACGTAAAAAACCTACCCCTACACAAAACTCTCTTTGCTTTTAAAGTCGTATACAAATATATTTTTGTTCTCTCTGTCCTGAGTCGGTACACATACAAACCTGTTTCGCCCTTCCCCGTTTTCATTAACATCTAATGTTATAGAATACACATTATTGGTCTTAACGTCTAAATTTAATATTTGTATCTGTTTATTGTTCTGATCGACTTCATCACTTATTGCTTCGTCATTATTTTCTAAATGATTCTCATGTAGTTCCACTTCAATGTTATCATCAACCTCATTCATAGCTGCTATGATTTTCATACTATTGCGTCTTGTGTTCTGAACACTGATAATTTCACCTACTTTTAATGGTTTTGCATTTACATCTGCATCTTTGACTTTTTTACTTTCCCTATTGATGATGTTTTTTTGGGACGATGCCCTGTTACTGTATCGTCTCCAGAATGAATCTGAATGGTCTTTGCTACTAGAAAATCCAGTAGATGTGGTTGTATTAAAAGTATCTCGTCTTTGCATGTTTTCCCTTAAATTCCTACTGCACCTCATCAACTTATTTATTCTTAATAGCTTCACAAACCCTTCCCTAAACTTTGATGACATTAAATTGTACAGGATTGGATTGATAGCCGAATTCAAATACAGCATTACTCTACAAAAATACAAAAGTATATAATAACCATCTATACCTAATGACATTATTGTCTCAGGGGGGAATACGATTATCCATAGCGTTAGTGCTTTGAAGGGCAGAAGGCATAAGAAGAAGGATAGCACGACTGTTCCAAGCATAAGTATGACTTGTTTTCTGTATCTAATGACGTTGCCGGAGTTGTTTGTGTTTTTGGTGTTCTGGGCGATGATTGCGGGATTTTCCATGAGATTTTTTGCGATGACACTGTACAGGACAAGTAGGACGCCGAGAGGGACAATGAAGAAAACGGCGATGGTCAGGATGAAGAACAGAGCGGACCAGAAGGTGTCAGCTTGGGTTAGGCAGACAGGCACTTCTGTTCCATCATCGTAGCGCTCGTAGGTGAAGGTGGCTACGCCGAGGATGGGGCTGTAAAGAAACATAATAGTATGGTGATTATTTTTTATAAAAAATCTAAATGTAACTGATACCACAGACAAAAGATGTTTGTCTCGGATAGTAGGACAACTTGTTACTATCGGCCACAGACTTTGGTAATAAGGCCTAACCTTATTGTGTTTACCTCATTAAGTAGATGTCACACAACATAAGTACTGAATGTATATTGTGTTAAGCTTTCGTAATTACACGTTAAACATACTAGAGTATTAACAAAAAGGATGTAAAACAAAAACAATTATTTATCTAGAAATTATTTTTACGTGATGAGAAGATCTTGAACACCTACTGTGAAGTAAAGAAAAATGCTGCCTGTGTTTCATTTACTACTCAGTCGTTACTATAAAATATATAGGATATATTATTTATTATATGTATTTTGATGATATTGCTCAAATTAGAAGTTAAATTCATGAAGTAATAGCTTAGTAATACGAATGTATAAATAATAATAATAATTTATAAAAATATTTATTATGGTATCTATGATGACACTATTTGCATACGAGTATCAACAGTTCGAAGATGAGGGGAGAGAACATACCCTACGTAATATAAATATCTATAATTGTGTATTTGCTCTGTTTGTATTTTAAAAATATTTATTCATTTTTAATTCATTCGATTTATGCAATACCCTTACAGAGTCCATAAGAATGGCCTCTCACACAATTTAATTATTACTACCTTAATATAAACGACGCAATCAATTAATGGCGTGTGGGGGGACGGCCGTAAAGAATACACTTCCCCACCGCCAGCAGGAGGCGGTCGCAAAAGGTGACTAATCCTGTAACACGAGACAGGCAGCAGCGTCTTCGTGCGAAATATTATAAAAAGTTGCGAGAAGCCGCTGGCTGCAGGCCGCTTCCAGCCGGCCAATCTGGAAGTGACTGGGGAAGACTTGTGTTCAGCAGTGAATGTCTTATGGCTAAAATGATGATGATGATGAAATGAATGAATGATTAGCTGATAACGTATGGTTTTAAGGGTGGTTTTAAGGAGTGTGCAAATCATTTGCACAACCTGTAAAAGGTTATTAAGAGGCGATTCCGCTGCTCGAATACATAAACTTGAACTACTTATTTGGCTAACATAGAAATCACAAAAAAGATTATCCTATACCACCTGTGCCGTGTGGGGTCAGCCGTAAAGAATACGTATACACTTCCCCACCGCCAACAGGAGGCGTGTCGTAACAGGCGACTAATTCCTGTAGCACGAAATGGGCAGCAGCGTCAGCGTGCGAAATGTTATAAAAAACTGCGCTCGTCAACCCGCCTGCCAAGCGTAGCGAGTTTTGGCAAACCCCCCCGATGAAAGTCATTGGGGGAGGCCTGTGTTCAGCAGTGGACGTCCAATGGCTAAAATGATGATTATGATGATAAGAGCCGATGGATTTAGGAATAGAAATAATATATTTTTGCGATTTCAATGTTAGTGCCTAAATAGGACCTTGTATACGACCACTATGCCGTCTGCCATGGGAAGATGGCCGTAAAGAATAAACTTCCCCACCGTTAACAGGAGGCGTGTCGTAAGAGGCGACTAATTCCTGTAGCACGAAATGGGCAGCAGCGTCAGCGTGCGAAATTGCGATTTCAATCTTGGTTCCATAGAAGGAGTTATTGTAGTAGTCATTAAATAGGACCTTGTATACGACAACTATGCCGTGTGCCGTGTGGGGATGGCCGTAAAGAATAAACTTCCCCACCGCCCACAGGAGGCGTGTCGTAAGAGGCGACTAATTCCTGTAGCGAAATGGGCAGCAGCGTCAGCGTGCGAAATTGCGATTTCAATCTTGGTTCCATAGAAAAAGTTATTGTAGTACCTAGTCATTAAATAGGACCTTGTATACGACAACTGTGGTAAAAAAAAATACTCTCTGCTAAAATACACTTTCTTTTGATTAACTTTAAGAATAAGATAGTTGGGGAAAGGGTGGACGTTTGTAAAAGTATTCCAATTGCATGAAGCCCTTGGGAAAAGGAGAGTTTATTTGTTTGTTTAATTACAAACAATTTCTTCTGTTAGTTATGATTAGATTTTAGCAATCTTCTCTACAAGACAACACAAATCTTTGAAGCATTATTCGTGCTGAAACAGCTAGGTTATTAAATTCTCATTTTGCAATGATGGTTTAACAAAGAAAAACTAAGGGCGCTTTCAATGTAAACGTTTCGAAAGGGATTGTATGCCTAAGATTAAAACGTTTCAATCGTTTATATATATTTATATTTATATATTCCAATAAATTGAAATAGCCATTTACTTATGTAAGATTTTGACAAAATATGAACACCTGAAACTAGATAGATAGACATACTCTTCATTGCACACCATACAAAGTAAATTACACATGATTTTTACAGAAAGACGTAAAATTTAGGCGGTCTTATCAATAATAGTGATCTCTTCCAGACAATCTTTGTGAATCTGTTCAAGTATCCTTACTTTAAGATCTTTTTTCTTTTCTATGTGAACGCTGTGTACAACGTTTACCGGAATTCAATTTTAATGTATAACCTAAATAACAATTCTGTAAAAAAAGTATTGCATTGTATTTAGTGTATTGTATTATTTGCCTTTAAGTAAATTAAATAAAGCTTAAGGTAGAGGACAACCATAGAGAAAGAGAAAGGTATAGTAGTGCAGAGTTCTTAGACTAGCCTTGTAATTTCTTAGGTTTATAAGTCCGACTGAACGTAACGTTTTCGTAGTAGGCCCTCTGATAACGCAAGTTTGCCTAACCGCTCTCGGAAAATTGTATGACAACTGCGTGAAAAAAATATGACTAGTATCAACATTAAGTATGTGGCTGCTACAAACGCACGGCTAACGCTCGGCTAACGTCTTATTTGAAAGAGCCCTAAGACTTTTGTGTTGATAAAGAACGTTTGTAATTTTTACTCGCATGACATCTGACATATTTATATTTGCATGTCTTTATAATAACTTTTTTTCACGAGATGTGGTAAGCTAGCTAGCTCCTAGAGGCCATTTCATGCGATGAGTAGGATTGCCATCAGAGCTCTATATCCCTTGGGCAGGGAAACCAAAATATTTTTGAACGATGGCTGGCATGTCATCTACATAGATTTAGAAAATTCTAATCCAAAAATACCTAGATTTGAACCCACGATCCACAAACGTGAAGCGGGCTCCAACTACTGAGGTACTACCGCTTACCGCTACTATATTGCCTGAAATAAAATAATTGAGATGATACGTTTATAGAAGACCTACATTTTGACAATCAAAAACTAAATTTTTTACAAATTGCCCATTACCTTTTTTTACCCTACCACTGATGCGGTACAATTTGTAGACTAGTGTCGAGAAGAAGCAGCGCAAGAGACTCGTTTACTATGTCAAGTAATTAGGTATTACAAGTTCTGGTACTAGCTAGACAGTTTATACATTTTTATTATTTGTACAAGAAATTTTTGTTGCTTTTAGAGCCGAAAAATTCACTTTCTATTGATCAACAACTTTGAATGTAATTTATAATTTTGTGTGTCAGATAAAAAAAACTTATTCTCTTATTCTTAAGAAAACAAATCACTTTCCTATACTAATTGTGATAAAGCATTTTGTATGGGAAAGTATTTAGAAGTACCTTCTTTTAGTCGGGGGGTTTTTTATTCCTTTTTCTATTATAACTTTCACATCTGATATGAGATTTTTCAATAATTATAATTTCGGTTTTTGATACTCGAAACTTCCTGTTACCTAGGAATCATGGAAGCTGGCAAGATGCAATATCATTTAGCAAAAGTTAAGGGAAATACCGTAAATCGTAAATTTGAAGTAACATCACAAAAAACGTAATTTTCGATTTCCGTGATAGGAACTATTTACATGTTTTCCAAGTCCGGAACCCTCGGTACGCAGTGCCAACTCGCACTGGACCTGTTTTAGCTCATTGTAGTGGTTGGCTGAAGCATATTGTATACATTTTTTCCAACGAATAAAATGTTCCGTCTGTGTGTCACATTTTGCGTCCAATTTCACGGCTGTTAGAATAAAAATGTAATCTGACATTCTTGTGCCACGAAAATTATGTTCACAGCATATACACAAACTCGAGCGAAATAATACTCTGTTATATGTAACATGCCTTTGTATAATCTTGTATTCTCTAAGATCATTAAACCAACTCTAATTCTAGTAATATCGTGTACATTGTAGACTAGCTTGCCAGCAGCTACGCCCGCGTAGTATTTGATTGTACACAGAAATTCGAAACATAATTGTTCAGTTTTTGTTATATGAACATTACTTGTAATATCCGTAGTAAATAATAATATTGTTTCCACATCGTTTTAAACAGACACACTTTTACAGCACACCAATTGTAATGTTCTAGAAGTAAGTAACCAACCAACTCCTATTTATTTAACAACGGCAGGTCAACCTGGCCCAAAGTTAAAAGTTAAAGGCCATTCAAGCGATTTTCAACTTTAAGTCCAACATGTAGATATCAATATTCATTAAGAAAAATTGACGTTTTATGGTAGGTTGACGAGCTTGTCTGTACCTCCCCCAGATAGACGTAGACTTTTAAATTGAATACAACCGAACCGAAAAGAATCGTTTACGTTTTTACTGCTACCTATCCTATTGTTACTGAAATCGAACAATCGTTTCTCAAAAACTAACGATGCCTTATTCATAAGGGGTGTACCAATGTTTTCTTGTTAAAATTTGTGTGCGCAGCGTAATGTGTTTGCCGAACATTCTTTAGAGAGTAAACCTTGAAAATATGATTGGAAAATCGTGATTTTGTTCTAATCGTTTTTACAAGACGTTTCTGATAGATAACTCAATTATTATCGCAAAAACTCAAACATGTTTCAATTGTTAGCTTTTTGGAACGCCTTATACGATTTGTCCTTGTAGCACTATTTGTAGTACAATATACGCTTGCGCTTACAAACGATTGAAACGCTAGCAAAAATACAGACAAAAATCGAGGATAAAACGCTCTAATCATGCTGAGACTAATAATTTTGCTTCAGTCAAGTAAAGGATCAAATCAAATCATTTATTTGCATTACATGTGTTAAAAAAAACAAATTCGAAAACTACATAAAATTGCGGAACATGGGAATCTTTGACAATAGTTTTTGGGTTATACCGTACTGTTTATAAACGCAAGGGAAAAAAATTCATTTTTTCTAGTCAAAATTAATTTAATTAAGACTGGATAACGTTTTACAAAGTGGGTTCTTAGGTATTACTAAAACCTATATGACATACATTTCGTATCAGATTATAGTAAAATTTTTTTCTTTAGTGTTATTAATTCACGTTTAATACATTACAACACATAACTTAAATCGAATAATGTCAAAATTCGAATGAACCAAATCGAACGTAATTTCGGATCTTTTTAAACGACGACCAATCATTGTTTATTATTGTGAATCGAAGTGTCGCTCATCGTATCAAATAACAAAACACATCTAAACCGAGTAGAATTCTTTTACCAATACCAAGATAATAGACACGACATCAGATAGTTTTGTTTTTGTTTGGGGAAAATAATTTAATAATAATAATTATACCTACACATTGATGACACAGGAATGGGATTGAAGCGCTGTCAATTCTTAAGATAAAGGCTATTCATTTATTTTTTTTCCATTTGATTTTCTTTTTGTAACGATTTTGTAATTATAACAGTTGAATAACTTAGAATCATTAAATAAGTTTAGTGCTTTAAAAAGTTTATTTATTTATACGCTTGCTATGCTCACCTACCTCTTTTTAAAAAGAAGGAAAATTATAAAATCAGTCTAAGAAAATATTATTCATGTTTCCGTGATATTTTTAATTTATTAGACGTTAGGGTGTAAACCGATTAGAGGCCCAATTCTCGTAATTTAACATAAGACGACTCGCAATCCAGTGTCGATCTACTCTCAGTAACATTTTTAACTAAAACGGTATTCTCGTAAACCCAAAAAATGCAATAGTTTGTAATGCGACTGAAAATGGAAGAAACCACAATGAGAATTTTTTTGTTTCATTTTCAGTCGCGTTACGATATTTTTACGTCAAATTTTAAGTTTACGAGAATATCCGTTTTAGATAGTAATGTTACCGAGAGCGAATCGACACTGGAATGCGAATAATGTTATATTACGCAAATTGGGCCTCTGCGTGTAAAGTGAGACAGTCTTTGACATCATCATCATCATCATTTCAGCCATAGGACGTCCACTACTGGACATAGGCATCCTCAATTGACTTACGGATTCAATTGCATCCAGCAAGCAGGTTCCAACTGGCCAATCCGGCTGCCTGGACTTCTTTGACATCTAAACGATAAATAATAAGATTTTGTGTGATCTTAACTAAATCTCACCACAATTTCAACAGTATGTTTGTTTTGCAAATTAATGACATGATTTTTTGTGTAATTTGATTAATGATTTAAAATATTCTCCCTCTGTGAAGTACGTTCATTAATGCCGCAACACTTTTTACCTTTTAATTATATCCGATGACTATCTTTACAATCAGATGCAGTCAAGCCGCCCCAAGGCCTTTTTATAGCCTAAATTAAATTAAAAACATGATCTGTTGACAGTTCGCTCTTTACCATAAGGGCACACGGGGCCCGTGCTCTGGGCCCTTCGGCCTCACGGGGGCCCCAAAGCACTAAAACATGTTTGCAAACTAAGAATCACTGTCAGCTGAAAAGAAAGCAAATAGGATCAATGCCTAGAAAAAAGGGGAAAATTTAAAACTATGCTTCTAACGAAAGTATGAAAATATTTTTTAGAAGTCATGAATTCATACCAACAGTACTTTTTTCATTTTTACTTTGCAATAGAGTCCCCAAATTCTTGTGTGCCCTTGGGCCCCGGGATATGTTAAGACGGCCCTGTCTGTTGATCGTTCTTCTTTCTTATTAATTCTAGTTTTAAAGAGTTACTTTTAATATAAATTAAAGTATTTATATTTGAAGGTCTTTCTATGAGTATAAAATTAACTAAGTTGGTACTTGGTAGTAAATCACAAAATTACATTTAATATTAGTTCTTAGTACTTATACTTTACTTGTACACTTTATTCTCCATTACAATTCACTACTTCCATAGTAGAAGCATCAAACTTAACTAGTTATCCAGCATTTTGTATTTTTTACCATCGTCAGCTAGAGGTGTTTACCATTTTATTCTGGTCAAGTTAGTAAAATGTTTTTTTAACTAAAATAAAGGCGTGTGAGTACCGTAGTTATTTATATCAAAAATTTTTTCTGTAAAAAAAAATTACGCTTATGTTTTTTTCCTGAATATAATGGATTGGTGCTAATACGTAATAATGGGGATCTCTTCATTTCTTTATCATAATATTTTTATACTTAGATCCTGGAAAAAGTTTTATAGGTCATTAGTACGGAAGGCTACAGTGCCCTCTATAATTCAAAGTGCCTACACTATGTTAGATACAGCTCAGCCCGCGGATTCGACATTTATTTTAATTCTATTAATCTTAAAGTTTTTTTTTCAGGTCCAGGAGCCAAAAAATTAAGAACATTATAATATCGTTTACTGCCTTATTCGTCGGAGGCTGTGAAATGCTTACAAGAGCTTGGCGATGCTGGCAGATAAGAATGATAACGTACGTATGGCACTGACTTAATAGTACTTCTCAACACCAGATCCAGACATTTACATTATCCGGATCCTATTCCTCAGGGCTGCCGCTTACAATGGGAAGTAACAAATATGCGCATTTTTATATGAGTTTTATAAGATTCTGTTGTTTACGAGGTTAGTTGAAAATCTTTTCTTGTGGAAAAAATGCGGAGTTCACGAATACGCAATGAGGCTTAAGATTAAGCCGACTCAGAAAATTTGTACTGATTCCATTTGATATACCTCATAATATTTTTAGATATACGGGTACTAGATGTTTTTTACTGCTTTAAAATTACAATTTAAACTCGTTTTAACACTATTTAAATTATATTTTTTTGGTATATTTTGTAATATCTCGGGTGTAAACTCATTTAGCTGCTTGATAATATTTATGAAAAAAATACCAAAATACTTATTAACAAGTTTTGTCTAGTATTTTTTTGTTGAATTTAACCCTATATACAAAATGACTGAAAATACAATGATATCGCTGAACAACTTCTACAATGGCACTCATGTCGAAATTACAAAATAGTCTTAGACAACATCAGTTATTATTTCAAATTCAAAATATGTGTTTTGTGTAAATAGTTATCAATAGGAAAGCGAATCTTTGGTTTTACTATCATCATCATCATCATTGCAGCCATAGGACGTCCACTGCTGAACATAGGCTTCCCCTATTGACTTCCAGATCCGCCGGTTGTAAGCGGTCTGCATCCAGCGTCTCCCTTCAACCTTTACCAAGTCGTTTGTCCACCTTGTACGTGGTCGTCGTACCTTTCTGCCCCATCGGCAGTCAGTTCTACATGCTATGTGCTGCGCCCACTGGCACTTCAGCTTGCTAATCCGTTGGGCTATGTCAGCGACTTTTGTTAGTTTCGTTTCTGATTTGAACACCAAGCATAGCCCTTTCCATAGCACGCTTTGCGATCTTGAGCTTTCTTACGAGGCCCATAGTAAGAGGCCACGTTTAAGCTCCATATGTCATCACTGGTAACACGTTAGTTGTAGACTTTCGTCTTTAGGCACTGAGGTATTTTGGACGAGAAGACGTTGTGTAGTTTCCCGAACGCTGCCCAGCCGAGTTGCATTGGTTGGTTTTACTAGTCACCCGGTATTAGCGTAAAAAAAGTAGTGTTATTTATTTAAATGATGGAGAAAAGTTGTTAACAATTCAGCAAAAAGTGTCAGCTCTGACGACTAAGGTTAATAAAACGTTCGTTTATCAACTGTATTTTGTTTTAAAGCAATTAGCAAAACCATTGTTCTACAATTAAATTATTTCCCCAATTTAACGCCCACAAATAAATAGTACACATTTTCATAACAATAGTTATATTGCTTTAATGGAACCTCCAGTTATAGTAGAGTGCTCATTGTTTGAGTTCCGTGCTGAATTTATGTTAACCAGAGAAAAGTGATATAAATAAATAAACAAATCGGACAATTGCAAGTTATTCCGTCCTTCCAATAGGTTTTTCTGTTATCTATAGCAACTCATTTTATTTAAGTTTAATTTTGATCTATTTAAATTTTTTTTTTTTAAAACGTGGTGGCACATATCACAAGCATCTCTGTACTTAGGATGGCATGTTAAGAGTTGGTCCCGGCCAGTATGGCTAGACAAATAGTCCTCAATCCTGTCAGCGGCGTTAAGGCGGCTTGATTATATCTGACAGTAAGCCATAGTTCTATCAACTCATAGTTCTTATGAGTGCTTGATACCCCCCTCAAAATAAGTCTAATTCTCTTATTTAATAAAAGTCTGATATGTCTCTAATTTTCTAATAATCCCTCAAAAAGAGGCCTAATTAGATCTAATTTATTTACGTTACACATCTTTAAATCACCGAAATTCATGTTATGTACAGAAAACAGCTCGTCGACCTACCACAGAATGTCAAATTGATTGATCTCTACATGTCGGACTTAAATTTCAGTAAAATACAATAGGACAAAATTGGGACACCACGCCACCATGAACAGACTGCAGAGGCAATACAACAAGTTCTGTAAGGCACACGACGTCGATATCTTCGCTGATAATCGGCAAAGATTCAGGCGTAAAATTCTGCAGTCCTTTGTACCGGTACCTCTGAGATAATCGGTTGTTGAAAAAACATATTTTAGATTTAGATTTAAAAGTTATAATAAAATAAAATAAATTATACTTTTAAGGTACTTTTTAGCTTCGACTAATTTAAACCAATTTAAGCTTACAATGTTTAACTTTTTGTAATAAACCTGTAGTCCACATTGCATGCCGTGGCAGCCTATAACTAAGACGACGCTTAGCTCTAAGTCAGTATAACTCAAAATATGTATCTTACTTGTATTAGTGTTTGTCTTGTTGGTTGTCCTATTAAATAAAAAAAAATAAAAAAATTGAAAATCGGTTAAATAAACTTTAACTTCTTGGGTAGGTTGACCTGCCGTTGTCTGTACAAATTGGCAGTGTTTTACAGATTTTGATGAAAATATACATTACCTATGTAAACATGTATTCTTATTTAATCACAGGAATGAATAATCATCCCGCGCTGGAACACAAAAACGGGATGAAAATAATCATTAAGGTTAAGCTAGATCATTTTCTATACATGGCCTGGTGGAGACGATCGTAGGATAACAAAAAACCGGCCAAGTGCGAGTCGGACTCGCGCACCGAGGGTTCCGTACAAACCTGTAGGTACCGTTATGAGTAAAAGTTCACCCATTACGACAATCGAGTCATAGTTATGGTATTTTTATTGCAAAATGAAATCCATAACATTACGAAAGTTAAATTGCGGTTTACGAGTTATGACGTATTAAAAAAAAACTAATTACTTGATCTCGTTCAAACCAATTTTCGCTGGTAGTTTTTATGGTAATGTACATTATATATATTTTTTAGATTTATCATTCTCTTATTTTAGAAGTTACAGGGGGGGGACACACTTTTTACCACTTTGGAAGCGTCTCACACGCAAACTATTCAGTTTAGAAAAAAATTATATTAGAAACCTCAATATCATTTTTAAAGACCTATCCATTGATAACCCACACGTATGGGTTAGACGAAAAAAAAAATTTCGAGTTTTAGTTCTAAGTATGGGGAGCCCCCAAAATTTATTATTATTTTTCTATTTTTTTGTGAAAATCTTAATGCGGTTCACAGAATGCATCTACTTACCAAGTTTCAACAGTATAGTTCTTATAGTTTCGGAAAAAAGTGGCTGTGACATACGGACGGACGGACAGATGGACAGACAGACAGACAGACATGACGAATCTATAAGGGTTCCGTTTTTTGCCATTTGGCTACGGAACCCTAATAAAAACACAGTTTTTACTAGCTTATACCACTAAATTTTACCATAGAAGCAACATTCAAATTGTGAGAAAATTATTAATGCTCTATATAAAATTAACGATGTCAACAGTTTATTAGTATGAAGCATTTATATTTTTATGTCTTCGTCAACCTGTTTCCACCCTAATGTAGAGTGTACCCTGTGTGTACCCTCCATAGCACGCCATTTCAAACGGTCTTGAGCCTTCTGCATCCATCTCCTCCCGCTACCTTTACCAGGTCGTGGATCCACTTCGAGTTTTAGGTCTCTACTGCAACACCTTTCGGCCCATCTACTGTCTGTTCTTTGACAAATATGACTTTCGCGCTATAGTTCCACTTCTTTCGCGCTATTTTTAGGCCCATGTCGGTAAGCTTCTGTTTTTCTTCTGATTTCTGTATTTTTATAAGTAAACAACATTAGTTCTTCGAATTGCAAAGTTGCAATAGGCAAGCTACATTGCTCCGAGAGCTGATAACCGTTGGGGAAGTAAAATTCCAGAGTGGCGACCACGAACGGGAAGACGCAGTGTGAGCAGGCCTCCGACGCGATGGACTGACGACGTAGATAAGGTTGAAGGAAACAGCTGGATGTTCGACCCATAGCCGCTTCTTACTGTGGCGTTCTATGGGAAGACCTATACCATAGTATCTACACTCCAATGGATCATTAGGGTTGGCTTCTTAATCTTTGTAAAATTGAAATAGTGTTTTGTTTAGAATGCATTCTATAGAGATAAACACAAAGCATGACAACTGACAAACTGGTCTCAGCTCGGCAGTACTCGCCACCCGCGTCTTACAGCACTGCGACTCCCGCTTAGAAGTCTTGTTGAGACGTGCGTCTGTGTGAGTGCGACACTTCGAACGATTATACGTAGTTACTTTACTGCTTTAGCTTATGCCACGTATTCCAAGTCTATAGCTTATACATACTATGCCTATACCCAGCAGTGAACTTCCAAAGGATGATTACAATGACGACACCACATTCTAACGAAGTCACATCATCATCATTTCAGCCATAGGACTTCCACAGTGGAAGTGACTGCTGAACATAGGCCTCCCCCATTGACTTCAAAATTGGCCAGTTAGAAGCGGCCTGCATCCAGCGTCTTCCTGCGACCCTTACCTAACCACCTTGTGAGTGGACGTCCTACGCTGCGCTTGCTGGTACGCGGCCTCCATTCTAGAACCTGTCTGCCCCATCGGCCAACAGTTCTACGTGCTATGTGCCCCGCCCACCGTTAGGCTATGTCAGCGACTTCTGTTCGTTTACGGATCTCCTCATTTCTGATTCGATCTTGCAAGGAAACGAAGTATTTTCATCAAAATTTACTTCGTTGGGTTTCGTGGCTTTATATTTGTCGTTGTAACTTTAAATAAAAGAGCCCGGTTTAATCAGGTCTCATAACTTTAGCAGGCCGTAGCTTACGGTTCGGCTTATATTAGCACACAATGTGTCGTACATCACAGACCAAATAACTGCCAGGATACAATGCTGCCGATGGGTTATCCGAATCACAGTGCAGAAAATACAGCCAGTTAATATCGTTACATAAAGTTGTGTCAGATGGAATGAAATATGAAGCTTAAATCGTTTCTGAGAACCATTTCTCGCTTGCGAATCGAAGATAAGTTGCCCTAAAGTGTGAATATATACTTATTAGATTTTCTAGTTTGTTTCTAGTTTCTAGTTTCATGTGTGTGTGTGATTTCTTGCTTCATTTGCAGATGGTGCCTAAATAAGATCTATTATAACTAATGATTTTTTTAGATAATGCCAACTATTTCCAGGCAGCATAAGGCTGAAAATTAGATTTTATAATAAGTAATTACGAATTTTGTAAGTCTTTAGGTATTAAGTTTGTTTATTTAACAGTGTTAGTTATTAAGAATCTAAAATGAATGATTCTGGATTATCAAACGAACATCTAAGTGAAGTTACTGTGTACGTACCTTGATCAACATTTGAGTCATCCGAGTCGAAAAACACGACCCGACGTCTTTTTTTATTGCGGCGCTTTTTTAATTTCTCCAATTTTGTTTTATATCTTTAATTTTTTTCAATATTAGATTTTTTTTTATGGCATTGTGCTAACTACCAAGGCACAAAAAAAGGAATGACAGTATGTCCGGTGGCGCTAGTGAGGTTACCAGTAGAAAGACAAAAAGTATACCTGCTTAATTTTTTGTTTTAAATCTATTTAACTCTCTGAATACGTGCAATACTGCCTAGCAAGTTAAGAAAACTACCTGGTTATATATCTATATCTTTAAATGAAGCGACTCATATAATAAAACCTGGGCTTTGCTAGCTGGATTAACCTTAGAAACTATTTATGTTTATTTAAAGGGAACTAGCTGTTTCTTTTTTACATCAGTTTGGTAACAATGCTCCTCGTCGCTTTGTCCAAGCCCATACTAAATCGTCGTCATAATAGGCTGGCCACGCGTTATGGGCTTATAGGACGGCTATAAGCCTTTTTGCCGTATAAGCATTTTAGGATTAAGTCCTTTTGCCTCTTAGTATTTTATTGGGCTTCCTACTCTCGTGATTTTGGGCTAGGAAATACGTTGTTAGGGTTTTTATGAGTAAGGGTTTTGATATAAGGTAGGAAATATATCTTGTTAACAAGGTTAGTTATCTAAATAAAAAAATTATCATGCGAATAGGACATGAACATGAATCTTTACATGTTAGCAGAATATTAGATAAATTGATTAATCCAAATTATATATTGTGAGTGGATTGTGCCACACTACACTACACGGGCTCAGTGCGGATAGGTAGAGGGGTCGTGTAAGGCCAATGACTAAATCTGTCAGATACAATCAAACCGCCTGCGCCCTGAGGCCTCTGACAAGGCTTTAATCAAGCTATAACAGCCGAAACCAACTTTTGACGTGCCTTTTAGTTGAAGTGAGGCACGCGCCTTGCAGTGGGGCGCTTATGGATTACTATACTAGTTTTTTGTACTTATCATCAACGAAATCTTATCCCGTCTTCTGCTGTTATTTAGGTAATGCTACTACAACCACGTTAATCATAGTTTGCAATTTTTATTATTTTAAAAAAATCTCATATCTCTCTAAAGTGGTCTGTAAGGGATCGCTTGGCGACAAGACCACTACATTGTTCGTACATAGTGTATTGTTGTCTAGTTGTAGTAGTATTAAATTATGCAATTCGAGTTAACTACGCGATTTATTAGCGACATGAATCCAGCTGACCTTAAATTTCCCCGATTTTTGCAAAAAAAGGTAATTATCTACCAAATAAACAATATTCTATCGAGAGATTGCCTTTCATTTATTTCATTATTCATCAATACGAATTTACAATGGATTTTAAGCACAAACAAACAAAAAGTCAACTCCATAAAAATTTTGCTAAATAATGGCTTTTTTTGGCAAAAGTCTTTTGCAGACCACCCGCCAACACGGGAAAATAAATTTTTGCAAAAAATTAAGTTAGCCAATTAGCCTCAAAAAAACGACTGAATTACAAAGAATGATTCATAATATTGTTATTCTTGAAATAATAATGTAAGAAAAGTAAATAATTAATACATAATTAAGGTAAATGAAAATACCGCTGCAAAATCACCCTAAAATCGGTAGGTACCTCGAACAAATGGTGTGTAGAACAAAACTCATTTATTTTTCCTAAAAAGTAAATATGTATTCATAAAGCTTATCAAATTTACTTTAGATTTATCATAAAATAAAGGATAAGGATTAAACTTTGATATTCTAAAAATGACCAACAAAATCATACATTTTTGTTGTCAAGTGCCGTCGCGCTAAATATTTTGATATTGTAAGTAATTATGGCTTATTAAAACAAATCTATTAAATTAATTAGGTTGCTGACTCTATAAATAGATTTATCAAAGCTTTATTTGATATGAATTTATCGAATTAATATTGAAACTAACCAAAAATCTCGAGCAATGGCGGCCGCCAAAATATTTGTTTACATTTTATAAAATTTACCTTGAAATATCATTCCATTATGCAAACTAATGCTGCAAATCCATCTAAACACACTCACTTTATCGATTTAAGCACTATTCTCATGTATTTTCACTTAAACATTCATCAAACAAAATTATTTAACAACACGCACCCACGCACGTAATGTCAGAATCATATGGTGAACTTTGCACGCACAGATTAAACAGATCTTACGCGCAGAGATCATAGAAACCCTTTCAATCTATTGACAGTACTCTGAACTTTTTTTTGGTATGCGATACACGGTTGAGACTCCCGTCTGTCACCGTCCTATGATTTTTTGAACGCGACTCGACCGTAAGCATGACGTCAGTGGTGTTCTGCAGGTTAGTGACACAAGCGAACCTTTTTGACAGTGCGAGGAAAACACCAGATGCCACCTCACGAGATAAAAGTATATAAATCATTTATCCGTTATCAAATCGCCATAGTACAAGCTTTGCTTAGTTTTGAGCTAGATAATTGGTGTCATTGTGAAAATCAATTTATTTATTATTAACGTAACACCAAGTGGCGCCACTCCGAATGCGATACATCGACCTATTGAAAAAATAAAAATAAACATTTACTAGTTCCTCCTAGAATATTGAAAAGAACAAAGGTCAAACCTCAATAGATAGGGTTTAGTGTAAAACTACACTAAGAAACGTTATTTAGATTTAAAATAAGCAAACAAGTTATCCGAAATCGTCTTGACAATACTTGTGCACAACTTAAGTAAGTACTATGGGAACTAGACGAGACTTATTCACATTCCTGAATTTGTTATAAGATATTTACAGACGTCTTTATTACATAAAATAGGTTTTTACAAACAGGACACAGTTATTTACAATCAAGCGGTCTTATCGCCAAAAGTGATCTCTTCCTGACAACCTTTGGGGAGAGGAAATTAAGAACAAAAGCTCAGAGACTCGGGTACTATCAAACAGTCGTGCTTATCACAGAACTACTCGGTTTTGAAGTCTGGAGCGCAAACAATTGACAAAAACGGTCGTAATTATATTTCTTTAGCTTTCAATAGTCTTTAATATAATTGCCAGATATTATTTAAATACGACTTGCCTACGGCTTAAATTAAAATAATCATTTTCTTTTACGAATATTGACAAAGGCTTGATTATTACTCATAATGATTACAATGTTCCTTTTCATACATCAATGCGCTGTAAAACCGTACAGCAGGTGCGTCAGAAATAAAATTGTTACGCGTCCTCATTATGATTTGAAGAAACACCACTATTTCTAGTTTTTGAGGACATTACTTTGATTAAAATAATACTGTAGGTACTGTAAATATTTTATGGTAATAAAATGACGTTTAGTAACGTCAATATTACCATAAAATATTTAAATATTAGGCCTAAAAGGATGCCGTCGTTGTTTCATAGTTAATCAACCATAACATCTTTTTTAGGCCTGCGATCTGCATTAAATATTTAACACAGATACTGATAGCTGACTAACCTGAGTATCTACATAAGTAATATTGAGTGCCCAGAATGAAGCATCTCTCAAGAGTTATGGTAAACTTTGGGATTTTATAGACTCTTTAAATACTCGTAATACGTACAAAGCAACTTAAATTCCAATCGTCATTCTTTTTAGCATAAATTCTAACCCAACTCATTAATTTTAACGGGTCTATCCGAAAAACATCCAAAGTCATGGTCACACACGTACTCGTAAATAATGTAACACGTCTTGCGAATTAATCGCTTGAATCGCACGTGAGTGATTCGCGTTAATGCGAGTGCGAGAAATGTCTCGAGCGATTTGAATTTATGCTTACTTTATTATTAGAACAGTGGAGGTCGCGGCAAATTTTGAGTAATATTTATGTGATTTTGATTTATCGTTAATCTTGTTTTTAAAGTACGTTAATAAGACGGTGTATAACGTGTAACAACAAATACGCAATACATCGTTAGAGCTTATTCTGGTGCTTAAATGTAATCACATTATCTTATGGGATCATCGAAATCTCAAAAAGAAATCGATATTCCATATCGACGGAAATACGCAATACATCGTTAGAGCTTATTCTGGTGCTTAAATGTAATCACATTATCTTATGGGATCATCGAAATCTCAAAAAGAAATCGATATTCCATATCGACGGAAATACGCAATACATCGTTAGAGCTTATTCTGGTGCTTAAATGTAATCACATTATCTTATGGGATCATCGAAATCTCAAAAAGAAATCGATATTCCATATCGACGGAAATACGCAATACATCGTTAGACCTTATTCTGGTGCTTAAATGTAATCACATTATCTTATGGGATCATCGAAATCTCAAAAAGAAATCGATATTCCATATCGACGGTTAAGAATAAATACCTACCCCTATCTTCACTGTTATCGTTATGTAGATATGGATTCTATTCTTAAGAACTAGAACTTATATCTGAAAAATTTGATAATGAAGTTTGATGGTATTGTTTCTGTGTCGATATAAATTTCTTGATGACGTAATAATATTTGTATGGATAGGTAATCGTTTTTTTTTTTCGAAGTTTATATACAAAAAGTATTTGTTTGTGAGCAGCAGCAGCAGTTAAATCATCCTTTATAAGATTTTGCGATGCGTTGAGTTTCTTTTCTTTTTGTGGAACTTACGATTTTTCTTATTCTATTTGTAATTTATTTAGTTTTAACCACAGATGCATGTTTTGGGTTACAGTTTAGCACTAAAGTTTTTGTTATATGTATTCTACTTGTAGCAATTGTATCCTGTTTTGTGTGTATTACTAATAAAAAAAAATATAAGGAACACACACGTATACTGTGTGACGATGAGGAGTGCCACCAATCGTCAAGGGGTCTCACCTACTTCACTCTCCACGGCGGCAGGTAAATGTGACGTAGGTATTAGCGATTTTTTTTTCTTATGTCGCTTAGTGTGTTACATTTGTAATCGACATAATGATCAGACCCTCAGCAATGGGAAATATTTAAAGGTGAAAATAATTAAATAATTAATACTTGTACTTATAATTAATTTACTCCGACTCTCGTTTTTTTTTTGCACTAAACTGTATTGTTATTGAAATGTAGGTAATTAAAAATAATTCCATTTTAATTTTGACTCATTACAACGTATTCTACTTACCATAAAATATAGCTTACCTTTGATGGTACAAGCAGCTACGATATCCATAGTGTAATACCAAATCATTTAAACATATAGATACTTTCCTATTGCTATAAAATAACACTTAATTACCAATAATTATACACGTGTATGAAGAACGGTCTAAAAATTACAATAAATAAACTCAATTACTATGTTATAACATATTAATTTATTCAGGTAATAATACTATTCGCTATACTATAATAGGCCTCTTATTAATGTAATAAATAATAATTGTATGTCTTCTAAAATATTCTGTTTACTCGCAATGTATTAGTTCGCAATATCGCAGACTTTTGTGTTAGAAATTTAATTATCTGATAAATTGTCTTTAAGAAATACCTCAGTCTCGTCTGAGGTTTGGTAAACAAGAACACAATATTATTACTAAGGGATCCTTGACAAAACTAATTTCATGAAAAATTCTATCTGACCAGACAACAATTCATTTTTATTAAAGTAAGTGTATCCAAAGAAAAAAATTGCTGCTAATGACTTTGGAAAAACTACTTTATTTTTCTCGGATAATCTCCTTTGAAATGAACCCCATAATTCTCCCCATCACAATAGAAATTGTTGTCAAAACACCGACATTATTCCTTTTTTCTTTGCAAGAAAACAGACACAATTTGTTTACTTAAAATACGTTACACGAAACTTTCGGGGAACTCATAATCTACGCTTTTAGACTTCTGGAAGGCAACAACACAATCTACTTTAACTTTTTGGTATGATACTTTCTTGCCATCATAGTCAACACTTTTTGCCTTTGCACTATTGATCAAAACACTCCGCCGCAAAGAGTGGCTTCGATCCAAATCTAGTTCAACATCAGACCTATTTTTACTATCGGAATGACCAATAAATCTTTCACCGCGTTTATGCTCTATATCAACAGCATCCATATTTCCTTCGCTTCTCATTCTATTTACTCTAACTGGTTTTGCAGTTGAACAGACTGGAGCTGATTGCTGTCTCACAAACGTTCGTTTACTAAAAAGCTTTTCTAAAAATCCCCTCGAATCAACATTACTCGCATCAGTGTCTTTGCTTTCAGATTCTGTGTCACTCTTATCCAAACTGCCTCTATGGCTGAATAACTTCTTCAAACTATTTGTCGTTCTTGATAAGCTACTACTTGTGGTCGACCCATTGGTCACGGTTCTTTTCACTCTCTGACTCTTTACATCTTTTTTTCTCCTATAACAAATACAGATAAATACTTTACAGAAGCCTATACGGAATTTAGACGACATTAAATTATACAAAATAGGATTTATGGCCGAATTTATGTACAGCATGACTCTTGAGAAGTACAGAATATTGTACCATTTTTCTGGGCTTATTTCATTTGGCAGATCTGAAGGAGCGACTATAATCCATAAAGTCAGTACTCTATAAGGCATGAGGCATAAAAAGAAGCATAAAACTACAGTTCCGAGCATTAATATCACTTGTTTTCGCGCTCTAGCGTTGTAAGGGTCAACGGTTTTGTTCATGACAACTTTGGAGGCGGCACTGATGAGGTTTTTGGCAATAACGCTGTAAAGGATGATGAGGATGATGAGAGGAAGGACGTAGAGGATAATGATGATTGCGACGAAGAAGGTGATTTGCCAGAAGGTGACGGCCTGTGTGAGGCACTGCGTGTACTCTGTCCCTTCTTCTTTGATGGTGTGGTGCTCAGCAATAGCCAGGATCGGGCTGCAATAAAAGAAATTAGAACATGTATGCGCTATTTACAGAAGATGCAACAGAAGATACTAGTCAAAGAAATGTTGGAAAAGACAAAACTAGTGACAGTCGCACTCAGAAACTACAAAAATAATATATTGAAATTGTAACATAGATAAATATAATGATGACATCAATGTAATTTTTATATCCTTTAAATTCTGTACAGTTTGACCACAAGAGCTGTACCGCTCTTTTGGTTTTCTTTTAGGTAGGGGAGACTGAGAATAGTTGACTCTAGAGGTAGGTTGACTAATTGTCAAAACTAGACATAGTTGACAATGTTGATTGTTGACAATGAGAATAGCAATGCCAGGGAGGGAGATATACAGGGAGAGGAAACACCCTTTTGCACCCAGGTGAATAATAGAACACGTAAAAGTGTACATTTTTGCCAACTTGTCAAACTACCTCGGTCTCCCCTACTCCGGTACAATAAACGTGTCCATCCTCTACAAACATCGTCGAGAAAGTGACAGGATATTGTGAGTTACCCCGCCACCGCGTCCCGTCGCGAGCTACCTAAGGTAAAACGCCTTTGGCCAAACTATAGTTCCTTACAAAATTATTTCTTGCTAACTATTATACCCGCTTTTTATATGATATGATGAGTCAATAATTATATTTATGTCTTGTAAATAATTTTTCTAAACATTACCATCTCTTAATAACATTCTGAGTGCGATACTGATAATAGAAATCGAAAACAAAAGTAATAAAATTACTACGAACTCTACATGAAAAGTTAACACAATAGAAGACAAAGTATGTTAAACAAAAAAAGTAATTTCCCCCTGGGCGATACAATCTATTAGGGACAAATCCTGGTTGAAATTACCCTTTAATAAATGTAGGCAAAACCCTGAAGAGTCATTTTTGGGAAAATTTATTAGATGTTGGGAAACTTGGGGCTAATAAGATAAAATATATAATGTGGCATTATCTTGGCTCTCAAAGACATAATTTACTTAAGTATTTAAGGTTTTAATTTAAATTATCTTATTTTGAATTTCTGTTAGTATAATTTTAAATTATTTTAGAATGTAATTAAAGAGTTCTTGAATTTTTATATAAATGAAGGTTTACTTTAATAAATATGTTTAGATAAATTCAAAGTATAAAATAAAAGTGAATTTAAAGATTTAAGTAATATACATGCAACAGTGCATCACAAAAGCAAGCAACAGTGAATTATCAAACAAGATAACAAAAACAGTGAAATAAATAAATATAAATAAACGCTTTAGCTGTTGACACTTAAAAATTTAGACTTTATACAAACCTTATCTTGGGATATAAAAGATAAACAGAATAACTATAGGTAAGTACTTTCAGATAATAAACTGTGAACCTATGTTTGACAGTTGACCATATCCTCCAAAAAAAAACAAACGCAATAAATCCTATAGCCAGAATATGCAATAAATATAACTGAATTAAAAACAAAATACCCAATATTATTATATATAATAATATTTTTATTATAGGGGTCTGCATAGTTTCTTTGCATTCGAAGTGATTAACTACTTTTATATGGCAAATGTTGTGTACTCCTATAATTGGCAAACATATTTAGTCTAAGATCTTTTTGATTTGTATTGTGATTGTTTTATGTCTTGCTGTTGGTGTACCTTTTTAATGAAAAAAAATAAATGTTAATAATCCGGTCTGTGTTTGGGCTACCAAAAATATGTAACACACAATTATTAATCCCATTATATTAACATACATAAGTACACGAAGGTACATTACCTTATACAATCTTCGTTGTAATACAAAAAATCATTATCTTCCTAACCATACATATAATATACTACATCTTATAATGCTCACACATTTGGTTACGCTTTTAGATTATATTGCTTACTACGTACAACAAAACACCCAAATTTTGTTATTCAGTCAACATAACCTTGTATGTAAATATATGATGTTCAGTTTCATTACCCAAAATCGTAAAGAGAAGAATCGTAAAATTCCACATACACACACACGCTATGCATTCATCAAAAGAATCCTCGTACATCACAACTGGGGAAACAATAAAACAACCTTCAACGCTATCTATTATTCAGAATCGGAACTAATACAACCTGTAGCAGAGACGTGATGAGCGAATTCAGGTACTGTGAGTTTATTTTTACTTTGCTGTGTAGATTTGTTTAATCTATACGGGTTGGGACCAACATTGAAATCCCAAAAAAAAACACTTCCCCATACTAAGCCAGCTGACATCAGTTTGTATGGAGAAGTTAAATTACTTTTTAGATTTCAATGTTGATCCCATAGAAAAAGTTGTTGTGTCTGAGCACCAGAATCAGCCCCTAGGAGGTTGTTGATGTTTTACAAATAACCCTGTATATATAAAACAAAGTCGGGTTAGTTACACCATTTTTATGTCAAGAACGGCTGGGACAATTTTTTGATCTATGATTTTTTGGACTTGTCTCCGTCCCGAATAGCAGAATAACTATTAAATTTACTTTTTTATTTATTTAAAATTAATTACGCAGTTTGCCAGGACAGCTAGTTATATATTTAAAACGTTTATTACAAAGTAAAAAGCCAGGTGCCATAGTTTGTGTTAAAGATTAACTCGAAAACTATTACTTACTTAACATGAAACGTAGTAACTATATTTTTATACACTTATGTATTTTTTGCATTTACAATTTAATGCTAGTTTATTATATCAAGGAAAATATTTTACTTGAAAAAAAATGTTACTGCTTGTGGTAGCATTTTTTGTAAAGTATAAATATTTTTCTTGATATCTATCGAATCCCACCAGAGGCAGTAGAAAATTTTTTTCAAGTAAAAATATTTCCACAGACACACACTTAACGTTATCTAGCTATTTCTTAAATCTATGGATGATGTATATGTCCATCCATGACCATCTTATTGAATCTATTTCAAACCCTAGTCCGGTTTTCTTGTCGATAGCTGAACAAATTGGCATATATTGTCTTGACAGAGCAAATGCGAAATACAGCTGCAAGATATTGCTTTCAACGCCATCTATTATTGAGCAGCCGAACCAATATACCCGGGCTGCAATACTGCGCGTGGGAATGCAGCTTCTCGTAGACAGGCAAGGAATCCAAATAGGGAATTGTTTAGAAAACTACAGCTACGTACTGTATTTGGGTCTGTGGAACAATTTTAAAATAGCACAGAAAAATGTGTGACAGTGTACTTTCATGTCCTGACTCTTTGAATTGTTTTATGTGCGCTATGAAAAATGCACGTTTACAATAGACTACAAGTTCACCATAGACAACAATACACATTTACAACAAGAAACATTTACTTGTAATTTAGCGCTCAAATACAAAGAAATCAAAATATCTGCGTAGCTTTACGATTTTCGCTCAAGGGTCGCAGGAAGACGCTGAATGCAGGCCGCTTCCAACCGGCCAATCTGGAAGTCCTATATGAAGTCCTAAATAGGAGAAGCCTATGTTCAGCAGTGGACGTCCTATGGCTGAAATGATGATGATGGCAAGTGACCTATCTTTAAACGTGTAGCTGAGCCATTCGCTAGTAATGACATAATTTAGAAATTTTAATTAAGTACGCACGTCGTGAATGCTATTATAACTAATCATCATTACTCACATTTATATTCCTTAAATGTTATCTTATATCTCGAGTTTATGAGTATGTAATACTTAAAGTGTCCATCTTCTTCTGTTTGTAGTATTTTTTTTCACACTAATTATCTAGCCCCAAACTAAAAAAAGCTACTATGGCGACTAGATAACGGATAAATATACTTAAATACTTTTATAAACATCCATGACTTAGCTAAAAATGCTCGTGCTCATCACACAAACATTTGCCCCTTGTGGGATTCGAACCTGCAACCGCTGTCGTTGTAGTCCGAAGCGCGAACCACAACACCAGACGGTCGACAATTCAGAGTCCACCATCATTTCTTACATTTCGCTAAATTTTTCGATACAAGTGTTAAACTATGCATTAATTACACAATTCTTGGGCGACACTTTTACAAAAACTGTAGAGTACCAAGCAACCGAAATTTTCCACAGTATTATCCCTAGACATTCATGTTAATTGAGCGACATATTCTACCTAGAGTTGTAAAGTGTCCGTCACGTTATAAATGTCTGACCAATATGACCGAGCAAATTGGACATTTTCTCAATGTGACCGGACATTTTGGACATTTATTGTCACTAACGTCACAACCAATTCTATTGACAAACTATGAAAAAAAATTGGTCACAAGGAAGTGCATTATTATAAGAAAGACAGGCTTTAGTAGTGATGATCTATAACGAAATGAAATTTCAAAAATGTGTTTATCTTTCTGCACGAGCAAGCTAAAAAGCGTCGTATCGTTACGAGCGAGTATTTTTTGGAGTTCAATCCAGATCCAATTACATGTTTTATTGTATGTTTTTATTGTCAAATACTTAACATGTAAGACTTACTTTAGAGGAATTCTTCTTTTTTTAAATTTATACTAAAAAAATATGTGACCATCGTGACAATAAATGTCCAATGTGACCAAGCATTTATCATAAATGACGGACGCTTATAGGATATGACCGTCAATTTACAACTGTAATTCTACCACATGTCTCCTAGTAAAGTGGTAAATAAAAATTAAAAAAGGATTACGAAATTCCAATAAAGAAACAAAAGACTCAAGGCTCACTAATTCAAAACATAGAGGGCTTTAACGTTTATGTAACAGACGTATTTATCTTGAAAATTCGAATTATTTTAATAGATGCAGTATCATGGCATCATAGAGGTATATTATATAATTATGATTTATATAATAATCATCATTCCTTGCAGACTCAAGTCTAATTAAGTATGTTTCTCTGTTTCAAATGACTATGATTAATTTGCTAAAACTGTTTATTGTTTTAACAATAAGCCCTAAAGTTTTGTAACTGACATTATCTTGTATTTTGTCGGTCACATCCTTTTGTTTAATGATGATCGCTTGAATTTCTACATTACTGAATTGTATTGTTTATTTGCGTCAAAGCTGTCTTGGCTTTGTTAAGTTGGTATTTTAACTCGATGCGTAAAACGCATTAAGAGGCGCCTTTTATCACCTTTTAGCATTACTATACCATAGTAATGCTAAAAGCTAATGCTATTGCACTTAAAACAAACCAAGTTTTAATTTATCTAGCAATTCAATGACCCATAACTACTCAAAGTAAAGGAGCAATGGTAGCTAATTGGTCAGATTCTCACTTTATGTCTGTGGGTAGTGAGTTCGAATCCTATCATGTACATTTTACATGTGAGTGAAAATGTCGTGAGGAAACCTGAAGTAAACACCAGATACTTGACTATTATCCAAAACAGTCTATGGCCTACAATAATGTTCTGTTCGTTCAGACTTATAAACCCTATAAAAAAGATTGACGCAAGGTGAGTGATTATAGTTCAAAAATGTAGCAAGCTTAAATGGCAGTGGGCCGGCCACATCTGTCGCAGAACCGATGAAAGGTGGAGTAAACGGGTCTATGGGTTACGTAAGACTTATGGCTATCGCTTTTAATAACTAGTTTTGCCACATCTAGGGTTACGGTCAAGCGTACCTTGACATAAAAATCCGGAAAAGTGCGAGTCGAACTAGAGAACCGAGAGTTCCGTACAAAATTTTAGGTACATTTATAAATAGTTCAGGAATCTAGGCTCGCAGTTTGATTACAAATAAATCACAAAATTTTATCACAAATGTAGAGTTTCAGATTTTTCATGTACCTTTTGAGGTTCCCAAAAAACCCCCCCGTGCCGTGTGGGGACGGACGGAGGCGTGTCCTAAAAGGCGACTAATTCCTGTAGCACGAGACCGGCAGCAGCGTCTACATGCGACATCTTATAAAAAACTCTGCTTGCCAAGCGTGGCGAGTATTGGTAATCCCCCAATGAATGTCTTTGGGGGAGACCCTATGTTCAGCAGTGGACGTCCTATGGCTGAAATAATGATGATGAACCCCAAAAAAGGATTAGGTGTTTTGACGAAGAATGTATCTACGGTATGATTGTTAAAGTGCAGTAATCTATAGTACTAGATATAGTTGCTGAATTATTACTGATATATCTAAATGCTTTACTAAAATGCTGCAGATAATATGGAAAATTTTTGGGTATTCAATTAATGTGAGTATGTCTATCTTATCGCCATTTTTTGGGTTATTTGTTTAGTCATTTAGGTCAAAAGCTTGCAATGATTCGGATAAAGTAGTCAAATCTGATAATACATAAATGAATAAATTGTTTTCACAATCAAACTAATTAAGTCCCAAACTTAGTAAAGCTTGTACTATGGCGACTAGGTACCGGATAAGCATACTTAAATAATTTTACAAATGATAGACTTTTTTTACATCGAACCCGCAACCACCTGCCTGCCTAGCATGAGCACTAAAAACACGATATGATATAATATAGCGAAATATCAACACCAACTTTAAAAATATGATAGATTTAGCCGCCATTTTAAATTTTTATCGAAACAGCGATCTTAATATGTGACGTCGATTCAACATAGCGGCTATATCTATCATATTTTTACAGTTGGTGTCGATATTTCGCTATATCATATCGTGTTTTTAGTGCTCATGCTAGGCAGGCTGTGGCTTTGTAATCCGTACCGCGAACTACTACACTAGACGGTCGTCACATACACATACTCTTTGTACCTTCAATGCTACTTATTTTTCCTAATTTCGATGATAAGAAAATATTAGAAGCTTGTGATTTAATAACTTTAATACAATAACATAAAAAATATAATATAATAGTAAAATAGGTCCCTATACAGGGTTACATTGCAAAGGGGTGCCAAATTTTTAGGAGTGGCGCAGAATCAGTAACTTAATCGAACTTATGTAAAAAGAAACAAAAAAAATTTACATTTAATTATTCTTATCCGCTGTTAAAAATCGTAAGCGTGGATAAAAGTGCAACGTATGTGCACTGCGTAAGGTTCTTGTAGGCTCGCCGTACGTACGCCTCTGATGAATGACCGCGCGGCTTTCGTAGTCTCCCTATTGACTTTATTTCCGGATATTTTAAATTTTTTTTTCGTAAAATACTATTATTAAAATTATAACGATTAAGATGATTCTTTATATTATTCTTATTTTTATTTTATTTTATCTTATTTTATAAATTTGGCACCCCTTTGCAATGTAACCCTGTATAGGTCATAACATATACAAAGACCTATTTTACTAGTTCACTAGCTTATAGGAAGTAACTCTGCTGCTCAAATAAGTAATATAGCAACGTAATACTTAAGGCGAGTAGTGCCCCTAAATTACCGACTCGACGCGTGTTGGTACGAATATCGCACGAAAACTCATTAAAATACGGTTCATAACAGCGTCCTATGGAACGTGGCTGTTACGACAATCGCTGCTTCTTTATATAGCGTAAATTGGATAAAATAATACTCTTCGCATGCGACGCAATAGTTCAATTTAAAAACTGTATGCTCAGTTCGTAGCCATCAAGTTGGCCTATCAATCGACGTATAAATGAATTAAATCGATCAAGCGGTTAAAAAAAAGATTTTTACACTGTTTTTTTTTATCCTTCTTTCTAACTACTTGACCGATTTAATTACAAGTTTTTTTTCTAGAACCTTTCTGCCCCTTCGCTTGTCAGTTCTACGTGCTGTGTGCCTCGCCCACTGCCATTAAAATTTAAGCTTGCTAATCCGTTTGGCTATGTCAGCGACTTTTGTTTGTTTACGGATCTCCTCATTTCTGATTTGATCTTGCAAAGAAACTCCGAGTACCTATAGCCCTTTCTATAGCACGCTATGCAGGAGGCAGGCAATGGCGGCCACGGCAAGCGCAGCGTAGTACGTATACGCACAAGGTGGACAAACAATCTGGTAAAGGTTGCAAGAAGCCGCTGGATACAGGCCGCTTTGAACCGGCCAATCTAGAAGTCATCGGAGGCGGCCTATGTTTAGCAGTGGACATCCTATGGCTGAAATGATGATGGTGATAATAAAGAATTTATTTCCAAAAAGAAATATAATTATTTAATAAAGAACTTTCCATGTCGTCATCCTCTCTGCTCACAATACCTATCTTATTGTTGTGCCCTACAGGGTCTATTAATGATCTGTTTTATGTACCCATTTATAACACCTGTGTAACATTATAGAATGCAATAAATATATTGAACTGAATTGAATGCTTTTTCGAAATCATTAATTCTCGAATTGTGGCTTAAAGTACCTAAATTAGCCATCATAAATGCTGTATATGTATAATTCATTGTGTATAGGTAACTACTGCAAAGAAAGAAATTCACATCCTAAGATTTCGCGCTACAATTTTTAATATTTTTTCCAGAAATAGTCAAGAGAAAATCGCTTCACTTACTTCTATCTAGAGCAAAGTGTGTCGGGAAAATGATTTATATTATTCATTCCACTTAATGCAAAGAAGAGCTATATCTTTGCAATTATTCATTCTGTGGCCTTAATAATATGAAGGCTTTTTATTTTAGAATCCATTTTAGTGAAGTAGAACCCCCAACTCGCATTGTCTTTTCCTTAATGTGACAGACTAAAAATGCTGGAAAGTGGAAAGTGGAAGCTAGTTTATTAATAACTGCCGGCGGCTCCAATTGGCCAGTTCAAAATTGACGACCCAATTTGTGTAATGCAGTTTGATTCAATCTATTACAACTATTCAAGAAATTCACATCCTAAGATTTCGCGCTACAATTTTTCATATTTTTTCCAGAAATAGTCAAGAGAAAATCGCTTCACTTACTTCTATCTAGAGCAAAGTGTGTCGGGAAAATGATTTATATTATTCATTCCACTTAATGCAAAGAAGAGCTATATCTTTGCAATTATTCATTCTGTGGCCTTAATAATATGAAGGCTTTTAATTTTAGAATCCATTTTAGTGAAGTAGAACCCCCAACTCGCATTGTCTTTTCCTTAATGTGACTGACTAAAAATGCTGGAAAGTGGAAAGTGGAAGCTAGTTTATTAATAACTGCCGGCGGCTCCAATTGGCCAGTTCAAAATTGACGACCCAATTTGTGTAATGCAGTTCGATTCAATCTTTTTTTTTTATTGGCTAATTTCTGGATGTGTTGGGAGACCTTATGGGAAAATTCATCGTCTGGTACACAAGTAACTAGGTGTTAATTCGTTACTTCAAGACCATGACAGTTATTGTCTGAAAAAACAATGGAAATGGTAAATGAAACCAAATTCAATAACTTTAAAGTACCAATCGTTGCACAAAACAAATAAGAATTTACGAAAAAGCTACAAATGTTGAAGCCGGATCGCATCCATCGGAGGTTTAACTCCAAGTTACCACGTTTCAAGGCAATAACTCAGCTGTGAAACTAAGCAGGCTTCGTTGACGGGACTTCGACGATAAAATGCAGAACACAACGCTTACAGTCGCAGTGCTATGGTTGTGACAACAAAACGGGCTTAGGTTGGCTTGTATTGTGGATTTGTAAGAATAAAGTACTGTTAGACAATGTTGATTCAATTTTGTTACTGTAACATAATATAGGAGATGGATTTCTAAATAAGATAGAAAAAAGGTCAAATAAAATAATATATTCAATACAGCCGAAAACCAAAAAGTGTGAATAGTCGAGATGAACATTGAACTTGTATTGTGTTTTATTTCAATACGTATTATTAATGTTATCACTATAACGAGCTATAATTCTATAGGAGAGACTTATGTCCAGCTGTGGACTTCCAAATGATGATGATGAAGATCTATCAATGTTCGTTAAGGTAGTGTTGATTCCATTCTTCACTATTCTTGACTTCATTATATCTTTTACCTGTCCCTCAATTATTATTCTTATAAGATTATTTTATGGCGAGTATTGTCAATCTCCCCCGATGATAGGTCATTGGGGGAGGCCTTTGTTCATCAGTGGACATCTTATTTCCTTTCAAACGTTACAATTTGTAGGTATATTATTTATCATATTAATGAAAGTTACATCATAGTGTAACTTGGTAAAAAAACAATTAAGATCTTAATTCTGTTCTGATGAAATTTGTACAAAAATAAACTAACCTAAAACTAAAATCTACTTACTCAAAGATGAAATCGTGTCCGTGAGGCAAGAAGAATGCTTGTAACGTTTCCTCGCTGAATGGCTATACTAACGTATATTATTGAGCTTATAAATATACTGTGGCTATATTAAACCTTTAAGCGAAGAGCATTTTTATTTTTCGTAATTGAAATATATTTTGGTGCTATTTTTCCGAAAAGTAATTGTGCACTCGGTCGCAAACACATAGTCACTTGCAAGTGACTAAAATTAAAAACTCGATTATGGTTCTAACCTATCAAAACATATTCGTGTATCCCTCCATTGTTTCGTTGCTTTTAAACTGCTGCTTACAGACATCAAAGACTGAAAACTTGTGAAATAATTCCACGAACCGTCAGTTGCACTCGCAACTGCAGCGACTATAAATCGTTTGCTATTGAAACAATGCAGGCTGCAAATCATAACGGTTTGATATCGCTGAGGTTCTATTTTAACTCAAAGCTATTATCTTTGGAACAGTAAAACAATGGTGAGTATTGAAGAAGAGTTCTCAAATATTGATAAATGTCCCAACCTGATTTAGGGGGTTATAGGCTCAAGTTCTTAGAAATGGATGCTAAATATTTCCCCTTCTCGTACTGTTACAAATCAACTTCTTTAACGGCGTCTTAAACCACCTGCTGATAAGTTCCAGATAACCTATCGGGCACTTTTTTGACACCTAATTGTATGGGTTATCTGTCAAAACAAGGTGCCAGATAGAAACTGGAACTGGAACTTATCAGCAAGTGGTGTAAGAAGTCCTAAACGTTGTTAATACAAGTGCCAATGCCGAAATAACAAAAAACATACAGAGATCATCATTCGTCTGTCCTATTCTCAGGTCATTTGGGGTTGGCGTAGTATGTTTTTCACTTTTATGCCATTCGGTCACTTGTCATTGAGTCATTCACTCCCTTCTTAGTCATATCACTCCTCACACAATCCATCCACCTCTTCTTAGGTAGTCCTCTATATCTCCACCCATCAATACTCTTACATATCATTATCCTCGTTACGTTTCTTTCTTCCCTTCTTATCACATGTCCCTAGCAGACCCGTTTCCATTCTTCGTTTAATATTTTTTTTAAATACAGAGATAATAATATAGAGATAATTGAAACCAAAATAGTAATACTCGTATGTATTTTAACGTAAAGTGAAGCAGAAACAGAGTGGTGCCAAGGAGAGTCTGCTGTCCCGCTAGTCTGTCTGAATATATTGTAGAAGTAGCTGGAACGAACTGGGAAAAATAACCACAACACCGTGAGAAGTGGCGCAGTTAAAGGGAGAATATATCCAGTATTGGATAAACATGAGCTAATTAGATAGAAAGAAATTACGTTATTTTAAATACATGCAAAATAATGAGGAAGCGTGGCTGACAAGGAATAGTAATTTATATTTATTTTAAGGACAATCTCCAATTGGAGATAGACACAAAATCAACATAGAGGGTATCTTTAAAGAACTTTGGGAAACGCTAGCTAAAACCATCACATCATCAGATATGATCTTGAATCATGCAAGTGAAACTATAAAATGTGAATACAAAATGAGAGAGGGCGAAATGCGGATTCTTCAGCAAATGAGGACAAGAACCAACATTTGAAGCTCGGAATCGAAAAGTTTAAAATTTTATCTTGAAGTTATTTAAACGAGTTTCGAGACGGTTTTACAAAATCAGGGTGGGTAAGTGGTTTACCCGGCTGCAAAGGAGGTTAAAACAGAGAGAATTTTTAATACTGATGCTAATATATTTATATTATGGTACACAAAGTTAAACAGCCGTGAAAAATAATTAGAAAATCACACTGATGAATGTACAGACAACGGTTCGTCAAACTATCACAAAACGTTTAATTTTCTCAATTGATATTTGTATCTACGTGTCGAACTTAGAGTTGAAAATCGGTTCACTGACCTTTAACTTTTTGGGTACGTTGACCTGCGGTTGACTGTGCATAAGTAGACACTAAGCTTTGAAAAATAGCTACATTGAACTATAATTGACTCTATCGATAGGATTAGCCTCGATAGAAATTCTACTAGCATAACATATGACATGGTCGTCAACATAAATACCCCATATACATATAAATAGCACTTATAAACTACTACTTTATGAATATAAAATTTCTATTGGAAGCTATAACCAACTTTCCTTTAAGGAAATGTTAAAAATCGTTGTTCTTAAATAATATTCATTTAATACATTTTTTATATTATTGTTTAATTAATCTTGGATCTTCTTAGTTCTTCTTCTAGATCTAAAATAGAATAAATTAGCAAAGCCATAGCGAACCCAAAGGTCAGCTTAGGGGTTCCATCCACCAAATCATTATTTATGATTATAATAAGTCAAGCTTAGCATATTGTGAAGTATAACTTGGTTAATTGCTTAAGCATTACATACATATTTTTATTGATTTAAGTTAAATTTTTAAGATTATATTAATATTTAACTTTTAATCTAGTCTTTGACAGTTTATTGGATTCAAATCAATTTTATTATAAAAAAAATGCCTATTTTGTTCTGTTTAATTCTAATGACTATTTTATTCAGTGAAATTGATGTTTTTCCCAGAACCCTCGCCCAAAAGTGACTTTTTTTGGTGTAGAAAATATTTATCTCACGCAATGGGGCACATACTGTACCAGCCTGCTATAAAATTAAATACAACAAATAATTTAGGTATCAGTTGTCCGGAGACCAGACTTTTTCCTTCGCTTCACACAGACGTTTTACCACGAGTTCCAAAAATTTGCAGGACTCTTTAGATTAATAAGATATTGTTGACTCCCTGTCCCTGAAGTTATTAAAGCTTACAACAGTTATTAGCTAGATAATAGATAATCTTTAAACTGAACAACAAGATTTTTCTGCTATACCGTTCCTTACCTGACGAACTAACCAGTGAAGAACCATATCCATGTAAAAATAAAATACCTGTGTAGTGTTGTAGATAAAGTCTACTTTCAAAGATTCGTTCCATACAAATGCCTAGTAACTGATGTTGATGCTTAAGATCAACGTCATTTAGTAGGCGTCGCATCGCAGCAAGCTTAAGATCCAAACACAATGTAGATAAATTGCATATGGGCATATTATTTTTAGACAATGATGAAACCTGACCTGTTAAATAAATCAGTGACGAGCAAAAAACCCTCAGATGAATACAGCTTGGTACTTTCAAAGGCTTGCATTATTATAGAATTTGACACCCGATGACCAAAGAAGCGAAATTCAAAGCGCGGCGCTGCAGTCTGTCGTGTAACTCACTCGCAATCTCTTTGAATTTGACATCTGTTTGGCAACCACTGCTTGCTTTACTGAGAGAGAAGTGTATGTTCTTCTTGGTTAAAAGTGTTACTGGTATTATATATATGGTACTGGTAGTATACAAATATCAAGGAAAGAGATTGCGACTGATGCTGTAATTAAATAGATAAAAAGGGCGGGTCTTCAAGCAGACCTACACAACTCTCAAAGGCATATTACTCTAGAAAGTTCCATACCTGGTGAATAATGCAGCGAAGAACCAAACCAACGCACAGATAAGAGCAGCCCTGGTTTTCGTGCAGACATATCCCGCTCTCAGAGGCTCGCAGATCGCGTAGTACCTCTCGAAGCTGATAGCCAGGATCGTGAGAACCGACGCGTGCGTCACTGTCAGCTCTACAAACGGGACTGCTAGACCTGAGGAAAGATGAAAAGTTTAAGGAAAATGAAGAATTGCAAGAGAAGTTATAATTACTGATGGGGTTTTATGCTTCAACAAATATTTTCAGTGGGTTTTTATTTTAAGCCTTATTTAGTTTCAGTACTCTACCATGACTGTTATTAGGATCTGCTGCTTGACTGATTGTTGGCATATCTTAGTTAGTAATAACGAGTTGGGGTATCGAGATAAAATGCTATTACTGCCTTGCAACGAAATTTATCAGAGTAAATATTAAGTGTTAGTTTGAGATTTAGATGTTGGTCCCATAGAAAAAGTTGTTCGTGTACATGGGTAGAATATACTGTAAAGGTTTTTATACGGATAAAATTGCACGAATTATAGACCCTCTTTCGGACACTTATACTCGTCCCAAAATATAGCATTACCGTACTACGTAAAGTTTACTATTTGTTAGGTACTCAGTTTGTTTATATAAAGATGTTATCGTGCTTTCTTTTAAAATCTTGGGATAATATAATCATAATCCAGAATTATTTGTGAAGAATCAAATAAACAATGCTAAACTTGCAAGTACAGATAATTCCCTTTTTAAAATTCAGACAAATTTCAGAGATTCATTCATTCCCATTTTAAAATTCATTCAAATTTCAAAGAGACAAAGTCCAAGCTTGCATCCGAATACATAATAAATATTGCAACTTAATAAAGGAAGTCCGTGTTTTTATTTATTCAGCCAGAAGAGATGGCTTTTAGCAGAATGCAACCGCAAACATTTGCTGCTGCAATTTAGCGCAAAGTGTTGTTCCGGCTTGCATTTATTATCTTGTGCTGCTTTCCGTATCGAGTTTCGTGGATAAAAATCTAGGGCTTGTTCATGGTTCATAATTGAAAAGTAACATTAAAAATGCATGGGTATTTAGAATAGAATAGAATAGAATAGAATTTTATTTTCATATAAGTTTAGTACACAGTATACCACCTTAAACTATACATTTAGGTAACAGCAGCAAATATTATTATGCTAGTACAATTATCAAGATATTGTAGTTACATAATAGAGAAAAACATATATTTATGTTAAGAAATAATGCACTATAAACAAAATGCTTGTCAATTGGCAGTATACAGACAAAAGTTCTTTACCTTCCGTGCTAGTCGACGAGACTGTGTTACGGCAAGGTAATGATTCTCGCCCCATAAATGCCAACCGTAGCTTAATGATTTAAGATCTATTTTACACTGATGCACGTATTTTTAAACATAATTAGGCTCCGTCATCGAGTGACGAGTTTGGCGTAAACATGCAGTAAACGCAAAACAAACAGACAGTGCAAATCGTAAGTTGAAAAAATCTGATTATTATTATTTTTTTTCTTCAGTTTTTTTTAAATTAATAAACCAGTGTTTTAGTTACAAATTACACATCTATGCAGTTAAAACAATAGGCCATTTCACAAATTAATTTTATAGAATACATATAAAAGATATTATTAAAAGTTTTTATTTGTTACATACATGCAATTTAATAATTTATTATCTTGAACACTATAAAAATATAAAAATATATGTAGTTATATATACACACATCTAAGTATTTGTAATAAACTTTGTAGAAATAATATTATACGTATGTAATAGATTGATTATATATAAATACACATGAAATACTACATTATAATTTACATACCTGTATTATACTTTCAGTCCGCTCATAATCCAAACCACTCAGAAACTCATCCAAAGCTCTTCCACAAACAAATCTTGACAGGTCTTTCAAGGAATTAATTTTATTTATGCGATTGTACAGAAGTGAGGCCAGGAAATAAGAAAATCCCTGAGCAAAAGTAGTTTTACATGAAGGAACGTTAAATATCTTATATGCTCTTCTGGCAGATGTGTTATTAAATCTTTCACAGAAATGTTGTTTTAGAACAATGATTTTAATGAAGAGTTGCCGTACGGTTAATACTTCAAACTCCTGGTACAGCTTTGCTGTACTGTATCTGAAATGTTTGAAACCTATAACCTTTAGAATACATCTTTGTGCCCTTTCTATTTTAATTAAAGTACTTTTCCTGGCACCACCCCAAGCAGAGATGCCATACGTAATTATCGATTGACATAGTGTTAAATATACGGTTTTATTTGTTTTGCCATCTCTTAGATTTCTAATTTTTTTGAAAATAGGTATGAGCTTACGTATGCGAGTTTTTAGATTATTAATATGCTGTTTCCAATTTAAATTTTTATCGATTTCTACTCCCAGATATTTAATACTGTTGCTTCTAGATAGCTTAAGGCAATTACAGTCAAAACAATTTAGGCAATCAGAGGAATGCGCTATTAAAGCAAAATCTGAATTAGGTTGCAAGTTTTCTCTTAGACTAAAAGTTATATATTTTGTTTTCTTTAGATTTAAGGTGAGTAGATTATTGTCAAGCCATTTAATGATGTTACGAAATCCCATTTCAGCTGACGCTTTTACAAGGGACCATGATGTATTTTGGAATAAAATTACGGTATCGTCTGCAAATGTAACAACTTTGGAATCCGGAAGTTCAATATCACAAAGATTATTTACATAAATAAGGAACAACGTGGGTCCAAGTACTGATCCTTGTGGAACCCCGAAATCCACCTTTAGTTTAGAGCTCAGAATATTGCCTATTTTTACTATTTGCGACCTGTCAGTCAGGTAGTCTTTAAAAAGATCAAGTGGTACACCTCTTATACCAATTGACTCTAGCTTACGTATAAGTAAGTAGTTAAGTACAAGTAGTTATGTACAAGTAAGTATTTACTGAGTAAGTAGGTACATGTCAAACTATTTTTACGTGCAAATATGCGGCTTTACATGTAGTTTACCTATTGGTGTCAAGATACGCCCTGTGATTTTCTAACCCTGAAAACTAAAATGTAATGCCTCTGATAGGTACGAGGTTACCTTTACATGAATGATTTTGCCGAAATGTATCCGTCAATCTAACGGAACGATAGGGTTTCGTATGAAACATAACCTTTATAGGAGATAGATACATGTAACTCACTAATATAATCTCGAAGCCTATCGGTATGTAGGTATATACGAGTACATGGCAGTTTCCTGCGCGTAAGGCACCCTCCGACAAGATGATGCGATGATATTCTCAAAGCTGTTGGTAGTTGACGGAAAAGAATAGCCAAGGAACTGGCATCGGGAGAGGCCTATTTTCAGCAGTAGACTGAATCATCAAGATCGTAGCAGGAGTTCATTTAGGGAAAGAGGAGTCTCTATTTATTCTAGTATTGTTGTCACTGGAATTTTCTTAATATTTAACTTTCATCATCATCATCCTCATCTTTTCGGCCATAGGACGTCTGAACATAGGCCTCCCCCAATGACCTATCGTCGGGAGGATTGCAAATACTCGCGACGCTGGCAGGCGGGTTAGCGAGCGCAGTTTTTTTAACAATTCGTACGCAGACGCTGCTGCCCGTCTCGTACTACAGAAATTAGTAGCCTCTTACGACGCGCCTCCTGTTGGCGGTGGGGAAGTGTATTCTTTACGGCCATCCCCACACGGCATTTTCACTATCATACCTGCAAATTGTTTTTTTTTATGAAGTAAAAAATATTCTCTAAAAAAATACTAACCAATAAACCCTCAAACCTTACCTACAGCCTTAATCGTGACTGTAAGTCAACACTGGCGTTTGCATGACGTTAAAATATTGCTATGCAGCCCTATAATACCTATAATTTACCATGACGTAGGTATATGCCACGTTTAGACCTCACGTTTACCTAAACCCCTGAAGTATATTGTGGGTAAATACCCGCGGTCTGTAACACTTGAATGGATGGCATGGATGGCGGCTGGTACACTATATGATTTACGAGAACGTAAATCTTTGGTCGAACTAAGGCTTTGTGAGAACTGCCATTGTGAAATACAGTTTTAAAATAACCTAAGTTGTTAAAATGTTTTCGTCGTAAAACTGCATTGATGGAAAAAAGTCTATAAAAGTGTCAAAAATCACTGTCATTGTGTTACGAGTAGCGTTGGAAAAAGGGAGGTAAAAAAATTATTTTTCCATGTTTTATAAAGTTTCAAAGAATATTGCTCGATTTAAAAATAATAAAAAAAACCAGACAAATGAAAATTGAAAATAAAACGAGAACAAATTCTGTATTTACTTAATTGTTGGCATTATACGTGATAAGTATTTCATTCTATTGATCAAATTAACTAATCGGAATAAATAAATAATTTAAAATATATAATTTAATTTAATGTAAAGGATAAAATTAATTTACTTAAATTAGTTAATTAGTTTAAATTAATTTAATTTAAAGTAGTTATATTTCTACAACAAGTAGTCTATCACCGTTAGATAAGTTTTCTATGCTATTACATTGCACAAAAAATTGGGTAGATTAAGATATTTTTACTAAGTACTTCAAACCTGCTTAAAACCTGTTTTTTCACCATTTTTTTCGATAATTTAATGCACCATTCGAAACGAAAAATTCTCCGGTTTTATTCAACTGAACCTTGTTAGTTCTTTCAATGTAAAATTTAAAAAAATACGTTATTGTTTTTTTCGGAAAATCAAATTGTTCTTTTCGGAATTTTTCAACGCTTGTTACGAGTTAGTAGACAGTGAAAAACCTTTTTTTTTAATTATTTACTGCTATAACTATGTAAAGAAATATTATCATAGTATGAAGTATTTTTGCCGAAATACATGCACATGATTTGACTATGTATGTAGCTACTAGGCAAAAAACAAAAGTGATTTTTTTAAAGTATTCTTAATAACAGTATTTTCCTTCTCTTTTAGAAATTTGGATTGTATTCTGTAACTGAATAAATACAATTAAAAATAAGTTTTTTTGCTTTTATAAAGGTAATTGACAACCATAAATAATATGTAAAAAGTTTTTGAATATTTTAATTTAAGAACTATAGAACACGCTTTTTCGTATATTAAATCAGCTTGATATTATTATTATTTTATTATTATTATTATTAGTCTATCTTTGTACTACAAAAGAGAGCTGTACGACCTCAGACCCCGAGACTCGTTAAAAGATCTGTTCAAGGAAATTAATATATTAACAGTAGCTTCTCAATTAATTTAAGAAAATATTATGTACATTCGTAAAAACCTGCATCTATTTCCTAAGAAAACTGACATTCATAATCATAATACACGGAATAAAGACAAACTCGCCGTTCCAAATTTCAGACTGCATAAAGTAGGTAAATCGTTCATGGGAAAATGTATTCGCTTTTTTAACAAATTGCCGCAGTCTATTGTTAAACTACCTATACATACATTTAAATCTTATGTCAAGATGGTTTTATTGAAAAAAGGTTATTACACTGTAAATGACTATTTAATTGATAAAAATGTATGGAAATAAATACTGCCGTGCTCGCACAGGTACATTTGATCTTGTAATGTAAACATACTATATAAAAAGAGGCTGACAATAGTGACCGAGTTTCTTGCGCTGCTTCTTCTCGGCGCTAGCCCACAATTGACCCAAAGCAGTGGTAGGGTAAAAAAATTGGGACATGTAAAAGAGCTTAATTTAGGCCTATTTGCGGAAATAAATTGGTTTTATTGGTTTTTATTGGTTCTTGATAGTATTAAAGTATTGCACTGTCATTGGGATGATTGGGATTACATATACCTTTTTTATTTAATACGTAATAAGAAGTAGGTTTAAATCGACTGACAAGATTTTATTACATAGTTACAAATGCAAGTAATAATAAAAGAGCCAATTAAACACGATTTTTTAAGCAAAATTCCACTAAGCAATAAATTCTACCCGCATAATTCTATGTTAAGTCAGTTGAAAATATCTAATTCTATTTTAGCACTAATAGATAATGTTTTCCACTAATTAGATACTTACCGAAATTATTTCAACAAACATTTCAACATGAAAATACTAGGCTTTATTTTATTATAATTAACATATCGTAGTAGCGCGGTTCGGACGTTCGATTCCCAGATTGCGTAAATTTTAACTTTTCGCACACAGGAGTAGGTTTCTAAACTGAATTGAAAATCACGCAAACGAAGTCACGGGCAGTAGTAGCTATAGAATTTCATAAAATTCGGTAACATTTTACTCGATTCTGCTGACTCTTAAAACGCGTGATTTATATCCAAGAGATAAATAAAATTGGATCCACCCACCTGTCAATTACGCTACCCTTTGTGGCCGTAATGCCTCAGCAAAGGACTTACCCTAAAGGCTAGTACCCACCGAGGCGGAAGCGGCGCGGTGCGGAAGCGTTCCGATATACCAAGTGTTAGAGTTCTTAAATGTACCCTACACAGACAGCACCGCATTGCGGCCGCTTACGCATTCCAGGGCGGGGTGATTTTATAATGTTAGAGTCTCGTGTACCCTGCATACAGAGAAAGCACTGCACCGCGATCGTTATCGCGTTCCGAGGTGAGATGATTTTGTGATGTTAGAGTTTATGTACTCTGCTACACAGAGAGCGCCGTATCGCGACTGCTCTTGCATTCTAGGGCGGGGTGATTTTCAACCGACTTCAAAAAAGGAGGAGGTTCTCAATTCGACTGTATGTTTTTTTGTGATATTAGAGTCTCTTGTACTCTGCTTTACAGGGAGCACGGCATTTCGGCCGCTCTTGCATTTCAGGGTGCGGTGATAATGTGATGTTAGAGTCTATGTACTTTGCTACACAGAGCAGCGTATCTCGACCGCTCTTGCATTTCAGGGCGGGATAATTTGTAATCTTAGAATCTCGTGTATCCTGCTACACTCAGAGAGAGCGCTGTACCGCGACTGCTATCGCGTTCCAAGGCGGGATGATTTTGCAAAGTTAATCTCTTGTACCCAGCTATACGCAGAGAACATCGCATCGTAACTGTTCTTGCATTCCAAGGATTTTGTAACGATAGAGTTCTTACGCTCTATACTACCTCAACATTATAAAATCATCCCGCTCCGGAACGCTTTTGTATCGTGCCGCTCCCGCCTGTGGGTTTAGCCCTAAGGACCGATCTACAAAGGATCGTCGCGGGGGTTTAAATAATCGCAATTAGGGTAACCTTGATTTACAAAATAGGTTATTGTTAAAGGTTAAGACATTTTAATTGGCTTTTGTCTAGACTAGTAAATAAAGGTAAGTATTTTTTTATTGATTAGATATTATGAATAAGTTTATCCGTCCTAAAGGTGGTGAAATTGGGAAAAATTATATTTATATTTCAGGGAATCCGATAATCTTTGATTTACACTTACTAATAAAGAGCGCAATTGCTAATGTTATTTGTACTCAAGATATAATTACTCCACAATAAAAAGGTCGTAAAACACAAGTGTCCAGGTTCCCGGGAAGTTTATTTTTAATTCCGGGAGTTAGTGGCTAGGGTTGGCACAGTTTACGAATCGGATATTCAGTTGTGTAATGCCTTCGATTGTGCTCGACCGCAACTCTTCGGGAATATTGTCAAGTTCTGTTTTAGGGCTGCCAGCGATAAGTTTAAAAAACTTTATGTGGTTCCGTACCTTCAAATGATAAAGGGGAACTATTATACCTTTACCTTTGTAGTCCGTCTGGTCTGTTCGTCTGTCGAAACCCTTTATCTCATAAAATCGTTATATAGCCTTATAAAACTAGACTAAGCAGTCTAGTTGATACCTATTAAGTTAAAATTAATGTAAAACACTAAAGGTTATAAATAAAATATGATGCTGATTCAATGAAATAAAAAATATGGCCATTGGTGTAATTTATTTTGATACTGCAAACCTATAGGATACCTTTTTATTATTATTATTTTTATATCACAAATCAAACATTTTTGGGATTAAAAATTAATAGTGATGTATTTGCCTTTGAAGAGTTTTTATTTAGGTTAGTTTTTAAAATACAAAAAAAAATGTCGTCACTTTTCTTTGGAAATCATTATAATTGTCTAGTACCTCGTTACAAAAGATTCAAAGATTATTTAGTCATGACAAGGTAATACAATAGTGATGTTACAAAGTATTAAAACAAGGGTGTTAATTTCTTACTTTGAGACCATAATGCCAAATAACAAATCAATTATGACCATTTAGGTAAATGTAGAGCTTATTGCATTTAAAATAGTTTCGTTTTTGTTATGATTGCTATCCAAAAATTTCAAGTACCTAATTATTTCATAGAGAGGGTAATGATTGCATCCAGTAATAATTTTGCAAACGTATTTCCCAAAGCGGCTTTAAAAACACTTAAAACATTCAAGATTTCATCTAATATCATAGCACAAGAATTTTTCTCTTAAAATAAATACAACCCATGTCTCTATTTGAAATAGCGGGAACATATTTCCCACTGGAATAGTAAACTGTGGAATATAAATCGTAATAGCCTTTTAGTAAACCCAGTATATGTTTCGGGTCTGGGTTAATTGTCTAGCGAAATTTGCGATAGTAAGGTGAAAACAGTTTTCTAATTGGCAAAATAAATACTAAATTAATATTTTATACCAAAACAAAAGCAAGCATTATACAGTTAATTACTCCAATAAATTATGCGTCAGCCACAAACGATACGAAAACTTATTTTATTTACATATTATGTAACTGTATGTATGATAACAAATAAATAAATAAATATTAATAAAAGAAAAATTAAATGGAAGGCACAATTTTTAGTTATGTTGAAAAAAACGTTACTTACATACATACATACATTTTATTATTTTATTTAAAATAACGTTTTAAAATAAATTCATTATTATTTTTTAAACGGTCTTCTTTCGGATTAAAGTATCAACCCTACCCAATCCACCACGTACACTTTATTACACATAATTGGGGCGCATCGTGGTTCTTACTTCGCTATCTTGTTCAGTTTCCATTATCAACCTTGAAGTAGTTGACATAAGAGCTACATTTCACAAGCAGGGCTGTCTAACTTTGCGTATACGCTTGATTTTTATTTTCAACCTTATCTTTAGACCTATAAGATCTATATTTTTTAAGCAGATGTTGACAGTTAACTTCTCGTCTTTGCTAAAGTGTTTTTCATTTTGAGCTCTAAGCCGTTAAAACAAGGATCATATTGCAATGTCAATGTAAATCGTTTCACACAAGGTGACATGTGCCGCGAATGGCCGATAGAGTACGGCGTCAGTTTCAGCGGGTAATTACGTTTTTTTGGACAAACTATTAGTTAAGACTATTGTTTTTTCTATCAGCTGACTGTTACTGGCTCAAAAATCATAGATATTCTGACTATTTCTGATAGATATTATAACTGAGTGTTGTGGTACCGTCGTTGTTTCTGATTTTTTATAACGCAAGTACTGATCAGAGAAATGTATGTGATATTGTCCAATATTTAATATATGATTTATTTAATTTAAGTGCTTTAAAAATTATGTTAAATTTTCTCTATTTTCTTATATCAATATCTAGGAATTGTGTTATATTCAACTAGATATTAATCACAGATCTAACTATACTAAAGTTAACAAACGCAACTACTTCAAATTGTATGAATAAATAACCAAGCATGTCAAAATTATACCTAATTAGGGTTTTCAATCAAACAAACAAACTCTTTAGCTTAATAGTATTAGTGTATACAGGGTTACATTGCAAAGAGGTGCCAAATCTTTAGAAGTATATAATAAGTAACTTAATCGATCTATGCAAAGAAAAAAAATTTTTTTTTTTCACTTATTCCTATCTGCTGATAAAAATCGTACGCGTGGATAATTTAACTCATTCATGGAAAAGTTGCACCGTATGTGCACTGCATAAGATCCTTGTAGGCTCGCCATACCAACGCCTCTGATGAATGACCACGCGGCTTTCGTAATCTCTATATTGACTAGTAAGACGCTTCTTTATATTGTTTCCTAGGTCTTATTTTTTTAATTTGGCACCCCTTTGCAATGTAACCCTGTAAATATGACGTCACGTAAAAGGTCATTGTCCATTTTGTTAGCCAACTGTATTTGTGGTATTTTTACAACAGACACGCGTTGGAGCGGCAAATGATTAAGTCGAACTTAACAAAATATCGGAGACGAGCAAAGGAGATCAACTTGGGGTATCTTCTTTAATAAGCAACGTTTAACTCCAAAAACGAAAAAAATATTCCCGTGACCAAAAAGTTAATTATTAGGTATGGGATTGTTAGATGTTGTCATTTGATGCTAGTCCTACACAGGGTGTACTATAGAATTTAAACTGCCTGATCAGCTGATCATATTACAACATTTATTATGGGAGCAACATCGAAATCGTTTTTTTTTTTTCAGATGCTCCATACATTATCATCGAGTTAGCGAATGTTTGTATGGAGCTTACTTAACAAAAGTTGTTGTACAATAAGCAGCTGATCACGTGGTTTTAAAGATTGTCCTATTCTTTTATACACCCTATATAAATAAATATGTGTTTGAGTGTTTGAGAACCAAAATCAGAACCCAAGAGTTTTAGCGTATTTAGAGTTGTATGTATGTGATTAATATTATCCGCTGACAAAAGCACCGTGCATCGAGAACATTCGTTTCCAGTAATTGAAATATAAATGCAATACGCGAATATACAGATAAAGAAATAACAAACGAATTCTTAATGATGTTTTTATAAACCGATTCTTAATGACTGAATACATTACCGGATTACCATGTTGACGGTAACTTGAAGTAGGTACCTATAAGTAGTGGGCATACTTCGCAATCGGTTAGATGGTCGTAGGTACTATTGTTTGCTTTATTAACGATACGATTGGAGTAGTGGCGCATTGATTTTTCTCAAACACAAAGGGTCCCGGGTTTGATTCTCGGAAGTTAGGAAACGAAGATTTCTGAATTGGCTCGGGTCTGGGTGTGGTGGGAGACGCCACTGGCTAAAATCCTTTGTGTGGTACCTCGTAACACAAGGATGTTAATTAGAATGATCAAAGATGGATCGTAGAGTTAGCTTAAATAAATAAATAAATTGTTTCCACAATCACAGAAATTGTCTAGCCTCAAACTAAGCAAAGCTTGTACTATGCCGGCTAGATAACAGATAAACATACTTAAATCTTATATATAAAATTCTCGTGTCACAATGTTCGTTCCCGTACTCCTCCGAAACGGCTTGACCGATTCTCATGAAATTTTGTAAGCATATTGAGTAGGTCTGAGAGTCGGCCAACATCTATTTTTCATACCCCTAAAGACCACGCAGACGAAGTCGCGGGCAACAGCTAGTACTTCTATAAACATCTGACTAAGCTACAAATACTCGTGCTCATCACACAAACATTTACCCCTTGCGGGATTCGAACCCGCAACCGCTGGCTTTGTAGTTCGGAGCGCGTACCACTACACCAGTTTCAACAATTATTTACTTAAAGACTACCGCAGTTGGTGTTGTCTAGTGAATTTTAATTTACAGTTAAGTGAGTAATTGAAATTAAGCATCTCTACTTGAAAGATAGTTGGGTAAATGTCCAAAATTACAAATGTCAAAGGAACGGGTTAACACTAAATGTTGGACAATGTCCTTTCTATATCGCCATTTAAAAATAATAATAGATAATGGGCTAGTTTCCTGGGTCAAAAAATGATTATTCTATTTAGTCCGTCAGTTAGATTATCAAAAAATATTGGACTCATATTTTGTCTTTTATCAATCAAACAAAAAATGATGAAGATAAAGCGCATCAAAGTGAGCACGTGACGTCACGTCTTGCTAAAAAGTGTCGCAAGGCGTGACGTTACTCGGAACTTCAACGGGTATATCTTCATAATTTTTTGTTTGATTCAGAAATGAAAAAATACGTGTCCAATGTTTTCTGTTAATCCAACTGACGGACTAATTAGATTTTTTTAGGAAACTAGCCCGTTAAGATTTAAGCACAAAACTGACGGCCGATGGTGCCCCATCGGCCGTCAAAAGTTTCTACAATGGAGGCCACGTACAAGCAAGTGCAACGTAGGACGTCGTCCCACAAGGTGGACAGACGACTCGGTAAATGTTGCAAGAAGCCGCTGGATGCAGGTCACTTCCAACCGGCTAATCTGGAAGTCAAAGGCTTGAGTTCACCAGTGGACTTCTTATGGCTGAAATGATGATGATGATAATAGAAAGATATGACGACCGTCTGGTGTAGTGGTTCGCGCTCCGGACTACAAAGCCAGCGGTTGCGGGTTCGAATCCCGCAAGGGGCGGATGTTTGTGTGATAAGCACGAGCATTTGTACCTAAGTCATGGATGTTTATAAAAGTATTTAAGTATGTTTATCCGTTATCTAGTCGCCATAATACAAGCTTTGCTTAATTGGTGTGATTGTGAAAACAATTTATTTATTTATTTTTATTTTATATTGATAATTAATAAGACATCAGAACATCTAAAACTATATTTTACTTTACTTTAACATTCTTTAACAGCAGCTGATCGGGTGCTTAGAATGTAAATGTGTTTTTTGTTGTTATTTGAATTTTGGTCCTTTTAAAATTGTATTCAACCAGTTAAACCACACCTTAATTGGAAGTAAACTAATATAATAAGACTTGTATAATTACAACTGGACGGTGGTACACAAGTTTTATATTTCTGAATGTAAACCTTACAAAAAAAGATGTGTTTTACTTAAATTACATTCAAATCGTTTGGATACTTTCCGTATTAACGAAATGAGTATTTAATGGGCAATTCTTTGCTAATGTTCTCAATTGTGAATAAATTTACCGTCGCAAAGCTTTTTTGACCAGTTTGGACTTCATTATTTTCTCGATTAGGTTTGGAATTGAGAATACTAAACATCAACTCTATCATGCAGAGTACAGATAAATTCAAATTTATTTATTTGCTCGAAAAGTGGTAGGTACATATTAAGATGGTACAAATGACAAAGATCGCACAATTAGCCATAAGCTGGCATGCAAATATTATAAAAGTTAAATATAAATTTGTTTATAAAAGTATATTAAGTATGTTTATTCGTTATCTAGTCGCCATAATACAAGCTTTGCTTAGTTTGGGGCTAGATAGATATTCTTTATTGCACACCATACAAGTAAAATACACATGATTTTTACAGAAAGATGTACAATTTAGGCGGTCTTATCGCTAATAGCGATCTCTTCCATAGATAGGGGCTAGATAGTTGGTGTGATAGTGAAAAAGATAAGTTTTTTTGGTTTAAGTTAATTCTGCCGCCTACATAGAATCCGGGTGAGATTTTTGATATCTAGCCATTACAGACTAAATATTATAAACAAAAAAAAAAAAAAAAAAAAAGTTGTCTAAAAGAGATTGCTTTTGACAATAAGACCGTGCATCTTTCTGTAAACATCAACTGGTAGTTCTTTGCGTAAGGTGCCATAAAGAGTATCTATTAAACATAAGGCAACATTACAAATTGCTCTGATCCTAAGGTAAGTAGCTAAAGCACTTGTTTTATAGAAATCAGAAACAGTGACGGTACCACATCACCCAGACCCAAGATAATATAAAAAAGTATTTCTACAATAACCCGACCGAGAATCGAACCCGACACCGCAGAGATAGCGACGCCAAGTCTGGCGTACTTGCCTCTCGGTTACGGAAGTCATCATTATCTTTATAAACATTTGCAAATGCTAATGACAGGTGTAATACGAAAGAGTTATTGAATACATATAAATCATTTTTATTTTATTTATTCATAGCACACAAAACAGATTACAATCAAAGTGAATATCTTATATCATTATGATATAGTACAGATTCAGATCATAATCCAAAAATATGTATGCCTAGAAGCTTACAGTTTGATTTTATATATTTATGCGCTAAAGAGCGCTACACATAAGAAACAATGCCAAACTTAGAAAAAAAATACACAAGTTAAAATTTAAAAAAAAATAGTTGGGAATTATTGCGAAATCCAGGAAAATAAAATAAGAGAACTAATTAATTAATTAGATACTTATTTATAAATATATCTTATATCTTACTTAAATGTGTGTTTAATACATACATACAGATATTTTAAAAATATCTAATAGAATTAGCACCTACAAAATACGGCACTTAACTGTAACCAACTCTGAAGTTTCACAGCAAAAAGCAAGAAAGCCTACGTGAGGATATTTAGAAAATACAGAACAAAAACCACGATTGTTCAAAAGCACTCAACGGGCCTAATTACGAGTTTGAGTCCAAACGAGTGCGCGTTACCGGCAAATTGCTTCCTTGACACTTTCCACCCGGTTTGAGTGAAAAGTTATTTATACCCATTCAAGCTATTGTTGTGACTTAACCCAAAAATATGTCCTAAATTCTGAGAAGTATTGCATAAAATACTAAAATAATCTGTTGAATACTGGTGTGCACCTGTACTGTCCGGTTGTTTATGTTTTTATATGTTTTGATACGTTTTTGCTTTGTTATTTGTTGTCTTTTGTATTCTTATCAAGAGTTTTGTTTTTATTGTAAATGCATTTCTTTACAAAAATAAAGGAGCCAGCTTTTGATTTTAGCGTTTTTTAGGTTATGTCCGTCTTCCAGTCACAAATATAGATAAACCATAACTGAATGTTTTGAGTTAAAGATCATATAAGTATATTGATACCAACCTTCTAACACATTATACTGCAATGTAAAGATGGCCAATGCGTGGCCACGATCTTAAAGACATGTGTTACAGTTCAGATAAGATAAAACAGTAACGCCATGACTATTATTTCCCATACTCCACGTTTTTAAGGGTCACAGTAAAATATCTATCAGTCAACTTTGATTTGACATACCGATAATTTTAATAGACACGATTACCTATAATTTAATTTGGTTCTACTCTGAAATCAATAAGGAAAAAAGAATTATTTGGAACAGCCTTAGGGCCTTAGGGCGGCTTAATAACATCTGACAGTAAGGTTAAGTCACTGGCCTTATAACATCCCTCCACCAATCTTCACTAGGCATGCCTGGTAGGTATAGTATGGCCCAAACAACCTCGTAGTTGAGGTGAGGCCTGTGCCTTGCAGTGGGACGTATATAAGCATACTTTACTTTAGAACCTTACATTGATATAAAATTATGATAGTATTGAAATCATTTCGGTACTTACACAGTTCTTTCCCCAAAACCCACGTCTCAGGTTTAGAGTTGACTTCCACCAGTACAGTGGGCGTGCACACTAGTAGCACCATCAAATCCGCAATACTCAAGTTCACCAGAAAAATGTTTGTCGAGTTCCTCATGTCCTTTGTCTTCAGAATCACTATCGGCACCATCACATTTCCTATCACGCCCAAACACATTATCACTATACAAAACGTCATAGATGTCGCTTTTATGTAATACGGAATCTCCGCGTACTCCGAATAGTTCCCACTCGACACATAACTCGAATTCGTGAAATTCGACTCTTCAAAAGTAGCATTCTCAAACTCGAAATCGAACATTTCATCTTTCTGATAGCCATTTTCGGTTGTGTAGGTAAACTGTCTGTGTATCGGTGCGCTCGCATTCGTCGGTGTGTGCGTGAAGTTTAAAGAAATCATGTGAGAGGCACTCAGTTCATAGTTTCACATTGTTCCGACTCAGCTATGTCGTCACCATTTTTCTTTATCCTGGCGGCCTGCAACAAAAAATAATGGAGTTAGCGTTGTAAAAAAGTTTTTGTACGTCCCATGTTTTGCTAAAACTTTTGAATAGACACAAAACATTTTAGTTCCGTCTAGGTTTTTTACCTGAAATGAATGGGCAGATAAATCACATGAGCACAATGTCTGCTTAAGCCAGATTATGTACGTATGTTTGTGTGTTACATAACATACAAGAATATCTTAACAAATTATTAGAATGGTACTTGTAGATTTTCTCATCAGCTTTGATCCAAGCAAGGTTTGTTAAGATTTATTTATTTCAAAATCGAATCTTTTCATTATTGCATTAATGCATGCTTTATTTCGCAACAAACAAAATCTGTAAACTCAAAGTTCATCGATAGTTTGCGATAGTTGTGTAGACGATGTCTAGATTAAAGCACGCGTCTCTGCTTTACGAGTACTCTACTTAAACAGGTTTATTGTCCGATGAATACATTCATAACAATTAATTATATTGGACATGAAACTGATTAAAATTCCCTTGCTTTATTCCAAAAGAGTTTAAAAAATACTTCATTTCAGACGACACATCAAGTGCCTATCAATGTTAACGTCTAACATTCGTCTTGCTCTATATTATGTTATTTCATAATTATTATTTTCATCTGAGACATGACAAAAAAATTATAAGCATACAGAGGTATGTAGGTACCATCACCGTGAATGCTCGCCAAAAATATGACAGTCACTCTTTTTTTTACTCCGTGCAAAAAAGGTTTTGATGTTGATTAAAAAGCCAACTTCTCTTGTTATAATACTTTGAAGCCATTCCAAGTTTTATAATTAAACGGAGGCGGACACCGCACAAAATCATTTTCGGATAATTAAATCTGTTACTCGTATTTGAATTACAAAACCCGGTCATAATTTTTGGAGATTGTTGAAATTGTTACACGATTTTAATGTAAGTGGTGTGCTGAAGAGGCAGTGGGCCGGCCACATCTGTCGCAGGACCGATGAAAGGTCGAGTAAACTAAAGTGCAATGGAGACCACGCCTTGACAAACATCGGGTAGAACGCCCCCCAGTTCGATGGGCCGATGACCTTAGAAAGATGGCTGGCAGTGGCTGGAAGAAAAAAGTGGGAGATGGTAATCTTTTGAGCTCTTCGGGGGAGGATTGCTTCTAGCAGTGGACTGACTGGACTGCAATAGGCTGATATGATGATGATGATGATATACATGATACAGACACATTTAAAAAAAATAAGCTAGGTTCAGGCATCTGTTACTTCGGATAAAATTGTTGATAATGATAGGAATGGTAACTAACCACTGAGGCTGGTTACCAAACCAGCCTCAGTGGTTAGTTTTGTCTCACATCCATGGGTCGCAATCGTGACTTCGAATCCTAGTTCGTGCCACGCGATTTTTGAAATGTTATGTATGGATTTATGGCACTAGCTTGGTGATAAGATTCTTGAAGAAACTTGCATAGGTATTCAGTTAGCACTAGGTGCCATATAGGTAGGTAGGATACATGTAGGTATATGATTAAAAAATGGTCTGGTTTTCGGGTTTATGTTTTAAGTCGAAGTAAAACTGTTTTAATATTTATAGTGTAATGTAAAATTGACAAAATGTTCGTAAATATTTTGGGTTTTTTTGTCTTTTTATTTTACGAACTGTTTGCATTTTTTTGTTTACGAAAAGATTTATGATCTTTGTTTTACTGCTGGGAGCAAAATTTAAACTGGATCGAGACTACTTTTAAATTACGGGAATTGGGCTTCTGATTTAGAATCCAAGAACCAAAAAAAAGGACAGGACGTACTGATGCAACAAAAATGGAAGCGGTTTCTTCCATGATCTCCTGAGAAACAAGCGTGCAACTAACAGCCTTTTACGAGGGTCAAGCTAAAAGATCGCAATGATACGACATGCTCTGGGAAAAGTTACAACGCTCGTGAGCCTCGAAGTTTGATGGTATAGAAGGACTGTGGCTATAAGATACTATTAATGAATTATTTATCTAAAATACAAAAAAAGAAAACAAAGTTTTGTCTGCAAAAATATCCCATAAATATATATTTTTTTAATAGATACGTACGGTCAGAATCGAAATACGAAGACTGCATTTAGATTTTCAAAATCGCTTTACACCATATTATGCCTAAATCACTTAAGATGAAAATCCCCAGAATTGGCCTTACATCCAATTCTGGCGCTAAAATATGCATTCAATTTAATCACTGCTATGTGATTTGGTTACAATTTATTGGAAAAGGTTAAATAATTTGAGATACATAGTGGTTAAGGAGAGCTAAGAGCTTTATTACTAAATAATATTAAATAATCAGTCGTATTATACTTTAATCATCAATCGATTCATATTAGACATTAGTTAAGAAAGAAAATACTCTCATATTCACTTCCATTTACAAGACTTCATCATCCTTACTCGACACAAAAAGAACATGAAAATATACCTACACTCTTATTTCTTCGAGATCGATTTACACAAAGTAATATATTATACGATCACGTACACGTAGACGTCTCTCAGTGATACGTTGGGTTCCGCAGCCTAATAATATGCTAATGTTACAACACAAATCTACCTCAAATTCAATCCAAAAGGAATTGGTTGCTGATTGACTATAGCATCTATGTGGGTTCTTGACTGCTAGTCTGTTATAAGATAACATTTTCAATAAAGTAATCTTTCTAGATTTGTTATTCAAAACTTCAAAATCAAAAATATTTTATTCGTTCACAAACCATTTGGTTACAAATCATCATCATCATCATCATTCCAGTCATAGGAGGTCCACTGCTGAACAAAGGCCTCTCCCAATGCCTAATCATCAGGGGGGGTTTGCCAATACTCGCCACGCTTGGCAGGCGGGTTGGCGAGCGCAGTTTTTTTATAAGATTTGCTGCTGCCCGTCTCTTGCTACAGGAATTAGGCGACACACCGCCTCCTGTTGGCGGTGGGGAAGTGTATTCTTTACGGCCGTCCCCACGCGGCCAATTATTTTGGTTACAAATATTTTGGTGACATACCTACCTAGTAAATAAAAAAATAATTGTATCAGATAGTCACCGCAGAGTTAGGCCGTGTTGTTTTATAGTGAGCAGTATGAATAAGAGCATCAAACAAAATCTAAGAAGGTATCTTAATATATTACAGACTTTTAAAGTTAAGTGCAGTCACTGGCTGGTCATTCAACCCATACTTAAGCATAGCTACTTCAAACTAACTAACGTAGAACCGATAACCGATGGAGTAGAGACGTGTTCTTGAGTGGGGATCGAAACTAGACAAACACAGAGTAGGGGCGCCTTCAAGCAAGGTGGAGCGATGATATACCTATGCTAAGCTGTTGGCAGCAGATCAAAAAGAATAGCGGAGGATTATGTTTAGTTAGACAACCTTCGTAGCCGAGAGGGGAGCATACCGGACTTAGTGTCTATCTCTGAGGTCCCGGGTTCAATTCTTTGTGGTACCATCGTTGTTTTTTATTTCTGTAACATAATAGCTTAAGCTACTTATCATGAATCAGAGTAATGTATGTGATGTTGTTCAATATTTATTTATATTTTTTAAATTATTAGGTGCAGTCAATGGCAGGTCATCCAGCCCCTTTTAAGCATAGCTACTTTAAACTAACTAACGTAGAACCAATAACCAATGGAGTAGAGACGTGTTCTTGAGTGAGGACCGAAACTGAGCAAGCAGTAGCTAGTAGGGGCACCGTCAGGCAAGGTGGAGCAATGATATGCGCAAATCTGCTGGCAGCAGTTGGAAAAGAATAGCGGCAGATTGAGCTTAGTAGCGTCCATTAGGAGAGGCCTATGTCCTGCTGTCGACTGATACGAGCTTATTATAATGACTTCAAACTAATTTCACAACTCTTCTGTGTAAATCTTAGAGAATATATATAACGCTCATTTAATTGGAAAATTCGTCAGAGATGCTGCACGCCTTGCAAGCGGAAGTCTTTTTTTAACTGACCCGAATCGGGAATCGAACCCAGAGCTCTTTGCATTCAAGGGTAGAAATAGATAAATAAATATGCGGCAGAAAACACACTAATAAAGTCTCGTAGTAAATAATTTAAATCCTTGAGGTACCAAACTGTAAATTTATCCAAAAGCGTCTCCCAGTACACCTATACCTAATTCATCCTCGAAAAATCGATTTCTAAATTGTCCCGGACCGGGAATTGAACCCGGTATCCATTGTGCATATCGGGTTATTTCAATACTGAAACATAACAGGAACTGTATGTTTGTTTATGTACCCGACACGTGTCCTTTGGGCCTGACTGGGTCACAGCCTCATTGAGGCGACATGGCCGACATAACCAAGCTGACCGATATAACTAACGTGGTTAATACAGGGTGTGTACAAGAAAAGAAAACTCCTTAACTCGTGAAGTGACTATTAGAGGTCGCGTGAGACATGATATAATCATAAAACTTCTATTGTCTTGTTTTGCTGGACTGAGGGGTTAAAACCACGTAAACACACACCATAAAAGACGGGCAAGTGCGTGTCGGGCTGCGCGCAATGTAGGGTTCCGTAGTTTCCCGTCACATTATGCCATATTTTCTACATGTTTTACATATTTACAACTTCATTAGCCCTTCGCGTTCCGCTTTCCCGTGGCAAACCGGAAAAACAATGGAAAACAATGGAGAAAATTTTGTGTGGCACGCAAAGGATTAGATGAAAGTTTTGTAAGTTTCTTCTCCAAGTACATTTTTAAAGTTAACTCGGTAATTTGTCTATACAACCTAGCTGTCATAGTTTTAACTTCGTTAAATGAACAATTGTCGTGTTAACATTTCTAAAATCACTTAAAAAATATATAACAAAAATAGCACTTTAAAGCTTAATTTTACGGAAACCGATCCCCAAATCTAAAAATGGTATCAATACATCAAAGTCAAAGTCAAAGCAAAAATAGACAAGAAATTAACTAATTACCGCTGTACGTGAATGAAGGGGAGATAAACTAAAGAATGATTTTGTAAGGATTACATTTTACCGTGCCGTGTGGGGACGGCCGTAAAGAATACACTTCCCCACCGCCATCAGGAGGCGTGTCGTAAGAGGCGACTAATTTCTGTAGCACGAGACGCGCAGCGGCGTCTGCGTGCGAAACATTATAAAAAACTGCGCTCGCCAACCCGCCTGCCCAGCATGCCGAGTATTGGCAATCCCCCCCAATTGACGAATGTCAATGGGGAGGCCTGTGTTCAGCAGTGGACGTCCTATGGCTGAAGAGATGACATTTTACCACTTTTTCGGCATGTTTAATATGTATAACTACCCCCTGCGATATTACGGCTGTCTAGTACTAAGAGTCTCTGAGCCAAGCCCCGGACAGACAGATAGACAAACGGACGGATATAGCGAAACTATAAGAGTTCTGTGTTGACTACGGAACCCTTATAGTTTCGCCTTCCAAAGATACGCCTTGATGATAATGTACGAAACTTATTTTAGGAATTCAATGTTGCTCCCATAGTAAAACTTAAAATTTGTTGTTGAGTGTCATATTCTTTGTACACCCTGTATTACTACTAGAGCTGGTCTACAACGAACCCCCAGTGGGTCGCCGATAATGCACTGATCCAATTAATTCCCTTATAGCCCATGTTTCGCGTCGTGATGAAATCAATACTGTCTTCACAACCACTAGGGAATTTCCCATGATTATAACAAGTATTTAACATATCAAGGAAAATGATTTTAATTGAAAAAAATCAAATGCTTCTGGTGGGATTCGAACCCACGAGCTTTCGTTATTTTCCTTCATATAATAAACGAGCGTTATTGTGAATGCAAAAATTAAAAAAAGGTTAAGTATTTAACATACTTGCCCTTAACAATACGGGCTACTATTAAAACAGTTGCCAAATTTAAGAAGGTGATTGTGTTCATCATTACCTAGTTGACGATCTCCCTGACGAGGCCAATTCGCTGGACTCGGTGTCACCATCTTTGAGGTCCCGGGTTTGATTCTCGGTCAGGTCAATGTAGAAAGCGAACGTGTTGTATCGGGTCTGGGTGTTATGGTACCTTCGTTGTTTATGACTTAGGATCAGAAAAATTTATGTGATGTTGTATAATATTTATATCCTACTAATATTATAAATGCGAAAGTTTGTGAGTATGGATGGATGTTTGTCACTCTTTCACGCAAAAACTACTGAATGGATTTTAATGAAACTTAGCATACAGATATACCATGGCCTGGATTAACACATAGGATACTTTTTATCCGGGTAAGGTCAACGCAGACGAAATCGCGGGCTAAAACCTATCCTACTTCCTACTAATATAATAAATGCGAAAATAAGAAAGTTGCGCAGAAAGTCCTTTATAAATAAACTATAGACCACGCGAACAAATTCGCGGGCAACAGCTAGTTTATTTATAAAACAAACAACTTTTCTTTTCTTTGTTTCTCCCTACAAACTAACGCCGAATGTCCACTGCTGAACACAGGCCTCCCCCAATGACTTTCATTGAATTACATCCAATGGATTGCCAATACTCGCCACGCTTAGCAGGCGGGTTGATGAGCGTAGCTTTTTATAAAATTTCGCACGCAGACGCTGCTGCCCGTCTCGTGCTAAATTAATTAGTCGCCTCTTACGACACGCCTCCTGTTGGCGGTCAGGAAGTGTATTCTTTACGGGCGTCCCCACACGGCACTAACTAACGCTCTACATAATGATAATATGTGTAAAATAATGGAGCATCAAAAATTTTATCATTATCTTGATATTGAGCTCTTTGTAAAAAAAACTTGTACTGATGAACACTTTCGTTTTCAACTTGACATTGGCTATGCTGAAAAAAATTGTCGTTTTTTCGGTCTGGATATACGCAGCCCATGAAAAAGTATTTTCGAGGCGAGGACATTTATGTAAATTCGGCAAAAACTAGAAATAATAACTATCGATAGTATCAAAAGTTAAAAGTACTAACGCAGTTTGTTAAACTACCTAGCAATAGTTTTTTAAAAATAAATTTATTAATTAAATTTTTCAACTTACTACTAGGCAAAATTCTTCCCCAGACTCTTGCATAGATCTCTATCTATCGCCAATGACTCCCAATCTCTCGTCAGGTTAACCAAATCGTCACACATCTTTTCTTGGGTCTACCTCTTCGGCGACAGCCGTCTGTAGGTACCCATCGAGTGACGAGTTGGGCCCACCTATCCGAATGCACTCTACACACGTGTCCTGCCCACTCTTACTTTAGCTTTGCGATTTTCTGGCCCACAAATTAAATAATCAATAATCCAAATTTTATCTTATGGTATTTGTACAAAAAATTGTATTTGTGTGTATTTTTAGTACCTAATCATGACTACGCTCTTACGTATTGTAGTTTACAAAAACTTGGCATAGTATGAAGTTTAAATAACTCATTGTCTTTCTCTAGCAAACTCAGTTAACCTAGATTTAAACTGCATCGGATTTCCGCAAAGATTAAAAACTGTAAACTGTGGAAGAAAAACTTTGGCACGCCTTCTTACTAAATTATACCACAGCCTTAAGAAGAACCGCCAGAACACAATTTTATTTCTAAGTAATCCCAAATAACCAACTCACGTCAAAATACTTGAATGAGTCGTCTTTTTAGCCCATGCCCAATTTACCATCTTGATAATTTTAATTTAATAATACTGTCACTCACTTATGTTTTCATTCAAATCAAAAGATTTAATATTCACCTTCGAACTTCGGTGCCAGTGGCTTACATCTTTATGTTAAATTAAGTGAATCGAATATCAATATAACGGCTAATAAAAAAAGAAATATCATATTTTTTTCAAAAGTGACAAGTAGAAAACAAATAAAAAAGATAAAATACGAAAGCAAACATATCAATTGTTATAGTCTCGAAGTAAATAATTAATATTCTTGTCGTACGGACCGAATACAAGACAGTAAATTCGCCAAGAGCATCTCCCAGTAAACAAAATTTGCACCAAGTTAGAAAAAAACACTAACCACAAACTAACAAAGTCCAGAAAACGAATCCGGGACTCTTTGCGTTCAAGACAAATCATCGCACTACCACCAACAAACTATGTTTTATTTTACTTATTTGGTATATACGACAGTTGACAATCGATGGTTAGTATTACAACGAATGGTTAGTAATTTAGGACTAGATTGACAACCAATTGTATACACACTACATGATAATGTGTGGGTGTTACAGAGTATAAAGCATCGCTAATAACTTGTAGTATACAAACTTGTTCATTAAAAGAAATTAAGATACCAAGTTGTTGACCGAAACGAAATCATAAATACTAATTTAAACTCGGACAACAACCCATTTTGAACACTACAGTCGTACAAATTAGAAAGATAAAGAGAGAAAAAAAAAACAATAAATATTTATACTTGCATGACAAATAATTCGACGGAGAGCTATGTGACTAACTTGGCTTGGTTATTGTTGCATCATGACGACCCAAGTACATTTATTACTTATAGGTTTATTATATACCATTCATTTCAATCCTAAATTACTATTTTCAGTGTGATCATGAAAAATTTCGCTATGGTGTTGACTATTTCAAGTAACTTGGCTGTACTTTTTGAGCTGTGACCAGATTAAACTTCATAATTATGTGTTAATGCAAAACAGGATAACCGGGACAAATCCAATTTGCACTGCAACTAGTTTGCAAGGAAACTCTTAAGCCCTTAATTCCATTTTTATCTCAGTATAAAAACTTTTAAATTTGCAAAGGTTTTCGTAATTAAGCTAACAATTTTTGAGTCAGACACAGTTGACAAAAAGATGGTGCGACGACACAAGCACCAAAACTATTTTACTAAAAATAAAACAAAAACGACTTAATGATGCAGAGCATAATGATGAACCATGCAGTTAAAATTTTCGTCGGCATATGTGTTTCGTATTTGGCCTCGTCCATATGATTATTTACTTCATTTAAGTTGGTCATTTATTTATTTTTTTAAACTTTTTTTAAATAAAATATTTGTTCAATTTTATAAGGAAATGTGACATTTTTGTCTGAAAATTCACAATGTATTGCGTGTTCTCACTTGACCAGTTTATTCTCGGAGCACCACTTCTGTTCACTGTGCTATGCAAGCGTCAGTCTTTACAGGCATTGACACGTTTTCAAAGGGTCTCAATCCGGTCACCCTAAGCCAGTGGTAACCAAACTGTGGTTCGTTATTCACAGATACCGCGCCGGCATGCCACTTCCTAAAAACGCGACTTCATTGGCCCTTATTTGTGCGGGGTGTGGGACATTACTGTAACGCATGCCATAGGGCCCGCATGCGGTAATTGTTTCCATTGGTCGATAGGATCCACATGCGGTTCCACACAGTCCGCATAAGGCGACCACCGTCACCGTGGATAACTGAAACTATTCGCGCCGCAATGTCCAATCGCAACAAGGCCTTCCGTCGTTTTAAAAATAATAGGACTGAGTTGAACTGGTCCATGTATAAAACAACGCGTAATCGGTGTAATCAGTTGATACGAGCGGCAAAACGTCACCATATCCACAATGAAATCTACAATTCATCCGCTCCAAATGCTTGGAAATTTCTCAAATCGCTTGGTGTTGGTAGGTCTAAATCTGATGATCTTCCGATTTCTACGAATCTGAACGATATTAATCGTCACTTCTCAGAACTACCAACTCTCAATGCTTCCACAAAACCAACACTTTAGCTTATATAGCCTCACTTCCCATGCCTGATATAAAACCTTTTTCATTCACCCCACTTCCTGAGGATTTTATCTGAAAAACCATTCTGACAATTACATCTAAAGCAACCGGAGTGGATGGTATTAGTCGTCTTATGATAGCACCTTTAATTAAGCAACTCTCGCCTGTCATCACTCACATCGCAAATTTCTGTTTAGTTTCTGGTCACTTTCCTGATCTATGGCGTAAAGCTATTGTCCGTCCACTCCCCAAGGTCTCTAATCCTTCTACACCTAGCCATTTTCGACCAATATCTATTTTACCCTTTCTCTCCAAGGTAACTGAATCTTGTGTGTTAGGACAATTATCCGCTTATCTCTCGCAGAACGATTTATTAAACCAATATCTATCGGGTTTTCGTCCTGCCCACAGCACAACTACTGCTCTGTTAAAGGTTACTGAGGACATCCGGGAGGCGATGGATTCCTCTAAAGTCACTGTTCTTGTCTTGATAGACTTCTCTAATGCATTTAACACAGTAGATCATGACCTTCGTCTTGCCGTACTTTGCCATTTAAATATTTCTGCTCCAGTACGTAAATGGTTTTCATCTTATCTACGTGGTCGGCAGCAGTCTGTCAAGACAGAGCACTCCACCTCCGACTGGCAAAAAGTTTCCTCCGGGGTGCCACCGGGTGGCATTCTCTCTCCCTTGTCATTCTCCATCTTTATCAATCTCATTTCTCTTAAACTTCGCTGCTCGTATCATCTGTACGCCAATGACCTACAATTATACGCACACTCCGATATCAGCGAAATTTCAAAATCGGTTGAAATTATCAATGAAAGCTTAAACTCTCCTCATGGTCTCGTGATTTTGGTGTATCGGTAAACCCAACGAAGTGTCAGGCTATTGTCATCGGTAGTTCCAGACTGTTAGCCAGGATTAACACTGCACTACTGGATCCTGTTGCATATGAGGGAACTGTTATCCCGTATTGTTCTAGTGTAAAGAACCTAGGCCTTATAATTGACTCTACACTTAGCTGGGCTGCTCAAGTTAGCGAGTTTAGCCGAAAGGTATTCGCATGTCTAAGGAGTTTCTACTGCCTGAAATTCTTTTTCCCTTTCAAAACCAAACTTTTGCTCATGCAGACTCTTGTCATACCCATCATAGACTACGCTGATGCCTGTTGTTCTGACCTCTCTGAGGCACTTACTGATAAGGTGGATCGCCTGTTAAATTGTTGCATCAGATTTATTTTCGGCCTTAGGAAATATGACCACATATCCAATTTTAGATCCAAACTTAATTGGCTTACCATTCGTCAGCGTAGGAATCTTAGAATTCTTGGCATCCTTTTCGCCGTGCTCAATAACCCATTCTCCCCCTCTTACCTTAAGAATAGGTTTACATATTTATGTAACTCCCATGACCGTTCTCTCCGCTCTTCTAGCAATCTCCAGCTACTTACGCCTCTTCACCACTCTGCCCACTTCTCCAAATCGTTCACAGTGAGGGCTGCACGACTCTGGAACTTGCTTCCCTTAGATATTAAACATTCGGAATCAAAACTTTCTTTCAAAAATAAACTTAAAAAATATTTCAGTACATAGTTGCATATTTTTTCTTATTTTATTAATAGTATGTATGTTTATTTACTTATTATTAATTTATTTTGTGTATTGTATCATATTTATCCAAATATATTTGTATTTTATTAAATTAAATTTGCATTATCATAGTTTGTTTAGTACCAATTACAATTTATTTGGACCTTTACCGCACCCATTACCTGCTTTCTGCATGACCCAAAGGTTGGCTGGTAGAGAATGTCCTTGGCATTAAGTCCACCTGTTGTACATTTTTAAGTTTGTGCAATGCGGTTACCCAGAACCTGCAACGCAACTTCGGCAATTGCTTTGAGAAACCAGAAAATTCAAATTACCGACCGAGATAAGGACCAATGAAAATTCGCCTCAATAACAATACCACTAATAACAGTAATCACACCATACAAATATCATTCCAGTTATATGGGATACTACCTATATCACTGGCAGTCGGGAAAAAGGAACAAGAGTTAGTGGCGTGCGTGTAGGTGAGACTGTCTGTATCTCGTTTTGGACCTCCGATCTATCCGACTAATAAACTTTACTCTACTACCTTGGGTTTTAGGTCAATATCAATAAACAAAAAATGTATATACTTAAATAAATAATAATATAATATATAATATAAAAATTTTATAAATACAAATATACTCTGGCCGACTCTTTAATATCGAGGGGAAGTGAGTTTTAAAGTCGTGTCACCCTCAGAGAGAAGCATATTCTGACGCATTTTCCCACTAAGCCGTGAGTTGGAGAGAAAAAGTCGCAAGTTTAAAAAGCGTTTAATTTAAGCCCTTTTATACAATGAAAATCAATGATTTAAGTTTTAAAAAGTTTTATATTTGCTTATTTAAAAAAAGTTACTCCAATTACTGACTTATCGATGTGAAGCAAATATACAATGTAAATGACCTAAAAATATTTTAAATGTTGAGTACAACTGACCTATACTCAAAGCCCCAACGGGTGATTAGAATGGCCTAAGGTATTCTTTCTCTGCGTTTGACGAACAAAAGTCCCAACGATGTTGTTTCCCGCTATGAATAAAACATTTGAGGTTTCGCTTCGCAGATTTCGTTTGTGACAACTCAAACGATTCTGAGGCATCCAATTACTAAAAAGGTGGGATTTGTGGACTAACTTTGACTTTTGGATCTAGATAATAGGCGCTTACTTGAATACTACTTGAAATATAATAATTTCATACTAGAAGTCGCCCGCGACTAATGCGTGGGCGTGGACCTCGTTCGAGTACTGACTTACAAATTTCTTACTTATTTTGACCACGTCAATCCGTTTCTGTAGAAAAAATCGTATAATCCAACTTTTAATTTGACATTTTTAACCAGAATAACTCATCTCTACCAACGGAAAATTATTAGCTTCAAAAGTCAAAGTTTTCGTGATTTCGTGTTTAGTCAGTTCGTAGGCGACTTGGCTTTTAAATACAATATATCTACTTCTAGATGTAAAACTAAAAAATTATGAGCCAAAGGCCAAGATGACGAAATTGGTGATTCCAGAACGAGTCCCAAACTATTTGGAAGCTCTTTTAATTAATTCGGAAGTCGGGACCCTTGAGGGAGCGACATAACACAGGTATAAACCTAGTACCAGGAACGGTTGATTAAAACATTCTTTAACAAGAGATAGGTAAGTGTCTTATGACCGTTTAGGGCAGAAGGTTACTGGGGGATGGTTTATTATGTAGAAATTTTATGTATTTGCTTAATATTTTAAGGGTCTATTTTATTTAACTTATTAAATTTATAGGATTATTTTCTTCTTAAATACAAAAAAAAATCTCTAAGAGACGAACATTCTAATAAAATTATATTAAATTATCACATTAAAACTAAAAAAATCAAATTATTCCAATTTTTATACGCTGCCACTGCTTCGAGACAATATTGTGGGCATAACGTTGCGTACAGATCTGGAGAATGTGCTGCAAATGCGCTACACACATGGCGCTTATCATTATCATCACTAGCCTTTGCATCATTATCATCTCCAGCCTTGGCATCATCATCATCACAAGAATTTGCATCATTATCGTCTCCTAACCTGGCATCATTATCAACGCAGGACTTTGCATCATTATCATCACCAGCCTTGGCTTCATTACTATCACCAGCCTTGGCATAACTATCACCACTAGCCTTTACATCTATATCATCACCAGCTATTGCATCATTATAATCAGCAGCCTTTTCGTCATTAGCATTACCAGCTTTGGCATCATTAATATCACCAGCCTTTGCATCATGATCATCACCAAGCTTGGCATCAATATCATCACCAGCCTTTGCAACATTTTTAATCATTATCATTGGAAAAAATAAATTGTCTGGTACCTCTTAACACAAGAAAATTAATCCTTACCTTTAAACAATGTACATTTATATATTGCATTTTTTTTTTTTAATAATGTCAAATAATATATTATTGTTAAAAAAAAACAAAGTAATAATCCAGTAATAATAGCTGCCATCTCACCAACTATTTATAGGATTTTGATGCCTTATTAGCAATATTAGAATGTAACGAATAATTAAAATAGTATTCATTGATGTACACACATAAATTACTACCTTCAAGATACAACAGTAATCAAAATAGGTTCAGGTAGTACTATAGTGAACTCAAATTCATTTGTAAGAGTGTAGCATATCATACCTTCGCATATTTCATAGTAATTATAATTAATGCAGTGCAGCCCCCAGAGGTTAAGGTAAAGTGAAAATAGTGAGGCATGTTCGAAATATGTGAGAATTTCGCGCAAATTACGAGTGTGTTTACGAGGGCATAAAGTTAAACGACATTTTGGGAAAATTTGCTTTTGTTGTAACTTATTGTGGGGACAACGCTATACACTGCTCCGATCCTAAGGTAAGTAGCTAAAGCACTTGTGTTTTAGAAAACGACGGTACCACAACACCCAGACCCGTGACAACATAGAAAAGTTCGTTTTCTACTTTGACCCGACCGAGAATCGAACCCAGGACCTTAGAGATTACAAACGCCAAGTTCAGCGTACTCACTTCTCGACTACGAAGGTCAGCGGGAAGCCTTACATTCTGTTTTATTATGTTCAATCATCATAATTAGTCCACTGTGAGATATCAGCTTTTCCCGATGTACCCTACCGAGTACTGAACCTGATGCCCTGTTAGTTGTTGCTCCGTCAATTAAAAACTGATGAAGACAAAGTAAAAAAGTTGGTCTAGAACGAATGTCGCAAATTGACAATAAGCTTCTTACTGCCCGTCTCTTAAACAGGGTGAAATTGTAGTGGTTATTTTCCCGCGGCATAACGATTTACCCTGAGTAATATTATCGGAACATCCAAGTATATTTTTTAAAAAAAACATTCATCATCATCTCATTTCAGCCATAAGACGTCCACTGCTGAACACCTCCCTCAATAACTTTCATCAAGGGGGATTGCCAATACTCGCCACGCTTGGCAAGCGGGTTGGCGAGCGCAGTTTTTTATAACATTTGGCACGCAGACGCTGCTGCTTATCTCGTGCTACAGATATTAGTCGCCTCTTACAAAACGCTGCCTTGGCGTTCTATTGGTGGTGGGGAAAGTGTATTCTCTTCGGCCGTCCCCACACGGCACAAAAACATTATGTGCTCTCAAATAATTAAATTCAAATAAAAAGGAGCTGCATGCTGTACAAAATCCATTTTTTAAGTAAAATAAACGCATAGTAATACGGCATAATACACTGCGAAATGTCACCCTGTATATAAACCTAAAGTCAGACAATCGCATAACCACAAAAGCATTATAGTTTATACATACTTAAAAGACTTAAATGTGACAAACTCGAGCTCCTATACAAAGAACAGACTCTTTTAGGTACAAATTCACTTTAAAAAGGAAAATGTGCCCATACAGAGAAGCCTTTGCGACGATCATCAAACGTTTGCAACAATGCACTGCAATGCAAGCTCAAATAGCGGCGTTTACGCGTCTGACTTGGCAGCTACACTTAGGGACGCTAAAACGTAATACAAATAGAGGATGACTAACAACCAATTTGACGACAATCTTGTCGCTCCGGACTACAGAACTAGGTGCGTTTTTTAAATCCTGCAATGATCACGAGGATTATACCTAAGTCATGGATCTTTATAAATCCGTTATAGTCACCATAGTATAAGCTTTGCTTAGTTTTAATTTAGGTCTGTATACTTAATTAGTGTGGTTGATGAAAGAATTTAGTAATTAATATTTAATAAACATAGCACGTACAACTGACGGCCGATAGGGCAGAAAGGTTCTGGAATGGAGGCCACGTACCGGCAAGCACATGGAAGGACGTCCACCTACAAAGTAGACAGACGACCTGGTAATGGTTGCAGGAAGCCGCTGGATGCGAGCCGCTTCCAATCGGCCAATCTGGAAGTCACTGGAGGAGGCCTATGTTAAGCAGTGGACGTCCTATGCCAGAAATTATGAAACGTTGGGCCATGTATATCTTTTAAAATTGACATTAATCGCATATCTGAGTAGTGGGAAAAAGGTTTCACCATACGTGTTTTATGGCATACAGATAAATTCTCAAATTGGAAATCTCATTTTAATTACAATCTCAATTTAGTGCAATTAATTCGTAGTGTTTATTGATTGAATTTTACACAGGCGGCTTGGTTTATGGTAACATATTTTTTAATCTATTTTTTTTATCTAAAACTGTATACATAAATTTGTACTGCTTTTTGGGCCTTCTTTTATACTTGTAGGAAGAGTTGCAAATAGTGTTTCTAATCGAATTAAAACAAAATAAAACTGCGTGTTTAGTTTCTCTGTCCGCATGTGTACAGTCGTGGACACAATAACGCACTTAGCGCACGCGTTAACTAGCGACGTTTGTGCCATTGTGACTGTACGGCATGTTTACGTTGCTATTTCTGCAAATGACGACTTCTACGCCGTATTGTAAACGGCGTGTTAAAATAAAAAAGTTAGTTTCCAGAGTAACATGTGTTGATCAAAGTTTGTTTTTACTTTAGCGCTATTAAAAAGTAAACCCATAATCAGGGTATCCCAAGAAGGGTGTACCAGTAGGCGCGTGATGTTAGAGGACACAATTACCTATCGATTTGAGCCCCGTGTATTATCCCCTTAGTTTCGCTCACCTTTTGTTTATTTTTCATTTCATCATTTCAGCCATAAGCCAGCCAGCCAGCCTTTCATCAGGGGGGAATGCCAATACTCGCCACGCTTAGCAGGCGCGCAGTTTTTTATAACATTTTGCACGAAGACGCTGCTGCCCATCTCGTGCTACAGGAATTAGTCGCCTCTTACGAGACGTCTCCTGTTGGCGATGGGGAAGTGTATTCTTTACGGCCGTCCTCACACGACTCACACAGCTTAAATCTACACTTAAACTATGAATAAATATGAAACAATTAATTTTTATTGTAGGTATATCACTACTATTATTGAATGTCCAATTGTTCCATAGATCAATCTTGGAAATTTATTCCGGGGATTAAACAAAACACACGTTCGTCGCCATAAATAAAGACGAAGAAGAAGAGTTTTAGAACTATATACAGTCCGTTTAGTTACAAGCAGTATCAGTAAGATTTTCCAAATCTCAAATGTTTTTAAATAAAATCTAAATCTATTTTCTTTGAAAAATATCACTTGAAGACTATATCTGACAGACTGACACACCTAATGAAGACGTACAATAATTGAGCGGAAGTTATAAAAAACTAAACTTATATTTCTTTCCTCACCTAAATCCAGTTAGATTTCGTAATAGGTTCTTGGCGAATTTATAAGAATATTTTAGTGAAAAATCGGATATTATCGGATAATTCGACGCCGAAGTGAGCGCGTAATGTCGAAGCCCATTTAGCGGCGTCGACAGCTTGACGGATGTTTTGGCAAAGCTTTTGAAGTGAACTTTGGATTTAATCAACATACATATACACTAGCAAACGTAGACTAACTTTTTTATTTATTACTTAAACACTTATTACACGTCTTGTAGCTATATTTCCTGAAAAAAAGTCAGTTGCGCCGTTTTTTCTCATCACAGATGAATGTAGTCCCGCGTCCCCGTAGTTTAACTGTGGTAGGACAAAGCTATATTTTTAGGGCGGGTATAAGTGCCCAGAAAAGGGCCTATAAAATGTACTAAATGACTATTATTAAGTATTAATGTTAGTGCTATTGGATAAGGTGTATTAATTTCAAATAAAAAAATCCATTTTTCCTAAATATAATCGGTCTATAAGAAGTCTGTAAAATAGAATAGTTTGATATATCAAGCTTTATTTTTTTTTAAATACTAGAAACAATCGTATGTAACACAAGATAAAAGTGACCAATTAAGGTGGTCTTATCGCCAAGAGCGATCTCTGAGACAACCTTCAGGTAGAGAAAATTAATAGGTTGCGAAGTCGTACGCGTTGTATGAGCAGAGTGCGTGACAACAAGATAACAATAACAAGTATAATAAATAGTAATTATTAGTAATTATAAGGTAAGGAAAAAATCTAAATTTAAATTAAATACTTAATTACACATATAATTAATATATTATATAATAACACCTCGCAATAACTTCTATAATAAATAAGGTGCTTGTACCTAAGTGGCGACAGCGCTTTGGTAGTAATTACCAAAGATAAGTCGCCTACGCTGCGGTTGTGATTGGATGGGTGACCATTCTAACAATATTTAGCGACTCAGTGCTACGACAAGCATCTCAGTGCTTCGGAAGGTACGTTATAAGTTGGTCCCGGCTAATATCGCTTGTTACTAGTCATGAAGCCTAGTCAGAGGCCTCAGGGCGGCTTAATAACATCTGACAGTAAGGTTAAGTCAGTGGCCTTATAACACCCCTCCACCAACCCGCACTGGCCCGCGTGGTGAAGTGTGGCCCAAACCACCACATATTTTGGATGAGGCCTGTGCCCTGCAGTGGGACGTATAAAGGCATACTTTTTTTTTACAATAACATGTCTTTTTTTGAGCGTAATTGATGGATTCTATGTTGACACGATAATATCTCGGGACTCCCTAGATTTAAAGCTGTAGCTACTATAATAGGGGTTTTCTTGAGATCTACACGTAGGTAGGTAAGGGTTGATACACACATAAGCAAGCCTGCATAGTCGGCTCGGCAGTATTTGTCAAACAACAAAACCGACCCGAAGCAACTACTACACTTGTTCGACTCAATCGGCTTGTACCGATCGGGTAGTTCATTCGGGTCTGCACATAAATTTATTCGGCAGTAGGTATTTGTGGAACGAAAAAGCCGATCTGTAGCAACTAATACATTACGTTCGAATTCATTCGGCTTGTGCCTTATGCCGACCGGGTAGTTATAATGAATAAATTCTGTGCGGCAGCCGAACGGTTTGTGGTTCTCAAACATCCATGTACATAATATCATCGATTTTACCGCCCGGAAGCCGGTAATGCACTTATGTGTGTGGCAATACTCACTGACAAGTAATTAGCGAATATAAAATACAGACACTAGACACTACAGAAAAGAATAGGACACTCCTTAAAACCACGTGATCAGCTGCGCATATAAAACAACTTATACTATGGGAGCAACATCAAAATGGTGGATTGTTTTCAGATGCTCCATTATTATCATCGAGGTAGCGCGTTAGTTTGTATAGTGTATCAAAATGTTGATCGATGTTGCTCCCGTAGAAGTTGATGTACTTATTTGATTACGTGGTTTTAAGGAGTGTAGTATCCCATTCTTCTGAACAACCTGTATAATGGCAAAGTTCGACATCCAAAAGCCCGATGCCACGGGCGGAAGTCGATAATACATTTGTCACAAATTCTATTAGTACCACCATTTAAACTCCTGCGCACATTTGTAACTGGATACACGCAGACTAAATTACATGCTTGTAATACAGTTGATTGAGGTTTTGGCAACTTGCTAAAATGAATTTCTGCGAGAAATATTTATACACACAACTTCATAATGTTATTCATGTTTGTAAGAGCTTTAAATTATGATAAGCTAGGAAACTAGATAATTCCTAAAGATAGAAATTCTAATTTTACTACTTATTCTATTTTTATTTATTTATTTAAAACTTTATTGCACAAACTTTAAAGTGTACAACAGGTGGACTTAATGCCAAAAGCATTCTCTGCCAGCCAATCTTCGGGTCATGCAGAAAGCAAGTTATGGGTGGTTATTTTTAACTAACTAATAAATAACCAAAGAACTCATTGTGGTGATAAAATAAAACTTTTTCTACGGGACTATCACAGAAATTTAAAAAACCAACTCACTTTCTCATACAAGTCATAACAGCAGACTGATCATAGGTGGGGCAGTGTTTCTTTTTAAATAGCACTGTATAATTATTATCGTACAGATATACCTACCTACCTATTAGAGATGCGCCGAGTAGCACTTTTGCCGAGTAACGAGTACCGAGTTTCACTCGTTTATTTTTTTTTCCAACCGAGTACTTGGCGAGTAACTCGGTTCAATCAAATTCCTGTTTCGGGCGCGTAAACAATTACATACAAGATTGTGTGTAGGAGGTATGTAGTACCTGGTGATTGTTGACATAATGAGTTTACGTAAAAGATCACGAATTCGGACATTTTACGATGGTATTGAAGAAGATAAAACCAAAGTGAAATATACCTTAAGCAGTTCTCTGATTTCGCATTGTGGTGTTGGACGAAAGGGTTCTACGACGGCAATGTTAAACCATGTTAAAATAAAACACAGAAGAGAATAATACTGGTGTTTTAATTATATCTTCCAAAATATATTGTTTTACTTAAACCGAGTATGCTCGGCATTAAAACCGAGTTATTCGGCCGAGTACGAGTATTAAAAAACCCGCCGAGTACGCCGAGTACCGAGTATTAACCGAGTACTCGGCCCATCTTTACTACGTATACAAATAACATAAATAAAATTGAATTAAACTGATTTTCTAAATTATAAACGAATCAGTATACGTCTTCTATTACGATATGTAAAAAATCTGTTCGGTTGAGAACTATAAAGAAAAATAATTTAAAATGTTACTATTTTCAAGAGACTGTGACAGACTGATAGACAGACAGACGACGGGAAATATCGGAAGTTGGAAGTCAGGTCAATGATATTATGCTAACCTGGATACAGTTTTATCGAGATAACTGGGTGATGATGTAAAATAGGTAGTAGTCGCCCCATAGGTTTTGATGAGTGACTTTGTTAGTGTCCAAATTTACTGGCCGTATAATTTGTTTGCATTGACTTTTATTATTGAAATTTTTACACCTTAAAGGGACAGCGTTTATATTAATTAATAGAACTCGATACCTCAGCCTGAGTGTAAGAAAAAGGTACATTTACATTGCCTATTGCAGTGTCAGCGCTTTACTAAATTGTTTACGTTATTTTTTCTACTTTCATTAAAGATAAAGATATATATATTTACTAAAACATATTACATAAATAGAATGCATATGATTATTGTTACATTCGTGAAATTTTTTTAATTGGTGTTATAACTAGTTCACGCTCAATTATAGATTTGTGCACACATTATTAAGAATAAATAAATTACAGAATTAACAAGGTTTGTCTTGCTTTTATTTTAGTCAGTACTGCCTGTGACCTTTCGGCCGAGTTTCCTATTAAATTCAAATTCAAATTATTTATTTGCTTTTAAATAGGGGGGTTACAAAAAATTGCGGATGATCGATTAACAGTCAGCTCCTTATGCCTATTTAGCTATGGAGATTCATAACATGCAAATGATTCATTAAATGTGTTAATACAATTATCATTGGCTCATTATTAATACACTTCAATTTATTAATTATCATTAAATTTAGTAAATATTAGATTATCATTTATATTTTAATAGTTAGATATAATAAAAAATTAAGTACATAAATGATTATAACATTGGTCATTACGATTAAGTTAATTGGTTCTATGTTTAATTTATTCGTCGATTGAGTAGAAACTGTTTTCCATATCATGTTTTATAGAGAAAAACATATATTTAAGCGGGGTTTACCCGTCGAAATATTAGCCGGGTTTTGACGGGTGTGCCCAACCGCCGAATTTTGCCTTAAACTCAGATTTTTTATCATAAATCAAGTGACAAAAAACTCGTCTGGTTAGACTCAATTATGGCATGTATTCTTCCTGAAGAGTTACCACTAAACCTTTTTTCAACATAATCTGTTATTACATTCGTATGAGTTAGGTAAATCTGTTTAAGATCGAACTATTTCTGTATGGAATGCGCTGTGAAAAATATTTAGCGGAGTGACGACATATCCCGGACTATATACTTCATGTTGTTAGGAGATTGTTCCACATAATGTCAGCTAGAAAATTAAGTGAGTGTTGTAAGATGTGTGTGTTGTTTTGCGTGTTACTGCAAAAACACGGTGTCTCTGAATTTGTGTCTTTACTAATTAAATTAATACGAATACTGGGTACTAGTATCATTAATTAGACTCGCTGTGAATAAATATTTTGCAATATTAACTAAAATTTCATGCTGGTTGTAACTGCTTGAATAAGATTTTTTAAAGCTATATTGACTTACAATAAAAATATGATGAACTTTTTACTAATCTAATGAACTTTTTCCTATTACTTTGTTTCTTTTGTGTGGTGTGCAATAAAAAGTATATCTATCTATATGGATATAACAAGTCATAATTTAATAACGCGGACGGACGAGTACAATGATATTGACTACAATAGTGAGAATTATAAAACTGACAAAGACACAATAATTAGTTAAACATAAAAAGGTCGACCTGAAAAAGAAAGAAAAGAAAGCAGAAAGCCGCTGGATGCAGGCCGCTTCCAACCGGCCAATCTGGTAGTCACTTAAGGGGGCCTATGTTCAGCAGTTGACGTCCTATGGCTAAAATGATGATGATGAAAAAGGCCGAAAAAGGTAAAATCTAAATAACTCGCAACAGAAGGTAAGCCTATTTATCTAATTTTATTAATGTTAAAGTTTGTATATTTGCTGAATCACGATTTAAGGGCTAAACAGAATCGTATGGTTCTATAAAATATCTGACTGGCTGCAATGGAATAAAGAATTGAGCAATACGTTCTCCCATTGCAGCCATATCATATTTTTATACCACTTTAAAGAACTTAGCTAGCTTAATACACACATATCACACGAAGTCACGGGCAAATGCTAGTATCCTATAATTCATCCCCCTGCAGGGCACAGGCCTCACCTCAACTATGCGGTTAGGGCTCTACTCCCTCACGCACTCTATTAATTTATTAAATCGGAATCTAACTATTCTAACTTCAATTACATCTTTCGATTTCCTAATTAGATTTTTTACAAATTGAATAGTGTAGTAAGCTCTTTTAAAGCTAGTAACCTAAATCACAAGCGATATTAGCCGGAACTGACGTTTAGCCTTCTGACGCACGGAGATCTTATGATAATTGCAACAAAATATGATTGAAACGGTCACCCATTCATTTACAACCGCAGCATGGGATACTTGTACCGAATGACGTTATACCAAAATAAAAGTCGCACATTACATTCAAAACATGATGTAAGTTTGTTAAACACATCAATTTTACTATAGTAGATTTGTAACATCAAAACACAACATCTGGCCATTAAACAACCCATTATGTTTCTAAGATACACAGCATCACCGAAATAATCCTTCACTATTTACGATCTCGTTTGATTTAGATCCATATTTTAACTGACCAATAAATTATTGCAACATCTACGGCCTTAATTGCATTTGGTACTAATCTGTAGCACGAAACATTGCTATTAATTATAATAACTCACTTTTATATCCATACTAATTTTATTTGCTTTTGACATAGACCAATAAGGACAGCCAGACTATACAGGTAAATCACCTGGGTAAAATATATAAAACAAAGACACCGAAACTTTTACTTACCTTTTAAAAAGTGAAAAAAAAAATCTAATTAAACCACGGGACTAACTGATAGTTTGTGATAATTAACTAGTATTAATCATATTTATAACATACTCTTAAGATACGATAAGGGCCTAGACCCTCCGTTATCTTAAGAGTATGTATAAGTTATTATTTTGTGGGTGTGAGTTCCACGAAATAATCACTTTCAGTTTTAAATCGATCAGTCTAATTAATAAAAATTAACGTTTACTATTCGGTCGATTTATACGAAGCGACCACTTTACAAAACATTTCAATTCACACAAGGCCCTCAGTATCTAAACTTTAATATTTTATAATATTTTATGAGGATCTCGAAGTCGTAATCACACAAATAAATCTTATTTTAAATAAAAAAAACATGCCGCAGAGTCTAGCTGTTTATTTCTTTTTACTGTAATCTATGACATGTGCTGGTTGATTTCACATGTGCTATGGTAAAGACAAAGTTCTAAATTAACGTCGAAAAGTGCCGGCACCATGCCAAATATAACGATAATCGGGCCTTAGCCATTGTATTGGGCCATTTTCGCTATCGTCTAGACGATCCGAACAGTTCAAATATACATTACGAATTAAAGATAGGAATAGGACGGTAAACATTGTTATTGCGTAGTAAAGTGCTAGTGATTTTATTTACAATGTTTTGGAGACCTTTGAGTGAGTGTTATAAATTTTTGTTAGTATACTTTGTCGATAAAATGTGTTTGGAGCTAGATAGTTAAAAAATAATAACAGAATCGTGCACACATATCACTTTCAGATTAGGTACTATTTCCACCATGTAGAAACAGAAATTGGGTCGAACTTTATCATGCCAACAATAGAAAGTAAAAAAAATACAAAACACTTTCTTTTTATTAACAGAAATAGAATATAAAAGTAATAATAATAGGTATACAAACATTAATCAAAACAATTTAAATAATAAACAATTCTAAGCTTATAAAACTTCAAAAGCTTACCGCAGAGAGCTTTGAAAATACAATGGCAACATAAATCGTTGCATCGCGGCTGAATTTATCACTCAGAGTCTAATAAAAAATATCTTAAGCTTCGTCCTCACTATAACATGTCCTAATGAATAAGTATACATAATTATATTCAACATCAAAAAAGTCAAGTAATATACCTGCAGCGCAATATTAAAAAAGGAGAAAGATTTTTTCAATTCGAATATTTCATTTTAGAGAATGATTAAAATTTCCGTCTTTGTGATAACCGATGGGGTAGACGTGTTCTTGAGTGTAGGCCGGGACTTGGCAAATGTAGCGTAGGGTGCCTTCCAAGAAGGTGGAGCGATGATATACACTGCCGATGGAAATGAATTGGCGAGGATCGGGCTCAGTGGCGTTCATTTGGGAGGTGCATGTCGAGTAGTGGATCGGTTGTAATATTTATGCCGTCTCGTCGAAGTAAGGACTTAACATCCTTGCGATGCATGTCCTTAGGCTCGGACTAAATGTATCCAGAATTTTTCAGAACTCCATACAAAATGTCTCCGGACAAGCCCGGATTCAATCCTTTTTATATGGGGTTCTGAAAAATTCCGGATACACGTAGTCCGAGATTTAGTACCCAAATCTGGGACAATATAAAAAACTTGTTTTCTTAATTGACTCGAACCGAGCAAGTCAGGAACCCTTTACTTTTTAGGTGACTTACAGTACCGATTCTCGAATCGTATCGTCTAATAACTCAAAAGTTCATCATAATCACCCACTATAACTAATCCACTGAATGACTGATCATTGATGACCTCCGTAGCCGAGGGGCGAGCATACCGGACTTGGTGTCGCTATCTCCGAGGTCAAGGGTTCGGATGCCGCTCGCGGTCGATGTAGAAAAATAACTTTTCTATTGTCTCGGGTCTGGGTGTTGTGGTACCGTTTGTATCTGATTTCTGTAAGACAATTGTTTTGGCTACTTAGTAAGGATCAAAGCAATGTATGTGATGTTGTCTTATATTTATTTATATAGCCTCTTCCAATGCACGCCAATGAGCGCCTCATCCTGCGATCCATGGTCGGTGATTTGTTTGTGGATCGCTGGTGACTGTTGTAGGCAAAATATCCAAATATATTTCAGATCGACTGGTCTCCAGACCGCTTACTGCATTTAATCCATATTTTTGGTACAATAAAAGTAAACACGGAAAATAATAGTAGTGTTCTAAAATATTATTAAAGTGGCACTGCTGTCATATTACCAGAAAAGGGCGAACTTTTTAATTTTTTGGATCTCCAACATAGGTCCAACGTTGATTTTAAGATTTACATTATGTGGCTGCATGCACAACCAAACCATGCTCATTATTTAATATCAATTGTATTACTGAATACTTAATTAGTATTTATATAATCTATATATATAAAAGAAAGACGGGTTAGTTACACTATTTATAAGTCGAGAACGGCTAGACCGATTTTTATAATTTTTGTTTTGTTGAATTTGCCCCGAATAGCAGAATAACTATAAAAACATGAAAAATTCACGAATTAAAATATTTATGGCGGTACGAAGTTCGCCGTGACAGGTAGTTATTAATAAAGCGATGGTTAAATTACTTACCATTATAAAATGATTTGTAAATTACTATTTCCCATCTGCTGCCAGCCGTTTTAATTTTTAATTGTCAGGACGCACCTTTATATCTCACTTCCGTCCATCTCGAAGATAAAAAGATACTCTCAATTCTCTTTGATACTGAAGTTGTGTAAAAACATGTTTTCGCATAAAAGCGGCTGATTTGTCAAACACCTGATAACATGGTCGCTTCCGCGGCTAAATGACATGTTAACTTTGAAACTCTACTCATTTAATTCTATCCGAAGATCATCTGAGAAGATAGTGGGTGCTAAAACTAGGTGCTTAAATTTAATTAACTGAGAATATAACACTTTGCGCGTTATGTTTTATGCTAATTTACGATAGCTACTGAGATAAAAGCTATATTTAAAACGTTTTCGTTGCGAGTACACAAATTTACCCGTAATTCGGTAGTTAAACGGTTTTATGAAGTAGCATTTCCCCAGTCCTCTCGATGTGCTAAATCAATCAATAATACACACTATACTAAGTGATAAAGTGGTACCCTCTGACGTAAAGCTGCTGGCAGTGTGTGGACAAGAATAGCCGAGGATCTGGCTTAGTGGCGTGAATTGGGAATGGCCTTTATCTAGAAGTGGACTGACGTGGGCTGATTATTATGACGATGCAGTGCTCACATAAATTTATAGGATTTAGGCAGTGTCATCTCCAAAGGCGGACCTATAGGTATCGGACAAATATGGAGAAAGGGAACGAGATAAAGATTGCTTTATCATCATCATATAACAAATAAATATTGGACAACATCACAGACATTCCTCTGATCCTATGATAAGTAGCTTAAGCACTTGTGTTACAGAAATCAGAAACAACGACGGTACCACAACTAACAGACCCGAGACAGTGTAGAAAAGTTATTTTTCTATATTGACCGACCGGAAATCGAACCCGGGACCTCAGAGATAGCGACACCAAGTCCGGTATGCTCGCCTCTCGGCTACGGAGGTCGTCAAGCCATATAAGCCACCAAGGTATAAGCCTCCTCCTAAGAGCGTAATGTACCCGGTCGTGTGCAAATCGAGTCCAGTCCATTTCCATTTAGCAGAAGGACGACGCTTTAACCTATTTTACAGACTAGCTACAACAGACAATGAATGAATGAATGAATGAATAAGGTTTATTTGGCACAATTAAAAAAGAATACAATTCACAGTTTTTCATTTTCATAACAGTCATAGTACCAAATAGGCCTCCGCTCAGCATATGCCGAGGCACAGAGTGCCGCGACGCTGATTTTCAGCGGACACCTTAAAAAGAGTGGACGTCCAGCCCTACACAAACAGATATTATATAAGATTAAGTTTTAGTAAACTATAGTTAATACACAAGAGATATCATGTTTTTCAAAATTAAAAGTGCATATTAAAATTATGACATTAGTACAGACACTAAAAAAAAATACAAATAAGTGTTATATTATTTGTTTTAAATAATTACTTAAAAACTTTTTTTTTCTTTTTTTTGGAAAATTATTTATTACTTTATCAGTAAATAATATTGTCGTATCTGATCAAAAATATATACTATGATATCAACCTAAAGTCCGTTTTTCTTAGCTTGTCGAATATTGTAAACAATAATATGTCAACATATTGTCTTTTTTACAAAAAAAAACATTAAAAAAACAACGAACTGTTAGAATAAAAAGGCTTTTGTGTTCAGCGATTAATTACTATAGTACGTTATTTTTTTTGTGTTTTCCATATTTTGAAATTAATAATTTCGTTAAAAAAGTACGCCAAGATTGTTTACAATATTAAGTTAACAGACATAATAAATACGTATCAATAATATCGTAAAATTTTACTTAGTTTTTCGACAAACATATAATTTTAACTTGCATATAAATAAAATACAAGAGCTAACGCAGTCACTACCATTTAATATTCACTTGTGAACTCATTATTCATACAATAAAATGAGATTCCAGTGTACACTCTATTCAGTTTAGTATGCGTGCCGCATTTTCGTTTTATAAGCCAACGTTTTGTGTCCTTTTTTAGAGTTACTCAATACCAAAGGGGAAATTCAAAAATTGTTAATATTTATTTTGTGTTACAGTATCTTTTGTAATAACAATATGCATAAATAAATACGCGTCAATCTTATCGTGATTTTAATAAAGGTTCTGTAGTTTTTTTAAATATATTAGTCTAGATTTTCCTACTGCAGGGCCTTTGCCCTGAGGAAAATCTAGGCAGAGGCCTTTGGTCTCTCCCTAATCTCTCCAACTGTCTCTATCTACAGCAAAATTCTCGCAATCCTGTGTTTATTTATCTAGATCGTCTCGCCAATTTTTTCTTGATTTACCTCTTAATCGGCTTTTTATACCCGTAAAGATCCGCTGAGTGACGACCCGCGACAACTTTCCAGGGTGCATCCTACATACAAACATACCCAGCACACTCCCACTTTAGTTTAGTGGTTTTCTTACCGACATCGGTGATTCCGGTTTGGAAGCGAATGGTCGTATTCCTGACCCAGTCAGTTCTTCGGATACTTAGCACACTCTTCTCCATAACCCGCCAGCAAACCCCTATTTTTGTTGTTAGAGACATGTCTCTAACCAAGGGTGAAGACCAAGTCTGAGCACCATAGGTGCATATACAGGAGCATACAGTACATAGAGCAGACAGGCCGTATATACGGTTCAAAAGTTTGCATTACAGTATCGTTGGAAGGGGGAAGAAGATGGCAACTTCAGAGTTATAATAATAAATAGTAATAGTATACGCCGAATAGCACTTTTGCCGAGTAACGAGTACCAAGTTTTAGTCGTTTTTTTTCTTTCTAACTGTGTACTCGGCGAGTAACTCGGTTCAATCCAATTCCTGTTTCGGGCGCGGAAACAAGTACAAGATTGTGTGTAGGACGTGTGTAGTACCCGGTGATTGTTGACATGAGTTCACGTAAAAGATCACGATTTGGATATTTTACGACGAGATTGAAGAAGATTAAAACCAAAGTGAAACCTTATGCAATTATCTAATTTCACTTTCACTTGCTTCAACGACGGCAATGTTAAACCATGTTAAAATAAAACACACAACAGAATACCATTTGTTTTAATTATATCTACCAAAATAAATTGTTTTACTTAAACCGAGTATACTCGACATTAAAACCGAGTTATTTGGCCGAGTACGAGTATTAAAAAAGCCGCCAAGTACGCCGAGTACCGAGTATTAACCGAGTAGGTACTCGGCCCATCTCTAGTAATAATAAAAACGTTTATTTCTCTTCACAATCTTAGGTACAGTAAAGTATATATAAATACGAATAGTAGGTAAAGATTGGAAGAGACTGACGTCTGAACTAGGTGGAAGCTTGTTTTAAAGAACGCCAGTGCTCCCCTCTCTCGGGATCAATTAGTTCAAATATACCTAAGTCGTATTCGCAAGAAAAAAATATGTTAAAGAAAATATGTGGAACCCCCGGTGTGCGAGGCCGACTCGCACTTGGTCGGTTTTTATCTAAGCATGTACTATTATCCCTTCGCATTGTACATTTAAATAAGTTTGCCAACTGCCCGTCCGGGAATATAAAAACTTTTAGGTCTCCACCAGGATAATTTCAAAACATGTTTTTGAATTCAGACAGAGGTTATCAAAAGTACTTCCAAGGATTGATAAGATTTAATTATGTCCCTTCTAGGTGTATGATTAGGACACAATTTAGGTAAATTTTGTAAAATTTTGAAAAAATGAAAGAAAGAAAGAGAGGAGAAATAGAGAGAAAAACATCAAAAAAAAAAATTATTGGTTCGGTCATATTAAAACCTTAATGCTACACATACAAACTTAAAATTATATAATTCCGCATTTAGCTTAGTGGTCGGAGTTTCAACTGACATCCATGAGTCGTGACTTCGATTTAAATCCTAACACGTATAACATCGGAATCCATGTACGGATTTATAGATAATATCGATAGATATACTTTACCACGCAAAGTATTTACTAATGATATAAAAATGATACAATTTAGGTGGTCTTATAGCCAATGGTTTCGAAGACGCTGCGCGTGCGCCGCGTTTTTATAGACCGTAGACAGAGAGAGATCTACCGGCGTACGCAAGTACGCAAGTAGCACGTATACGCAAAGTCTACCCACCGAGCTTGCACGCACTACGAGTATAAGCTGCAAACCGCTCACGTCAGCTCAACGCACGAAAAAGGCAGACTCCAAACTCCAAACACCCGATGCAGCGGGTCCGCGAGGGAAGCGCAGGAGTATGCCCGGAGGATGACATAGATGAGTACTATTTTGAAAGAAAGAAAGAAAGAAAGAAACGTTTATTCGACACACAAGAGAAAATAATATAATAATACACAAAACAATCAGCTCAGCATTTGTCGTGACAGCCACAGACTTATCACGACGCTGATTTTTTATGTGTGCTGCAATGGGTGGTTTTGTGTGTGTGTTTCTGTGTGTGTGTAGATAGATTTTAGGAGAACCCAGTAGGTAGGTGAATGCAGTAGCTTTTCTAAATAAAAGCCAACCATTCTAACCATTTGTTTATGTAAGTAGCCAATTCCGGAAACTGAGTGCGACCAACGTATAATGGAGACGTTTAAATGTTTTTGAAGTAAACTGTGTAATTTTTTTATTTGACAAAAGTAATATATTGTTAAGTCGAGGGACCACGTAAAAAAAATTAAGGGTATGTAGCATAGAGTTATGACCCTAGGCCCAGTGAACTGCCGTAAGAAATTCGAAGCTTATAGTGCGTGCAGGCTTGGAGAGAGAGACCCTCTATCTACAGCCAAATTCTGGCAATCCTGTGAGTATTTATCTAGATCGTGTCGCACTCTTTTTCTTGGTCTACTCCTCAAACGGCTTTTTATGCCCATATGGCGTAGGCGAATAACGATCTGCGACCACTTCCCAAGGTGCATCCTAAAAACATAGCCAGGCCACTCTCCCCACTTTAGTTTAGCGGTTTAAAAAGGTCACTTAATCCGTTGAAAAGATGCTCGTTGTTAACTTTGTAACTTGTTACATTACACCCGGTCAGTACCCACTTTTAGAGGAACGCGCACGCTCGACAAACGCTAGTGTGAGGACGGCCTTAACGACTTTCGGTTCGTTCAAAGTCTGCAGCCAAAAACTATTCGAAACCTGTCACTCCACAAGCAATTATATCCAAAAAATGGTTAAGAGTTTAAAGTTCAAAGAAATATTTCATTCAAACGTCTAAAGTTTTATCAGTTTTCCCTAACAGCATTTACATGGTTCGACTAAATTTGATTTTACATTCCTTCAATATCAATAATAACATCACTTTCGTAAACTGATACACGGAATTGAATGAATATTAATCATCATCATGTCAGCCTATTGCAGTCCACTGCTGGACGTAAAAGCGCCAAAGAGCACGATCTCCCGAATATTAATTCAAATTCAAATTCAAAAATATTTATTTCAGGCTTGGCCCATATAGTGTTAGTAACAATTTAACTTAGAACTATTGTTTGTAAATACGAGCAAGGAAAAAACATCGTTGCAATGACATTATTTAATATCTAATAATTCTAATATCTCTAATAATTTATTTAATATCAATTATAATAAAATAATTAGATTTTCTGCCATAAACAGATATCCTAAGTTATTTTTATTGAAAACAGTAAATTGTTATCTAAATATAATATATAAAATTGCTAAGTGACTAACTGCCTGTTTGAAACTATTACAAAATACATGCGTGAAGTTTTAGATAAAAAATATATAATGACCGGTCATCCTGCTAGATTGCTTAAACATGCGTCATCTCAACTAGACTGCTGTGCCTTCGGGCCCAAAGTGACGGGCTGGATTGTCAGCCAACTACAAAATTGCAGTTTGGATGACTTTTATTGCAGTTGTGATGATATATGTTGTGATATGCGCATTCCGCTTCAGCAGGCTAGAGTTCGAAGATATCCAATCGCATTCTTTGAAAAAAAAATAATGAACAATAAAATATTGCACATCACTTACATTGCTCTGATCCTAAGGTACGGTAGCTAAAGCTCTCTTGTATTATAGAATCAGAAACAATGATGGTACCACGACACCTAGACCCGACCCAATATAAAAAAGTTAGTTTTTTTACATTGACCCTTATGAAACTTTAATTCAATTTAAACATAATTTTAGTAGATATATTTAGAATAAGTCATTAAAAAGAGTACTTATATAGCACCTTTACAACAAATTAACCGTCAAAAAATCGCATCATGTAAATCCCGCCGATGACATCGCGACAGTACATCGTGTTGGCGGCATTCCAGCGCTTTGATGTCGCCGGCCTATTCATAATCGCCGAACTAGAGTGGCGTAAGTGTCGTAACTGAGATTTTGTTTGGCCCATCCAAGGAGATTGGATGAAACACTTCTAGATCGTCCAAAGCCTGATTCGGAACATCTAATTTGTTATTATGACAGCCACGGCAAATAAATGTATACATAATACAAGAAATGTGATCTAGCATAAAATAGTTTTTTTTGTAATGGAAGTCAAATTTCCTCGGAATTATCCTCGGAATTTACGTGATTATCCGTTAACTGTGAAGTAACAACAAGTAGTAACTTCACAACCACTTAATCGATCTTAATGCTTTTTTTTTCTTTTATAATTTATTGATTACTACTTCAGGAAGATCGGTGTAAGGTTTAAAATGTCCCAACAGGGTAAAGCCTTTTTTCACTGAGAAAAGGCCTCCCCTAAGTATCTAATTCAAAGCAAACGGTGTCAAAGTACAGCCAGTCTGTAAAAAGCCCCGGTTAAAATACTCCAAACCGTCACGCCATCTTTTAACATGCCTATTTCTCTGACTGCGTCCAAAATAGGTACCTAATAATCTACATTCAAAAAACAGATCACTAATAATCCGATTAGTAATCGAAGCGATTACCAAAGTATTTCCATCAAATACAAAAACCCCAAAATATCACATCCTCACTGTTACGCACACAGTGTGTAAGTATTAACGACCTCCGTAGCTTTTCTATATTGTCTCGGGTCTGGTTGTTGTGGTACCGTCGTTGTTTCTGGTTTCTGTAACACAAGTGCTTTGGCTACTTACCACAGGATCAGGGCAATGTATGTGATGTTGTCCAATATTTATTATATTTATTATTATTATTATTATTAAGTAAATACACCTCTTAAGACTAAATCAACTGAACACTGATAGCTATTCATTACCTAACATTTCCTAAGCAAATCCCGGTATTTGTGCCAACCGGGATAATAGATATAGGGAACATGGAATAGGTAATTGGGATACCCTCGTTGGTTGGGATTCATATTCATTTAATTCTATTTTACTTTGAGGCCATCGTTGATTGGACAAACGTGGGTTAATCTAACAGGTTTTTTCCCGACAGCACGACAGCAAAAGAAGGGTTATGTTACGCGTATCTGGATATAGTGCAGCCCAAATTTATAGAGATGGTTTAAAATCGGATTTAGGATCCAGTTAAAATATTTAATAAAATCAATCATAAGTTAAAAATATTGTTTAATCAGAAACAAGTTCATAATATTGTCAAAATATTAAAATAAATCCATAGTTTTTTTTTTGTTGAATCAGATTAATGAGTAGTTTAAAAAAATCCTTAGTTAAAATCCATTGAAAGTATTATTTAGAATAAATAAGACAATAGATGTTTTCTTTAAACTGACCTCGTTTCTGATAAAACAAAAATTTGAAAAACTATTGTTTTTTATGTTTATGCTGTTTTCTATGCCCGATTCTGAACCATCCGCCTTTTTAAATTTATCTAGAGGTCGGCCACATAATATATTACGTCACGGTCATGGGGGAAGAAGGGAGGGTGTCATGTGAAACGTGATAGTGCGTGTTAAAAAAACGTGAAATAGGGGTCCAAAATGACGATATTTTGCGTGTAATAATTTTGCGTGTAGTAATATAACATTATTGCTTGACGAATTAATGACAATAGTATGATGGCCCCTTAGTACTTTTTAACAACTGTGTAATGTCATACATAAGTATATGTAGAGTTTTATACCCTTAGCGTTTATACGCACTAAACAGCCAGCCGCTCTCTTCTTTTGAATCCATACAAAACCCAGATTTATCTTTACAAAAATGTTACTTTATATACTAATGAATAGCAAAAAACAGTTTGCACTAATTATTTTGGTTTACAAAGAATCTTAACTTGATCCATCCAATATAGCACAAAAGAGATCATAAATTTCAGAAAAGCCTATCATAACTAAACTAATGACCCGTCGTGTTATGTGTTAGGTACAAACAACACAATAAATTTAATTAATGTAGGTAAATTAGTTATTTTGATGTTAGTGTTGGAAATCGTTGAATCTGTAGTTCAGAAATTGTTAGTTTCCTCTGACACATTTCGATAAAATTTGCCTTATTTGATTGGCGTTATGGCGCGTTGATTCGATAAAGGTAATTTTCCCGGGTTTGGTTCCCGGTTTGGATCTATTCTATCATCATCATCATTTCAGCTATAAGACGTCCACTGCTGAACATAGGCCTCCCCCATTGACTTAACGATGAAGCGACCTGAGTCTAGCGGCTTCCTCCGACCTTTACCAGGTCGTCTGTCCACCTTGTGGGTGGACGTCCTACGCTACGCTTGCCGGTACACGGTAGTACTATTAGGTATTTTGTGCCGGTACGTGGCCTACATTCTAGAACCTTTCTGCTCCATTGGCCGTCAGTTCTACGTGCTATATGCCCCGCCCACTGCCAATTCAGCTTGCTTATCTATTGGGCCATATTGAACATATATGAGATCCATTTAGAAAAACATTATTTCTACAATTAGCTCAGGGTCTAGAGGGTGAGCTGGGAGACGTCCATAGCAAAATGAATTATCTGGTACGACCGCAAATATACCTAACTAGCTACCTAGATAGACATTGTGTTGTCAAAATTTGACAATATATACGACATTTGCGCTCGTAGTAGCAAAAAACTCATAGAAAAAGGACGTTCAGTATGCCCCGAATTTTAAAATTTTCCAGGAAACTTTTCCAGTTTTACTTACCACACAAACCTTTTCCAGGCAATCTCGAACACAAAAAAAAATAATTTGCCAAATAAGTGCAGTCGTTCGGAAGTTATAAGTACGTACATATATTTCGATAATCCATTTTCATATTTTTCGATTTATCTCTTTGTACCCTGGTCCTAACTTTTTGACTCAATGCGCATTAACTTAAGGCTACGAAATCCTGCTCGTCGATCTAATACTTAGCCTTTTTTGTCGAGATTAAATCTAACTTTAGCTTTGCTAAAAGCCTACCCACCTAAACTTTCTGCTTAAAAAGTCCATCAAACTACTCACATAAAGCCGATGAAATAGCAGCCTTGAATGAATTGCCAAAAGTTTTTTCATAATTCGAATATTTTCTTTTTTGGCTGTAAAATAGTAAGAAGGTAAAAATAATAAAAAAAGGGTAACATTTAAAATTGTTATTTTTTTGTAAGCAAACTTTATTTTTAAACAGAAGCTGCTAAATAAATATCCATTAAAATCATTAATTCAACAGAAATGTCATGCCTACACCCTGCATAATACAATTATTTATTTATTTAATACCAACAAATCTCACACCAACATTCATATCATTAATAATTATCATTGTAATACGTCATTATTATTCCTCTTATCATTATAATCCGCATATTAAAATGATAAGTCGAGTTATCCGCTACTAGGATTCCAACCCAGGACCTCACTTAGTGCCATCACTTCATAGTGACATAGTGACTATTCTGCTAGTACTCGATAGTTTCTAATCTCTGCCTATCCATCCAATTCAAAGGCCCCAACATTGACTATAGTATGTGTGTACGTATGAATAACTTACTTTAAAGGGTTTATGGATCATCAAAAGAATTTTATCTAAACCGGAAATCAAACCAAGGATTTGGCATTCGAAACACACCTAACGAACAGTCATAGTAACTACTGTGGTCACTCAACAACACATCGCAATTTAACCATTAGCCACATTTGTTAACCACTCAGTGCACTATGCCTAATAGTTGAACAGCGATGCTAGTAGCATTATGCCATAGATAAACAAATTGTCTAGAACACTTAGCGGGCGCGATAGTGGGCTAGTGGGCGAGGGCGTGACTAAAAGCGGGCAGATATAAATTCAAAGTGGATTTTGAAAGCCTATTTGGCTTTTGGAATTAAGACAATAATGCTATCATCTTGCTATCTATAATTGTTACGAGGTGAGTAAGGTATGACGTATGTGCCTACTAGGAGTAGATAGAAACAGTTCACTGACAAGCTCAGGTCTTTACTTTTTAAAGATAAACCGTACAAAACATTATAAAAACAGAGTATTAAAACTAATTTAATCATATTAAAATGTAGTACGGACTCACCAGGTAGCTTTCAACACCATGATCACAATTGTGTGACCTACCATTGGGTAGTAGTGGCTAGTTACAATAAGTTTTTCTTTAAGTTATTATCGTTATTTGAGGAAGAAAGTGCCGAGTGGGGACGGCCGTAAAGAATACACTTCCCCACCGCCAACAAGAGGTGTGCGTTAAGGACGACTAATTACTGTAGCAAGAGAGGGCAGCAGCGTCTGCGTGCGAAATCTTATAAAAAACTGCGCTAGCCAACCCGTTTACCAAGCGTAGCGAGTATTGGCAATCCGGGGCAATGAGTCATTGGGGGAGGCCTATGTTCAGTAGTGGACGTCCTATGACTGAAATGATGATGATGATGAAGTGAAGCTAATAAAAATATATTATATTAAAAGAGAACAAAATATTCATCTTATTGTGACTATATCGTATACTGAGATATTTAATATTTAGTAGCAGTTAATTAGAATATATCCTAATTTAAACGTTCATGAGCTCTACCTATCTTTAGCAACATTGCTTATTATATCATTTAAATACATTTAGTCCTCAAATCGCTCTCAGCCGAACCCATCCCTAAATATAATAGAAGTTCAAGAGGATAATGCACTAACTATGCCGCAGGTTACTCAGATTTCGCTAGAGAGGACGGTACATGTAGGTGGGAAATTTATAATAATAATTTATTAGAAAACTCACTTATGCCTAGGGTGTGCAATTCGGATAATATTCGAGTATTCGTTGTATCCGTACATTCGAATATTATCTTGATATTTTTTTATGTAAATAATAAGAAAATAAAATACTTATTTAAGCACTCATTTTTTATTTTCTTTATGGACAAGCTGAGATCGCAAGTTAGAAATCTTTTTTTTTAATAGTTCTTATTATAAACAAGTATTATTTAGGAAAAATAAACAACAAAAACATTTTCATTCTCTTGACTAGTCGTCTTTTTAGAAAAAGTAAAATATTACGGATAATGCAAACCAAATTATTAGTAAATTAAAATTTGTATTGTAGATCCATTAGATCGTGGAGTAAGTATAAGATTATCTTAAGTTATGTTTGGACATCACCTTTCAACAAGTCTCTTTTTGCTTCGCTGAAAGGATTGACGAAGCAAAAAGAGACAAAAAATGACTCTACTCTTACGAAATCTCCTAAATTAAGTGAGAAGAGGAGATACAGATTCGACACCTTAGGTCAATGTCCATAAGAATTACCGTCTAGGTTAACTAGAATTTCAGCTAAAAGAATAGAATTAAATATATTATAGAATAGAAAAGCAATTATTGCAGTGTCTTTGCAGGTACTTGTAAGCCAAATTGGTAATAGTTTTTTTTTTTATCTTTACTGGAAACAAAATTATGAGGAAATGAGGCAGCTTTCCTGGCGCAAATCCTAAGAACAACTTGTGTTCTTCTAATAGTCAACACTGCGAAGAATGGAATTGACAACGGTAACGGCAAACGGCACGGCGATGGAATGGCAAAGGCAGGCCCAAGTAGTGTTTTTTATTAAAATGCAAACAAAATCATTTAAATTCTACGCGACTAGCACCGACTACAAAAATAACTTTCTTTTTAAAAATAGGAGAGAAAAAGAAATAATAATAATAGATAGATAGATAGATACTCTTTATTGCACACCATACAAGTAAAATACACATGATTTTTACAGAAAGATGTACAATTTAGGCGGTCTTATCGCTATAATAATAGATATAATAATATCATAAAGAAAAAATACTGTCAAAAAAGCGAAAATATCAGCCTTACACCAATCTCATCCCCTATTTTTGCAACTTTTATAGATGTTTTAGGCAAAAACAAATAAACGAAAAAAAACATACAAAATAACTTTTCGAAGTCAGTTCAAAATTTATGAAATTATATTAAACACGCGTTTTACCACTCGCCAGAAACGAGCGCACAGCTTTTATACATTTTGTGTGCCACTGCCGCTGCTGTCGCCGTTGCAGTTGTGCCTTGTGGAGTCTAGTGGAAAGGTGCCCTTTGGGTCATTGAGGGCGGAGCCGCTTACACAGATTTTACCCGCGAGGGTCGTACAGTCACGCAGAGAACCTCTTATGAGCGCACACTCATATCGCCTGTTTGTCAGGGTAACTTTACGAGTACAGTGGGCAAAATTTGGTGACCAGCATTGAATCTTATCGTAATGGGTATAAGAAATAAATTGCGGGAAAGTTTTGCTCTTGACTGTACTTGTAGACTAAGTGCTAACTAGTGCGTATACTATATCGGATTTTTGCTTGAATATGAGTAGCGGCAATGCGAAGAGTAGAGAAATCCGGGTGTGATAGATTTATTGCCGTAGAATATCCAGGATGGTAAAAAGTACGAGCCAATTATAAGTGGCCTAAAATCGAGTTTAGTTTTAGAATTTAGTTTATTTTTTTATCAGAAACAAATCTAGTTCCTGTTTTTTTAAACCATTGTAATTAAATAAATACTAGACTTATTATGGATTAAAAAAACTTTTTTAAAAATTTAATTTTTAAATTTAATATTGTAACATAGACTTGATTGTAAACTATCTCCTAAAATTTAGCTTGAATTTTTTTTACTAACAGTGACAAACAAACAAAACTTATAAAACAATATAGTAATTTGTTAAAATTCGAATATTGGACCAATAAACAATTTGATTGATTTTAAATAGTTTGTTTGAGGGTGAATAGTAGTAAACATCCAATTTAGTGTGATCACAATAGAAAAGACTCGGAAGCCATAATAATGCCCCGAAATAAACGGATAAGGAAAACCCTTCTCCACAGGGCGCGTGCTGAATAAAAATGATTTTTCTTTGCAATAAGTACCCTGTTTTGTAAAAGTTTTTATAGTAAATATAATAGCGGAATTGCGATTGTCTAGAAATAAATTACACACTGTTCAATTTTAACAGTTTTAAAGACGTATACAGAATATATTGCAACATCTGACATTTTCTGACACAGAAAACCTGCTACTATCAGTAAGTTAATTATGTAACTTCATTGATCAAATACCACATAATATATACGTTTGTATTCAAAACACACACGCTATCACACTCACTCACACACACACACACACACACACACACACACACACATACACATACACACACACACTCACTCACTCATATACATACACATTCTCACTCACACACACACACGTGCAGATTACGTATGTTACTCACGCCCGGTAACGCCGGACAGACCTTAAAACTTATCATAAACCATTAAACACAACACAAAAACAAAACGCTGTATGTACTTAGTTTACTTGAAAAACCAGTATTTTCTTATAAAGTCTTATGAATGCAACTTTGGACCTTATTCCAACGATATAAGATTGAGATAAAAATTTTCACAACTTGTCACAATTTACATGGGTATCGCAGGAAGCAAAAGAATGCATCGAATAAGTTTTCATAAATGGCGACACTTTAGCCACATTACAAGTAAAAAAAGTAGGCTTACTCCTCACTAGAGGTGCTTGTGTGCTCTTTGGTAGTGATTACTAAAGTTAAGCCCTACGCCCCGGTTATGATTGGATGGGTGAACATTCGAACCATGTTCATTGACATTTATCTCGAGAATCTTCGTGCTTCGGAAGGTACATTAAAAGTGCTTGATAATAGTCTTGAAGCCTAGTCAGAGGCCTTAGGGCGACTTAATAACATCTGACAGTAAGGGTAAGTCACTGGCCTTACAACACCCCTCCACCAATGGGGCCCGCGTGGTGGAGTACGGCTCGCACTATTTCATAGTTAATGTGAGGCCTTTGCCCAGCAGTGGGACGTATAGAGGCATAGTTTACTTCACACTAACTTCTTCATTATATTTAATTATTTTTTTTAACATACAAGTACATCCTTAAACTTATCAGGGCTTGTATAATTATCCACTAGATAACGAATAGAGATAAATAGGGTGTGGTTTTAAACAATATCTTAATTTAAGAAACATTAAAAAAAAAAATTTCTTTCGATGTACGAACTAGTTTTTTTTTTTATGATTTTGATGTTGATCCTACAGAAAAATTGTTTATATTGATAAACAAATTCGCGTCCTCAAGTTTGGCAACTAACTGTTAAAATGACATCCAGTATAAAAACATTTATAATTAGTCCATGACTCCGGTCAGGTACAAATGCTCGTGCTTGCAACAAGCACTCTTGCCCTCTGCGGCGGTTGCAGATCAGAGGCCCTATAGGCTAGTTTCCTGGGTCAAAAAAATATAATTCTATTTAGTCCGTCAGTTAGATTATCAAAAAATATTGGACCCATATTTTGTCTTTTGTCTATCCAACAAAAAATTACGAAGATGTAGCGCATCAAAGTTTGGGAGTGACGTCACGCCTTGCTAAAAAGTGTCGCAAGGCGTGACGTTACGTGAAACTTTCACGGGCTATATCTTTACCATTTTTTGTTTGATTGACAAAAGACAAAATATTAGTCTAATATTTTCTCTTCATCCAACTGACGGACTAATTATATTTTTTTAGGAAACTAGCCCATTCCCGTAATTTAACAATAGCCGCAATCCGGTGTCGATCCGCTCCCAGGTTTCTTCCGTTTTCAATCGCATTGCGAACTATAATAGCATTTTTTTAGGTTTACGAGAATACCGTCTGTAATCGTAATGTTACTGGGAGCGGATCGACACCGGATTGCGGCTATTATAAAATTACGGGAATTGGGCCTCTGATGCAGTGCGCAAAGTCGCTCGTTTACGGGAATTCGGAAGTGACCCTTCTGTACATACTTAAGATATGTATGCGCATAATGAGTGCATAATTAGTGCAAAGGATGACATGCACCCGATAAGATAATTTGAATGACTGTGAATTTGTCTTTTAGGGAAACATGTTGGTATTTTCAAATTTAAGGTAGTAGCGGGCAGAACCTAGTATTTACTTCTTTACTGTTAATATAATCGCGAAAATTATTTGCTATCTGTTTGTTACGCTCACGGCAAAACCACAGAACCGATTTTGATGAATTTTATATCCATAGGTCCATCATGATCTTCATCGGCTCTTGGAAGTCCACTGCTTGTAACAGACCAGCCTTCTAAACGCCACAGATGCACCGTTTGACCTTAACTAGGTCGTCAGTCCACCAGGTGGGAGGAGTGCCCACGCTGCGTCTCTTAGTCGCCCTTCGAGAACTTTTCCCCCAATAGTTTACACGGATAGGACATAGGCTACTTTTATTTAATCCTGATCCTAAGGGAATCAAATGGGGGGGTCGCAAAACATAGACAAAGCCGTAGGCATAGCTAGTATTCTATAATTGTATAATTGTAATTAAACTTATAAGAACCGTAAATCACTGTGCTCCATATCCAAACTAAGTTGAGCGCGGTAGAAAGCCGATAGTTCGGAAGAGCGATCTCGCGTGTAATTCCCGCGAACTAACTAGAGCAATTCAATTAATCTGTGTACATTCCCACATGTACGTTTCCCATCTCTAGAACTGGATATTATAGTTTAAACACTTAATTTACTAGTAGCTGTGCCCGCGGTTTTACCCGCGTGGAATAAGGCATGTCTCTTCCTATTTTACTCCTGAGATGGATTTAAAATGAGATGGATTTAACCTTAAGTCCTTCTCTAGGGTTCAAACTGTTTTCATACTATATTTCTTTAAAATTGGCACAGTTTTCGCGACCAAAAAATAGTCTATATCATTATCCAAGTTTTAATCTATCTCTTTACCATCTTCATTCATCATTTCAGAAATAGGACGTCCACTGATGGACATAGGCCAGTAACTTCCAGATTGGCCGGTTGGAAGCGGCCTGCATCCAGCTGTTTCCTGCAACCTTTACCAGGTCGTCTGTTAGCATAAATCATCAAATTTCGTTTAGCGGTTTAGGCAACGTAACAGGCAGACAAACAGCGAAGTTACTTTCGCATTGATAATATTAGTATGGATTTAGTCACTCCTATGGCTAAAATGATGATGATGATGATGATGAATAAAATCAGGAAGTCATACAGCTAATGAATGTAGAAAACATTTCAGTGGTATCGCTTAAGGTAAAATACTCTTTATTGTAAACCATACAAAGACGATACCTCTGTAGACGAAAGGCGAGCATACCAGAATTGGTGTCGCTATCTCTGAATCAATCGAACCCAGAACGGGTTCGATTCCCGGTCGGTCAATGTAGAAAAATAACTTTTCTATATTGTATCGGGTCTGGGTGTTGTGGTACCGAAGTTGTTTCTGATTTCTGTAACACAAGTGCTTAAGCTACTTATCATAGGATCAGAGCAATGTATGTGATGTTGTCCAATATTTATATTTGTTTGTAAGAGTTACTATACAGTTGATGTTTACAGGAAATTCACAATTCAGACTGCCTTATCACTAAGCGCGATATAAGGTTAAGATAGGTTTAATTAGACCAAATGAACATAGGCCCAGTAGAGCATGTGTATTATTTGCTTGATATTTTTGTTTTTTTAGTGTAAACCTCAATATCTTATCGCAATTTAGACCAAACTAGCATGGAACCAGAGCCAGATAATTTTTTGCTTGATAATGTTTCTGTTTTAAGACTACTGTTTACGAAAGTCTACAACCAGTTAGTATACCAGTGATTACATATAGAACTGAAACGCGGCCTCTCATTATGGGTCTCATAAGAAAACTCAAGGTTGCAGAGCGTGCTATGGAAAGGGCTATGCCCGGTGTTTCTTTGCGAAATCGAATTAAAATGAGGATATCCGCGAACTGACGGCCGATAAGGCAGAAAGGTTTTGGAATGGAGGCACGGACCAGCAAGCGCAGCGTAGGACGTCCACCCACAAAGTGGACAGATGACCTGGTAAAGGTTGCAGGAAGCCGCTGGATGCAGGTCGCTTTCAACCGGCTAATCTAAAAATCACTGGGGTAGGCCATTTCATTAGTGGACGTACTGTGGCTGAAATGATGATGATGACGGATCATCATCAACCTTTGTAGGCTGGACACAGGCCTCCCCTAAAGAACAACACAGCGGGCGGTTCTGGGCCGTTTGCATCAACCTTGACTAGGTCTTTAGCCCATCCGGTGGAAGGCTTGCTCACGCTGCGTCTTTCACTATGAGCTACTTCGAATTGCATAGCTAAAGCAGCAATGGGCAGGCCACATCGCTCGTAATGCTAACAATAGTTGGAAAAGAGAGGTTCTCCAGTATTAGTTAGTAGTATAGTACTCTAGACGCAGCGTGAGCAAGCCTCCCACCCGGTCGGTGACTTTGATCTTTTACAAATATCCTCATTTCGAATCTTATCATAATAACGCTTAATAATGAATAACCATAACTTTCCAGAGTTACATTTGGTTTAATGCTGACAAGAATCCACGCTACAAGCTCCCAATAGAAAAACGTGGAAAATACCTAAATGAAAAGTTATATTCCATTGTCTAACAATATACTCCCTGATGTGTTTCCGAACGTTTATTGGCACCATTGCAAACCAGTCGTCTGAATAAATAAACTGTCCGTTTACACCCGAACAACATTGGTTCTGTGAATCTATAACCTAATGTAACGTTTGTAGGAAAGGGCAATTACTCGTAGAATTAGAATGAGGATAAATAAAAAGATGCAACATTTGCATTAACTTAAAGGCCAACTTTTGCATCCTTAGTAATATAAGTTTTTTGATACTCTTTCACGCAAAAACTACTAAACAGATTTTGATGAAATTTGGCATGCAAATAGACCATGACTTGGATTAACACAAAGAATACTTTTTATTCGGGTAAGGTCAACGCAGACGAAGTTACAGGCAAAAGCTAGTTTCTAAATAAATATTTTATTCAAAGTTCAAATAATCACAGCAATTATCTAGCCCCAAACTAAGCATGGTTGTACCATGGCCACTAAATAAGGAATAAACATACGTAAATACATTTATAACCATGACTTACATGTACTCGTAGGTAAATGCTAGCGCTCATCACACAAACTTTTGTCCCTTCCGGGATTCGAACGTTTAGAGTTTTTGTGGTCTGGAGACCGAATACTACACCAGACAGTTGTATAAATAAGTACTACTGTCCTTATTACAAATTACCGTTTCTTGTATAACTGATGTCTGTTGTGTATTCCAATACATTTTATAAAAAAAGTTACAAGACCATAAAAAATATCTCTCTCTATTTTCTGAACACTTTTCTTTTGATATGTAAAATACTCTCCCATTCAACAAAGTACTCATAAAATCCTGACTGAAAACAATGTTTACCACACTGCAAGTTTACCAAAAGATGTTCATGTTATCTAACAATATTGAAGAAGCTCCATAACAATTTGTAATGGAGTTAGCTCCAACAAGACAGCTTCGGGCTGAATGAAGTATGCGCTTCAGATACAAACACAGTATGAAGAAGTAAGCCAGAACATTTTAGGGAGAATTATTTAAAAACATAAGTAGTAATAATTTTGTCAGCCAAAAAACTTTTGATCGGTAATGATTTTTTACTATAACATAATATTGACTACCTTCTAGTATAGTATTTCATGACTGACACTATGAAACTAGTAGTTGCAGATTAGAACCCCACAAAGGGCAAATGTGTGTGTAAAATGAGCATTGAACTTTATTTTGTATCTGAGTCATGGAAATCGGTACAATGTATTTAAGTCTGCTTAGTTTGAAGCTACGAGTAGATAATTGGAGTGATTGTTGGAAGGATTTATTAGTATGATACATGAACATTAGTATGCGTGCCAGCTACGCCAGCATCGCACACTGCCACAAAGTGCATTGTACGTCTACTGATCCACAAGTAAAACAGATGCTCGTTCGGAGACTTATGTCGAAAACATTATCTCTCTGTAAGTTGTGGGTGCGGTAAAATAATAATAAATTTCATAAAAATACACAAACATGGTATTAAATAATAACTTGTAATAAATAAATAAACACCATACTGTATATAAATTAATGCAATAACTATAACTAATCACATATGCGAAAACATCTAAATAGTGTAAAGTTATTAAATATATTTAATAACATGTTAAAATTTCAATATGTGTTCGAGATAAGATATTGGTTTGGCTGTTACGTTCAGGCTATGTTGAGTAACTACAGTATCAATTTCATTAGGATCGCGCCAGCAAACGAGATTAGCGTGGCCGGCGCTAAATTTGTTCCGTAAGATAATTAGGTGACATACTAACATGTTTAACATAATATCTTTTAAAATCTAAACTGAGACATCTAAGCTTTTGTAATAATAAAAACGCTGCAAGCCATACAGAACTATGACTGTAAAGTAAAAAGATGACCAAAAAAAACACTTATTTTAGAAGTTACAGAGGGGACACACATTTTACCACTTTGGAAGTGTCTCTCGCGCAAACTATTTAGTTTAGGATAAAATTATATTAGAAACCTCAATATCATTTTTGAAGACCTATCCTATAAATAACCCACACGTATGGGTTTGATGAAAAAAAATTTTTGAGTTTCATTTCTAAGTATGGGGAACCCCCAAAATTTTTTGTTTTATGAAAATGAAATACATCTACTTACTAAGTTTCAACAGTATAGTTCTTATAGTTTCGGAAAAAATTGGCTGTGACATACGGACGGACAGACGGACAGACAGACAGACAGACAGACAGACAGACAGACAGACAGACAGACAGACAGACAGACAGACAGACAGACAGACAGACAGACAGACAGACCCTAATATTAATATATAAGTACTGTACATAGTCACTACTAGCTGTTGCCAGTGACTTCGGTTCCGTGGCCTTTAAATCAATTCAATAACTTTCCTATCGGATTTTGTTTTAAATTTTTTAAGTAATTTTGCGCAGATCCTCTCATGTTTGTGATAAATAAAATTACTGTAACTTTACTGTAGGCTGTTACTGTAACAGACAGACAGAAGAATAAATTGCTTTTGATATAAGTACTGCATGTTCTTTTATACATATATATATATATAATATAGTTATAGCTGTTATTTTGATACTACAAACAGACACTTCAATTTAACTTAAACAGAACATCGAAATTTTGTTATGATAGAAATATTATGTATCTTTAGAGGTAAATAAAATATGACGTCACCTGTAATTATTTGTCCAGAAGAAAATTGGTCTTCTTCCTTTCCCCTAGCGCTTTCTTCCATTTCTTGTCAGGGAGCGACAGCCACGTGTCATCCGTAACCTTCAAACTACAAAGCCTACAGTGGTTGCGGGTTCGAATCCCGCCAGGGGCAAATGTGATGAGCACGAGCATTTGTACTTTAGTTATATTACAAGCTTAGCTAGATATAGTGTGATTGTGGAAAAAAGTATAAAATTCCTTTTAAAATGTATCCAGTGTTATGACTGGCAGTTTGCACCTCAACTCAAATCAAGTGATATAATCTATATATATAAAACAAAGTCGGGTTAGTTACACCATTTATAAGTCGAGAACGGCTGGACCGATTTTTATGATTTTTGTTTTGTTGGATTTTCTTTGCCCCGAATAGCAAAATAATTATAAAAAACACGGAAAAAAAATTATGAAGAAAGGGGCGGTACGAAGTTCGCTAGATCAGCTAGTTATAAATAAATAAATTTGAATATTGGACAACATCACATACATTGCTATGATCCTATGGTAAGTAGCTAAAGCACTTGTGTTACAGGAATCAGAAACAACGACGGTACCACAACACCCAGACCCAAGACATTACAGAAAAAGTTGTTTTTCTATATTGACCGACCGGGAATCGAACCCGGACCTCAGAGGTAGCGACACCAAGTCCGGTATGTTCGCCTCTCGGCTACGGAGGTCGTCATAATTGTACATAGGTTCCAAAAACCAATGAGTACATGCTGAGAATGGAACTGACCACCCACAGACTCGCCAACCACTAAACGACGTGAGCAAATTATGAAAATCAAATAAAAATAATATCAGTTCATTTAAAAACCTCCTAAAATTGTATAAACGTAATTTACAAAACCAAATTAACGTCGATAGAATAAACTTTTGAATTTAATTTAACAATTATCCGTCGCTCAGTTTCGTATCTTTGTCAGATCTAAATTTTAATACAAATTAGAGAATTATACAAAATGATAATGTTCCTGTTTATAAAGGCGTAAGCCACGCTAAGGCTAAATCGTTTTGAGCTTTTGAGAGCTTTCTCGGGCTTGCCACAGGTTCTACCTCTTTGATCCGGGTTAACGAGGTTAAATGATTTCGAAACTACGATTTTGTTGTAATATTTTATTATTCGTTTAATAAAAATTACGAAAAAATATGAAAGCTGTAATAAATACTAGTAACAAATGTTGCAGAAAGCCGGTGGATGCAGGCCGCTTCCTACCGGCCAGAAGATAGATAGATAGATAGACACTTTATTGCACAAAAACATTGAAGGTTACACACAAGACACAGTTATGTACAATCAGGCGGCCTTATCGCCAAAAGCGATCAGAGAAGTCATTGGGGGAGGCCTATGTTTAGCAGTGGATATCCTATGTCTGAAATCCACCTTTGGACCTGCTGTGTACCTAGTAACAACATTTAAATCAAGCAATTTAACCTTAACATCATGTTAGTTCTTCGAAACAAGCTTCATCGTCTTAGCTCAAGTACAACTTAGACAGAAAATTTAACTGTTAGTTCTTAGTAGTGCTTAATATGAAATTATAAGGGGTTTGGGTGCTTCCTACGAAACATTGAATGGAGTATGATTTATGTTGATACCATAAGCCGTATTCGTCCTACGCATACTTCTATTTGATATGGTCCTTGAATGTATTGAAGCAACTTAATAGCATCATTTTAATTCAGTATTATAAATGAAAGGTTATTCGATGTAATTTAACGTGATACTGGTCATTATAGATACCGGACTTGGTTTCGCTTAATAAGTTTTTCTGTATTGTCTCGGGTCCGGGTGTTATGGTAGCGTCGTTGCTTCTGATTTCAGTAACAGTAGTGCAAGCTACTTATCATAGGATCAGATCAATGTTTGTGACGTTGTCCGATATTCATATAGGAGTACAGTTTCTGAGTTTTTCAAACGCTTTAGGTATAGGTATAAGATAAGACAAGATGATTTTTCTTTATGTAAACATGTGTGAGATATACATTGCATTGGCCGACATATATAATTGGTGTAAGTGTCATTAGTATCAACATGTCTTCGATGTACGGTGTGTAAAATGTATAGTGTTAGTTCTCAGTTAACATTAGCAAAGTCCATCATCATTTAATTAGCTTCATTTGTAGTTGATATCAATCGAATCTTTGTAGTCTTTTAAACTTTTAAGTATCGATTTAAAAATGTATTAGTATGTATCTGACATTCGGCTGACAATACAATAATTCGATACCAACAAGTTAATCTAATGATAGAAACAGTATGTGGATAGTAGAACTCAAAAAATATTTTTTTATAACTACCCTGTATAGTTATAAAAAAATGTTTTAAAAAATCTTGTTCTTTTCTTAGTTCGATTAAGTTACTGATTCTGAGCTGTTCCTAAACATTTGGTATCCCTTTGCAATGTAACCCTGTATAGTGTTAATCATTTTTTGCTATCAATGTTTGTTTTTTTTTTGTTTGTGGAAGGGGTTGGTAGTTTAGTTCAAGAAGAAGAGCTCCGGACTACAAAGTCCGATGTTGCGGGTTCGAGTCTCGCAAGGGGCATATATGTGTGCATTTGTACCTTAGTCGTGGACGTTTGTAAGTGTATTTGAGTATGTTTACCTTTCCGTTATTTGGTCTCCATAGTACAAGCTATGCTTAGTTTGAGAAAAGTAAATTTGTGTGATTGTTTGAACCATTTATTTATTTAATAACAACGATTAATTATTATATTTGTTAACGATTAAATATTATTTTTATTTCTAACGGTTTTCAGTTTTCCGAGGGATATGGCCTCTGTCTTTTGTCATTTCATCCTGATAATTCGCAACTTACAACAAAATTAAACAAAGTCCAACACAATTTTGTTTTAAAATTAACAAATACACGAAGAAACTCCCCTAAGAAATCATGCTACCGATATTGCCCAGTCTTCAGGGAGTGGTTAATTTGGAAACGTCTTATTTACTTTATTAATTCTCAAGGGGATATTGTCCAAAAGCCTAATTACACAACCTATTCCCCGGAACGGTTTGTAACGAGCTCGCGTTTTTCCTCCGCTCTGAAAGGTTGCTTGTAATATGCAAATTGTGTAATTTTCCACCTTGACGAGGTAAGGGACGAGTTTTACTGGGACTGTGCGGAAGATATTTTTAAACTGATATTTTTAAAGTGTGGCGAATAATGTAAAACACCGGCGAAGTGATAGTCGGACTTGCGTACTGATGGTTCTGTACAATCTTGTAGTTATGTAAATTGTTCATACATAATTTCTAAAGCTTTTTAAGTTTGATAATTTTTTTTTTTTTTTGTGATGTAACTACAACTTTACGGTTTTGCGGACTTTTTGCTTTACTAGTGCTGTGAGATATTGTTTCTTGGCAAATTTCCTGATTCTAGATAAACAGCAAGTACCCTACGTCGTTGACTTAGAAGTTTGTTTTTGATTTTGTTACATCTTCAATAGGGATTGCAGACCTGAGACTTGGAGACACGGACAGAGGACGGACTATACGAAGTGATCCTATAAGGGTTCCTTTTTTCCTTCTGAGATATGTAAACCTTAAAACCGAATCATTGACACAACAGAAATGAATTTAAAAAAAAATACAACGAAGTCATCTTAGGATTCAGGGGTAGTCGAACGAAAAGCATGGTCGATCTATTGTAATAGTTTTTATTAATCACTAGCTGTCCCGGTGAACTTCGTACCGCCCCTTCATATTTTTTTTTGTATATTTTTCCGTGTTTTTCATGGTTATTCTGCTATTCGGGGCGGAGACAAATTCAACAATTCAAAGATCATAAAAATCGGCCTAACCGTTCTTGACTTATAAATGGTGTAACTAACCCGACTTTGTTTAATATATATATAGATAAATAGAGCTTTAGAGTGCAAGTTTGGTTTAGTTTGTTCTAATGTTTGATGAAGTGATAAAGATCTGGAACTATTGAAATATCATTGTATTCAACGCGCATCGAGTGTCAAGTGACTTGTCTCGTTGACAACTTGTTTTAGACCCGATGGCGTCTCGAAACCTGCTTCTACGGGAAAAGCAGCCTTCACTAACTCCATGAAAAGCAATAAACACCAAACACCCGTTATTTATTGTGTCTACTTCATCAAGATAATACTTGACATTGACAGAATCACTCTACATATAGAGCGGGATTGAGTGCATTAAAAAAAGAACAGTCATACGGTAAAGTCAGTATCAGCGTCAGCTGTGCTAAAGTCGTGCTATGTCCGTGCGATACTTACTCTATCGACGATTGCCCTAGCCAACTTAAAACATTACGCTGCGGTTATTATGAAAGTTAGACTCCACCTGATGTGCTCACAAAACGGCTGCATTATTACCTTCGGCTCTTCAAGTCGTTATTAATTTGTGTGTGAACTTTTGCATGAGGGTGGGTAATTAACTTGTAAAGGCATAGAGAAAGCCAGTTGCGATACGTAATGTCTACGAACTTTAATAACGAACTACATAACATAAAAAACAGGCGGGCAAAATTCGCAAAACCATTTACTAGGTAAGATTTCAAAATGGTGAATGTGCTTTAACTTGGAGTACTTAGTTAATTTATTAAACCGGCTTCAAAAAAGAACTAAAAATGCTACATATTATTTATATTTTCTTACATATTTTTATTTTAATATACTTGTCAGTTATTTTTGGAGTCGGTACGAATAAAACTTTTAAACTCACAAAAACACAAAAAAATACGTTTAAAATAGAACAATAGATTGCTATTGTTCTATTTTAAACGTATTTTTGGTGGTCGTAGAAAGTCAGAAGTCGAATTAAATCTGTGATATAAAAATGAATCTCCATTTCCCTTGGTCATCGCATCACGCGTGAACGGATGGGGCAATTTCGCCAATTCTTTTTTTGTTGTGTTAATTATTGTCAGGAGAAGGTTCTTATGAAAGAAAAAATTAAAAATTCAAATTCAAATACTTTATTCACCCGAAACATGGTAGATACATAGATGTTAAAAATAAATATACATAATTGTGCAAACATGTTTCGCTAATTTGATTAACATGCAAATATTACATTAATAATATTTAATTTAAAATAAACCAATAAAATTACTTAAAAACAAAACAATAAATACTTCAATTAAATTATTAATAATGAAATAAAAATGTCAAAAAAAAACAATAATATTCACACAATAGAAATAAAAAAGGAAATAAAAATAATTATGTCTCTTGTTAGTAATACAAGTCAATAAGTTGCAATTTAAAACAAATTAAGCATCGACTACCCAAGTCAACTATACAATTTTTAGAATGATTTGTATTTGAGGAATTCGTCAATGGTATAAAATGTTTTTTCTAATAACCACTAATAATAAGAGTTATGAAAAAACTAAAGGCCACGCGAACGAAGTCGCGGGCAACAGCTAGTTGATTATATATATACGCTAGACAACACACCAATAATCATTGCCATAGTCTCGACGTAAAAAATTAACAACCTTAAGTTACGTGATACTAGACATTGTATTTTGCCAGGGGGTCCCAGCACGCCCAGACTCAAGCCAATTAAAAAGTTAAAAAAAGTAAATTTTCTCATTTGACCTGACTAGTAATAGAACCCGGGACGTTTATAGTGAATCACCGCAGAACTACATCGATCGGGTCATCAATAAAGAGAATCTCTTAAACACCACATTCAACCATCTTCTAAGATAAATCAATCTATTCCCGGTATATTTCCTCACAGGAACCTGAGGCGATTAGTATCAATTTTGAGTTCAATTGACCGAATTTATGGTCACTGCAGCCCGCCGGTCACATCGCAACCATTCAATAGTAGGGTCGCCATAATGTCATATTATAAATGTAGGATAATTTCTAAACCTCCTTCGAGACGCGATGGCGTAGTGGGAAAAATTAAGGATATTATAATAAACCTCCTTTGAGACATAATACTCTAGTTGGAAGAACGATACTGATTATCCATGATTCGCGTGTTCGATTCTAGGCAGTGTTACTGTTCATTAGTAACTATCGATTAAAATAAATCTATGACTGTTTTTGAAAAAAACGATAAATAGATCGGTGAAAAAATCTAGCTATGCACCTCAAATTTATGCAAAGATAATCACTGCCTAATGGTAAAGAAATAACGAACATAAGGAAACTTGTATACTATTTGGCAGTGACTAATAATAATATGTAAAACAGAAAAGGTAATGGCAAAACACTCAACGCGAAAAAAAATACCGAGATTATCACTATGTGTGTTTCATTACACATTATGTTCCCGACCTTCAGCATTAAAAAACACGACAGAAGAAGTACGTACTCTATTAGGGAACAACAAACTCATCTCAGTAAAGAGACAAAAAAACAAACTCTACATTTAAGGCAAAGACATAATCAATCTTAAGTCCCGTAATTCACCGTGAATCCAACAAACAAGTGGATAATAAATCGCTAGTCACGGCATTATGATCATAGTTTCCTTTGCCTGAGAGGAAAAAAATGTGCAAAAAACAAAATGGCCATTAGTACTAATGGGAGTTAAATGGGGCAATATAAGCTAGTTCATAAATTAATGGAGCATTCAAATCGTGCTCATACAAATATGGATGAAGGCAATGAATTGTAAGATAAACTATGCGTTTATTGTTCATCCCACTCTGAGATATGAGTACGTAATGCTCAGATTCCACAATTATGCATAACTAGGTTTGACCTCCGACTTTATACACGTTGAATGGATTACACAGACATTCTATCAATTAAATGATTTTCATTGTTAATTGTATTTTTACAGTTCCGTACCTCACAAGGAAAAAACCCTTATGGGATCATTTCGTGTCTTTGTTCGTCTCTGTTTGTTAAGACCCTTTCTATCATGAACGCGTGTAGGTATCAAGTTGAATTTAAAACCAAGAACCTAAGAGTAATCCCATGGAGCTGTGAAAAAACTAAACTCCTAAGTCAGCGCAGTCAAAAGGTACGTCCAGCTATGCCACATATTTTAAGACCTGCAAGGGATTCAAAATCTTTAAAGTACTTCCCGTTGACCTAACATTAAAAGAAAGTCCGAAAGCCGTAAAATTTAGATACATCAAAAAAAATACAATCCCGGAACGCTTAAAATCTTCGAGACTTGATTCTCGTTACAGACGAACAGAACTATTTAAATACCGACAAGTTTGTACGTAACCCTCAGTGCGCAAGTCCGATTCACACTTTGCTGGCCTTTTTTATGTACAGTCAACGGCAGGTCAAGCTACCCAAAAAGTTTAAGGTCATTGAACCAATTTTCAACATTAAAGTCCGACATGTAGAAATCAATATCAATTGAGAAAATTTGACTTTTTGTGGTAGGTTGACGAGCTGTTGTCTGTACACCAAATTATTGGTTATTACGCAAAGTTTGTATTTATAAAAGCTATCAAGCTCAATTAAATTTTAATTAATTCAGATTTTATTAAATTCAGAATTTATTAAACTACAAGATTATAATATTGGCAGTAACACTGACTTTCAAGTCAGTACAATGTACAACCATAATAAAACTGGTTCAGTTATTTTTGATTTTGCAGCAATCATACAGACATTTAATTTACGTAAAGATATAATTTAATATCAATAATAACTATGTCGGGCTGATCAGTTTGATACTAATGATAGGTCTTACAAAATGGCAATGAAGCTTGAGTTGGTTTTAAAATGTAAATACCAACATAACGATGTTTTGATTAGATGATGTAACACTATTCAAATACTAATATGTGACTAATAAATGATGTAATGTCATACAGAACTTAATGGAATCTGACTTATAAAAGGTAGAATGTACCAATGGTCTTCAAGAGCATAAGGAATTAATATCCTTTTTTTATAAAATGAGGTAACAGAAAATGATTTTTAGACAAGGGGTTAACGTTCCCGACAGTTCCCGACACATCCACACTTTGGCTAATTGAGAAAATCTCGTTTTTAAGTGTGACTCGAACCAAGAATCAAACCAGAGAACATTTCTAATTCATGGCGACTCACCGCGCCATACTGCCAATCTGGCTGTCATTTATTTAACAAACATTATTCATGCTCAAACTATCCTTTTAAATTAATAACGCCACGCGTATTAATAAAGTTATTAGTTAGTCTAAAACAAAAAAATGCAGGTTGCATCAAGCTGTGCGGAACCCGCAGCTAGTTGGCAGTCTACTTTGTAGAATTAATTAAATGAAAATACAGCAGACCAAAATACAATAGCTGTAATTTATTTTTTTGGGCGTAGGTTTTAATTATAAGTTCTATCATTTGAATATATTTTTCTACTATCCAGGAGTACATCTGTAGAAGATCCAAAGTCACAGACATAATTTCGATTGCAAAGCTAAAGTGGCAATGGCAGGCCACATCGTTCCAACAACCGTTGGGGTAGAATGTTCTTGAATGGCAACCACGAACTGTAAGATGCAATATGGGCAAGCTTTCTACCCAGTTACTGACGAATTAGTCGAGATTGCAGGAAACTGCTTGATGCAAACTCAAAAACTACGAAAAATCGTAGAACATACATAGGGGTGATTCAGATACCTCTCAACACGAGACACTTAAAAAAAATGTTTGGACCACTTTTCTGGCCACCCTGTATAGGAGAGGCCCACGTCCAGCATTGGACTTCCAAACACCGATGATAGTTATTAAAATGATGATGATAATATTTGTCTTAGTCTATTACTATACCTATTAACACGCTCACTTTACATTGTATCCGAATTGAGACCGGTCAGGTGATTCCGCAATAATCCACGTTTCCAAAAAGATGAGTTAATACAATTATTTATTAATTAATATCAGAGTAGATGTAAAGGGATCATTTCGTCGGTTAAAATATGGTTTGGACTCCGGAAAACGTGTTCAAACATAATGCAACTGAATATTCAAATAACATTACATGCTTGTTTCAATAAACAAAATATCATTGTGATATATTTCAAGCTTATTTTAACAAATAAAATATATTAATGATGTTTTTTCAGTTACGGACATGAGGATAACATGTTCCAGAATATGTAAATCAAATCGTAACGGAAGATAGGTAATGACCATTCAAATGTACTAAATAAAATAATTTAAAAAAATGACTTTTGTGTAAAAAAAAATAAGTTTTTAAAAAAGTACGACTTTTTTCAATTACAGGTGTTTAGTTTACGGCAAATTTTCTTTTTTTTTACTATTATTATTTGTATATTATTATTAAAAGGTCCTTACCTAAGGAATCTTCCGTTAAAATTTGATTCACGTATTCTGGGACACCCCGTATAATATAATTATAACATGTAATAAAATATATAGTCCTAGTTTAAACCTGCGTGTTTTCATGTATAGGGTACTTAATATATACATGAATTAAACTGTTGCAGAACATACGACGAGTGTACCGCCATACACGTAAATGTATCTGCAACGTTACTAAGTTTACGTAAAAAACGTGGCAATGTGAGAACTCCTTAGTGTCAAAGCGTAAATAAGTAACAAATTGCTATAGCAGACTTTTAATATTTCAATATTACAATATATTCAAATTTGATTGACCACTTCTTTTGCTGACGGTACTTTTAAGCTAAACATAGTATCGATTGAGTCTATTTAAATAAAAATAAAGCGGTTCCTCCGAGACGGGGCCCTCTTGGATCGGGGTACTCAGGGAATAACCCGATTTAAACATACAAAAAGGCATCGAACCTAATTGGCATACCTAAAGTTCAATGTACTTAAAATTACGTTATTTTGGTGTACACCTACAAAACACACGCCAATCGACAGAGAAAATAATTACAAACAACAAAAACTCTTTCACAAAATGTCGCAAATGAATAATGAAATATTTATTTTTATTTATATCTTGAAATTGAAGTTCTGAACAAATTTGGTATATTATTTACGACATTTTGTCAAAGAGTATTTGATGTTTGTAATTATATATTCTTTCGATTAACGTATGTTAATAGATGTACACCAATATAACATTATTTAAGGTTACATGCAACTTTAGGTATGCAAGGCTCCATACAAAAAAGTTCGAAGTCTTTTAACTATCATCTACATAGGAGTAAAGAGATCACTCCTGAATTTTGTTTACTTTGTCTTTTCCGTAGTGTACAATAAAAGGCAACTTACATCTATTTATTAGTTGTTAATTTTAAAAAGCCGTTCGTTCTGCTACATAAAACGCCATGGTCACCCTACTCTCGTATTTGTTTTTCTCGGGTGTCCTAACGAAGACACACGAGGGGTCCAGTTTTATAGTTACTGGCCGGAAGGAGCGCCGAAAGACAGATAAATATACAAAAATATTACCACTGACCGACTTGAAAAAAGATACGCTTTTGGCCACAAACTTTGTGGAGCATTTAGCAAAATATCTTCTCTAGCTTGTTGATTCTGGATCTATAGAATCCGATACGATTTTGAATAGTTATTAAAATGTTTTACTGTGGTTTATAATAGCAATACTCTTACTAGAAAAATAATTGTTTATTTAAAGCTGAACTCAGTGAAGGCCACGACAGATAATATTCACGTTTCATTCAATTTCAAATTCTAATTGCTATTCTAGTATGCTGTGTATTTATCAAAATATCCAAACAACAACTTTATAATTAATTTATCTTAATGACTTATATTGTCATAAACATGACTGATTGATTAAAACATAATATTTTTGACCACATGACTCAACAAGGTAAATTGATAATTAAATTGATTATTATTCATTCAGTAAAAGTATAATTGCAGCCGCAAATCACATTTTTATCAATACACAATGTTAATCGATGAAAAGTGGAGTAAACGGGTTCTCGAATGGAGACCACGTCGTTGAAAACATAGAGTAGGACGCCCAGCTTGATGGACCAACGACCACGGGAAGATGGCTGGCAGTGAACGGATGAAAAAAGCGTGAGATCGTCCTCTTTGTCGCTCTTTGGGAGAGGCTTACGTCCAGCAGTGGACTGCAATAGGCTGACATGATGATGATGATGATGACAATGTTAACTAGTTTTGGTGTTCGTAAAAAACTTGTTTAATTTTAAATTTCGCGTTCCTTGTAGTAAGGTGGTTATCCACACTAATATTATAAATGCGACTGTAACTCTGTCTGTCTATCTATCTGTCTGTTATGTTGTTACGCCTAAATTTTGATAAAAGATAGATGGGACTTTGGAAAAGGACATAGGCTACTTTTTGTTGTGAAATCTGAACCGATTTTGATAAAAAAATTTAAGGAAAAAGCTTGATGAAAGGGCATAGGCTACTATTTTTATTTCACCTCCTTATTAAAGTAACATAGGGCGTGTAAACCACTCGAGCAAAGCCGCGGGCACAACTAGTGTTAAATACGTTAACCTATTGGATGCCGACCAGTCGCATGAGACCGCGTGACAAAGAAAGTCTCGTTTTGCAGGACTGAGGGGTTAAACTTGTATAAAACAATATGACATGACTGAGCGACTTTACGAGTTCGTGTTATTTCAAAAGTTAGCGGAATTGAGCTTCGTTTGTTTTCGATCCGGTTGTATTTGTTTCGTGAACTGTGTAATAGAAAAGACGGAAAAATCAAGATAGACACGTACCGTCTTACTTATCAATAGATTACAATACAATAGAAATTCCATTCTTATGCGGTTTTATGAGACCGCTTGGACGTTGACGAGTTAGCTATTCAAAAAGTTAGACAAAATAACAGTTAAGGTAGCAAAGGGGACATTTTTAGTTTGTTGTATATATCACTTAATTTTGGCTTTTTATTTTGTTTCTCGCTATACAAAGCGACGCAAATAAAACCATACGCTTATACCATAAGGTCGTCATACAAACATGATGTTAACGTATGTACGTTAAGACATACGTTCTTTTCGTTTGAATTAAAAAACTACAATATTTTTTTTTAATTCAACTGGCTTTTTGAAGTGTATGTTTTGGCTTGTCTACTAATTAAATTTGGAGGCATAAAACGAACTGATTCGCCTGTAAAATCAAAATCTCCGTTTGTAAAAGAAGTTAAAGCGGCGGCAGCGAGCGCTCTTTTCAACCGACTTCAAAAAAGGAGGAGGTTCTCAATTCGACTGTATGTTTTTTTCCACATTTCAGATTTGGTTTTGTCGTAAATATCAGGTAGTATTTGGTTTCATTTTTTTTCATGAAAGTGGTTTGTACAACCGTCGTTTTCAACTAATTATCGGCGCTGCCGACTAGACGGCCAAATCTATTGCCGGTACATCTCTTCATATCTCTATAATGGTCACATAGATAAAATAGATAGATTCTACCTTAATAAAGATAAATCAATAAAAATAAATACTCTTCATTATACACCATGCAAGTAACACACGATTTTTACAGAAAGACGCACAATTTAGGCGGTCTCATCGCTAATAGCGATCACTTTCAGACAACCTTCAGGTAGAGGACAAAGAGAAAAGAGAATGTGGTGCAGAGTTATTATAACTTATCATAATTACTTATAACTTAAAATATTTTTTTAAAAAGGCTCTTATTATGTTTATGAATATAGCTTTTGCCCGCAAATTCGAGACTTTAGAACCAAGTAAAGTGAAAATTAAATCATTCCGCGGAAACAGAAAAATCTAATAAAAACACATCCTATGTGTTATAGGCTAGATTAATATACAGGGTGGCTGATAAGACGAGGGAATCGTTTTATAAGGTATTTTACCCATTAAATTGAACAAATTTTAATATGGATCTCGAAATAGGAAGAAAAAACCGGCCAAGTGCGAGTCGGACTCGTGCACGGAGGGTTTCGTACCATTATCTTTAATATTGTGTGAATATTTCAAGCGTGTACCTATTGCCCTTATTAATATCGAGCTAAAACTGAAAAAAAACTAGCTAACTAGCTATCATGGTTCATGAAATACAGCCTGGTGACATACAGACAGACAGACAGACGGACCAGTAGAGCCTTAGTCATAGGGTCCCGTTTTTACCCTTTGGAACCCTAAAAAGTTCAACTCTACATACAAAACAGTCATTTACAACCTCCGTGTAGCCGAAAGCCGAAAGGCGAGCATGCCGGACTTGGTGTCGCTATCTCTGAGGTCCCAGGTTCGATTCCCGGTCTCAATGTCGACAAATAACTTTTCTATATTGTTACGTGTCTGGGTGTTGTGGTACCGTCGTTGTTTCTGGCTTCTGTAACACAAGTGCTTTGGCTACTTCCCATAGGATCAGAGCAATGTTGATGTTGATGTTGTCCAATATTTATTTATACTATCAATTTCAATTTCATTCAATACTCATCTCCGTAATAAAAATAGTCATATTATATTGCGTGTTAAGACTAAAAATTAAATCTAATACACTCCAGCGATTCCTCTAATTGGGGCCGAGCAAACAGGGCCTTAAACAAGACTTAACAAGGAAAATGTCCTTTGATGTAATAATTCTCTGTTTTCTATAAAAATAATTATTTCTACGGAGAATAGAGAATTAATAAATTTGTTTGACCACAAATTTAATTAAATTTTCATAAGAACGAATTAAGTTTAAGTACGTGCCGTGTAGGGACGGCCGTAAAGAATACACTTCCCCATTGCCAACAGGTAGCGTGTCGTAAGAGGCGACTAATTCCTGTAGCACGAGACGATCAGCAGCGTCTACATGCGAAATATTATAAAAAACTGCGCTCCCCAACCCGTCTGCCAAGCGTAGCGAGTATTGGCAATCCCCCCTTTTCGGGGAGGCCTATGTTCAGCAGTGGACGTCTTACGGCTGGAATGATGATGATGATGATGATGATGATGAATAAAGTTAGCAAATATTTTTTATTGTTCTTATTTTCCTTATGTAAACAGGTATTGATGGAGTTTTATTAAATTACCAGCTGTCCCGGCGAACTTCGTACCGCCCTGTGCTCGATGTGCCCCTTCACAATTTTTATTTTCGTGAATTTTTCCGTGTTTTTTATAGTTATTCTGCTATTCGGGGCGGAGACAAATTCAACAAATCAAAGATCATAAAAATCGGTCCAGCCGTTCTCGACTTATAAATAAGGTGTAAGTAAAACTAACCCAACTTTGTTTTATTTATACTTACTAGCTGACCCAGCGAACTTTGTTCCGCCAATTCGTTTGACAGGTACGAACAGTTTGTATAGGAAAATAAAATATTTGTTTTATACTTTCCTTGCAACTTTTTAATATTTTCTGACCTTTTAAACCTTCCCTGAACTTCCACAAATATTTCAAGATCAAAATTAGCCAAATCGGTCCAGCCATTCTCGAGTTTTAGCGAGACAAACGAACAGCGATTCATTTTTATATAGATAGATTGTAGTTTGTCTTGTTTGTAAACATTAATATTTATATTTTAATCTTGATTTTAAATAAACTGAAACACAATGGAAATTATATTGTTACGTGTATGCAACCGGTTTTGACACGTTAAGACTTAAATAATTATGTAATGTGTTATCTGGCGCATATAGGACCATGATTACTTATTGGTGTTATCGTGCTCATATTTATACAGGGTTACTGGTAATTCGACCAAGGGATATAGAGGAGACTATTACCAACTAAATTCATCATATATACCCTATTACAAGTTGCCAGATTAATGCTATCGAATAAAAAAATATGGCTAGAATGTTTTTTCAAAAATTCGTCAAAAAGTAGAAATTGATAAATTAACAATTTTGACTTTAATTCATAATGCATAAACTTATTGAATCTTATACCTTTTCTATAACATTTAATTAATTTAGACGTTAAAGTTCACTTTGTATAATTTAGCCAAAGCCTGATTTAGTAAAACTGTTAATACCATGTATTTATTTATAAAGTGACAATTATTCCATATACGCGTAGACTGCGTAGATCCTTTCCATTTCTATTTGTATGGACCAACATCACGTAACGTAAAAGAATTGTGTAATGACCCAAACACGTAGTTATCATGACAACTAACCTAAAGGGCACTCCGACTCGGCCAATACGCGGGTTCGTTGACCGGAGGACAGGGGAAATAAGATAAAGAACATACACTCACAATATTGGGAGCATCATAAAAATATGACAGGGAAAAAAAGAAATTGGTTTCAGCAGAAAATGTATAGTTCCTTTAAGTGTAATGCATTTTATTGTAGTAATGTAATGTGTAAGACGTGTAGTGTAATTTAAATGAAAGTTAACACTGCTGTCTTTTTCTTAATGCATTCATTAACGCATTAACGATAATTTGCAATTATTATTCCTACCATGCAGTTTTAAAAAATCCAGTGAATTTATTATTTAGAAAATATTAAGTAAATAAAATTAAAAAATTAATTTAATTCAAAATTTTAATTACCTACTTAATTGATCTAATTTATTTGATTTGTCAGTGCAATATCGATTTAAATATCTTTCACTTATAAGTCAAACTTATTTTCAATCTGCTACTAAAACAAACTAGGTTGTTCTAAATAAAGTTTACCCATTTGAGTTTTATAACTATACCTATTTGTTTTTATTTCAAAGTACGTACGTAGGTAATACGTTACAAATAAGTTAGTTTTTTTTTCAATGATTTGTAAGTCGTCACGTACATGATATGCAGTAAACAAACGCATCCAGTTTCTTTAACTTCACTCCAATTAATGATAATAAAACTAAGGACGTGATGCGCAAACATTCTGGCACAATTATCCCAATACAGTTTTACGACTGCAGTTAACTCTAATAAAAATAAAGACTCGAATACTTACTGTGCGCGAAAATTTGGCCGCCTCGATTCAGTCTCAAACACATTAAACCCCACAAATAAAACGCAACACTTTTTGAAACACGTAAAATTTTCGTACGCACGATACTTCGCGGGAAACTTTGCTCTGGAGCGACGCGAAATCAACAGACAACTTCTCTCGGCGCGAGTCGCGCGACTACTGACTGGCTGAAAGAGTTTTTCCCGAGACAAGCGAGTTTTCATTTGAATGTCTGCGAGGGCGGGAAAACGCGTTCGAATTACGAATCCGCTTTGTCTATGACGTAGATCGAGATGACGTTTTTGCGAAAAGAGGGCAAGGGAATAAAAACACGTTGCCGAGTAGTGGACATAACGTCACTTGGCTATGTGAATATGTGATACGTTAGATGAAAATGATGTCTAAACAGCTCTTAACTCTTGAAAGGTGTCGGAAAATTGTGTTAGAAGCCAAGAATTGCTATGGGTCGCTGAACTAGGTGAAGCAGCCACTTACTATTCATAATTACTTTAAATTTGGTGTTTGAAAGGAGAGACAGTTGAGATTAATGAATTTTCTTTGAAACGACACAAACAAGGTCAGGCAATTTTGAATCGTCCATTGAATAGTGACTCTTTTTTTACGTGAAGTTTTTTGCTGAATGCCTCGTATTTTAATTAATTTTGGACTAGATTTCAGGCTTTTCCTTTATTACTTTGGGCGTTTTAGGGTTTCCGCTCAATTGTATTAACTTAATTTTTAAATATCTTATTATTATTAGCCATAGCTTCGCATGGTTACAAAGAATCCCCAATCATAATTAGAGTGAAATAACATTGTGTATTCCATTAGAAGTGGGTAATCATCATCATGTCAGCCTAATGCAGTTCTGCTGTAAGTAAATCTCCCCCAAAGAGCGCCAAAAACACGATTTCCCGGTTTTTTCATCCAGCCACTTCACACACACTTCGAGGTGGGTAGTGAAGTCAAATTTCAGCACTTATCTCGGATTTATTGAATTATAACACTTGGTTGGAGGAGAGGGAGAACATGGTGAGGAAACCAGCACGTTCAGAAAACATGGATGTGTACCCATGGGCCGAAAACATATTTTGTGTGTGTGTGTTTGTTTGTTTGTGTGTGTGTGTGTGTGTGGGTGTGTGTGTGTGAATGTGTGTGTCTAGTATTAATATTTATTTATTTATATTTATTCATTTATTTTACCTATCACACCCAAAATGCCTTTCTTAAATAACTGTTTTTTTATCTTCCCCATATCGCCGTTTCCCGTTCGTTGGTAATGGAAAACCCATCCCAGGTACCCATGTACGCAATCGTGATTCAAGACTAATTATTACATTAGGAGCGGAAATTTATTACAATACAGGTGACTATCGATAGTACAGAACTATCGATACTATCGATAGGATCGGGATACCGTCGATAGTTTATTAGTCATAAGTGATAAATAAATAATAAATATTGGACAACATCACATATTACATTGCTCTGAACCTAAGGTAAGTAGCTAAAGCACTTTTGTTATAGAAACCAGAAACAACGACATTACCACAATACCCAAACCCGAGACAACATAGAAAAGTTCATTTTCTATATTGACCCGACCCGGAACCCAGAACCTCAGAGATGGCGACGCCAAGTTCGGCGTACTCGCCTCTCAGCTACGGAGGTCGTCAAACAATAGTGATCAATACTATCAAAACTATAGATTTTGATTTCTGTAACACATGTGCCATCCCTCGTGCAGGTGTAGGGACACAAAGGGCAGGAGACCAGGTGAGCCATAGTTTGTATATCCGAATTACAGTCACACTCACTTTGCCACACACTACAGCGGCCAACATCTGTACGTAGACGATTTAGCACCCTCCAGGTTGGCCAAGGCTGTTCGTGCCCAGAAGGAAGGTAATCTAACTTTTTTTTCTGTTTTTATCTGCAATCAGTCTCACGACTATGAGCGGATGGGTTGTAGTGGTTATTTTTCATGTGAAGTGTGTTCTCCACTGAGAACACTACCTTTTATGTACTACTACACTCTTTGTTGCAGTTTTAAGATGTCGTGCCTTTTAAAACGCTTGCGGTAACTTTGGCTTAGCAACTGGCCAGCCAGTTAGTTGGGGTGCAAAGCTAGCCGTCTCTGATAGGATTCAGCAGAAGACCTTACTTCCTCTATTACTGTGTTCATTAGAAGGGTCTCATGAATTTCGGTGTATTCAGACATGTAGATACATTTAGACATCCTCTCTTCATCACTCTAGTCATCCTACTTAAGAAATTCAAAACAGCAAGTCCATCACGCATCAAAAAGAGCGGAAACTCGCGCTTACTCAAATACACCTCCTCGATAAATATCGAATGTTTATGTTTCCAGTCACGACTGTTTACTATAACGTCAGAATAATGTCGGAGATACAACATACATGCGCCGGCTCGTCATATTTTATCTTGTAAAGAAAAATTGTGTTATATTTCGAGTGTAAATTAATTTTAGAAATTAAAATATTGCTAAATAGGCTACAGGACGGGTGATTAATAATTAATAAATTGTGTAGTGCCGTGTGGGGACAGCCGTAAAGAATACACTTCCCTACCGCCAACATGAGGCGTGTCGTAAGAGGCGACTAATTCCTGTAGCACGAGACGGGCAGCAGCGTCTTCGTGCGAAATCTTATAAAAAAACTTCGCTCGCCAACCCGCTTGCCAAGCGTGGCGAGTATTGGCAATCCCCTCCGATGATAAGTCATTGAGGGAGGACTTTGTTCATAGTCCTATGGCAGAAATAATGATGATGATGAATAAATTGGTCTATCAATCGCACGAATTATCTAGCCCCAAACTAAACAAAGCTTGTACTATGACGACTTGTATTGACGACTAGATAACGGATAATGTAAACATTCATGAATGACTTAGGTACAAATACTCGTGCTCATCATACAAACATTTTCCCCTTGCGGGATTCGAAACCACAACCGCCTAGCCTTGTAGTCCAGAACCACTACACCAGACGGTCGTCATTCTAACTATATCCAAAGACATTTATCACAAGCTCCTCAGTGCTTCGGAATGCATGTTAAAAGTTGGTCAGAGGCTAAGATCGGCTTTACATTATGACGATAAAATGAAAATTAGTTAAATTATAATAAATTATCAACAGCAAGAACATCCATTTCGAAGTTTTCTTTAGTTGATCGGTGGATGCATGGAAAGAACCATTGAAAACCTACTTACTTACGTCAGTAGTACTGCGGCACCTACATCACCCACGCGCATGTAATTCCAATATTTCCACCATAGTGGAAAGATAAGAAGGACAATGTGAAGAACTCTGGAATACATAACGTAACATGCATTCATGAAATACACAGAATATAATACATACAGGATGTACAAAAGAATAGAATACTCCTTGAAGCAACATCAAAATCGTGTTCTTTTTCAGATGCCACATACATTATCATCGAAGTAGCGCGTTAGTTTGTATGTAGCATCAAATTTTTTTATTACGATTTTGATGTTGCTCCCATTGAAAAAAATAATGTATATGATAGCTGATTACGTGGTTTTAAGGAGTGTCCTATCTTTTGTACACCCTATATAAAGACAACCTAAAATAATTATTGATAACATAGTTTAAAAAACTATAAAAGTAAACTATTAGTTGTTTATAATATTATACCTGCGACCAAAGATTTACCTATTAAAACCGAGTTATTTTTCTGCTAACCTAATAGTAGGCCTGTCTGAGGCCACAGAACTATGGAAATATGTAGTGAAGAATTTGGTTGTAGCTTTTTGCCATTCTGTACAGTCGCGAGTGCCGACCTGCTACTCTATAATCGAATCGAATCAAAGAAATTATGCCATTCTATGATCTTTAGTCTTTATAATCATGACGTAGATGCTTGATTTCTAACTTGTTTACCTGTTTGGGTCGTGTAGGTAACAATATTATGTTATCTGTACTTACTCCACACCTTGTGGATCCGACGATTGACTGCGCTACAATATCTTGAATGATCTTAAACAGTCACAAAGAGCTAAATTTGCACAAAGTGGTATGTTGAGATTTGAAGTTAACTTTGTTATATCTAAAATATATATCCCAACATCCCAAGTGAGTATACAAATTGAGCATGCAAGACAAAAGAGTGTTTGGACTTCTAAGATTCGAAGATTTAACTGGATTGCAAAAGGTCCCGGGTTCGATTCCCAGTTCGGATCAATTAAGAAATCAATTTTCACTATATTAGATCGGGCTGTGTGTGCCTGACCGAGTCGACCCTAGCAAAGTTTTCTTGTTTTTTTTGTTTACGCTCGTAACGCCATAAAGAAAGAAAAAGTTAATAAACGAGCTATCTTAAATTCCCAGAAACAAGACTGAAAGGAAATTAAAAGTGAAACTAACTAGTAATTCAAGTACTCTCATAAGAAATGTCACAATTAGGTGCTTTTTATCCTTAGGAGCCAAGCACCTGGCTACATTTTATTAGAAAAGAAAAACCTATCTACTGTAAGTATACATCAACGTCCCACAGTATGAAGTACAAGTCAAAAAAAAGACTAAAAGTTACATTAGAATGTTTTTTTTAACTCGTAAATAGCGGTAAAACTCTTCGAGATTCGATTCATTATGGACGAACTATTAAAATTCCTACAAGTTTTTACGGAATCCTCGTTATTGGAGTCCTCGCATTTGTCCAGCTTTTACTTCATAGAGTTTGACATAAAAATACCAAACGCATCCATTCATCTAAAATCCACGGCTCTGCGATCTAGGCGTCGGAAATGATCGATGCGGAAAATTAACGTTATATTCGGCGCAACGGCCGCAAACAAAGCTTGATCGATTGATATTAATTGCTATGTATAAACTCGCCTATAAAACCTAAAGGTGAAGCCACACTATTAAGACTTGTTTGGTGTTTTAATAAATAATAACCACTGAAACTATTTAAGTAGTAGTTTTTGAACAAGTAAATGTTTTAAGTACCTGGCGACCGAGACTCGATCGATATTTTTTTTTGTAAAATAGATTAATATCGTATAGCGCCATCTCAAAAAAAATAAGGTAACAGTTGATATATCATCCATCGGCATCAATACAAGTTTGACCATGCATTCTGCGTCATATATTTTTTCAATTTGAAATACTACTGAAAACCAGCGTCGCGGCCTACTCAGGCCGTGGCTCAAGCTGAGTGAGGTCCCATTATCCCGGACATCACAGGCACATAGTGGCACCGCTTGGTTTACTCGTTTTTCTATTATAATTTTATTTTGTTTTTTTTTTTTTTCTTTTAGATTAAATAATGTATTGTGTCTTTTACTGTTTGTGTGTGATGTCCAATGTATAATAAATGTCTTTTCTTTCTTTCTTTCTTTCAAATTGAGTTCAGTAAAATGTGGTTTTCGTTAAAATTTTGTATTATGCTCCATTCCAACAAACATGACACCAAAACACTACGATAATCGTGTTTTGTGGTCATGATAAGGGGGCTGGGCAATTGGAACAGACACCCTGAATATTTAGTACATTTGACGACCGTCTGGTGTAGTGGTTCGCGCTCCGGACTACAAAGCCAGCGGTTGCGGGTTCGAATCCCGCAAGGTGCAAATGTTTGTGTGATGAGCACGAGCATTTGTACCTAAGTCATGGATGTTTATAAAAGTATTTAAGTATGTTTATCCGTTATCTAGTCGCCATAATACAAGCTTTGCTTAGTTTGGGGCTAGATAATTGGTGTGATTGTGAAAACAATTTATTATTATTATTTCTTCATAGGCCAAAAACCTCTCGCCTTTTGGTCGGTAATGACCGGCAATAGCACAATTGGCCGGGATCAGGGCAAAAGAGAAAGAAATCGGCGGACGATGCGTGCGGTATCAAGCACCACCGCCTTCTGCATCTTTGCTGGAAGCGAGCCGCCGACCAATCCCAGTCTTTTCAGGTGTACACCTAAGGTGACTGGGATTAACCCGTTTGCCGATATAACAATTGGTATGATTTCAGTGGACGCCACTTCCCACAATTTGGTAACCTCGTGTACTAGGTCCAAGTACTTGCGTTGCTTTTCGGTCTCGGCCTTCACAAGGTTCTATTATTATTATTGTTATTATTATTATTTCCTTAGCATATAATATATGTACCACAACAAACCCCTCCCCACTAGTTACTGTAGTCTAAACCTAAGTAATTAATAGATTGATCTCGAGGCGTAAATATTTAACGACCTCTTCCCCTGAGTGAATTAGGTGGGAGTTTTCGTGTTTTTGTTGCGATTCTGTAAAATGTACCGACTTGAGTTTCAGAAGTTTTTTTATTCGGTTCTGAAAGTTAGAAAGAAAACAGTAGTCATCATCATCATCATTTAAGCCATAGGACGTCCACTGCTGAACAAAGGCCTCCCCTAAATGACTTATCATCGGGGGAGATTGCCAATACACGCCACGCTTGGCAGGCGGGTTGGAGAGTGCAGTTTTTTATAAGATTTCGCACGAAGAAGCTGCTGCCCGTTTAGTACTACAGGAACTAGTCGCCTCTTACGACACGCCTCCTGTTGGTGGTGGGGAACTGTATTCTTTACGGCTGTCCCCACACGGCGCACAATGTTAATAAATTTACTACACCACATATTATACGAGTAAACACAGCAGCATAAAATAAAAATATAAATTGCACCACAAAAATGAATAAAATAACAATAACATAATTATATAATAAAAGACGATACATTAATTACACAGTAATACTGAGTAAGCACTTTCCGCTTACAATTTATTTCTAATAAAATATAAATCGGGCATAATCTCATTAGTCATTGTTGACAATCCCAAACATTAAATGTATTGGCGCTAATGATAGCATAAACGTGAAAACAAAAATCCAATAAAAACCCTTTATGAACAGATGATGAAGAAAAAGGGGCCCACTTTAGTGCTAAAGCATCTGAAGTCCACCTCTACCCTCATGTTGGGTTAAGTAAATTAAACGCAAAGTTCAGTTAGACCTAGATATCTTAATTTACGTCTGTATGATTGGATGTTTGATACTAAATCGGAATTAGCTGAAATTTGGCACACAAACAGATCTAGCTTTACACATAGGATTATTGTGTAACCCTAGAATGATTATTTACTCTATAGCTTATTCTGAAGTCTACGCCGACAAAGATGCGGGCAGAAGCTAGTTTAATATAAAAGTGACGTCATCAGATTAAGTCCGGACGCAAAAAGTGGGCATCAAAATTTTATTCTTATCATTTGATCTTTTATAAACAATCTTCTACTGAAGATCTCTAGTATTATAAAACCATGTCCCAAATTTTTGCTAGGTGCTAAACTTTATTTTTTGGATATTTCCTTTTCCTTTTCATCGCTTATCAGATCTCAAGACTACTAAAGCTGAGGTCGTCGTAAAAAGGCCAATAAAATCATAAGAGCAGATCCTAGATGTGGGTTAACGAGCTAAATCATTTTTATGCCTGCGAGATGCTCCTAAACATTGGATGTTTGAAAAATAGATCAAACTGCATATTGTTGACGATATTATAATATTTCGATAAGACGGCAGTGCCAAATAGTGACGAGAATGTGTAGCGGTCAATGAAGCAGCATTCTCCGGGCTTTGTAATCAGGAGATTACAAAGCCCGGAGATTGCGAGTTCGAATCCCGCAAGAGGCAAATGTTTGTGTGATTAGCGCTTCCGACCGACCCCAATCTTATAGAAGTCATTGGGGGAGGCCTATGTTCAGCAGTGGACGTCCTAAGGCTAAAATGATGACGATGATGAGTTCAGGGATTGATTTCCTAAATTTGATTACATAGTTACAAGTATGCTAACCAAAAGCCTCCCCCAAACCTCTCCACGTATCCCTAACGGTGGTTAGGCCTTGCCAATCCTTTGCCCAGTAGTGGGACAAAGATGACTGATGAAAAAAAATTACAAGTATGGTCCAAAATATGACACCTTCTAGATCCCAGTTCCCACTGTATGTGATCAATGATAATTCTATTTAATAAAACATCGGACAAACGAATAAATATTAATTAGTGTTAAAGAATATCGTAATATCGCAATTTTATCAAAATACATAGATCAATTTTAGCATATTTATAGTTTTGTGCTGTTGTTTTATATTCCAATGATTTATGCTATAAAACGGAGCATCTGGATCGCCTCATAATACAAACATTGTTAGATGTTTTGATTCTGAATAACTGTGATTCCAGTCGGTCCATTGAACTTCATTATTTTTACTACCACGAGTAGTATCCATAGTACAATGGCTGATATAGGTTAACTTGTGAAACGCTCAAGCGGTCGCATGAGACCACGTCTTCAATTTGGTCATCATCATTTAAGCCATAGGGCCATAGGACATCCACTGTTGAACATAGACCGGGAGGTTGAATTATGCCTTTCAAATTAGCCGGTTGGAAGCGGCCTGCATCCAGCGGCTTCCTGCAACCTTCACCAGGTCATCTGCTCTTGTGAGTTGCTACGTTGTCTTACGTATTTTGGCGTCCTACGCTGCTTGCCAGTTCATGGCCTCAATTTTAAAACCTTGGTGCCCCATCAGTCGTCAGTTCTGCGTGCTATGTGACACCACGTAACAATAAGAAATATATTGTGTCACGGAGTTACCATAACAAGACAGTAGTAGCTTTTGTTTTTTTTTTTCGCTGTCAATCTGAGGGTTTATTCGTTTGTGGGAGGGAGGGGCTCAGTAGTCGAGTCTTGTCTTAAATCCGTGAGTCATGATATCGATTGCGTGTACCGCTGGATTTTTCGGAATCTATGTACGTATTTATTTATACCACTTGAGACGAGACGTCTCGCTGGTCTGAGGGGGTAACCTCTCAGCCTCAATGAGGTAATCAAATTGACAACCTTTGGTGTAGTGGCGCGGTAATTCGCTTTGAACGCAAAGGGTCCTGGGTTCAATACGAGTCAATTCATAAAATGATCTTTTCCAAATTGACTCGAGGCTGGGTGTGCTGGGAGACGCCCCAGGCAAAATACATTCTCTGGTTCCTCGTAACACAAGGATGTTATTTTTTTCTTTGAGAGTAACATTTGATGTGCTATGTTGTCTGCCTTTATTTTCCTTATCAGGTTAAATTTGGTCGAATAAATCGTGGCTTCACTAAACAATCCGAATTGAACTAACCAGAAAATATTTTTCCCAAACTTCGTTATTCTCATCCCCTCCAAACAGGAGTAAATGTCCATCTTAACCGAATTATTGGGGATCCATTGTAGGCAATCTGCCATCAGGAACGATTGCAGTAGTGTCCCGTTTCTATCCGTGCCTCCTTTGTCCCTCCCCCCATTTATTAGGTCTTTCTAGGTCACTCGTTTTTTGTCGAGAAAGATTTTCAATTAAATCTGACATCTTATGGACTATGTTTGCAGATAAATTAGCTCTATAAATACCACTTAAGAACGCCGTAATAGACTGCCGTTTGTCATATTGTAGTCTTTTATAAATATTTAATATCTAGAAGTTGTTATTTCTATTATTACCAAGACAAACGTAAACTAATCTCAAAAACATCTAAGGAATTATGTTATGAAAAAAACAAATATAAACAGAAAAAAATACAATACTAATTTGAAATGAGATTGAGTTTTTTAATAAGTTACCATTATAGTTTAAAAGCCATTAAAATACTTTTATAACTATAGACATCGTCAATACAAGTCAATTGAGCCCAAACATTAAAGTATTATGAATGAATGAATGAATAAGGTTTATTTGGCACAATTAAAAAAGAATACAATTCACAGTTTTACATTTTGCCCCGCTCAGCATATTATGCCGAGGCACAGAGTGCCGCGACGCTGATTTTCAGCGCACACCTTAAAAAGAGTGGACGTCCAGCCCTACACAAACAGATATTATATAAGATTTAGTTTTAGTAAACTATATAGTTTACTATATATACACAAGAGATATCGTGTTTTTCAAAATTAAAAAGTGCATATTAAAATTATGACGTTAGTACAGACACTAAAAAATTACAAAAAAAAAAAACATACATAACTAATAATAGCTTTTGAAGAGTTACACTATCCTCCTCCTGTCTTCATCATCAGATCAGCTCGATGGTATCAAATTATTGTGTAGTCAAACGGATACATACTTACAAAGTTTCAAATTGATACGAAAATTTGAAGTAGGTCCAAGATTTGATAACATAATTGCTAGTTGGGTGAAGGTAAAAAAAACGTATTATTGCGTATTTGTTTTTTTTTTGTATTTTATTCTTTACTATAGGCCAAGACTGCAAACCTTTATAGATTTATTTTGTAAGCGTGCCCTAAGACTTGGGTCTGGGTGTTGTGGTACTGACGTTGTTTCTGTGATCTAGCTGACCTTAGGATGAGACCAATGTATGCAATGTTGTCCAATACTTAGTTTAAAAAAATATAATGCATTTTAACCTTATTCTTTTATTAAAACGCATTTCTCGTTAGCAATAAATTATAAATAAGTGAAAGAGACAAACATACCTACATGATAAATTAGAGAACCGACTAATTATAGGTGAATATTGTATGTCTTATAAAATCCTGACCTTCATAAAACGATACTACGGCGTCTATTTATTAGTCTAATGACTGTGTTCTGTGAATTCAGGATTTGTAGAAATGTGAGTTGAATTATGCTGCGGTGAATGGGACAGGGAAAATAAACATAATGAAACTAGCAGCGTTCTTTGAAATGTGCTGAAATAATACTCAGTTAAAAATGTTTCCTTAACCATATTGAAATGTCCTCAAATTCACAAGAGGAAAATTGCAGCTTATACTAAAAAAACATTTAAAAATAACATGCCAAAGTATATTTTTTTACGAATACTAAAGTTACTGAAACTTTTTAATAATGAATAATTAAACAATCAAACTAGCTACTCGTATTTGCCTCTTCTCTAGTCTGAGTACGTTTTACCATGATTTCTAGAGTCGGCAAGTCTAGATTTCGAGTACTTATCTTTAGTTAGAGTACGCTGGCGAGATTGTGAAAAGAAAAGATAAAGTTTATTTCTGTTTAAAAAACTTTGCATATATACATTTGAACTTTGAATAATTTATTATTATTCTTTCTTATTTGGCTCACCCTGTATAGCATGACTCGTGGCTGAGTGTACCTATATTATAAAAGAATGATTCGATTTATTTTAAGATCACTTAATAATTAACATTACACAATAATTATTAAACTTAAAAGGCAATTGACTTGTTACCACAAAAATACAAATTCATTTACAAAGTTGATAAACAAAATACAGTTACAAGTATCAAAGAGATAAAGCCGCTCAAAACCGTCCAAGTAAATTAAATGACCATAACGGTGATACAAACAATCCCGCAATCTGATAAAAATATTGAAGACATCATACCAAAAAATGCTCGTCATAAAAATTTCGCGAGATACTACAACGTCGCTAAAATGGATTATCTCATACGTAAGCGCACCAGTTATCGGTAGCAAGACTTATGGACGTTTAATTGTGAATAACATTTATTACAGTTATAAATTTTTAATATATTCTTGCTTTTTATGCTAATGTTGGTTATGAGATAACATGTCACTGAATAAATTTAATTACATACCGTTGCATATTAAAAACCTTTATTCCAAATAAGTAAATGTTTGTTTCTCAGTCACACTGTACCTGCATAAAAGAATAAGATGGTACACATACACATAGATATTAAACAAAATAACACAAGATCATTTTTATCTGTTTTATTATGTACATGTGATTAGTCATACCTCTTTGAATTGATTCTGAGGTCTAGGCAGACGGAGTCTCGGGTAGAAGCTGTAACTTGATAAATTGCTACCGAAAACTTACAAAGTACTTTTTGACTCCTTATCAACTTAACCTGACTTCTGCGAAGTGATTTTGTCAGACTGTTATGATATTTTTTGCATTGCGGGTCTTTAAGAAAATTCTGATACTAAGTTACTATGGAAGTTGACTGTACCAACAACGGGAACTGTAATGTCGACCGTCTGGTGTAGTATTTTGCGCTCCGGAATACAAAGCCAGGTTGCGGTTTCGATTCCCGTAAGGGGCAAATGTGTGTGATGTGCACGAGCATTTTTACCTAAGTCATGGATGTTTATAAGAGTATGTATGTTTATCCGTTACCTAGTTGCCATAGTATAAGCTTCGCTTAGTTTGGGGCTACATAATGGGCTAGTTTCCTAGGTCAAAAAAAAATTATTCTATTTAGTCCGTCAGTTAGATTATCAAAAAATATTGGACCCATATTTTGTCTTGTCAATTAAACAAAAAATGACGAAGATAAAGCGCATCAAAGTGAGCACGTGACGTCACACCTTGCTAAAAAGTGTCACAAGGCGTGACGTTACGCGGAACTTTAACGGGCTATATCTTCATCATTTTTTGTTTGATTGAGAAAAGAAAAAATACGTGTGTAATATTTTCTGTTAATCCAACTGACGGACTAATTAGATTTTTTTAGGAAACTAGCCCTCGATCTGTTACCAGTGAGCACGATTGGTGCGTTTAGGTTAAACAACTAAACTCGGCTCCCAAACTTTCATGACCAAAAGAAGAATTATAACGAATTCGAATGAAAGTCAAATATCATGGATCTCTCATACCGAAACGTATTAGTCATAAGAGTCGGTGATAAATGCCCGCCCAATATGGGTGCACTAGAAAGTTCAAAGCACTAAATTCACTCTTTTGAATATTAAAATACTGTTGAAGCTGGATTCTTACTTTATCGCCGCGTCTATCGAAATGGTGACAACGCCTAACTGCATCTAAAGGAGAGGAGTATATCTAAACTTGACCATAGTATATAGATAATCTATATAATAATAAAGCAATACTCAAACTAGGCCTATTTAATAAAAAAAAAAATAAATAAATAAATAAATAAATAATAAAAATCATTTATTCAGAAAAGTTTCACAACTTAAATTTACTAGTAGTCTCCAAACTAGGTAAAAACCTGTCTCTTGGAGACTTGAGTTTGAGCTGGAGTTTGTAACAACGTTGTGCATTAGACTAGTTACAGGGTTACATAATACAGTGCAAAGAATAAACAAAACAAGAACAAAATGCTTAATTATATAGGTATTTATACGCCACATACGTCATGCATTTCTGTCTGTGTGTGTGTGTGTGTGTGTGTGTGTGTGTGTGTGTGTGTGTGTGTGTGTGTGTGTGTGTGTGTGTGTGTGTGTGTGTGTGTGTGTGTGTGTGTGTGTGTGTGTGTGTTAGTAGTATTACCTACCAGCCCTACAAGAGTTGGATTGGTGCCAAGTGCTTACCGACCAAAAATGCTATCCAACTACACATACGCTGTTGTAGTTAGAAAGCAGCTTCGGTCTAACGGGGGTTAGACAATAACTCTTCCGCTTCGTTGTAACTCAGGTGCAGGAGCCATTCCGTTACCTTTGCTCTGGCAATGATGGGTGGCTAGTTTTAATATCACACTTAGCAACGACTTTATTATAGATAAACGGGTATAAGTAGTCACCGTGCGCCTTACCAAATGAGGTAGATATTGACGGTGTCAAGACCTTGAATGTTCGCTTCGTCAGCATATCTTTATAGCTATCGGACTTTATAACTGATTTATGTGTTGATATAACCGCTTTTAGAATATATAGCTTGCGCACACTCAAAACCCCACTCTCGGCGTAAACCAGGTTTGTAGGGTAACGCCGGGGCTTATTTAGCATGACCTTGAGTACGGCCCTCTGGGCTCTCTCAATCGTTAGCATCGCGGTTTTATGCGTCCCACCCCATGCCGAGACACAGTAGCCTATAACAGACTGACAGAGCCCAAGGTATACCAGGCGAAGAATAGAGTTGCATGCTGCGTCACGTAGCAAAAACATTATATTGATGATTTTTCGGACACGTCTTGATAAAGTAGCAATATGTTGGTGAAAATTCAGTTTATCGTCGATTAGAACTCCTAGATATCTAATTACCTCAACCCGGCCAATACCGTCGCATCCACATGATGTTGGGTAGTTAGGTTTGGCCGTGTCAAAATCACATTGGCTATTGTGGATCCGAACCAGTGGCACCGTTTTCGGTTTTGATCTGGCGGTCTTATGGAATGTCAAGAACTTGGTTTTATCAGTGTTGAGAGAAAGAAGATTACACTCTAGCCACTCTGCCACAAGGGATAGTCCTATCTCAGTTCGCTGAAATGTATCAGGCCATGAGGATCCGCTAAAAAGTATGGCCGTATCGTCAGCATAGCATATTATCTCTGCGTTTGACAGTGGGAGTGATGGCAGATCGTTGATATATATGTTGAATAGTGTTGGGCCTAGAACGCTGCCCTGGGGCACCCCAAAACGGACCCTCTGTGTGTCACTTGTATGTACTGCTACTCGAACGCACTGTCTGCGGTCTGTGAGGTAGCTCCTGAACCACGCCAGAGCCATTCCTCGGATACCCATCCTTTCCAGCTTTGCTAGTAAGATCGGTATCGAGACAGTATCGAATGCCCTGGCGAGGTCCAGGAACACCCCGACACAACATTGCCCTGTGTCCAGATACTTGGTTACAAATGAAGACAGCAAGTTTACTGCCTCCTCAGTAGATCGTCCCCGTCTAAAGCCGTACTGCCGATTCGATAGTATTTGATGGGTGTCAAGATAATTGGTTAATCGCTTTTGTACGATTTTTTCCAGTAACTTAGATATTATGCTCAGCAGTGATATTGGCCTGTAGTTCTGCGGTACATCTCTCGGCCCAACTTTATGAATTGGGGTAACTGCTGCTGTTTTCCAACAATCAGGGAACTTGCCGCTGGATAAACTGAGGTTGAAGACGTGGGTGAGGGGTACCGTAATGTGATCTCGATTCTGCTTCAGGAACAAGGTTGTGATCCCGTCAATTCCAGGAGCGCTATCGTTTTTTAATGTAAGAATCAGTGAGTCTACTTCCTGTGCATCAGTTGGAAAAAGAAATATGGATTCTACTGGTGATATATTAGTAACCACTGATTTTGTCAATGACTCTTGGGATACTTTCAGCCTTGAGAGCGTGCCATCAGCCTGTGTCTCACCTAATGTCGAAAAATATTTGTTACATTTTGAAAGTGAATCCTTTGCCGTATTAGAAAGAGTGAGTAATTCAGTCGGATAAGTCTTCTTTTTGTTTGTGTGACAAATTTCGTTCACGGTCTTCCACAATTTCTTAGGGTCGTCTTTGTATTTTTGCAGTTGTTTTGCGTTAAATTCGTTCCTTAGTTTTTTTAGAAGATTATTGCAAAAATTTCTATAACGCCTATAGGTCAGCTTCAAAATTAGATTATCTGGGTCCTTTCGGAGATCAAGGTGCATTCGATCACGGTTATTAATACAGCGAATAAGACCAGGCGTGATCCACTGCTTTTTAATATGTTTTGAATTATTGGTTCGCGTTTTTCGTGTGTTTCTATCTATAATTGATTGAAGAGTCGTTGTTAATAAGTTCGCAGCTGACGAGGCATCAGTGTTTTCAGTTACAAAATTCCAGTTTACCAATTTGAGTTCTCTTGAGGCAGCTATGCAATCTAATTTAGTGACGTGACTATCAGGCTTTTGATTTTTCTGATTTTTCAGTACGAGACCTACCATGGCCACACTATGATCTGTAAAACTACTAGGGCATACAATGCCGATACTGGGGCTATAGGGTCTTAAATATATGTGGTCTAAGCAGGCTTGAAGACGTGTCGGTTTTGTGATTGCCGGAAAGAAGCCGTGCTCTGCCAGTACGCATAGGTAATTTGCGTGCTGAGTATCCGCTGTCTCGCATATTAGGTCGATGTTTATGTCTCCAGCTATTATCACTTGCTTTTTGTGTTTCAGTGCGCTGAGATTTTTCTCAAGTATTTTAACATAATTGTCAACGTTCTGTTTAGATGGTGAACGGTAGATCCCCAGTATTGTAATGACTCCCATCAATTCCACCGACAAGCAGTTAGCCTCACCTTTAAAGTCGATCTCAGTAGCTATGGCTCCGAGGGTGTCCCTGACATAAACGACTACTCCTCCCGCCTTATTGATGTTTAGGTTCGTGTGATGACACGTGTATCCGTCTATTTGTTTCACATGCTTGTTTTCATCGAGCCAGCACTCGGTGAGCACAAGCACATCATAATTTGTATCGAGTTGATGCAACATAAAAATAAAACTTTCAAAGTTCCTGTGCAGACTTCTGATATTGTATGTTAATAATTTAAGATCCCGTTTAGAAGCATTGATAAGGGCATTACAGTCCTCCAACCGATTCATTGAAAAACACTTGATGTTTAGCGAGTCGTCCATTTCCTGTGATACATGATCTATTAGCATAAAAATTCGAGTCTACTCCACAACATGGAGTAGACTCGGAAACTTTCAGAAAATATAAAAACTATAAAAACTGGGCCAATCAGGGCCCTGATATGGGAAATATTTATTAATAATTTAGCATTAACTATAACGACTCGCGGATGTATTGAAGTACAGTTCGGTTGCAGTATTTGTTTTGTTGTAGTAATACAAATTGTGTAATGAAAGGTATGGTTGTTGGTATGTTTAATAATTGTTTTATGAATTATTTTTATTTTAGGCTTACCGGGAAAACAGTATTTTATGAAAATAGTAATAACAAAGTTTGTTAAATTGCATGAGAGTTTTGTGAATAATGTGTTTAATATGAATATTTTTAATTTGGGTTTGTGGCTACAATTATATAAAAAACAAGGTTGGGTACAAATGAAATATACAAAAATCAAAATGAGAACAAGAATTGCAGAAAATAGCCAAGAGTGTTTGTGAGCAGTCCTCCTTCGAATCTCTCTAGGTGGTGACAACGGGCTCCCCATCCCCCTCCGCATCCTTACTACGGTCGGTGTCATCAAAAATTCGTGCAAGATCAGAGGAATTCCTGATGGCTTTGGCGTTCGTCCCTTCAGAAGCTCGAACGAAAACACATCCACCCTTTGTCCAGCAATGTTTAAACCCTCGTTGCCTAGCCCGAAGTCTGGCTTCTCGAAATAAGCTTCTGTTTGTGGCCGTTAGTCTTTCGTTGATGTAAAGTTTGAATGTCGGCCCTTCCAGCTCTAGGTCATTTGTAGTCATGTTCCTACGTGATTTACAGGCCTTCATAAACTCGTCCCGTGTCGCTCGTCTGGTGAAACGGACCACCACGGGTCTATTGTATACTGCTTTTACTGCAGAGGCCGTGTCTGTTGTGTTTGGGAGCGGTTTCCGTGGCGCGCCCGCACGGCTAACTGAGTCTATGTCCCCGTCGACGAGCTTCAGCCCAGCCTTGGTGGCCAGGACTAGAATTCTAGACTAGTCATTTAATACGAATACAATAAATAAACCGCTCGCTGTGGAGTTCTATGAAGTTCTAATTCATTCTTAGGGAAATTTATTTCAATGAAGTGCCACAGACTCTCGTTGAACTACCTTTACATGAATTCAAAATTTACATACAAAATCCTTATGAAAAAAGGATATTATAAAATAGACGATTATTTAACAGAGACAGAGGTGAGTTTGTTGCGCCGTTTCTTCTCATCACCAGCCAATATGTAGTCCTAAAGCGGTGCAGGTAGGACTAAGCTATAAAAACCAATAAAACCAATAAAACCAATTTATTTCTGCAAATAGGCCTAAATTAAGCTCTTTTACACGTCCCAATTTTTTTTTACCCTACCACTGCTTCGGGACAATTGTGGGCTAGTGCCGAGAAGAAGCAGCGGAAGAAACTCGGTCACTATATATTTTAGGACGTGCCGGGAAGAGGGCCTATGTACCTAATAAATGAGTATTATAAAGTATTATGGAAGAGGCCAATGTCTATTAGAGGACTTCCCAAGGCCGATGAAATAAATAGGTCAAATGCTAACCCAGTCACACAACTTGACTGACTAAGTTTTTCAAATAATACTGAATGAACTAGTCAGCATTATCAACGCTGGCAAATTGATAAGCACTGAATAATTGAATTGTTTTCCTTATTATCTGCACAGGCATATTCCTACAGAGCAAAATGCGTAACATCCTGAATTCAGGCATTCAGATACCGCTGTAGGTCATGTATCATGATTCATTTGTCAATAATTGAATCATTAAAAATATCACTAACAGTCATACGGTCGGAACAAACGTTGTTATCATGTAATTTAGTTATTAACGACCGACTGGTGTAGTGGTTCGCGCTCGGGACTACAAAGCCAGCGGTTGCAGGTTCGAATCCCGCAAGGGGCAAATGTTTGTGTGATGAGCACGAGTATATGTATCTAAGTCATGCATGTTTATAAACGTATTTAAGTATGTGTATCCGTTATCTTGTCGCCATAGTACAAGCTGTGCTTAGTTTGGGGCTAGATAATTGGTGTGATTGTAAAAAAACTGTTTATTATTATGTAGTTTATTAGTAGTGTATTATTAGTATGTAGGCCAAAAACCTCTTGACTTTTGGGCGGTGATGACCGGCAATAGTACAGTTGGCCGGGATCAGTGCAAAAGAGAGACAAATCGGCGGACGTTGTGTGCGGTATCAATCATCATCACCTTCTGCATCTTTGCTGGAAGCAAGCCGCCGACGAATCCTAGCCTTTTTAGATGTATGTACACCCAAAGTAGTTGGGAATTAACCCGTTTGTAGATATAACAATTGATATGATTTCGGTGGACGCCATATTTCACTAACCTTGTGTAATAGGTCCAAGTTATTAATATTATTAATATAAAATTATGTTATTCGTCTCGACGTCATTTATTATTGAAATAATTAAAAAAATAACATTAAGGTATTGTTTTGATCTTCAGAGGAAACGATATACAGATTGATTGATTTAATCCATTTTAGCAACAGTGTTAGTATTAGTTAGCGTTTATATGTGATAGATGGCATTGTATTATTTGTACATCGCGGACACTTTACGGATCCATGTCATTCTTTTCAACTTCAAATTTTTATTAAAAAATCAATAATACGGTATTTTAAACCACTTATCAATTGACATACTTTTTAAAAACTGTCTTGACGCCACTCTTTCATAGAATTTGTATGGCGATAGAAAACTATGACGTCACTGTTTACCTAACTCAACGGACTAACTTTTTATTGAATTTTGAACAAGTAAAAATCGAATTTTTCAAATTAATTATAATGTGTTATAACTATTAGGCCTAAAATAAGGTGGACAGTTTTAATAAATGTTGTCTTAGAATTATTTAACAATGGTGACACTAATGTCAAAATCGTGATTTGTCGATTGACAATTTGCTATCAAAACATGGACGAGTAACGTAAATCGTTGATATCGTAGTTTTGAAAACTGTTAAACGAACTTTTATATGTATTGGATTCGTACAAAATGAATCAAATGAAATCAAACACGAAGATTTTACTAGCATTTGTTGCAGAGTTCCACTATCCACCTTCTTCTTTACCCTTAATTCTTAATTAACTGGAATTCTTTACCCTTATCCGTTAGGAAGTCCGAGTCCCTTCCCATTTTTAAGACTAGGGTCAAAGCTTTTTTCCTATCGCGTTAATGTTGTATACATGTTCCGGTTCGCGTAGATAGTTGTATTTTATTTATGTATGTTTATGTACGTATATTATATATTTATCTTCTATTATTGTTTTGCTATTTTTGTGTATTATATGTAAGTATTTATTTATTTTTATTATTTGACTTACGCACTTTTTTGCTCTCGCACTACATTACCCTACTGTAATACAACTTAATTTCCTCTGCCCAAAGGTTGTCTGGAAGAGATCGCTTTTGGCGATAAGGCCGCCTGTTTGTACATAACTGTGTCTTTTGTGTAATAACCTTTAATGTTTTTGTGCAATAAAGTGTCTATGTATCTATCTATCTATCTCCTTGCTACATCGTCAAAACAGCACGATGTTGTCGATATTGGTAATAGTGTCACTATGTTCTGCCTAATAGACATACGATAATTTATATTTTAAATACACAGAAAACTTACAGAAGGTATGTATGTCTGAATAAATTCGACGACCTCCGTAGCCGAGAGGCTAGCATACCGGACTTGATGTCGCTATCTCTGAGGTCCCAGGTTCGATTCCCGGTCGGGACAATGTAGAAAAATAACTTTTCTATATTGTCTCGGGTCTGGGTGTTGTGGTACCGTCGTTGTTTCTGATTTCTGTAACACAAGTGCTTCAGCTACTTATCATAGGATCAAGGCAATGTATGTGATGTTGTCCAATATTTATTATTTATTTATTAAATAAAAATTAAAACCCTACCCTACCTACTCTATAGTATTTTATATCAACTGCAACTATAGGATGTACCCAAATACTGGAAAGTAAGGTCATGTAAATTCTGTTACCCATACCGTATTCATAGACTCAAAAAACAGGAACGGATGAGAAATATGCCTTTGTCACATAGTGTAGTTTAATGCATAGTAATATGGCAGTTAACCTAGCCGCCTTTAGGGAGAAGGAAAACAGATAGGACTACATAAGGTAAAAACAGAAAAAATAGTAAGAAACTATTTTTGTTATGTTATTTTCACACCATCAACAAACTTCTTATAGGTTTTCCTGTAACCTGTAAACTATTTTATTTAATTTTTTAAAAACGATTGACTTAGTTGTTTTGGAGAAGTAACCTATATTCAAACATTAACATATTCACATAAAACTAACTAACTAACATTGTTATTAAATCTTGGAAGTAATTTTTAACCTATTTCTAACTGACGCGATGACATATCGAATTGAAACTTTGTAAGCATCTGATATATTTATATTTTTTTTTATTTGGAAAACAAACAGCTTACAAGGTAATACACATACATAGAAAAAATGAGTTTTACACTAGCCTAAAAGTTTTCACTACTAATTTAAAATTGAAAAGAAACTAAATAAGGTGAAAATTAACAATCATATATAGGTTACACTTATGCCTTTAAAAGGCTACGAAAGTGCGCAGGCCTTTCGTGAAATAAGTCAATGTGGTTATAATCACTATTAAACTTTTTACAGGCTCTAATAACAAAGCAGTTACTTCTGTATTTAGACCGACTTAATGGTAGAACAAAAGTTTTCTTATGCCTCGCGTTAGGTCTAGAGCACCCGAAAGATAACTTACTAAATAAGGAGAATCAACAATATTATTTATGATTTTATATAAAAGAAATTGGTAAAAAAATTCGGATGATTGTACAATAATTTACTTTTTTTTTATATAGGACAACATCACTTACATTGGTCTGATTCTTGATTCCTATGATAAGAAGCTTAAGCACTTGTGTCACAGAAATCAGAAACAATGACGGTACCACAACACCCAGACCCGAGAAAATATAGACAAGTTTTTTTTCTACATTTTCCGACCGGGAATCGAACCCGGGACCTCAGAAATAGCGACACCAAGTCCGGTATGCTCGCCTCTCGGCTACGGAAGTCGTCAATTACCTATGATCCATAGTAACTATTTTCTGATTTTGGTAGTGGCCCAGTGGCCTTAAGCGCAAGGGTCCCATGTATTATTCACGGTTCGGGTTTCATTGTCTGTACTCACAAGAGTTTCTTAATTCATATTCATATTCCGGCGGTCCGGATGAGTCAATGATAATAGCAAACTACAAAAGTGGCTTCACAGTCGGTTTTACTAGTCGACGACTAGTCGGGACATATCTAAATTAGATTAGCTTTCCCACGATTGTCTAAAATTAATTAGTTAATTACCGATCAAGCTGTAAATGCTGCAGAAGTGTCCAGTGATGGTGGGAATAATAAGTATACTGGAATAAGATAAAGTCAGTTTTGCGGGACAGTATTTGGCAACATGAAAACATTAGGTAACCCTGAGCCTCGCATATAAGGGCGAGCCGCATTGCGATGCCTCTTACATCTCTTTAGTTTTTCTGAAGAAAAAAAGAGATGCAATGAGACATAACGCAACGCAACGCAACGCAAGGAAACGTTGCGCGAAAAACAACTGCGGTGTGGATGTACGAAAACTATTTTATTTATCATGGTTTTAAATATAATCCTAAAGGCACATCAGTAATATTAAATTAATAGATTAACTGGTTTTCCAAACTACAATAAAAATTTCATACATATTTAATTCCATTTTAATTGTTTAACACAATTCACAATATAATTACACTGTATTTTAAATGAATACCTACAAGATTTATTCAAAGGAAAACACTAAATAAATCTTCACGACTTCATTCTTCAAAGAGCTTTAAAGAAAACTTTTGGGTTCTGAAAATATTTTTACAAAGATAATAATGCAATTTTAAAACAGAGTTTTCCCGAACGAATGTTTTCTTTGAAATGCTTACACTTATTGCATCGCGGGGATATATTCGACCCAGTACAGTCAGTTAAAAATAATGAATCCAATTTTAGGAGTCCGTTGGAGGGATTTGGGGTTCTCTGGTGGTCCGATGTGCCGCTGCGTCACTCGCTGCACGTTCCAGCGTCGGAGGTTCCCGCCGAAAATCAGCGTCGTGATAAATCTGTGGCTGTCACGACAAATGCTGAGCTAATTTATATTGTTTTGTGTATTATTATTATTATTTTCTCTTGTGTGTCGAATAAACGTTTCTTTCTTTCTTTCTTTTAGATCTATACAGGTTGACTGGGAAGATGAAGATATCGCTATTACGAGTATTCTACTCATAAAAATGATTCAACTTTTACTATAAAGAAAGAAAACTTTATTTTCTTTAAAAATGGTACAAGTATTTAATAAAGAGATGTCATGATTAGCCAAGTTATCGTGCCATGGCATTTATAGCACCAACATCGAAATTGGAAGAAAAAAGTTTATTCTCCATTCAAAATTGTCATTTAAACGAGTACCTCAACAGTAATGTCAGAAGTTTCAGTTCGTTTTTTTTTTCGAGTTGCGACTTTGTCCTCATAGTAAAAGCTGTTAATTCCCACGACTTACTTCATCCTGTAGATAGGTACTACAATTACTTGTTTCAAATCATTCTGATGAACACAAACCAAAACAAACAAACAAAGTGTCTTTGGTTTACTAAATTTCAACCGAATACGAGAGCGCACGCTCATAATAAACATGTTATAAGTTAAAAAAAGCAGTTGAAAACATAACCCTATTCTGCCATTCGGGTAAAAAGTAGAACGAAATAATGTCTTCGAAGAAACACCAGTTAAAATGACGATTGTGAGTAAGTTTTTGAAGCGGACAGTACCTACCTACGTAGCGTTTATTTATTGACATCACTGTATTATTACGCCGAATTGTTTCAAGGCCATCTATTTATGAATGAAACCGCGATATGGAATGCGGAATTAGTTTAGCTGGATGTGTCACGGACTTTTAGAGAGTACTTTAAAATATTTTTTATGTCCAGAATTTTATAAAACCTATTTAAATTTTAGAAGTTTTTGTTAGGTAGATGCAATAAATATATTATAGTATGATACTCAATTCTAAAAGAAAAGTTTCAAATTACTTATGTTATTTTTTTAATTAGCGACTCTGGTTTACTGTGTATAATTATCAAAATGAGATGGAACAATATACTTAAAATTTATTAAAAAACAACAATTCATTAATCAATTTACTGGTTAATTAAAACATGAAATTTTCGACCAAGTATGACTTAATGGGTTAACTTTATTGTTTAAATGATAACTATTCAGTAATAATATCATTAGGATATTGAAATATAGGATACTTTAAAAATCCATGATCAAGAAACGAAATAAAGCTCTAAGTGTGAAGGATGGAATTATTTATCTTAAGAAATTATACTTGAACCAGTCTAAATACAAAACAGAGTGGATTTTTCAATGCACAGGTATTAATCACTTACAATTAAACGCTCAATAGCGATAATCAACTGATACTGTCAGCATATAAGTTGAAATTGAAAATCTGTATCACGGGAAAACAATAAAAATGCATATATTTTTCACATAACTTCTGAATTTCATAATTTAACAAAACAGTGTATGGAATGCAGTCTATTTATATGCGCGCGATTTATAATGCGCAAGCCATTCGTCTTCAGTTCTAAATATTACCTGTCACACCTTAGCGATAAAGGTTGGCACCACTCATAGCTGTATATCTTTGCTAATAGGGTTGCTCTTTCCCTCTTTTGTCGAAAAAGTTTAACTCAAATGAAGTAAATAAATTTGAATTAGCTTAAATTTGAATGAAAATAATCACCATTAAGAGTAGATACAGCAGATAACTTGTGTTTGGATTCAGACGTTTCGACTTGATGAGGACTAATTAAGTGATACTTAAAATTAACAAATAAAGGTTTTATTAAAATCGCCATGTAACTAAAAGGCTAAAAATTATATTTCTAGAAACTTATTAAATCTGTTATTTTTGGAGTCGGTGCCGAGAAAAGTATAAATAATATTGATGCTGACACTAAATTAATGGTCAGTAACTGTATTTCTGAATGAATGAATCTTTGAACTGAAAAGGTATTAAACTTAATTAAATTTTTTATTTATTCATTTATATTAAACTGTCCTACTGCTAACCAAAAAACGTGCCCTAAGTTTTTAAAACAATCTCTTACGAGGGCCAAAGTCTGCCAATCCCGAGAAAAACCGGCCCAATCGTCACACAATTTTTGTATTCGGCCTGCCTCTCCAACGGCGTCCATCTGTTTCAAACATTTTTCAGTTATTTTTAAATCATTATTAATATCCAACGTCGTCAGTTACATTAAAATGCACGCTAGTATTTTTGTAATATACTTTAAGATGCGGCAGCCCTACCAACTAGCCACCTGGCTACCACGCCTCTACGTCCCAAGTACGCTCCACCTGCCGCAGTCCGTAGTACATCTAGTTTAATCTATTTCAGTCACTTAAAGGAAAATTACACCGGAGTCGTATATCTTCTTGACAAAGTATGAAGTAGGCTCAAAGACACCACGAAATTTCAGCTTATTTTACTCTTATATGATGCGTGTATATCCAGCAAAAAAATTTTTTAAGCAGTAATTGAAGTTGCTTTATTAGAGATGTGCCGCTCCCGGTAAAATCCCCCATGCAGGGAATATTCCTTATGCGTGGAATATTCCCCTTATAAGGAACATTAGCTAGGGAATATTCGCTAAATGCACATCTCTAATCCAGCAACTTCAATTACTGCTCCAAAAAATGCTTTTAAACGTTGATTTTGTTGTTCGGAAAACTATCTAAATGATGATTATATGTATATGTATCTCTATAGGAGTAGGAATAAAACCCAAAAGGAGAGCTTTCTCGTCCAATTAAAGCTAAACTAGGCATTAACATGGAAAAGCTTTTTTTAATTTAATTAATGTATCCTGGTGAAGGTTATCCCATTTTAACAGCAGAATAACCCTAAACGGATTACTAAAACGATACCTAAAGTTATGGTTGTTATTTCTTAATATCAACGAACAATAAAAACCGTTTCAATAACGTTGGTTAATATCATCGTAACATAGCAGAATTTATGTACACATCCAGTCGTTTTGTTTCTTTGTCTCAGACCGCATGAATAGGCATTCCGGAAAACGTACCGTTATTGTGCCGTTCGCAGAACGTACGACACATGTGTGTTCCCTTTCAAGTAATATGTTAGCTCATATGACGTTTAAGACATTCATAGTATTTTCAAAATGTGTCTGCAGACATTTTGACAATACGAAGCTGCCTTCGGAATAAAACGTCTAGAGGAACCGTCTCTTTACCATACCTCACAAAATATTATAAATGTGTAAATGTTTGTTTTTCATTCACGATTTAACGGCTTGACGGATACAAACAATACAAGTACATATAACTTTTATCAGTAAGTTTTGGTTTTTAGCTGACTCTTAAAGTGGATAAAACCACTCGTTGTAGAATTCAAGGAAATAATTTCCAAAAATAGTGATTTTAGGAATTCGTATCCGATTCAGGCAATTTCGTATGCCGATTGGAATTAGATTTATTAAAAAATATGTCTTTTGAAGTCTAGGTTAAAGTCGCCGACAAAGTCGTAGGCTGATTCTCGTCCGTCATACAGGATGTACAAGAGAATAGGACACTCCTGAAAACTATGTAATCTGTTGATCTACAACAACTTTTGCTACGGAAGAAACACCGTAATTGATTTTTTTTTGTTACTGCATACATTTTCGTCGAAGTGGTGCGTTAGTTTGTTTGAAGTATCTTAACTGATCAAGCATACGTAAACGAGACACAATCATTGTTATGCGGTCTCATGAGACCGCTTGGATGTTAATTTAAGATTGCCATATTGCTCCCATAGGAAAAGTTTTTGTACAGGGACAGCTGATTACAGGGTTTGACGACCTCCGTAGCCGACAGGCGAGCATACCGGACTTGGTGTCGCTATCTCTGAGGTTCCGGGTTCGAATCTCGGTCGGTCAATGTAGGAAAATAACTTTTCTATATTGTCTCGGGTCTGGGTATTGTGGTACCGACGTTGTTTGTGATTTCTGTAACACAAGTGCTTAAGCTACTTATCATAGGATCAGAGCAATGTATGTGATGTTGGCGAATATTTATTTATTAGTTATCTAATTGCTTTAAAATAAATTGTTTTTAGTTGCGAGAGAAACGTTTTCGGATACAACTGGAATGTTTATTATGTTACGTTTTTACTTGATCAGACTTTCCGAAAGAAAATTCGATAATGGTGACATACAATATAAATTGGTTGGATAATATATAGTAATGTTTAAATTATTTATTTATTAAAAGAGCACCTGTCCTATTCTTTTGTAACCACAACCTGGATAAGTCGGTTTCCACTTAATCAGTTTAGGAACGTTAAAAATGAAAAAAATATCAGAAACATTCCAAAATTCAAGCAAAACTTTACGTTACAACATCAATGTTCACAATAAACGGTATCAGAGAAAGGACTACCTTTACTCGTAACATCAATCTTTACTAAGGAGTGACGGGAGGGAATTCTCCAAGAAAAATGTTAGGGCAGTGATTCTTAAGATTTTTCTGAATCTGAATTCCAGATCTATTTTTATTAAATTTGTATTGATAAGTTATAGTTAGTTAATATTTTTATTAATAAAAGAGAATGTCTATGATTCTCCCTTATTAATAAAAATATTAACTAGACATAAAATATGTCAAAAGATCAGCAAAACACATTATAGTGTACCATTAACGGGACTTGTCTAATTTAACAACATTTCAAGTTGTATAATCTATAGATTAACCTTGGTGTCAAGCTATTCCAAGGATAAAACGAGTTTTTTATCAGACGGATTAAATATATTTTTTTTAAATTCTAAGTTCAATATTAAGCTCTGACTGTGAGCTTTTTCTTAAATTAAATTTTATTGGTATTAATTCAATTTTAATTTTATGGTTGGTTGTATTATTAGTTAAACATTAAATGTTATTAAGTTTGCATGCTATCATAATGTAGCAAAACATGAGCACACAATTACTTTGTATCAACTCTTACTATTATGTTTTAAGCAAATAAATGATTAATTCTAATTCTAATTCAAAGCTTCGACAAAAAATGGAGCTCCTTTTTCACAGTCTTTCACGCCACCAAAAATTCAGATAGAAATATTCGGACAAAGTAATTCTACACATCGGGCACAAATCGTATTACGGGTACCTGACTCGGTCGGATTCCGAATTAGCATGTGACGTGTCTGATATTAGGGTACGGACATAGGACCCTTTACCCTACAAACACGTGACTTCAGGGAAAGCAAACCTTTCCGATTTTATTAACACAAACACAATTTTATTAGCTTTACTTGTTGTAACTAACTAACTATACAACTATACTATTTTTAATACAACAACCCCCCAGGGGCTAATTCGGTTGCTCAAATACAACAATTTTTTGTATGGGACATCGCAATGGCAAAAAAAATCACTGTTTCATACAAACTGATGTCAGCTGGTCGGTGGCTGTGTTGCGATTTGTTGATGTTTTACTAATTTTAATAATCCTGAATAATTAAATATTCGAAGTGTTTTTACCTACTTCTAACTGACGTATCGATTTAAAACTTTGTAAGTATTTGACATTCAGATGACTTGACAATAATTGGACACCATCGTGCTGATCTGATGATGGAGTCAGGAGGTGGGTAGTGGAACTCTTCAACAACTACTATTAAGTCTTCGTATTTGGGCTCATTTGGTTCGGTTTAAAAAACTAGTTTCAATATGTAAAAGTGTGTTGTATAGTTTTAAACTATGATTTCAATTGTTAAGATAGATCTGCAGAAAAGGTAAATTATTTTGATACGTTCGAAATCAAGTAACAGTCATGTTAAGGTAGGTACTGACCAACGTTACGAGGCATAATGTAACATGTTACGCAGCGAGCATTCATGCTGTCAGTACGTAGTGTTACGGGAAAACAAGCGAACACCGAGCCGGATTAAACGGAATTTAGCACTCAGCGTAACGTAACATGCTCGCTGCGAATGTTACATTACACCTCGTAACATTGGTCAGTACCCACCTTTACAGTTTTTGTGCCAAATAAATAAAATTATTCTTATTCTATTCTATTCTATTCTAAAAGACAAGGGAGCAAATTACTTTTATAAACGTTTATATTCAATCCCGGGTAGTGTAGAGGTTCTCAATTCGGAACGATTTTGAGCACGCTTAAATCGCTGTTGGCATAATTAGCCATGCACTCACAACACCATTAAGGACAGACAGAAAAAAATGCAATTGTTCTAAATGTTAACTGTCGTTCACGTAAAATAAAATTGTGACAAAAAAGAGCTTAGGTATTAAGTAAGCTGTTTTACATACCCTCCCTCTATTGGTTATGTTGATTCTACATAGGTATTACTATATAGGTACTATTCTGGTCTACCCGTGACCACGGACGCTGCAACGCGTTCGAAACGTCGGGCTGAATTTAAAGGAAAACACTTAAACCTTCAAAAAATAATTTTACTATCGTAATAAGACCTGTGTTATGTGTAATGTGTGAAAATCGCGAATCTTTAGAAGTAATTATGTTGAATATGCATGAAATAAACAAAAACTCGCACTATTCGACATTTTGATATTATTATAGTGACGCCGTCTTCACTATTCGCCCTAAATTCAAAATAATAAAGTGTTAAATTATGACGAAAATATATGTTTCATGGTTTTATGGATGTGGACGAACTTTTATAGCCCCATTATTAATTAACTATCTCATAATTAAAGAAATGATTTCGAAACGAGGCCGGGTAAGATTAGATGAATCTAAAAATACTCCAATTAGATGCGCTTAATGACAAGTTATAAAATCATAGTTTCCAAACTAGAGGCAGATTAAAGAATCAGAAAGTGTGTCAATTGGCCGTATCAGATTAATTGAACATCAACTTAATCTTCAAATATGATTTTGCGTCATTTACTATAGTAAACTCAAAAAATAGCTGATTCCTTCGGCGGGATTTACAGTCGTCGACTCTTAACAGATCAAATCACAAAAATAAATGAAAAATAAAACATTATAAGGTACTTACCTACTTTTTATCATAAGCAACTACAGAATGTACCACCCCTGTGCCGTGTGAGGACGTAATACACTTCCCCACCGCCGACAGGAGGCGTGCGGTAAGAGGCGACTAATTCCTGTAGCACGAGACGGGCAGCAGCGACTACGTGCGAAATGTTATAGAAAACTGCGCACGCCAACCCGCCTGCCAAGCGTGGCGAGTATTGGCAATCCCCCTCGATGAAAGTAATGACTTTCACGATGAAAGTAATGAACACGCCTCCCCCCAGGCGGGAGGCGTGTTCATTACTTTCAGCAGTGGACGTCCTATGGCTGAAATAATGATGATGTTGATAACTACGGAAGCATTGGCAAATTGTATGTAAGAAAATAGATTGGCATCAATCTTATCAGTACAATCAAGATCATGACACTATTCGATACCTACTCACTTACTATATATCACTGAACTAAATCATATGGACACCAAATGGAAATTCCTTGAACCCTTTTTATGCCACATAATCCCGAGAGCTGTGTCATATTTCATATTCAATTTTCACATGTCACTTCACTATGAAAAGAACTTCGATATCTGAGTATGTAGCATACATTGCGGTTTTTACAGTAACGCAAATAGTCGTCATATAAGAAAAACGCAATGTATGTGTACATCGAGAAAAATACGAGTAGTATGTAATTTAGGGCCACTGTACAAGCACGACAAAAGTTCTTTCCTCTATCAAAGTAAAGAAAAGTAAGCCTAACGTAACTCCACTACAGGGGATCCCTACGTCATAACAAAAGTACGTCGAATCAATCCGACGGTACGCCACGTCGAAAATCACGAAATCGAATGATCACGGTAGACTTTCAAAGTAACGTACCATCTATATGACGTAGGGAAACCGCACGACACAAGATATAAGATAGAGTATCTATCTATCTACTTGCCTTAAATTGTCACGGTCAACACGATAGATAGATACTCTTTATTGTACACCACACAAAAGAAACAAATCACAGGAAAATAAATACACTAAGAATAGCACAATTAAGGCGGTCTTATCGCTGGAAGCGATCATTAGAGGACAGTTGAATTTATACGAATACAATAAATTATTTATACGATAGTTTAGAAACTGTAGTCGCCCTTACAAGAGCAGATGGTCGCAAAAACTTGAACCAGTGACGCGTCGGCGACAAATGACGTGAGCTAATAAATCGACGCTGCTTCCAGCCCAGCCGCAATCTGAAATACGACTTGAGTACGAATCTAGCTTTGAAAATGGCTCATTTGAAAATATTTTAGACATTCAGCGTTATAGCTTTAAGGCTTCCCTGCATCTTTTATTAGATTAAGATTTATATAGAAACTTTAGTCTAAAATCTTCGAAATGAATTAAGCTGTAATAATGAACCTTGGGCAGTATAAACAAGATTACTTAAGTTTGAAAAGTTGGTAGGAAAAATCGTTACCAGAATTACTGTTATTTTAAGCACGGAGATGCTATTGCTATGCTAGATATTTAGTAGCATTTATCTATCTCAGTGCTTTGGAAGGCACGTTCAAAGTTGGTCCCGGTTAATATCGCCTGATACTAGTCGTGAGTCGTGACACTTAGTCAAAGGTCTTGAGGCGGCTTGATTACATTTGACAATAAGATCGTTGGCCTTACAACACCCCTCCGTCAATCCGCACTATCCGTGAGATATACATAGGCTTACTTTGTCTATACTTAAACATAATCACTTACAATAATTATTTTTTAAATATAAAATAATGATTTTCTTAGTAGCTATCTAAATCCCTTATTTTGCTTTCCACCTAACTTCTGATAACTTGGCTTCAATTCTTTCTCACCTTGAAAGTAAGTTAGACTACATAGGTACTTGTAAGTCTGTTACAAACGACTTGTTCAGAGGTAACTTTACCTCGCGAGTCGCGATATGAGAATGACATTGGCCTTGAAAACATACGGATGGAAAACCTGGAAATGATAATACAAAAGAGTACCTAATTTACTGGTAATGTAGATATTTAAATACAACGTGTTCTTTTTTATTTCCCATAACTTTAACCAGTAATGCTGTAGCGTAAAAGTCTCAGTCGCACTGTGTTGGAGCTATACGTATACAAGTTATACAATTATATGGAGTTTTTGCTAGCATGACAAATAAGTAGTGTCTTAAGTATTACGCACATACTCGCCTCAGTTAATATAAATTCCAAAAACCTTAGAAGTCAAGTGCATCTAGTTTTAGGGAATCAAAAAGAAATAAAAAAGGGGGCATTTCTAAAAAAACGTTTAAACGTATCCTTCCTTGGGGCGGTCTAACTTACTTATATCCTCAACTTATGGGAAACCAAGGAACACGTAGAGTGGTAGATTGAAAGGCGTTCTTCTTCGTGTTGTTTTTCTAATAAATTTACACAACTTGTGAAACTAATTGTAAAATCCATGATTACGATTCTAGATGCGACAAGTCTGGTTATTAAGTAGATTTCAAGCGATTCCCATCAGACCTCCGTTACTTTTAGACAGAGTAACAAGATATATTTGGACCATGTCTACACATCAAGTGTTATCTAAATGTGCAGGTGTAACGATAATGGTTTCCCTCAGCGCCGAGCAAATGGTATAAATCCTTCCTTATATAGATTCCGAAAAATCCAGAGGTACGTACTGTAGCATGCGATGTCATGATCCACGGTGTGAGGCGAGACTGCGATTCTTCGACCACAAAGCACCTACTGCTCTTTTTTAGGATCTATTAAATATACTATTTTAGAATATCCATTTATAGGCCAATGACTTCCTGATTGGCCGCCTAGCAGCCCCTGCGTCCAGCGGCTTCCTGCAATCTTTACCAAGTCATCTGTGTGCCTAAGACCTTCGACCTGCTTTCGAAGACCGTCTGGTGTAATAGTTCACGCTCCGGACTACAAAGCCAGCGGTTGCGGGTTCAAATCCCGCAAGGGGCAAATGTTTGTGTGATGAGGACGAGCATTTGTACCTAAGTCATGGATGTTTATAAAAGTATTTAAGTATGTTTATCTATTATCTAGTCGCCATAGTACAAGCGTTGCTTAGTTTGGGGCTAGATAATTGGTGTGATTGTGACAACAATTTAATTATAGACGTCCCATCCCACGCTGCGCTTGGTACTTTCTCCATCTAGAAAATTTCTGCCCCATCAGCCGTCATTTCTACAAGTTCCGTTTTAGGATATGTTCACTAGAAATAGATGCAACAACGTCTCGTGTATCACCAATGAAAAGCTTCTGTATTCAGTCCACGAGCCAAAGTGTAGGTGACGGGAGCATCCCGCAGGAATGTTCTTATCTCGCTTGTATGACGGGATAAATCGAATTTGGAGAAATAAAGTTCTAGGAAAACCTCTAAAATACATGACTCAAGGCTTCAATAATTCGGTTTAGAATAGAATGTTGCTTTATTTGACAGGAAACAAGGTCGTTAGGTAAACCAATAGTGGAGCGGAGTGGTTCGCGCTGCAAACTGCAAACTACATAAGAGTTAACACTACATGGCATCACATACAGGGTGTTTTTTTATTAGTCTGAAATATTTTAGGGTTTGTTTATACTCATGATAATAAACAACTTTGCCTGAAAAACTTATTTCCTATCTCATTTTTTTTCTTTATTGTACGTTTGCCATCCACGTTTTTGTTAAAAGTTGTTTGTAATATGTGTATGAACAAACCTTTAAGTATTTTACACTCATAAACATTCATCTTTTAAACATATACAAACTTTCCAGTCCGATATCTAGAAGTAATTTTTTTTTTTTGGTAAATATTGGACAACATCACATACATTACTCGGATCCTATGGTAAATAGCCAAAGCACTTGTGTTACAAAAACCAGAAACAACGACGAAACTACTACAGTCAGACCCGAGGCAATATAGAACAGTTATTTTTCTACATTAACCGATCGGGAATCGAACCCGAGACTTCAGAGAAAGCGACAACAAGTCCGGTATGCTGATGAAACTTATTACGCGCAGGATACACAAATCTATAAAGTAGTTTTTTGAGAGAATGAGACAGTATGCCATTATTTCCGAGTACTTGCAACTAGAATTTTCTAGAAAAATAGACCAAATTCAATCACAAATAACATATTGAAGGTCATTAATTATTTATGACTGATAACTAGTGATGGGCCGACTATTAGTATTTGCCGACTTGTCGACTAGCCGACTAATCGGCAATGCCGATCATTCTAATACCTACTAGTCGGAGGTGGTCGAGCCTTTTCGTCATCACTCAGCTTTGTCATTGCGCGGCCGCTGAGCATGTAGTAATATGTTTATTTACATTTTTATTTCTTGTTTGTTTTGTGTTTGCTGCGCCGATCTAAGTTAAATCTATTTGAAATAAAAAAAAGAAAACTGTGTGTGGTGTCATGAAATGTCGAAAACGAAATCGCGAGTGTGGACATTCATAGATGATATCGAAGTTAAACCGTCAAAAGTGAAATGAAACCAGTGCCAGGGAATTATATCACGCGGCGGTCAGGGCAGGAAAGCGAATGCGACAAGAATAAATCAGGTTTTTTTAAAAACACAGTAACTTAGGCGCCGATTGTAATCGGCATATTTTGCCGAATAGTCGACGACTAGTCGCCGACTACAAACGATGCCGAATAGTCGGCTTTCCCGACTAGTCGGCGACTAGTCGGCCCATCTCTACTGATAACTAATTGAGGCATGAGTTAATGAGTAATGAATGACTCTCATTATTTTTGCTGCAATTAAAGTTGTAACTAGTTAGTATTTACTTAACACATAGCTTCAGGCATTAAATTCGCAATATTTTTGACCTTAACCAATTATCGTAGCAAACAGATATAAATAATAACGACCCACAAACGTTGATTGAGTAATTATTTCAAACAACTTCGCGTTGCTATTTTTCTCTTGTCTAGCGATGACAAAGTAACTTATTAATTTTGTTGTTATTATACTAGTAAGTAATACTATTTTCAACCGACTTCAAAAAAGAAGGAGGTTCTAAATTCGACTGTTTGTTTTTTTTTTATGTATGTTACGCGATTACTCCGCCAATTATAAATTGATTTTGATGATTCTTTTTTTGTTTGGTAGATCATACTTCAGAGGTGGTCCCATATAAATTTTATTGTAATTGATTCAGCAGTTTTTGAGAAAATAACAAAATATATACCCAGATAATGTTTTGGTTCGTGATTCATGGATCTATGTTAACCAATATCTTCGACAAATGTAAACCGATTTTGATGTTTTTTTTTTTATTGAATAGCTAATACTTTAAAGATACTATAGTAAATAATTTCGGAAAAAAATGTACCCCTAAGGGTGAAAAAAAGGATGAAATCGGTGTTCAGCAGTTAGATTAGGATTTATCACTAAAAATAGATGAAATAAGTACATTTTATTTAAAAAAAATAAAACCGACTTCAAAACACTAAAAAGCTAAAAATAATCCAAACACTTAAGTACCTAATCAGTTACTTTTGGAGTCGGTGTCAGCCGATGAGAGATTCAATGTTTTTGTTTGCACCGACTCCAAAAGTAACTGATTAGGTACTTAAGTGTAAGGATTATTTTAAGCTTTTTAGTGTTTTGAAGTCGGTTTTATTTTGAGGTATCAATGCCAACTTACAAATATCTTCTCTTATTTGTCTATACTTTAATTACTTATACTTTACACAATTTAAAATAATTTTAAATTGTCTCTTTAAATAATTTTAAATTCGAAATGCCCCCTTCATCGTTATCGTCACCATCATTTCAACCATAGGACGGCCACTGCTGAACAAAGGCCTCCCCTAACGACTTCCAGATCACATTGGCCGGATGGAAGCGGCCTGCATCCAGTGACTTTCTGCAACCTTTACCAGCCCTCCTAGCATGACCATCAAAACACGATATGATATAGCGATATACTCGTATTGACACCAACTGTAAAAGTATAATAAATATAGCCGCCATGTTAAATCGCCGTGCTGACGTCACATGTTATGATCGCAGTTTCATAAAAAATCAACATGGCGGATTTAACTACCATTTTTCAGCAGTCCATGAATGGCACAGCGAGCGGCTCTGGGCATTTTGCATACAGACTTTCCATTCGGATTTTGTACAAAACGTTTTTCTTACGTTTTTGGTCAACGAGCAATAAAGAGTTTAAGACGAAAAATATGTACGTCTATTTTATTTTATTTTATTTTTATTTATAGGGATAACAACAGCTTACAGATTTCATTTTACATAAAATATCTTAACTCTACGGAAAACCAATAACAGTTATATACGTATATTATATAAATGAATAGTATGTTAGTCAGTGTGCACTTAAATACAAGAAAAGTACTTATAGAAAAGGTATACATTTCTGAAAACTTCTCTCATAATATTCGCAGATAAAGAATATCACTAAAGTTACATATTTAATTAATTAAAAAAATTATGTTGTTCATAGCCAAGATAAAATATAATTAAGATGATGTACAAGGTGCTAATTTAAAACCAACACCCCGTATAACCGTAATCAATGTTGACAAAAAGAAAAAAGTAAAATCCCTTTTTTATTTGTTACGCTGTATCATCAATTATTTTAAGCTTTATTTGTCTAATTTAATTTCCTACTATGACATAAAAATAATGAACTTACACACACACATCTCGTTTTCAAAGGTTTCAATAAGGCTGAAATAACACACTCCTATAAGAATGGCTGAGGATTCTGGGTATACGCATTCATTCCTTTGACGGGACCTTTTAGCCGTCTGTCACAGAACCATGATGGATGACATCGGATCCTGCTTCTTTGATATATTAGGCATGGATCCAGTGACAGCGGAAGCTATGCTAATACAAGCACTGAGTCTAAATTGAGACAGATTCTATTGGGTTTAACCCGAATAGTTTGTAGGGAGATAAACATCAATACTCTAATAATAATAAAAATCTTATGGACGACTGGTAGAAAATGCATTAGGTCCATCATTGGTATGATTTTTTTAAATCTGTGCAAGATAAATAGATTCCACTAAACAAATGTCATTTTTAAAATGTATTTGTGTGTCTCTTGGCGTATGTTGCAAGTGTTGCAACAAAGAAACAGATTGATATTTTTTTTTCTATAAACCACTGTAACATTTATCTTTCCGAAATAGATCAAAAAAGAATTATTTCGTTCTATTACTTAATTATTCAACCTCTAAATCAGCCATCGCTTCTAATAAATAACTTCGGATGCGACATCAAAGTGATTAAAACGAAAATTAAAACAACAAGAGATTAAGTTGTGCAATTAGTGGATGGCCGCCTTAAATATATCAACGACTAGTAAAAATAGATGTGTGTATACTAGGCATGTTTTCCTTTTAGTTTGGTCAAGATTATACAAATATAATACTGCTTAAAAGTTCGAATTAAAAAAAACTGGCTAAGTGCGAGACAGACTCTCACACCGAGGGTTCCGTACAAACTTATAGTTATGTAATAGTTTGTGTATCAAGGGAAACAAGTCTTTTTTTGCGGATAAGGTGCGCTGATGATTTGATATGAATGTCAACTTGATACCTTTATTCGTTCCTATGAATAAAGGTCCCTTATACCTTCTGAGGTACAGAAGCCTAAAACTGTATTTCGAAAGAGATACGTGACGGTAACTTTAGTTCTGTTGCCAAACATTATGTTGTTTTACCAATAAATTTACCGATTACCTATGATAATAATCTTACTAATACTAAATTTTTTACTTAATTAGTTTTGTGTTTTAATGCGATGATTATCCAGTCCTCTTTGACTTATTTCTGAAGTACACAAGGACGAAGTCGCGGGCAGAAACTAGCAAAATATAAACACTAACAATCTAGTATCTACTAATGCTTCTTCTCGACTTCGAACGTAATCATTTATTCTAATACAATCTCAATTTTTCTTCCAAGACAGGACATATCTACTAATAGATTGATATTAAACGATGCAACGGACAGACAGGCGATTGTACAATGTGGTTATATTTCAAACCAGGCTGACTGTGACAAGGACTAATGGTTAACGACCCGATGGGCCTACTTATTTTACTGTTAGCTACATTTTTGTCGATACAAATACTGATGTGGGTTTGTGAAAAATGACTAACATAAGTTTAATAAATATAGCTGTTATAGATGACCTCCGTAGCCGAGAGGCGAGCATACTGGACTTGGTGTCGCTATCTCTGAGGTCCCAGGTTCAATTCCCGGTCGGTCAATGTAGAAAAATGACTTTTTTATATTGTCTCGGGTCTCTAATTCCTGTAACACCAGTGCTTAAGTTACTTATCATAGGATCAGAGCAATGTATGTCATGTAATGTTGTTAAACTATCACAGCCATATTACATTGGTTATTGCAATATTATTTTGGCTTATTCTATGTTGGTTAAAGCAAAAGTACTGTGTTCAGTTTTGGAAAAGGGTCTGAGTAAATAAGATTCTTTACATCAGATTAAACATCATCATTTCAGCCATAGGACGTCTGCTGCTGGATATAGACCTCTCCCAATGACCTCCAGATTGGCCGGTTGGAAGTGGCCTGCATCCTAGTTTCCTGGGTCAAAAAAAGATTAAATAAATAAATATTTGACAACATCACATACATTGCTCTGATCCTGTGGTAAGTAGCCAAAGCACTTGTGTTACAGAAGTCAGAAACAACGACGGTACCACAACACTTAGACCCGAGACAATATAGAAAGGTTATTTCTCTACATTGACCCGACCGAGAATCGAACCCGGAACCTCAGAGATAGCGACACCAAGTCCGGTATGCTCGCCTCTCGGCTACGGAGGTTGTCGATTATTGTATTTAGTCCGTCAGTTAGATTATTAAAAAATATTGGACCCATATTTTCTTTTGTCAATCAAACAAAAAATGACGAAGATAAAGCGCATCAAAGTGAGCACGTGACGTCACGTCTTGCTAAAAAGTGTCGCAAGGCGTGACGTTACGCGGAACTTTAACGGGCTATGTCTTCATAATTCTTTGTTTGATTGAGAGAAAAAAAAATAGGTGTCCAATATTTTTTGTTAATCCAACTGACGGACTAATTAGATTTTTTTAGGAAACTAGCCTATTGTTTTTACTAACGTAAATTGTTTTTAATTGAAAGAGAAAACGTTTCGGGTACTACTCGTATGTTTATTATGTTAAGTTTTTACTAAATTAGACTTCCCAAAAGAAAATTCGATAAGGGTGACATACATTATAAATTGGTTGGATAATCTTTAGTAATGGTTTAAATGTAGTGTATGTTTTTATTAATAAGGAGAGATAGGAATTAATAGTACAGTCCACAGAATGAGCATGCAATGACATAATCAAAATTAAATGGTGCGGCAATTGGCAACTTGCCACTAGCAATTTTTTTAATGTTCATATAATGGGGAAGAAAACTCAAAACTTTTACGCAGAGGGCGCTGTGTGTTTGTTACATGTCAAAAATTCCGTACGTAAGTCGTTCTTGTTTTTCTTGCGTTTTTTTGGCCCTGTTTCTTATAAATAGTGCAAACGAAGTTTTACAACATGTATTCTACCTGGCGAATCGCAGAACTAAAGGCAGAATTTAAAAAAAGGGGTGCCTCTCGTCAAGGAAAGAAAGCGGAGCTGGTAGAAAGGTAAGTTTTGCTATTCATTTTGCAAGCCATTTCACGATTCCTAAGGACTTAATGTATTTATTGTGGTAAATAAAATACTTTAGCACTGAAAACTAGTGTAATATTTAGTGTTTTTTGACCATAGAGACGAACTAACAAGTTAACATAAAACAAACATAACCTCACAGTAATTTGATTTTTAAGTTTTATATCTATTTTAGATTGGAGGCATATGACAGAAACTTCAATTTTTACGCTGATTTACGCTGAAGTGGAAAACCTGGAAGAACAAGTATAACATATGTTAAGTGCTTAAAAAATTTAAAAATGTTACAATTAAGTATTGGATATTATGCTTCTTAACACATAAGTATATTATTAAACTTAAGTACTTGTTTCCTTAGAAAAAGTTTCGAAATCAGTTTCTTTAAAATGTTCTGCTTTAAAATTTACTCTTCGCAAAGCTCTTTCCCATTTCTTTCTTAGCTTGGGATTAGGTGGAAATTTATGTGAACCTACTTCTTTACATCCAAAAGCCACACATCGACCCATTTTACAATAAAATTAAATAATCGTAATAATTTGCACAATTTGTATGGAAATTGACAGCTACTCTGTAACAAACATTTGGCGCCCTCTACAATGAACTATTTGACAGTTTGCTTCCCCATTGCAGACAAAGCAACTCCAGTTGAGAATTTCCGAATCGCAACTGTTACCGGTTGGTGAATTAAATTGCCAAAACTAGCTACTGACTTTGTATCAGCTATAACAATCAGAAAATAGGAATCGCTTGCTATTCTTAAAAATCGGCTTAAAGCGAATTTTTTTTTGTTTTTGACACAAACTGCCTTCAGCATCATCGTCATCTTCATTTCAGCCATAGGACGTTCACTGCTGAACATAGGCCTCCCTCATTGACTTCCAGATTGGCCGGTTGGAAGCGGCCTGCATCCAGCGTTCATATCATAGAATATTACTGCTCACTGTTGGGTTCGACATTTCCTCGCTCATATCAAGTTGTATTAAGTATGTATAGTGTATGTATGTATATATTATTGTTACGTATTTTTGTGTATACGTCTATGCCATAAATCTTGCAATCCTATTTGTAGCAGGTAAATTTAAGAAGAACTCTGCGTCACCTTCCCCATTCTCTAATGGTTGTCCTCTACCTGAAGGTTGTCTGGAAGAGATCGCCTAAATTGTACGTCCTTCTGTAAAAATCATGTGTAATTTACTTATGTGGTGTGCAATAAAAAGTATCTATCTATCTATAAACGTATACCGTCAGCAACCCATCCTCTCTCATCGACTCACAGATTTCGAAAGTTGTCTCAAAATTTCAGCAGCTATGCCTTGATTGCTGGTTTTAGTCACCGCAACCGGCAGTGCCTAAAAAGTTGACAGTTCTGTCTACTGAAGTTTCTCCGTGTGCATAGCGCCTAAGTTGATAATCGGTAACTAACACTAAGAGACTTCATCACTATCGTCAAATAAAAATTATACGCCTAAATCAAGAATGTCATCGTCAAACATTTATAATGAATGGTATTTAATCGTCAATCGCATTCTATTTTAATCGTCAAATAAGTGCTACTTGACGAAAGTGTAATAAGCATTAGACCAAGGCTCACAAAATGGTTGTGCAAGCCCTAGACTTAGAATACGCTGTGCAAGCCATCTTTAATCAAAATTTTGCCTAAATCTTATGTCAACACAATTCTATACGCAACAGGAAACAGGAATTCTTAATGTTCTTTTCCTGTTACTTTGTTTCTTTTATGTGACATGCAATAAAGAGTAATCTGTCTATTTTTAAATTTTACCATAAGCAAACAAAATATTTTTCTTTTATTTAAACCTAGACAGACAGTTCAAAAGTATTTAAATTAACGCCCTAAAACAAGCTAGACATAGTCTGAAAGTCAGACCAACTTAAAGTGAGTTCATAATAAGAATAACTAACTACGCGAAACTCGGCTGAACTTGTCAGTTTGAGATATTTAAAATCCAGAATTCGCCTGTTGAAAGGAACGAATGAGTTTTAGTGTAAGTTCTTTGGAAGTTTATCCTATTTCTGAGCAGACTAGGAGTACTTATTAAGAATAATTATAATAGATGCATATCTAAAAGAACCAGAGGCTCAGTGAGCAGAGGTTCGATTCCCAGTTCGGGTCAATTGATAAAACGTACTTTTCTAAATTGGCCCGGGCAAAACTTGTTATCAAGTACTCCGTAACACAAGGATCAAAACCATAACAACTAGTGTGTGTATTGCGCATATTTTTAAAAAAAGTGGCCAAGTGCGAGTCGGACTCGCCCATGAAGGGTTCCGTAGCAGCAAGTAACATTATATAAAATTTCTTGTAGTTCGTTGTAACTGTGATCGATGTTTTAATAGTGTAAATGGCGGTTCACGATTTATGACGTATTAAAAAAACTACTTACTAGGTCTCGTTTTTCGGTGACCCAATTTTCGGTTGTTGTTTTATCATTCTCTTATTTTAGAAGTTACAGGGGACACACATTTTACCACTTTGGAAGTATCTCTAGCGCAAACTTTTCAGTTTAGAAAAAAATGATATTAGAAACCTCAATATCATTTAGAAGACCTATCCACCACGTATGGGTTTGATGAAAAAAAAATTTTTTAGTTTCAGTTCTAAGTATGGGGAACCCCCAAAATTTTTTCTTTATTTTTCTTTTTTTGTGTGAAAATCTTAATGCGTTTTACAGAATACATCTACTTACCAAGTTTCAACAGTATGCTTCTTATAGTTTCGGAAAAAAGTGGCTGTGACATACGGACGGACAGACAGACAGACATGACGAATCTATAAGGGTTCCGTTTGTTGCCATTTGGTTACGGAACCCTAAAAAGAGTTAATTTAAAAAGGCCCGTGCCTTAATTCAAAGAATACTTGGAGACGTGAGGTTTATATATATTTTGCCTTCAAAGTCATCACCATTGTCTAAGATTCTTGAGCCAAGAAGTAATAATAATAATAAAGTTTATTTCTTTTTTAAAACTTAGTGTATATATACATTTGAACCTAAGTTATTCCATTTAATCAGATGACAAAGTTAGTACCTAAACTAAGCAAAATATTTCGCTTGTATCTTAGGTATATATTCATATTAAAGTAGTTTTTCGCTTGTCTGATTGACGGCGTCATTCAGACTTCAGTTGGCGGAGTTATTCCAGCTTACGATGTTTTATACATCTGATGACACCACCGGACTTGGTGTCGCTATCTCTGAGGTCCCGGTGTCGGTCGGTCAATGTAGAATAATAACTTTTATTGTCTCGGGTCTGGGTGTTGCAGTACCGTCGATATTTCTGATTTCTGTAACTCAAGTGCTTAAGCTAATTATCATAGGATCAGAGCAATGTTTGTGATGTTGTCCAATACTTTTTATATTTATCTATATTGTGCAGAACGTTTACCCCTTTGTTCGATCTCCTGTCTCTCTTAGTCAATTAAATAAATTATTTCTTGTCTAGTGACAAGAAATAATTTATTTAATTTATTGTGATAGTTCACACCAAATTATCATCATCATCATTTCAGCCATAGGACGTCCACTGCTGAACATGGGCCTCCCCCAGTAACTTCCAGATTGGCCGGTTCGAAGCGGCCAGCATCCAGCGGCTTCCTGCAACCTTTACCAGACCTCTGATTCAAACCCTGCGAAATTGAATTGACAACCGGTAAACCACGTGACTCAAATGTTAAATCATTTGGTGCCACGTGGTTTCCAATCGACAATTTGTTTCCGAACGGTTCTGTATCGGGGGCCTGCATTTAAAGTAATAGTGTTTCATTGGATCACTTACATAACATTAAGTATTTGACGGTTGGTATGACGTTGGAAGTTTTTATCATATTAACTTAGTTCCTCTGGTTTAGTAGGAGTTGGTACACAAAGAGAGGAATGGATCGCTTCAGCACTATTATAAATTGTAAAGAAATATACTTATTTAAGTGTGGCTCATACTCCTAGCCACTTCCCTGCCAAGAGCCACACTTAATCAAAGAATTCTACCTTGAGCTAAACGAGGCCTCTAGCGTCGGATTAAAATCAGCTTTGAGATGCCTTACAAAGACCCATTTCTATCTTCAAACTAACAATGAATTATATATATATACCTATTTTATCGTTGTTACCTTTCGACTCAGTTACCTAATATCGTAGCCATGAAATGCCTGTCGTGCATGTTTTGTTTCATTTTAGTTGAAAAATGCGACTAAATACTTAGTTTATAATTTCATAATATTAAATTTTATTGTGTATACCTAGTGATGTGCTTATTGTTTACGGATATTTGAATACGAAATAGGCCGAAATTCTGCCGTTAGGGGTTACAATGTTTGAGCACCGAGTGACAAAAACTGGCCAAGTATACGGGACCAACATAGAAGTCTCAAAAATGACTTCCCTGTCATGCTATTTAATATTAGGAAATAGATTTTTTTATCATTTTTTTTATTTAAGTCAGCTGAAAGTTAATTTTTCATGGGATTTTTGCTACTACGTGAGCAAATGTCCATTGTCAGCTGATTGGCAAAGACAGGACAACGGCTTTTGGTCGGCTAATAAATAATAAATTATTTCAATGCGCCAGACAATCACAACAAAAAGACAGACAAACATATCTTTCGGCAAACACTTAAAACGAAATAACAACATAGACTAGACGCCAATAAAAACCTTAAATCTAACTTTCTAATAACAATGTCCCATGAAATCGAAAACAGTTTTAAACTGACTCGAAGAGGCAATCAAAACACTCGCAAAGAAAACTCTCCCCTCGAATTTTGATAATAAACGTTCGGAAATGTGCTGTGATTTGTGAGATCGTAAGGTTCTATCAGGCTAGGGTTGCTTACTTGTCCTTATATAAATCAGGAGAACAGGCTAGTTTCCTGGGGTCAAAAAAAGATTATTCTACTTAGTCCGTCAGTGTTAGATTAAAAAAAAAATTGGACCCATGTTTTGTTATTTGTCAATCAAACAAAAAATGACGGAGATAAAGCGCATCAAAGTGAGCACGTGACGTCACGCCCTACTAAAAAAATTCGCAAAGTGTGACGTTACGCGGAACTTAAACGGGCTTTATCTTCATTATTTTTTGTTTGATTGAGAAAAGAAAAAATACGTGTCCAATATTTTCTGTTAATACAAATGCCGCACTAATTAGATTTTTTTTAGGTAACTTGTTTTTCTTTTCACGCTTTAGGAAATTCGATACATCTACACAAAATATTCCTTAAAGTCCAAAAGACATTCCTTAAAACCACGTGATTTTACTAAGAGAACAACATCTAAATCGTAAAAAAAAAATTTTTGATAAGTTAACATCGAGGGAGCGCATTAGTTTGTGAGAAAATTATAATATATTATTTAAAGATTTTGATGTTGATCCCGTATAAAAAGTTGTATTTATCCAGAAAGTCTATCTTAGCCTAAACTGAACTATTCTAGATGTTTCTTTTTATTTTCTCTGTAATGTTTGTCTGGTTTGGTGTGCAATAATAAGAATGTATAAGTGTCGATATATCTATCTATCGGTTTTCTTTTTTTCGATGTGGGATTTTTGAGATAAATTCAAAAAATAAATATCTTTTGTATTGGTTAACGAATTATGAGTCGACAACCCTTACCCCGGCTTCGAATAACTGTTCTGGCCGATTGTTTAATGTTATAAAGTTCGTTTTACGAAATCTAATTTGGGATTATTTACATAATAGAATGCAGCCGCGAACTTTGAGGACGCAGAAAGGACAGATATAAAGAAGTATTAAAACATAAACAATATAAAAGAAGGGTGATCCAGATAATTATCCTTCTTTTTCTATTCGTGCCAACTGTTAAGAGAAAAAAGGTAACTTTTCCGTAGCACAATTCATAATAGTGCACATGTTGATATTTATTCTTTAAAATATTAAAGTTTTATATCTTTAACAATCGTTATGAATGCCCTATCCCTAGTATTTTATTTAACCAATGATGTACCACAGCTGGGCTCTTCCAAGTCCCCCATGTTTAGTTAGACCATGTTTCTATGTTGACCAAAGGCCAAAGCCTACTAATCCGTAGTGTGGCTCTCCAAATCGTCCTGCCATTGTTTCATTGGACGTCCTCCACGGAGGTGATCTTCAGGAATCCATTCTCTCAGGTCTGTGAATGCATCGGGTCGGGCAGTCATGATTTGCCCACGCCCACATCAGTTTCGCTGTCTTCGTACCCACATCGACAAGCCAGTTCTGGATTAAATAGTCGTATTTCTGACCTTGTCGGTTCTTTTTATACCTTAAATAGCTGACCCGGCGAACTTTGTACCGCCAATAATAATAAATAATAATATAAATAAATTTAATTTTTATTTCCATAAAAACCCTAGGTACATAACAATTTAGGTATCCCTGGCTTCTGTGCTAGGTTTTACACATGTGTTACCCAAGCCAGATCTCCCTCCCAAGTTCTTAACAAATCACATTTATGGTTACTTTAATAAACTTACAAAATAAATACAATCAAAACGAATGAAGGTGTGTGTGTCTGTGTATGTGTGTTGTAAGTGTGTGTGTATAGGGTGTGTGCGTGCATGTATGTGACTATGTGGGGATCTCATTAAGGCTTACACATAAAAGTTGTCTGAATTTTTATAACATAAATAAAACAATCTCTCATTGTAATAAAATATTATAAATGTAGTCCTGCATCATGTTTAACAGTACGAACAGTTTTATTTAATTGTTTTTATTATTTTTCTTGCAATTTGTAGCAAAATTATTTCTGAACTCACCGTTTTACTGGTAGGAACAGTTTGTATGGGAAAATAAAATAGTTGTTTTTACTACTTTCCGTGAATTTTTAAAAGGTTTTCTTACCTTTTAAACCTTCCTTGGACTTCTACAAATATTTCAAAACCAAAATTAATCAAATTGGTTCAGCCGTTCTTGAGTTTTTGTGAGACTAACAAACGTCAATTCATTTTTATATTATTACCTGAATATTTTTTTTGAAAATAATAAAAAATATCGTTAGGTCGCAATTACAGGCTACACTATCACAGAACATAATAACTAACAACACAGGCTTCTTCTTCTTACTTTTAGGTAAGTTTTTACCCGAGCGAGTACTAGGTTATTATTATTAACTAGCTGTCCCGCAAACTTCGTACCGCCACTTCATTTTTTTTGTGAATTTTTCCGACGTTTTAATATTTATTTTGCTGTTAGGGGCGGAGACAAATCTAACATATCAAAGATCATAAAAATCGGTCCAGCCGTGACATATAAATAGTGTAACTAACCGGACTTTGTTTTACCTATATAGATTTATTATTTATTTTGGCAAAATAACAGGGTTTGCGGGACTTCTGCTATCACTGAGCCATAGACCATTAATTTTGCATACTATTCTTATTCTGTTGTTTTTGTAATCTGCTTTGAGACCAATAAATACATTCTTGTTCTTATTCGGCCATAACAAAATTGTTGTTGTGCACCACACTAAAAGCAAATCCAAAAATTGACATGAAAACATCAAATGAATTCCACAAAATCAAAACCATCCACAAAATCTTTCGTGTCCGCAAAATCAAATGTCCATTTTAATTAAAACCTCTCGACAAAAACAATGGCAAAAAAGCGATCTGTTGATTCATATTCGAATCCAATCAAAATCGGATGTGCGCCAAAAAAGGCCGCGAAATACGTGACAGATATTATTTGTGACTGTTTGCCGAAGCCTGGATAAATTATTCATGGAGAACTGATGGTGAGAAACGATTTTATCACGATATGAATTAGATAGAAACTAGTTATACCTAGCTATTGGTTTGAATCTATCACACTTCGCGTCCTCTTTCTATTTTATTATAAACAGCCCACACCAAGCTGTTAGCTAGCAATGCACTCCACTAAGCCCGATCTTCGCCTATTTTTTTCATTCGCTGCCAGCAGGTTTTTATGTCATCGCTATGGCTATACCATACCTTAGAGAAGAATCTTATGCAGCTAATCCTCCTTTTTCCTTTTTTATGGAATGGTTGAAAAAATTCCGCGTTTAAAACTGTTTTTTAGGATTCCGTACTTCAAAAGGAAAAACGAAACGGAAACGGTTTCAAAAGGAAACGGAACTCATGTGATCCTATCACTTTGTTGTCCGTCTGTCTGTCTGCCCGTATGTCTGTCAAGACCCTTTATCTCCGGAACGCGTGGAGGTATCGAGTTGAAATTAAAACCATATAAGTACTCAGATCTACAGTCCCTTGAAGCTGTGAAAAAATCCATCTTCCAAGTTAACGTGAAAAAAGATACGGTCGTTTATGCCGAAAAAAAGCGTATATTTCGCCATTCTCAAGCGAATCAAAAATTTTTTTCACGTACCTCGTCAGGGGCTGGCTTTGCTGCTGCATCAGCGGAGGACCTTAAGCGTCGCAAGTATGTAGGCCTCAGTAGTTCCTACATGTTTGAGCCGCTTGGAGTCGAGACGCTCGGGCCGTGGGGACCTAGCGCACATCGACTGTACAGTCAGTTAGCCAAGCGGCTGATTTGGGCGACCGGAGGGCTGGCGCATTTCTTGGTCAACGTATCAGATTGGCCATTCAGCGTGGAAATGCGGCCAGCCTTCTTGGCACCATGCCCCGATCATTGGACGGCAATTTGGGACATATTTTTTACTTGTAAATATTTTTGTACATATTTTTCTTTTTTCTTTTTAGGGTTAGTTTTTGTTATTCAATTTGTACAATTTCATAAAATGTATCTTTCATGAAATAAATGATTCTTTAAAAATTGAAAGTACTTTTTGTTTACCTAAAACTATGAGGCAAGTAGTCTAGTAGTAGTAGTAGTAGTAGTAGTAGTAGTCTTATACTACAAGCACAGGGAAAAATCGAAAACTATACATTTTTAATTAATTTGTAAGCAAACTGTAAGTAAAAGTAAACTGCGGGACTCGATTCCTGAAATATTTATAATACTTAGTATACAATTTTGTACAGAACCCTCGGTAGTCGAGTCTGACTCGCACATGTCCGGTTTTTTCTTAATTTTTGTTATTTTCTGAAAGTCTGCCTACATAAAAAAATAACCATCATGACAATGGTTGACGCAAGTCCGCTTTGTGCCTTTCTTCAAAACGTTTTATTCTCGTTCCTCAAAAAATGAGGCGATAGCCCAAAATATGCGGATGAGACGGTTTAATCTCAGCAAGGAGGCGGCGACACGCTCTTATAGCCGCTAGCGCCATAACAACGCTTTATTGCTAGTTAGCGAATATGGCCACTCGTAAATCGACGTATTTTGGAGATACGCTTCCATCCTTGCCGGTTTGACCTGGATGTAAATATAAATACGCGCCAGACAACACGTTGTTATGTCAAACTACGAAACTTGACCTTTACTGAATCACTTCTGCCTACAATACTAAAAAAGGAAACGTTAAAGTAAAAGCATTTTTAGGGCAGCCATTTTTGTGTTTAGTCTGCAAGCATCATTCTCCTGTTTGTTTTTTTTTTTGTTTAATTAATAATTGTTGAAATTTTCAAAAAAAAAAAATACTATGACAACTGTCTGTCGTGAAACCGTCAACTATAATTATCAAACATCAATTTGACATACTTAAAACATTTATTAATAAAATATCAACACCAATTTCGGTAAACAAAATGCTTCCATGTTTCATGGGAAATGATTTCGTTCATTGTAAAATATTGATATAAACATTTTAAATCAGAAACGTTTCCATCTTTCGTTTTCATAAAATATTTAAGGCATCACAAAACCTAAAAGAAATTTAAAAAATCTACTTTTAACAACTTTCTTCATAAAGAAAAGTTTTATTTTACAGTACATGCAAATATTTATTTTAAAATTAGTTTAACTATGGATATAACTAGTTTAAATTCTAAATAAGTGTAAGCCAAATAACGTTAAAACGTCAAGATCTCCCTAAATTACTGTTTTTCAAACTGTGTAAGAAAAACGTTGGATTTCGACACCCAAGTCGTTAATTTAAGACAGTCACTTGATATATTGCCCATACCCATTTGTCAGCCTTATTGACACACCAGTGACATTTACGGTGTTCGCGCCAAATTTATAGACAGTTTATGTTTTTTGTCCGCCCTATGTGTGGCAAAGGAAAATGTTTGTGAAGCATCGTTCTTTTGTTCTTTTTTTTATAGCATACTTTTAATCCCGTTTTATGCCAGATGCAGAACGCAGATAGGGTACAGATATAAATATTATAATGAAATCGTGTCATTACATGTTAATAAGCTGCTGGCCTATCTAAAATTCTGAATACAACTATATGTTAAGAAAAGTGCGAGCCAAAAGACTTCGAGCATTTTTGTATGGAGCCTGGCACACCTAAAGTTGCAAGTAACCTATGTAAAGTAAACTTGAATAAGTAAATAAGAATACAAATAAACAAAGTCTATCATTTACGACATTTTGTCAAAGAGTATTTGTTGTTTGTGTACACCAAAGTAATGTAATTTTAGGTACTTGCAACTTTAGGCATGCCAATTAGGTTCGATGCCTTTTTAGGTGGTATAGTTAGTTAGTCTAGAACACGTTTTTTTTTTAAATATTGCTTGTTTTAGTTTACTCGCCGACCTTAGTCCCCCAATCCGCATTAGGCCTGCGTGGTTGAGTATGGCCCAAACCGTCTCATTTAAGGTGAGGCCTCTGCCCTGCAGTGGGACGTATATAGGCTTAGTTTACAATTGTTTTTTTTTCTTACTGTATTTTAGACTCGATTCTGAAAAACCGAGTAGCAAAAAAAAGTTAATTTAAGTTACTAATATAAAAACAACATCGTCAAGATAGATTAATAAATTCTGCTTTATACTTATTCTAACAATGTTTAGACTACTACCACAAAATAATAGGCGGTTGTGGGTTATGTGATGTTGTCCAATATTTATTTATTTATATGGGGCAAATTTTTGTGTGATGACAACAGTCACACTGGATTGCGACTACTGTTAAATAACGGGAATTGGGCCTCATGTCTTTGTTCAGGGCAGCAGTAGATAAAGATTGCCATGATGATCACCGACATTCAGCAGGGAAGGGCAACTTGATTGTTCACACGGCAGTGTCCGATTTTTTTCGGGACCTGCTTTATGCAGGATCCAGTTTCGTAGCAATATTATTTCTATACAAGCGTTTACACGAGCCTCCGGTTATTGGATCCTGTTAATTTGTTATTAGTTTTTCCGACTACAAACCGGATCGGTCTATCTGCACAATGCAGAATTCGGTTTGGAGGCAACAGAATTTTAATACTGTATGTGTTCACACCCGTTCAATCATCCCCGTAACAGGATCCTACAAAAAACCGGACCCGTCTGACTCCGTCCGTTTTGACTGACTGAGACAAAAGAAGATCTAAAAAACAGAGCCGTGTGTTCACAGTTTACACTGCATCACGGCAGTCCAGTTTCGTAGGATCCTGCAACACTACACGGCCATGTTTGTGACTAGGCACACCTATAAGATCTTGCAAAAAATCGATCTAGCAAAACCGGACGCAGTGTCAATGTACCGTAAGATGAAGAATATGGTTTTATCACTCCAGTTGATTACACGTCAAGTATGGGTAAGGCTAAACAGGTTCAGGACAGGATACGGCCGTTCCAATCACTACCTTCATAAGTGGGAGCTAAGGGAGTCACCGGCCTGTGATTGTGGTGCCGCAGACCAGACCCTGGCGCATATCGCCAACGATTGCCAGCTGTACTGTTTTCCTGGTGGCCTGCGGGAACTTAATCTTTCTACCCCACCCGCTGAGGACTGGTTACGCCAACTTAGCACTCGACATTTAAATTAGGATTGAAGCAGCTAAATGCCATACGATATGATGATGACAACTCCAGTTAATTACGTGCTTTTATTTTTTTATTACTTACCACCAAAAAGACAAATACTATTTCAATCTCAAATAACAAGTCAGACAAAAAGTTGAGTAAAATCCTAATTAAATTTGTTACACAAAATCTCGTTAAACGTTAACATTAAACGCCCGCTTTTATAACGGGATTGATTTCGTAAACTTTCTATATTAATAACAATACAAAAAACCCTTGACGAATACTAGCACCAGAGACAGTAAAACCTCTTTCCGAAGGGAAAATTCCCATATCCTAAATCGATTCTTCGCCTGCTAAGATCCGTATCAATCATTTCAAGGTCAGCGCCCTTCATTCATTTTGTGCAGTTGTGTGACTGTATGCTGTTTTATCTTCAACGTATTTTGTTATACTTAGGGCCGATTTTTTAAGAATAAGTTTGACATTCTGACAGTTTCGTATAGAAATTGAGTCAAAACGTCAATTTTAGTCGTCAAATAGAGTTATCTGGCGATTAAAAAATCAGCCCTTAATATTTCGATGAAAGACAAAATTCCACACAAAACTAGGATGAGAATACAAATTCAGATTAGAGAACAAATAGTATTATTCGATACATATTCACTTTATTATGTAGCAGCATTATAATGAATATAAATTGACATAAAAAGATAGTAAAAACAACACATCCCTACAAAAATATTTCAAATGTTCAAGTAAACATGGGGTTTTTGATTTTTCGATTAGATTTATTGCACTGGGGAAGCATCTAAATATATAGATGTTTTTATCGGAGGCCCAATTCCCGTAGTTTAGCATGATCCGCAATCCAGTGATGATCCGTTCCCAGTAACATTACTATCTAAAACAGTATTCTTTTAAACCCAAAAAATACAATTATAGTTCGTAATGCGTCTGAAAATGGAAGTAACCCAAATTAGTTTTTTTGTTTGTTTTATTTCAGTCGTAAGTATTGGGATAGTTTTGATAATTTTACTTCAAATTCAAAGTTTACGAGAATACCGTTGTAGACAGTAACGTTACTGGGACCGGATCGACACTGGATTGCGACTATTATTTAATTACGGGAATTGGGCTTCTGAGGTTTTCCATGTCTGCTTAACATAAATCATGAAACACCAAGTACCTACCCCTACATGACTATACCTAACGTACATTAATACAATTATATTTTTCTACATAAAGCAGAATTTAAATCACAATAAATAACTTATTTTCCAAATATACTGTATTAAGTCAAACTTGATCCTTTGAAAACTACCGATAAAATTGAAACTTTCTCTTCGTTCACAGTCGAAGTATTATGAATACAACAGAACTAAAACTTTGTATGACCCTTAGCATAATAAAATAACTGCAAAAGTCGGTTATTGCATGTCCATCTCGGAAAGTAAGTTTCCCAAACGGAAATTATATTTCCAAGTTAAGAAAATATGGATAGTAGATGGCGCGACGAGCGTCTCATTTCCTCACTCGCTTTTGATTTGAAATAGGAATCCTTTAGTTTTTATTCTGGTAGCACAGATAAGAAAGTTTGTTTAAGTCGTCAAGCCTCTTTGGAGGTTTTGGTGAATTTAATTTTTGGTGTAAGAGCAGGCGTTTGTATTGCGAAAAGACGTGGTCGATTCCTTTCTGAGGTGGTCAGTTTTTTTCAAGTATTTAATCTTTGAATGTAAAAAGTATGTACTCAAAATGTTAAATCTAGTTTTACTTCACAATCCAGAATCAGTGTCGAGAAGTCTTTGTCAGTTTCACGAAAGTAGTTGAAAGGTCAACGAAAAAAAACCTTTTTCAAGTTTAGCATAGTTTAGCATCTGCTAATTACTGACATAAAAAAACTTTTGTCTTAATATCTTTCCATCTTCTTTTAATGGTGGCCTAATTATTTATAGGGAAAGTTCAGACTTGGAATGAAGATGGATTAACTTTTCATGGAAAACATTAGACTGTAATGGCGTCTCCATTTTCTTAAAATTACTTTTTAAAGAAAATTTTGTTAGTCTGTGCCGATCCACTTTGATAAAGCGTTGAGAAGTTTTAGGAACTTCTGACCTAATATATAACTGAATATTGACGTACCTGAGTAGGTTTATACACAGAACAGGCATGACACGCTACGCTCCAGTATAAAGCTATAATTGTCAGTCATGAGAAAACATTTTCATTGGACTTGAAACCTTATTACTACGGAATAAGTTGTGAAGTGTTTACATCTCATAATTATTCTAAAACATTTTTTTTTTATTTTTTTTTTTTTATTTATTGAAAAACACAATAGACATCAGTTATACAAGAAACGGTATAAATGTATAAAGGTATTGGACTAAACTAATATCCTAAAGGTGTCTACACTGCTGCTTAAATCAATTCGTTAACAAATAATAATTTTATAATATAAAAATACTAATTATAAATATCTTAAATTATTTTCCACTTAAGATTAACGAACACCATTGTGTTCGTCAAAAATAGACCTTGCTGCCGTTTTGAACCTCGCAAACCCTGAGTGAAATATGTCCAACTTGGAGTCACTTTGCAGGAGATTATAAATTCATTTAAATAATGAAACACAGAATGTGTTCGGTATAAACGGAGATTACAAAATTGAAGCAACAAAACAGTTTTGGCTGAAAACATTTACACACAGACATACGCACCACTATAAAATAGGGTTGTTCTTAATAATAGTTTTCCCCAAAACCGAGGAAAATTCGATAAAAGCAATGCCTACGTCTAGATTGTCATGCGTTTCGAGCGGATTGACATTAAAGACTACGGAGCTGTCAGGCGCAAGGAGCCCACTGTGGTTCCAATTAAGTTGCTTTAAATTTCGCGCGCGGATTACGTAACTAACTGTGTGTCATTAATTTAAGCTTAAAACTCTATAAAAAGTAGAAAAGAAATTATCTTATTAATACTGACAGGCTGATAATAGTGATCGAGTTTCTTGCGGTGATTTTCCTTGGTGCTAACTGCTAGCCCACGATATTGTCTCCAAGCATTATTTTCACTATGAATGCAGGACTAAATAACTAACTAAAATTATTAACATTCCTTCTATGTGGGGCAGCTGCTTAAATACAAATCCTTTTTCTATAGAACAGACATTAAAATTTACAAATATCACATAGTTTTGAAATCGCTTCTAGCGATAAAACCGCCGAAATTGTGCTATTCTTAATGTATTTATTTTCCTGTGAATTGTTTCTTTTGTGTGGTATACAATAAAGAGTATCTATCTATCTATCTATAATTGTATCATACCAAATAGACAAAATCAGATCAAAAACAAAATCGGTTCTACAGCAAAAAAACATATTTATATAATTTTGCTTAAATATACAACATAAATAACCAAAATTTATTTTTTTAAACTGCGTTAATGTTATTATGATTTCAAAAATACCTCTCCTTAGCCGAGAATCGAACAAACAAGAACGCAAAAAAAATTACCTCTATACTATCATACCTATCACCCTGTATAATAGACAAAACAAGCAACAGTGGAGCTTAAAATAAGAAAATATCTAGATAAAATAACATTTTTAACCCAGCAAAATCAACGAAGGCTAACTTTATGAAGTTCTTCCCAGCATTCCTTTCATAGCTTCGCTTCATATTTCCTTATATCCGCCAATAAAGGATGAAAGAAGAACGGTCAGCAAAAAACAAAGAAAAAACATAGTCATAAAGCGATCGGTCCAATAGGGCGCGCGCCTGAACGTCAACCGGGGAAATAATAGCTATAGTGGGAGAGCGCCATTATGTAGGTGGTCAGGGATTTAAGAACATTGCCTGGATGTGGTATATTTAATTTAACTGTAGGTGTTTTAGATATATTTAAAAAAAAACACGCACCTAAGTGTTCTTAAAGGGTTACAATATTAACCCCAACTAAAAGGTGGTTAGTTACCAAAGAAATCCTTCGGGGACTCCCATTCTCTATTAACTCCTATAATGTTGCAGTTTGGGTGTATATTTCTGATCTAAATTAAGTTTGGTACATTAATATTTATATTCTTTGACTGGCTCTAATCAAGATGTTATCCGATTCGAGACATCTCACTTATCTAAAGAATCGTCGCTTATAAGTCACTAAACGGTTACAGAAAACCGCATCTGAATCCGTCGAACCATTTTGAAGATGCAACATCCGAGTGCATACACACACAAACAAACAAAGAACCCCTCACCCTAAACACAATAGGCTTGTCCGTTACATTATCTTTAAATATAAAAATTAATCTCTATTTCTCTTTGTCATCGCATCACGCGTGAACGGGTGGAACAATTTCGCTAATACTTTTTTTGTTGTGTTAATTATAGTCAGGAGAAAGTTTTTTTGCAGGAAAAAATTAAGAAAGTTGCGCTGAAAATCAAAGATCACGCGAACGAAGTCGCAGGCAACAGCTAGTAGGTAATAAAAATAAGATCTCAGTGATCCATAGACTAAATGATACATATTTAAGTGTGCTCATATTTTTTGCCCTTCTTAAAGTAGAAGAAGGTTGCCTAATTCAATGTTTCTGTGCATACAAAGTATCAAATATAATTTAGTGTGTTACCTACTTATATACCTAACTAAGCTGTCCCGGCGATAGCTTACTTTAACCCATTTCAGCCGTTGCAGATATTTATGAAGCACCTTATATATATAGATAAGTAACACCTTCGCTCTTAAAATTATATGCTGTGGTATGTGCCTAAATAAATTAAAAATAACATGCCTCCTCCACTGTATATACGCTCCATGTTCGCAGTGAGTGTTAGTGCTCAATGGCCGCTCGTGGCTGCAGCGTATCAGGCGCACACACCACAACGTTTAGCTCTTATGGGTATAGTGCTATGCCAACAAATTCTCAGTTAGAGATGGAATCTTCCATCATTGACTGCCCACAAGGCAGATGCAATTGTATAATAAATAGGCATGCACTACATGTAAGCAAGGGACTTTATTATTTTAACTTTTCGTCATAATAACGTAAGATTTTGGCACATCTTGCCGACATCGAATTCAACTTACCGACTAGTGATACGAGTAGTGATTACTTGATTACAGTAATGCGCGATAACTACGCGACGCGACTACTGGTGGAGACTACACGGCCACGCGTTGTGTGACTACGGGTGGTGACTACGGGTGGTGACTACGGGTGGTGACTACGGGTGGTGACTACGGGTGGTGACTACATGGCTACGCGTTGTGTGACTAGGGATGGTGACTACGAGACTACGGGTGGAGACTACACGGCTACGCGTTGTGTGACTACGGGTGGTGACCACTATACTATGGGTGGAGACTACACGGCCACGCATTGTGTGGCTACGGCTGGTGACTACACGGCTACGCGTTGTGTGACTACGGATGGTGACTACTATACTACGGGTGGTGACTACTATACTACGGGTGGAGACTACACGGCTACGCGTTGTGTGACTACGGATGGTGACTACGAGACTACGGGTGGTGACTACACGGCTACGCGTTGTGACTACGGATGGTGACTACGAGACTACGGGTGGAGCCTACACGGCTACGCATTATGTGGCTACGGGTGGTGACTACGAGACTATGAGGGGAAACTACACGACCACGCGTTGTGTGACTACGGGTGGTGACTACGCGACTACGGGTTGTGACTACACGGCTACGGGTGGAGACTACACGGCTACGCGTTGTGTGACTACGGATGGTGACTACGAGACTACGGGTGGTGACTACATGGCTACGCGTTGTGACTACGGATGGTGACTACGAGACTACGGGTGGAGCCTACACGGCTACGCATTGTGTGGCTACGGGTGGTGACTACGAGACTATGAGGGGAAACTACACGACCACGCGTTGTGTGACTACGGGTGGTGACTACGCGACTACGGGTTGTGACTACACGGCTACGCGTTGTGTGACTACGGATGGGGACTACACAGCTATGAATATTTTTAACTGTGTTTAAATTATTAATTGATTATGATTATTGAACTGTCTTACTTTCGAGGCTGTAGATACTCAACGTGTGGCCGTGACCTAATAATACGTTTAGAACCAAGCCCAAGTTTTGACAAATTCACTCATAAAATAATATTAAATAAACAATACTAAACAGTGAATAAACTTTGGCAGACGTTGACGGGGACAATGTACGCTAATGTATAGTCAACGGCTGGTCAACCTAGCCAAAAAGTGAAGGTCTTTGAACCGATTTTCAACTTTAAGTCTGACACTTAGAGATCAATATCAAGGAGTACGAGCTGTTGTCTGTACGCCAAGTATTAACAGCGACGGGTAGAGTAATTGGCAAGAAAGTTGATTCCTTACTTCATCATCGTCATAATTTTTACAGCCATAGGACGTCCACTGCTAAACATAGACCTTCCTCAATAACTTCCAGATTGGCCAGTTGGAAGCGGCCAGCATCCAGCGGCTTCAAGCAACCTTTAGCAGGTCGTCTGTTCACCTTGTGGGTGGACGCCTTACGCTACGCTTGCTTTCTTTACTTACTAATACCTAATAACTTGATAAAACCTAGCGTACCATGGCTATTTATAGGTTTTTTTTGTATATTTCTTTCGTGTTTAGAACAATAAATAAATAAATATCGAATAACATCACACTTCATGTTGGAAGGATATATTATTTTACCACTTAGTAGCTGACTGGCGCCCCAGCACCTCATACTGCCGCCATCTGAAAATCAGCTTTCAGGCATTAGCCTGTGACACATGCTGAGACGGGGACGTTTTTGCTGCTGGAACACTGCTTGCGTCCTGCTGCTATCTCTGATTTTTGTACAATTTCCAAAATTTTCTTTACTTACCTCATTACCCAGCAAATACGGTGTTTCCGCACGAAGGTCACGCCTGAAATTGACGAACTTTAATAGCTGAAAACTTAACACTGCCTAAACCTTTCTGTGGCCTTGACATGTCACTATTACGTGACATCAGTCGAAATCGTTGAGATCAAACCTTATTGATGTGCAGTCAGGCGGATGATCGAGTTAGCTAGTTTTATTATCGTCTCTTGGGAAATATGCCTTCAAACGCTCTCATTCGTGTACTCTCGAAATTGTGTTTACGTAAATTCGACTTAACAAAGCTATTTAGGTACAGAACCTGGCTTGTATTAAAGTAGATAATAAAATATAAGTAGATTGTGATCTTAGTTTATTTATATGTTTACAATTATCTATTACATAAAAAAGAATAGCCGCATGTATTGAAGTTCATCACTAGAGAACGGCTCGACCGGTTTGGCTGATATTTTCGTTGTACTTATTTGTAACTGTAAAGAGATTTTTTATGGAAAGTAAAATTGAAAAAATATGCCGGAAAATAATAGAATTAATAAAATCTTAGCGTCCTTTTTCTGTGGGTTTTTTTCTAGGAGAATGTGTACAGTTTAGACTGAAATTTGTAACTATTGGACAACATTACACACATTGTTTTTGTTATAGAAACCAGAAGTAGCAACGGTACCACACCACCCAGGCCCGATATAAGATAGAAACGTTTGTTTTCTACATTAACTCGAATGGGAATCGAACCCGGGACCTCAGAGATGAAGACTCTCGCCTCTCGGCTACGGAGATCGTCATAAGTAGTTATAACGTCACTTTAAAGTGAGTTAATCCATTTAAAAATAAAAGACTTGAAAGTTTGTATAAAAAGTCCGCTATTATTAGGTGCGTTTAGGCTTTAGTCAATTTTCGTTGGAAGACTTTTTGCCAAACAATTTATAATAATCTCATGGTAATGCTTCTTATAAGGCTCTTCTACATTTTATCGTTTATTCGAGAAACCGATTGCATGCGGCAGAAATGAGAATGTTAAGGTGGATGTGTGGGGTGACGAGAATGGACAAGATAAGGAATGAATATATTAGAGGAAGTATAAAAGTGGCACCTGTAGCAGAAAAGATGAAAGCACACCGTTTGTCTTGGTATGGACATGTGATGAGAAAAGAAGAGGAGCACGTAATGAGAAGAGTGATGGATATGAGTATCGATGGGTGGAGAAGTAGAGGACGACCTAAGAAGAGATGGATGGATTGTGTGAGGAGAGATATGACTGAGAAGGGAGTGAATGACTCAATGACGAGTGACCGGATTGCCTGGAAGAGAAAGACATACTGCGCCGACCCCAGATGACCTGGGAACAGGGCTGGCAAATAAATGATGATTCGAGAAACCAGCATCGGCAGCAACTAAATGAAATTTTCTTCTCAGTGACCAGTGAACTCAAATATAGATTTCATCATCATCATCATCATCATCATCATTTCAGCCATAGGACGTCCACTGCTGAACATAGGCCTCCCCCATTGACTTCCAAATTGGCCGGTTGGAAGCGGCCTGCATCCAGCGACTTCCTGCTCCAATTACCAGGTAGTCTGACCACCTTGTGAGTGGATGTCCTACGCTGCGCTTGCCGGTAATATAGGTTTACTGTTTTTTTTCACTTTTAAAGTTCAGAGAACCTCAGTGTTTCATATTTGACTCTCAAATTCTCAAAATATAACCAATCTCTGTAGTGCTCTGTAGACCAGTATTTTAAATGTAGTGATAACCTGATCTACAGACTTAAGATTTTGACGGCCGTCAGGTGTAGTAGCTGATCTCGCTTTGTACTAAAAAACGGGTAACGGGTTCGAGTTCCAGAAAGGGCGAATGTTTGGTTAATGAGAACCAGCAATTTGTACCTCAATCATGGATGTTTAATAATTTATTTAAGAACGTTTATCGGTTACATCATCATCATCACTTCAGCCATAGAACGTCCACTGCTGAACACAAGCCTTCCCCAATTACTTTTATCGAGGGGCACTGCCAATTCTCGCCAGTTTTTGCAGGCGGGTTGGCGAGCGCAGTTTTTTATAACATTTCGCACGCAGATGCTGCTGCCCGTCTTGTGCTACAGGAATTAGTCGCCTCTTGCGACACGCCTCCTGTGGCGGTGGGGAAATGTATTCTTTTCGACCGTCCCAACACAGCACGTCTATCTAGTTATCTAGTCACCGCAGGACAAATATGTGTGATTGTTATGAAATAATTTATTATTATTTATTAGTTTAAAAGAGCCCTAACTCTGAATGATATATGTTTACGCCTGACAATGTGTAATAGACTTTCGACGTAACAAATGGCAGGCGGTCCTGTCTCGTACACGATCCATTTAAAAATGCCAAAAATGTAAACAATATTAAACAATTACTCAAATACTTACCTAGCATATAGAAAATTATTCGGCTCTGTAGTTCAACGTTCTTGGCGGCCTTTTGACTTTTAGAAACACAGGGTGACAGGTTTAACAGGATATTCTGGCAATTATAGTGAATAGCTTTTACTATGGGGCCAACGAAAATATAACTGACTAGCTTACGCCGGCGACTGCACCCGCGTAGAGTTTAATCTGCTGTCTCTTGTCCAACCACAAAAGGAAACGTCCAATTGTCCCAGTTAGTATGTCACATCAATTAATATATTTTCTTTATCAAAATCGTCAGGTTTTTTTTTTATGTAACGTCAGTCAACCCAAGTCATTTACGATACGTATAGTAAGATGGGTACCTACGTAAATTACGGATCCATAACTTAGTTCGTATGTAGACAGGTCAGCATTTCGCATTTCAGAGGCTATAAGTAACATTAATGGCCTTTTCGAAGAATAACACACATAATATTTGATTTTTTTACTGTGATAAATACAAGATTGATATTCTAGTTTAATTAGTTTTTGCAGTAGCAGTGATAAGCCTTAGATAGATTAAGATTTCAACAAACTCAATTCTCATAGATTAGCTGATTTTTAAAACAATAATAAAATAAAAATTTACTTAAAAAATAATACTAAATGCTAATTTTTGTTTTATTAGAATATACCATGTAGGTCAGTTATTTTTGTAATCTGTGTTTGGTTTCGGTTAAAACATATGCACTTCCCATGGCTGTGGCATTAATACCGACTCCACGACAAGACTAATCATTTGAGTTCAAACAAAAGATATTTACTGTATACCGATTTCATCCTCTATTTTTACAGTAAAATTTTCTTTTCTTATCTTTCTGGGACCAATTCTGAGCTCCTAATCAATGAAAAAACAATCATCAACATTAGTTGAAATCGATCGGACCTTATCTTTTTAAAAATTGAAAAGTTGTTCGGTATGATACAACTACTTAGATAAAAAAAACACACTTAAAAAACTTTACATACCGAAAGACTTTTTAACCGACAGCAAAAACCTATTTTTAAGCGTGAAGAGTGTTGCGCCGTTTCACTCATCACCAGCCGATATGTAGTCCCGAAGCGTGGTAGGGCAAAGATGTATTTTTTTAAATACTCGTCCCAAAAACATGGGACTAAGAATACTGATCAATGACCTTGACTTAAGATCTTTAAAAAGTTTTAGGCTATACTTTACGGAATTGTATCAAATGACTCAATCGAGTCTGTTAATAACTTGGAGACGTCCTCAATCTTCTTAATCACCCGGATACCCTGAATGTGGAACTGACGTTGAAAGAAAGCTTCTTTACCTAACCTAATTGAATAAAATGTAAATTTTGAACCCAATGCGGCGGGAAGACTAATGCTTGAGGGGGACTAGTGACGTGCATTAATCTTGGCGATAAAATGTTTACATAAAACACGGTGGAACAAAGGAAGCTTAATTCTTGGAAACTAGTATAGTAACTGCGACTGAAAACATTTACACTCTATGGATGGCACTGGCTCCAAAATTCACTGATTAGGTATGTTTTATTCAAAAATATTTTTTGTATTTTTTTAAAGGCAGTTTTAGATCTTTATATTTTTGAAATAAGACTAGCTACCATCAAAGAATTTTGAAAAGCAGCTAGCCTCAGCCGTAAACAGAACAGAAATAAATGGAAAACAAATCACAACCTGTATTTTATCATGTCAACCATTATATTAAGACGAACATTTTATGACCTAGGTATACCTAGGTCATAAAATGTTCGTCTTAATATAATGAAACGTCGATCATATACGGTACCAACTAGGTACCCCTGCTAGGGTTACCTGCATCACAGCATGTTATGTAACTTTTAGAGTTTTTTTTCTTCATTATTTTTGTCAAACCTTTCCCCGGATTCAGAAACATTCGATAGCAAATTATCGACCGGAAAACCACGTGACAGTATATGATTTAACAATAGTGTCACGTAACCGGTTGTCAATTCTTTATTAAAGGGTTCTGAATCGGGGGCCTGGACGCGACGTAATCTTTGAAGCTCAAACCACTTACATGTGGCCGCGTAACAATAACATTTGCATTGTGTCTCGCTTGTGTCAGGGCATAAGTAAGACACAATGCAAATGTTATTGTTACACTATTACAGAGTGACACATTATTGGTAACAGAGACATGAATTATTGTGTATGCTATAATACATGCTTGTTATTTTTTTTCGTAATGTGAATAGCAAACCTGTGCCATTTAAACCTGTGCCAAATTAAGTCCCGAAGTCAGTTAATCAAATAAATATAGGATAGTTATTCTGATACCTATAGGAGTGATCTGTTTCTGGACATCTGGTTGACGCTGTATTTAGGACTGCACGTATACAAGGTATAATTGAAATAACGCAAAACCTATTAGGAGCGCATTCTGGTGCTCAAATACAAAAACGTTTTCTATGCGACCAAAATTTAAATCTCAATAAAAAATACTTCCCTTCCCTTCCTTCCCTTCCTTTAAATAAGTGATTTAGAAACGCCAAGTAAAAGAATTTTTCAGGAATTTCGTAGTTTGCACAAAAGTTTTTATTTTTTTGATTTTCAGCACCAGAATCTTCTCCTTATATGGTTTTGTGTTATTTAAAGTGCGTCGCTAGCTAGCATGTATCACTCGGGTCCCTTCCTTACGCCCTGCCCAATGCATACCTAACACTTATCTAAATTTCGTTCCTGGTTGTCGATAATATATTTATCGACAACCAATTGCTAAGTAGTCGCGTCACTACCAGTGTAATCCGCTCTTCATTGCGATCTCGGAGCAATTAGTTGGTCGACACTAGCCGTCATTAAAGCTATCCACTGGTCCACGCAATAAGTGCTTAAAGAAGCTTTGACTCTGGTTCTTAATTAAATCATTATTGACTGACGCTGTGCTGTAATTAAATATCCTACTACACTAAGCTGCAGCTATACAGGTTAGCTGGTAAGACAAAGAAATCGCTTTAACGGGATATTCTACCCAAAAACCTGTTATTGGTCTTACAAGTGGGTTGTACGCTGATGGATCTCTTTCTTTAATTATGTAAATATGATAAAAATTTACAAATCTGTTATTTTTTTCGTGTTGCGACTTTGACCTTAATAAAGTAATAGCTATTACCTTAAAAGCGAATCCCTCGTCGTATTAATCACCCTGTATACGTGGTTATTTTTACGACGTAGTCGCGTACCGGACTGCAAAACCGTAGGTCGCGGATTTGATGCCCGCAAGGACAAAATATGTTTGTGTGACGAGCACGAGCATTTGTACCTTAGTCATGAATATTTATGAATGTATTGAAGCATGTTTAAAATTGCGTCATATAATAATTTTTTTAACGAATAATAAATTCACTGAACGACCATTTTGTAATGTTTATACAATATCAAAATGGATTACCAGTTATGCAGTACACTATCAGATAATAGGGCGACTAACTTTTTTCTTCGTCTATCAAGTGGATTATCAAAAAGTATTGGACACGTATTATTTCTTTTTTTACATAATCAAAATATAACAGAGATATATTGATTTCAAATGTCGTATGAAGTCACACCTAGGTACAATTTTTATTTAGAAGTTACGTCACGAAATTTGACGCGATTTATCTTTGTCATTTTTTGGTTGATTGACAAAAGAAGAAAGTCCATTATTTTTTAATAATCTAACAGACGAACTAAATAGAATTTTAATTTTTTTACCCAGTCATCCCTATTAACTATTATGAGAAATTGATAAATATGTCTTTGGAAGCACGGACCCGGCATGCGATGAGACATGGGTTCAATTCCCACCTAAGGCGGTCGTTTTCTTCAAGTATTATGTTATTTTAAAAATAATTCGATTTGATCAATTTATACACAATTCTTTAAAATAAATAAATACACATCATCATCATCATCATTTCAGCCATAGGATGTCCACTGCTGAACTTAGGCCTCCCCCATTGACTTCCAGATTGGCCGGTAAAATACACATGGATAGATCAAAATAATCAAAAACTTAAGGAGTCCTATTCTTTCACAGGACAAGCTTTACCTAGTCTGGGGACCAGCAAGAACTGTCACTGAAACTGTAAGTTTTATGGAAATAAACTTATCCTTATTCTTTTCTACAATCTGTACGAAAGCAACATTTGCACCTATCTAAATACTACCTTATTATAAACTGTCTATAATTCCAGCTGAAAGTCTATTATAGTTGTCATGCCCACTAACACTTCTGTCGTACTTGAGACTGACCGCATCAATACAGCCTTCGTGCCTCCATGACCACCAGAGCGATTACGACGCGACACCCTAAAGCAAAGATGATATACAGAAGGGTAAACTTATTGAAGTTGTATTCGAATCGATCAATGTGCCTAAAGGAGCTTACAGAGTAACGGCAGTATGTTAGCAACAGTCGCCTACGCATTGCGACTGTCGCCGTTTAGACAGACAGAATGTGCGCATATCGTTGTCTGCGACTGTCGCTAGTACGTTGATGTATAACCCTTTAATCGGTATAAACTTTTTTTTATTTTCTTTGGATTTCAATCTTATTTCAAGAGCATAAAATTCAAAATATGGTGGCAGTTATATGTCCATCACTGGTCAAAGGGTTAAACAGGGTTATTTATAAAACATTAACAACCTTCTAGGGGCTGATTCTGGTGCTGAAATACAACAACTTTATCTATGGGACCAACATTGAAATCGCAAAAAAATTCACTTCTCCATACTAAGCCGCCACCAGCTGACATCAGTTCGTATGGAGAATTAAAAATATTTTTTTAGATTTCAATGTTGGTCCCATACACAAAGTTGTTGTATTTAAGCACCAGAATTGCCCCTAGGAGGTTGTTGATGTTTCACGACAACCTTCGTAGCCGAGAGGCGAGCATACCGGACTTGGTGTCGCTATCTCTGTAGTCCCGGGTTCGATTCCCGGTTGGTCAATGTGGAAAAATAACTTTTATATATTGTGTCGGGTCTGGGTGCTGTGGTACCGCCGTTCTATTTTTTGTAACACAAGTGCTTAAGCTACATATCATAGGATCAGAGCAAACAAATAACCCGGTATATTCTCAGACGTGAGTTGGCGAAAGTCGCCTACCATTGTCGCAAGCAGTCGCCGATATACTGTCGCTCATCGGAGCTCTCTTAAATAAAGTATTTGATGCGATGGCAGAACACCGAGTACTGTAGCACAGATATTCCTTTTGTAAACATTTGTGACCAGGTATTCCGCCACAGAAATCGCATTATGAGTGGCGGAAAGGCAGTTGGAAGGAAGGAACGTAAGGTAAGATATCTACTGGATTTGTTATCACCTCCTTTTCCAATCATCATCATCATTTCATCTGATCATAGGCCTCCACGAAAAGGGAGGAATTGCCAATAGGTACTCCCCACGCTTGGCAGGCGGGTTGGCGAGCGCAGTTTTTTATAATATTTCGCACCCAGACACTGCTGCCCGTCTCGTGCTACAGGAATTTCTTATAAGTGGACATAAAATAAGCCCTGCCAGCGGGGCTTTACAATGTTTGCCTAAAACAACGAACATTACCCGGTCCTGCGTCACCGACCGGGTTAATGTGAACCGCGCCATTAAGCAACTAGTGCGATTATTCCCCAATTCAGGCTTAAGGTCCAGTCTATAACTATAGAAGTTTTGATAGTGTTGATAATCTGAGTTGACCAAACTTTTCCATGCTTGAAACAATAGTTTCCGTTGATGAAAACAAACGACGACTCATAGACTAGCAGTTTTAACAATTGTTGACAAAAGTATGGGCACCATGAAGTTATAATGAGTTGGTAATTTATATCTTCTCTATATATGATACTTGATTTGTTAGATTTGTCTTCGCTTCGAATAGCAGAATAACTATTAAAACAGAAATAATTCACGAAAAAAAAACGAATGAAGAGGCGGTTCTACTCGTAAGTTCGCCGGGACAACTAGTTGTTATTAAATTCTCGTATTTTACTGATGGAGTAATTTTCTTTAACTAATGTTTGTGCTTATTTTTTTTATTTCAATCTATTAATGATGTAGTTAAATGGGCTTAAGGGTACTGTATTTCCTCTGTTATTTTAAATGCTGTATTTATATCTCTCATCAACACTGCACACCAAAACTAAATTGATCACACTATTTCGACTACCAAAATCTATTCTACTTAATGCAGTTGTAAATATCCTACTGCATTTTTACCTAAATAAATAAATATTTTGAGTTTAAAGGAATCTCTATTTTCTTTATCAATTTGCCATGGTGCAGTCTCGATTTCAAATTAAGAGGGCTAAATTAAGGTTTCTGATTTCAGCAGCAAACCAAAATGGCGTCTGACGCGCCAGGTGGCAGATGCCGTTAGAAGTCGATCTTCCCACGACTATTCCATTTCTTATAAGGCGTCTTCTTCGACTGACTTTCTGAATGATATAAACTAATCAATTTGCAATTGATACAAAAGGCATCATCTTTATGGCAATGTCTTCAAAAAATGCGATCAAATAAAATATGCAATATAAAATTTATACCTAATTATTTTCAAAACAAAAGGCATCGAACCTAATTGGCATACCTGAAGTTGCAAGTACTTCAAATTACATTAGTTTAGTCACTGGTTTAGTGTACACTCCATAAATCATACGCCAATCGATAGAGAAAATAATTACAAATTTTAATAATTTTTTGGTGCCAAATAAAATATCTTAATTACTTACTTCTAACACCAAATACTCTTTGACAAAGTGTCGTAAATTATTTACTTTAGTAAGTTTTTCTTAAAAGTTAACATTAAGAAAATATATGACATGAGACTCCGCTAAAAGGTCTCAGTTAAGCGGTTTGACTTTAGGTATCAGATGAAAGATAAATAAGTTATTTCGTTGGACAAAGCCAAAACCTTTAAGGTAAGTGAAATCCTAAATTGAACGGAACCCCGTCTGTTCCACACAAGACCCTCAAACAACAGAAGATAAGATAACATACTTATGTCCTCAAAAACAAAGGCTTTTACTAAGAGAATGTGTAACCAACCGTTGCGAGGAACTTTGTAGCGCGCACATCATCTTCTACATATGTATCGAGGTAGATGCTACCCTAGTAATGGCTCTGCGGGGGCTGACACCCGCCGTGGCAATCTCGCTGTTCCTTAGGTAGTGTTTATCGTAGCAAAAGATTGATTTGAGGACAGTATAAATAATTCCAACAATGGTGTCCCACGTTCTGTACCCGCCAAGTCTTGCACTTTGATTTGAGAAACATAAAATGGTTGCTTTGCTTTTTATCAAAAAAAAATGCGTACTATTCAACATTTTCATAAAAAATCAGATCACGCGCGTAGGTACAGGCTCACACAGGGTGAGCTGTTTAGTAGTTTATTTAGTAGTTTAAGATTACAACCTAAATCCGATGTACCAAGCATGTACCTCACAACTACAATATATTATTTATATTTATTCAGTTACTGAATAACATATGCTTTTGTTGTTGGCGCGTACAAAGCGAGAATTTCATGAACATCAGAACCATGGAACCATGTCAAATATTTTTGCATGTTGAATGTAAGTAGTAGTAGGCGTTAACATTAAAAATGATTATAAATTTAAAATGGTGGCATCTAAACACTTACTTAAAAGAGCAATATACGTAATACAAAGAGTACCTATTAAAGATTGTTACATTGAAATCTTTGTTAAATCTTTTGGCGTTTGGTAAATCGGCACTGGTGCCGCGGGCCTGACATCAGTTTGGCGAACCATTTAAAAATTTGATTAAGTCAAAATATACAAAGGTACTAACATTTTAAATAAAGGTACTAAGAAGTACTGATAAAGGATTAATTACTTACATTATTCAACATGCAAATATTTGTCATGGTTCCGTGGTTCTGATATTCATAGAATTTCACTGCTTCATACAAATTTGATTTACCAGAATCAGCTCCTAGGGGGTTGTCGATATTTTTAAACTAACTCTGTAATAAAATTCAGAATCAATTATCTCGTAAAAAGCTACGATTTTGGCTCTTTAGTAATTATTTATCGTTATTTCATTGTCTAACTGTTGATATAGGATTTGCAAGTGGCCGCGTCCTATACCATTTCGTCCAATCTCTTTTGAAGTTATTACAAGGTAGGTAATTGTCACATATCTCGTAGAACTGACGGCCGATGGGGCAGAAAGGTTCTGGAATGGAGGCCACGTACCGGCAAGCGCAGCGTAGGACGTCCACCTACAAGGTGGACAGACGACCTGGTAAAGGTTGCAGGAAGCCGCTGGATGCGAGCCGCTTTCAACCGGCCAATCTGGAAGTCACTGGGGGAGGCCTATGTTCAGCAGTGGACGTCCTATGGCTGAAATGTGTGTATGAGTGTGAGGTAATTGTCATAACTCTTTACTGAAAAAGTTACACAAACCTTTTGCAGCTTATAGATCGAACTACTAACTACTACCTGTAAATTAAACTTCACCATAGTTCATAGGTTCTGAACAAAAGAGCAGTTCCAAAGACATAGGCAACTATCAACTATATCCTATAGCGTTATTGGTCAATACGCGTCAAAACGAAATAAAACACGAGCCCTTCTAGTTAACAAAATGTATTTAGATGAAAATTGAAAGAATAGGAGACACTTTGTAGGCGCAGTACTCCATAAGAGCCAGTCCTAGTGGGTACATCATCTTCTGTCCCATTTGTGGAGACAGGATGTACGCAAATACTCCTGCCCCCGCTGTGAAGAATCCCCAATCTTGGCTGGTTTGAAAAGAAAAATAGCAGAGAGAAATTAAATTGCAGGCGATGACCATATTTCCTAATGCAGCGTTGTCTTGGCCGGATAGTGACAAAGCGAAGGGTACCACACCGGATAGCAAATGTATCAAGCTCAACAATTTTTTGTCTTGATATAGGTCGGCCATGAGGCAGGGCAAAGCCAAGTATTTCGTAGCTTTCAAGCTTATCGTGTACGCTTGCTCGAAATCGTTTCCAAGGAGTGAACCTGTAAAAATTAAATAACAATTATGAGAACCTGCTATTTGAATTGACGACTGTCATTGGTAGTGGTTCGCGTTCCGGACTACAGAGCCGAGCAGTTGCGGGTTCGAATCCCGCAACGGGCAAATGTTTGAGTGATGAGCACGAGCATTTGTAACTAAGTCATGGATTTTTAAGTCCATTTATTCGTTGTCTAGTCGCCATAGTACTGTCTATTCTTAGTTTGGGGCTAGCTAATTGGTGTGACTGTGAAAAAAAACTTTTTCATCCCACCATCTCGGAAAGAGTATTTTTAATCTTCAATATCTGAGTGGAAAAGCCGTTTTTATTCTCTAAAGGATAAAGTAAATTGAATTTAGAACATCGTGTGCACTAAGTTTGTGAATTTAAAAAAAATATTACACTCAATTTAAATAACTGTAGCAACGTTACTTTAAAATTTTCTTAATTATACCTTAGTATTGTTATAATTTAAAGATTATTCTGTAATACTTACCTGTCATAATGTAGTAATTAATACCTAAACTGAAATAAAACTGTACCTATCTTGTGATTGTAAACGTTTTTTTTTGCATTGTCATTTCCTCGCTGAGGTGGAATGAAAAGTTACGTGTTGCACTCGAGTGCAAAGATTTTTCACCTCGTGCTCTTTTGATTCCCTCGCTAACGCTCAGGATTCTGCGCTCGTGATTCAATTTTAGAATCCTTCGCTTGCTCGGTCATCAAAATTGAACACGCGGTTAAAAAGAAACTTTGCACTCTTGTATAACAAATAACTATCAATGAATAGGGGAAAGATTCTACAGGTGTTCAAAAAGAACAAGCCAAATTTTAGAGAGTGGTCCAGAATCGATAATTGAATGCAGGAAAAAGAAATATTGGAAAACATCATATACATTGCTCTGATATTAAGATCTTGTGTTACAGTTTAAAAAATCCATTGTTAAAAAATCATTTTATTTCAATTGGTTGTACTTACAATGGATCTTTTGTTTTTTTAACAATTATCTTTTCATTATTTTTCCTGTATTTAAGACTTGATTCTGATTCACCCCCTAAAAATTTAGCGCGTACTTTTTTAGCACCCTGTATTCTTACTTTGATAATGAAATAATCCGAGTACTCCGTGAATGAAGAAGTTGGTGTGCATTACTGGGTCGTCACAATTCTTCCCTTACGAGCGGCTAGCCCCCTGCCTGGACAACCAGCACAGCGCAATATGTGCGAGAGAGACTCTCCATCTTGGCCATATTTACCATACACAGAAGACTTTCAATGAGTATTCTCTCAAGCTTAGATTAATGACACATAGATTCGTAATACGATCGCAAAATTTGAAGCAACTAAATTGGAGCTAAAGACGGCGACGGGTAAATGGGCGCCCACAGACAGCCGGCGTTTGCGGAGCGCAACACGCACAGAAGGCGTGAGCGGGACGGGGACCACACACAGCCGGCGTGCCGTCGTCGCCGCTCCGCACACGCCGGCTGTCTGTGGGCGCCCATTTAAACGTATGTTACAGACCCGTACTACCGACCAGCCCGACCCTTGCAGTCTCTCACGCCTTCTGTGTGTGTTGCACTTACATGACAATCCGCTCCGAACGCAAAACAATCTAGATATAGACAATGCTTCTATCAAATTTTCCCCGGTTTTGGGGAAAACTCTATTACAAACAACCTTATTTTATAGTGGTGTGTAAACGTTTGCACACAAAAATTGCTTCAATTTTGTAATCGCCGTAGGGACCGAACTATCATTGTGTGTCATTATTCAAGCTCTCAAGAATATAAACAAATTTACTATTATGTAACCAATAGTAAAATAAATAAATAAATAGGTAGGTACTACCATATTAAAGTCGCAGTGCTACTCGACCAAATTGACATTTTTTCTTGATTTTACTTTTGATCCCATAGTAGAAGTTGTTTATATTCATGATTAAAAAACTATATAAAAATATTATACTCTTAAAAAAGTCACCCGTATAATTTTTATTTCCAACAATTATGATAACTGGCGCTTTACATTGACTTTAACGTAAGCAAGAGAAGGGGTAGGTAGTAACGTAAATTGCTTATCGATCTAGTGAGTTATTTACTTTCAGTATTTGGTTGGTTTGCTCATCGCACCAAGGAGTCGATTTTGAAACAGCTAAAATTAAAATCGAGACTCCAGAATCTGCCGCCGAAGAATCCTGGAATACTTTGGCCACATTGCCAGAAACGACGGTGACAACATGGAGTGATAATCACTGGCCAAGTCGAAGGCAAGAGACCGAGAGGAAGCCCGACGCGCGACAGAAAAGAGGCCCAATTCCCGTAATTTAACATTAGTCGCAATCCAGTGTCGGTCCGCTCCCAGTAACATTACTATCTAACACGGTATTCCCGCAAACTTTTAATTTGACCTTCAATTATCAAAAAAATGTTATTGAAAATAGAACAAAAAATCTTAGTAGTTTTTCCATTTTCAGTCGCATTACGAGCTAAAATTGCAGTTTTTGGGTTTACGAGAATACCGTTTTAGACAGTAATGTCTACTGGGGGTAGTTCGATCGTTGTAAAATTACGGGAATTGGGCCTCTGATCCGCAAGACCCCAAACACTACCATCCATGATGCTCTGCACTCTGCGATTGACCGAAGGAGATGACGCCGGATAATCCTTAACATAGGGAGTACTCCATCCAGGTAACCACGACCCTCAGCACTGAGGAAACTGATGCGAGGAGGAGGATTACTTTAAATTTTGGTCGTACTTTTTTAACACCCTGTATTCTTACTTTGATTGTTAAATAATCCGAGCAATCCGTGAATGAAGAAGTTGGTGTGCATTCCTGGGTTTGTATAATTGTTGACTGACATGCGACTCGCCCCCCGCCCGGACACGCAGCACAGCACAACATGTGCGAGGGCGGTGTTAATGTCATCTCCGCCCATACCACAACACCAATGCCAAAAATATTATAAAATCTTCCACACTTCTTAAAGAAGTATAAAATTAACAGATTTTTTTTAAAAATAGCTTACAAAAAATATGTGACTCAAATAAAAAAAAAACAAATCAATCTGTCATCAATAGAGTGTCAAATTATAAATTATTATTTTTAAACTATTCCCTTAACGCCTCACATGCAAAGAGGTTTTATATTATACGTCGTGTCGTGGGTGGACGTGCACAAATCACCCACAATACTCTTACAAAAGTACAATGAATAGGCTCGAGTTTGACGTAGGGTCATAATAAATTCATAATAAATTGTTTTTACAACCACACCAACTATCTAGCCCCAGACTAAGCAAAGCTTGTACTATGGCGACTAGATAACGGATAAATAATAATGAACATACTTAAATACTTTTATAAAATAAACATCTATGACTTAGGTACAAATGCTCGTGCTCATCACACTAGCATGTGCCCCTTGCGGAATTCGAACCCAAGAGGCCCAAGGGCCAGTTTCACCACTTGCTGATAAGTTCCAGTTAACCTATCTGGCACTTTTTTGACAGCTAATTGTATGGGTTATCTGTCAGAACCTAATTAATCTAGTATTTATAAATTATGCTAAACTGTGTCAAAGACGTACCTAAGTTAGCACAAAGTACCTACATACTAATTACAAGTATAACTAGATAAATCAATCTAAATATTTGCATTACTATTTTATAATATAGGTATATTTTATTATATATTATGTACTTATTTTCTTCGACTCAAGGGCCGGATAGATTTAAAATGGCTATACGGTATGGTATCAGAGAATCAGCGTGTAAGTCAATCACAAAAATAGATTATTCATAAAAGATAGTCCACGTAAAGTCGATCATACTGTCGTTAGACGATGTCTTCTTCTTCTTTATCTATACGGTCAATCCCGGTTGCGTCCAAAGCCGTTGCTTTGGAGCCCAGGATCCGCTTTCCTTGATTTACTCCTCCACTTCGCGCGGCCTTGAGCGACTCTAGTTGTGAGATCATTGGCACGCATGTCAGCCCTCACGACGTCAAGCCAGCATTTCTTGGGTCTACCCCTTTTGCAAGGACCTGGCGGTGGCGGCATAGCCAGACATTTGTTTCCTATGTAGCTTGCCGGTTTCCGCAAAACATAGCCGTACCAGCGTAGGCGACTCTCCTGCAGTTTGTCTGCAATATCACGGACACGAAGGCTAACGCGGATCCGCGAGTTCCTCCGCGGTCCATCCGCGTGACTTCACACGTCCACCGCAGGATATTCATCTCCGTGACAGGCAGCTCCAGGACCTGGAAGCAGGACCTGCTTGTGTCGCTAAAGTAGCGGCCACGCTTCGCTGCCATATAAAATGACAGGCCTAATGATGGACTTATAGATCTGTCCTTTCAACTTAACCGGCATTCTGGGGTCACAAATGACACCGGTCACATTCCGCCATTTGGCCCACGCAGCAGCAATGCGTGCTTTGACGTTGCAATCGATGTCTCCCGAAGCGTGAAGTACAGATCCAAGGTATTTAAACTGGTCCGTGCGCTCGACCTTGTCTCCGCCTATGCGGAGGGACGGGCGTTGGATCTGTAGAGTTACTCGGTCTTCGCCACATTGAGTTTCAGACGATCGACGAAAAATCACTAACAAGTTTCGGAGAAAGAATTGGTATGTGCTTGATGTGCCCACTATATCCCAGTCTAGCTAGACAATAGACTAGACCAACGAATATAAAACATCGAGTATTGAATGTACGCCTAGTACTTTCTTTGTAATCTTGCATAAGTTAAATACAGGCTGGCTGCTGTTAAATTATATTTGTGCTCATTTTGCTATCGCCATTTTGGCGCTGCTGTAGGACGTAGTATGTGGTAGTATCTTAGGACGTAGATTTTAGAGCTAAATTAGTGATGTCCCCAAGTCGATATTCGTAACGTTTTTCGATCTATTCATTATTATTATTATTATTATTTCATTGATTCAGACAACGCAGGTCCATTTTATTAGTAAGATCTTATAAGCTATATTAGGAACAACAAAAACAAAACAATAAAAACAGAGAGAGCTACAGATGACAGCAGCGGTCAGCCAGTGTTCCTCTTGACCAGCACCTTGGCAAGATGGCGAGTTATAGGAGAGTCATATCTCCCCGCTATGGTCGTCAGGATGGAGTATACAGGGCTAAATGGCAAAGGGGTACCAAATTTAAAAATAAGATCTAGGGAACAATATAAAGCAGCGTCTTAATCGTTATCATTTTAATAATAGTATGTTATAAAAAAAGTATTAAAATATCCTAAAATAAAATCAATAAAGAGACTACGAACGCCGCTCAGTCATTCATCAAAGGCGTAGGTACGGCGAGCCAACAAGGACCTTACGCAATGCACATACGGTGCAATTTTTTCATGAATGAGTTAAATTATCCACGCGTACGACTTTTAACACCGGATAGGAATAATTAAATGAAAAAAAAATTTTTGTTCTTTGCATTCGATTAAGTTAGGTATTGATTCTGAGCCACTCGTAAAGATTTGGCACCCCTTTGCAATGTAAGACTGTTGTTACAGTATGACTGTGTGTGGTTACCTAGAATAGAATTACGGTAAAACTTAGGATTCAATATACAGGGTGCTAAAGAACGTATGAGCCAAGTTTTAGGGAGTGGTTCAGAGTCGAGGCTAAAATACAAGAAACTCGTATTTAAAAATCCATTGTATTTTTATTTTTAATCAAAAACGATGCGATCGTAGACGCGCCTTAACGAACGTTGGATTTATCAACCGACTTCAAAAAAGGAGGAGGTTCTCAATTCGTCGGTATCTTTTTTTTTTATTTTTTTTATGTATGTTCAGCGATCATTCGTTACTGCGTTGACCGATTTCGATAATTATTTTTTTGTTTGAAAGGTAATACTTTCAGAATGGTCCCATATAAATTTGGTTAAATTCTGATGATGGGATCTATAAGAAAATCATCAAACATTGCATAAACTCCGTACCACGCCAACTGATTTTAGTATCTATCTTACCTATATCTCTGCCAAATGTAGACCGATTTTGATGATTCTTTTTTTAATGAATAGCTTATACTTCAAAGATACTATAATAAAATTTTTTGGAAAAAATTTAACCCCTAAGGGTGGAAAAATAGGAAATGAAATCGGTGTTCAGCAGTTAAATTATGTTTGCACTCGTAAGATTTGTTTTGATTAGGATTTATCACTAAAATGGATGAAATAAGTTAATTTTATAAAAAAAATAAAAACCGACTTCAAAAAACTAAAACGCTGAAAATAATCTTAACACTTAAGTACCTAATCAGTTACTTTTGGAGTCGGTGCCAGTCAATGAGAGACCAATGTTTTCGTTTGCACCGACTCCAAAAGTAACTGATTAGGTACTTAAGTGTTAAGATTATTTTCAGCGTTTTAGTTTTTTGAAGTCGGTTTTTATTTTTTTTATAATGATAGATGTTGTTGTGAGTTGTGACTATAGTAATTACGGTGGGTGGATAGACAATAGATTTTTTCTCTTTACCTAGACTAGGTACGGATTGCTTTTTTCATAAAAGAAATTCTAGACTCGATTGTTCAACACAACTAAAATAATGAAACAGTCGTAAGCCTGATTTAAGTGTGTATGAAAGTTTATTTAAAAATCATTGTAACACTTTAATTGTACCTAGAATAAGATTTAACGTCCCCAATATGTTTATTGTTAGAAGAAATATTATTCTTAAATCAGTTTAAAATCATACATAATGAATTATATCATATTTATATCGAATGTCTTATTGAATCGTCAAAGTATCACAGCAATAGGTAGTTACGAAAAGTATACAGTTTTATTAAATATTACCGATATTACCCATCGCTTTAAACGTCAAAATTAGTTCAGTTACCAGTCGCGCTTCAAATCAGCTGTTATTTGTATGGGATAGGCAGTCCAGACTTGTTTTATGTCAGTGCTTGCAATAGACAAAGAAACATGGTAAATAAATCACAGACTAGAGAAAGTGTGTAGCAAATTTTTGACAAGCGGCCATATTGTTGCTCGAGTAGTTTTGTCGAAAAATACGTTTTCTTAAAATTGTACTAAAAACTAGACCGAATTCCTCAACGAAAAATTGTGTCGTGTTTAGTATTCAGAAGAAATAAGTATCACTTTTAAAACCGACAAAATGGCTGCGAGCGACTCTGGGACAGATGAGTCACTTTACCCTATTGCTGTGCTGATAGACGAATTGAAAAATGAGGATGTACAGCTCAGATTGAACTCTATCAAGAAGCTGTCAACGATTGCGTTGGCTTTGGGCGTTGAAAGGACCAGATCTGAGTTGATTCCTTTCCTTACCGAGACAATTTATGATGAAGATGAAGTACTCCTTGCACTCGCCGAGCAGCTCGGTAAGCGGTTAATTTTTTCCACTGTCTAATACCATTATTCTAGTTTTGAAGAACATCTATGAAAATTATACCTCTACGGGTATGTAGTATTCACAGTGCACTTAAGCATAACCTTTCAATCGTGAATAACTAAAAGGCATATCTTCAAGCCTATTGTTATATTTCAAAGGGATTACTATAAAAGTAAAATGTTTGATGAAATACCTTCCGAATAAGGACACAATCAATTTCAAGATTTGCAATTATACAAATACATAAAAATTTACCTAACACGATCATGTTATGGCTTCATAATATTACATGTAAATTAGATTATTGTTTATATTTAGACAATGCGTTTCGCAATCACTATTCTTCATCTTTCCATTCAGGTAGTGGTTACTGCATAGTAAAAATTGACATTTTAAAATTATAGTCTACATAATTCAAATTGTACTCCATTGTACAGATAACAGCACGTAAACCTACCACAAATTATCAAATTTTCTTAATTGATATTGATATCTACATGTTGGACTTAAAGTTGAAAATCGGTTGAATGTCCTTTAACTTTTTGGGTAGGTTGACCGGCTGTTGTCTGTACATTCATATAAATCAAATATGATTTGAATTCATGCCTAATTCCTCCATCATTAGGAAACTTCATCAACTTGGTCGGTGGAGGAGAATACGCTCACTGCCTGCTCCCACCTCTTGAATCGCTCGCAACTGTTGAAGAAACAGTTGTCCGCGACAAAGCTGTGGCCTCACTCCGTGCGGTCGCTGCCCACCACACACCCCAGGCTCTCGAACAACACTTTGTACCATTGGTGCAACGTCTTGCTGGCGGTGACTGGTTCACATCTCGAGCTTCAGCTTGCGGACTGTTCAGGTAACTAATTTGGTAAAAATATTAGTTTTACATGTGTGCATAAAATTCGCCTAAAGTTTGTATAATTTTTTTTGATACAAACTTAATAATCAACATTATTAATTGTTAACATTGTTAATGTTGAGTTGTTCGAAATGAGCTCCAATTGTAAAAAAAATCAAAATAGTATTTTTAATGGCAAGAAAAGCACCATTTTGATATCTTTGACTAAATGGACCATCTTTGAAATAACTTGCCAAGGGTAGTGTGGTACATTTTTTTTTACAATGAAGTGTCAAAGTTAACTGACAATATTGTTGTAAACCTAGACTCAATAAAACTTAATGTATTTTATAAAATTAACAATGTTTATTCTGTTGATTTGTGGTCGCCATTAAAAAAACTGTTATTTTAGATTACACTTATTTAAAACTGCGAACAAGGATGTCTATATTTAACTTTTTTGAAAAAATTACTACTCCTGCCTAACGAGTGACATGTAATTTTATTTTTTTTCTAAACTGGTATTGTATATCATGGCCTCTCGCCCAGTACCAGGTTATCGTTGAGTTTTAGGACAACTGTGTACAGATTATTATTATTGTACCCAGCGTGTGCTACACTCGCGTCTCGGCGCCCGTTAAAGCCGAGCTCCGCCAGCACTTCCGCTCCCTCTGCCAGGACGACACGCCCATGGTGAGGCGCGCGGCTGCGTACAAGCTGGGCGAGTTCGCGCGCGTCGTCGAGGTGGAATACGTGAAGAGCGACCTCATACCCATGTTCGTGCACCTAGCCCAGGTAAAAATAACTCAACATCTATCATTTTAGCTATAGGATGTCCACTGCTGAACTTAGGCCTCCCCCAACGACTACCAGATTGGCCGGTTGGAAGTGGCCTGCATCCAGCGGCTTCCTGCGACCTTTACTAGATGGTTGGTTTATTAGTCGCTTGCATAAGACAAAAGACAAGTCTTCGAGAAATGCGTTTTGCCAGTGATGACTTTCGGCACTGACATTCTTGACTGTTAGTTAGCCTCTTAAAAAAGCTCAAACTCACCCAGCGTGCTATAGCACAGCTATGCTTAGCGTTTCTTTGCAAGATAATATCTGAATAGCTCTACGAATTGCAAAACTAAAGTGGCAATAGGCAGGCCACATGTCTCGTGAGTACAAGAGTCGTCGGAGCCTTATGTCAGAGACTTGTTCCATCACCGAGAATGGCCCCCAATTCAGGACCACACCCACCATTAAAGATCTTCCTATCAGGCAAATACTTTCCATTGCTGACCTGGAAAGCCCAGGACAAACTGCAAACACAAGTCGGCCATTGCTTTCAACGGCCAACCTGTGTTCGGTTTGCCTTAGATAACCTTATAAAGTAGGCCTACATTGACGGCACCAATGGCCATGTGTTCTTCCCACCAAACCATGGGCCATGGGCATGGCATGGAAAAAAGAAAACGGTCACCATCTAACACACCATCACAATCTGAGCATAGCGATGAAAAAAGACATTCAGCACCGCCCAAAATAAACAAAACTAATGTTTTCGAAAACAAACGACATACAAATAAAACTAGAACTACAACTAACTCTTCAAGTGAATCACCTGGCGTCTCAAAAGAAATCGTATGACCAAACATACTAAATTATGTAGCACGGGGAAGATCAACGTCAGTTTCCGAAATCCCAAAAAACTAGTAACAGCCACAAACAGCCGGAATCGCAACAAAACAAAACAAAATACAACAACAATTAAAAACAACCTAACTTCAATTCCCAATACGACTGGTCATCGCGGGAATTTAGACCATCACCCTCCAATAACGAAAACTAGCAATAATAACAACAACATAAACCACGAATATAAGTCTATAAAAATCTCCACGTACAACGTGAGATCTTTGGCCTCGATAGACACGTCGTACTCACCTACGCTCTTACAAACATCAACTGGGTCATAATGGGTCTCTCAGAAGTCAGGAAGCTGGGATGCAACATTCAAGAATATCAAGATCACATTCTGTGCTACATTGGATAAACAAAGGGCCTACATGGCGTTGGTTTCCTAATTTAAAAAATACACAAAGACTAAATATCAAATTTTCAAAGAATTTCAGAACGAGTACCCTTACTCCAACTAGCATTTGAAGAAATCTCTATCACATTAATTCAAACATACGCACCCACAGACAAGTCATCTGAAGAGGAAATAAATCAGTTCTATAGCGACATTAAAAAAGCACATTTACTAACAAACGATAAGATAGTGCTGGTGATGGGAGACTTTAATGCCAAAATAGGGCTCCCAAAAGAAGAAGAAAGTCTTATGTACGAGCTACGATCGTACATTTGTCTGCTGCGCCGTCAGCGACCTACAAACCGGCGTATGACCCATGGACCCTGCACATGCACCGTCGGCACTCTACACCGACGGCACACAACGATCAACCTATACATGTTAACGTTCTGTAATTATTATATATAAACGTGACATTATAGTTAATAAATCAGATATCAACCGTCCGTGTTGGTTCTCATTTCCCTCCGCTGCGGCCAAGACTACCTTAGCCGTCACTATGATCAGTCTGGTGAGTCTGCCAGACTGGCAGTGGGTCCACACCGCCTACCTACCGTCCTAACGCTGCTACCCTGGGCGACCTGGGAGCAGCTCTATCATTTCCTCTCTACATCCTTATTATATTTAAGTATCTATTGTTAGGTGGAGCTAGGGCTCTAGGGACTTAGTGTCTTGGGGTAAAAGGGACTCTACGCTCACTAGGGAGTTAGTTTCCTGTCTGACCGTATATTCTGGACGTCGGGAGCGGTGCCACACTTGTATCCCGCCTGTTCATATTCGAGCCGGAGCCTGTTTAGTCTTTATCCTTTAAAAACTCCCAAGTTGGATTGACTTACATTTTGACTTACGTTGACTAGTAGAAAATGCTATTACGCATTAAGACTGACAATCACTCTTTACTTCAATAATATTTTGCACTAATGCTTTACTCATTTTAAAAATAACTTGGGTGAATGAACGAATCAATTGCGCTTGTTTACATTGCAAGTGGAATGTGAGAAGTCAGCAACTCTCGCATTACAACACCTAATACAATTTATTAAACCTAACAAAATTGATTTTAAATATTCATTGCATAATACTAATGACATAAGTACCTACTATAGATCGTGCTATCAAAGTAACAACACTTTACATGACGTTAATTTGACATGGGTGGTGTAGGTAATCAACTAGGCAGGGAAATTAAAATTGACGTTGTTTAACTTTACTGACATTGAATTGTCGGGAGCGGTGCCTTACAACCACCTGCATCCCGCCGCATCATTGACGTGACAAAATAATGCGTATATTATTGAATATTATCATGACATTTTATATTGAAATGGCGGAAGCGGTGCCTTACAACCACCAGCTCATCGTCATAATACTGACATGCTATTGCATTTATATTGACATTTCTTGAGTTTCTTGCTGCATTAACATGTTACTCAAGTTTTATATCATTATCATTTACTTACTTGACATTTTTACATAAACTTGACAACAGCGTGCATTTGCAAAAAAAAAACCCCTATCACATTGACAATGACATGACATGATTTTGCATTTGTATTGACATGTTTGCCAAGTTTTCTTTAGCATTTTATCATGGATATGACATTATCATTATTTATCAATATTCTATCATTGACATTATCATTACATTGATGGGAGCGGTGCCTTACAACCACCTGCTTCCCGCTTTGACATTGCCCTGATTTGACTTTTACATTGACATTATGCTTAGGTTCGATTATATTTGACATAGGTTTTATCATATAGTAATCATATTTGTCCTATCCCTTTGTCCTAACCAACATCCTCCAATACGGGCAATTATACGAGTATCAGCAGCTAGTCAGCGAGTACAGTATCACCTCGGAGGATCAACATACTGACAGCAACGGATCGGAACAAAACTGGCCTCCCTGAAGCGGGTCTCACCAGTATTCTGAGAAGCCGCAAATGCTGTTCAGTAGAACCTTGCAGAGAACATCACTACAACATGACATCAACCCTACAAGTCCGAAGACAAGGGACAACAACTGCTGCATCATTACTGCATCAGTTCATCCACGACAGAATAAAACATGAACAAACCACCAAGTCATCCAACGGGTCACTGCAACTACATCAGGTCAGCGAGCAGATGGGCATCTTCTCTACCGTCTTTGGGATGCCAATATGTACGAGTAACCTCGTACATTGGTTTGCTGCACCACTGCTACACATTGCGCTGGAGACTGGAGCTGCATTTTCCACCTACTTCTTCGTGCTTTTTGAAGATGCCAATATGTACGAGCTACGATCGTACATTTGTCTGCTGCGCCGTCAGCGACCTACAAACCGGCGTATGACCCATGGACCCTGCACATGCACCGTCGGCACTCTACACCGACGGCACACAACGATCAACCTATACATGTTAACGTTCTGTAATTATTATATATAAACGTGACATTATAGTTAATAAATCAGATATCAACCGTCCGTGTTGGTTCTCATTTCCCTCCGCTGCGGCCAAGACTACCTTAGCCGTCACTATGATCAGTCTGGTGAGTCTGCCAGACTGGCAGTGGGTCCACACCGCCTACCTACCGTCCTAACGCTGCTACCCTGGGCGACCTGGGAGCAGCTCTATCATTTCCTCTCTACATCCTTATTATATTTACGTATCTATTGTTAGGTGGGGCTAGGGCTCTAGGGACTTAGTGTCTTGGGGTAAAAGGGACTCTACGCTCACTAGGGAGTTAGTTTCCTGTCTGACCGTATATTCTGGACGTCGGGAGCGGTGCCACATTTGCTTCCCGCCTGTTCACTTATCATGGGTAAATTTGGTTACGGAGAACGCAGCGAAAAGGGAGAGCGACTAATAGAATATGCTGCAGAAAATAAACTAGCGATAATGAATACTTTCTTTATGAAAAAAGAAAGTCGCAAATGGACTTGGATATCACCTGACAAAAAAACCAAGAACGAAATAGACTTCGTACTAACTAACAGCCCGAGACTAATAGCAAATGTAGAAGTTCTGAATAAAGTAAGATTCCCTTCGGACCACAGACCATTAAGAGCAACTTTACAACTGAGACTACCTAAAAAGAGCAGAAAAAACTTAAGACCTTTTGCTAACATCCCAAAAACAGAAGAGGAATTCAAAATCTATAGGAACGCACTGAAAACACACATTGATAACGCCAAAACAAAACCAACAAGCATCCAATTATATCACAACTTAATAACTGAATCCATGGCAGACAGCCTAACAACAAACAATACAAAGCTTCGAAGAAAATTAACAAAATACTTAGCAGAGAAACAGAAGAACTAATAAGGAAGCGAAAACACATGCAAGCACACCAAAACCAAAGACAAGGATAAGTAAAACGAACTTAGTAGACTATACAAAGAATCAAAAAAATCAATAAAAAAAGATTACAACCACCACAGACAAGGAGTAATAACATGAAACTTAAACAAATATAGAAGCACAAAGCGAGCATTCAAAGAACTAAATTCACACAAATCCTGGATACAACAACTACACAACAACTCGGAAGAAACCAAAACAAGGATAGATGTCAAAGACCACGCAACGAAATTTTACATGGAACTGTACAAAGGAAGAGGCAAGTTGGAAAGAAGTGTGCAACCAAGTAGAGCCGAAGCTACAAAAAACCAGATCGAACCAATCTCTGAAAACGAAGTGAACAACCACATCAAACAACTTAAAACAGATAAGAGCCCTGGTCCGGACGGACTAAGCAACGAAGCTATAAAACTTGGAGCACCAGTCCTTACTTACCACCTAACCCAACTATTCAACATGGTACTAGACACAGAAACCGTACCAAAACAATGGTGCACATCCGATATAATACTTCTGTTTAAAAAAGGCGACCCACTAGATATAGGAAATTACAGGCCAATTAGCTTACTAGCAAGCATACCCAAACTCTTTGCTTCTATAGTCTTAAGAAGAATTGCCCATGTAATCGACAACTCTCAACCAATTGAACAAGCAGGCTTTCGCTCAGGCCACAGTACGACAGACCACATACAGGCACTAGAACAAATAATTGAAAAATATAGCGAGTTTAACAGGCCCTTGTATGTGGCTTTTATCGATTATAGCAAAGCCTTCGACAGCATAAGCCACAGCTCAATCTGGGATGCACTTACCCAATTCAATTTGGAACAAAAATATATCAACATCATAAAGCACATATACGATAACAGCACAAGCAGGGTAAAACTGGAAACTAGAGGCGACCCAATCAACATAGAAAGAGGAGTTAGACAAGGCGATCCCTTGTCGCCCAAACTTTTTATTGCTGTTCTTGAAAATATATTCCGCAAGCTGGATTGGACACTGAAGGGCATCAAAATAGACGGTCGCAATTTAAGTCACCTCAGATTTGCAGACGACATTGCCATACTAGCCGAAACCCCGATGGATCAAGAAGCAATGATTACATCCCTTGACGAAGAAAGTTCAAAAGTAGGCCTCAAAATGAACGCTAAAAAAACCAAAATTATGACAAATAGCCATAAAAGACCTATCATAGTAAAGAACAATTGCATAGAATATGTCGCTAAATACATATACTTAGGAAGGCAGGTGTCGTGCAGCAGCACAAACAATGAGGACGAAGTGACTAGAAGAGCAAACTTAACCTGGAAAATATTTTGGTCATTGAAAGAAATTCTGAAAGGGAACCACAGCTTATACATGAAAAAAGTGGTGATGAACACTTGTGTCTCTTACCTTGCCTACTATATAGCTGCCAAACATGGGTCTACACAAAAAAAAGTGAAATCTCAAATACAAAGAACCCAAAGAGCAATGGAGAGAAGTATTTTACAAATAAAGAAAATCCACAAAACAAGAAGCAAAAAAATCAGGCAGAAGACAAAAATTACAGATGCTCTTACACAGGCTCTATCATTGAAGTGGCGATGGGCTGGCCACATATCACGCTACACTGACAAAAGGTGGACCATCGAAACTACAAAATGGAAGGGTCCATCAGGAAAAAGGAGTGTTGGCCGACCAAAAAGACGATGGGCCGATGACCTGACTCAAGTAGCCGGAACAAAGTGGATAACTCTGGGCAAAGCTAGCATGGCATGGGCATGGATGGAGCGGGAGGAGGCCTTTACCCAAAGGGTTCAAATCTTAGAAACAGTCTAAACAAACTATACTAGAACTCCTAGTTTAAAGCAACTTACTAACCAACTACTAACAACATTTGAAATGTAACTATCTAGATTTGAAAATCCTGTTACTATTTTCGTTTCATGCAGAAAATATTAAGAACCGGAATGCAATCGTAAATAAAAAGTTATTATGTCAAATCTCTGTCAATTATAATATGATTCCTTGCCATTCTTTTATAATGTTATTATTGACGTTCATAAGTGGCAATTTTGTCCTAAATTGAATAAATGATTTTTGACTTTTGAGTAGAAAACGTAAAGCGTAAAGCGGGTAGGACCACTCGTAGCAGAATTCACGGAATGAATTTTCGAATATTGTGGTTTTAGGTATAGGCTTCTTAGGCGAATCTTGCAATTTCGTATACTGATCCAAATTCCCATGATACAGAAATACGCCTCCTGGACTGGCCCGACCTGTCCCGCAATTCAGAACCCTTCGGTAACGAATTGAGAACCGATAAATTACGTGACAACAATGCTAAATCATTATAGTATCACGCGTGTCTCCGATCGACAAATTGTAATCGAACAGTCCTGAACCAGCGACCAGGAAACGTATTTTTGAATCATGCGAATTCCAATCCGAATACAAAATCTCAAGATTCGCATGCGAATTTCTAAAATCACTATTTTCGAAAATACATTCAGTGAATTCTGCAACGACCACTCGTTTTTGTTTTCTACTAGTAGAAAGTACCGGAAGAATTACATTGACAAGAAACGTATGTTTGACAGAAATTTGACATAATAACTTTTTATTTACGTTCGTTAATGAGTTTTTGCTTTAAGGTTTATAATATTTTCTGCGTGAAACAAAAATAGTTACAAGATTTCAATTTAGTAGTAACACCTATTTCGAGTGATTCAAAAATGCGTAAAGTCGTGAGCGATAGAAATGAATTTCACACACGAATTGTTTTCGTGTTCGAATTTGAGATTCATTTCTAATGCTTCAAAAATACGTCTCCTGGGCTAACTCTGAGGTCGGTTCCCCAGGACGAGCAGGACTCGGTGCGGCTGCTGGCGGCGGAGGCGTGCGCGGCCGTCGCGGCGCTGCTGCCGCCGGAGGACATGGAGCAGCTCGTGATGCCGACCGTGCGCGGCCGCGCCGGGGACACCTCGTGGCGCGTGCGGTACATGGTGGCCGACAAGTCAGTGCTCACTCGCTCACATTACAAGCAGCGGAGAAGAGTGGGATCATTCCTACCTCAATATTGTGTATTATCAAATTGCCATCAGAGCTCTAAGGGTGACAGCGGTCTTTTAGTCCCTGGCTACCAATCCAGAGTCATCTGAATGTGCAGGTTTCCTCACCGCCGAGCAGGAAAGAATCCGTACATAGATTTTGAAAAATCCAGCACGTAGTACCTATCCCAGACTCTCGCCACGTACTTCAGGAATTTGGACCGACTTACGAACCGACACCCGGATGTGAGGCGAGACACCGATTCTTCGACTATTAAGCTGACAGAGGCAGATTATTCTTCAGGCAAACTAGGCACGTGCCTAGGGGCGCGAGGGTACGAAGGGGCGCGCGGGCAGAAAAATAAATAAAAAATAAATATAATATAGCAAAAATTAATTATTCTTGCATACTAACTTTATTTGCTACTATTTATAACAAAAGATAATATTAATGGATCAGCCCCCACCTCACCTCGTTATTATTACTAGGCGTCACCTATCTCCCATTAAATTATGGTTTGTTTAGCTGGACGGCAGTTTATGGATAGATATATTATTATAGCATTTTCCAATTTTTTACACCTGGCGGATTATTTGTTTATTCCAATGTTTTAGTCTGCCTTTAACGGCGCGTTGCTACTAAAAAATATTGTAGTCGTAATCGTTTTGTATGCAATTTTTTCCTGACTCTCATGTTAAAATTGATTTACCATTTTATCAAAACTTTGAAAATTAATATATGACGCGTGATCCTCAGTCCTCAGTCAGTTTCATTTTATTTAATTCAGATTATGGCTAAAGTGGAGGCATAAATGTATGAAAATAAAATTGTACTGCATGGCTTTTATACATTCTGCGGGCCTGCTGCTGCTGCCTATATGGGCCAATAATGTTATTATTGACGTGCATAAGTGGCAGTTTTCTGCCCTAAATTGAATAAATGATTTTTGACTTTTGACTTTTGCTGCATATCGCAGTCGCCAATGCCGTCGCCGCGCCGTTGGACTCTAGTGTAAAAATGCCTAATATGTCGAAAAAATCGCGCTCCCTTCGCACGCAGTTTCCGGTTACATTAAAATTTTATTTTTCAACACTACTAATTTATAAGAACTTATCTTTAAAATTTTAAAAGACAAAAAAAAATTCGCGCTCGATTGCAGTTAACAGACCTACTCGAATTACGATTTGACTGAATTGAGTTACGTAGGTATAATAATTGTAGTCTTTATTGCTACAACAGTTTTTTATTTTAGTATTATTAATGTAATGGAATGGAAGTTCCCCCCGGAACTCGAAGGCTGGCTGCCCCCATAGGAAAAATCCCCTTTAATATAGGGGCGCCAATGAAATGCTTGCCTACGGCGCTCTCAACGTTTAATCCGCCTCTGAACACTACGCCGTAAAGCTTTTAATACCAAAATGTTATCAAATCTGTCATATTGTAATATCAAATTCATATTTCAGTCACGTTGTATGTAGTTCAATCACTACTTCATTCGACCTTCGTAGCCAAATGGCGAGTACACCGAACTTGGCGTCGCCATCTCTGAGGTCCCGAGTTCGTTTCTCGGTGGGGTCAATGTAGAAAACGAACTTTTCTATGTTGGGTCGGGTCTGGGTGTTGTGGCACCGTTGTTGGTTTTGATTTCTGTAACACGAGTGCTTTAGCTACTCACCTTAGGATCAGAGCAATGTAGCATGTGATGTCCGATATTTATTTATTCGAGAAATTCTGCCGAATAAATTACAAAGACTCCATCTCGTTGTAACCTGTCGCAACAGGTTCGTGGAGCTGCAACAGGCGGTGGGCCCCGAGCTGGCGCGCTCCGACCTGGCGCAGATCTTCCAGGCGCTGCTCAAGGACACCGAGGCCGAGGTGCGGGCCGCCGCCGCCGGGAAGGTATGATAAACCTTAGAATAATGACATAGATACGTAAACCGCGCGCAAAATTGAAGCGACTAAATTAGAGCCACAGATCATCAATCATCTTTTCACCCACAGGACGTCTACTGCTGAACATAGGCCTTTCCTAGTGATTTACAGATTGGCCAGTTGGAAGCGGCCTGCATCCAGCGGCTTCCTGTAACCTTTACCAAGTCGTCTGTCCACCTTGTGAGTGGATGTCCTACGCTGCGCTTGCCTGTACGTGGCCTCCATTCCAAAATCTTTCTGTTCCATCGGCCGTCAGTTCTGCGTACTGTGACGTCTGTGCCGGTTACGTCACCGCAAGCATCGAGCCTCATCATATTTCAATTCTCTTTTAATGTAAAGTTATGTCCGTAGGTCAAAGACTTCTGCATGAACTTGGACAAGGCGCACCAGGAGCACATCATCATGACGATGATCCTGCCTCAGATCAAGGACCTCGTCTGCGACCCCAACCAGCACGTCAAGTCGGCCCTGGCCTCCGTCATCATGGGCCTCAGCCCCATCGTGGGCCGCCAGAACACCATCGAACATCTGCTGCCACTATTCCTGACGCAACTGAAAGACGAGTGCCCCGAAGTCAGACTCAACATTATCTCGAACTTGGAATGTGTGAACGAAGTCATCGGAATCCAACAATTGGTCCAATCTCTCCTCCCGGCAATCGTGGAACTGGCTGAAGACACAAAATGGCGCGTACGTCTTGCTATTATCGAACACATGCCATTATTGGCTGGACAACTCGGACAAGAGTTCTTCGATGAGAAACTCACCGGACTCTGCATGTCATGGTTGATTGATCATGTTTATGCTATCCGTGAAGCCGCTACTCTCAATTTGAAGAAGTTGGTCGAACAGTATGGATCGCAATGGGCCGAGACCAATGTGATTCCCAAAGTGCTTGCTATGTCCCGCGAGCAAAACTACCTGCACAGAATGACGTATTTGTTCTGCATTAATGTGCTGTCTGAGGTCTGCGGTAAAGATGTCACAACTAGAGTCCTACTCCCAACCGTTTTGTCTATGGCTGATGACAATGTTGCTAACGTGAGATTCAACGTTGCGAAGACTCTTCAGAAGATGGCACCTTTCTTAGACCCGGCTGTCATCCAACCACAAGTCAAACCCGTTTTGGAAAAATTAAACGTAGATCCTGATGTAGATGTAAAGTACTTCGCGTCGGAAGCCATCGCTGGGATCGCCGGCTAAAATGTTATTTAAAATAAAGCTGTATACACAAAGCGAGCAGTCGTTTGATTTGTGTACGCAGCCTAATCACAGTAAAATCCTAGTTTGCCAAGTCTTGCGTGTTTTAGCTCGCTTCGCGGTTGAACTAGCTTAGCTAGTTCACTCGCGAACAAACGAGCTAAAATTATCGCGGTAGCTTAGTTCACCAAGTATTGTCTGCTGAACTAAGTATTCGTGAATCACTCAAGACTACTTGTCTAATTATAATGTATTTCAACAATTTTATTGAGATTAGGGACCTTTCCCCCCTTCTCAATCCATATCCGGCCGGATCGGTATAAAAAGTGTCGAAAGAGCTTATAGTCTTTTCCAATACCAACCCGGCCTGATTGGGTTCAACATTAGTGTTGTGAAGATAAATTCTGGTAAGCCGATTCTGATTGACCTTATGTGACCCTGCAGGCAATCATAGCATTCACACGGAAGCTTCACCCACTAAATACAAATGATATTCTAAAACAAAGTATAGTTTAAATATTTGTCTTTGGCTTGGATTTTATCCACCTAGGATTGTGATTGGTTCACTTGCAGGCAAGGTTAAGCAAGGTCAGCCATGAATGGCCAAGCCATCTGAGGCCAAATTCCTAATTTGAAAAGAAGTCCAAATGGTATCATCTGGGTCCAATACAATAATTATGACGTCAAATTATCAAAAAATGCATCTGTAGTCTGTAATGCGACTAAAATGGAACAAAACGAAATTACATTTTAAGTTGCATTTGTTGACAATATGACGTCATAATTAGTGTCTACCCGACTAACCCAGGGACAGGATCAAATCTGGATTTTGCTACTTTTTAATTACGATAATATAGGCCTTTGTCCATTCCTAAGAATAAACTACACAACAAATTATTGGGATTGTCAGAAAGTGGTATCAGGGCGTAGACATTTTTTTACATTTGCACTTAATTTTAGCGTCACAAGATTCAAGCAATTACTTCTCGTGCCCGTAGGATAAATATTAGTTTTACCATAGTCGAATATGTTTTAGCATTATGGTAAAATTAAAATGAACGCATTTTGAATATGTTTGAGATCAATTTACAATTTTAGTGTCTTTTCTCTAATTTACAATGCACAGAGTGCCTAATGTAAGTTTTACGTATTAGTTGTTCGCAAAGTAAACGTTAATTTGTATGGACTTCTGCCCCCCTAGCATGAACACCAAAACACGATATAATATAGCGATTTATCGACACGGGTTTTTTTTTTACAAATATGATCGATATAGCCGCCATGTTGATTTTATCGAAAGAGCGATCATAAAAATTCAACATGGCGTCTTTATCTTTCATATTTTTTTTATAAAATACCGTTTGTATCGATAAATCGCTATATCAATGATATCGTGTTTTGGTGGGGCTGACGGCACAATAATAAAACCATATTTTTCCGTACAAATCCGCGTTCGCGTTCTCATCAAAAGCTATCAAGTAAAAACTTACACTAGGCTTACACATATAATGGTAATATGTAGATCTCGGTCTATAGTTAATGTTTTAGTATTAAGTTTTAGTAATTTTGCTATTTTCAATTGAAATTTCAAATGGTTTTGTTTGAAAATAATAAAATCGCAATTTATGTAATTCCAGCGAAACAAAGCATTAGTTAAAAGTATCATAGTTTAGTTACTAACACCCACAAAGTAGATTGTCGTAGCCTCAGTTTTGTATGGGAGACTTTAAATCTAAATGTATATGTTATGTAATCCAACTGTTTGTTTCATTTGTAGTTATGAAACCCTAACACCCAATAGGTGTAGGTTTTGTATACCAGCCTCCCTAGCATGAGCACAAAAACACAATATGATATAATTGGTGACTTGGTGTCGATATATCGCTAAATCATATGATCCACATCGACACCAAGTCACCAACTAAAAATTTGATAGATACCTGTATCCGCCATGTTAAATCGCCGTGCCAGTGACCACAGTGATCACATATATTATGATCACTTCGATAAAAAATCAAGATGGTGGCTATATCTATTATATTTTTACAGTTGGTGTCAATATATCGCTATATCATATCGTGTTTTAAAGGTCATGCTAAGGGAGAAGGACAGCACAAAAAGCCACCAACGTCCATAACAAATAAGGAAGAGCGGTGTCACTTTAAGTAATACATTTTTTATTAATTAATAATTATTGTCTATTTGTGATCAATAAGTATATTAAGTACCTACCTACTTCATTATTATCATGAAAGTAAAATTTTCATATTATAGGTAAAAAATTTAAAATTTTGTCAAATTTTCTTCAAAAAGACAAATAAGTACCTTACCTTATTTTTTACCTAAGCAAGTACCTACCTCTAAAATTATCTAACTACCTACCTACACTAATCTAAGGTTGGGCAAATGGTCCGGCAACTATATGCAAAGCGCTTAAACACCTCGTTAGATTTCTTAGCGGAGCACACCACGGAGCGCACGGAGCAACTTCAGTTGACGCAACTATCAACTTTTTGCGCAGACAAACCAGGACTATAGTTTTACTTTATCAGTGGCCTGTCCCTTCGCCTAGCGTACTCACTACACCGTAGCGGTATTCAATGAATTCCAAATTGATTCCTAAATAGTTCTAGTGCCCAAAAGAAATAAATAATTAACTTATGAAATATTAATACTACTTCAAGCACTAATTATTGAGATATTAATTGTATCTCCAGCTTATTCGGTTTGCGCGTACGGACAGCGCCTTAGGCAATTTTAATCACCAATTGCAACAACCAGAAACAGTTGCGATTGTCGAAACTTACAACTATAGTTGCTACATTGATGCAGTTGTTCAAAACTATATTTTAAAAAAATGCTAGTTGCCGAAGCCGATTGCCGGAACAGCAAACTTAAAAGTTGCTCCGTGTGCATAGCGCCTACTGGTACAACTAACAAATAAAACAAGCCACAAACTTTCTATACTTTATTTCCATCGAAAACAACAGAATCCTAATTCACTTTAAGTCACTGAATTAGAATCTAGCTTTGGAGCGACGAGGGTAACAGTAATTTGGAATGTAACGGGCGTTACTGGCTGCAATATCCATTATATTTACATTTCCACTTCACAAACTGCTCTACTTCAAGCAAGTAATAAGTATATCACATTTAAACTCTTAAATTTTCGATTACATAGATTTGAACACATCTCAACAATTTGTGCACAAAAATAATATAATTATATTGCAAATATTGTATAAATTTCAATCCAAAGCACCAAAAAAGAAAACTGCGTCTATTCAAAAATATAATATCTCAATAATTTATCATTTCGGCATATCACACTATGGGAAATTATATACAAGACGGCGTTAACTTACACAAACGACTTTAGACACGATTTTAGTTTTTTTTTTGTAAATTGATCGTAATACAGTAAATACATTAACTATTAACAACTTACTATTACAATAAACAATATTTTATCTTACAATGTATCACGGCGCGACGTCTCATCAGACAGTGTATAAATAGACAGCGCTTCCCAAACTTTTGTACTGCAGTTAAATTAACTAGAGATGACACTAAGAAATCGATATTGTAACATTATTTATAGATCATTCTGATATACATTTTAAAAACTAATTCAAAAGTAGTTAACACTAAAATGGAAACGTATTTAAAAAATTCAACAAATGCACATCAAAATTATTTTTGATATCTCCACAGTATTGTCACATTCATTTGAAAAATAGTGTATCTGTACAAATGTTATTTGGCCAAAGCAAAATAAACCTTATGATGTACTAACAAAGGCATTTCTTTACAACATAAATACCGCACTAGAGCTTACAATTCTTCTAAAAAGTGGGTACCTTTGCCCAATCATTTGCAAAATAAGATAGCTTATATACGCACCATAACTTGTAAAAATATTTATTTTTATTTGAAAAAATCTGGCAATAGTGACCGAGTTTCTTGTGCTGCTTCTTCACAGCAGTAGCCGGCACATTGTCCCAAAGCAGTGGTGAGATAAAAAATAATAAGACGTAAAAGTGCTATTTGCAAAAAATAATTATTTACTTGATCTTGAAACTCGACGTTTGACCAAATATCATATTTGTAAAAATACCCTATCAAATTCATAAAAAGTAGGTATGCGCCGAAAATTCACCGTATTTTAGATACAGGATGTATAAAGCGACTGCTATAAATGCCAAAGTTTCGGCAATTCGAAAAATATTTTTTCGGTATTCCGAAAATTGTTAAAGGTTTTCGGCAAAACCCAAATAACATTTTCGGCGCATCCTTTATAAATAGTGTTACAAAATCGTCAATTAACCGCCAGTCCGGTATAGCCCCGGTCCCCGACGCCGCACCGTTAGGGTAGGTTAGGGTAGGTTTAGTGGCGCGAGTCCCGCGGGTAGAACTCCGCCAGGATGGACGCCGGGATACGCTTCAGCATCTCCTTGGGGAAGATACGGAGAAGCTGCCAGCCGATGTCGAGGGACTCGAATACTGTGCGGTTCTCGTAGTTGCCCTGTGTAGGAAAAACAAGTATTTAAATAAAAATATATATATTTTTCCCAATTCCCGGTGAGGTCCATGTAGTAAACGAACTTTTCTATATTATCTCGTTTTGGTTTCTCTCGTTTCTGTTTTCTACAGGGATCGGAAACCGGTTATTTTACTATGGAACCTTAACCGGAATAATGAAGGTTTTTGCTAAATTAACTATCACATACTCCAAATACCGACTTAAAACCTATGGCAAATTTAGTTTTATGGTCAAATCTTTACAACTACTATCAAATATTAGAAATGAGTCTTATACATTCTGAAATAAATATTAACCGGTTTCGATCCTTGGTTTTCTATAACACAAGTGATTTAGCTACTTACCATAGGATTAGAGTAATGTATGTGATGTGATTTTTTTTATATAAGAATATTTTAAAAAATTGGTATATAACGGGTGTAAAAAAGCTTAACGAAGCCGAATACCACATATTCTACCCATTATTAAATTAAATTAAAAATCATTTATTTCGGAGTTTTTTTCTTCTACACCATACCTAGAAAATGAATGGTTATCAAGTTATTTATGGTCAAAGTTACAATATTTTTTTAAGATTTTTACAAAAATGACGTGTTTGTTACAACAAAATTTTTGTCAGACCTGAGAAAACAGAAAATTCCTTTTCTTTGATCCGACCGAGAATGGAGAAGTATTTTTTTTTCCTTTCTATTTGTGTTCTAAGTTAGAAGAGTTCCGAACATCACAGTTTCAAAAGGTAACAAGAACACATACCCGTGTAGAATTATTTCGGAATAAACCATCAACAACGAAATAAACAAATTGTTTAATTCGGAGTTTTACGGCCCCCACTCCAAAGCTAAAGGTGCAGTAAACCCCTGATTCGTTCTTTATTCATAGATTTTTATTCTCCTATATTTTTGACTATTCTAGAAAAGGCTTGGTCTATTTACATACTGGTTTTTTTTCCTGTCAATAGCTACCTTTATATGATAACTGTGTACTCGTAGATTGTTGTGTGTGTGTGCAGGGGCGTGCATCCCATATAGGCTATTATGCAGAGCCTACCTTCATAAAAAACCGACAGAACAGCTGACCATAATTATTAATTACGCATTCAACAATAAACAATAAATATTCTGTAACCGTTTTGTCGTCTACCTGTACTCATTCCTTACTAAAGCGCGCAACTTAGATCGTCACTGTGCAATTTAACCAACGTTAGGCTGCCGCGAGATCGCCTACCGTTTCACGCAAACTTACTAATTTTCACTCACAGCCTACCCCCATCTGTGTGTGTGTGTGTGTGTGTTTGTGTTCCGAATAAAATGAAACAAACAATACCTGCGTGATGAAGTTCTTCTCGAACTTGGTGAGGAACTCTAGGTAGAGCAGGTCATCAGGCGTGAGCGCCTCCTCGCCCACCACGGCCTTCATCGCCTGCACGTCCTTGCCGATGGCGTAGCACGCGTACTGGGGACCGAACCGACTCACTTAGCGCCATCGGCCACACGACCATAAGGTACGATAACTATCATTCATTGTCACAAAAACTCTTAATGGTATGGCTCTAAAGTTATCTAATAAGCTTCCAAAACATTTACAAGATTTTGATCCCAAAAATATTATACATAACTCTTTTATAAAATATAGGATTTTTTAAAATATATAACGTAACCTTTTGACATATTAAATTAATTTTTTATGTAATGTAATTCTAACTTCTTTATTGTAATGTTTATAATGTCTGAATTTTGCGATTATTTCGGTCTAATTTTAATGTTTAATTCAATATACATAGGGAATTTATTGTTAATGGGTATTTTTTTTATTTTAATTTATTGTAAAAATTTTGCATGCTAACATGAAATAGCAAAACGTGAATGTTCATATTTTATTCTTTGTAAGACCTAAATTTACCATGTTTTTTTAAAAATAAATATTCTTGTTATAAACTTTTACATTGTTGTTACATGGACATTAAATATAGAACCAATAGTTTGCCCTTTGCGGACACAACAATATAGGTTGTTAACACAAAAAAGTTCGAAACCATTCGTCACGATAATACAGAGTAGCCTTGTATATCTGTCGCTCACCAGCTGGTTGGAGACGTCGGAGTGGTCCTTGCGCGTCATGCCCTCGCCGATGGCGGACTTCATGAGACGCGAGAGCGACGGCAGCACGTTCACGGGCGGGTAGATCTGCCGGTTGTGCAGCTGCCGGTCCACGTAGATCTAGGGGGGGGAGAGGGGGATAGTGAACAAACATTTTTAAAAAAAGTGCAAGCATAGGCGACCGTGGGATACCACTTTAGTTTCATTTTTCAATCGCTAGATAATTTTTATCCAACGAATAAAAGTGACGTTTTGAGTTGACACATTTTCTATACGAAAACTGTCAACGTGTCAAACTTATTCTTCAAATAAATTATAATGTAATTAACGTAATATTCACCTGTCCCTCAGTGATGTACCCCGTCAAATCGGGGATGGGGTGGGTGATGTCGTCGTTGGGCATGGTGAGGATGGGGATCTGCGTGATGGACCCGTTGCGGCCCTCCACGCGCCCGGCTCGCTCGTAGATGGTGGCCAAGTCGGTGTACATGTACCCTGGGTAGCACATTGGGTAACAATTAGACCAGCACTCAGAGACTTCACTTAAATGGTTACATAATATATTGGACAACATCACATTCATTGCTCTGACCATAGATAAGTTGCTTAAGGCAAAGGGGAAGGCAAGTGACCTTGAGCATTTATCGTCAACTCGCGCCACATCTATTCCGTGCTATGCTTCTCGCAGACTAAACATCCAGCCGCGGCATGCAACGTCGCTTTTTCGTGCGCACAAAAACGCCTGATTATCAAAGTATCCGCTCACGGACGCGCAAACAAAAGGCACGAATGCTATAAATAATTATGCTTAAACTAAACAAAAACGTCGTTTAAAATATAAATTTATATAAGATCGCTGTATTCGCGGGTCTTTGAATAATATTTTTAGTGTTTATAAGAAATAATAAATAGTATTGAGAAACTACGAGCAAAACTTCAACATTCAACACATGACATATTAATTTCCATATTTCATATCTAGTATTTTCGCTAGAACTTTCGCAAAAACACCTCCTTTACGTGTATTCCCCTTATCCGACGCCTTATGCACTTGTGCTACAGAAATCAGAAACAACGACGGTACCACAACACCCAGACTCGAGACAATATAGAAAAGTTATTTCGCTACATTGACCGACCGGGAATCTAACCCGGGACCTCAGAGACAGCGACACCAAGTCCGGTATGCTCGCCTCTCGGCTACGGATGTCATCACGTAAGAAAAATGTGTGTGATTCTTAAGTCGATACGAATAATGATAATTATTAAATGAACTAAAATGTTAATAAACATTTTACTGTTAATTGATCGAGTGCGGCAGTAATAACACTTAAACTTTTTGGGTTGGTTGACCTACCATCATCATCACCTATCATCATCATTTTCATGTCAGTCGCAATCCACTGCCCACTGCTGGATATTTGTCTCCCCCAGAGAGCACGATCTTATTCTTATTCTTTATTCAAGGAAACAAACAGCTTTACAATATTTCATTTAGCTTAAAAATAATTTGATCATACATTAGCATTTTAAGTTTCCAACGCTAATTATTACAGCTATGCCAAATGGAGACATAATACAAAAAAAAAAGCAGAGAATATGCAGTATAAAATAAATTGAGTTAATCGATTAAAATCCAGTGGGCCAAAAAAGACTCAATACTGTTAAATTGATCTCAGGAGATGACGAAACCGAACCAACCGCTCATTAAAAATGTCTATGTGACAGAATTTCGAGTTATACTTGTCTGTGGCTCTTATAACAAAACTATTTCTACGGTACTTAGTTCTACAAATGGGTACATCGAAAGTGCTCCTATGTCGGAGTGCGAAATTTGGTACATTTAAAGTATAATTTGCTTAGCAGATATGGACTATCAACTATATTATTAACAATTTTGTATAAAAATATTTGATCCCTTTGCGCTCTTGAAGTTTATCTAATTTAAAATTCTTAAATCTATATCTTAAATGTGTAAGGAATTTATTTTGAATGCGCTCAATAAGGTCAATGTACTTTAAATATTGAGGATTCCACACTACTGATGCATATTCTAACTGAGATCTCACAAAAGCGCTACACAATAGAATCAGGGTGTTAACGTTTCTCGCTAGGCTAGCTCGTATCGTACTAGGGGGCGTCCTGCACTACGTTTGCCAAAGCACGGTCTCCATTCGAGAACCATGTTCTGTGCAAATAAAGATAATTTCTATTATTATTTCTAGTGCTCACCTGGGAAACCACGTCGGCCGGGAACTTCCTCGCGCGCGGCGGAGACCTCGCGCAGGGCCTCCGCGTACGAGGACATGTCCGTCAATATTACCAGCACGTGTTTCTGGGGGGGAACAATTTGATGTATATTCCATTTATCGAGGAAGGCTGTACAGTAGTGTTGCCGCTCGATAGGTCAATATCGATTGTCTATCGATAGTTGAAGGAAAGACGATACTATCGATAGTTTATCGATACTATCGATAGTCTTCTCGATATTGAAGAGTAATACTATCGATAGTATCGATAGTTTATTAGTTGGCAGCGATCGATACTATCGATAGTATTGCTGTTTACCGATAGTATTGCAGTAAAAGAGATATCGATACTATCGATTGTCCTATCGATCGTATAGATGAATTTAGCGTTCAACTATCGATTGCAAAACTATCGATTTTTCGGCAACACTACTATACAGGGTTATTTGTAAAACATCAACAACCTCCTAGGGGCTGATTCTGGTGCTCAAATACAACAACTTTTTCTATAGGACCAACATTGAAATCTAAAAAAAAATGTCTCTGCTTCATACAAACTGACGTCCGCTGGTCGGCGGCTTAGTATGGGGAAGTGAATATTTTTTTGCGATTTCGATGAAAAGTTGTCGTATTTAAGCACCAGAATCAACCCCGAGGTGGTTGTTGATGTTTTACAAATAACCCGTTTGCGTGTTGATAAATTTTAGCGTGATGTTATACAATCACGCTACGACCAATAGGAGAGGAGCATCTGCAATGAAAAATGTTGCAAAAAAAATTCCTTTTGTTTAAGAGCTTTCGATGCGTGCGCTGCGTAAACGGTTAAAATTACGCTAAAATCATGTATGACGGAATTGTTCCCTTTTAAAAGTTCTGTAGATTCTAATATAATTATGGCTTTAATTTCATCGCATTTCCAGATAAAGAATCTTGACAGACAAACAAACAAACAGAAAGACAACGAAGTAATCCTATAACTATATATACTTTTACGAGTATTAATAGATGCCTAAGATACAGGCAAAACTATTGCTTAGTTTAGGTACCAACTTTATAATTATTAGATTAAACTAAATTACTTAAGTTTCATGTATTTATGCTAAGTTTTTACAGAGAAATAAATGTATCTTATCTTTATCTTATCTTATAAGAATCTCGTTTTTGGCAACACTAGCGAGGTCAGATTCAAAGGATAAAACAAAACTCACCTCGCACTGGTAGGCCAAGAACTCTGCAGCGGTCAACGCAAGACGCGGAGTGATGATCCTCTCGATGGTGGGGTCGTTGGCCAGGTTCAGGAAGAGGCACACGTTCTCCATAGACCCGTTCTCCTCGAAGTCCTGCTTGAAGAACCGAGCCGTCTCCATGTTCACACCCATGGCCGCGAACACGATGGCGAAGTTGTCCTCGTGGTCGTCCAATACGGACTTGCCGGGGACCTGGACGAAAGTGGGCATTGAGCAATTTTGAATCATCATCATCATCATTTCAGCCATAGGACGTCCACTGCTGAACATAGGCCTCCCTCAATGACCTATCATTGGGGGGGGGATTGCCAATACTCGCCACGCTTGGCAGGCGGGTTTGCGAGCGCAGTTTTTTTATAAAATTTACACTTATAAGCTGCTGCCCGTCTCGTGCTACAGGAATTAGTCGCCCTTTACGACACGCCTCCTGTTGGCGGTGGGAAAGTGTATTTACGGCCGTGTGGGGACGGCCAATTTTGAATATTCAAAGTCAAAGTCAAAAATTATAAATCCAGTTTAGGACAGAAAATTGCCACTTGTGAACGTCAATAATAACATTATAGGCCCATATGGGGCCAGAACATGTCTCCTTATTTTTTGGGCCCTACTACTATAGTAATATTATAAAGATGATGAGTATGTTTGGTTGGTTGGCTAAACTCAGGAACCACTAATTTGAATTGAAAAAATATTTTTGTGTTGGATAGTCCATTTATTGAGGAAGGTTTATCTTCTTATATATAAAATTCTCGTGTCACAATATTCGTTCCCGTCCTCCGAAACGGCTTGACCGATTCTCATGAAATTTTGTGAGCATATTGAGTAGGTCTGAGAATCGGCCAACATCTATTTTTCATACCCCTTAGTGATAAGGGTTGTCCACCCTTAACATTTTTCTTTAATTTTTAGATTTTTTTTAAATTTCTTTATTTTTTAATTATGTCGCATTAAAAAATACATACAACCCTAAATTTTTACCCTTTTATCACCAACCCCTATTTTTTAATAGCCATTTTAGTAATTTAATTATTTTTCATCCCCGGTCGATAAATTATTTATATGGCAAAACAACGTTTGCCGGGTCAGCTAGTAGGCTATAAAAACATCACGCTACAACCAATGGGATTGGAGCAACAATAAAAATGTTGCAAAAACGGGGAAAAAAAATCTTTTTGAGTTTCCGTTGCGTGTGCTGCGCAAACGGTAAAGCAAAAAAACACAAAATATTTCCCCTTAAAAAGTTCAAAAAAAGTCTGTGACTGAATACATATGTTTATCTTTTTGGGCTGACTTACTATAACCTACCATACTATACCATAAAAAGGTAATCAAATTTGTTCTACAATAATATATTATTTGGTCGTTGATAAAGACAACCAAGATCCACGCGGGCGAAGTCGCGGGCTCTAGTCTAATAATAAAAATTTTTAAAAATGGATATCTGTACATTGATAAGATAAGAATGCTTATTATACTTTAGCCTGCTAATCCGTTGGGCTATGTCAGCGACTGTATTACCTTGGGAAGAGGGGTGTAATTTCTTAAATGACCCAACACATACCTTGACAAGACCAGCCTGTCTACAGATCTGGGCGGCAATTTCGTTGTGGGGCAGACCGGCGGCGGAGAAGATGGGGATCTTCTGACCACGGGCAATGGAGTTCATCACGTCGATAGCGGAGATACCTGGACAGAGCAGTTGGAAGGTTAGCGTGCGTACCCAGGGAGGGGCAGTGGTGAATTTTGTACACAGCTTCTGCTCACCACCAGAAAAATATGAAGTCCTTGAAGCGTACTACCTTAATGTACGCCTTATATCGCTGTACTTCGGCTTTGCGGTTACAGAACTGTTGGTGTATAATTAATTCTCATTACTAGACTTGTCCCCAAACGATACGAAACAGAGGAAGGCAAATAAGATTTCAATGGGGAAGCACAAGCAAAGATATTAACAGATGGCGCCAGCGTGTTCGGTCTTGTCAACTGTTGTCAACTAATGTCTATGCTCAAGTCAAATTTAGTTTTTTTTTTAATGGAATTAATCCGGCTCTATATGTAGAGCAGTAATTCTCATACGTAAGTCATACTTACAAGATTTTATTAATTAGTTGCATGTAAAGCTTAAATAATTGTATTGTATTAGTATGGACTAAAAGCTATATTTTGAACCTTATTAACTTATCATAAGGTATAAAACTGACAAAAAATGACAATATGTTGTGCCAAGAGGCTAATAAAAACAAAGTACTTACCAGTCTGGATCATCTCCTCAGGGTAGATACGGGACCAGGGGTTGATGGGCTGGCCCTGGATGTCCAGGAAGTCCTCGGCTAGGATCGGGGGCCCCTTGTCGATGGGCTTGCCGGACCCGTTGAAGACGCGACCTGGACCAAATTCGCTTTTTGTTAAAAACTATCCTGCACCGTTTTAAAAATCACTGGGAGCGTACGTAGCGTATCATTCCTGTTCTGTGTTAAAGATAAGAAAGATATAGCGCGTCAATGTTCGGGAGTGGGGGCTCGTGACGTCACTTCTAAGTAAAAATTGTGCCAAGACGTGACGTGATGCGATATTTCAAATCTAATATGTCTCTGTAATTTTGATTATGTGAAAAAAGAAAAAATACGTGTTCAATACTTTTTGATATTCTACCAGATACACGAAGAAAAAAAATGACGTCGTCATTCATATTGTAAAAGTTTCGGAGTAAGGAATTACCATCCTATTGTATCGACGTACCAGACAATGTAGTTTGCCAGCGGAGTCTCCCAGCACACTCAGACTCTGGTCTATTAAGAAAAGATCGTTGTCCAAACTGACCCGAACCGAGAACCATTACCAAGTTGCCATTTAAGTTGAATGGAAAGAGCTGTGCTCCGTGTTTCTTTGCGAGATCGAATCAGGAATTAGAAGATCCGTAAACGAACTAAAGTCGCTGACATATCATAGCCCAGCGGATCAGCAAGCTGAAGTGGCAGTGGGCGGGGCACATAGCACGTAGAACTGACGGCCGATGGGGCAGAAAAGTTCTAGAATGGAGGCCACGTACCGGCAAGCGCAGCGTAGGACGTCCACCTACAAGGCGGCTGGTGGCTCTGGTGTGGTAAAGGTCGCAGAAAGCCGCTGGATGCAGGCCGCATCCAACCAGCCAATCTCGAAGTCACTGGGCCAGGCCTATGTTTAGCAGTGGACATCCTGTGGCTGAAATGATGATGATGATGATACAAGTTGACGTACCTAACATGTCCTCAGAGACAGGGGTTCGCAAGATGTCTCCGGTGAACTCGCAAAGGGTGTTCTTGGCGTCGATGCCCGACGTGCCCTCGAACACCTGTACCACGGCCTTAGAGCCACTGACCTCCAGCACCTGTCAAGGTTCATCAAGTATAGTAGTAGTAAGTATAAGACTAGCATTCACTAGTGGACAAATGTCAGAGATGTTGACGGCAGGCGTTAGGGTTGCCGGTTGGAAGCTAGATGGCGCCCATACAATCGTTTGACACAAAAATAAATAATATTTGTCATTATTTCTGTTGCACAGTTGATTTTATGAAGTGAATCATAATTTTACCTTACAATTGATGATGTTTCTCTAAATCAAATTATTTATTTTTGCAAATAGGTTATTATCAGCACTTTTACACGTCCCAATATTAGGACTGTTGACCTATAAGTATGATGTGTGACGTGACACATATTAAAACATTTATCTTGCAAACTACTAGCAAAGCGTGGCTTCTAGTTTAGTTTGGCTTAGGACTTAGGTACATCTGTGGCAATCGACTTTTATGTCGCGTCGCGAGAAATAGATAGCTGGGTGTAAAAATACCGTACATTATTATGTTTTGTAATACATAGTTTAATTTCATTTATTAAATGTTTTTTAATAGTATATAAGTACAATATAATATTATAAGTATTAATATCTTGTAAAAAATAAAGATTCTTTAAACCTAAGATAGCGACACTGAAGTAGTGACTAACCTGACCCGATCGGAGAGTTCCATCGGCAAGCTTTAGCTGGACGATCTCGGAGAACTTGGGGAACTTCACCTCATCGAGGATGACAAGCGGTCCGTTGACACCCGACACTGTCTTGTAAGCTAAACAATACAAATAAAAAAACTTTAGTCAGAAATTAACTGTGCAGAAATGATCAAGAATTTGAATGATTTGAAATTAGATTATAATCTATTAATATAGAAGACAAAGTATTTTCTAGTAGTAAACAATAAGAAAAGATATGATTACTGGATTATTTTTAAAGTAATTTATGCAACATGCTCAATGATCATCAATATGATGTATTTTTATAATTTCAGCATAAAAAAATTGCCAATTGGCAATGGGTATTTATTTACCTAACTACCTAAGTGCCTAGTACTAAAATTTATTAAAACAATGTAGCGCTCTATGGATAGTGCATACAAAAGAATAGCAAATTTATATTAAAATTGGGATATGCTTAATTGTTTCATGACAAATGTTGACAAATCCAAACTAATTTTAACATAAATGTTTTTTTTTTCATCATATATAAGATTATTAATACATTTTATTTTGTGAAATTAATTTTAGCACTAGTTTAAATTGAGTAACAAAATGTACAAAGCAGTTGAATGTTGTAACTACACAAGAAACTGAATAATTGCTGCTAAAATTAAACTTACACTACTTAATTTCTGAATATTATATTATAATGATAATTTTTATTTATAATATTCCATTGGCACATTGAAGAAGTGCTTATAAAGCTTTTAGACTTAACTGTTTGTTAAAAAATGATAACATGAAAACCTTGTCACATGACAACAGAAAACAGCTGATTTGTGACATCAGAAATTTTTCTTTTTTTTTTACTTGAAAGAGCCCTGAAGCACTGGCTTTATACTCTTACCATGGCCAAAACGTAAGGTACAAGTAAATGATTTCCAGGAAGATATCTTACTACAAAATATGGCAAAAATATTTACATTTGACATATGTATCCTGATTTTTTATAAAAGATATCATTATGTAATATATTCCTTTAGGAAGGATAGTAATTATGTCCATAATGACCAACATCACTACAAGCAATCTATGAAAATGTGGCTACTAATAGTACTAATACAGAAGTTAGTACATACTATAGGCTAATACCTAGAATAGATCTATATAATTATTACAGATCGAGTTCATCAAACGGTTGGACTAAGTATCGATTGGGCGTAATTTAGAAAGTTAATTACAAGGAAATAGCCTGAAACATCGCTAGGTAACGAAATAGTTTGCGTTTTAGGGTGTTACGAAGATAATTTGAAGTGATTTTTTGCAGATCAAAGGAGAGGACTTGAGATAGGAAACTAATATATAGGGATAATAAATAGTTATTTTATAGCATATATAACGTTTCCAGAGACGAGAAATCATTCAATGGGTAAAGAAAACAAATAGGAGTAAAACGCAAGATGAAAACCGCAGCAAAATCAATATTCATTGACAAAAGTATGACGTTACAAGTAGAACAAATGCGAGTACTTACTCAGACGGGGCTGGGATATAAAGTCCCGGGATACTGCCAGGACATGCTCCTTACTAGCTTGTGAAGCTGAGAGGGTTTTTGCCATTTTTCTGTTTTCACTTTTGGCAGCCCGTTCAATAAAATACCAAACTGCGCTGCCCTCTTCGCCCGAAAACTGACGAATGGATGTATTGTCTATGCTCCTTCACGTGCCATCACGTGACCTATCACAAGGCAAATGTTGCCAATGTGGCATACTTTTCCCTAAATTTGTAAGTGAAAATGCAAAGAAAGGTGTTCCTACTAATGGGGAAGAAAACTCAAAACTTTTACGCAGAGGGCGCTGTGTGTTTGTTACATGTCAAAATTCCGTACGTAAGTCGTTCTTGTTTTTCTTGCGTTTTTTTTGGCCCTGTTTCTTATAAATAGTGCAAACGAAGTTTTACAACATGTATTCTACCTGGCGAATCGCAGAACTAAAGGAAGAATTTAAAAAAAGGGGTGCCTCTCGTCAAGGAAAGAAAGCGGAGCTGGTGGAAAGGTAAGTTTTGCTATTCATTTTGCAAGCCATTTAACGATTCCTAAGGACTTAATGTATTTATTGTGGTAAATAAAATACTTTAGCACTGAAAACTAGTGTAATATTTAGTGTTTTTTGACCATAGAGACGAACTAACAAGTTATCATAAAACAAACATAACCTCACAGTAATTTGATTTTAAAGTTTTATTTCTATTTTAGATTGGAGACATATGACAGAAACTTCAATTTTTACGCTGATTTACGCTGAAGTGGAAAACCTGGAAGAATAAGTATAACATGTGTTAAGTGCTTAAAAACTTTAACAATGTTACAATTAAGTATTGGATATTATGCTTCTTAACACATAAGTATATTATTAAACTTAAGTACTTGTTTCCTTAGAAAAAGTTTCGAAATCAGTTTCTTTAAAATGTTCTGCTTTAAAATTTACTCTTTGCAAAGCTCTTTCCCATTTCTTTCTTAGCTTGGGATTAGGAGGAAATTTATGTGAACCTACTTCTTCACATCCAAAAGCCACACATCGACCCATTTTACAATAAAATTAAAAAATCGTAATAATTTGCACAATTTGTATGGAAATTGACAGCTCCTCTGTAACAAACATTTGGCGCCCTCTACAATGAACTATTTGACAGTTTGCTTCCCCATTACAACGTGACAATATTTATTTTATTTTGTTAGAATGTTTTATAGTGCCCCATCTAAATTTTTTTTAAAATTGTTGGTAATTAGTGGGATGATGTCTTAGTAGGATACATAATTTTCTAGATAGTTTTGTAAATTATATTTCTCGAGACGGTCCAAAATTTAGGAACACACATTTGCCGTTTGCCGTTCTCGTAGTGAAAAGGTTTCATATTTAAGTGTTTCTATGTATGCAATGTTTGTAATGCGATTTATTTTGTTACTTATACATGGGCACTTCTAGCTAATTGGAACTATTTGAATTTCGAATGATATATTTTTTTAAACGTTGCAACCTTCTTAGTAATAAAAAAAAACAATTGATGGGAAATGATTTGTCGATAGTTTTTTATCACACATCTAAGTTCTACGTACGCAACGAAAATGGAATTAAGTCGAAAAGATTTTAGAGCGATGATTTTTTATGATTTTAAAAGTTCTCTCTCTCAGCAAGACTGTGCCGCTCGTCTTCAAAATGCTTTTGGAAGAGAAGCACCTTGTTTGAGCACCTTGAGGCGATGGTTTGCTGAATTTGAGAGAAGTCGAGTTTCTTTACGGGCGACCTTCAACTACCGTCAACGAAAATAATGTGGCTACTGTTAAGCGGCTAAATGAAGAAAACCCGCGGACTACCTATGAGACAATTCGAGGACTATTAGGGATTGGTATAAGCCAAATTCAGACAATTTTACACGAAGAATTGAAAGTTCGGAAACTTTGCTGTCGTTGGATCCCTCATAAACTGACAGCGGAGCAGAAGCGGGCTCGCGTGGAATAGTGCTCACAGATGCTACTGAAGTACGACCACGGACATTTTAATGCTGTTTATGACATTGTCACAGGAGACGAAACGTGGATTTATTGTTTTGAACCCGAAAAAAAACAGCAATCTTGTGAATGGGTGTTTGAAAATAAGAACAGGCCAACAAAAGTGAGGCAGGTGAGAATCGTTGGTACAAAAATTATAGCGTTTTTTTTTCTCAGGTAAAGGAGAGTATTTTGAAAAGCTATAAACATAATATTTTGGTTATAACATGATGTTTTTTAAGTTACGCAAAACTTATAGTGTGACCTACACATATACCTCTTCAATAATACCTGTGTAACCAATCTGTGTTCGTAAAATTTTGTGTGTGTAATTATATTCAGTGTTGTGTGCCTAAATAAATAAAATAAAATGTAGTACCTATAGTTAAGTTATCTGTGATAAAGGAGGGAAGAAAAAGAAATCCATTCATTGGGGGCCATAACATTTTGGTTGCAAAACTAAATGGAATGTTAATATTCATAGTCACTTTTTCAGTCATCATTAATAGAATTTGAGTGCAGGTTTACAACTAATAAATTGACCACATTTCTTGCATTTTTTTTTTAAAACCAAGCCTGTCTACTTTTATAAGATAGATAAAATGGTAGGAGACATGATTTTAAATTATTGAATAATGTAATGTAAAGGGGCAAGGTAAAGCAAGTTGTCGAGTCAAATTAAATAATACCAATAAATTACTAACTTCAAGAACATATTGAATAAATAAATTTAAACAAACAACTAACAAATTATAATTTTATTAATAAAAATAAATAATTTTTTAAATTACAAATAAACGCTGCAAGCACTCTAAATAATAATAATAAACAGTTTATCTGTAAGAAATAAAAATAATATGTTTTTATATGTATTGTGGGTTTTACTATTGACTAGACTCCAATAGTAATATAATATAATGTAAATGCATGTAATGTTATAAGAATAATAATAATGCCTTCATCTGTTATGTTGCTGTGCCCGATAGGGCCCAAAATTATACTACTAATATAGTACAACTACTAACACCTTTATGTACATTTTTGGGAAAGCAACAAAGAATATTGAATTGAATTGAGCACAAACATTAGTTCCCGAAAAAAATATTAATGTGCAAATCAGGCAGACAAAAGAGGATAGTAAAAATAAAAAAGTTATAAGGGCAAATATTTTAGTACTAATAAAACTAATAGGATAAATCCTAAGTTCTCAACTTAAAAAAAAGCAATAGAACACCAAGAAAAAAATTGTCCTAGGTTTTTCAAATGTCACCGTATAAAACCAGTTAAATAAAAGCTTGTAAAAATGACCTTTAGAAATTAGTATATTCAAATCTCAAGTGTACATACATTACCCGATAATAGTGAAATCGTACACAAAGTGTCAACATTTTTTCTTTAATCTTTTGTTTGTGGCCTGCTGCGAAAAAACGTCGAAGATACTAGAAATAACGTTATTTAGTTGTAAAAAACGGTTCGAAACCGGTAAAAGTAACGAAGCGGTATCTCATTGAGTTACAAATAAATATGGACTAGCTATCCTGTACAAATGACAGTGAAATTTTTATGCTTATTTGAAGCGCCGCTAGTATCTAAACCCAGAACAAATTTTGACGTATTCATATAGCGGTGTGTAATGTCGGTGTAACTATATATTCATTGATATGATTATCGTATTTTGAACGGTGACACACGGGAGCCGGACGCTAGTTTCAGAACAGGAAAAGGGCGGAGTCTTGCTGACGGGCCGGCGAAGTTGACGAAATGCACGACCAATGACAGCGTTTGACCTCACAATGTCAAGACACGTCCAGGGAAGCGTCAGCTTGAAACTACACACTGGCCTGTGATACTTTGACGTTTCGATACTGCATTAGATACGTAGGTCACACTATAAGTTTTGCGTAACCTAAAAAATCAACATGTTATAACCAAAATATTGTTTCTTGCTTTTCAAAATACTCCTTTACATATTTTTTTTTTCATGAAATCGAACCATTTTTTAAAACAGGCGGACCACAGATCTTAAGGCATGTTTTCTACGTGTTGATTGAACGCTATCACACACAATAAACATATTGGGGACGTGAAATCTTATCTAGGTACAATTAAAGTATTATCAATGATTTTTATTATTCTTTCATACACACTTAAACCAGGCTTACGACTGACTGCATTAATTTACTGTAAAATTTTTGGCTGTGGTTCAGAACTAAGTCTAGAATATAAAAAATAGTGTAAAAAACAATCCGAACCAAGTCTACCAGGTAGACTAAAAACCATTGTCTATCTACCTACTGTAATTATTATAGTAATAACATCTATCAAAATCATTATTCCAACGTTCGTTATGGCACGTGCACTATTGCATCGTCTTTGATTATAAAGAATAATTCAATGGATTTTCAACTACGATTTTCTTGTATCCTGGACTAAATCACACCCTACAACTTGGCTCATAATTTCGTTAACATCCTGTGTATACTTCGAGTATTCTATTTTAGGCAACCACACACAGTCACGCTTTAAATAATAATCTAATGAATAATCAAGATTGGAAACAGATACGAAAATCAATTTAGGGACATCACTGATTTAATTCCAAATTCCGATACTACGGCCTACAGCGCCAAAATGGCGAAAATCAAATAGGCACGAATTTAATTTGACAGCAGCCAGTCTATGTTTATTTTTATGTGCGGTATCTTCATGGTACGTCAAACTACGTACGTGATCTAAACTGTAGTGATGTTCTTCTTCTTGTTCCATCTGTACTAAATAAATAAATCGTTTTACTAAAATATTACGGGAAGAATGTTTGATTTTGAATCGCTTCAAGGGGTTAAGTTGCTGAAGTGCTCCAAATTTTTAATAAAATATAATGTTTGTACTTATTTCTCGTCATCGAATTAAATAGTTCTTGTGTAAGTAACTAAAAAAAAATACTTTCTATACTAGCTCACCCACATGCATGGCAGGGCAGGCAGTTTAGAACAGAAAATATGAATCCTGTAATTTCCAGCGTCTATTTTATATCGGGTGCAAAAAAAAGCTTAACGAAGCCTAAAAATTCCACATATTCTACTCATTATTAAAAATTTTTTTTCACCTTCATCATACCTGGGAAATGACATCATTTGTCACATTAACATGTCAGTCTATGGCAGATCAATTTATACACTCACACTTTGCAGAAACTAAATCCCTATCACAACTTAATTTTGTTAATTTAAGTTTACCGTCCGCGTTTTTGTTAAGAATGTCATTACTTTTCCATTGACAAAGTTTTAAATACCTACTACCTTACTACTTTTAACTAAAGTGGTGTACTATTTATTTATACAGACACACATCACTAGTTTGGGTTAACGTAGTGGTTTAGTGGTGGTTGGTTTACTTGCTTGATCTGTGGTTGGTTTGCGTTCGAAGCCGGCGCGAGGTGGGCGGGTTGTTTATCGTTTTTTTGTGTCGCTTGGATTTAGCATTCATAAAATTAAAATATTTGTTATCACTACTGTCAGCGCCTGGTTTTGTTAAATAACTGAGCGCACCCTGTTACATAAAAAAAAAAAATCCGAAATTCGAAATAATCGTTACCAAAATGTCTGTGATGGGTAAAATATTGCCTCATGTGTCGAGTCGTAACTTTGGTAGAATTAATGCCGCGTTATGTGCTGCGAAAGCGAACAGAACATATTTTACGTACACTCAGGAGTTGTCGCAGCCGCTCGATAGGAAACCTGAGTTCCTAACTGCTAAAGAGGCATTCGAGAAATGTTTGAAATCCGGTGAGTACACGTCACAATTTATAAAATATAATATAGTACATACCTTTCTTGATTATTTTATTAGTCCAACCCCAATACGTTCTAATTTCCTATAATTATTCCCGTCATTCCCCTTTTTTGTTTCTGAATTAATTTGCTTAACTAATAGAATACATACAAAGTTCTTTATAGAATGCATTACGTATTCACGATGTACATACTTGAAATACGCCGCTGTAGAATTGATAGGATGCTATGGCCTATTATAGACTATTACATTGGCAATCATAGTCATTACCTGCTTGTAGCCCTTATTTTTAAAACAATAGAGTTCAAAATGTAACCTATACATATATTTGTTAGACATGGAACTTGGGTACAAAGGAACATTATAAGTATGTCATATACTCAACAGTCTGAAGTTCAACAGAACTCTAGTCTTGAGGTCAAATCAGTAATCAGCATATTTTTTATAAAACAAATATTTTGTCATTAATATCTTTCCTAATTTTTAGTATCAAAATGAGTAAATTATTTTCGTTAACAAATTGGTTAATGAAATGGAATTAAATATTTAGATTGAGGCTCATTTAGTTAAACATTTTATTTACTTACTAGCATAAAGTTTATGGGTAGGAAAATCATTATTAAACTTATGGGAGAAAGGAGCAGCCCACTCTAAAACCCTTAAGTTTATGGACCTTTAACTCATGAAGCAACTGTCATCGAGACACAATAGAAATGCAATTTCTATAGTCTCATGAGACTATAGAAATTGCATTTCTACCGCTAGGATGTAAACAAGTTAAATTAGTTTAGCCCTATTATTTTTTTAAAAGTTAATAGTTACAAAGCTTTAAAACTTTTTGTCTTATTCTTTCAAGAGACATTTTATCTCATATTCTGTTATGCTTATCAGCCTTGATAACTTTAAGTTGGAATGTTGCACAAGGTTAACAACTTTGTCATGAATACAAGCAGGAAAATCATTCCTAAAACATCTGAAATAGTTAACAATTGCCTGCCTAGCTCCCACTTACTACCTGTCTTTTAACTGTCCCTGTAACCAAGGTAACGGGGTAAAATTCTATGTTTCTTCTAATGAAACTGTTGTTACTACACACAAGGTGTCAGCGGACATCCGGGCTGGAAGACTGTGATCTATTGGTCATATTTGAAGGATAAAAAAAACTTAAATGACAAAAAGAATTCTATTTATAAACTTGATAAATTAACATTCTATACCTTGCTTTCAACTTGCCAGTTCACATTGTATAATATTAATTCACTGGCAAACTGCCAGATGATACGAGATTGTGTGGCTTACACAGTTTATTATTGTATAAAAATCTTCATTTGACCGAAACAACATTTTTAAGTCCTGTATTATTGTATATGTGTGTTATGGACCAAGTGATTAATGAGAGCATTATCTATAATGCCCATGCTTTATGGACAATGACAAGTCAAATCATGCCTATAAATGATTAATTATTACCTATCTTCATTATTTAATTTATGTCTCATGACTCTCATGTCTGGTCTTTATTAATATTTCAAGTGATGGTTGGACATTTTGATAATTTGGAAAATTAGTCTTCACACATTCAGCTTAAAAAAGAAAATTGGACTTGGCACTTCGCCGGGTGCTGCAGCGGCGTCACCGCTCGCTTTGCTCGCTCAGCTCGCGCAATGTTATAATCAATATTCTAACCTAACTTATCCAAAGGATATCGACCAAACTATAATGAGTGCCGTCGCCTTACTAAACTTCAATAAAACTGTGTTTTCCTTACAAACATGCATTTACGTTATGTTCTCATCAAAAGCTTTCTAGTAATAATTCACTGAAGCCCTCTGTATTACGCCACCACGCACCGAGGACGCGAATTGGCTAGTGGGCCACTAGTAGTAGCTACGTTGCAAGACTCTTCAACAGTGTGCAGCGCGAGCGTAGCAAAGACTTCTATATGTGTAGAATATTTGACAGTTCAGCTCAGCGTGTGTGACTGTGTGAACCTACACAAGCCTACTCTTCCGTGCGCACCAGTGACGCATTGTCGACATGTTGCGTACAAAAATGCAGTCTGAGTTTACGTTCACACTGTGGCCGGCAGTAAGCCTGCTCTTAGTCGGCGAGCTGCCTTACTGCAGACTGCAACCACAGGCCTCACTGCGGCAAGCGGAAGCAGTAGGCCGCAGAGTTGCCTGCGGTCTCGACCCCAACGCGGAAAATTGTCCGATTCGTTTCCAAAATGCGTGCAAACGCTCTGCCTGCAGTCCACAGCACTACTAGTGCAGTTATGCCGCGCTAGAAATTGATTTCTTACAGATTTATAGAAACCACTAGCTTTCGGTCAGCTACTGCAGTCAGAGACCTGCAGTTTGCAGTATGCATTCGCTATCGGACTTGTACTTGTCGCGCCGCACGCGCCGAAGGAATTTTCCTTACCGATAGATGAACCTGGCGATGGGCGAGGTTGTATTCATACAAAGAGTACTTATTTAGTTCTCTACAAAGATGTGATTAAAATCATTGACATTGCGGTTTATCGTTATTTATGGCACCCACTTCTCTCCTGCCTACCAAACAGCTACATTAATTTTCTGCGAACTGTATTAAAAAAGGTGAAGAAACTTGTTTTTATATTCTCATCATACACAATAACAAGATGCGCAGATGACTTATTGAACTCTGTGACGATATAAAAATATCGGTTAATAATTTGTGGAAATGTATTGTTGCATGTATGTTTATCGAACAAAGAAAAATAATTACGTTATTCGTCGAGATTAGTTCTGTTTATGACGTTAGTTCAATATTTTACTAATTACATTGCGTTGTTTTTTATTAGTTGGCCCATTTGTCTGGTCACAAAGACATTATACAGGGTAAATAAATATAAATAATAAATAAAAATTTTATTGGCTTTAACATGTTTATATCTTAACCTAAGAGTGACCAGTGTGTCCTTTTAAGCTAAAATAAAGCCTGTGCCAGGAGACACCGCTCTTCCTTAAACAGATAGTTAGTACGGGTAGGGTGTCCCGTAACTGAAAGATAACCTTGTAGCCCCGTATTCTATACATCACAGTACACAACTATTGTTTTGTGACTTTTAAATTTATGCATTGCATCATCTCTTTGTTGTAAAACATGCATGTTTTTTGGATTATACTGGTATATTTTAAGCTTAACTACTAGCCTGTGATTATTTGATCAAGTGTTATCATCATATAACTCTGTAATGTACGATAATAATGAATTATTATGATCAGATAAGAAAGTCACTGTGAATGAATTAATTTATCTAATGGTTCTCAACTTTGAACTTGTATTTTCAGTTAGGTTTATCAGCAATAGATAGGTCAATTTGTATGTTAATTATTAGTGATTATTGATTAGATAATTCAATGATAACAACAGCATTATTTCATTGTTTTGTTATCTGCATTTTTTTGCGAGTAGTTCCACATGCATAGTTTGTTTTGTTGACCCACAATCGACCGCCCTAATGGACGGACCGACCAACAGGATGCAGATCGCTTTACGAGAAAATAGTTCTCGCTGCAGAATAATAGAAGTTGCTATAAGTATTGGGTTGTTTGGCGTCTCATTATTATCATCTTAATCAGCCTTTGGAAGCCCACTGCTAGACAAAGAACGTCACAGAGAGCGGCTCTGCCCCCCTAGCATGAAAAACTAAAACACGATATGATATGATATAGCGATATATCGACACCAACAGTAAAAATATGATGGATATAGCCGCCATTTCAACATTTTTATCGAAACAGCGATCATAATATGTACCGTAACCGGCACGGCGGTTTAACATGGCGGCTATATCAATCATATTTTTACAGTTGGTGTCGATATATCGCTATATCATATCATATCGTGTTTTAGTGCTCATGCTAGGCAGGCTGGGCCGTTTGCATGTAACGGCTTCCTGCAACCTTAACTAAGTTGTCAGTCCACCGGGTAGAAGGTCTGCGTTGCGTCTTCCTGTTCGTGATCGCCACTCGAGAGCCTTTCTTCCCCTACGGTTCAGTTCTGCGAGCGATGTGGCCTGCCCATTGCCACTTAAGCTTTGCAATTCGAAAAACTATGTCGGTGACTTTGGTTCTACTACGAATCTCCTTTCTTCGTAACTTCTTTAAATGGTGTGCAAAAAGAATCTCTCTATTTCCTCGATTCGGATCACATTTTGCAAAGAAATGACAGGAATGAGGTAGCACGTTGGGTGACTAAGCAGTCAAGGACGACTTAGTCTTAGTGCTGTAAGTCATTACCGGCAACACTTACTCTCAAAGTTTGTAAAGACGCAATCTTTAAGTTGAAAACCGGAATATAAGAAATAAATAATTAATTAATTGGAAATAACCCGCAATTAACTAAAATCTCACTTTATACTAAGCGAAGCATCGTGCATTCTATGCATGATGATGCTATTGACGCTTGTATCGTCAATATAACTAGAGGAAAAGCATGAAGTTATCTACTTATCATACATTCATATTACCGTCGACATCTTGTATTCTTGTTTTGTATAATATTATAAATTGTAATTCAAGCTATGTCAGAGTGTCAGAAAAAGTGAACATAATATGTACTTACTTGTACTTACATAATTATACAAATAGATAAAACTTGCTAAAGCAAGTTTTGGTAATCACTCGGTAAATAATTTGCATAACTCGACCTTAGAAACGTCATCAGCCAACATTACAGAATAGCGATTTAGCGATAAATGTCTGCGTTGACCGAAATATAATTAGTTCCTCGCGAATAATTTTTATGCCAGAAACTATTATTTATTCTGTGGCTGGACTGCTGGAGTGGCGTGTGTAAAGCAAGTAGAGTAGTTTACCTTATTATCGGAAGTAATCAAGCCCCCCTAAGGCATACTAGGCGTAACGATCAGCGATCTGCCAGCAGGACCAACATTTGTCATTCCTTTTAGAGCACTGAAGATGCTTATGATAATGTTAATCTATAACGATCACACATCTATTCCAAAGCGTCTACCGTAGACACAAAATCTAATTAGGTTAAAAATGAGAAAATTTTATTGTTTCGTAAACAATTACAATTAAACTACTGAACGGAATTATTTGTTCTACATCTATAACACATCGATAAATTTGTATCCTGATGATTTCCTTGGATCACTATTCATTCCTATTCAGCTTAACTCTGGTCTACCACAGACGAAGTCGCGGACAGAAGCTATTACCTCATAATACCAAAGCGCTGCCGCTACCGAGTTACAGTCGCCATCATCATCATTATCATCAGCCTTTGGAAGTACATAAGGCTATTTAGTTAAAACGGGTTTAAAGTGTAGATAAGCATGATCGGGCAGGAACTAGGGGGCCCCCATCGATCGTGTGCGAGTGCCCAGAGTGCCCAGTGGGAAATAGGGGCCTGCAGCCTACGTCATTCCTCTACTGTACCTGGAGTTAGGCTTCTCCTAATGTACGCCACTTGCCTCGATCCTCGGCTATTCTTTTCCATCCGCTGCCAGCAGCTTTGTGTATATCATCGCTCCACTTTGTCGGACAGCGCCCTACACTGCGCTTGTCCTGGTGTCCACTCAAGAACACAAGCAATTTATTTTTCAGGTCAAACGGTCTACTCTCAGGGTGCTGCGGCGACGCCCGTGCCACTCCTGAACGCCATGACCGAGGTGGGCAAGGCTGGCTCCTTGCGGGACATCAAGGTCGTCCACATGCACACGGAAAAGGACGCCGCCTATGTGGCTCCTGAGTACAAGGATATCTTCAGGTTAGTGCGGTTGATGACGTCTAATGCGATGGTTCTTTTCCTCCTGATTGTGAAACTCTTAAGAGATAAATGACCTCTTCTGAATTGTGTAGCTCTAGAAGACATGAATGATAATACCACGCTAATCGCTGTAACTACGTTATGAAAGGAATCATGTCATCTACGTATACTCCTAATTCCTAATAGCATAATATTCATCCCTTCTGCTCCTGTTGAGAGGTCCTCAGTAGGCAGATAGGTCAACAATAACATTCCATAAATGATGTCTTCACTTGTCAGCTGTTAGAAATAATATGTAGTAACGTGGCTCATCAAAGTATATCGGGCGACCGTTCTTTTAAGTCTTTTTTTTGCTCGTATCTCGGGGTTTCCAAATGGCGGGGATTCTTCGAACCCTTGAGTAATTTGTCCCTTCCTTCAACCGTGGTTAATGAAAGAAGCATAAGTCTTTTTACCAAGTTGTCATTCTTTTCATGCCGCTTCTGAGTTCAATTTCTGAACGCCATGACCATATTTTTGTGTGACATGACATCAAGGTCGCCACAAGAGGGACGGAGCCGTAAAATTACTGTTAAATGATTAATAACCTAAAGATGTTATTGTTGTATCTTATTTTTAAATGAATAATTTCGTAAAAAAAGACGTCAAAATGGTTTACAATATTCGCCAAGCAAAGAAAAACAGACTTTAGTTTCATATTTAGGAATTCAAAATTAAATTGGTAGATACAGATTATATCGTAAAATATTGTTATTTAATTGTCTTTATTTGCGTATACAGAAGATTGTTGAATGTCTAAAATGTCGTCAAAAACACCTTGCGCCAAGACAAGGTGCAATGTAAGAAGAAAAATATTGTTACCAGCATAAGATACGAATTACGAAGTTATCGCACTTTACTAAATGACTCATTCATTATATTAGGTTATAAGGATAAATATACGTTCGATAATCGCTGGAGTAAATGCCGGATTATATCAACAAAGCTAATAATATGCGATGCGAGAAGGCGCCACGCCTACATGTATGTAACGCGAGGGCAAGGTTATTTTAGGTGGACGATGTCAGTGGATGTCATTGCCCGCGATATTACTGATTTGACATACTTAGTTAGAGGGAAGGGGTTTTTGCAACGGTTCTTTGTCGTCCCTACGCATCTCTTGGCACATGTATGCCTGGGAAGGTACTTTTCAATAACTTGAGATACATTTTTTGCACTTACATTCACTATTATATTTTAAACGAGTAGAGTTGTTTGTTTGTAGAAGGTTACTCATTAGAACTACTGATCCGATATTTTAAAAAATATTTTACGAAAAACAAAATAGGCTTTGGATTAGGTTGGATTGTGGGATTTATCCTATTATAATATTCCGTGTTCGTCGTGCTAATTAATAGGCTACTTTAAACCGGGAATACACAAAAGCTTTTTGAGAAACCTAAATCCACGAGAGCAAAGACTAGTCCAAGTAAGTAGTATTGTTTCTAATAAAATTCTCTATTTTTCTGTACACCTTCCTTCGTAATATCCAGTTAGCTCGAGTATTGTTCTGTGTAAAGTCCAATGTTTTTGTCAATGTCCAGTTGGGTTGTTTGAGTACCTACTCTGTATATCATCACATCAAGCGCGTTTTCATTAGACTGTCGAACGATACGGGACGACACTCGGCAAATGTAGAGGCAATAATTAAATACATATGTAAGTACGGTCGGCCAAGAAAGTGGTCTACCAGTTTTGACAAAATGTAATGTGTTAAGTAAAATAGCAACAAGGTTATACTCATAGACTTGTACCTTTTTAACACTTTAGTGGAAGAGATGCACAATTATGACGTATTATTTATTTGTTTTTGATGTAAAATGATGAAGAGAGCATTAGTTGCTGAGAGAATATTTACATGGATAAATCAACCCTGTTGTTGTATAACGCGCGAATGATTTTCAACCTTTGGGTGATAGACCACTTTCTTGGCCGACTGTACTATGCAACAGAATTCCATCATACAAATCGCTCAAATTGACACATTCTCACATACAAATATCAGTCAGTCAGATTTCAGTCGTAAGTAGTTTACTATAAATTACTCAGACTAATAAATAAATAAATAGATAGATAGATACTCTTTATTGCACACCATATAAGTAAAATACACATGATTTTTACAGAAAGAAGTACAATTTAGGCGGTCTTATCGCTAATAGCGATCTCTTCCAGACAACCTTTAGGTAGAGGACAACCATTAAAGAAAGGGGAAGGTGTTGCAGAGTTCTTAAAATTCTTACCTGATACAAATAGGATTGCATAAATTTATGGCATAAACGATAAATATTTAGAGTTATTTTTTACACTTATTTTTTACTTTATCGCGATCGAAAATAAACGTTGATTTGAATAAGGTTTCGTTAATATGCCAATCCGAATGCTATACAAGTAGGCGTTTATTTTTAGAACATGTTTATGGAACTCGTACAATTGTACAGACAACAGCACGTCAACCTACCACAAAACGTCAACTTTTAGGGTTCCGTAGCCAGATGGCAAAAAACGGAACCCTTATAGATTCGTCATGTCTGTCTGTCTGTCTGTCCGTCTGTCCGTCCGTCCGTATGCCACAGCCACTTTTTTCCGAAACTATAAGAACTATACTGTTGAAACTTGGTAAGTAGATGCATTCTGTGAACCGCATTAAGATTTTCACAAAAAAATAGAAAAATAATAATAAATTTTGGGGGCTCCCCATACTTAGAACTAAAACTCGAAATTTTTTTTTGTCAAACCCATACATGTGGGGTATAAATGGATAGGTCTTTAAAAATGATATTGAGGTTTCTAATATAATTTTTTTCTAAACTGAATAGTTTGCGTGTGAGACGCTTCCAAAGTGGTAAAATGTGTGTCCTCCCCCCCTGTAACTTCTAAAATAAGAGAATGATAAATCTAAAAAATATATATAATGTACATTACCATAAAAAGTACCAGCGAAAATTGGTTTGAACGAGATCAAGTAATTTGTTTTTTTTTAATACGTCATAAATCGTAAACCGCAATTTAACTTTCGTAATGTTATGGATTTCATTTTGCAATAAAAATACTTTAGCTATGACTCGATTGTCGTGATGGGTGAACTTTTACACATAACGGTACCTACAGGTTTGTACGGAACCCTCGGTGCGCGAGTCCGACTCGCACTTGGCCGGTTTTTTCTCAATTGATCTCTACGTCTCGGACTTGTTGAAGTTAAGTTGAAAATCGGTTTAATGACCTTTTAACTCTTTGGGTAGGTTGACCTTCCGTTGACTGTCCATGTTCTTAAGCAATTGAGCCATTGATTGGCATACATGTATAGTCTACTATGACTCTGTCGTCATGTGTTTACAATGTACAGTCGACTCAAAAAACTGCCACAAAATATCTTTACAATTAATGTTAAACTCTATTTGTTTGTCATTCATATCTGTTGTGGAATATGCCATTTTTGTTTAGGTTTTCAAAGGTTCGAAATCGGTTAAGTATTATTTATTTATTTCAGAAAACCAGTTTTTTTTTTATATATTTGATTGATAGTAGAAGAGATTGGACCATAAAACTAGATTTGCCATGGCTTTTAAGTCGGTAGTTGGAGTATGAGACAGTTAATTTAGAAAAATAAATAAAACCTTCCTTTGCGTGCCATTGACCCACGGTAGGCCAGAAAAACAATTGAAAACAATAAAGATCATTTTTAGTGGCACGCGAAGGGTTTCCGGTTAAGGTTTCGTATTTAATTAACCGGTTTTCGATCCCTAGGTTTTACTGCCCGTGACTGTACTTCAGATCGATGCGTTTGGCGGTTGACTGATAGCTTACGGTTTACGCACACAAATAAGTATGACTCATTAATCGTGCACTCGTCGGTGTGTCGTTTGTTCTTAATTAGTTTTCGGATCAGCTGATGTCAACACGATAGCTTTGGGGTTTTTGTTAATACGTGACAATACATGACACGCACGAGATGACTTATTCCTAATTTATTATTATTATTAGTTAGTTCGGCTATAATCGGAGTGCAAATTTAAAATATGTATTTTGTAGGTGTAAGTTGTGATTTGTATTCTGTTGCTGTACCATGAATAAATAAAAAAAGAAAAAAAAAAATTTTGGAAAACCCTTTTTTTTCGTTAACTTAGAAGTTTGGTTTTTTCACAATTTCAAGGGACTGTAGATCTAAGTACAGACAATGGGGTCAACCTACCCAAAAACTTAAAGGTCATTCAATTGATTTTCAACTGTATGTCCAACATTTAGAGATCAATATCAATTGAGAAAATTTAACGCTTTGTGGTAGCTTGACGAGCTGTTGTCTGTACATATGGTCTTAATTTCGACTCGATACCTCCACGCGTTCCCGAGATAAAGGACATCCAGATAGACGGACAACAAAGTTATTCTATAAGGGTTCCGTTTTTTCCTTATAAGGTACAAACCCCTAAAAAGGTATTTTACCCCAAAATATACCTTTTCAGCGCTGGATATGTACCTTTTGGGAACTCAGTTGCGGTAGCACTTTGTCCCTGGTGTGCCGTGGTGGTCGCTAGCTAAGCAAGTGTGTGTGGGCCGTTTTTGGCTTTAAAAAAAAAGAAATCAATTTCTCAATTCCTTATCACCTACACGCTGAAGGGGCTTAAACTATCGCATGTCAGATAGCAGAGGTGAACAGATAAACACATCGTTTTATGGTGCTTGTAACATTTAATGATATGGATCTGAGATAAGATTCCGTTTGAACCATTCGGAGTGTTGCGTTTTGTTGCTGGGTTTGAGTTGAAGGTCAATTTGACGATCTACCAGTTATAGCGCTTCTGACTACAAAGCCAGACGGTTGAGGGTTCGAGTCTCGCAAGGGGCATGACATGCATGTATTGAGCACAAGCAAGGTCATGCATGCATGTTTATAAATGTATTCAACACTATTCGCGACACTAAACGGCTATAGCCGTGATAACAATAAATGAAATTTTTGAAATAACGATCTTTAAATGAAATTAAGGGCTTCTTAAACGCATTTACCTAACTAACTAAGTTTAGCGTCTTGCACAATAAAAATTGTCACCTAAATACGTTTAGTGAACTGTCAAATTTAAACGCTCCAAAATGGCTATTAAGCGAAGCTAAACGCGTTTAACAGACGCCATCTTTTATTGCCAGCTGTTTTGACGTGGTCGCGTGTCAATTTTTTTTTTGACAGTATTTTGTTTCTCTGGTAGTCGTGGAAAGAGTTAAGTGTTTATACTTAATCTAGTAGCCATAGTACTAGCAATGCTTAGTTAGGGGTAGTTGGTGTTATTGTTGGAAGAAAGAAGAAAACAATATTGTGCACATTGTGGAAGCTGAGCCCTCGGTATCGGTCTGGCGGAATACGACTTGATACATCTATTTTACCTTAAGGGGTCGATTAAAAAAAAAATAGGTTTTGTAATTTTCTACGGTGTAAGCTTTCCCCGTAAGTCACTAGACAAGACGTGAGGTAAACTGTATTGTATTTGAACACACTACCTACCTCCGCGTCCATAGCAGAGAGGCATACCGAGTTTACCGGACTTGGTGTCCCTATCTCTGAAGTCCCGGGTTCGATTCCCGGTCGGTCAACGTAGAAAAATAACTTTTTAACGTTTTCGTTTTTCAAAGAGTAAGAGATCGACTTGTTTTTTTGCATTGTGGTAGTTTTGGATTAAGATAATGAAATGTGCTACTATTTTTAATTCACCTTCTCTACGGAAGTAAATAGAGGGTAACAAGCCGTATTCGGCACGGTGAAAAAATCACGTTTGTTGTATGAGAGTCCTACTTAAATATTTATCTTTTGCTGTTATCAGTATTATGGTATAGTAGTAGCGGCAACAGAAATAGATCATCTGTTAAAATTTCAACTATCTAGCTATCACGGTACATGAGATACAGTCTAGTGACAGACAGACAGACGGACAGCGGAGTCTTAGTAATAGGGTCCCGTTTTAACCCTGTGGGTACGGACGGAACCCTAAAAACAGGAGTTTATTATGAATTAAGTAAAATATTTGAATTAAAGGAAAAATAAACGAAACTAAGTTCTTTGCCATTGAAACTGTGCGGCGGCTGTTTCTTAATGAAATCATTAGCCCGATATCATTATGGTAATAGACAGAGTAATGAAAACAATATCTCTGAACAAGGCCACACGTTGTTTACCTCGTGACGCTATTACCTAGCTAAAATAAAAAATCGAGTCTCTTTCAAACGAATGTGTTCCTTTTTATGAATGAAACATATGTTTTTACAAACATCTTCATCACTTTTTTAGACAGTAATAAGAAAGTCTTTTAATTTCTTATTACTATTTGTGTACAGACAACAGATCGTCAACCTATCACAAAACGTTTTTTTTTTTCAATGGGCTAGTTTCCTAAAAAAATCTAATTAGTCCGTCAGTTAGATCAACAGAAAATATTGGACACGTATTTTTTATTTTCTCAATCAAACAAAAAATGATAAAGATATAGCCCGCCTTGCGACACTTTTTAGCAAGACGTGACGTCATTCCCAAACTTTGATCCGCTTTATCTTCGTCATTTTTTGTTTGATTGACAACAGACAAAATATGGGTCCAATATTTTTTGTTAATCTAACTGACGGACTAAATAGGATAATCATTTTTTGACCCAGGAAACTAGCCTATTAATTACGGACGGACTTAAAGTTGAATATTAGTTTAGTGACCTTTAACTTTTTAGGTAGGTGGACCTACCGTTGACTGTACTTATGATTTTTCACTTGACACTATTGAAATGGCATGCTAGTTCTTACGAAGTACCGAGTTTCTTTCAAACATATGAGTACCTTTTTAATCCCCTTTTCAATCGCCTGAGCTGTTTCATTATAGCAGATAAATAAGTAGAATAATAATATATTTACTATCCCCATCAGACTTAACAATCATCATTACAATAAACAAGTTATAACTTAGATTAATATTTAATTATTTGACTTTTATTTACTGAATAATCACACTTTTAAATACGGTGATCAATATGCGAGAAAAATAATCACATTAATCAATTATTTTATCTGTATCTTACGATGTTACGATATCGCAGTGTGTTATTTAGTATCCCACTTAGAGTTATAGTGTCCGTCACGTTATAAATGTCTGACCAATATGGCCGAGCAAATTGGACATTTTCTCAATGTGACCGGACATTTTGGACATTTATTGTCACTAAACATTCAATTCTATTGACTAACTATGAAAAAAAAATCATTTTGTCACAAATAAGTGCATTATTATAAGAAAGACAGGCTTTAGTAGTGATAATCTATAAAGAAATGAAGTTTCTAAAATCTTTCTGCACGAACAAGCGAAAAAGTGTCGTGTCGTTACGCGCGAGTTTGTTTTTAGTTCGATCCAGATCCAATTACATGTTTTATTGTATGTTTTTATTGTCAAATACTTAACATTTAAGACTTACTTTAGTGGAATTCTTCTCTTTTTAATTTATACTAAAGAACAATATGTGACCATCGTGACAATAAATGTCCAATGTGACCAAGCATTTATCATAAATGACGGACGCTTATAATATATGACCGTCAATTTACAACTCTAATCCCACCAAAAACATTTTCATGTAAATGTTACAAAGGCGAGACCAAATGGCACGCACTGTCAAAAAGTTATCAAATTGACGACCTCCGTAGCCGAGAGACGAGCATACCGGACTTGGTGTCGCTATCTCTGAGGTCCCGGGTTCGATTCCCGGTTGGTAAATGTAAAAAAACACTTTTCTAAATTGTCTCGGGTCTGGATGTTGCGATACCGTCGTTGCTTCTGATTTCTGTAACACAAGAACTCTACACCTTGGTCAAAATATGTGGCTTAGCCGTTTCGCTACCGACACATAGGCGTAACGTAAGGTGCCAGTAGCGAAACAGCTTAATTTTCTTGGCGGGGCACTACCGTGCTCCTAAATTCAAAGTCATGTTCTGTCATCATCATCATCATCATTTCAGCCATAGGACGTCCAAGGCTGATCATAGGCCTCCCCCGTGACTTCCAGATTGGCCGGTTGGAAGCGGCCCAGCGGCTTCCTACAACCTTTACCAGGTCGTCTGTCCACCTTGTAAGTGGACGTCCTACGCTGCGCTTGCCGGTACGTGGCCTCCATTCCAGACCCTTTTTGCATCGGCCGTCAGTTCTACGTGATATGTGCCCCGCCCACTGCCACTTCAGCTTGCTAATTCGTTGGGCTATGTCAGCGACTTTTCTTCGTTTACGAACCTCCTCATTCCTGATTCGATCTTGCATAGATCTCAGTTGATGTTTAAAAGTTTCACACGTGCTAACACCTACTTAACAAGCATTGTATGTACGTATCCAGGTGTAACGAGATAACCGCGAAGAAACGTTTAACTTGAAGGTTAAGGCCCAGTTGCGCAACCTTTTTAAATCGAGATTTTCTAAACCTGATTTTAAATATTTTACTATATCTGTCAGTAATAAATAATGTTCCCTTAAAAATCCCTTTGATACATGATTTGATCCAGATTAGGCTAAACCAACCATATCATTTAGTGACATTTATCACGAGCATCTCCGTGCTTCGGAAGGCACGTTAAAAGTCCCGGCTAATATCGCTTGATACTAGTTGCGAAGCCAAGTTAGAGGCCTTAGGGCGGCTAAATAACATCTGACACTCAGTAAGGTTAAGTCGATCGCCTTATAACACCCCTCTACCGCACCGCACTGGGCCCGCTTGATGGCCAAATCACCTCATAGTTGAGGTGAGGCCTGTGCCATGCAGTGCGACGCTATAAAGGCATACACTAGGCTAAATCTCGTCTTTCCCTTATTCTTCAAAACCGGACATGTGCCGCTTGAATTTTGTGATGGTTCTATACATTCTAAAGGTTTTTCTGTAACCTATAAGTAAAGAACAATTTTCTGAATTTTTATAAGTATTATTGTTAAACTCGAATTTGCCATGTTTTACGTTTTGTGACGTGGTCTTTAATGGCTCTGACGGCATAGGCGAGTTGGCCTTTTAAATTTTATATGTATTCCACAATATTTGCAAAGTAATTTGTTACAAGTAGTACATCAAGATACATCTATATTGTGTAAAAATGAATCCTTATTTCCCTTGGTCACGCCATAACTTGAGAACGACTTTACCGATTTCATCAATCTTATTTTTTGTTTTCTTATACTTTGTAGACGGTTCTTAAGAAGAAAAATATTACGAATGTTGAGAAGATCCTTAATGAATAAACTAAATATCACACAAATGAAGTCTTGGGCCAAAGCTAGTTAAAGATAAATCATTGTAATTTGTTACAGATCCGTGTCCCTGTTCATGGCCGCAAATGTCCGCAAGTCCGTCGCCGAGGGCCGCTCTGACGCCATTCCCATCTTCCTGCAGGACATCCCCAAGCTGTTCCACAGGAAGATCATCCAGCCCGACATTGCTGTCATCCAGGTTTGTCCACAATCTCTTCATCAGGCTAAGCGTATGCATGCAGAGACCATGGAACACATCACCTTTTAGAGTAGAATTGACATTTATTTTTGGTCGACAATAACTAGGATGTTGTCATTTACAAATAATTATAATAAATCATGTCTTTATGACGTACCGGCAAGCGCAGAGTAGGTGTCGGCGTCGGAGTAGTGTCCAACCACAAGGTGGACAGAGGACCTAGTAAAGGTTGCAGGAAACCGCTGGATGCAGGCCGCTTGAAGCCATCCAAAAATCACTAGGGGAGGCCTATGTTCAGCAGTGGACGTCCTGTGGCTGAAATGTGATGATGATGTCTTTATAATAACACCTTATTTAAGACATTATTTTATTCATAATTCTCAATTATTGCAAAGATAGATTTTTGGTTTTGAATTGAATTTCAATTCAGTAATTTGACTTTGTTAGGGCTCCATATAAGTGACGTCACAACTATGTATTCCCATATAAAACTTTTGGCATATTACGTTTTGACAGCTCGTAAACGTACGTCAATGAGGACCACACAGCACATTCATCCCGATAGGTGTCGCATTGTGTTTGGTCTTGCTCTTAGTGATTATTTTATCAATGGTTCTGTCACGCTGCCCCTGATCAAATAATCACTACGATAAAGGTTAAAAGCTGTCAAACTTGCGTCATACTAGCGAGCACAAAAAAAAGACATTTGCGTGGATATTAGTTGACAACGGTTGATAAGACCGACGACGCTGGCGCCATCTGAGATTCGCTTTGCCTGAGCTTCCCCATTGATTTATGGTGTCAGTTACTAAAATTACTAATCAGTTCCGGAGATAGATCGTCGGTATTAGTGCTCTATAAAGTATGTGCTCAATGACTAAGACGTAAGTGACATAGTTCCATGCAGTGCAAGGCAGAGTCGAGCTAACCACTACCAGCCATTTTGTGTGTCAAAAAGGAACTTCACTATTCGCGTATTCACTTAAGCCACTCCAAGAAATACTGCAAAGATAGAGATGATGATTGAGGATGATGTATATGTTTAAACTATTAAGTGTTTAAGTTTATCATTCTAATTTTTTCAGGTTTCTCCCCCAGACCAACACGGATACTGCAGTCTTGGCACCTCAGTCGACTGTGTCAGATCGGCGTTGGTCAACTCCAAAATTATCATCGGTGAGTTTCTGCTATTTATATTATTAACAACCCGATTAAGGCGCGTTGATTCGACAACACAGGGATCCCGGCTGGGATCATTCCAGAAATGGAACTTTCGTAAACTTGATCGGGTCTGAGTGAGAGGAGACTGATGAGAGAAGCCCCTGTCAAAACTCATTGCCTGGTCTGTTACCTCGTAACACAAACATTAGTTGGCTAGCTTACCGATATTTTAATTCGGCTTAAAAATTTTGGTAATGTCTGAGTTCCCAGAATGTTTATTTTAAAGCTATCAAAATATTTACAATAAAAAAAAATCCATTTTAATATTTTACGTTTTGAAAAGACCGCGGCCGCATAAACGTTTAGTGACTTCACATTCAGTTATAAAGTTCTAGAATCGGCGTGTCAAAAAACGTCTACCGATCGACACACTGCCCATACAGTTGTGCGAGCGTAGTGCGAAATCCTGCTTCGGGATGTGTTTTTTGTTGTAGAATAATATTTCTAATTTGAGAACGAAACTTTTGCATTAATCGTTTGTTAATTTGAATGAACACCAGTTTATTTTGGTTCCATATGGTACAAATGTAATTAATTATAGTCATAGTAAATTGCTACAGTTAAAATAGCCTTTTCCTTACTTCGAGATCGGGACCACGACAATCTAGTGGTTGCCGTCGACTGTGTTCGCGTGGTCTTCAATTTAATTTAAAAACCTCTATACCAGCATGCGCACATCAACTCACCGAACTTACTTAATCAATTCTCAGCTCTCTCAGCAGAGCAATGAACTCGAATGTGATAATGACAAGCTTACTGCGTAATCTCGCCTCTTGCGATGTGACCTGAAAAAACAGGTTATTTTTATTTGCCAAGTTATTAACTTCTTCGAGATTGCACAAGGATGTAAACTTAAATACAAAATTTCACTGTTATTGAAAGGGTATATTTTAGTCTTGTAGTTTGACTATGGTGTATCTATCAACTTAGAAAACACATGCACTGTCACGTTTGGGTAGACCCCTATGACCGTAACGTAATATGAGGAAGACTTAAGCTAGTGAAAGATAAACCAAGTGAAAGATAAACCTCTTTTTCTTTTCGGAAAAGAGCATTATGCTCTGCAATTTTAATGGCTAGAAAAAGGTTTTAAGGTGCCATAATTATTGACATGATATTTTTATTCTAGCACAAGTAAACGTAAACATGCCCCGAACGTTCGGCGACGCGATCATCCATATGTCGCACATCGACTACGCTGTGTCTGACAACACGCCTTTACCGGAACACGGGGGCAAGGGCGCTACCCCTGAGGAGACCAAGATTGGTCAGCTCATTGGAGAGAACCTCGTTGAAGATGGAGCTACGCTGCAGATGGGTGAGTGGTCATTTATTTATTTATTATTATTATGTATTAATATCTTTTGCCCGCGACTTCGTCTGCGTGATACCCTTACCTTAACCTTACCCGGATAAAAAGTATCCTATGTATTATTCCAGGCCAAGGTCTATCTGTATGCCAAATTTAATCAAAATCTATACAGTAGTTTTGCGTGAAAGAGTAACAAAGAACCATAAATCTTCACAAACTTTCGCATTTATAATATTCGTAGGATACTGGTAGGACTAGCTGTGCCCGCGTGTCATGCCACTCCCTATTTCACTCCCCTAGGAGGTGGATTAAAAACAGTAACCTGTCCATCCCTAGGGTTCAAGCTTTTTCCGTACAAAATTTCATCAAAATCGGTTCACCTTTCACGACAAAAAGTAGCCTATGTCTTTTTCCAAGGTCCCATCTATCTTTATAATAAAATTCATCAAAATTGGTTTAGCGGTTTCAGCGTCAAAATGTAACAGACACACAGAGTTACTTTCGCATTTATAATAGTAGTATGGATTGTTAATAATTGAGGACAAATAGTTATGGACCGCGTGTAGTACCCTGTGGAAATCTTTGTTTAGCTCATTGGATAGAAGTTTGTTGGAAATGGGCGAGTAGAATATGTTGATCTGTGTCCATTTATGGGCGCCGGCATAATTACAGAGGTGCACACTGCACACATCTATTTGGGCAGCAAATAGCGGTACCTCTACGTGCCAGTTTTATGAGATTAAACTACCACTTAATATATTCACAGTTTCTAAGTTTAATATTAATGTTGTTTCCATTCAATGGCAAGTTTTTGCCCTGGCTCGAAAACATCATAGATTTGAGACTAGATAATTTAAACCCACTGAAATTTCAGGGCAAACATGGCTAGTTAAAAACCTGTTCTTTCCTGTCCTGGGTTACTAGCTCCTGATACAGACTCGATCCCTGAAAGCTTGATAATCTCAACACTAGAGCAATATATTTGACGACTTGATTGATGTAGTGGCGCTAGAATTGGTTCTGGTACAAAACCAGTTTAATCCCTGGTTCAGGTCAATTCAGAAAACTATCTTTTCTAAATTGGCTCGAGTCTAGGTGTAGTGCTGGCAGACGCCCTTGGAAAAATACATTGACTGGCACGTCGTAACTAAGTGTGTTGTCTTGCGAATATTTTTACCGATTTATATTGTGGTCGCCAGGCATCGGCAGCATCCCGGACGCGGTGCTGTCATGCCTGAAGAACCACAAGGACCTCGGCATCCACTCCGAGATGTTCAGCGTCGGGGTCATCGACCTCGTGCGCCGCGGGTGCGTCACCAACAACAGGTACGATTTAAAAACTTTTCTATTTTCAAATTACTTAAAAATAGGAGGTGGTTCTAAATTTGATTGTGTTTTTTTATTGTGCGTATGTGTATGCAATATCTTCGCCAAGTGTAAAAAGGTTTTGATGTTTTTTTAAATAGTTTATTCTAAGTTTCCAAGCGTAGTCCAATATAATGAAATATTCTTGATTGTATACAGTTATTTCCATACTGATCGTTTCTGTATTATTATTCTAGAAAGAAGACCCACAAAGGTCGCATCGTGGGCAGTTTCTTGGTCGGCAACAAGGAGTTGTACGACTTCGTCGACAACAACCCTTTTATTGGTAAGCAATAATCATCTTTGAAAATTATGTTGACGACATCCTAATAATGTTATTACTGTCATCTGGTAATTAAAACCCTTTTTATTTATTTATTTTGGCAGACAACGGCAGGTCAACCAACCCAAAAAGTAAAAGGTCATTAAACCGATTTTCAACCTTTAAGTCTGACACGTAGGGATTATATTTTATTTATTTGGTATATACGACAGTTGACATTCGATGGTTAGTATTACAACGAATGGTTAGTAATTTAGGACTAGATTGACAACCTAATTGTATACACACTACATGATAATGTTTGGGTGTTACAGAGTATAAAGCATCGCTAATAACTTGTAGTATACAAACTTGTTCATTATAAGAAATTAGGATACCAAGTTGTTGACCGAATAAAATATCAATTAAGAAAAATTGTCATTTTGTGGTAGGTTGACGTGCTGTTTTCTGTACAGAAACAGATATAGTTGAAATTGTTGCACATTTTATTCCGTCATAGGGAGAAAAGACGTATTTGACATTACAAAAATAAAATTAGAAAAATACTGATTGAGATGCGTCTTTGGTGATGCATGCATGGTTATCCGGTCGGCAATTTATCCCCGTTTTGAATCGGGGGCCAGGTCTATTTTGAAATAGATTTTTGCTAAATTAGATCGCATTTATGTGTAGGAACCATAGTGAAAGTTGTTCATTATAAAGTCAGAAGACATTGCAAACAATCTTGATCTTTCTTTTTAACGAAATCATTCATTTAAAAATAAGCAAGACAAAAATAATAACGTACTGTTACCTTGTAATTGATCATTTAACATAAAAATCCTTTTTATTGTAATAGTTCGTTGATTTTATACACAGATTTTTTGTGAAATAACATTCCAAGAATGTTTACAATATTGGACAAGCGAATAGTCATCCTGTGAAAACGATTCCCTTGTCAAACCTGTCACCCTGTATTTCTTTTTTTACTTCTCAGAAATGTTGGAAATCGACTACGTGAACAACACGCACATCGTGTCCTTGCAGCCGACCATGACGGCCATCAATTCCTGCATCGAAGTCGACCTGACCGGCCAGATCTGCGCTGACTCTATCGGTTAGTACAGAGGTTCTCAAACTTATTTTGTCTACCGCCCACTTTGAAAATCATCATGATAATGATATTAATTTATTTGCAAGTAAACATTGTACACAAAGATGTTACAGACAGTAAGAACCGAACATGTTTAGCCAAACTTAATAGGCTGGTTGACTCATATCAAAATTAATTAAACAAAGAATTATTTCATATAGTATTCGACTTAAGAAACCTAAATATATCGATTTCAATACTTAAAAGTAGAAGATGGCTGTAAATATCAAATGTAAAAAAATATTTTTTAATATATAATTTGAAAATCGGAAAACGCTATCCGCCATACAGTAATTATAATTACTATATTTTTTGTATTAACTAATAAAAATCATGTTTTATTAATTCAGAGAGGTTGTATTTGTAAAGACGTCTAAGTTGTTTGTTTGTTTATTAGAGAGACTACGTCATGGCACAGATAATCTGTAGACCAAAATGGCTGACAGCGTTTTCGTCTGTTTATGAAAGTATTATTTTAAAATTAAAGTTTGTAGTTAAGTAAAAAAAAATCATTTTTTTTTCGGTCCAATGGAACACTTATTAATAATTTAAGACCCATTTAAAGTGTCAACTAGCCTATTAGCATGCAAAATTTTACAAGGGTTTTATGTCATAAATGCTAATGAGCGATGATAATACAGAAGAAAAACAAAATATCAGCACCTACACTATATTATTAAAGAACTCTATTAAGTCATAAATGGTCCGTGATATCATCATTAATTTTTCAACGCCCCCCTAAACGACTACAATACCCCCAATTTTTTCTGGGCCTCTTCTACCCCCCTAGGCCTTCAGCAGCGCCCACTTGAGAAAGACTGGGTTAGTACATCATGTTATTCTTATACATTTAGATTACTCTAAGCCTTGTCATTAATCTTTAATAGTAGATTGTACACCAAAGCACTATGTTATGTTACGGGCGTGATTTTGAATACTGAGCGTAACGAAGGACTCCAGATTTAACTCCTGAGCGCAGCGAGGGTGTAAGACAAAACAGCTTTGTCCCCAAGGAGTATACTCTACTTTTCTCACCTTTTGCGAGACAATAAAAAGCAAGGCTTAGTAAAACAGCATTTATTTAATATTATTTTAGTATTAATCATATTAGAAATAGGTTTAATTGGTACAGTAAATTACAAAGAATAGAATTCCATCTTTTTATTTTTACATACTTACGTATATTGCAACTACTTGCAACACTCGCGGCTTTTGTTTTATTTTAAATTTGTTTATTCGGATTCCGGTCCGTTCTATTTTCAAATAAGCCAAGCTGATACCGGCCCGCGGGGCTGCCTCGACAATTTTAACGAAATTAGACTAAACTCATACCAATAAGATCTGAAAATATCATTATTAACTAGCGGGTTGTAACGAAATTCAGTGCAAAATTATAACCCAGCTAAAGCCAAGAGATATAATGATTTGCTTTGAGTTCTTTCGATGCTTGTTAAAGAAGGCCGCCTGATTGGTTTTAGCTTAGCTTAGCTAGTGAATAGTACATCTATTTCTATGTAACTAATATTCTTGTATCCCTTTTTTTTTTGTTCCGCATTTTGTCTTTTCAACAATTACTTGTATTACCTAGCAGTGGAAACTTTAGTGCTTAAGTACTATCCATAATTTTTAAGCCAAATGTAATATTGATAGCTGTTTGTTTCCTTAATAAAGAAAATAAAAAAGTAAGGTTTGCATGATATACAGGGTTATTTGTAAAACATCAACAACCTCCTAGGGGCCGATTCTGGTGCTCAAATACAACAACTTTTTCAATTGGACCAATATTGACATCGCAAAAAAAATCACTTCCCTATACTAAGCCGCCACCAGCTGACGTCAGTTTGTATGGAGATTTTTTTATTTTTCAATGTTAATCCCATAGAAAAAGTTGTTGTATTTGAGCACCACAATCAGCCCCTAGGATGTTGTTAATGTTTTCCAAATAACCCTGTATAAATATTTAGGCATTGTCGAGCTGGTGGTGTGAAAACAGTCACACATGCACACACACGGTTGTTGCAGGTACCCGCATGTACTCGGGCTTCGGCGGGCAGGTGGACTTCATCCGCGGCGCGGCCGAAGCGGTGGATGGGCGCGGCAAGCCCGTCATCGCACTAGTGTCCACCACCAGGAAGGGAGAGTCCAAGATCGTGCCTACCCTCAAAGTCGGTGAGTTTATCTTTTTAATTTATGACTTACGCGGCTATTGCTCGGCCACGCCTATGTGAAAGTCGTGTCTACTGCCTACCCTCACAAGTCGGTGAGTTTTTTCAGGGTTATCTACCTCAAAAGGACAAAATGATACCCTTATAGGATCACTTTGTTGTCCGTCTGTTTGTCTGTCAAGACTATGGCTGTAAATAAACCGTTTTAAACTAAAACCTGTGGTTTAAAACCCATTTTTTAATTGTTTAAAATGGTTTAAAACCACGACCACGTGGTCAGTAAATTAATAAAATAATACTTTAAAAATAAAAATAAAAAGTTGTCTTAAATGCCAAATTATACTGATGTAATAAAACTAGAACATTTGGAATGCGGTGAATATAATCTTCCTTGTGTTAAAACACCCGTGTACTAGCTAGAACGAATGAAGAAATTCGAATACGACTATTTTAATCACTTTCTTATTCTCCCAGGTGCTGGAGTAGTAACAACCCGCGCACACGTCCACTACGTGGTAACAGAACAAGGAATCGCGTATCTCTTCGGCAAGACGCTTCGCCAACGCGCCTACGAACTCATTAAAATCGCTCACCCAGACCACCGCGAAGCCCTAGAGAAAGCAGCCTTCGAACGCCTCCAGTGCATGCCTGCGCCTTGAAAAGAAAAAAACAACTAAAAGCCTAGCGCCCCAAAACACAACTTAAAATATTAAAAAAACCAACTGTGTTGTCAACGAAAAATCCTACTACGTTAGTAGTTTTTAGTAATAAGAAAAGTAGCCCATTTCGACACTGCCACAGCGGGCGTTGTATAGTATTTTATTTGTAAGTATTATGACAAATTCCGTATGCATTTCGTTATTGGCTGATGTTTGTTAATGCTAGAGTCGTTTACTCGTTTCCTAGTCGTTCGATAGCTGGAAATGTATGCCTTACACGTCAATAGAGAAATTAGTATAAGCATCCCAAATAGTGTAAGAGTAAATCATTATAATTTTGTTTAATATGACATAGTTTTGTGTATATTATTTTTGTTATCGAATTTACGTAAAGAAATCAGTGTATTTTGGTGTTCTTTTTTATTATTTATAAAAATTATATAAACTGTTATGGTCTACTGCGCATATTTGTATTTTTTTCGACTTTTTTTAAAAATTTAGTTGTAATAAACACATGTAATTTTAATAAAAGCATTTATTTTACATTGTCTTCCATCATATCCCAACAACAAACATAATAATATGTAATACAATGAATAATAAACATGCTAGGTAGCACAAAATAGCGCCCTAAAAAGCAAAATAGCTTTCAAGAGAGTTGCTTAGAGGTACTCAATTTTTTTTTCTGGACTGGCGAATGTTTTACTCCCTTAGTAGAAACTGACCATTGAACTTGAATGACCACTCTTCAGGTAAGTACGCACGAGAAAGTAAGGAATGGGGATTCGAAAAATAAATTTAAATAAATATCGGAAAAAGAAGTTAGTCTATAACGACAAACCAAGTGAACATTGGAATAAAGAAATATTTATTTTTAGTTTTTATTCGGATGGCGGTGCAGTTGTGCATTGTGTTTACAGAATCAAATGTCTGAATTGCTCCCTGGCAAGTACCTATGTTGTGATCTTGAGATCCTTTCCGGTTATGGAGGTTAGAGGTTTATTTACCCGCAATATTTCCGGTGCCATACGAAAAACATACAAACCGTTTTACGACTCGTTCGTTTGGACGAGAAAAAATGTAATGTTTTTTCAATTCATACAAAACATTCCGCTCGATCGTAGCCCGCTCAAGTGCTCACAGGTTGTAAACTTGTAATTTTATCTTTACCCACCCACGCACTTAAAAATACATGAACACAAAAATTACTTGGTGAAACCAAGTAAACGTAAAGAAACTTTTTGTTAGATGATTACAAAGCCGAAATAACAATTTACGATTTCCGAACGTAATGCAATATAAAAATTAAAACGCGACTAAATGAAATGAGCTACGACAAAAGAAGTAAACTAGTTTTACCTCTCGTTCACACTCATTAATCTTGTATTGCACAATAGCGCCAATTTCTTGTACAACTAAATACTATACAGATATTTCACTTGTCTAAACTAATACGTCAAAATCTTCATTTCATTCACTTTTCTTTCAGAAAAAGCCAGCCACAAATCTACAAATAAATGGAATGTTAGCGTGTCAGAACTTGTTTTTAGTGTTTATTTGAGTATTTTGTGTGAATTTGTTACAAAATTTTGTGATTTTAATTTCTTTTACGTGAATACTTTTACAATGACGTCGTTCCAGCAGATGTTAGCGTTCAAAAGAGAGTTGTTGATCACTGGGAAATACAGGATCATCAGAAGAATTGGTGGTGGATCGTTTGGTGATATCTATTTGGGAATAAATGTGTCTAATGGCGAGGTGAGTAGATGCAAACTTGTTGCACATGTGTTAGCTTTGACCTGGGCGAGTTACCTGTTCTGAAAATACCTTGTGGGTTGGCTATTGTGAAACTGTGACGGATCACTCGCAGTGAGGACAGCCAAATGTTATCCTACATATGTATAGAAATGCATTGCATAGGCACTTTGATTTGATAACAATATTATTATGATAGTCGTGTTAATTTACTTGTCTTTAGAAAGTAGATTTTCGTAAATATTTGTATCTGTTTTGACCTACAATTTAAGGTCAGACCGTTTCTGATGAATGAAAAATGTTTCCTTTACTAATTTGCACCTAAAATTAGATGGCCTTTGAAATAAACAAAGCATGCAACTAGTAAAATCACCATTGTATGACACTCTTGAGTCATCTGTGGTTGTAATTCATTCATTCATTAAGGCTAACTTGCAGGAACTTCTCAAACCTACATTTACACTAAATTAAGTTTAGTTTAACATAACTAAATATAAGCACATACATAATATTATGATAGATAAACACACAAGTTTCAAAAACTGCTGGAAAATCAAGTTACACTTAAAATGATGACCTAAATAATGACCCAATAAGTTAGGTATGGTTACTACTGTTACTGGTAAGGTAACATGCATAATAGGTGTCCAATAACACTTTATCAACAGTTTTAAATATGAATGAATATGCATGTAACGATGATATGATAACATACAGAAGTGCTGAGATATAATGTATACTGTACAATCAATATGCAAAAACTAGTATAACAAAATAACAAGATTCCTAACTTCTTTGAGTATTGCTTCATTCAAAACAAACTATAGAAGCACTTTATTCAATCATCTCCCAAGTCTGTTGTCGGTGACTGTATTTTTTTTTTATCTAAACAAATTTTACATACAAAATTAAACAGTATAATGTGTGAAATTAGATCACAACAGTTTATGATAAAAAGTTCATAAAGTTTTGCTTAAACTGCTGCTTGTAATTTATTTATGTTGAATTACAATAGTAAGGTACATGTGTATATAACAAACATATTTGTTTAGCCTAATGGTCGACTGATGGGATATTTTTTAAATCAGTGCAATCAAGTTTAAATAATAAATAAATATTAATATGTATATAAATATGTCATCGGTATTTTGTTTACATAAAAATGTCTGACTTTGACCCTAGCTGTACTTACTAAATGAGATGTGTAGTGTACTTTATACATTATTTGGCATTTTAGCTATATTAAAATTATCAACCTTGATTTTCTTACCTACATAAAGATGTGTCGGTTTCATTGATATTAAGAGTACTACTATATGGTAGTTTATATTTTCGGCTGGCAACCCATGATATGTCACGTTTAGAAATCGCACCTAGCCTAGCACATTCATATTTTAGTTGTTGCCTTTATTGATTTTTTTTACAGAAAACAAATTGGGTTCTATAATCGTTGTTATAAAATATCTTTAGCGGTTTAAATATCTCTGTGTTTCGGGTTATTTATCTTATCTCGTTTTACTATAATTGAATGAAATATCAATTATTTTTACACTGACTTCGTTTTACCTAATCTGTGAAATTTCAGAACGTATTACGTCGTCCATTCAGTCGGTCTCGTAAAATGTAGATGACAATATTTAATGTTTTTAATTCCAAGTGGGCTTAATATCTTGTTATAACTATTACATTCTTGACCCGAGTTAGCAAAATTTAAAACGCAATCATGGCTTCCACCTTTATCAATTTGCGAAAGGAAATCATATTTACCGGAAAGTACAAGGTGATGAAGAAAATCGGAGGCGGGTCCTTCGGAGATATATATTTGGCGATCAACATAGCTAACGGCGAGGTAAAACATATTTTTAACACAGTAGTTCCGTAGTATATCGAAATGTCGTAAGGCCATATGACATGTTTTCTCTCTGGCGCGTATTTCCGCGCGGGGGTGGGGGACTATTTCTATGACGTAGATCGAAAAACAATACGACTGCACCAACCAGGTATCTCCATAACATAATTTCTAGGTCATTGGAATCCATAAAAGAGCATGGTCTTACGAAGCATGCCAGAAATGTAATCTAATGCATGCAAGTGTACGGTATGAATAAATAAGAAAGTATTGTGGTAATCAATAGTAATTTAAATCGGATACATTTGAACTCAAATAAAATGTGATTCACTTAATTGATAATAAAATTATAGATAAGATTATTTTAGGCAACTGTTACCATTAATTTATGCAGGACTTGTGTAAGAAAGTCGTTTTCCTAGAAAATGTTGACATTATTTAGTACATGCTTCTGCCTGCTACTTCGTTTGAGAAGACTTTAGAGTAAAGCCAAAGAGGAATGAATAGTCAGCTGAATAAATCAATACTCAACTAATTCTGTTTAGCTGTTCATATTCATATTAATTTAATCACCATTATTTGTAATAAATAAGTTGTTTGGGTTACAAATTAACTTTTTCAAGATATAGTGAATATTTATAAAAAAATTAATACAATTGTTTTACAATAATAATTCATCATACCAAAATACAAATCAGAGAAAAAAACTATTAAAGAATTCGCTTTTCATAATATGAAAATCGCTGTCAAATAAAAATCACAATAACAATATTAGCCTAAATAAGCAACAAACGTCCAAACAAACAAACTTTTAGTTACATACTTAATAAAGCTGTGTTTTAGTGGTTTGTTGTGAGCTGTAAATTCAGATTACACAATAAGGGCCAAATATTTGGTTGATTGGCGTGAACGTACATGAATGTACTTGAGTGATAGATATCCTTAAAATAGTATTTTTTAAGTCCTTCGATTTGTAATATATTTACAGTTACCATAGTACTGTACTCAGTTTAGTTTAGAGCTGGGTCTTGTATAAAGCCATTTAATTTGTAGCACGTAATATACAGGATATTCGGAAGAGGGTTAGCTACGTTGGTAGGTGTATAGGTAGAGCTATTTTGAGAATACAAATTCGGCCATTGGATTCTAGCTGTTCGTTTTTTATTAAACTTGCCAATTGTTGAAGACCAACCCATCGTCTTTCAATGGACGTAACATATTTGACACTAACACTAAACTAAAATCATGGTTGAAAACGTACAGAAAGAAAAGGAATATTTTAGGTCAAATTTCGTAAAATCTTAATAAAAGAAAATAAGTAATTAAAAAAGTCAAATCGCCGAATTTGTATTCTCAATAGCTCTACCACAGGTTTGGCCTAGCCTCTTCTAAACATCCTGTATATTTTTATCTCTTTGATCATAGTTTACAGTAATCCATATACTGTGACAAAGTTTTTTGTTCATTTTTGTGTGTGTGTATCATGAAGATACGCATGATGCACACACTTTGTCTTGCTATGGTCTGGTCAGGGCCAACAATGGGTAACCAACTAGGTTCATATCAAAACAAGTCTTAATGAGAATCAACCTTATTCAGTTTTAATGAGAGACACGATTTAGTCTTTCTCTTAGGAATTAGGATGTAATTAACTAAATTGCTTATTTATATTTTCATCTAGTTGTATTATAGTATAATTTGTTTCGTAATTTTCATGCCCTTGGTGGTTACTTTTGTCATATGGCCTTTTGACATCTAAAATATGTATCAAGTAATGATTTATTTTTTTATTGTCATATTTGTTTAAAAATATAAAAACCTTTTTTACAAAACAATAAAACCGTCTTCCCTATTTAAAAAAGATTGCTAAGCAACTGCCCCTTAGCATGTACCCTTCGCGTGCCACTTAGCAACTATAGACCGGAAAAGCCATAAAAAAAAATTGCGGCACGCAAGAAAATAGAAAATTTTCACTAACCTGGATAAATTAATGAATTGAAACAACATGGCTCTCGGAGAAATATTGTAAAAAATCACTAATCAAAAAGTTTTAAAATTGTTTTTCATTTTTTTTGTTGGAGGATGATTTTCAACGACAAGCATTTGATTTAGATGTTCCGTCTTACGAAAAATGTACACAATTAAAAACCTTATTTTCTTGAGTTGCTTTTATCCGATTTTTAACCGACATCATAAAAGGAGAAGGTGCTTAATTTGACAGTTTTTTTGTATGTATGTTTCGCGATTATATTGCCAATTATGAATCGATTTTAATTATACTTATTTTTATTATACTTCAGAAGTGGTTCCGTATAAATTGTATCGCAATTGATTTACCATTCTTTTCGAAAATCAACAAATAATAAAATATATGTAAGACCCAGATAATATTTTGGTTCTTGGTTCTTGTGCCTATCCATGTTTGTTACCCAATATCTTCGACAAATGTGAACCGTTTTTAATGGTTTTTTTTTAAAAATAAATAGTACTATGTACTTTAAAGATACTATAATAAAAATTTGCGTAAACAAAATTGGCCCTAAGGGTGGAAAAATAGGAGATTAAATTAGAGTTCAGCAGTTAACTTTTGTTTGCACTCTTATGATTTGTTTTAATTAAGATATATCGCTAAAAATAAATGAAATAAGTAAATGTTATAAAAAAAAATGACTGACTGACTTCAAAAAACTAAAAAGCTAAAAATAATATTTACACATAAGTACCTAATTAGTTACTTTTAGAGTCGGTGCCAGCCGATGAGAGATGAATATTTTCGTTTTCACCGATTTAAATGTTCCGTTCCACAATTAAAAAACCTTAATTTCTTGGGTTGCTTGTATCAAATTTTTAGTACATAATTAATAACCAAATCCAGAAAGGGACCGGACGCCACTTAAATAGAGCCTGCACTAAAAAGTATCAATCGATTATTGTCCATCTTACTTAATTTGGTTAGTAAACGAAAATGAAACATATACCTACAATTTCCTAGGAATTACCGATTTTTGCTTGTGTGTGAATTCGAGTTCTAACGCTTTAAAAATATGTGTTTTGTTCTTTTTATGATTTTATTTTCAGAATTGTAAGGAAATCAAAAGTTCAAGAAATTTTTCATACGAAATACTAAGATTCAGCTATCCAGAATTACCTACCTATTACTAAATACAATGTTTATTAATTGCTAGGGCAGTCGCTCATACATCATTTAGCCAAGTTTTTTCTGACGCGGCAAATAAGGAATGACGACTGGGTAAAGAAAATTAAATTCTATTTAGTCTTATCTAACTGACAGTTACATTATCAAAAAATAATGGACACCTATTTCTTCTTTTGTCAATCAACCAACCAATTTTTACTTATTACGTAATTTTTACTTACAAGTGACATATCAAATCAATATACATATCTGTAATATTTTAATAATGTGAAAAGAGAAAAAACCTTGTCCAATACTTCTTCATTTTTGATACTCTACCTGTCAGACAAAGAAAAGAAGTTAGTTGTCATCCCTATTATAGTCACTTAAGGGAGTAAAATAGAAGGTGACAAGTAGGGTTAAAAATTGCAAAAGATACATTTTGTTTGTTTCGAAACTTTGTATCTTTCCTGTAAAATAAATGTATTTTTAGAAAAAAAAAAACAAATGGAAGGTTCGTCTGAAAAATACAATCATAATCGTATAATACTCGTTTAATACAGAGCAATTTTTCATATTTAACAATCAAATGTGAATAATCTTGCTTATTAATAGAAATTGAATATAAGCAATTGTAATTTGTAATGTAATCGAATCAATAATCGAATAGGTATATCTCTATAAATTAAAATGTTCTAAAATTGGATCTAAAATATCCAAGGCCTGACCAAACCCAATACAAAAATCTATCGAGATTATTTTATAACTCTAAAATTCAAGCGACTATTGAAAAGGCTAAAAAGCCGAAAAATACACCGTAAAATACATTTAAAAAACATAAACTTGCGAAAGATTCAACCGAAGATCCACAAGCACAGTTTCTGTGTTATATTGAAAAATAAGGAGGTTGTTCGAAAGATACATGTATTTTACATGTCATTTTCAAGCCTAGTGACAAGCCTTATTTAATCAGGCAAAGCCACGGGTACAGCTACTATTTTATATAGAACAAGTACTGCACAGATCTTATCATATCATATCACTTTGCTATTGCTTATCTATTTAACTTGGATGGCAATCAATTAAGACGTTTTCCTTATGATATTGTATAAAAAATAATTCATTTTTTTTTTTTTTTGTAAAATGACGTATCTAAGTGTACTGTATTACCTTAAGATGAAATAAATGAATATGAATAAAATCTAATTTAACAAAATATACTCTAGCTCTTTATCTGTAATCGATGAAAGATCTTGTTTTTCATGGTGTCTTAGAAATAAATAATGACTAAGCGGTAATTAAAAGATAAAGGAACATCCCTAGAGGTATCAAATCCGGCGTTCGGCAGTATATTTAAAAAAGTGTTTTATATTAGACATACGTTTTACATATTCGTTTCGGTGCTTTTTCTCGTAGTTGTATTTTATTTTCTGCTTGAATATAACAAGTGAAATGAGTAGTAGTCGATACAAGAAAAATGTTCTCACTATTGACACAATATTCACTTTGACTTGACATTCTCTCTCGTTAGCTTTCATTAATGATTTTTTTGTTTCTTTTATATTCACACACGCCTAAATCCTAAGTACTGGATGGATGGGTTTTAACGCTGTTTTAACCGACTTCAATAAAGGAGGAGGTTCTTAATACGTCCGAATCTTTTTTATGTATATGATCAGCAATCATTCTTTACCATGTTGACCGATTTAAATGATTTTTTGTTTGAAACTTCAGGAATGGTGCCATATAAATTAAGTCAAGTTCTGATTATAGGTAGGATCTATAAGAAAATCATCAAACATTGCATGAACTCCATATCAACATGTTACCTAATATCTTCGGCAAATGTGAACCGTTTTTAATGATTCTAATTTTTATTGAATAGGTTAGGTAAGGTTCGGTTAGGTTAAACTTCAAAGATAGCATTTTTTAAATTTTCGGAAAAAAAAATCCTCTAAGGGTTGAAAAATAGGGGATGAATTCGATGTTCAGCAGTAACTTGTGTTTGCACTCTGTTTTGTTGAAAATGTATCACTAAAAATACGAGAGATAAATTAAGTAAATTTTATAATAAAAATAAACCGACTACAAAAAACTGAAAAGTTAAAAAAAATATTCATATCATTTATTAACACAATAGTACACCTAATCAGAATATAAATATTATTACTAATATTTTGGAGTCGGTGCCGGCCCATGAGAGTTATTAGAAGGTGTTCGCTTGCACTAACTCCAACTGATTAGGTACATATTTAGTGTTGATATTATTTTTAGTTTCTAATTTGTTATAATTTCGTGTACTTATATTTTGTATGTGTTATGTACTATTGATTGAAGTTCCATAGTTCTAATCAGCAGTACTTACTTATGATTTCAATCCGTAACATATATTCTATTTAAGAGTTGCAGTAATACCATAACTTACTAGCTACTAGCTGTGCCTGCGGCTTTCCTCGTGTGGAATACGGTTTGTTACACCCCATTTTACTAGCTTAGGAGGTAGATTAAAAACAGTAGCCTATGGTTCAAAGTTCCTTCACTAGGGTAGCTTTTTCCGTATTTTTTTTAAATCAAAATCGGTTCAGCTTTCACGTTAAAAAGTATCCTATGTCCTTTTACAAGGTCCCATCTATATCTATACTAAAATTCATCAAAACTAGTTTAGCGGTTTAGGCGTGAAAACGTAACAAACAGACAGAGTTACTTTCTCATTTATGATATTAAATAAGTATATTAGTATGGATTTACAACATTAAACCTGGATCTGTTGATGTTATTAACATTAGCATTAGTGCTTAAGTACCTTGCTATTAATTAGCTATATTATTCATAAAGATAATTTAGTCCAATTGCTTAATTGAAACATGTGACGGCGGCAGTAAGGCAATACTTTTACTTACATAACATTAGAAGTCAAAATATAATATCTTGTTAAACCAGACAAAAACTTCTCTTGTGGCCATGAGTCTATTTATTTGCATGGCTGAGCTTTCTTACATAATGCAAAACTTGAAATAGCGTCATATGACTATGTCAAAATACCTATTATTATTGTGTCATTGTGTATCAATTAGAAAAGTGTTAAGCAAAGAAGTTCATGCTTTAGGCAATGATGTTATATTGTCTAGATTGAGCATACTGCTTGAATGGTACTAAAAAAAAACAGGCCAACATTTGTCGAAACTAAGGTACCTACTCAGCGATTGGTTTTTTTTTGTCTTGTCTTCCTTTATAGTTTCTTCACGCTTTATTAGGACAAATTGCCATTTCCGATACCTCAATTTTGCCTAGCGGCATTTACCTATGTTTCCAGTGATGGAACACATTCTTGGAAGAGATTTAACGACCAGGTTCTGGATCAATTTTGGTTGCAGCGTTCGTTGCCTCGACTGTCCGTCTAGTTATTATATACTTGGTCTAAGGCTTTAGGATACAAATTAATATACCTAGGTATTGATTTTGGACTCAAATGTATAGTCGCCATAATACTTGCATATTTGCAAGGCTGAAATCGGTTTCTTTTATTACGTTTCTCCTTTCCTTGTACTCAGTAAGTTCTCTGATACAATTAGCGCTACTAAGGCTGATTTGTATATCTATGAAGTAGTTCTTTTAAAGTAGGTCTACGTACAAAAGTACTGCTAGCTAGACATAATAATATAAATAGGACGAAGTACGAATAGAAAGCCTATGACCAGCCAACTACCAGTGGGATACTGCTGGGTACATTAAATACTTCTCTGCTCCACCTAAGTACATAAATTTAAAATGCATCGTTGCTGACCGTAGGTACGAAACGAGACGATTCGTTTTTGTATCAAAGTAAACAAAAAGTATTAAAGTGATATTAACTTACTCATGAAGAAAAACGAAAATAACAATGTTTTACATCTTGCTTTGGCTAAACCTTACTAAAAACTTATAAATTTATTTTATGGAACCCTTTTTGCTGTATTAATTTAGCTTATTTATTTTTTTATCATTAATCGTTAAAAACTTCTTATTATTTTTCGTTGTAGTAGTACTTGGTAGTTTTTTCAATTTTATTCTGTTCACTGTGGTAGTACATTTCATTATAAACCTGGCAACACTGCCATTGTGACGTCACATGAAATAGGCTGACGACATCTTTTTAGACTTCGCAATAAAATGATTTTCAGTGATTTTTCGTAGTGTTTCTACGTTTTATTGTGTTTTTGAACAGTAATAGACGTTAAATTTTATTAGTGTTGTGTCAATTTCGCTCCGTGCTATGGGCGATTTATAATTTTTGTGACTACGAGTGATGAAGGAAAAAGAAAATGGCTACCTTCGAACGCATGTTGTTGGCCAGGAAACATGTAATCATAGGTGAAAAATACAACGTTGTACGCAAAATCGGCGGTGGAAGCTTTGGAGATATCTTTTTAGCCATAAATATCAACGATGGAGAGGTAAATACTTAGTAAAAAATTAATTTTCAATCGATGTTCTTTCATACATTACGATGTCTTGTCAATGGTGCCGTGTATTTCGGGAATATTGCTCTTGAAGATGGCGGTCTGGGCGTATACCTGCTGTTATATCTAAGTGTCCTTTCCATATAATTCATTTCATGAGTCTTTCCAGGCATAGGCCTTCGTTGCGATTCCTTTACGTAATTTGGGGCTTCAGTAATTAAAAGCAGCCTATTCGAATTGTGTGAAAGGAATCCTTTGTCATACAATTTGCGTCTTTTATTTCAATTTTCTCATGTATTCTGCTCCAGGTGTGAACTTTTTGCATTGTTATTTTATGATGCCTAATTGAATCTGTTAAATACAACATGCTATGTACATATGAACTAGTTTTCTAACAACCAATATGTTCACCAGATGCAGAAATGTGCATTGATAACAGTGTATCTAGGGCGTGCTTGTCATAAGCTATAATCAATAAATAACTGCTTCCAACTTGAGTTGATAGATGTTTACTATATATTTTGATATTATTACATATTCAGGGTAATATTTCGGTTTGAAGATTGAAATAGTAAACTTCTGGTTCCTGGTGTGGCACTGGTGCTGGGTGCACCTAGCTTACAATATTGTTTCCTATTATATACATCAAACATTATTCCTACAATATTCACATGATTACAAAAAGGGAATCCTAATTTTCTTGTTCTAGTAATAACTCTATGGATACAACTATTGTCATAGTCTCGTTGGATACAACTTCAATTATTATACTAGTAATTCTGATTGCTCATTCTTTTCACTTTACCATTACTGTCAGGAATTCTGATGGTGACCTATTTACATGTATTAACTATGTTACTGTGGCAACCATAAAAGCTACAACCTATTGTTTAATATGATGTTATAATTTAAGAATACCTTTATCATTTATGTTAGAGCAAATAAACACTGCAGTGCCAACACAAACACATTAGGAAAAAACATATTGTGATTGTAAAATAAATTATTATCTGTGCAATATTTTTTGCATATAAATTAATCTTATAGTATTTTTAGAGTGATTGACATATTGATGGCATGTCAACAGCAATATCAATTTCAGTTCATTTATTGACTTACGATTTAGTAAGCTGTGGTTTCTAACCGGTGGTTCACAAACCACAGGTGATCTATAAGTACCATAGTATTGGTTCATGAAATAGTTCTGCAGCGCTCATATAAGATACCTTCAAGTAGATAACTGGAATTTAGGCTGTTACAGGAGGTTTTGAAAGCAAGTTTATTCAGATTACCACAGTATATTATTATATTTGAACTCTGTGGTCCGAACTAACAACAATTAAAGGTCCTTATTCAACTCTTAACATCCAAGCAGTCTCATGAGACTGTATAACAATGGAATTTCAATTGTGTCTCATTTACGTATGCTTGATCAGTTAAAAAAAACATGCAGATTCATTGTTCCAATATTACCCATTCCAACTCATTATATCTACCAAAAACACATTCTAAGGTAACATTTTATGGTGTTGTTGATATGAAACAGACATATCACAACATAACTAATATTAAACTTTCTGGCTATAATCATTTCCTTTGTTTGAAGTGGTAGCCTGTATGAATGAGCTGTCATTTTCATGCTAATGGTCATTATGTTTGGTGAAACCAATAAATACTTGTTTGATAAGATATTAACAGTTATTATCATTTAAAGCAAAATTTTGTTTTGTGATGTGTATTCTGAGTATTTGTTTTCACTGCAGACAAAAAGACAGCTAAGACTGTTTTGTAAATCCCATGAGCTTATGGATACAGGCTCTCATGCGGTGATTATGACCTCATGGAAATTGCCAACTACTGGTTAGGATATCATTGCTTTTTATAATATTTATGTATGAATAAATTATAATAAAAAAATGCTAACAGAGTAATATTACTGACCTTGTTCCAATTTCAAGAAAATGTACAGGTGTTACTTTTTTAATTAAGACCATCTACCATTGTAAGAATGTACTTGGAATGGTTGCAATAATGATGTATTGTGAATTTTAAAGCAAAGGTCTTTTACGGTTACTTATCATTTTATTCTTTCAAGGTTCTTTCTTTCCTTACCATTCAGTAACCTTGGACTAATACATCAATCGAATCCAAAAATATAGATTTATAATAACAAAACACCTTAAATGGACCTAATATTTGTTAGCATTGACACACACACACGTCATGGAGATCTGTATACATATTAAATAAAGCATTTGCTAAAATTTTCTGCAAAATAATTATTATGGCGTTTATTATTTATTACAAGTACGTTGTCATAATTTTAAAATGTGTCAAACTAAATAGAAATTATACTTTTATGCAATCTTTTCTATGAAAAATGAGTTTATTCATAACCTTACTACAGACACACATTAATAAAACTAACCTTCAATTATTCTGTTTGAAACCAAAACATCCAAGGTTTATTCATTATATGGAACCAGTCTTTCGCACTAGACTGAACTAAGATGTATTTAATTGTAAATGCAATTGTTTGTCGTAGGAGGTAGCAGTGAAGGTCGAGTCCATAAAGGCGCGACACCCACAACTTCTCTATGAGAGCAGAGTGTATAAGATGCTCCAAGGGGGCATCGGCATACCACACATAAGGTGAGCTATTTTAAATATAACCTTACACACATAAGACTAAGAAAAAAACAACAATATGCCAGACAACATATCGATTGACATTGTCTCGGAATAAAGACCTAAAATAAATAAATAAATAAAATAAATATTGGACAACATCACATACATTGCTCTGGAGACGTATTTTTGAATCATGCGAATTCCAATCCGAATACAAAATCGCAAGATTCGCATGCGAATTCCGAAAATCACTATTTTTGAAAATTCATTCCGTGAATTCTGCAACGACCACTCGTTTTTGTTTTCTACTAGTAGAAAGTATGGAAAAATTACATTGACAAGTAAAAGATTTCAATTTAATAGTAACACCTATTTCGAGTGATTCAAAAATGCGTAAAATCGTGAGCAATAGAAATGAATTTCATACACGAATTGTTTTCGTGTTCGAATTTGAGATTCATTTCTAATGCTTCAAAAATACGTCTCCAGATCCTAATTTAAGTAGCTAAAGCACTGTTAAAGAAATCAGAAACAATGACGGTGCCACCACCGACTCATCATAGAAAAGTTCGTTTGATACATTGACCCGACCGAGAATCGGACCCGGTACCTCGGGAGATGGCGACGTTAAGTCCGGCGTACTCGCCTCTCAGCTACGGAGGTCGTCTGTTACATGCTTGTGGTACCAGATAATGTAATTTGATGGTGACCTCTCCCAGCACACCCGGGAATCGAACCCGGGACCTTTTGCGCTCTACTACACCAATCATCTAAGTAATACAAAACTATACGCTAACCATAAATAAGGTGCCCACAATACCTATCTTATTGTTGTGCCCTACAGGGTCTATAATGATCTGTTTTATGTACCTATTTATAACACCTGTGTAACATTAAAGAATGCAATAAATATATTGAATTGAATTGAAGGTCGGTATAGAGGGAGTTGAAGAAAAGTTAACATGAATTGTTTATTTTGCAGACGGTTAAGTGCAAGACCGACTCACACTTGACAAATTTTTGATTGTTTTTTTTACTTTATTTATTACTGTTTTTACAAAAGCAAATAAAAAAAACTAAATTATTTGTATAGGTATCCTTAATTTAATGAAAAAGTAAAGTATGCCTGTATGCGTCCTACTGCAGGTCACAGGCCTGCAGTAGGACAGCAGTAGTAGTAAGTCCAGTGACTAAGCCTTACTGTCAGATGTAATCGAGCCGCCTGAGGCTTCTGACTAGGCTTTACGACTAGTATCAAGCGGTATTAGCCGGGACCAACGCTTCCACCATAGAGATAGCCAACCAGCTGATGTTTGGTTGTCTTTGTTGTGATTAAGATGTTTGTTTCAAATAAAAAAGTCTTATATAAAAAGTAGAGTCACTTCCTAAAAGTAAATGTAATGAAATGTCACTTTGTATAAGTAGGGAAATTTTAACTATTCGAGTGAGTCGAGCGTGATGCTAACAATGTTTTTTCGTCAAACGCTATTTGTTTTGAATATCTAATTAAGTGGCTAATTACAGAGCATTTAATCCGTATTTATTGCCACATGGCATCTAATTAAGTTGCCTACGTCAATTTGTTTTGCTTTTAACGATCGGACAAATTAATTACGCAGATTACGGCTGCTTAGTAATGATCATACTAAAAATTATTAGGTACTTGTTAATATTTAAAAGACTACATTCTTGTAAAAGCTAATATAGTTTATAAAAAATATTAAAATTTAGTTTTAATAAAAAATATTTAGACTATAAATGCATGTTTTATGTTCACTACACTTAAATTTTTATGAATCCAGATTTGGATGACTCTCGCAGCTTAATTCTATCTGTCAATGACAGTTAAACACGACTTATTTAAATTAATCATACCATACTAATGGTCGAACGTATTATTAATCTATTCGATTGAAAATTTATAAACAGAATATTTTTTTCCGAACGACACTGGAAAAGTTAGAGAGTAGCCTCTATGTTCACCGGTCGTTCGATCTCATTCATGGAGGTTTAGGCGCGTGGGTGTCGCTGTTTTCTTTGTTCATCAGAAAACAAGTTAATAAATAATCAGTAGTGAAGTGTTGACATGTCCTGATTTTTTGTCACGACGAAATTTAGAAACTCGACCTTATTCGGCAACTGTTACAAGGTTTCCCTAGATATAACAGGCGTTTCGTCAAACTTCCAAACTGAAGACCGACAAACATTGTTCGGAACTGTTGACGAGTGAAGCTCCTGAAATTCCACTTTCTCCCCCATTTAGAATAGTGGAAAAATTTGACGTTATGCAAAAGTTTGCCATGTGAAGAAATTTATGTCGTGTTGCCGTAACTAGGCAAAATAAGTTAGGCAAGCTTTGTAAGTATACTAAGGTATGAATATCGTGATTCGTGTTCAGCCCACGTTTTAATTAATTCGTCATAATAACGTCCCGCAGGAACTTGTTTTTACAAGCTTTTATTATCCGACACAAACCACACTAAGTTGGTACCAGTCGATGCAATCAGTCGATCGATAGTTTAATACTAATTGGTTTTTTATTGGTTTTATTGGTTTTTCATTTTTAGCAGCTATATAAAAGCATGAGTAGAAAACTAAGCATCTGCCACCTGATGATCTGATCTCTGATCCGTTGCAAGAAACAAGTCCTTGGTATTTTATAAAAAAGAACAATATGAATTCTATTTATGATCAACAGTCACTTATTATTCTTTTATCATAACATAATTTACGAGCTCCCTTGTTGGTGAAAATCTTTTCTTGCTCGACCGCTCGCTACTTACTCCGCTACTTAATCAGTCCCACATTCTCCTGGGTCTGCCCTTTCTCACTTTTTATGTGCAAATCGTGTCGTAACTGGTGGCCAATCATATTGTCTCTTCGGTTCTTGATGGTTTTCATGATTGCTTTGAATTCTTTCAAGCAATCATCACCACAGCTCAAATGCTTCCAGTTTGTCTCTTTAAAATAGTTTTTTACACGAATTTCGCTGTGAGAGAAATACCTACTCTGTTTTTATTTATATTTTGCTACTTTGATACCACAGTTATATTTTTAACGAGGCCAAATAAAAGCAATAATGTATTGTGTAAATGCGTGACCTGGCATCAGCCATGTAATTTAAATCATCACATAATTTATGCAGTCTGTTTTATCTTGATTGTAACTCAAAATGACATGGTAGCGTCCTTGATCTGATTGTTAGTACCTACTTTCAATCGGTTAGAAAAAAGGTGTCTCGTCTCTCACACAGTATTGTCAATTGTTTTTGCCTATTACCATGTGGGGTGTGCCTTCCAAGTACAAACTCCGTTGCGTTAGGATGCACACGTGATCGTATCAGCCTATCATCATCCACTGTTGGAAAAATGCCTTTGCCCAGCTCCATATCTCGCCTCACGGTTCTCTGCCGTCCGCATCAGGTCTACCACAGCCAATCAATGTGTTCATCATCTCTTCAGTATACCAAGCGGTGTTGTAACATAAATGTTTCTTCTCCGATTCGTGAAAGTCCAACAGCCGATCTGCCTTTGTTGACATGGGCTTCCAACTGCAAATTCAGATTCTGCTATCTGCAACTCTTTGGGAATATCTCACTGCACATCGTGGTCGTCACCTATCTCACTTTCTCCACCCTCCAGTCCAAAAAGATAAACCACTCACTCGCTTGACTTGGCTTGACGTTCCGGCACAGATAGCGGTTACTTATTCTTTTCAGGATAACATCGTAATCGTTAGGAATGTTATCATTCAGAAAGACGCCTTAGCTTTTAACTTGCGTAGCTCTTTGAGCGAGTAATTCAACCCATTTTCCGTTATCATGGTCCACCAAGCGCACTCGCTTGCCACCGCCGCGGTTAAAAAAGTGCGTTACTAATGCCTTTTTTGTTAGAAACGCCGTTGCCATGCGATGGCCTGGCCGATCATGCCATAAACTAACGCAAATTCTTCGCGTGGCTAAATTGTTGAGCTGAATGCAATAAAGTAACAGTTTAATTGTGGATTACTTCATTACTTAGTACGCCTGTAATACCAACATAATTAATAGCTTTACTATTTGAATAGGCTTTCCTGGGTTAAAAAAAGATTATTCTATTTAATCCGTTAGTTAAATTATCAAAAAATATTGGACCCATATTTTGTCTTTTGTCAATCAACCAAAAAATTACAAAGATAATGCGCATCCAGTTTTGGAGTGACGTCACGCCTTACTATATATATATATATATGTTGCAAGGCGTGACGTTACGCGGAACTTTAACGGGCTATTTCTTCATCATTTTTTGTTTGATTGAGAAAAGAAAAAATACGTATCCAATATTTTTTGTAATTCCAACTGACGGACTTATTAGATTTTTTTAGGAAACTAGCCCATTCAGTAATTATTACGTTTACATCTATCACTTGTTCCGTTTCTCATTGAGATGGAATATTCATTAGAGCATGCTTATAAATTAAACCAAATTTTACTAATATATTTTACTCCCGCCATCTTTGAACCTACATCATCAAAAACCTATATACTTATTTAATCGTGTGACTTGATCAAATCCTAAAGAATTAAATAAGCATAATTAATAGGCACAGAAATCGACCCCGCGTTTTAAATTAGAAACTGCTAATACCTAAGGTAATTTCTTTTCCTTGACCTTGTTTCGTGGAGTTGTGATAAACAATGTTCATAACTTGACACAGGCTGGCGATAGAGAAATACTATCGCAATCTAACAATGATATTTTTTGCTCAGAATTTCACTAGGGGCAGGCCCCTCTTTACCACTGAGCACTCTAGATACGTGCCCAGGGCCCCACGATCGATGGGGGTCCCATGTTTCTGCCAGATCACAAACCGATAACCGATATTACAGTTCTGTTTTGTTAGGTGTGTAAAACATCCAAGGAATTTTAAATTTTGCGGGCTGGCTTTAACGATTCCCCTTAACAAAATAGTCCTCTGACAAAGTGACAGGGGCCCCATTATACTTATGTGGCCAGGGCTTCTAAAAGGTTAAAGACGGCCCTCGACGGGTTGGAAAACACTATAACCGGACTAAATGACCATGTTGTTGCAGATGGTATGGCTACGAGAAGGACCACAACATCCTCGTGATGGACCTCCTGGGTCCATCGCTCGAGGACCTCTTCAACTTCTGCTCGCGCCAGTTCACCATCAAGACAGTGCTTATGCTGGCAGGTATGAACGCTATTGCGCTTTTATTTTTGAAAAAAAAGTATGATATCAGACCCGCCCCCTTATTCACAAGCGTTCGATGAAATATTGTGAACCGGTAAACCGTTTTTGTGTTTCCCTTGCATGAATTCTCTTTCGCAGACGAAGTCGCTGAAACTTAGCTATAGTTATTTTAATAAATGCAGTTCATATACAGTGCACAGAAATTAAATTAATCGTCCGACTTTAAATCACGCGTAGTACGTTACGACAGTCGACAAAAGACATACGAGTTCTCATACTATTATCATGTTTGACGTTATCTGAAAAATACATTAACAAATTGCCATAGCAATTTTATCAGTCTTCAATAACCTCCGCCTAGATCCGATGCCAAATTAGAGCGATTAGTGTATCGATAAATAGCTTCAGCAATATGATCGGATTACCATTAATTAAGCCAAGCGTTACGTGCAGAAAACAGTTTTGAAAACATTGTCTACTTTTGTTTGAGCCCAAGGAAATAGGTTTAGGTTAGCATCCCGAATTAGCGCTTTCACTTGAGGCGACATGGCCGCGGCTAGATCGCGCTACTGTACTCCATATAAAATTGACAGCCGTATTTAATAAAAAACATGTTACAATAAAAATAAAAATCAAGACGACCGTTTGGTGTAGTGGTTCGCCCTCCGGACTTCAAAGCCAGGTGGTTGTGGGTTCGAATCCCGCAAGGGGTGAATGTTTAATGAGCACGAGCATTCGCACCTAAATTATGGATATTTATAATCGTATTGAAGTATTTTTATTCGTTATCTAGTCGCTATAGTACAAGCTTTGCTTGTTTTAGGGCTAGATAATTGGTTTTATTGTTTAAAAAAAAAACCTTTGCGACTAAGCAGTGTAGCTGTCGCCTAGTGTAAAAGCAATATTTATCTTTAAAGGACATCTTTGAATTAAGAGCTTATTAAAAGTGATAAAAACTGTGACATTACTGCTAATCAAATAATATTAGGGAATAAATAGTCGCAGCTTTATGTTTCACACAACTTCCAATTAAGACTTGTCTTCCAACTACTTACATGGAGTAGGAAATTCTTTCTTTCAAGCCATGGTTAGTTGGCTTAGTTTAGAAAAATAAGTTCTTGATAGGGACATCTAATTAATCACCTAGCTAGCGGCATGAAACATACTTTGCGACTCTCATACCCACCAAGAATACATTAAAAAAACATAAAAATCGGTCCAGCCGTTTCGGAGGAGTACGAGATCTTTGATCAATATAGATGTATCTTTATCGCTCAGACCAAATGCTCGGGCGCGTGGAGTTCATCCACTGCAAGTGTTTCATCCACCGCGACATCAAGCCGGACAACTTCCTGATGGGCATCGGGCGGCACTGCAACAAGCTCTACATGATCGACTTCGGGCTCGCCAAGAAGTTCCGCGACCTGCGCACGCGCGCGCACATCTCCTACCGCGAGGACAAGAACCTGACTGGTGAGTCGTACAGGGGGAATTTGTACTAGTGTGAAATACTTTAGTTTTGGCGGCCTTCCGTAGCCCGGGGATTCTTAGCACCCCTTGCAACGCCGTTACCATGGCCGCCGCCGTGGCCCGGAATAGCGAGGCGGACGAGAACTAAGGGCCGTTTTTATAGTGGCTCGCCATGAGAGAAATATGCTCATAATCACCTTGCTGGGCATGCGGGTTTGAGATCGCAGTGCATAGACTTATAGCACCAGTTACGCTGCTGCCCGTCTCTGGCCTGGATATTTAGGCTATGCCAGGAAGAGTGGTTAAATAGCCACTTGTCGGTCGTTCGTTAGTCAGTAGGGTGCACCGCGGGCAGGTGAGGTTGACTTGAAGCATTTGGGTGTTGTTTTTTACATCCTAAAAGAATAGCCGAGGATCGGGCTCAGTGGTGTGCATTGGGAGAGGTCTACGTCCAGCAGTGGACTGACGTGGGCTGATCATGATGATAATGACTTTAGGGTTTGTTTATACTCTTGATAACAAACAACTTTGCTCAAGATACGTATTGCCTATCTTAACATAATTTTGTTAGTTTATGGTTGTGCCGTCCGCGTTTTTGTTATGACAGTTTAGTAATGTTAAATTACCGGAATTGGGTTTCTGGTATTCTCCATTTGAATGTGGTTATTTGGGAGTGTTACGGTTTGAAGGCGCTAAGTTACTTTACGCTAATGACGCATTGGCAGCTGCCGCTTCTGCTTAGTAGCAACTGTTGGAAAATAACCTATTCTTATAGATAAATCCTCTTTTTCTCCTTCATAGCACGCCATTCCAAACGATCTTGAGCCTTCTGCATTCACCTCCTCCCCGCCATAAATACGAAATACAATTTGCAGTGGATGTCCATGGCTAAAATGATGATGATGATGAAAACTGGGGCGTACCATTGTTAAACTATCCTGTTTGTTGCGCAGGCACGGCGCGCTACGCGTCGATCAACGCGCACCTCGGCATTGAGCAGTCGAGGCGAGACGACATGGAGTCACTCGGCTACGTACTTATGTATTTCAATAGGTGAGTACATACATACTAAGCTCTGCTTGACTCTTATCATAAAATCGACAACACCACTTAATGCAGAAAGGACACTCTTTCTGAAGTGCGCGGGCTTCCGCATTGCGTGACTGCGAAGCTATGGCCTACTACTAAGAACATGTTTCGTTTGATCGGATGTATAAACCTAATAAAATATATAATAGCCATTTCTAGTGTCAAACCCTTACAAAATATAAACATCTGAAACTAGCCGTGTAAAAAAACTCGGCTGTTTTCAATTGCTCAGTCAAAGGTTTAACTTAAGTAGATAGTAATTTAAAATTGTTAGGTTTTCGCGGAAACGGTCGCAGACGAAAATTTTCGCCTGATGTGTCTTAAGTTACTTGAAAAACACGAGCTTGTGAGATGTGTTGACGTCGACATAGTTCTTATATGTCGTAAGTCAAATATGGCGTATTTTAAAGCAGGAAGAAAATCATTTTTATTTAATAATGTTCTTAGAAAACACCAATTAATGCTCTAACAAAACTAAAACTAATAGGTTCTGCTTTTTTCTATCTATACGAATTTGAAAAGTAAAAGTAAGTTTTGGTGACTACCTAAATCGCAAAAAGCCGTTGGTTTGACCTACGCCATATTAGAATTAGGGCGACGATTTTATGTTTCGTCTTTATGGACGAAGATTATTTGAAGGACAACGCATAGTTTCACGTTTTAGCATGAATAGAAGCGCAGTACGCAATTTTATAGATGTTAAGTCAATAATCAAATTGAGGATCTCTGAAGTAACATAATTCAGTCTTAAAGAAAATATGAGACGTAAAGTCTGTTTTTATTTGCTTGTCGAATGTAAACAATCTTGGCAGGTCATTTTACATAAATTTCTTACTATTAAATAATATGAATAAAAAGGATTTTGTGTTAAATAAAATTACAATAGTAAGTTATTATTATTACTATTATATGTAATACATTTTTGTGTCTATCTTATTTAAATAAATCACTCTGTTAAAAAGTAATGTCAAGATTGTTTACAATATTCGACAAGCAAAGAAAAACTGACTATAGATTATGTGGTCTTTACTAACATAAGTTTAAAGGTCTATTTTAGCCCCCTGTAGCTATTGTTGGGACGATTCTGACTCCATAGTTCATGGTTAGTGCACAAGTTTAATTTGGGAGGTTGAGACTTGTGCAATGTGTATGGGACTAGTTTCTATTGAAAGAAGCGACAAGGATTTCATCAGGTTTCAAGAGGCAAAAGCGCAATGGTTGGTCGTGGTAGTTTTTGTTGCGTATTTAACTGCACAGGTATGGATTATTTAGAGTAAATGTCAAACTAAAGCTATGTCAACTTGCTTTCTATACAGGGTTACATTGCAAGGTAGTGCCAAATTTTAAAAATAAGATTTGGAGAATAATATAAAAGTGCGTCATTGCTTTTTTAAAACTATGCTATACTTTTATAACTAACTAGCTGTCCCGGCGAACTTAGTACCGCCTGTTTTTTTTTTCGTGAACTTTTCGATGTTTTAATAGTAATTCTGCTATTCGGTACAGAGACAAATCCAAAAAATCATAAAAATCGGCAAAAAAAGTTTGTTTTTTACGTAGATCGATTTAGTTACCGATTCTAAGTGGTCCCTGAAAAATTGGCACTACCTAAAAATGAAACCCTGTATAAAAAAATGGCATTGGTGATTCATTGGCTTCCAAGGATTGCACCAGGATTAAATTTTACAAAAGTCAAATGAAATATTCCACCAGTCACGGGTCTCCGAGTGTTGTGTAAGGACTTGTCGAAACGCGTTAGGGTGAGTCACCGATGCGATATTAGTTACTTTCCAACGGCCACAATGCATGTAGATGTAGTACCTCTGTCGTCACCGGTTCGCGTGGGCCAAATCACGTACACATGGTTACTGCGTATCGCTTTGCGACAGGCTCCCTTAAAGATTATTATGGCTAGTGATGTCTCATTCAACATGAAAATCAGCTAGAATGGGATATCGATAATGCAAAATGTGGTTGTAATTAATAATAACACTGTTGACTTCAGTATTAAATCACAACAGCTGCTGCGCTTATAGATTTCATTGTTAGTATCAGGCAATCTTAACAAGTTTACTGTCGATAAATACTGATACTGATCCTAGAGTCAATAGCATCATAAAGATTTTCGATAATTCTATTGATGTTGTGCTAGTTTTCGCCCCGCCTGCTATCGATAAATAACAGTGGCACCACTAGATAAATATACTCTTAATCGTACACTACACAAAAGAGACAAATAACAGTAAAAATACATTTAAAATAGCACAATTTAGGCGGTCAAGCTAGAACTCTAGAACCACTGTGCGTTGTAAATGGAGTCGTCGATTCTCTGGCGTGGGAAGGACCACTGTGCGTTGTAAATGAAGTTGTCGATACTGGCGTGGGGTGGGCATACTATATCTCCTCCATTGTGGCACCGTGCCCCGATCGCTATCTATTTACAGTTAAAGCAATTCAAATGTATTGTGCGCGCGTAATTTATGCACAAAACGATATACAATAAACGGTAAAACTGTGTCCTTGACCTCATTGAGCTTAAATGTTTTGTAAGCGAGATTTATGCGAGTCAACGAGATATAGTATTATCTGATCTCTAGAAAAAAAAACTCTGTGTCTCAGAATCACCTTGACTAGATGGAGAAGGATATGAAAGTGAAAATTCCACTTCATTCTCACTTTTAGTCATTTTCTCAGCCCTTCCGGGGACCCGCCACTTTCGGAAACCACATATTTATAGGTTACATCTTACTCTTACACACTTTGATGTAAGAAAAAACAATTTTTACCTTTGTATGAGAACTGTGAAAGTGTTAACAAGGGTATATTTTACGGAGATGCTATGCTAAATGCAGTCGTCACAGCGTCGCTTGTGTTAACGCAGAGCTAGCATGTTATTGACAGAATTTACACGAATAATTTATTTTGTAGTGTTGTAGCACTATTCCCGTGTTGTGTATATTTTGGGCAGCTCACTTAGGCACTTTGTTTTAATCGCATGTCAAAATGAGCATTATCCCTAAAGGCAATGTTGAATTTTTCATTCATTATAAGACAAGGGATTAAAGTTCGAAGTATTGTGGTGTATACAATCGCACCAATTATCCAGCTCCAAATTAAACGAAGCTCGCCTGAGGCAGTCAAATTTTCAAGTGTGTATTATCTTAGATATAGATGTTGGTTATATTAGCATGTAATTGCAAAAACAAAAATTTTAATAAGCATAGTTTTTACTATGGCAACTAGACATAGAACATATAAACATACATACTTAAATATATGTATATAAACATCCTTATCATACGAACCAATGCTTATGCTCATCACACCAACATTTGCCCCTTGCGAAATTGGAACCTTGTGGTTCTTGGACCGTTTGATCTTGTGACTTGTGCAATGTTTGTCTATTGGTTTGATGATTTTTTTTAGTAAGTATAAACATAATTTGTTTGTCCGCACAGAGGGTCGCTGCCGTGGCAGGGACTGAAGGCCATCACGAAGAAGCAGAAGTACGAGCGGATCAGCGAAAAGAAGATGTCTACACCTGTCGAGGTGCTGTGTAAGGTGAGTATCGTATCCGACATGGTTACATGAACTATGTTAATCAATTAATATTGGACAACATCACATAGTAAGTAGCTGAAGCACTTGTGTTATAAAAATCAGAAACAACCGTACAACGACGGTACTCGACACCCAGACCCGAAAAGTGAGAAAAGAGACCGGGAATCGAACCCGGGACCTAGAGATAACGATGCCAAATCTGGCGTGCTTGCTTCTCGGAGGTAGACAGATTTGTCACTTTAATTAATACTTGCAGCCGTTAATGAGTACAGTCCGTTTTTCTTTGTTAGGCGAATATTATAAGGAATCTTAACATTTATTTTTAATACATTATTTTTCTTTAAAACTAGATCTTACTCTCGTGGTATTTAATTCAATTCCGTAGACCCTTCACAATCTGATAATGGTTTAGGAATGCATGGGCGACAAACGTTTAAACATAATTTTTTATCTATACAAAAAAAAGTTACTATACTTAGATCACAAAAACGTTTTCATTGTAACTGTTTGTAATTTTATACACTTACTAGCTGATGCCCGCGACATCGTTGGCGTGGTCTTTTGTAAGTTGAGAAAATAAAATTCTGGATGGGGACACCCTAATCACCTAGCCGTATGGAATATACAGGGTGTAACGAAAAGGTGAAATAAAACTTTAAGGGGTTATTCTACGGCTAAATTACATCAACTTTTTCTATCGGACCAACATCGAAATCGCAAAAAAAAAACACTTTCTCATACTAAAACGCGACCAGCTGGCATCAGTTTGTATGGAAACGTCAATATTTTTTTTGAGATTTTGATGTTGGTCCCATACAAAAAGTTGATGTAATTTAGCCGTAGAATAACCCCTTAAAGTTTTATTTCACCTTTTCGTTACACACTGTACTTTACGACCTATTCTCATACCTACAAAATATACATATTTATTTTTTGATAAAAATCTGAATCTCTTTATAAAAATAAGAAGACTGCGACCAGAAACACTGTGACAAGAGATTTTATATACATACATATTAATGTATTTTTGTGATAAGACATGCTAAGATTGTTGACAATGTTTGCCAACCAAAGATGAACGGATAGACACAAGAGGCGAAGCTGTTGTTAACCGGTGGCCGGTTTTTTTGCCTGACGAATAAAAGTATGGAGCATCTGTTTTTTAGCGCGACATTGATAGGGGGGCCCATTGTTGAAAGAAGTTGTTTATCAGCAGCTCAGATTTCATACCTGCTCTATAAAAGATTACATGACTTTATAAACATCTTTTTTCAGCAAGTCTTTTTAGAAATACGTTTGTTTTTTTAATTTTTGCAGATTTCAAACGGCAATTCTTCATAAAAAGAATATTTTATGCCAAAGTACTCAAAGTAGGTAATCATAAATATAAATATTTTTTCGCACAATATTTAAGTTTATTTTTAAGTAACAAAAATTCTATAACTTTTTGCAAGCTAAACAGAGGACTCTTATTTGAATTTGGTAAAAAATTGCCATATTTCGAGATACCTCCATCGCGCCCTAAATAATTTAAAAACAAAAAAAAAGTAAAAATATGGAAAAAAAAAGTAAAAATAAGGAAAAAAAAAAATTACCAAAAAGATTACTACGCTGTTATATAAAAAAAAAAGAGTGCCGCCCCCGGGTGGACTCGAACCACCAACCTTTCGGTTAACAGCCGAACGCGCTAACCGATTGCGCCACGAAGGCGATGCTACACTCTGTCAAAATTAGGTACTCGTACGCAGCGCAGATAAGGAATAGCAATCGCGGAAACAACGCAAACATATTTATAGTAAACGGCCGTCTAGTGACTTTTAGTTACAATAATAACATTAGGACTGCCCTGGTTTGAGCGAGCCAGACATTCGGAATGTGTCAGCCGTATTTATTTATTAGATAGGCCGTCTGTCGACATCGTTTCGTTGTTTACTTGACCGGAAATTCGCGAATTATCATCAGATTTATTTTAATTTAAATAAGTGAAGCCGAAAAAAATTATAGCACAAACATTATTTTGATTGACGTCTGGAATTAATATTATAATTTGAAACTTTTGAATTGTTTAGTTTGTTCAAAATTATGAATATCGGATCAATAGAAAAAAAAAAACTTAAATTTGAACCGGGCTGAGTATGCTGGGCTGGGATTTTTCAACAATAAGTCCCAGTCATTTATCGAATTAAAAGTAAAAAAAAGATATAATGTTTTTTTACTATGTTAACTATGTTAGGGATTGAAATTGTCATGATGTTTAATTAATGTAAAAGGACTGCTTAGTACTGTTAAATTACAAGACTGATACAAGCATATTATCTTTAGACAATTGAAAACTATCACGATTAAAATATGACGATAAGATGAGACAATTTTATTCGCCAGATGGATTGTCAGTTCGCGTCCCATTTTCATGTTTTAAAACGATTAATAAATTAAACTTTACACTTTTAACAAGAAATTTAAGATTAAGTTTGGAGTGGCTGCAAAGAATCCGGCCTATTTTCAAATATCGGTTTATTTTCAGGGATTCCCGGCCGAGTTTGCCATGTATTTAAATTACTGCCGCGGGCTAACCTTCGATGAAGCCCCTGACTACATGTACCTAAGACAGGTGAGTTACCTTTTATTTATCTATCTAGGTATACAAAAATTTTAGTTTTTTGTTGTTTTAATCCATAACAGTACGAACTAGAGATGCGCCGAGTAGCACTTTTGCCGAGTAACGAGTACCGAGTTTTAATCGGTTTTTTTTTTTTCCAACTGAGTACTCGGCGAGTAACTCGGTTCAATCAAATTCCTGTTTTGGGCGCGTAAACAATTACATGCAAGATTGTGTGTAGGTGTGTAACTTGTGATTGTTGACATAATGAGTTCACGTAAAAGATCACTAATTTCGACCTCGATCACGATTTTACGGACGATATTGAAGAAGATAAAACCAAACTGAAATGTACCTTATGCAATTCTCTGATTTCGCATTGTGGTGTTGGACGAATGGCTTCTACGACGGCAATCTTAAACCATGTTAAAATAAAACACACAAAAGAATAACACTGTTGTTTTAATTATATCTACCAAAATATATTGTTTTACTTAAACCGAGTATACTCGACATTAAAACCGAGTTATTCGGCCGAGTACGAGTGTTATAAAACCCGCCCAGTACGCCGAGTACCGAGTATTAACCGAGTACTCGGCCTATCTCTAGTACGAACCTACTGTGAACAAGATAATCAATAATATTCGTCTTTCGTTGAAAAAATACTAGGTATCAGTTGGCTCTACTCTCAAAATTGTTGACAAATATGTCTACATATTCGGGAAGCCACTTAACTCTCGTCTAAATACCTCAGTACCTCAAAACGATAGTCTACAACCAGTGTGTGTTACCAGTGATGACATATGGAACTGAAACGTTGCCTCTCACTATGGGCCTCATAAGAAAAACTCAAGATCGCACAGCGTGCTGTGGAAAGGGCTATGCTCGGTTGAAATCGAATTACAAATGAGATCCATAAAGGAACAAAAATCGCTGACATAGCTAGCATATTTACGATAATATTTAAAAAAATAATCTTTTAAGTTATATCATTTCAAAAACACAATAGCCTTTTAAAATCTAAGCAAAAATTGCAAACCAATAATATATCTTAATGATTTAACAAATAAATGAATAGGATTCCCTTCAAATACTCGATGCGTAGAACGGAACGTTTACTTATAGGGATTGACAATACATAATCGGAACTAAATCGATGAATCGGTTCGGGCGTCATGTGAAAACCTATGCGTTGACGTCAGTAGTACGAGAGCATCTGCCTTGTATGCGGTTTGTGTTATCGTTATTTTTCGCATTGTTCCTATGTTGACTTTTGTTACTGTTTATGTTAAGTTTTCGTTATTGTTTTGATTTTATTTGTTGATTTTGTTTTATTAAAGCTGTATACAGCACTCTGGCAGTAAAACATTGCAGTATATCTCTTATTTTAAATAAGTTTATTTAAATAAAACTCGATTAAACTTTCTTTATAAACTTTCTCGATTTTCAAAAAGAATCGGTTGGATTTTGTTAGGGTACATTACTATTTGTGTCAACAGGGAAGTCACGTGATGTGTCACAAGTTTCTTCTTATCTTGAAAATGGTATAATAGAAAAAGAAAATGCTTGCCCGAAAGATATTTTACTTAATATTGCTTTATTTTTATGACCCTACGATGAGTATAATTCCATTTCATAAAGATTGGGCGCTTATTTAGATGGTATGAGCAAGCGATAACTGTGAGTCAGCAGGCACGACATGTTACGTTTCTCGCACGGTCGGCTATCCGTAACACATGATTAATTCGTTATTTTTATTAGTCAGTGATATGATTGTGTCTTATCTATCCTGGGAATGCCTACTGATTGTTTTAAACTAACTGGCATAAATAATTGATTTATGAAACAGAACTAGGCTACAGCCACACGCCGTTTTAAATAAGTTACGAGCAGGAAGTAAGACGTCAACAGTGCGGCTCAAAACATCTAACAAAACTAAAAGCGCCCATGGCGATGTTAGACAAATCGACTATTACTATTTTGCTCATCTGGATATTTCAAAGTGAAGGTTCTACGAGAGATCATTCGAATCTTTGGGGTAGACAGAGATAGCCTTCTTTTAAATCTTCGCTGTGTTGCATGTCACCGTCGGTGACTTGACTTTCTGTTTCGAGAACATTTCGGAAGGAACAACGCATGGTCTAAAGCAGCTTCCAACTTTGCCAAATGCCTCTAATGCCAAATAACTATATTTCGCTGACCCCCTGGTCTCCATATACGAAAAGATATATCGTTTCGATTAATCATTCACATTCATATATGAAACCAGATGCATTGCAATCCAGCATACAGCATGCATGCTTTTTGTTGCGATCCCTGATGCCTTCTTCGGTCAAGTAAATCGTTACGATGCTGTAAAGCTCCCGATTAAAAGAACGATGTATCGTTTCGATCAATCGAAAATCGTAATGATTCGTCGTTACTGCTGTGGCGTTCATACACGAGAGGATTGGTTGTTGTTACGATCGAAGGGTTGCTGTATGCATTCCACGTTTTTTGTGGCGACCTCCGATATCGTCTTCGATCAATCGGATCGTAACGATATTAAATTATACTATTAAATCGCCGTTTCAATCAGTCTGAAACGACGAATCGTGTCGACAAAGCGTTTCTTATGTGGAGGGCTTTATCAAACACCAACGATTCATCGCTTCTTTTAGTCTGAAACGACAAATCGTTCCGTATATATGGGGTTTAAAGAATCTTAGCACGAAACTAAAGTGCTATTTTGTCCCCCACAGCTGTTCCGTATCCTGTTCCGCACGATGAACTACCAGTACGACTACACGTTCGACTGGACGATCCTACGGCAGCGCAAGCAACATATGGAAGCCGGCGCCGCGCCCCCCGACCGCCGCTCGCCCTCCGTGCAGCGCCGCGCCGCGCAGCAGCCGCCGCAGCCGCCGCCCAACAACGAGGTACCCGCCGCACTACACTACACTACACTACACTACACTACACTACACTACCCGCTGCCGGCACACAGCGCCCCCCGACCGCCGCTCGCCCTCCGTGCAGCGCCGCGCCGCGCAGCAGCCGCCGCAGCCGCCGCCCAACAACGAGGTACCCGCCGCACTACACTACACTACACTACACTACACTACACTACACTACCCGCTGCCGGCACACAGCGCCCCCCGACCGCCGCTCGCCCTCCGTGCAGCGCCGCGCCGCGCAGCAGCCGCCGCAGCCGCCGCCCAACAACGAGGTACCCGCCGCACTACACTACACTACACTACACTACACTACACTACACTACCCGCTGCCGGCACACAGCGCCCCCCGACCGCCGCTCGCCCTCCGTGCAGCGCCGCGCCGCGCAGCAGCCGCCGCAGCCGCCGCCCAACAACGAGGTACCCGCCGCACTACACTACACTACACTACACTACACTACACTACACTACCCGCTGCCGGCACACAGCGCCCCCCGACCGCCGCTCGCCCTCCGTGCAGCGCCGCGCCGCGCAGCAGCCGCCGCAGCCGCCGCCCAACAACGAGGTACCCGCCGCACTACACTACACTACACTACACTACACTACACTACACTACCCGCTGCCGGCACACAGCGCCCCCCGACCGCCGCTCGCCCTCCGTGCAGCGCCGCGCCGCGCAGCAGCCGCCGCAGCCGCCGCCCAACAACGAGGTACCCGCCGCACTACACTACACTACACTACACTACACTACACTACACTACCCGCTGCCGGCACACAGCGCCCCCCGACCGCCGCTCGCCCTCCGTGCAGCGCCGCGCCGCGCAGCAGCCGCCGCAGCCGCCGCCCAACAACGAGGTACCCGCCGCACTACACTACACTACACTACACTACACTACACTACACTACCCGCTGCCGGCACACAGCGCCCCCCGACCGCCGCTCGCCCTCCGTGCAGCGCCGCGCCGCGCAGCAGCCGCCGCAGCCGCCGCCCAACAACGAGGTACCCGCCGCACTACACTACACTACACTACACTACACTACACTACCCGCTGCCGGCACACAGCGCCCCCCGACCGCCGCTCGCCCTCCGTGCAGCGCCGCGCCGCGCAGCAGCCGCCGCAGCCGCCGCCCAACAACGAGGTACCCGCCGCACTACACTACACTACACTACACTACACTACACTACACTACCCGCTGCCGGCACACAGCGCCCCCCGACCGCCGCTCGCCCTCCGTGCAGCGCCGCGCCGCGCAGCAGCCGCCGCAGCCGCCGCCCAACAACGAGGTACCCGCCGCACTACACTACACTACACTACACTACACTACACTACACTACCCGCTGCCGGCACACAGCGCCCCCCGACCGCCGCTCGCCCTCCGTGCAGCGCCGCGCCGCGCAGCAGCCGCCGCAGCCGCCGCCCAACAACGAGGTACCCGCCGCACTACACTACACTACACTACACTACACTACACTACACTACACTACCCGCTGCCGGCACACAGCGCCCCCCGACCGCCGCTCGCCCTCCGTGCAGCGCCGCGCCGCGCAGCAGCCGCCGCAGCCGCCGCCCAACAACGAGGTACCCGCCGCACTACACTACACTACACTACACTACACTACACTACACTACACTACACTACCCGCTGCCGGCACACAGCGCCCCCCGACCGCCGCTCGCCCTCCGTGCAGCGCCGCGCCGCGCAGCAGCCGCCGCAGCCGCCGCCCAACAACGAGGTACCCGCCGCACTACACTACACTACACTACACTACACTACACTACACTACACTACCCGCTGCCGGCACACAGCGCCCCCCGACCGCCGCTCGCCCTCCGTGCAGCGCCGCGCCGCGCAGCAGCCGCCGCAGCCGCCGCCCAACAACGAGGTACCCGCCGCACTACACTACACTACACTACACTACACTACACTACACTACACTACCCGCTGCCGGCACACAGCGCCCCCCGACCGCCGCTCGCCCTCCGTGCAGCGCCGCGCCGCGCAGCAGCCGCCGCAGCCGCCGCCCAACAACGAGGTACCCGCCGCACTACACTACACTACACTACACTACACTACACTACACTACCCGCTGCCGGCACACAGCGCCCCCCGACCGCCGCTCGCCCTCCGTGCAGCGCCGCGCCGCGCAGCAGCCGCCGCAGCCGCCGCCCAACAACGAGGTACCCGCCGCACTACACTACACTACACTACACTACACTACACTACACTACCCGCTGCCGGCACACAGCGCCCCCCGACCGCCGCTCGCCCTCCGTGCAGCGCCGCGCCGCGCAGCAGCCGCCGCAGCCGCCGCCCAACAACGAGGTACCCGCCGCACTACACTACACTACACTACACTACACTACACTACACTACCCGCTGCCGGCACACAGCGCCCCCCGACCGCCGCTCGCCCTCCGTGCAGCGCCGCGCCGCGCAGCAGCCGCCGCAGCCGCCGCCCAACAACGAGGTACCCGCCGCACTACACTACACTACACTACACTACACTACACTACACTACACTACCCGCTGCCGGCACACAGCGCCCCCCGACCGCCGCTCGCCCTCCGTGCAGCGCCGCGCCGCGCAGCAGCCGCCGCAGCCGCCGCCCAACAACGAGGTACCCGCCGCACTACACTACACTACACTACACTACACTACACTACACTACACTACACTACCCGCTGCCGGCACACAGCGCCCCCCGACCGCCGCTCGCCCTCCGTGCAGCGCCGCGCCGCGCAGCAGCCGCCGCAGCCGCCGCCCAACAACGAGGTACCCGCCGCACTACACTACACTACACTACACTACACTACACTACACTACCCGCTGCCGGCACACAGCGCCCCCCGACCGCCGCTCGCCCTCCGTGCAGCGCCGCGCCGCGCAGCAGCCGCCGCAGCCGCCGCCCAACAACGAGGTACCCGCCGCACTACACTACACTACACTACACTACACTACACTACACTACCCGCTGCCGGCACACAGCGCCCCCCGACCGCCGCTCGCCCTCCGTGCAGCGCCGCGCCGCGCAGCAGCCGCCGCAGCCGCCGCCCAACAACGAGGTACCCGCCGCACTACACTACACTACACTACACTACACTACACTACACTACACTACACTACCCGCTGCCGGCACACAGCGGCCCCCGACCGCCGCTCGCCCTCCGTGCAGCGACGATCTCCGATCAGGATAAATACTCTTCTTTGAGTAACCCTATCATCGAACAATACTGAACTACATACCCGCCGCCCATTAAGGGCACTCGTCATACTATCATTTGCAGGGACCGCTCTGCGGTGCTTAATTTAGGCAGTATTCCTATTCGCGTAGTACAGCTTGCAACCTCATAAATTTTACACCAAGTGATGCCAGCCGTAATCCCCAGAAAGAAACCAGATTCTTTCATAACACTTGTGAATTTTTATATATATATTTTATCGAGTTTAGTTATCGAAATGTGACGGAACGTTTAGTTCACATCAAAAATTAAGACTAAATTATGTTCGCTAAAATTAATAAGGTCAATGACACGTAGACTACGACCCACTTAGTGTGTTTCTTGTACAAAAAGAAACTGTTTAACTATTAGACTATACACGGCGTCTCGTTGCAGTGGTAATGTGTAATCAATACAGAAACCGAATCACGAAAATTCAAGTTAAAAAAAAAACTTGACTAAATAATGCTCTTGTATAAGCATTTTAATGCTAAATTGTCATTTTATGTTGCTGTTTTAGAAGGTTCAAAGTCATTCAATGTCAAAGGCTATCTAAGGGTTCATGCAAACATATTATGTAGTCACGTCTCCGTCATTTCAATGTCAAAGTGTTCACATCCACTGTGAACAGTCCTGTTTGCAACAATACTCGTACACATTTAAATCTGGGGACATGACGTTCGACATGCGGTCATAATGTGGCTGACGTGTAGGGCTGTTCTACTACTAATCATCATCATTTCAGCCATAGGACGTCCACTGCTAAACATAGGCCTCCCTCAATGGCCTATCATTAGGGGGGATTGCCAATACTCGCTGCACTTGGCAGGCGAGTTGGCGAGCACCGTTTTTATAAGATTGCGCACGTAGACGCTGCTGCCCTTCTCGTGCTACAGGAATTAGTCGCTTCTTACGACACGCCTCCTGTTGGCGAAAGGGAAGTGTATTCTTTACGGCCGTCCCCGCACGTCTATTACTTATGCTTAATTATATTCATTGACATGTCTGATGGCTCACTTGACGGAAACGTGACATCTGTGTGTGCACGTACCTTAAGCCTTTTGGGATGTTAGGGTTAGAGTTTTAGGTACATACGCACTACGTGGCTAGCCTTGTTGCGGGCAAGTATTGTTAAATTGATTCAATAAAGGAAATGTCCTCTTGGGCACTTGGTTACACTATCTCAAAAAATGGAAAAAAATTTACTGATTCTGAGAAAAATACAATTTTCTTAATTACATAGTTTAATAGTAATAAAAAAACAAGGCAGTTTTTCACTTGTAAAAAGCGAGCAAGATGGTAAAAAACAACTGTCATTGTCAACATGTCATTCCGAGTCATCTTTCTTGGTTACTTTTTAGTTTTTTCCTTGTGTTCAAGTTTTGAAATGAATTTGACCTAATTGACAAAACAAACATTATTAAAATGTCATTAATGTCTTCATCCATCTTGATGAATTTGGTTGTGTTGCAATTTAATGTTTCAAGTTTTTGTTCCGTCCAAAAAACTAAGTAATTTTATATTCTATTTGTTGGTATACGTACATGGACCTGGCCCAGGTTCCAAACATTTTGGGACATCTCCTTTTACATACTTGTCCAGCGAGAGGTTGCCTCCAACACGGCTTGCCGCGTAGTGCGTATAGGCGCTGAGATATAGCTGGTATAAAGTAAATAGGGAGACTAGCCCTTTAGTAAAACTGTGTCCTGACCCCGTCTCCCGTCCCCTAGGTGAAGTCGGTGCACGCGACCAACGACTCCGCGGCCAACAAGCCCACCGTCAAAGGACACCAATCCGTTAGTCAACTCAAGAAAAAGCACACCGCAATATCCTAACCGACTCATGACCACTTCGCTAACCCACTATGTGCCTCGTGACGCTCTCGCACGGTCGCTGGTTGTACTCTGGAGCTTTCATTTGATAAATCTCTTGTCATTTGATTACGAGTCTTCGATTCAATTATTGCGTTCAAATTGAATAACTTATAAATACAAAAATAGAATAATTGTATCTAAAAACTTGATTTCAGTTTGCATACATAATATTAAAATACCACCCCCCCCCCGCCCCCCGTTTTCCAAAACTGGAGGGCTTTATGGTTATAGTCAGAGAGACCTAGCTTTTTTTTTCTTAAAATAAATTTACAAATTTTGTTTTTAATATTTATGACCATGATACGTTGAAATTTATACGGCATCCATATTTGTTTAAAAAAAAGAGAGAAAGATAGAGATGCGTGAGCATATCTAGAAGGGTATTTGACGTTCGTACGTCAAATAACCTTTTAGATATGCTCACGTATGTGTAATAATATTACGTTATATATAACAACTACGTCGTCGTAGTTATTACAAAATGAAAGCTTCAGAATACATGTTATATAACTTCATGTTATCGCAGACATGCACGAGTCGAAAATTATATCGTAATACAGTTTTTGAGTAAGAAATCACCTAATAAAAGATTCTCCATCATCATTATTAATGGTTCATCCTGCGTGACATATGTTTGCACGGAGTTTGGTTTTTAAGGTTTTATATTTCTTGGTGATAGTGCTAAAACAATACGCTTCTTTTGCAAAAGTTATATCAAGTCAATTTATGAATGTTTCAATTTGCACTAATCTGGTGAATGGTTTATTTGATAAAGTGGTATTTTAGTCTTTGATTGACCTGCGGTGATGTAAAACTCGGTGGTATATAGGGGGTTAATAAGAGTGATAGTTGCTGTGTAGGATTTGTCCATGTGCAAAAATGGCTCAAGTAATTGAAACATACTTCCACATTATTCCCGTCAAAGATTAACACATCTACATAGTCGGGTAATGATCGGCTTGCTTCGGTTTTGTGTAGATTCGTCGCTGTCATTTAGAGTAATCGAGTCCGAGATCCGTGCCCCGTTGATCTGCCACGCTTCTGCATTCCACAAGCACGTGCTGTGGCGCTTTTTCTGCCTTCATGCATCCTTTACATGGACCACTTTGCTAGTTCTATTCCATAATCAAAGTTGATGTAAATGCGTTTGATACTACGACGTTTTTGCTAAAAGGAAGGTGCATTTATACCGTCCCTGTCTTGTCAATTTTACGTAATACGAATGACAGAAATAACGTTTTCTAAAACCAAAGCTAGCCGATCATCAGCCGAGTCTCTCTCTAAATATGACGGGAGACGCAGCTTAAACAGAAGCCCAGTCTATAAAGATGTGCATAATTTATGACGCGTATTAAATTTGGTTCTGGTAGTGCAATATTTTTGAAATAACCGACAATTGTACAGAACTGTATAATAATTGGCTTGGCTGGCTAGATTTAACTTGGTTCTGTACGATGTAGTAAACTAATCCCTAAGGTTTTTTTAGGAGAAAAACGGGGTATATGATTCATGTATTCCCTTAAATTCTTGTGCAAAGACGATCAATTACTGACGATTGACACGCTATGTCGATTAGGTATGCAGGATTTTATAGTTGTATAATGAAAACATTCGTATTTGAAGTAATTATACACAAAGCGATCGTGAATTAAAAAAAAAACACTTAAATTTTCTAATTCTGAGTAGTTGTCAAAACTATGACCTTTGGTAAATATTTACAATAGTTCGGTTAATAAAACCCGTCGCGATGTGTATAACTAGTTTGACAATAAATTATAGCGTTTAAAAACTTTTTATAATAGTATGTAACTGGTGTGTAGTGTGCGTGCGAGTGAGAGAGCGTGTTTGTGTATTTTATTCTGTAAATTTTTACTTATTAAGGGTATAAACGCAATTTTATTGATAATGAAGTACATGTTTATTTTGCATATGAAATATGTTTGGTATTTTGCATGAGATTGCCGAATTTTTTAACATTTGACGCCTTGGACGTGTAGTAATTTGTTAATATCTGTGTAATAAAAAATTGTATAAATTAAAAAATGAGTGTAATTAAAACTCTTAAAAATAATGATTACTTTGTGAGGTAAGCTGCAATAAGATGATAATGTGGCGATGTGAATTTTGTATAAATTAAATAAAAACCTTCAAGTACATAGTTATGTCAATTTTATTCTCGCGTAACAGTCTTCGCATTTCACGGTAATTGGTTTTCTTTCTTTGTATTCAATGTCGATTTCGGTACATATTTAGGATTGATATCACCAGTAGAATTCAAGTCGTACGTACTCCATAGTGGTGTTTGTAGAAAGTATTATTGATTTACAATATTAACAGTTTTGGAGTGGTAATTTCATACATAAACACGCACTATGTAACTTGGTTGTTTGTTCATCCATCGTAACGTTATAATAAGTGAGGAATAATCACATTATCACCAGTAGTAAATAATAGTAGCACAGTCTATAATCTCAATACAGTCGTCCAACGTAGACGCATAAACTGGTCAGCCGCGACCGTCACGTGAGAACAATTTGTTGCTCCCCGATTCAGAACCCTCTGACAACGAATTGACAACCGATAAATCACGTGTCACTATCGGTTGATAACTCGCTATTGAACAGTACCAAATCGGGGATCTAGACAAGTAAAACTGTTGGACTACTGTGTAGTTTTTACACTGTGACAGTATCATTAGTTTTTTTTGTTTTCTATTTGCACAATGTAACATTTGTATTTTTCTGTTTGCAGTGAAAGAGATTACGACGTTCGGCAGCAGCGGGTGCTCCGGCGAAAAAGAGAGCGCGATAGCGTTGGGTGTGTGCGTGCGTGCGTGTGCGAGTGTGTGTGCGTGTGTGTGCCGGGCGTCAAACTGTGCGTCGAGTGCGTCGGGTCGCTTCGAGTGGCGTCGAGTGCGTACGGACTAGCTTTTTTTTCTATTACAGAGGCCTTTTTAGTTGTATCGTCGATAGTGAATTTGAATGTGTCAACGGCGACGCCGTCATATTTCGGCGACAAACTTTTATCGTTAGAGTTGTGAAATGAAATCGATCTTTTTTTTGATTGTATTATATTTTCTAATGTTCATTTTATAATGAATATAATTAGGGTCCATTTATCGTTCGAATTGCATTTTTATGATGATAAAAATAAATCAATTGTAACAAATATTTAACTCTGACATGTTCCGTTTGTAGTTTAATGTTACTCTCAATAATTAATTAGTTTGATGTTAGTTTTCCTAATTAGCTAGTGTTTACATTCAATTTATTGATTAATCGTAATGTCATGAGTATTTCAACGATTTACTGTATATAGTAAGTACGCGGGCGGATGGCTGAAATACTTGCGTCAGTGTGTCGACGCGGTATAAAACAATATTGGCTAATATCGTTCATTAAAAATTTACTGATTACTAATGTAAGTAGGTTTTTCTGTAATAAAAAGAGAAAAAATATGTAAAAAATCGAAAAAAATATCTAATTAAGTAAATCTGATTCCCGTTCCGTCGGAGAGCGGCGCGCGCGTCACCAAATAGCTATAGGAATTAATTTTTGGTTTCATTTTGGTTACAAAGTATGCTAATATAAAGAAATTGTACATAAAATATAAGCCACGGGCGCTTCTCTCCGACGGAGGTCGGTACATATTATGTATCGTGTATTTTAAAACAAAGTAAAAATAATTGTAAATATTGAGACAGTGTTCATTTTAACTGTTATTTTTTTAAGAACACGCTAATATTTCGTTTGGTCTGTAAGCGGCGTCTCGCGGCTCGTGCTCGTCAGCGAAGTGAATGAACATTGATACACATTCACCGCCGGTGGTGATATTTTTATATAAAGACTCTATCGTAACTAGCAATACGCCGATGCTTCCGCAGTCTCGGACCAGCCGGCGAGACCCGCACCTATTCGTAAGGATAATGTAAACAGAGATCTTGTATGATTGCGATTGCGTGTGCGAAAGTGGATCAAATGGAGACAAAATATATAGACTTAAAACTTAAGGACATTGTAAGGACAACACAATGACTATCGTATATCTCATTGTGATATTATGGATCTCAATATTCCTCTTTTCTACAAACATACGATTTATTGTGACTAATTTAATATTTTTCTCGTAAATCGCTAAATGAAATTAGACAACCGTTGTTTTGTCTCCACTTGAGAGAGCATACTCGATGTAATGCACCTTTAATTATTAATAAATAATAATAAACGAAACACTGGTTTTACTAAATGAAACACGTTCGACATTTTTACACTTTATTCAACATCATCATCATATAACTTACAGTATTTAACAATATTCACTTGTCGCGGCGTCAGAGCGCGCTGTGAACGCCTATACTAATCTTAACATACGAAACACCGAGCGTCAACAGATACAAGATAATACTGCGAAGGATAACACATTATAGGTAGGTACTAGAGAATCTTTTAATAACAAGTATAAAATTTTACAAATAATCTTTACATAGTCGCCCGAACGGTATACATCAAAACAATCTTGACATGAAGTAAATATCGGAAAGTTTAACAGTAATAGGCTAAACAACTACGAGAGGTTACACAGTGTAGGTACAAATGACTATCAATTTATCTATGCGCTAAACGAAGCGTTTAGTACAAAATACACGATACTACGGGTACAAAACACTAACTTCAATTTAATCTACGGGGTGATGAGTATGAGAAATGTAGCGATGCTAAAATACATTTACGAAGAGTAGCCTATTTTTCTGAAACTTTGCCCTTATTATTTATGGCTTCAAGTCTACTGTTATAACCACTTTATCGCTTTATTATCTATGCCATAGCCACTACTCTGTTGAATGGCGTGTCACCAAGCGCCCTTTGGTGGGTTTGTAAAGTTGGTTAAATTTTAAAATAAAACGTTTGGTTTAAATTACCTAGTGCGTAATAAAATCTTTTAACCTATTTAGTAGTAGGTCCTAGGAGCCCGACAACAAATGTATTAGGATGAACCTTTGCCTTATCGCAGATATTTTATTTTACAGAGGCACAAGCCTTTAACAGTATTAGCCAGCCCCCCTAGCGTGACTACCAAAACACGATTTATCGACACCAACTGTCTTTTTATGATTTATCGACACCAACTGTCTTTTTATGATAGATATGGCCGCCATGTTGATTTTTGTCGAAACAGCGTTCATAACATGTGACGTCACCGGCACGGCGATTCAATGTTTACAGTTGCTGTCGATAAATCGCTGAATCAAATCTTGTTTTAATGGTCATACTAGGAGGGTTGGACCACCTTTCAACGTGCCATCCAAAGCACACAGATGCAATAATTTATAAAACTTAAGTCCAAACCCTCTCACAACCAATTGGTTGCTTAACTTCGGTAATCACTACCAAAGAGCTACCGCCACTGAGCTACAAGCATTAGTTCAGTTTGTCATTTTCAATATAGTGTTTTATTTTGCCATCTTGAAGCTGCTTTAGTTCATGCCAAGGGTCATATAAATTTGTTGTCTGGCTATAGTAGAATGAGAGGCACATGGCTTGGTTGCCAGCCGTAACTGCCGCGACCTAAAAGCATAAATTACAAAAAATGTTTCACAAGTTTCGTTACTATAGCCTAAAGATATTTATGGTCCTCTACTACGAGTATTTATTTACAGTACCGTACCGGTTGTGTACTTTCTATTTTCAAATGCACAATATGCATAAACGACAGCATGGCGCGTAAAAGAAACTACCAAAAACATCTACGAGGCGTTGATTCTACTAAGGCTAAGCCACACGGATGACGAACTGGGATTTTAGTAAGTTAGTAGTAATACCTCTTGCTCGCTCGTCATAGTGTCAGAGCTAGAAGTGACTATTTTCGTATCTGAGTTGCCATTTTTATGTTAATATTTATGGTTGACACATTATTAAATTAAACGAAAACCAGTTCTGCAATAAGATGCCTGTGACTTCACTGCGAAACTCGGCAAATCGCAAATCTTACGACGTTCGCGAATGCGAATGATTGCCTGGTGTAGCCAGTAACAAAATGCTACCCTGCATTATTGACCAGATACACGTCAAATATTTTGGGTTTTTACTCTTCTTTACTGCATGCTGCAATCATTTTAACCGTTGCGGTTGGTGTTGCAATTTATAACTTTATTTTGCATGTATTGATTGTAGTATTTGTAGTCAATATTTTGTAGGAATCTTGATTAATGTATATGTATCAAATGCGTCGGTTTCCCCTAGACAGTCAACAGCTTGTTAAACCTATTACAAAATTAGAAAACCTCGCAATTTTGAACTAAAAGTTTACCACGTCAATATCGATTGATAAAGTTGTAGTATGGAGCCTAGGAAGTGAGGATCTCGCATCCACTAAAATAATATATTATTATGTCAAAAATCTCGAAAGGTGTAAGTATATTTTTCGTTATATTAATGTTTCATGAATTTGTGGTATGTTGATGAACTGGCCCCTTTGAGCAAGCAGGCCTTTAGAACTGCATTTTTATACTATGAGAGTACCGAAAAGGTAGGGCAGTTCTAAAGCAGATCTGCTCTAAGAGGTGAAAAAGGTCCACAGTGAAGAGGCCTGTTGGCTGTCTATAGGTAGGTGCGCTTGCTGCGTGTGGTCCAAGGACCAAGCAAGTAACTTTTCTGATATACTATGATTAACATTAATTTTAAGAAAAACAGCCATATTTGCCGTCATGTTAAGATCGGATTCCTATAAATAACATTCTTATTATTAAATAATTGAATTCAATATCAAATTGACATTATTAATTGATGCAATTTCTCTATTAGTTATTATAATTGTTATTATTAACTTGCGACAGAGACAGGCCGTACATTGTGGCAAGCGGGCATTTAACTACCATATTTATATTTAAGAGAACATTTTTTTCTTTTTTGTCAGCTGATTATTAAGTACCACACCGCCATTCATTAATTTTGCTTCGCCTAACGGTTAACTGGTAGTTAATGCTATTAAGTAATAAGTCCATAAAAATCAGGACTACGTCGTGCTCCCGTGGTGCACGTAGCGGTTATTGATTTTTTTAATCCGTCGCATGCGGTAATACGCAGTGGTCCCGCGTGACGCAGCGTACGGCCTAAGGGTTTATTCAATTTTGCCAACATTAATTTGTTCTACATTCAACACAACATCTATTATTGTCATAAATAACACAAGACTCATACATACTACTTTTTAACAAATTCCCACATACTTTTTTTTAAAGGGTGAAACGTAATCTCTTTTTTTTCTTTAAAATAAAAGAAAGAGACAGGTGACTTGAAATGAAGGTTTAAATGTTTAAGACGTATTTTTAAGGCATTAGAATCCTGATTCGCATAGGCGTAAGGCGCTAAGTACTACTTCCAAAACACGTCTCCTGGAGCAAGCCACAAAAAAAACTCAAAGTACAGACATCAGCTCGTCAACCTACCACAAAACGTTATTTTTCTCAATTGATATTGATATCTACGTCACAGAATATACATATAACGTGTCGGACTTAAAGGTCAATGAGCCGATTTTCAACTTTTTTTTTGGGTAGGTTGACATGCCTTTGTCTGTACTATACACGTACATCGTCACAAAGGAATATTTTCCCCAAATTACTCATTTTTCAGCTTAAAGAAGAAGCGAATAAATTGTGCACAGAATCTTATGTTATAGGAAAAGGTGATTGTGTTCACCTTTTAATTTTTTTTGTACTTAATTCATAAAATTGTTGATACAAATAAAACATTTACAAACATTGCCACATTTCTTTGAGTAAAATAGTTGTCGATGTTGTAACTTGCAAATCAAATAGAGCAATCAAAAACAATGCGTGATTAGTATGGATACTTAAGACCACTTACACAACCTGGGAATAAAGATTTAACCTTAATCCGGATAAAATATCATTCTGTCTCTTTCAACTTCAAACTGAAACATACAGAATGATTCAGATTGTCAATTTTTGTTGGTTTATGAAGGTTTTGCAAGTAGGCCTTAATAACAGGAGTCAGTAAAACTTGTAGGCTAAGGTTATAGATAACGAATGCGTACGCACAGACGTGCACTTGCACGGTTGTGTCTAGTTCGGCTTAACTTAGAGGTAATGGTGTCAGCAGATGTGTCCAACTTATTTTATAAAATGGTGGTATTTCAATACCTACATAGAACAGTACCCGCTGCCCACATCATGACGTGATCTGGCCTCCGATTCAGAACCGTTTAATAATAAATTGTTAACCGATAAACCACGTGACACTACATGATTTTACACTTTGAAGACTCTGTCCCTTTGTAGGGTTATATATTAAACACCATATTTCGAACCTTATTCACTTATTATAAGGTCGAAAACGAATAAAAATTTCTGTCTTACAAAGGGTTAACATTAATTGTCGTAGGGTTCAGAGTCGGGGGGCAAGTCAGATGAAATGTCAGCGTTTGACGATTCGTTCGTTCGTATTACAACGCAATTGAACGTACTTTACTACATGTGCACGCCTACGCACGCGTACGCATCCGGCGTGTATACGCCTATGTTATTTTTGACTGATACTAATATTACAACAAAATATATTGATTTATCTAAATATGATTGTTAAATAATCGTCGATCGTTCAATCGTGACGATCTTGATGAGTATTATTGGTCAAATAGCTTGAAGCTTATTCATAAAATACTACTCATCTTGAGTATTGAAAACCTTTGATGTGTATACTCTCCAAGTTAAATACTTCTAATAACCAAACACTTTAAGAATATTATCCACACACACCTGAGATTCGCAATTACTAAATAGTAACTTACTATGTAATTTTATTAGGTAAATATATAATATGTGTCTAAATTTTTGATGCGGTTTTGGTAATTCTATTTACGTTAATATAAAGATTTTTTATTTCACATATTTTTTATTACTTACTTAATGTAGTATGTAACAAATAATAGACACACTGACAATAAAACTTTCTAATAATATTTATAGTTCAGATCACAGAATTGGAATGGGCTCAGATATTAATACAAAAACGATGGAATTATACTGGAAGAAAGTTATAATAGACAAAATATTGAGGTATTTTTTTGGGAAAACGTAGAATAGATCAGTCAATGTTTAGGTCAGGGTTGGTAGATTGGGTAATTTTTGCTTTTTTGGGAAAAATAAATTCAGCGAAATTTGGGATAATAATAACTTTGGGGAATTCTTGGAAATGCAAAATTTGAAGTTTTCTTGGCAGTAAAAACATATTTTAACTAATTTTTACATAATAATATGTGCCGATTAAGTTGTGCGTGACATACAGGCACAATATTACCTTTAGATTTGAAAAAATATAAAAGTATTTATTTTTCAAACATGTATTTGAAAAATATGGAAAAAGTAGCAAAACATTATTTTTGGGAAACATTTAGGAATAAATTTAGAAAATCGATATCTACCAACCCTGTATCAAGAACCGTAAATAGGAATAAAACAACGAACCTATTGTGGAAGATCTGCAATTATCTACTATTGGTACTGTTGAGATTTACGTATTGAATTCAGTATTTTTTTCCAAAGAAATAATCTAAAGTAGATTATAATTTTAGCAAAATTATAACTATTTAAAATGTTATTTTAATTCGTCATTTCTCGATGTCCTGTGTTACAAAAATGTACTTAAAACATAACATTTTCCTAACTTATTACCAGAATAAATAATATAAATAACATTATCTAGATATGAGTAGTATACAGTAATTTGCTAAAGCTAATGACTAGTATAAAACTATGACAAATAAAAGTTTAACTAAAGGTCCAAACGTATTTGCGCTGCACTGCGCGGCGCGGCGCTGCAACTTTGATACGTAGCAGAGGGCGTACTCCATAGCTTTTGATGAGAACGTAAACCCGGATTTGTATAGGAAAAATATGGTATTGTTGAAATGCCACCAGACGGCGCCACCCCGAAGTCTAAATTTACTTTTTATGCGATGCGATTCTCTATAAAACACACACTAGGCCCTATGTTGCAAACTTTATTTATTTTTTCTCACACAAATTAATAAGCAATCATGCTACAAGAACTTGTATTAGCGCAACCTAAAATAATATTTGTGTGAGAAACTGGTGCCTGAAAAAGGCATTTTGCAAGCCTGTGTGTTATATGTATAAAGGCTCAATCCAATTAATTAAATGGTTAGTAATATTTTGCGAGTGGTTACAAATTCACTATGCAACAAAAGAATTGGCTGCGCCGCGTCGTGCACAGCAAGTGCGGCCCGACCCTTATCCATTGCATGTAATAACACACAATTTAGTTTGGAGTGAGTTGCTATAACTACAGAAATATCCATACGATTTTTTCAACTAGATACAGTACAGAGCACATCTTAATCCTTTGTGCATGCTCAACACAAAAACATAGTTGGATCAAGTTTTAATATAGGTATTTATTAATGATTGTGCTTTTGTTTTTGATAGGCAATATGGATTATTTACCAATTTAGTTAGGTACTATGTCTTTATCATGCAAGCTAAAAGTTAAATAGGGAAATATACAAGACATATATTTTTAACATAGATTGTGACCGCCAAAAACCTACTTACAGATAGTATACTGCACATTTTTATATACCACACATCAATATCTAAGTAGGTACGTACAGGTTAATTTAGCGTTGATTAAAAATACATATCTACATTGAATAATTGTGATAATAATTTTGTAGATTCGATAATATTTGCAGGAACCCTATACCCAGATTATTATTCGCAAAATTCAGAACATAATTTGTGTAAACGAAGTTAAACTGCCTTAGATTTTATCTAACTGCTTATTTCCAACGATGCCGATTCTAGCTTTACTAATAATCGTGAACCGTAAAAATTACATATCGTAAAAATACCATAGATATAACATAAAATTAATTATTTGTATTATGAACCTATTTTTATTATAAGATTTTTGTTTTGGGCGGTTTTCGACGTTATTTCTTATTTAGCAGCTTGAGCCCAAAACTAAAATACCTAACTAAACTACAGAGCTATAGTGGTTGTCAACTAATTAATAGAAATAGTGAGTATTATAAAGTTTACTTCTTTCCATCTAGACCTGTGGTTCTAAAAGGTTAAGTTTAGTGATAAAGGGACATTTGACTTGCTAAGGACCACCGACTGTTTAGAGGTTATATACTTAAAGTAAATCATCATCATCATCATTCCAGACATAGGACATCCACTGCTGAACATAGGCTTCCCCCAATGACTTCTAGGTTAGCCGGTTGAAAGCGGCCTGCATTCAGCAGCTTCCTGCAACCATTACTAGGTCGTCTGACCACCTTGTGAGTGGACGTCCTACGCTGCGCTTGCCGGTACGCGGCCTCCATTCTAGAACCTTTCTGCCCCATCGGCCGACAGTTCTACGTGCTGTGCCCCGCCCACTGTCACTTCACCTTGCTAATCCGTTGCTATGTCAGGGACTTTTGTTCGTTTACGGAACTCCTCATATTATAATAAATGTAAAAGAGTAAAGAGTTGTTCTACCTATAATTTTAGGATGGCTTTGCGGTCCACTTTTGGCGCGTCCAGGGATCACCAGTGATCCGTGGACCTCCGAATAAGAACCACTGATCTATAGACCATAGGTAGGTACTGTCTACCAGTTACAACTCATCACTTAAATGAGACCCATAAAGAAAAATGGTACGAAATAGCTTTTAGGTACAAGTTTAAAGAAACTTCTCATAAATATCTCAAAATACATGCGAAATTCAGATTTCATTTCAGAGTGGATACTCAGGTATCCACTATGAAATTTAAATAAAGTTACAATTTCTTTTCGAACGCCGGCGTTTCTAATTAGTTGACCCCACTGTAGGTACGTGATAGATATAAAATTAAAACATGTTAGGTTACGACCTATGTAGCCGAAACACGCATTTGCTAGCATAAGTTAGTCATAAGTACATATAAATATGGTCAAATCAGAGATATCACCTTTTCGAAAATTTTCATTTTTAACCAAAACTTAATTACGTACTTAATCATTTTGAATGAAATTATATAAAGCCATAATATTCAAATTCTGACTTTTCCGTAGTAATTTATATGCATGTGTTGGTATGGTAGCACATACCTTTTTCGGCTTTTTAGATAAAAAATAACCTAACCTTATATTTTAAAGCATAGACTTCGTAAAATATTAATGTTTCTAACATCGATGCTTGATCATGCTTGCTTTAATCATAATAAGTCAATGGCATATTAAAAATTATGTGGTTAGAACAAAACACCTGTTACATAAAATTAAAACTTACATTGTAATATAATAGCCACGATTAAAACGATTAGTAACACAATAATAGGCCGATAATAAGCTAAAGTAAACGATTACCTATAGATTTATAGCTAGATAGTGTTATTAGCACAAAAGCACACAGTTTTTTTATAAACATAACTAAGTAATGAAAAAAAAAACTAATTAAAGCTGTAAATTTATGAATTATTAAAATCTAAGTGCTTAATTTAAAATTGCAAATTTCCCTTAGGGTATAACTAAAAGCAACTAAAACGATAAACGATTAATAGTCATCCTACTCAAGTAATCATTTATAATTTTATTTAACATTGATATAAAATACTCGTGCCTACCGACTATGTTCATTTATCTTAGTTGAAATAAATTTCGTTGACTCTAGGAAAATAAACTAATTAATATAATTTACAAATGCCAAAGTAGTGTTATCTATAATTATTAATATGCTCTCATATACGACTTAGAACTTTGGAATTATATTCCAGAATTATGTGGAATGTTATACAGGGTATGCAAAGGAACAGAACACTTCTTCAAACGATCTTCTTTTGAATACCTTGTAAAAAGAGCAAAAACGCAAGTATCAATAAAATTCCACAAAATAGTTTCGTGATATCTTCCAATAAAATAAATGGCACTCTTGTCCCTCACGTAATCATACAGTTACATCAAAAACATCCAAATAAACAGACTTTGGTAAACAATCGTAGATCCAGAAGTTGGTTGATCATCAAATTTAGTAGGTGGAGATGCAGTCTGGCGGGTTGAACATGCCAAAGACGTTCAGCTCGTAGAGGCTGGCTAGTGTGATGAATAGCAAGTACCATACCATCAGGACAGCGCCGTACTTGCGGTCCAGCTTCCATCCGTTGGCGTGCGTCGCCACCACCAGGAACACCACGGTGGAGAAGAGGGAAAGGGTGGAGTAGATGAGACCTGAGGAGAAGATGTATTTTGTTAAGTTTACGTCCCGCTGACTTGATATTTCTTCACCATAATAAAGCAATAACATTCTGCCTCCCAAGCATGACTACCACAACACGACATAACATAGGTAGCGATTTATTGACACCAACTGTTTTTTTTTAAATATGATAGTGAAAGCCGCCATGTTGAATTTTTATCGAAACAGCGATCATAACATGTGACGTCACCGGCACGGCAATTCAACATGGCGGCTACTTATATCTATCATATTTTTACAGTTGGTGTGGATATATCGCTATATCATACCGTGTTTTGGGGGCTGAACGCATTCGCGGAGCAGTTTGATCAGTACCTGTGTCCTGTACCACTGCAACATGGTTCACGTACTGACTTGCGTCACAATTCTGTACTAACATAGTATTGAGTGTCCATCTGTTACTACGATTAGAAGATCAATGCTATCGTATGTATAAATGTATTGTTGTTATTCATCATCATCATTTCAGCCATAGGAGGTCCACTGCTGAACAAAGGCCTCCCCCAATGACTGATCATCGGGGGGGATTGCCAATACTCGCCACGCTTGGCAGGCGGGTTGGCAAGCGCAGTTTTTTTATAAGATTTCGCACGAAGACGCTGCTGCCCGTCTCGTGCTACAGGAATTAGTAGACTTTTACGACACGCCTCCTGTTGGCGGTGGGGAAGTGTATTCTTTACGGCCGTCCTCACACGGCACGTTGTTGTTATTAAAACAATCATTTTTTATTTGACCCACTGGCTACTCCAGACGCTTGTAGGTAGATAGTTAAAGGCATTTCATTATTTCAGCCATAGGAAGTCCACTGAACATAGGCCTCCCGGAATGACTTCCTGATTATGGAAAAAAAGGAAAGCATTTCCTGTGTTTAAATAATAGATATAACTGACGACCTCCGTAGCCGAGAGGCAAGCATACCGGACTTGGTGTCGCTATCTCTGAGGTCTCGGATTCTATTTCCGGTCTGTCGATCCTGATCCGACAACCCAAGGACAATGTCTTGGCGCCTCAAAATTAGGAGAGCCGACCCCACTTAAAGTACGATGGAGCAAAAAAGAAGAAAAAGTTGTTGTTCAATATTTATTTATATTTATTTATAATCATAAATTAAAAAACTACGCTCATACACCTCCTTGCTCTATCATAAGACCCTGGTTATCAAATTTAATGAATACACTCCTTTTTATATAAATTTATTTTTACTGTGCAACTGGACCTGTGTCAATCTTTCCCAGTTTGTCCAATGCGCTCACACAATGTCATCGTATCCGCGAGCTGGACGTTCTGCCTACTAGCGGAAATTTCCTTTGTTCCTCTCCTGGCCACTGTTTACTGCATTGGTCCACCGGCAGTCTTGTATTTTATTCAGTTCCGTCTTTACCATAGGGGCACACGGGGCCCGTGCCCAGGGCCCCCAGCCTTACGGGGGCCCCAAAGCAATTACAAGAAAAAAAAAACTTATATCTTTACCTTACAGAACTGGACCTCTACAGTTTTATTATAACAAGTTGAAGAATCTACTTGATTTGTAGATACTAGTTGCTAAATAATACAAAAACGATTAAAAATGTAGAAAATTAGAAATTAATAAATTAAAAATAATTTTTTTTTTTCTTGTCACTTTTTTACTATGCAATAGGGTCCCGAATTCTTGTGCCCCAGGGCCCCGGGATATGTTGAGACGGCCCTGATTATATTCTTGCTAAGTGTTGAGCCCAACCCCAGTTTGGCAATTCGTTTTCAAACGTCATCGACCTTCGTCCTTCGTCGTCAAGAATATGTTAAGAGGGTGCAGCGCACTACCTAGCGCCGTCTATTGTTTTTTTATTACATTTATATCAGGCCAATTTATAAAATACTGAAAAGGCGTCGACCATAAAAAGTAAGTATTTTGAATATCTGTCTACAGCTTTTGATTCTGTCTTTTGTTTTTGCTAAAAGTGGCCAATTATGGTAGCGCGCTGCCCCAACGTGTTTTATTGACTTACCCTTGCTGATGACGTTGACGTGGCTCCCCGGCTGGATGATGGCGGTCTGGATGAACCATGGCAGCCCCAGGCAGACGAGGATGTCGAACACATTCGACCCAACTGCGTTGGACACCGCCATGTCGCCATACCTGAATGATAGTCAAATGTAGTTCTGTCTACCCAATCGAATCAAAATAAAAAAAAAACTAAAACAGATTTTTACGGAGGAGTAGATCCATTTGTAACATGACATTATTATTTTTATAAAAGAAAAATAGAATAGAAATAGAAATATGTTTATTGGTCCATAAACACATACAATATGAATACACAGGGTGAAGGTTGAACGAGAAAATTGAATCAATAGGATGTAAGCCATTTAAAAGAATCAGTTTTCACAAAGGGACCTACGTCGGAACACAAAAAATAAATATAAAACTGATGCTCCATCTCCATACAATATCTTTTTTTTCCGGTAATTTCGATATTGACGCCATAGTGAAAGTTGTTTGTTTAAATAGCATCCTGTTAAAGCGATTCCCTCGTCCTACCCTGTATTTATATGTATTATTAACTTAGACGACCACAAACTGAAAGACGCAGCATGGGCAGCTCCTCACCCGGTGGACTGACGACCTAGTCAAAGTTGCTGGATCAAACGGCTCAGACCCGCTTATTGTAGTGTTCTTTAGAGAAGCCTATGTCCAATAGTGGCCTTCTAAAGGCGAACGATGATGATGATGATGAATAACGCTCACCCTTCTTTGATGACCGCAAGCGAGGAGAGAGCGTCGGGCACGGAGACGCCGGCCGCGACGAACGTCAGCCCCATTACCGTGTCGGGGATGCCCAGCGTGTACCCTGCACATTATAATAAATATACATAATCTACAAGTAAGAATGTATCACATAATGCATACATACTAAAAATAAAAATAAAACTACTCAAAACATTGAAATAATAAAAAATTAAAAAATACATAAATACACCACTTATTTACACATATTGCTAGAATGTTAAATTACTATACATAAAACTACAAGCATGTACTTTTGTTACTAATTAATATAATATTAATCTATAAGTACCTACCTATGTAACTACAGCTATAACTTTGATGTACAGTAAAGAGACGGGTCTCTTCTAATACAGGTTTTTACAAACTTAAAAGAAGAAACCCACACATTGTAAAAACAACTTGTAGTTAACAATAAAGATATTTGTATTATTTGTATTGTATTGTATCGCTATTTCCCTTATATTATAACTTGATAGACTGGGAGATGGTGACACAAAATTTCTGGTCATTTGTACCAAGTATGGCGACCCTTCAGGGGTCTAATTACGTTTTGACGAAAAGAAAAATGATGCTCATAGCGTTGGTACCGGCGGCCCTATCGAGTGGGCGTTATTCGAACCTGTCGGATAAATTACGAGTGTCGAACGATTTGTAACACAAAAATTCTTGTATTTTAGTAGGCGGTATTATTATAGCGTAATGCCGTATTTCTTCGGTGTGACAGCCCGCCATACCGACTAGAATACATTAATTTTATCTATTCATCGTCGAGTCATTCACGAAAATCACCATGCCATACTTTTCCGAAGGTTCCAAATGGCCGCCATACCGCCATACAGAAGTATTTTTCTTAGCAACAAGGCGTGAGCGGGATGGCGACGGGTCGGGTCGGGAGTACGACGAGTCTATTGACATACGTTCAATTCAATTCAATATGCATTCTATAATGTGACACAGGTATTATAAATAGGTACATAAAACAGATCATTATAGACCCTGTAGGGCACAATAATAAGATAGGTATTGTGGGCAGAGAGGATGACGCCATGCATAATTAGATCAATTTGTTTATTTTAAGAAGTTGTAAAGAATTAAAATACATTAAGAAATCATATGATAATTATTTAATAATATATATTGAATTATATAATCAAATAAATAGTATTTTTAGGCATTTAAATATTTATTTATCTTTGGATTTCATTTATTGTTAAACGTTTAAACGGGCGCCCACACACAGCCGACGTGCACGGGACGACTCGCTGCGCCTTCTGCTGTTACGCTTTTGGTTGGCATGGTTTTACTGTAGGTAATAATGAGAGCACTCACCGATGATGGTGATCATCCACACCATGAAGTACGAGTAGAAGGAGATCCAAAGCATGGAGACGATGAAGGTGACGGGGTACCAGCGGCCGCGGCAGTCCGGCATGGTGTGCCGGCACGACCAGTGCACGGGGTACGCCACGTAGTACCACGCCAGCTGCATCGGGTCTAAGGGCAGACAAATAACATTACACTCACAAAACACCGAGTAACAGAAGTTAAGCTTTATACAAGGGTGCTCGAGTAACGCAGACGAAATCTCAGGAGACGAACGCTCAGGCTCTCTATCTTATATTCTTTTTAGTTTATTTAAATTTGCCTTGATTAAAAATCAACCGATGAATAAAACATAAATAATAATAAATGATATTAACCATTTTTGCCAAATTTTAAATTATTGAATTTTGAAATTAACGAATTTTAGATTTTTTAAAAATAAAATTTGAGTTGATTTTGATAAAATTGCCTTAAATTTATATAAACTAAATTGCATCTGTTTATGATTTGGTGAAACTAGTTTGTGTAAGGATTTAACAGTTCAACAAAATAATTATTAAAACCATCGCCTTATGTAGACGACGATAATAATTTTAAAACTAAGAAGCAACTGCAGATTGCAGTCATAGTTCTCTCTTTTAAGTGGTGCATCTCTCTTATTGGTAAATATAACTTACTTGCTCCGATGGGCTTGACAAGCGGGTTGACAGCGGTCTCAGGATTGTACTCCTTCGCTTTGTAGTAGGCTGGCGCCGCTGCAGGCTGTAAAATAGCAACTGTTGTTAAACCAGTCTTTGCTGTTACTAGCTTTTTCATGATCCCAGGTGATAGGCGAAGAATTTAATTTTATAAGCATCTAAATGGAATACGGATATCAAGCACATAAGAACGCTATAGAATAGCAATACGGAGTTACGGACAATCTATATCCGAATCTCGTGAGTAATTTTTCACTTAAACTAAACATGAGTTGATATTTCACGTCTTGTCAATTTTCGCTCTTAATATAACAGTACGACACTGATTAAATAATTATAATAAATTGTTTTCACAATCACACTAATTATTTAGCCCCAGACAAAGCAAAGCTTGTACCTACCATAAAACAGTCTATGCTTAGTTTAGTAGTAGTAGTTCTTGATAACGAACAAACATACTTAAATTCTTTAATAAACATCCATGACTAAGGTACAAACGCTCGTGCTAATCACACAAACATTGGCCCCTTTCTGCAAGGGGCAAATGTTTGTGTGATGAGCACGAACGTTTGAACCTGCAACCGCTAGCTTCACAGTCCGGAGCGCTCCGAACTACACCAGAAGCTCGTCAATATCGAATAAAGGCGGATTTTGTCAAACAAAATAAATGTCACATTTCTACTATGGTATATGGTCATTCGGTCGAGTTCAAACCTGAGGTGGTTGCTGCGGCTGCTGCTGCTGCTGCGGCGGCGGCGGGTCGGTGGGCGAGGTGACGGTGGTGTCGGGCGCGCCCCAGCCCTGCGCGTTCCAGCCCGCCGCCGGCGCCGGCGCGCCCTGCTGCTGCGACTGGGCAACGGGCAAGGATTAAGAGGCCGTCAAGGTCACGCATCAACGGGCAAGGATTAAGAGGCCGTCAAGGTCACGCATCAACGGGCAAGGATTAAGAGGCCGTCAAGGTCACGCATCAACGGGCAAGGATTAAGAGGCCGTCAAGGTCACGCATCAACGGGCAAGGATTAAGAGGCCGTCAAGGTCACGCATCAACGGGCAAGGATTAAGAGGCCGTCAAGGTCACGCATCAACGGGCAAGGATTAAGAGGCCGTCAAGGTCACGCATCAACGGGCAAGGATTAAGAGGCCGTCAAGGTCACGCATCAACGGGCAAGGATTAAGAGGCCGTCAAGGTCACGCATCAACGGGCAAGGATTAAGAGGCCGTCAAGGTCACGCATCAACGGGCAAGGATTAAGAGGCCGTCAAGGTCACGCATCAACGGGCAAGGATTAAGAGGCCGTCAAGATCACGCATCAACGGGCAAGGATTAAGAGGCCGTCAAGGTCACGCATGTTGTTGAATAATAAATGATGTTGTCCAATATTTATATTTATATTTATTTTATTTATACTAGCGAGCACAAAATTTACGTGGACATTGCGACAAGACCCATGTCTGTCGTCATCTGAGATTATCTTTGCCTGGAAGCACAGGCCGTTGATAGAGACGAGGTAATAGATTATTATGCTTCGATTTAGACGATAGATCATTCTATTACTTTAAAACTATATGGAAGTACATAAAAATGAATCTCTATTTCACTTGGTCATCGCATCACGCGTCAACGGATGGAACAATTTCGCTAATTCTTTTTTTAAATAAATTATAGTCAGAAGGTTCTTTTGATAAAAAAAAAAAGTTGCGCAGAAAATCTTTAACGGATAAACTAAAGACCACGCGAGCAAAGTCGCGGGCAACAGCTAGTAATAAATAAATATGACCCAGACTATTAACGAACTGTTAAGGTCTTGAAGTAAGGAATAACATCCTCGTGTTACGAGGTACCAGACAATGTATTTCACCAGAGGCGTCTCCCACCACACCCAGACTCGAGACCAATTTTATTACCGAATTACCACGCCACTACGCCATTCTTTATAAGAGATTTGAAATTTTGGTATGCGAATGCATTCATTAAAAAAGTCAAATAGTAGGTACACAATAGTCACCTGATCACTCCACGCGTTGTTGGGGTCCCAGGACTGATTGGGGTCCCAGGTCTGAGGTGGCTCTGCATTGTAGGCTGCGTTGTCATACGCGGCTTCCGGGTTGTATGCTGAATAGTAAAGAAAGTAAAGTAACTACTAAACTTTAAGGAGGTTCGGGCTATACACCACCCGGGCCCAGAGTGGTGTGGTAGAGTTGTAAGGCCAGAGACTAAACCTTACTGTCGTATGTAATCAAGCCGCCTTTGAAACACTTCTCCATACAAACTTGGTGGTTTAGTATGAGGAAGTGATTTTGTTTAGATTTCGATGTCCGTCTGTTGTATTTGAGCAGTAGAAACGAGTGATGCGTCATTCTGTTACACACTGTATAAAAATTAATTGCCGTACGTTAGTCTTGCAAAAACTTGTGAATGGTTGAACAGATTTGGCAATTTTTTGGTGTTCCTAATTGTTAGGAAGAAAGGTTTGCATGAAAAGAAAATTAGGTAAAGTTTCCCGGTAAATTTAAAATTTGGAAAAAAATGAATATAATGCTAAGCTACGAGTTTAAATGCCATTTGACAGCTGCTTGTCAAATTCGAACAAAAAAACGACTTTCATGACAGCTAGTTTTTAAATTAGATTACTTACGCGGGGGGTTTTGCAGGGGTGTTTCCTTGGTCTGCCCCTCCATCGCCGTGTACTGGCCTTCCACACCAGGCGCAGAAGCTGGAGGAGCACCGCCCGCACTCCTAGTGATCAAATAAACAGGCTGTTAAAAAAAAGTACGAGCCTAATTATACGGGATGGTTCGGATTGAGTTTAGCACATTTAGCACTAGACTAAATTTGTCACCTATAGTGTCACCTGGTTTTAGGTCTACATTTGTTATCGAACGGTTCCTAATCGGAGATACTATTGCGCCAATTTAAAATCAAAATAAAATTTAGGTTAAATTTCAAAACTTCTGGTGATTCAGATACCCCTAACCTAAAGGTGCTCTATGTCCGGACTTCAGCTTGACACATTTTTTTGGTACACCTGTATATTTTTGTTAGTTATATGCTAAAAGTGATTTGATTTTTATTTATTTCGGATATTCAATTGTTTTGTCGGTAGTTAATTTGGTTAAAATGTTGTCTATGTTTGCGTTCACGTTGCTCGAGCGCGCCTTCTAAGAAGTTTAACTTTTGTTATAACCATAACTATTATATTGTGACCGTGTTTTGTTAAATAAATAGTCGACAAAGAAATTGGTTTATTATCACCCTAAAGTTGGATATCACTTGCTCATAGAAAACTACTAGGTCTGTTTTCGCTTGCTAAGTTAATCAAACTCCATAATGAAAAAATAACCTACCTATCTTCTATAAGTATATATAAAACAAAGTCGGGTTAGTTAAACCATTTATAAGTCAAGAACGGTTGGACCGATTTTTATGATCTTCGATTTGTTAGATTTGTCTCCGCTTCGAATAGCAGAATAACTATTGTTTGTCTGTCTGTCTGCTAGTCGTAAGTAAGGAGACGAGTTACTTGTAGGTGACGAGCGCGGCCTGCTCCTCGCGCGTGGGCAGCTTGAAGGGCAGCGGCAGCGTCAGGGCCCAGCGCTCCAGCGCGGAGTTGAAGCGCAGCGCGATGCAGTACACGCCATACATTAGCAGCATGAACAGCGCCTCCGGCCTAGGGACAAGGGACCACTGCTTACTGTACGGGTCGGCTACTATCAGGACAGAAGCTAGAGTAATGGATTGACAAACATTCGGAATTTGATGAGTATTCTGACGACCGTTTTGTGTAATTTCGTCAGCGGTTGCGGGGTCGAATCTCGCAAGAGGCAAGTATTTGTGTAGTGTGCACGAGCATTACTTAAGTCATATATGTTTATCCGTTATCTAGTCGCCATAGTACAAGCTTAGGAAAAGCTTTGCTTGAGGCTAGGTAGTTAATTTGTGTGGTTGTGAAAACCATTTATTTATTTTATCGATTGTTACAAATATACTAACGTGTTCTTTTTTATTACCTATAACTTTAACCAACGATGCTGTAGTGCAAAAGAATGTGTTCGTCAAAAGAAAAGAGTCTCAGTCGTATTGTGTGGGAGTTATACAATTGTAAAGTTTTTGCTAGAAGACAGATAGCGCCTTTAATGTTACGCACATAGTCACCTCGGTCACTATAATTAGTAAAAACCTTTAAAGTTGTCCCTTGTCATAGTCATCAAGTGCATCGAAATAGTATTATGAAAACAAAAAATAAAAATAACTTTTAACGTGTTTATTTTTTATTTTATTTTATTTACATATTAAATAAAATATTTATACCAACTTATTCCAACTAAATACATAAAGGGAAATTATGTTAACACAATCTTTAAATACATCATATATATGCATTTAAATTATAGGTATGCACAGCGTTATACATATAAATTATGTTGTTTTACTAAATATTTACAAAAAAAGTTTTAATGTATACAAAAAAGTAAGAATTGTTCTCTAAACAACAATATAAAATTTAAAAATGAATCGTGCAACATTCCAAAATTGACTTTAAAAGTAGCTATTTTGTCGCTGAAAATGTCTAAATTACCATTGTGCAAATAGGCGAGGAACTGCCATATTTCCTTCTTCGTAAAGTTACCGAGAATGGTCTATAATTATGTAGACGAGCCGTTACTCTAGGAACTAATATTTCAATTTGTGATAGGAGAGACGGACACGTGTTGTCTCTAAGTGCGCTGGGAACCCAGGGTCATTTCTTTTGCATCTTTTCATCTTCTAAGTAGACGGCCCTTTTTCCTTTTGCCATCCCTAGGCAGCAAAAAATGTGCTACTTAGATAGTTATCACACAAAACTCACAAGTAAATACTCAACAAAAGGGACAACAAGGATTTTTAACCAGTTCGATTCCGATATTTAAACCGTCCTTGTCCCTGTGGCTGTAGTATGTTAAATAAAATTCAAAAAAACTCACCAAGATACAAATCCGTTGGCGATAGTACACAGCATGACAAGGATAGACAGCGCGTAGAAGAAGCAGTCCCTGCAGAGCGGCCACCAGTTGAGGTGGGAGACGGTGCCGGCGCAAAGCGCGCAGACCGAGATCACGAACATTATGTTGAACACCGCAGAACCGATCACTCCGGATACACCTGGTGGTACAAAGAATAAATCATTAGACATTATGAAAAAAGAGTATTACAAAGTAGACGATTATTTGAACGACAAGAGTGCATGGACTTAACTTGCTTAGCTCGCACTTACTACATGTCTTGTAACTGTATTTCCTGTAAAAAAGGCTGACAAAGGTGACTGAGTTTGTTGCGCCGTTTTTTCTCATCACTAGCCGATATGTAGTCCCGAAGCGGTGGTAGGGTAAAGCTATATTTTGGGACGTGTATAAGTGCCCGGAAGAGGGCCTATATACTGAATAAATGAGTATTAATGAGTATTTATTTGCATGCTATTGTCCATAGCTGCATAAGCGAGACAAATAACACCTTGTTCATCGCCAAATATGATTCTTAACTTTTTTGGATTCTTTCTACTTAATTCAGAACGGGAATCTTACTTTAAGTTTAATTTTTAATTCGAGCCAGTAATTTGACATGTAAGTTTATCTTACACAAATAAGATTGATTTCATTTCACTTCACTTGATGAAACAACTACTGCTAGTAAGCTGGCTTACTAACAGCTATAAACACAAGATATTCGCCAACATGACTATGTCGGTATGTCCACCGTAGCTCAGTTGGAAGAGCAGTCGCCCGGATAGCGAAAGTTTGATGGTTTGAATCCTACTAGAAGCAGTCGAAAAATTTTGTCAAGTGAAAATATTATTATCCTTGATTTAATATTCAATTGGAATTATGTCGTGCTGATAAGCCATAAAGGGAATTCAACTTTAAGTATCGTTTCATCATATTACTAAGTAATAAGTTACCAATATCATCCTGTGCGCAGAACACTCCAATGACGACGGTGGCGAGCTCAGGCGCTGAGCTGCCCGCAGCCATGAACGTCGCTCCCGCCACGTCGGGCGCCAGCTGCAGTTCTGCAAGGAAGATATTCCGGCTCATTTTAGTTATTTGCATCGGGTTTTTTCAAACGGCGGTATGTTTAAATTGTTTTTTTTGCGATGCTAGATCCGAATTAGGGATCTCTGTAAAAGAACTAGTCTTCTCCAAATTGCAAAGCTAAAGCGGTGTTGGACAGGCCTCATTGTTCGCGGAGCTGATAACCATTCGGGAAGAAAGGTTCTCGAGAGGCAACCACGAACTCAAAGACGCAACTTGGGTCTTGGGTCAAGACTTTCCAACAATTAGTATCGTTGTTCCCAACCTGTTGTACCGACGACATAGTCAAGTTTGTGGAAAGCTATACAAATGGCCTAAAGCGTAGACTAGTTTTTTTATCTATAAAGATCACACTACTCAATAAACAAAATTAAATTTTAGCCATTGACGAGATCAATTTAATCAGCCCACGCCAGTCCAGTTTTTAGTAATGCACGCCACTAAATGCAAGATTTGTTGGAGAGCGGGATGGTGGATTCGAATTTTAATTCTGTTTTTTTACTGTCATACTGACATCCGACAGAAAACTAAATTAAAGCTGGCAGTGGGGTCACATTTGCTGTAAAAAACTGATAACCGATGGGGTAGACGAGTACTTGAGTGAAGACCGCGACTTGGTTAACGCAGCGTAGGACATCCATAGTCAAGGTGGAGCGAAGATATTCGCAAAGCTGATGGCAGTAGTTGGAAAAGAAGCCAAGGCGGCGGGCTCAGTGGCGTGCATTGGGAGAGGCCTATGTCAGCGGACTGACGTGGGCTGATGATGATGATGATAGCCATACCTTCGCAGATCCTGTCGAGGCTGGAGACAAAGTACTCGTCGCATACTATGGCGAGCCCGATAAAGGTGAACACCGCCACCAGGACGTGCAGGATCAGTCCGCCGTGCTTGCGCGCGTTCTGGCCCATCAGAGGCTTGGGGAACTGCAGGCAGACAGGGTTAGCTATCAATTTGTAAGTTGACAAATCTATCAAGTCGAGTGCATTCTTGTAAGGTATGCAACATTCACTGAACGTATTAGACGACAATAAGTAAAATTTTTGATTTTTGTAATAGAAAAATTATGTTTACTATTTTCTTTTGGTTATAAATCTGCTAGAGTTTATAGGTGTAGAGCTTGGGTAGCCAAGGGGTTCTTGGGGTTAAATTGCCTCGGAAGACATTAGCATTAGACATCCTTCAGGAACTATGTACTTTACTGGGACAACAATTTCCTTAATCCAAGCTATGGCCTCAAATCGTCACATTTTATGCGCGTTTTTATGGACGGAATGTATTGGGCCTAAGGACCTCGACACGCGCGTTTTGTGAATAACATGCAAATACGCGCGTAAAACGCCCCAAATTAATTGATGAATTATTTTGTCATTATTATATATTTAAGTCAATTTCGTTTAGCTTGACTGAGAAACGAAATAAAAAATCTACGTGGTTGACATTGTTTGAGACAGAAAGGATTCAATGATCTTTAATATGACGTAAAAGTTAAATACTGCTTTATTTATATTTTTGACAACGTATAACTGTTTATTTGGACTTACAATTTATGTGTTTTCATAATATCTACTTGAATTCGTGAAAAAACTTGCAAGAAATAAATGTTACAACAACTTTAAAAGATTCTAGATTTATAAATCAAACAGGGTCAGGTATATAAGAACAAAGAAAACGAAAAACTAATCCTATGTCCATCACCACACTTAGTTGTAGTCTGTTTTTTGTTTTGTATTTTTATATCCTATTATAGCGTTTCCCAAAAGCTACAACAACTATAACTTATTCTGATGCCAACATTACCAACTAATTGTTTTTTAATATTTACCTGCTCAATAGCAGGTGGGGTGCAGTCCTTCCTCAAGGGGTGAACAGTTGGGACAAGAGCTTTATCTGTCTGGCTCTCCTTCTCTCGTAGTTTTGTCATCTCTTCATTCTAAATAGGTAAAATAGAATATAGAACAGGTTAGTAGTGCTTATTTGCGTACTAACTATGGTACTTTAAAAGTATTTTTATTTCTGTTATTGTTACAAAATTTCTTAAAATAGTTTACTGTATTTAATCGATGTTTAAGAAAATTATTATTACTATTAACTTGACCACAACAATTAGACGCATCATGTTTATGAAGATTTGGCGCCCTCACCTCGCCTATTAGCCCACGCTTTTCTATTCGAGCTTAATCGCTCTTAACGGTGATGGTCTTTAGCTAGGTTTGGGAAGTCTCGTCAGTCTCAAAGTCCCGGAACATAATGCAACACACGATCAAGTCCCGAGACTTCCCGAGACTTTAAGACTTCTCAGTTTTTTTTATCTTTACCCAACAGCCCCAGGATCCGATACGAGACAGCTAAATTCAAAAATAATTCCGGGACTTGAAAACACAAGACTTCCCGGGACCTTTGGAATTTCAATAACTGGTATTCTGTTTCCTTGTTCCATTAACGTCATGACCACCTAATTGTTAGGCTCGCGTAGGTAATTGTGTTCTACATGAATCTTTCATTGCATCACATTTTATAAATTTAATTTTGGTTAAAAAATATATTGGTGACTGACCTCAATATACCCAGCATCTTTCGAAGTCTTCTTATCTTCATCTTCTTCTTCATCTCTCTCTGTTGAGGTATCCTCCTCGCTTTCACTCGGACCTCTCTCTATAGATTTTTGACTAGTCAGCTCTGATTCAATCTTTGTTCCTGCAAGACAAAAATAAAACATTTTAGTGTTTCTTAAAGACCTAAGTACTTGTTTGTTTTGATGACCAAGTTAAAATACTCGTTGACACTATACAAGCAAATATGTAAGTAAATAGGTACATACTTAGTTAAATGCTGTCACATAACTAGCAGTTTTTGGAATTCGTTACCACCTTCCTCTCACATTAGAACTCAACTATAGGATAGTTACAATTTGTCTCGAAGGGATTGTTTTATAAATGTTAGGATCGCCTAAATTGTGCAGCTCTAATAATAGGGCTCCGCTAAAAATGAACAATCTTTATATCAATCATAACTTATCCTCGACGTGTCTGGCAACGTTGACTTCTTGCTGTCAAATATCAGGTGGTGTTATTAGGATGGAATGCTCTGAGGTAGCTAGCAAAACCGAACTCCGTTCAACAATATGGGAGAAACATCAAAACCGTAAGAATATATTCTGTTTTCCGTACAATATTATCATCTACCATGAAGATAGTGAAAGCATGTTTTAAATAATGTTTTGACCTTAGAGTAATTGTTTAGAGGTATCTCAATTAAATTACTATAAAGGAAATTGTACTGTAGCGACTCTGTAACGGATAGACAGTTTAGAATAGTTCCTTACTGTTCTTAGACTGTCAGGGCTGGTGACTTGCCCACCGGACTACAGACATAGCGGTCAGTTTGAATCCCGGATGAGCCTGATGAGGTCATGTCATATAGTATAATGTACTTACCTATGTCTATTAATTTTTTTCGCCTAAAGCACAGGTTCTACCTAGTTCAAAAATCAACAAATATATACCCAGATAATATTTTAGTTGTGGTTCTTGTTACCTATCTTCGACAAATATGAGCAGACGATTTTGATGATTTTTGTTTTATTGAATAGCTTATACTTCAAAGATGCTATGATAAAAGTTTGAAAAATCAAAATCACCCCTAAGGGTAGGAAAATAGGGGATGAAATCGGTGTTCAGCAGTTAGATTAGGATTTATCACTAAAAATAGATGAAATAAGTAAATTTTATTAAAAAAAATAAAACCGACTTCAAAACACTAATAATCCTAACACTTAAGTACCTAATCAGTTACTTTTGGAGTCGGTGCAAACAAAAACATTGAATCTCTCATCGGCTGGCACCGACTCCAAAAGTAACTGATTAGGTACTTAAGTGTTAGGATTATTTTTAGCATTTTAGTGTTTTGAAGTCGGTTTTATTTTTTTAAATAAAATTTACTTATCTTGTATTCAATAAACGATTTATTATTTTATTATTTAATAAAAGATTTATTAAATCAATAATAAATTAAATATAATATAAACATATTGATATTTTCAACATGCAAAAGGCAATTTAAAAAAAATAAAAAAAATAATGACAAATACTTACACTAAATTATTTTTATACATTATATAAAGAAAAAAAATCCTTATACCTATACTTATTGTGACGGTGCCGGTTGCCTGCAGGCACCTGGTTTTCACCGTCGCCTATTATTGGCGTAAGGTGCCATGAGCCAATGGGCGACTTTTCTTTTTCTATTTTGACGGGTGCTTGCGACAAACGGCACTATCTCAAATACTTGCATTAATAAAAATAAAAAATAAAAATTTCAGTAAGTACTCTTACTTAGTTAGAACTAGCATCTTTTACCACATCTGGATGAATGTTTAACTTTGTTGCTTTGTTGTTACTTATAATAAGAAACTTTGTACGAATACAAATTAAGCATGTTATGAAACTCCGTTATTGGCCAAGTGTCACTTTTGTTAAACTAGGCTAATATGTACATTGTAATAAAGCTGTTGAGTTTCTCAATAAATAAAATAAAATAAAAAAATATTAATGTTTTTAATGAAGTGAAGTGCCAAGTCGTAAAGAATTAGTTATGTTCTTTAGTGGAGACCACGACTTCTTCAGGTTGCGGATGGAAATGAATAGACGAGAATGGGACTCAATGGCGTGCATGAGGATTCTGCCTATTCCAGCAGTGAACTGATGCGGGGTGATTATGATGATGATTGATAGGCTGGTTTACCTTTTACAATCTCCTCTTTCACATCAGGCATAGCCGAAGTCTTCTTCTCCCCCACATCGAGGGTGTCGACGGGAGGCTCTGCCGGCTCTGACGCGTTGGAAGACGTCAGCACCGCTTGGAACACGGAGTACGCGATGAAGAATACGGACACCGTCAGCCAACGATGCCGCCGCGGCCGACGCATCCTCTGCAAAGAGAAGATAATATCTTTTAGTGTCAAAGTTGGACTTCATTACATTTTTTATAGAGCAAGGGATTGGTATAATTTTTTTGCGTAGTTGTAGTTTAGGGGTCAAAGAATGACATAGGTCAGTTTATATCCCGGGAAAAAAAATCTTAGAAATTTTCTGGTCTATATTGGCACGCAAAGGACTAACAAAATAATAATAGTTCAAGTTCTACATGTCTGGTTAAAAACGGTTACACAACTTAATACTTAAAAGCTTAACATATCTGTGACATAGTAAGTAGTCCAGACACAAGTTTTATGTTATCACGGCTATAACCGTACAATACCACTTTGTCACTGTTGTTTTTAATATTTTGTTTTAATAAATAAATATATATAATATGTAAGTATTGCGGCTATCTCCAGTGTATTAAACTGCCAGTATTTGAACTTAAATTACATGTTAAGATGATTTTAATGAAAAAGGATTATTACACCGTTAGTGATTATATAAATGATAAAAATGTGTGGATTTAAAACTGCTTAGCTCGCACCAAATCTTGGAAAAATATTAATTTTAAAAGAGGCTGAAAACAGTGACCGAGTTTCTTGCGCTGCTTCTTCTCGGCACTAGCCCACAAATTGTCCTGAAGCAGTGGTAGGGCAAAAAAAAATTGGGACGTGTAAAAGTGCTTTTAATGGCCTATTTGCAAAAATTAATGATTTTGATTTTTTTTATTTTGTATACTGTTGTATACAATATATAATACAATTGTATAATTGACTAGCTGTTGCCCTCGTTTTTGTTTGCCCTATTTTTTGCGCAGACCACAAATTCTTTTCATAAAATAAAAGAAGCCTAATTTACGCACTATCCATGTACTAATCAGCTATCTGCCAGTAAAAGTCGTGTCAGAATCAGTCCAGCCATTTATGAGATTGGCCGGAATACCAGTTAGATAAATAAAGAAAAAAAAAAAAAAATTGTTATAAATTATTGGGTTCTGGGTGTTATGGTATCATCGTTGTTTCTGATTTTTTTAACAGCTACCTTTGGATCAGAGAATTGTATGTGACGTTGCCTAATATAGATTTTATTTTTATTTAAAAAAAACTTATACCTAATTGCGGTAGAAAAAAATCACTTCCATAAATTTGTAAAATTTATAATCATTATTTTAGAGTTATCTAATAACTGCTCAGTAAATTATTTAACCCAGGATATTTTAACAAAGATTGGATCGTTTTTAAGGACAATACTATGCTTATAATATGTTTTTAAACTATCACCAAACGACGTAGATAATGCCACCTTCCCATTACAAACAGATTTCGATTTATTGGACTATAAAGGAAGCAAGTAAGTAAACTTAAGTTTAAGTAAATAATAAGTAGCTAACCATTTTCTTGACTGAATAAATAATATAAAATTGTAAGAGTAGTATCCATAACTAACAATTACGTCCGAATAAATAGAGTTAACTAATTTAAATTATACTTAGCAATGGAAACCGTACGACATTTTATACGAGGGTAAAGGTTAACGCGGCCTGAAGGCTTACCTAGTACTTATAAATGAATAAATATTAAAGATGACCTACGCAATAATTTTCCTAGCGTCCCATTACATTATGTAAAACTAACAATCCACCCTGGCTTTGCCCAGATAATGTGAAACTTGTACGATGCTATAATTTACAGTTACAGATACTCAGTAAAGTATTTCAAATTCAAATTATTTATTTCAGGCAGAGCCCATAGTGTTAGTAATTTTATGTCAATTTTGTATGGGTGGTATTTACAGGTATTAATTATTTGAAGAACCGTTCTCAATTTCTGAGATTGTTCTTTTATCAAATGTTTTGTAACATCATAATCAGCCCACGTCAGCCCACTGCTAGACATAAGCCAATCCTCGGCTATTCTGTTCCAAAATAAAATGAGTGTGAGAGTGTCAAAAAATTATTTATTTTTATTGTTTAAGTTTCTTCTTGTGGATTAAGGTTTAATTTTAACCCACCAATTCATATCCTTTAATAGAGTAATATTGTAAGAAAGTCTTAAAATAAAAATGTATATTTGTATCAAAGTTTTTTGACACTGTGTCTATTGACATGTAACATGTATTCTATGATTTGTATGTTTGTCCTTTTTGCGTTCCTAACTATTCATCCGATTGGAATTATACTTTGGTAAGTTGTTGTGTTGTTGTTGTTGTTTTGTTGTTGTTGTTGTTGGGAGATCGTGCTCTTTGGCGCTCTTTACGGGAGGCTTACGTCCAGCAGTGAACTGCAATAGGCTGACATGATGATGATGATGAAGTTGTTGTGCACACGCCGGGAAAGCTTTCTGATGTAAATTGAAGAGAACGCGAACGGAGTTGCTGGCAACAGCTAGTTACTTATAAAAATTAAAGGTTAAGTCATCATGATTATCATTTCAGCCATAGGACATCAACTGATAAACATAGGCTTCCCCCAGGGACTTTCAGATTGGCCGGTTGAAACCTGCCTAAATAGGTTATGTATCAAATCAATGGTGGTATTTTCAAAAACCGGTCGACTTACACAATAATTATTATTGATTAGCTACATGGCATCTTTTAAGTGTTGTTACACTCGAATGAGTAGTGGTTTTTTATTTGGTGGTGTGTTCAGTGATTCGAAAATTATTATTTTCAGCACTTTGCATTGTTCACAATATTTGTCATTTTGACATAGTCATAGTCACAGATTAGTCCGAGTCAATTAATTTACTCTTTGGTCAGAGTACAGTCATGAAGAAGTAGGTATACCTTCATGGTCACGGTACAATACTTGACATATTTTTTTATTCCCAGGTACTATTATATATTCTGTGGCCCAGACCAGAAATAATTAAAAGAAATAAAATAAAACCTCTTTTCTTTTTATAGACCCTAAACTTCGGACCTCGTGTGGGTCAATTTCAACAAGTCCATTTTTTTTGTCATTACGGTGAACTTTTTTATATATAACATTTTTTGAAATAAAACCATGTAGTATTGTTATTTATGATGTTGTTATGATTAATCTTTACTCGACATCAAATTGAGTTCATATACTTAGGAGATATAGTACTTTAAAATTTTGGTGTCACCGATATTAAAGAATAGTTCACCGAAATGAAACTTCTCATCACCGAAATGAAAAACGCGAGTCACCGCAATAAAATTACTTATGCAGTCACCGAAAAAAACTAAACTGTTACCACGCAATGCACCTAAAATGCTGCTATCCTAGTTCCATAATTACTTACCTACGTTTTGAAGAGAGCTATCACACAGTACAGGTTATCCTTTTCTGACGATACTATAATGGTATTGAAAGTATTAATTAAAATGTACCATACATGGATATTAACTTATTTAAACTTAAATTCATTTAGGAACGTGTGAGAATAAAACAACAAAAATAACAAATATATTGTAATAATCAACCATAAAAACTGAAAAGATAAAAATAATATCAACACATAAGTACCTAATTAGTTACTTTTGGAGTCGGTGCTATCCGATGAGAGTTTGAATGTTTTCGTTTGCACCGACTCCAAAAGTAACTGATTAGGTACTTATGTGTTGATATTATTTTTATCTTTTCAGTTTTATGAAGTCGGTTTACTTTTTTTATAAAATTTACTTATTTCATCTATTTTTAGTGATACATACAGTGATAATCCTCAACAATACGAATCTTTTCAGTGCAAACATAAGTTAACGGCTGAACACCGATTTCATCCCTTATTAACCCACCTTAGAGGTGAAAATTTTCCAAAAAATTTTCAATATACCATCTTTAAAGTATAAGCTATTCGATAAAGAAAGGATCATCAAAATCGGTTCACAAATGCCAAAGATATTGGGCAACATAGGTACAAAAATCAGTTGGCACGGATGGAGTTCATGCAAAGTTTGATGATTTTCTTATAGATCCCATCATCAGAACTTGATCAAATTTATATGGGACCATTCCGAAAGTATTCCCTTTCAAACAAAAAAAGAAGTATCGAAATCGGTTAACCTGGTAACGAATGATCGCTGAACATACATAAAAAAATAAATAAAAAAAACAAAGATACTGACGAATTGAGAACCTTCTCCTTTTTTGAAGTCGGTTAAAAATATACAGGTTGCACCCTTTCCATGTTCAAAGGGTCCAAACTCTACAGCCTGCTGACTATCCGCGCAGGATTGCATTCTGCAGAATCATGTTAAATAAAAAAAACAAAAACCGACTTCAAAAAACTAAAACGCTAAAAATAATCTTAACACTTAAGTCCTAATCAGTTACTTTTGGAGTCGGTGCAAACGAAAACATTGGTCTCTCATTGACTGGCACCGACTCCAAAAGTAACTGATTAGGACTTAAGTGTTAAGATTATTTTTAGCGTTTTAGTTTTTTGAAGTCGGTTTTTATTTTTTTTCTAAAATTAACTTATTTCATCCATTTTAGTGATAAATCCTAATCAAAACAAATCTTACGAGTGCAAACATAATTTAACTGCTGAACACCGATTTCATTTCCTATTTTTCCACCCTTAGGGGGTGAATTTTTTTCCAAAATTTTTTATTATAGTATTTTTGAAGTATAAGCTATTCATTAAAAAAAGAATCATCAAAATCGGTCTACATTTGGCAGAGATATAGGTAAGATAGATACTAAAATCAGTTGGCGTGGTACGGAGTTTATGCAATGTTTGATGATTTTCTTATAGATCCCATCATCAGAATTTAACCAAATTTATATGGGACCATTCTGAAAGTATTACCTTTCAAACGAAAAAAATATTATCGAAATCGGTCAACGCAGTAACGAATGATCGCTGAACATACATAAAAAAAAATAATAAAAAAAAAGATACCGACGAATTGAGAACCTCCTCCTTTTTTGAAGTCGGTTGAAAATAAGGGAAGACCTGCAATTTTTCAATAAAATGTTGTGAACGGATGATTCCTCATGCCGGAAAGATGGATATCTCAACATCCACAATCTACATAGCTAGCAAGTAGAAAACCCACATTTGATGAGGGAAGATCGGTCCCAAGTTCAATTTAAAGTTTAACTTGTGGACTGGGATTATTGGCGGACATGTGATCGGGCTATATGAACATCCAGCTACACTGAATAGTGAAATTTACCTTAATTTTTTACAAAATGATTTACCCGGCATGCTAGGAGATATCAGTTTAGAAGTGAGGCGGAGAATGTGGCCTAAAAATGATGGGTGCCCAGCTCACTACGCAATAGTAGTAAGAAATTATTTGAATCAACACTACCCACAGAGGTGGATAGGCCGGCTCGGCCCTATTTTATGGCCACCCAGATCGCCGGATCTAAATCCCTTGATTTTTTTTTATTGCGGATGTCTGAAAGACCTTGTCTACGCGAGACCAGTATCCTCAATAACAGAGTTGCGGACTCGCATACAAAATGCAGCTGGATACATAAAAACGTCTGCTTACGCGAGCCGCATCAAACATCTATATATATAAAAGAAGAAACTGACTGACTGACTGACTGACTGACTGACTGACTGACTGACTGACTGACTGACTGACTGACTGACATATCAACGCACAGCCCAAACCGCTGGTGCTAGAGATTCCAAATTTGGCATGTAGGTTTCTTATAAGGTCTAAGGGTGCACTAAGAAAGGGTTTTTCAAAATTCACCCTCTAAAGGGGTGAAATGGGGGCCCAAAGTTTGTATGGGGAAACAAGATTAGTCAGACTCTTTTATTCAAAATTTCACAGGAGTGAGTTCTCCTTACGATAAATGAGTAAACATGTTTCAGATTTTTTGAAAAGTCAACTCCTAAAAAGGGGAAGGGGGCTGACAAAGTCTGAAAATCAACATGGGTATTGTTTCTATGGTTTATCGGGTCGCTGATTACGAAAACAACAACGATTTTAAAATGTAACGTTGCGGACGTAAAATTCCATCTCCCTTGTTGGGATGCGATGGGGTTGAAATGTCTATCAATATGGGTGTAGATTTTATGGTTTTTTGGAACTTTGATTTTAAATTAAAATTAATATTGTGAACATGAAAATTCTTAAAATTATTTGTGCCAAATTGCAATCCAATTGGGCCAGTAATTTCGGAGCTAATCGGTCGTAACAGACGGACTGACAGACAGCCATACGTGATCCCAACACAAAGGTTCTATTTTTGCATTTGATGTATACCCGCGTTATCCTAAAATTGATAAATCGCTATATTATATCATATCATATCGTGTTTTGATAGTCATGCTAAAAATATTGTCTAGAAGTTTTGTAGTTTTTTAAATTACTGAGTTTGACATTCATACTTTACTTAAAATCAAATCTAACGCGAGCGAAGCCGCGGGCAAAAGCTAGTTCTTTTATAAAAAGATGCCGGGCGTGTATCAGAGCGCAAGGACGCCAATTCGAACATTTATTGTAATTTTAATAAAAAATTAATAAAAACCAGACATAAAGTTTAAGAGATACACAAAACATAAGCTTATTATACCTTTTCGGAAAATAGAATAACTAAGATTTTTTTTAAGTTAATGGGCGCGATGAGCGCCATACATTTTTTTAACATGGTGGTTGACCAAACATGAGGAAAAATAATTTTATGTTTTTTTTTTGGAACATTGTTTTTTTGAAGCACTTCGTGATTAGCTAGCTCAATTTTAACCATTGTTATTGATAGCTAAACTATTCTTTTAGAAATAAAAAAAAACTGAATTAGAAAAAGTCCGTATTTGTAAAAATGGCACATTAAAAACAAATCGAAAGTGGCATTTTAATAAAATAGGTCCCATAGAAAAAGTTGATGTAATTTAGCCGTAGAATAACCCCTTAAAGTTTTATTTCACCTTTTCGTTACACACTGTATAATGTAAAATAAAACAAACGTAATCTCTTGTTATTTGTCTTCACAAAATTTTATTGTGTATTAGTCATTAATAAATCAGGTAGCACAAAAATCTATCTTTTGGATGGGGACACGACTCTAGCAAAAATATTTCGGAATTTAAACAACAAAGGTTAATATTTCGGAAACCGATCACTGAATCGAAAAATGGTCTTCACAACCTCGCAATATATTTGAAAGACCCATCTGACGATACCCCAAACGATGGGGTAGACTAAAAATAAATAATTCATCTCTTCTTTACGTGTAGGGGAGATACCCTAGAATTTTTGTTTTCAAGATATTATTGTACCATTCTGTCGGCGTGTTTAATGTTTAAACTCGTGCAAAATTACAGCTTCCTAGTACAAACAGTATCTGTGCTAGGCCGTGGACTGACAGACGGACATGGCGAAAGTATAAGGGTTCCTTTTGTACCATTTTGGTACGGAACCTAAAAAAGCACGTGTTCAATATTTATGAATTACGTTTAAAGTGGACTAATTATCATAATTTAGTCAAATAGCCTATTGCCCACGCGAGCAACAACTGAGATTATTCTTTTAACTAGTAGCTACATTTTAGTCCCCAAAACAAATATATTCCTTGTGCAACTAAAATGTAACAAAAGAAATTATGGTCTGTTTTTCACCGAAGTGAAATAATTTGTCACCGGAATGAAAAAAAAAAACACCGAGATGAAGATAATAATCATCGAAATGAACAACTTCTCACCGAAATGAAAAAAAATCACCGAAATGAAATTTTTTCTCATTTCGGTGTCAATTTAGGTCACCGAATTCACCGGAATGAGATCACCGTCATGAAAAACAGCCAATAGAAGTTAACACTACAAGCACAGTATTTATGATAGAAATAAATTGATACTACCTACTTGATCGGGCGACATTAAGTAAAAGTACATATATTTAATAAACATATCGGATCATTGGATCACAACTTTTATCCACTCACGTGAATGAAAAAAAAAGCGGTCCCAAGTCACCGGAACCCACTACTTACGTTTTTGGTGGGAACACCAGACAAGCAACACGCGTCCTCTCACATCAAGCGCTTAGGCGTCCCTGGTGCGCAAGTTTACTGCGCAGTAGCGAGAAGCTAGTGTTGTTGGATGCCTAGATATTCGCGTACAACGAAAATTCACCGCGGTGAAAAATCTAATTTGGACACGTGAATTTGTACTTACCATTCATTAAATACAACAGATTTTGTAATGAAGTTTCCGCAATAAAGTACTGCCACTATTTAGGATTTAAATAAAAAAAAGGAAATCCCTAAAAAATCAACTGTTTTTATTATATGATTAAAAGTATACTGAAAAACAAATTGTGCCGCTTCACCGGTATGAAAAACTTAGGTGTTTATATATTTTTTTTCCTTATTAGCGACAATCATAATGGAAAAATATTTGTAGGCTGCTGTAGGAGACAACATTTTTCATCTAAAAAAAAATATTACATGTTAAAAGTGCCGTCCTGCACTAGCAGTTTCAGCCATGCCGTTCACGATTTGGTGCTGGGAAAATCACCCGTGTACAGAATATTCGTGTAATAAAATGGATTAAACGCGACCCTCAGCTTCGCATTCATAAAACGTTTACAAGCCTGGGTTTATTGAGTGGCAAATTAAGTCAGTTCTTGTATAAACGGGGCGGTTAATTTAATGATATGCTTAACTTTACCCTTAAACTTATGTGGTTGCCTTTGATAACGCAAAATTAAAGCTAGACTCACTAGTCTATTTAAAAACAACCTTATTGGTTCCGTATGCATTACTAAACCATTCTTCCGATTGAGATCTTTGGTGAGTTCTTGTGCGCGAAAGGAAAAGGCTTAGGCTTTTTACAGGCTTTGTAAATTTTAAAATACGTTAGGTATACGTTAGTATGACAATAAATTATCCTACTTCAGAAAAAGAACCAGTTTATATCCATAAAACGTACAGTTTTAGTGATAGTTCTAGCAGGTAGGTTAGCCCGTCCTGTGGAAAACGATTAGTAGAAATATATTTAAGACCCTTGTTTGGAATTAGAAAATATATTTCTGTAAGTGTAACAAATATCTGTATCCAACCTTCAAAAAACTTAATAAAATCGATTTTGGATAATGTGTTAATTCTGTTTAATTTAATAAGTGTGTTCAAATTATCCAAATGTAGAATCGGTTTTAAACTATAGTTAAATTACCGTAAATACAAGATCACCTACCACTGTACGAATTCCTGTATCTAGTTTTAAAAATTCGTATCTCTGTTGTCAAATGTACCTATTTTGTTTTAGTGAGCAAAGTTACATAAAGAGATCAAAAAACAAATTCATCTAACACCCGATTTTCCCAAACGTAGTCTTTCCAAAATCGATCTACATACATAAACATAAACATTTAAGATCTTAAATCAAAATCGAATGATCAAAAACGAGAGGCGAACAAACCGGACTTAGTGCCGCTTCTCTGAGGTCCCGGGTTCGATCGCGGTCGGTCAATGTAGAAAAATAACTTTTCTGTATTGTCTCGGGATGGTTGTTGTGGTACCGTCGTTGTTTCTGATTTCTGTAACACAAGTGCTTAAGCTACTTACCATAGGATCAGAGCAATGTATGTGATGTTGTCCATTATTTATTTATTACTAGCTGTTGCCCGCGACTTCGTTCGCGTGGTCTTTAGTTTATTCATAAAGGATTTTCTGAACTACTTTTTTAATTTTTTATTTCATAAAAATCTTCTCCTGACAATAATTAACACAACAACAAAAGGTTTAGCGAAATTGTTCCATTCGTTCACGCGTGATGCAATGACCAAGGGAAATAAGTAGTTTCTTTTTTTAAAATATACATTATTTATCTAAACAACGAAGAACTAAAGAAAAACTATTTTGGTAACATCCAATCAGTTTGTTATCGTACAAATCGGAATCAGGGACGCTTCGCAATCTGCAGCACGTATAATCGCAACCAAGCGGCTTGATTGATGAACGCCAGAGTTGGCGAGGAAACGCTAAGTCACCTCATTTAGACGTTTTACACACGACGATAATAAACTACCAGAACATTTTAAGGAAAAAACGATAATACATTCTTAACAAACTTAAAACAATTCTTTACTATAGTACTACTTCTACTATAAGCCTACTAACTGTCTCGGCAAACTTCGTACCGCCTCGTTTTTTTTGTGAATTTGTCGATGTTTTAATAGTTACATATTCTGCTATTCGGGAAGGAGACAAATACAAAAAATTAATAATCATAAAAATCGGCCCAGCCGTTCTTGACTTATAAATGGTGTAACTAACTCGACCTTGTTTTATATACAGTGTGTGGCCTAGAACCGGGGATAATATTCAAAACCGGGACTCTCTAGAGTGTTAGTATTTTTTCTGAAAAGATTCCAGCTAACCAAAACCCATGCATTACACGCAATATGAATTTAAAGTTACGATTCATAATCAGTGTATTATTGCAAAACGATATTTATCGCTAACGTTGTCAATATCGTGTCGTAGAGCCGTTCCGAGTAGCTCCGGATAAATAAGTACGATGCAGATGAACTCAATCGATCGAGTTGAGCGGAACTATTGCATTGTTTGCATTACATTGAATTTACGATTAAGTTTGTTAGAAAAAATCGAAAAGTATAGTTTTAATTTTAATTAGTTAAGACCATAATGATTCAATTACTAATGACCTATAGAGTTATGTTTTCAATATTATCCCCGGTTCCAGGCCACTGTATATAGATTACAAATTTTTTACAGTTATGTGGTTATTACTGGACATTTACCAAAATAGAAAGATCACTCCCTAAAAGGTTTTGCGCTATTCCAACTACACGTTGTATAACTTGTAATTGTTAATGCGTGTATGTACAATCCAATGTAATTCACCGACCATAACAGCAGCTTCACCGTTGCTATACATTCGTGTAATATGGAATATGCACGAAAATAATCTATTGTTTTTACTATATTTATTAAAAAATATAGTGCTAAAGCAAAAACAAAATTGATTTATGGAAAAAACCCATCCTTAAACAGCTATTAGAAATTGAGATTTACCTGTCTTTTTCTGAAACAACTTTATATCTATCTATATATATATAAAAATGAATCGCTGTTCGTTTGTCTCGCTAAAACTCGAGAACGGCTTGACCGATTTGGCTAATTTTGGTTTTGAAACATTTGTTGAAGATCAGGGAAGGTTAAAAAAGTGAGTAAATATAGAGAGAGACAACTTTTATTAGCGGTACGAAGCTCGCTGGGTCAGCTAGTACCTAATAAAAAAACATGGCGGACGTGTACTTGACGTCACAGTACATGTCGGATCCATGTCGTTCCTTGTCTAGCACGCGACTCTAATGGGTTGTAAGTCAGGTATTTATCAGTATTTTACAAAAATTCTTAGTTTTATTAATATAAATAAGTACTATTTATTTTGCCGTGCCGTATGGGGACAGCCGTAAAAATACACTTCCCCTCCGCGAACAGGAGGCATGTCGTAAGAGGCGACTAATTCCTGTAGCACGAAATGTTAGAAAATTGCGCTCGCCAACCGCTCAATTGGCAATAATGACTTTCATTGGGAGAGGCCTATGTTGAGCAGTGGACGTCCTATGGCTGAAATGATGAAAAATTATGATGACTATTTATTTTAAGACCAAATAAAAATATATGCATAATATTCTCAATTTTTGACTGTGATTTTGAGAGTGAAAGTAGCCCACAATCGTCAAGTGTAAAGTCCCTTATCTCTACCAAAAGGTCTTGCCTTTCTGATCGCAAGTATAACATCGAATCTGTTATCTTTGAAAGGCCTTTTCAAGATAAAAACGTGAGATTCGGCGTAAAAGTGATCCATATTATATAAGATTCCCTCCGAAGAGGTTATTATGTAAGCATGATAGCAATGGGCTTGCAGTAGATAAGTGTTTTTACAAAGTAAAGGCCATTTGTACAATCTTCTAAAGTTCAGATTTAGCCCAAACCGGGTTTAAAACATTATTCTGTACCTGACACTTAGAAGTTTTTTTATTTTTATATTGGACAACATCACTTAAATTGCTCTGATCCTATGATAAGTAGCTTAAGCACTTGTGTTACAGAAATCAGAAACAACGACAGTACCACAACACCCAGACTCGAGACAATATAGAAAAGTTATTTTTTCCGACCGATCGGGAATCGAACCCGGGACCTCAGAGATAGCGACATCAAGTCCGGTATACTCGCCTCTCGGCTACGAAAGTCGCCAAAAAAGTTGTCAGAATTGTGTCTTGATTTAGGCAAAATCCAGTTTTAGAATAAATCATCTACGATTATTACGTTATTACGGCCCGAAATATACAGGGTGGTCCAAAATGCACAAGAAGGTACAGTAGAAGTTAGTTTATTCTACTGCTCAAATACAATAGGACCAACACAAAACCTAAAAAAAACACAGCTGCATAGCTATTTGTAATAACTACTCTTTTTTGTGACACCATGTATATATAGTTGTAGGGAGGGATACTAAGTATTGTAGTTCAGTAGTTTGTTCTACCTCTGTAATAGAATGTGACCAATAACGCCTCGTCATGTTTTTAATTTGGAGGACTCAGCATAAAGTTAATTAAATAAATTGTTTCCACGATCTAAGCAAAGCTTGTGCTATGGCGACTAGTTATAGATAAACATGCTTAAAATACGTTTATAAATATCCATGACTTAGGTACAAAGGTGCTCATCACACAAATATTTGGGGGATTCGAACCCGCAACCACTGAGCTTTGTATTCCGGAGCGCAAACCACTACCAGAAAGTCGTCGAAAGTTAGTGGAGCAGTTGATTTTTTATTACTATGTAACAAAATTGATTGTTTACAATAGTGAAAACTAAATGTTTGTGTTGTTTTTGTAACTAAAATGTGAGAGTAATCTATTATATAAAACAAAGTCGGGCTAGTTACATTATTTATAAGTCAAGAACGGGTAGACCGATTTTTATGGTTTTTGATTTGTTGGATTTGTCTCCGCCTCGAATAGCAGAATAACTAATAAAAATTCTGAAAAATTTACAAAAAAAAGGCGATACGAAGTTCGCCAGGACAGCTAGTTAATCTAAAAACTAAGTTCACTCAAGCTAGCTACCTAAAGTTAACTAAGTACGTTTATATTGAATAATAGTTATAACTTTTTTAGGAAGTGGGGCAATCTAATAATGTTTTTAATTTAAATAATGGTATGTTACAAAACATTGCAGCAAGTCCAAAAATTCAATAATTGTGGAGAATATCATACTAAGATTAAATAAAACACTGTTTTTAAATGTTACTAGCAAATAACTTAACTATGATAGATAACATCAAAATCGTGAAAAAAATATTAGATGCGCCATGCAAAATAACTGTTTACATCGACTATTTTGTATGCATCATCTAAATATATTTTTTCACGTTTTGAATGTTTCTCCCATTGTAATAAGAATACAGACTGTGTTTTTATTTATAAAAAAAAATTAAAAAAAAATGTTTTATTTCTCAATAATTGGGTTACAATCATTTGGTGAGACAGCTCCAGAGAGTTATAATTATACTCGTGTTGGAGTGCTTCGCTCTTACCTTAGTGCTAGTTGCAATATATTATTGAGTAGGTAGGTTAATTTAATTATAAACATGCTTATTACTTGTGTGTGTGTATGTGTGTGTGTGTGTGTGTGAATACGATTTATAGTCGTATGATCGTCCCACCCTGTATATCCAAACTTTCTTTGGATATACAGGGTGGGATGGTGGATGTTAATTATTGTTTCCAAAATTTAGGATGGTTACTTTGGTTAGTACTCGGTTAAGGGCTATTTCAGTCATCATCATCATTTCAGCTATAGGATGTCCACTGCTATACATAGGCCTCCTCCAATGACCTTCAGATTGGCAGGTTGGAAGCGGCCTGCATCCAGCAAAATAACTAACTCACGTCCCAAACACAGCGTCCTACTCGGTATTATTAACGTGCGTGCTTCTATACTTCACTCACAGTATCCCTTTTAAGTAATAGAAAAGAAATCTCGCAAAATAAATGGAATTCGCGAAGCAACACAAGTCGCAGCGGAATCCTTTGAACTACACACGGCGTACGAAATAACATATAGGTACCGTCGGTGAAATAAAATATCGCAGTCACCCAACGTGCTATGGAGAGAGCTATTGCTATTTCTCTAGAAGATAAAATTCGAAATGTGGAGATCAGTAGAAGAATCAAAGTTACCACATAGCTTTTCGTATTGCAAAGCTAAACGCAAACTAAAGCTGAACGTCCTACGCGGTGTACTGATGACCTAATCAAGGTTGCAGACAGCCGCTGGACGCAAGGCCCTAGAGCCTCTCGCTGAATTGTTCTGGGAAGCCTATATCCAGCAGTGTACTTCGACAGGCTGATGATGATAACTTTCTCTCTCACGGTGGTATATGGTACTTAGTACGCACACTGACACAAAATGTTAAAATTTAAAGAGGTTAAATAATAAAATAAAATAATAATAATAATAATTCTGAGGACCCTAGCGGACAGATATACGTCACCGCTGTGGAAGTGCCTTGTGCAGAGGCTAATCACGGGGCCGTATCCACCCTCCTAATGGCTTGGCACAGGGTACCTATTTTTGTGTTTTTGTTCTCACATGTATATACAAACTAACCATAGTTTTTGTAAGGCAATATTACTTTTTCTCAAATAACACTAACCCGTCTATGGATTTCTAATTGTCCGAAATAAAGAATTTTTATTTTACTTTATTTTTTATTTTTTAATAATATAAAACATGCAGATGTTCAGATTCTAGGCTTAAGTAATGTCTTGTTTGCACCGTGTTAACGCAATTTTATAAATGTTTTCTTTTATTATTAAATGTAAATTCATTATTGGCTGTAAGTTCTAGAATGTAAGATTGTGATTCTTCTTTGTATTAAGAGCTGTGAATTTTGTAGAATAAAAAAAAAGATTTTTTTAAGACACATATCAGCTTCATTTGTAACTATGTATACAAATATTGGAAGTAGTTTTTAGCCTACTTCTAACTGATGTATCGATTTAAACTTTGTAAGTATTTGACATTCGGATAACAATACAATAATTGGACACAATCGTGCTGATCTGATGATGGAGTCAAACCATTGAGTCAAACTCAAACCATTAAGTCAAACTCATGACTACTAGTCAAACCTTCGTGTTTGTGCTCATTCGATTCGTTTCGACGTAGTACATAATAAGTGTGTTTTATAGTTCTTTAAACTATGATATTTATTATTAAATCAGTTTTTTACACAGAAACAACGAGCGTTGCGTGTCATTCCTGTTCTGTGGTTTTTAACGTACGAACTAACGATTTCTTAGGTAAGAAATCGCTAACCATTCCATTATAATTTTCTATGAGAGTCAATGTTTTATTTAACATGGCTGTTGCTTGCAACTTTGTTTGCGTGGCCTTTAATTTAATCCAGAAACGTTCAGACGTTCATTTAAATCCACAAAATCGTTATCTTCCGTAGGTAGAGTCTAATTGAAACATATTTTAAAGCGAATTCTACGCAGGCATCGCCGGGGCCAAGGATAGTATTTAAATGCGATTGATGATGAGCGAGACTTATATTTGATTGGAGTGTACTCGGTGGTACAGTACACAACGGCCCTCGAGTGAATGGATTGGAGTGTGCTAAGGAGCTTGTGCCCCGACATTATGGGGCGCCTCTGGGGAGAGATTGGGTTCTTTCGCACCCGCGCGCTAGCAGTACACTTGCGCCCATGGAAAATGTAATTTTATCGTGGGATAAAAATTATTTTATGTCCCAGGATATCATTACTTCTTAATGTTTTCTGTGTGATGCTCGATTTATTAAGTTGGCTTTCTGAAAATAATCTTATTTCGTTTAGTATTTCCTAAATAGTTTTTGAAAGACACGCGATAAGTATTTTTTGTTTGTCTTATTGTATAACCGTTTCAGTGGCAAGATATTCGTCGATTACTAATACATTACTAAGAATATAGAGCTGTAAGTGATAAAATGGCTGTTCTGCTTCCTGAAGTGTGCTAAGGCGTTTGTGCTGTGGATTGTGGAGGGCATCTTAGGAGAGGTACGACACTATACACTACACTTACAGTGCAACACATACCTATTTTGTTAATTATAATGAGAGTCATCAAAACGTCGACAAAATCCATTCACAAAATACGTAGGTACGTATTTTATCAATACCACCGTAGTGTGAAGTTTAAAAAAAAGCAGCAATAGGTAATGTTTAAAATGTTAGATAATTTAGGCGCGCTAAACTAGTAGCCATGGAGTAAGTCAATTTGATCTCAGAATAAAAATACTTATTATTATCTTGAGATACACATTAATATCAATAAATTTTATTATTTCCAATTGATCGTGAAAACAGCGCAAAGTAAATGTATAAAAAATTACACTCAACCAATTTTCGGATTTAAATTTGAGAGACATTAGAATTTCATCACCTCAACCCTGCAAAAAGAGAAAATGGAAATTTTATTGTTTCGCGACCGCTTGGCATGCAATAAATTAAGGTCAGGTAATGCAGCCGCTACGGGGCCAACACTATGCAAGTGCCATTGCTAGTGCATATAAAAATTAGCAATATTTAAAAACGAAATGTGCCGTTTTATCGGCCGAGAGTGTACCTCACGGATCTCGGTTCTCGGCGTCAATACAACCAGTGCGAGCACTGGGCGCGGAACTCCAGACATTTTCACGGCTTGCCATTCGAAAATACTTGATTTTATTGAAAAGCTACTCAGATTGCATAACTGAAAGGTTAAAGCTTTTGTTGTATTCAGGTAAATGCTCTACACAGTAATAATTTATTTATTCAAAACTATGCTATGCTAAATACAGGGTGCTGTTTTGAATACTCGCCAAATTTAAGGAGGCGAATTATTTCATCAATACAAAACAAATTTCACTATGCGACCAACATCGAAATCATAAAATATTTTTTTTGCTGCTCCATATATTATCATCGAGGTAGCGTTAGTTTATGGAGAAATGGAAAATAAAAATTAGATTTTGACGTTGACCTCATAGAAGAAGTTGTTGGTATATATGATAATAGGCCTTAAATTTTGAGGCCTTACACAATATACTACCGTCTAGTCTAGTGGTAAGCTTTTTGTACAGTCAAAACATTTGCGGGTCGAATGCCACAATGGACAAATGTGTGTGTGATGAGCACGAATATTTTATCTTTCATACATCAGATTTTAATTACGTTCTACCCCATACATCCAACTGTATATATGTTTGAATCCTATTTAGTCGCCATATTTCAAGTTTTGCGAAGTTTAAGGCTAGTTAAATGTCATTTATCACAAACATCTCCGTGCTTCGGAAGGCACGATAAAAATTGGTCCCGGCCCGGCTAATATCGCGTGAATCCTAATCGGAGGCCTTAAGCCTGCTTAATAACATCTGACAGTAAGGTTTAGTCACTGGCCTTACAACACCCCTCCACCAATCCACAGTGGGCCCGGTGGCCCATGCCACCTCATAGTTGAGGTGAGGCCTGTGCCTTGCCGTGGGACGTATAAAGTAGTGAAGTGGTTTTATTGATGAATTGAACACATTTGCCTTCTTTGTCTACTGTACTATCCACACCCTGTACACTACACAAAAAACATTGCAAGTGTTTCATTCTTTTGACAATTAATCCTTCCTTTGATGGGGGTTCCGGGAAATCCGACATTAGGCGCGGACGAAGTCGGGGAGTTATAAAAAAAACAATGAATTGTACATCTCAAAAACTGAGTAAATAACAAAATAAACCAATGACTTTTCGGAAAAAAAAACAAATCAACATCAACAACACATTACAAAATAAAAGACGACACAAACAGAATGCACCGAAAAAACTTAAAAAAGTGGGTTCTCAAACAGAGCCTCTACCTGTCTGTAATGTCTGTGTTAAAAGAACCACACTCCGTTCGCTTATAAAACATTTAATATACGTTCTATCCATATCAAACAACAAAACTCCGCGACAAATAAATGTCGAGTGCTGCAGAATTCTTTAACGATCCGTGAAACTTGAGTAATATCTCCGATCCCCGCAATTCATCATATGCACTCACCGCCCTCTCAACTCCCATCCATTACTACCAACACGGCAATACTAATATTATAACAACCACTAATAACGACCTCCCATGCGCCTCAGCGTTCTGTACGCGATCAAAGCCAGCGGGGAAATGCCACAGGGCTCGGAGCTCTACATAAATTGGTTACACACACAAACACGCTTTGAGTTCGATCAATACAACGGATGTTCAAACAGAACAACACTGGTTGCTTTTAAAATGGACCTTATTGTGTGGGAATAAGAATGGGGAATGAGGATTCAGGAAGGGGGTTGACAGAGTGGATGCTTCCTCGTGCACTTGAAAGTTCGATTAATTTCCTTACAAACGTTTGCCAATATCTGATAGGTGATTCTCAGGTAATATCGGATGACTTGGTAGTGAAGGTAGGCCGATACTGGCAATAAATAGAATGAATGGTTTTTAAACGGCAATTTTTAAAATCTTTATGAGTAAAGTAAAAATTTACATAGTCATTATTAAAGAGTTCCACTACCCTGGCTCCATCATCTGATTAGGTAGATATTATCAAATTGTTGTATTATAATCCGCACAGAGCGGTAGAGCGTAGCGTGTCATTTTTCTGTTCTGTGATAATCCGAATGTCAGATACTCACTTACAAAGTTTCATTATCGATATGGAAAAGTAGGTTAAATTACTTCCAAGACATGATTTTACATACTTCGTTAGTTAGCTGTTATTTTGTTATAAGTAACACTAATAGAAGCGTATCCAATAGAGTATAAATTCTACATGAATTCTGAGAAAATACAAAGTTTAGCAGATGCTTCAAACGTCTCCCTAATCATAATCGCGGGCGAAGCCGCAAGCGAAAGTTGTGCCAATAATACGAATTATTATGTATTTTAACATAGCCCTTTTTAATAAAGCATAGATTAAAAAAAAGCCAACCCAATAAGTCACCACTATTTAATTTTATAATTGTCTAATTTGATAACATTTTAAATTTTATAATCCATAGATTAACTTTGGTGTAAAGTTATTCCGAGGAGAAACAGAGTGTATTATTAAGACGATTAGAACCTAAAATTGAGTGTTACAAATTTAATGAAATGAAACATTATTTAATGAAATGGTTAAATTTAAATTGAAATGATTAACTTAGCACTATCAAGTTGATCGTTCGTGAAAACGTGCGTTTATTGTGCCGAAAACTGAATATTTAAAAATGTTATTAAATATGTAACTCTGATTTTGATGGAGCATTTAAATGATGATATATCGTGCCTCTCCTAGTGTGCCTAACGAACGCAGTTCACAGGACTGTGCCTGGAAATAAAATATGAACGGTAATTTATATTACAAGTCTGAAAGCGCTGTAGTTACGTATTGCCAATTAAAAAAAAATTAAAATTAATTAAAAATTATAAACAGCTTCGTATTGCCAATTTAATACTGTGTTTGCTCGGTATTGGCATTCATTTTCCTTCATAGAATGTGTTGAATCTGTTTCCATAAGATCTAATGCTACCACTTTCTGAGAAATACATTATTTTCATTTCATTTCGTTCTATCCATATTAAGATAACTTAATATGGCAAGCTATTAAATTAAATCATTTCATTTCTACTAAAGTTTCCTTGCAGGATGATTTAATTATGCATTCATCGATACCTAAGCAAAATAATACTATCATCTCGTAGGAAGCCAATTTCGTAGCAGCGCTTCCACAGCAACGCTACGATACGCACAATGCTACGAATGTAATAAGCGGCTACGGCGTAGCACGTAACAAACGACCTACGACTACGAGTTTATTACCGTGTTTCCTCTTATTGCAGTTTTTACATGTGTTAAAAACAATTCTGTCACAGTGAAAAGTTCTATGAAACGTTGCTCGTTTGTCCTCGCCCACAATGGAGGCAGCCCGGTGGGATCGCGAGGAAGGTTCTACAGTCACTGATCGTCGTCTTTTAAGATTTGTTACAGTGTGGAGTTTATGCTTTGCTTTTTATATTCATATAATATTTTTAGACGTTATAATTAGTTATTAAACGATGCAAGGCAATTTTAGGCATATTAGGCAAGCAACGGAACGTACTTTTGATATCAGTTATAAGTTTAATGATATCTCTTATATTTGAATCATATTTAAATATGCACATTGCCACAGTAAACGATTGAGTGCACCATATACAGGGTTACATTTCAAGGTAGTGCCAAATTTTAAAAATAAGGTCTATAGAACAATATTAAAATACTAATTTATCGTAATTAATTTCATTCGTCGTATTTCTGGAGTAAAATTTACTTAAAAATTTCCTAAAAATAAAAGAAAATGTGAGATGCGCCGTCATTCATCAGAGATCTCAGGCGTACGCCGACGCCGCTCCAACAAGAACCTCATGCAGTGCACGTACGGTGCAATTTAATCGAGTAATTGTAATTTTTCTACGCATTCTATTTTTCAAATGCAGAATAGAAGCATAAAAAATGAAAAAAAAAGAGTGTTTTTTACGTAGATCGCTCTGAGTGGTCCCTGAAAAATTGGCACTACCGTGAAGTAACCCTGTATAGTAATGAGAAGAGCGAGCTATGAGTGAGGCTTCTGTACATACATCTCTTGTAACTCAGCTTGAAGTAGCAATAAAATAGCGTAACACGTGCTCAGGTTACGTTTATACTGCTATCGCAATTTGAACCTTAACACTCGGTGATAGAACACTCTCGAGTCATGTCTGTGGCCTGAGGTCGTAAACGTTTACAATTCTCAGGTTAAACTGAACATTTTATGTTCAATTTGTTGGGTATGTCTCACTTTTTAGGGTTCCGTGCTGTTAGACTATAATGAAATAGCTGGCCCACGGTTTTTGCATTCTCGTTAATACAGTTGAAAACCAAACTTTTGTGATGATGTTATGGATCTCTGTTATTTTTTTACGCAAAAACCATTAAATGGATTTTGATGAAATTTAGCATAATATAAATATAAATATAAATATTGGACAACATCACATACATTGCTCTGATCCTATGATAAGTAACTTAAGCACTTGTGTTACAGAAATCAGAAATAATATAATATATACAGGTTGTAATGAAAAGGTGAAATAAAACTTTAAGGGGTTATTCTACGGCTAAATTACATCAACTTTTTCTATGGGACCAACATCAAAATCTCAGCCGTAGAATAACCCCTTAAAGTTTTATTTCACCTTTTCGTTACATCCTGTATAATAATAAGATAATGATAGATCAAGGTCTGGATCAACACATAGGATACATTTTATCCCGGAAAAAACTAATATTATAAATGCGAAAGTTTGTGAGGATGCAAAGATCTTTGTTACTCTTTTACGCTTTTAATTAATACAAAGGATACCTACTTTTTATCCGGGTAAGGTCAAACGCAGACGAAGTCGCGGGCAAAAGCTAGTACTAATTTGTATAGAGAGGTTAACTTTTTTCTTCTATTGAATTGGTGCCATAGTAAAAGGTGTTCAGTTTAATAGTACAATATCCTTACGAGCGATTCCCCCGTGTTACCAATCACCCTGTATGCTTTTTAGTTTTTAACGTCGAAAAAAATCGTCGTGTACGTACCTGTCGTACACTCAAATATGGACATAAGCATAAAAAAGTTTCATAAAGATATGATATAGCGATTTATCGACACCAATTGCAAAAATATGATAAATATAGCCGCCATGTTGAATCGGCGTGCCGCACAAACAAAACACTAAAAAGCTAATAATAATATTAACACGTAAGTACCTAATCAGTTACTTTTGGAGTCGGTGCAAAGAAAACATTTAAACTCTGATCAGCTTGCACCGACTCCAAAAGTAACTGATTAGGTACTTACGTGTTAATATTATTTTAAGCTTTTTAGTGTTTTGAAGTCGGTTTTATTTTTTTAAATAAAATTTACTTAATAGTGGCAATTCCTAATCTAACTGCTGAACACCGATTTGATCCTTTTTTTTCCACCCTTAGGGGTACAAATTTTTACCATAGTATCTTTGAAGTATTAGCTATTCAATACAAAAAGAATCATCAAAATCGGTTTACATTTGTCGAAGATATTGGGTAACATAGATACAAGAATCACGAACCAAAACATTATCTGGGTATATATTTTGTTATTTTCTCAAAAACTGCTGAATGAATTTCGATAAAATTTATATGAGACCACTTTTGAAGTATGATCTACCAAAAAGAATCATCAAAATCAATTCATAATTGGCGGGGTAATCGCGTAACATAAATACAAAATAAAAAACAACATACAGTCGAATTGAGAACCCCCTCCTTTTTTGTAGTCGGTTGAAAAGTAAATCATGTCGATCACGACAAACGTAATTTACCTAATGTGACACGTATTAAATGTTGGAATTTGAATCGAATTTCAAGATTCTTGTCTCGTCTCCCCGTCTTAGGTAACAAGGGGGAGGCTTGACACCCAATGTCACACTTTGTAGACCCCTTCCTTCTCCTTAACGTATGACGTCATTTATGGATGGTCTCAAACTACCCACTTAAAAGAGTATCGAGGAAAACTACAAGGATTTTTCTAAAATATTCCCTATACCTTTAACCTATACCTTTAGGGAATTAAACTGGGAATTTAATTAGCGGGAAAGCTTAAGGGCTGGTTTTTCAATCGGCAGATAACTTTTATTCAACGAATAAAATTAACGTTTTGACACATTTTCTATACGAAAACTGTCAAAATGACAATTTTATCCTTTGCATAAAAGTTATCTGGCTATTGAAAAATCAGCTCTAAAATAAATATTTAACCTGTTTGATTATTACGTCAACCCGTTTATTTCATTCGTTGAATAAAAATTATCTGGCGACTGAAAAATCGGCCCTTACATTAATAAAAAAGTATATAAACAATTACTCGCCTTATCTTCGAGAAAGTCGTCAATTAACGTAGGCAATAAAGTTAAGCTGTACTAAAACAAAGTGACTAGCCGCGAGAATGTGAGCAATTTGTACCCGCCATCATTATGGAATGTCCCCTAACTAAGGTTACGTCCCTCTGACATCATCGCGTAATGTCCCCGAATTCAGTGATGCTCAATGTTTAAAGACGCTGTCAGGGGCCCGGCTTTTAGATAACCAGTGACTGTAGATGCTTATGCCTATTTGATGACTCGTTAATAACAGACAGGCAGTTGGTTTAAAAGGTGATGTATTCAGTTTTGCACGACAGGTACGTAGGTAGGTAGGTATTCTTATCTGTCCTCTACCTGAAGGTTGTCTGGAAGAGATCGGTTTAGACCGCCTAAATTGTGCATCTTTCTGTAAACACAAATTGTAACTTCTTTCTATGGTGTACAATAAAGAGTATCTATCTATCTATCTAACAAGTTGAAGAAGGGTGGCTTCGCAAGCAGGCAAGGTTGTAGAGATTTGCGATTCTTGATTAATTTTGATCAGAAATCGGTCTGTGGCACCCACCGTTTGGCATTCATGGGTGCCTGAGCCCTAGCACCCACGGAGTCGGCGTGCCTGCTTCAAGCTGTAGTGTTTCTGTCAAATTCCTTTTTGGCAGTTAATTTGTTCGCAAGAGTTGCTGAAATAGTCAAGCAACTTTATCTCACAGTCTCATAGACAAAAGTTATGAAGGTAAGATTTTTCACCTCATAATCAGCTTAGGAAACGTAAATTAATTTAAGTAATAATATGAATAGTCAGTTTAATAATAATGTGGCAAGGCATGACGTCACGGCTTTCTATTGCCATTTAAACGGAAGCATTTTGTTTTGACCGCATAAAAAAGTATCTCAGTTGTTTAATAGTGTCAAATACCCTAGTATGAATGCCAATTACTTACTGAAGATGATACGAGAAATGGGGGTAATGTTTGGCCCAAAATAGGTTGAGGACCACTGTTTTAGCTAAAGGTTATGTTCCTCTGACGTCATCGGCGCTGCGTGACGTCACGCACGTCAATACTATCCAGGTTGCGTAAGTGAGTCTGACTTGATTGTGTTAATGTATCGCTCTTTATAAAGTTCGCTAAATTTGACTTAAGGTTTTAAATATTCTTGTTTATAACATAACAATATAGTTTTATATTAATAAATACAAGAAGTATACGTACAATATATCACATAAAGGATCGTAAAGAGCGTGCGAAACGAAAACCGTAGATAGAGCAAAATATTTATTGGACAACCTGTAATTTTTTTTTAATCATATATCTCTATAACTAAGGGAGGAGCAGAGGGAAAAGTTACATAAATTTACTTATTTAGTATTTTATACGTAACGAAATAAAAAATCGGAGCTATTTTACAGCCAATTTGCTCTGAATCCAATAAATCTGTCCACATTATTTTTTGTGACTCAAACAAGGAAAGATAGATTCTGAATATAGGTCTCTTTTAGAGGCCAGACAAAGATTTTTAACAAATTCAGAAAACGAGTTAAATGCGAAGAACATCGTTATTCAGCATTGATGTCATGAAAGGAGGTTTATGTAAAGAATTTTAAACTTTTTAGTAACAAACGAAACGATTCAACCCGCGACCCGCTGGCCCAGACTTGAAGTCGCCCTCCAAAGGCCACTAACCCATTTCTGAGACCGGGAAATGTATAGTAAATGATGTTTGCTCGGCATCGCATTTTAGGGTTACGTAAGTACAATATTGTTTTAGGATTGTATTACGTTATTGTACCATTATGTAGTAAACACAAACATTATACTCATAAACAGAATAGATTTGTGCATTGCGCGTAATAATTAGCTTTTCATTGTGTTATTGCATGAGCAAACAGTTTTAACTTTAGTTCATTGTCAAAAAATTACAGGTTTTCGATTGAGTGAATAAATGGTTAAAATAGCATCTTTTGGTACAATGGGTCCTATAGATAAAAAACGACTAACGAACTAAAATATTTTTGTTTAAAAAATTTGTAAACGTTATTCTGAACTGCCTCGAGCCATTTAAAGCTGGGACAGGCTTGGAACTTTGCCAATTTCCCCAGTTGCCACCTATCTCACATCGGTAATTGTCACTCATTTGGGAGTAAGGGAAATCCTCTGACGACCTCCTCGGCACGCCGGCGGAATATTGAATTAAAACGGTGACTAAATAGTTGCTATTTGAGGGTTTAGTGTTTTTTTTCTTCTTCTAGTGACAATGGCAATTCTGTCAAGTTTTTATAGCCAGTATTCCGCCACACAAACCGCACTATCGGTGGAGCGGAACAGCCTTCGCGTATGCAGCTGTTCGAACGCGCGGGACATGATGGAACATGGCTCATGGTTTGGGGAGAAGCACCGCAGATACACTTGCCGTTGGTACCGTCAATGTAGCTGACTTAAGGTATAGTCATCATAATTCTGAAGCTCTAATACTTCTTTAAACAATTTTTTTGTAATTAATTTGTATGTAATAATGTGATATACATATATTTTATGTTGCGGTTGTAATTTTTTTTACAGTATTCATGTTTGTTTGTTTCATTTCGGTGACATTTGGAAATTAATAAATGTTCTAGTAAGTTGGTCAAGTGAATAATATTTGCTCATACTGCTATTGCTACTAGAAAAACCTTGGTCTGGACTATATTAGTTTTTAAGCGTGTATAATAGCTTTTTAATATAAAATATAAAATTATTCATTCGTGAAGGCCATAATTTGTAATTATTTGGCTGTTACATGAGCAGCGATTTTCCCGTGCTTGTTGTTTCGATCCAAGGGCGTAGACGTGTATTGACAAATACCTCATTACCATAGCATTGGAAAATATAAGGTCATTATCGGAAAAATAAAACAGATAAAAGATTGAATGTTAAAAGCCCAAATAAGAGGTGGATGGTAAGTATCTTTCGGCGAGATTAATTATTTACCTTTCCAGCATTTATCGAACCTTGCCCAAATAAGGCGGCCATGTATAAAGTATTAGCCAGTCTAGACGCTGAGACGAGCCTGGCGTCCTTGGCAAATAATATTGAGTTTTATGCCAAGAAAATCGTCTGACCTATATAGGGTCCTATTTTGTAAGCTGGCTTCCTTTTAGATTCTACTGCTTATACAGGGTGGAACCCTGAAGCAAACTTTATAAATCGTCGAAATTGGACGCGAATATACGCTATGATGCTCTCCTCAGAGGTCTTTGGTCACATAATGCGTAATCATAAATACGACCTGCTCCAACTTATCATGCAGGTGAAAATCCAGGGAAGACGACCACCCGGAAGAAAGCGTACTTCGTGGCTAAAGAATCTTCGGACACGGTTCAACCTTAGCACAAGATCCCTGTTCCGAGTTGCTGTATCAAAGATAAGGATAGCATTAAGTTGGTAATAGCCGACCTCCGATAGGAGATGGCACCTCAAGAAGATGTCCCGTAACTTAACGATAACCTTGTAACTATTACATTATGGTGGTAAATTTTTGTTCTACGACTTTTGCAAATTTGCAGAGATAATTTATCGACTTCCCCCCCTTCCCCTGAGAAACAAACACTTTGACTACCTCCGTAACCGAGAGGAGAGTACGCCGGACTTGGCATCGCCATCTCTGAGGTCCCGGGTTCGGTTCTCGGTCGGGTCAATGTAGAAAACGATTTTTCTATATTGGGCCGGGTCTGGATGTTGTGGTACTGTCGTTGTTTCTGATTTCTATAACACAAGTGCTGTAGCTACTTCCCTTATGATCAGCGCAATGTAGCTGTCTAATATTTAAACACAACAGCCGATTGAATTTGTATAGAAGTTTTAAACTATAATATACTCTTATGTATAGAATAGGCGCATATTTGACGACCGTCTGGTGTAGTGGTTCACGCTCCGGACTACAAAGCCAGCGGTTGCGGGTTCGAATCCTGCAAGGGGCAAGTGTTTGTGTGATAAGCACGAGCATTTGTACCCAAGTCATGGATAGATAAAGTATTTAAGTAAGTTTATCCGTTACCTAGTCGCCATAATACAAGCTTTGCTTAGTTTGGGGCTAGATAATTGGTGTGATTGTGAAAACAATTTATTGTTTATTTATTATTATTAATTTAAACCTATATTATATGAAACAAAGTCGGGTTAGTTACACTATTTATAAGTCGAGAACGGCCAAACCGATTTTTAAGATTTTTGGTTTGTTGGATTTGTATTCGCCCCGAATAGCAGAATAAGTATTAAAAATATCGGAAAATTCACAAAAAAAAGTCGCGGGCGGTACGAAGTCCGCCGGGACAGCTAGTTCATATATAGTTTATGTAGTTAAATGTTTCAGCAGTTCATAGCTTTGTCGCCTTGAGTGATATTATGTCCATAATGTTACGCATGTTCTTAATTTTTAGTAAGTATTAGGTATAAATGGTGTAAGAATAATATTAAGACTATTCACAATTAACTTAGTGTCATAGTATAATTATATATATATATATCTATATATTTATGTATATGAACTTAAAGATATATATTCTATTAAAATGAATAATAATGGTATAATTCTATTAGTTTATTTCTTCAAATCAATTATCAACTTGCCTCATTCAATAACTGCTGCCAATTCAACTTAAAACTTTAAATTTGTATTAAAAATAACATTTACACTTATTATGCTAATCACTGCACTATTTGTATACTTACCTATTTATCTAGTACACACCTCGTAAACATAATCAACGTTGTGAAACTCTGTTATTGGCTAAGTGTTTTTGTAAGATATTCATATAAGCATGATTGTTAAAATAAAGCTGTTGAGTTTCCTAATAAACAAATAAAAAATTATAATAATAATTTGTATAAGATGAGCAACCTCATCTTAAATACAAAAAAAAACAATAATTAAAAGTATTTCCATTGTGTTTACAAGGAAGCCGAAAATAGCTTCTATTATTAGGTGTGTACAAAGGTCGTGTCGTGTCACTTGGCTAAACAGTGCTGTCACGTAGTATTAGAGTATATCGCGTTACAGAGAAAATCCGTGGTTTCAGTGGATGATGTTTAGGTAATACCTTTACCTAGATTCTCATTTGACCTGACGACATGTAGAGGATTTAATTTAGTACTTACTTACTTATAGTGCTTAACCTGTTAAACCGACTTCAAAAATCATGCTCATGTTCTTAATTTGACTAATAGCCGATTTTTCAATAGTCAGATAAGGCTACTACTTAGACTACTTAGACTTTCATATGACAAATAAGATTGACATTTAAGTAAAATGTGTCAAAATTGAGTATGTAAAAGGTGTCAGATAGTTACTGGCCTTGGAAAAATCGACCCAAAATTTATGTTCATTATTGTGTGTATGTTATTACCTAATTTACATTTGCCAAATGTGACCTGATTTTGATGATTTAAAAAAAAAAAAAATAGAGTTTAGATCAGGGTGGCTTCATAAACATTTGAATATAAAATTTCACTCTTAAGGGTGCAAAAATGAAACGGTGTGTTTAGTGGATTTTATTTCTTTACTTCGAGATCATGACAATTCGTTCGTTGCTTAGCACGTATTTATTATGTTTTAATTAAAATGTTACGTAAGGTAGAAGATGGCAAAACACTAAGATCATTAAGGAACCTGTTGGGCACTGCACTGCTAATACAAGAGAGGAGAATCGTGTACGTGCATATAGTAATTCTACATTTATTTATTCGAATGGACGTCAACATTTATTTCACAGCATTGACACCAATTAACTTATCTTGGGGCTGATTTTTCAATTGCCAGATAACTTTATTTGACGCATAAAATTGACGTTTTGACACCATTTCTATACGAAAACTGACAAATGTCAAACTTATTCTTAAAAAAAAGTTATCTGTCTATTGAAAAATCGGCCCTAAGTAATAAAGCGTGTAGATACTTACTTCGACTATTAAATTACCTTAAGAGATCTTCCTAGAAATTGTCGTATTTCTGTACATTTTGTTCTCTGATTGTAAAGACGTGAATGATAATTGAAACAAAATAACACCAATGTTTTTAAAAGATCAGCAGGCTTACTCTTGACTCACAATTTCAATGTCCAATTTCAATTTCAATCGAAAAAACGTCAAACGGCACTCTTGAAACCGACACTAGTTCTTATTCTTGCATGTAGCGCGAATGGATTTTTCATATCATTTCAAATATAAAGGTAAATCACCAAAAGAACTACCCTTGTTTCAGAAAAATGACGATTGAGTTACGTTTAAACATCGGTTTACAAGAGACTACAAGTTATCTTGACAATTCGATTTTAATCTTTAATTGAAGATATGGCCTATTTGCACACAGGTTGAATACTTTTTTTATTTTCTTACAAAATATAGCAGAAAAAAAATGCTGAAATAACATAAAATTTTTGAAATTTCCATTCAAATATCATTTATTTTTCTATCGTTTGAACAACTATTATAAGATTTAAACACTACACAATAATGTTCAGGTATACTTTTAAAATGATATAATTTTTATTTTATGTAAAAAATATTTTTTTTATAGTAAACCTAAGTCATAATTAACTATAAAATCGAGCGCCGCGTAGTGGACGTCCTACCTAGGTTTGGTAAAACGATAGGTTATGCACCTATCGTTTTACCAAACCTAGGCAGGACGTCCACTACCAAATAAATTATCTATATTATCTTGTAAAGAATCAATATTGTTGACGCTTTATCCCGCATCATAGACGCATACAAGCATAGAACTGTATTTAAATTTTGCACTGAAAAAAGGTGCGTGGCCTCTTAAATAAACATACACAATATACTAATGTCCTACTGATCGAATACTTACATAAATTTTCTTGACATCGTAATTTAAAAAAAGGACTTATCCATGACTTAACAACTTGGGTAGAAATGCTTATCATTATTCACAGAATTCTTAGAAATATCTGTTGTACTGAAGTTGAAGTCTAAAATTCGCTGTGAAGATAATTTCTAACGTGAAATCGGATATATCTCGCAAACTTTGAGACGATAAAGAAAATGTTTAATACTTATCAAGAACTTTGACTTCATGTCTTTGTGAAAATTATGAACCAGACGTATTTGATTTCACCTTTACACAAATGAAGGTAGTTATTTAATCTCTCCCGGGTAGCAGACACGCCTACAGCTTGCTTGTATGTTGTTTGCGTAGTACAACATCGAATGCTTTATTAAATAAATTTTGAGAACCATGTTGGTACTATTTTTTCATTTGGTCTGGGTATGGTGTTACCTCCCATAAAAAGTCGTCATAATCCTCGTAATATAAGTCTTTCTTACTTAGAGATCATGAGTAATTATGTGTTATTTGCATACCTATTTAACAATACTAATATAATAATGTATTACATAGTGCTTAATTTTAACATATATTGTATTAGAATAATTTTTTTTTTATTGGTCTATAAACACATACATAATAATTTTATTACAAATAAACTAAATTAGAGACAAAGTTCCCGCAGATAAACTGTTTTGTGGGGCTATAGATAGATATATATATACTCTTTATTGCACACCATACAAGTAAATTACACATGATTTTTACAGAAAAACGTACAATTTAGGCGGTCTTATCGCTAATAGCGATCTCTTCCAGTCAACTTTCAGGTAGAGGACAACCAATAAAGAGAGGAAGGTGGTGCAGAGTTCTTATAATTCTTAAATTTACCTGCTACAAATAGGATTGCAAAATTTATAGCATAGACGTATACACAAAAATACATAACAATAATATACATATACATACATACACTAAACATACTTACTACTACTTGATAGAGGAAATGTCGAGACCAACAGTGACCAGTAATATTCTAAGATATAAAGGCAGTTTGTTTTAAAAAGAAAGAAAGTGTGCTTTAAGCCGATTTTTAAAAATAGCAATCGATTCGGATCTTCTGATTGTTAACGGTAGGGAATTCCAGAGGCGAATGGACTGGACAGATAAACGACTGCGTATAATAATTAGTGGAATGGGGAAGAAATTAAAAGTGTAGTTTTTTGGATGACCGCATGTCGTGACCCTGTGATGACTGCAGAAATTTTAAGCGCTCTTTTAAATAGGGTGGTGATTTTGGACTAAATAATATGCTAAATAATTGGCAAAGAATATGCAAGTCACGCCTACGACGGATGGGAAGTCATTTAAGCTGAGTCCGGTATTCAGTAACATGGTCATACTTCCGTAGACCAAAAACTATTCTTATACAGAAGTTTTTTAGACGATGTATTATATCAACTGTAAAAATTGTATGTTTTTAATAATGTAAATAAATAAAAATAAATACTTCATGTTTTAGATAATAAAGTTTGTTTGTTTGATACTCAATCCAGCTTCAACGACTAAATGTAATACATACATACATACAATTAAATATTTATTTAACCTTAGTATTTTATCATGTTGTTTTTGGTTCCATGTGATGATCATTAATTCCGCTTTAATTTAACTTTAAAGTCTACGCATACGATACATATATTTATTATGCGTTCCTAAACTTTGATGTAACATTCTGAGGTCAAATCAAAACATTTCTCCTAAAGTACTGTTGAAGTCTGGAAAATAGGAATTCTATTTTAAGAATGTTGTTTTCTAAGGGTGCGTAAAATCTAGTAAGTGTGCGAACAGTTCGTAGTATACGTATGTGCCCACTAATCATCTCTGTTTAGCCTAATGGACGACTGGTAGAGAATGTCTCATGGTATTAAGTCCACCTTATGTACGATTTTTTCAATCTGTGCTAAATGTGAGTGAGGAGAGCGCGCGCGGGAGCGAGCGTGCATTCGTGACGCGAATCGCCAGATCTAAACGCACCCTAAGATCCATTAAAAAATATATTTATTGTGTTTTAACATAGAATTTAAGAAATTCAACGTTCTTGTCTCTCGTGACTGACAGTGAAGACGCACAAAACTAAAGCTTTCTGTCCAAACTTTTATAATGGCCCACTTTATTTTTCGTTTTGTTTCGACTGACAGAAAATGCCTACAAGGGAAAGTTTCTACAGTGTCCCTGTGAAATGTCATTTATAATTCACCACGCATCAAATACGGCAATTGGGAATTTCAAATAATATTTTATGGCTTGCTGACCTTTTGTCATAAATGGGGTTTGAGGGAGGTAATAATTCATAAGTTCGAGTGTGCACTGAATACAGAACAGATAATATTATCTGTTTGTTACAGAAACTAACGGAAGGGTGTAAAAAATCGACTAAAATACGTTTTTATCTCCCGCCAAAGCCTACGAATAGCAAGTACTACGATTCTTAGAATCCACAGTTGTAAAGCTCGTAGCATAGGATTGCTACGAAGGAAAAATATTTTTTTAAAGTAGCTACGCCATATTATTCGCACTGATGCTACGAAAGTGCTACGGAATTTATGAGGCTTCAGAAATAAAAATATTGTAGTTTTCGAGAAATAAGTTCATAAAACTGTTTATGAAACATTAAATACTCTGGGACTGAAATTTTAATGTAGAAGTAATGAAAAGTCACTTTTCTATTGTGTTGTTAGTGTCTACGTGTTCCGGTTAAACTATATATGTATATGTTTATACAGAGAGACTAAGACGAGGGAATAGCTTTAACACCAAATATATTGGACACCATAATTTTAACCATATTTACTTATCATAAGGTCGAAAACCAAAGAATTGTCTTAACATTCTATGCCTATTTAAAATAAATAAATAAATATTGGACAACATCACATACATTGCTCTGATCATATGATAAGTAGCTTAGCACTTGTGTTACAGAAATCAGAAACAAGGACGGTACTACAACACCCAGACCGGAGACAATATAGAAAAGTTATTTTTCTATATTGAATCGAACCCGGGACCTTTAGGGATGTCTCTACCAAGTCCAGTATTCTCGCCTCTCGGCTACGGAGGTCGTCTTATTTAACCTAGCTAACATTCACAGGATATTTTACTTATTAAAATGAACATCTTTTACTATAGCACCAATGCCACCAATATCGAAATTAAAAGAGTAAAGTTTACAGCTCTATACAAAATAGTAATTTACCTCGATGAAAATGTATGGAGAGGCAGTTATTTCCTTTTTGGGTAGAATATCCTGTAGCGACATCTATCTCACCACATATAAAACTGACGTATCCTACATCGCGATATTAAAGTTATCGGAGCGATTGATCACGTCGGGGTCACCAGTTTGGGGGTGAGAGGCACAGGGTGTAAAGTTCCTCATCCCCCATTGAAAAGGGAGGATCCTCCGACCAGACGGGTGTTGTGTCTGGTGGGCTACTGCCCGACGGTTGTTTGTCGGGTTCTTGTATATATGGTTCATTCGCTCCGATAACTTTAATATCGCGATGTAGGATACGTCAGTTTTATATGTGGCGAGATAGATGTCGCTACAATCCTGTACGCTTTTCGCCATCGCACTGAGTTACCCCACTCCACTAAAACTCAATTTCCTTCACCAAAAGGTGGTCTTTTTCGAAACAATTGTGTCTTGTATCAACATCATCATCATCATCATTTCAGCCATAGAATGTCCACTGTTAAACACAGGCCTCTCCCAATGACTTTCAGATTGGCCGATTGGAAGCGGCCTGCATCCAGCGGCTTCCCGCAACCTTCACCAGGTCGTCTGTCCACCTTGTTAGTAGACGTCCTACACTACGTTTGCCGGTACGTGGCTTCCATTCTAGAACCTCTCTGCCCTATCGGCCGTCAGTTCTACATGGTAGTAATAGTCTTCTATATAACATATAATATATTATTTTATGCAATGATCTATATATACAAGTATAAAACAAAGTCGGGTTAGTTACACCATTTATAAGTCAAGAACGGCTGGGCCAATTTTTGTGATTTTTTGGAATAGCAGGATAATAGAATCCAGCAGAATAATGGTCCCGAATAGCAGAATAAATATTAATTCATCGAAAAATTTACGAAAAAAATAATAAAACGAAGCGGTACAAAGTTCACCAGGACAGCTAGTCTAAAAATAAAAAGCGTATTTGATAGTGTACTAAAATAAGATATGGTCCTATTTATTAAAAAGAGTTGTATTTTCTATTATAATCAGTTGCTTTTCTTTAATTCAATCATGTCTTCACGCTAATATTTCATGTGTACCAACCAACCAAGGAAAATGTATCCGAAAATGTGATGAAACGCGTCGTTTGGCTCCCTCGGCACCCGCACTCGCCTAATAAATCCCATTCTAATCCTATTCGGTCGTGAGATCGTCCTTTCAGGGTACCATATGCTGAGATGTAAAACCGTACCCAGAATAAATAATAAGACCACAATTCGGAATAAACATAAACATGATTAGATTACTTTGAGGTCCTTCTGTATCAAACTGAAAGCTGGCGTATCAAGATAAATCCCTAAACACCAAAGATAAAAGCGAAGTGGAATTATCATCTCAATAATATTATTGAGTAGCTGCCCCGACAGATTTGTCAAAAGATAATTTCAATTGCCATTCGCCGCCGTAGAAGCAAAAATCGTATAGAAAAAGATCATTCAGTTTTTCCAGAATTTGAAAGTTTTCCGATATATTTTTCCAGTTTTTCTTTCTATAAAAACCTTGTTCTGACAATTATACATACAACAAACAAAAATTTTGCTGAATTGGTCTCTCCGTTCTCAAGTTTTGCGCTTAATAACATATTTAGCAATTTTTTTATTTTATTTAAATTGCTGTGAATGTTTGTATCTTTGGATGTTTGTTACTCAATTACGCTTTAACGGCTGAACGATCTCGGTTATAATTTGGATCTGACTGACACGCATATTACGCCTATGATCAGTAAAACCGAGATATACATTATCGCAAAATTGAATCTTAATGCCTACGCAGTAAGATTAACACGCTCCGTCGCAGTCCTGAACCTTTTATTTTATGATAAATATGATAATGAAGGACTAATTACATTAAACCTTAAATAGGCGTATGTCTACAGACCTACCTTAGATATTGATCTGGCTTTGTCCCGTGGATTATGTTTCCGTGGGATGATTATTAATCCTCTTTGGCTTAATTCAGACAAAGTCGTGGGTTAAATAAAAAGTGTGATAAGTCTTTAAAAAAAAGTTCGTGCTACATCCTAACTAACAAATTAGCGTGAACGTGGAAAATATCGTTTCGGAATATCTGATTTTTCTTCCAAGATTTGGTTAAAATACGTTTTTATTTGTTGAGTTCTTTGTAACACTTAATATGTATTAGACTCGTCAAAACGGATCAAATGGGCCTAAACGCAAATGGTTAGAATTGAAGAGTTCCACTATGTGGATAGTAAATTGATACCAACGAGCTGATCTGATGATGGAGCCAGGAAGTGGCTTCTGGCTCTATCGTTTGTATTAATTATTATTACACATACTTTCTTACAGTTTTAAGAGAGAGCTATGCTCGGGAATTCTCTGAAGATTAAACAAGAAATAAGGTTATTGGACAGATTACTAAAGTAATCGATAAAGCTTGTAGGTTAAGCAAGCTAAAGTGGCAATGAGCTGGTCACATTTGCCAAAGAACCGATAACCGATGGGGTAGACGTGTTCTTGAGTGGAGAGGACGACATCGCCAGCGCAGCGTATGGCGAACTCCGTCATAGTGGAGCGATGATATACGCAAAGCTGCTGAAAACAGATCAACAGAACAGAGACAGAGAGAGGCCTGTATCTAGCATTATAATGATGATGGTGGCTTACAAAGGTTTAATTCCATACGACAATCAGAAGACGGACAGACGCGGTCTTTATTGCTTGGCGGTCAAAAAGACCGCCCCGCCCCGTCGTATGCACAGTGCCTTACGGATCTCCTCATTTGTGATTCGATCTCGCAAAAAAAAACCGAGCATAGCGCTTTCTGAAAACAACCGGCCAATCTGGAAGTCACTGGGGGAGGCCAGGAGGCCTATGTTAATAATATATACTACGCTGTTAGCGCATGCGTGGACGTTTCTCTCAATAAAAAAACCTACGGATCCCTTTGAAAGCAAGCAGGACTCTTGCGAGTTAAATCTCAGGGCCAGACCGAGGGGCGATCCTAATTTCTGTTCTCATCTCAATCCCATCTTGAGCGCTTTATTCTGCATACATAGGACTTTTGTCAGCTTTTTTCGGTAAGACGTTTTAATGTTTTTCCCCTGTTGATACTTTCTGGATAGTTACGTTACATAAGTGACCGTTTTATCTCAAAAATGTTGTTAATAATAGTTAATGAGGTCGTTAACTTGTTATACAACAGTGCAGATAAGGGGTTTACGCATATATATTTTTTATCAGAACGCATTGCTATTATGTTTGACACGCTTTAGTTTTACTTGTTACTGTGTTAACAAGGAAGTTGATTTTAACCTATTTCTCATAGTCGTAATAATTTTAAACTTATTTATTGTGTAATCCAGAAAATACAACAATTTGACACCATCGATGTGATGTGAAGCTGGAGCCAGGAGGTGGATAGTTGAACTCTTCAATGACTCCTAGCAGACCTTTAAGTTTGGGGGCATTGCTTTTGTTTGTTCGAGTCTCCTACATCTTTTATCTTCTATATTCTGAAAGGTCCCTGAAAAATTGGCACTACCGTGAAATGTAACCCTGTATTATAAAACAAAGTCGGGTTAGTTACAGCATTTATAAGTAAAGAACAAATGGGTCAATTTTTATGATTTATGATTTTTTGGATTGGTCTCCGTCACGAATAGCAGAATACTATTAAACATCGAAAAAATCACGAAAAAAAACAGTTCGCCGGGACCACTAGTTAGTTATAAAAGTATAGCATAGTTAAAAAATAAAAATTCTCTAGATCATATTTTTAAAACTTGACACTACCTTGCAATGTAACCCTGTATATTAATTACTAAAAACTAAACATCAGTCAATTATTTTAATAAGTCCATGAGAGGTCTTGCTAACCTTATATGTAGAAGAAACATCACCTAGCTCGTTATAATCAAATTGCGCGTAATCTTCCCTCTAGTTACCGTCGACTAGGGTGCATAAATTTTAGCAGCATCTCAAAACTAAACTAATTAAATCGTTTAGTTCGTAAAGGTTAATTTTGGTTAATATACTAAAACGATATTCAGAGAAAGTATGCTTATATACGTCCCACTGTAGGGCACAAAGGCCTCTCCTTAACTTTGAGGTGCTTTGGACCGTACTCCACCACGCGGACCCAGTGCCAGGTGCTTTAGACCATACTGTCAGATGTAATGAGGGTTCATTAGGCCTAGGAGCTCTGATTTCGCTTTACGACTAGTATGACCAACTTTAACGTGCTTTCCGAAGAACAGAGATGTTTGTGATAAATGTTACTAAATATGGTCGGAATGGTCACTCATCCACTCACAACCGCGACATGGGTTGCTTAACTTTGGTAATCATTACCAAAGCATTGCCGCCACTGAGCTACAAGCACCACACACACCACACACAATGTGATATTCAATGTTGAGACTTTATTGCGCTGCCATTGAAATTGAACGTCAAATGTGACCAATAGAATATCGTTTCCAACCTCCATGTCCATTACCACAATTTCCTACCGTACAAAAGTTGTCATTTTGTCGTAATGACAGGTGATAACGAGCTCTTAATGCAGGTCTGCTTTTGAACTTTATAAATAAATAAATAAATTGTTTTTACTATCACACTAATTTATTTAGCCCCAAACTAAGCAAGTCCTAGTTTTTCGTATTATGCTAGTATGGAGAAAGCACAGCAGTTAAATATCAGGCCTGCTTTAAGAACTCATGATAACGTTTAAGGCCCTGTTAGTAATTTACTACCTTGTTAGTGAATAACAGAGATTGTTGAAATTAAATTGGTGGTCTCTGTTAGGTACGAGTACAAACTACAAAAATAGAACATTATTCCTTTTTTGAAATTAAGGAAATGAAAGCTTTTTAAGTAACGTTTTCCTTATTGGATATTTAATATGCGTAATTAGATTAATTAACGAAAACAAATTTAAAGCGCGGTGTGAGTGTGTTAGCCTTTGTTCAAAAGATTTAACGTTACTAAATATGCTTCAAAGAGATTAATTAATCGACATGACTTAGATATATAACGAAGTTCACAGTGTTTTATTTTAATTATTATTATTTTCTACATTATGTTCGGTTGATTATATCATGGTACATTTTGTCTTAAATTATTTTGGTTAAGGCCGATTTTTCAATCACCTTAACTTTTATCCGACGAATAAAAGTGACGCTTTAACACATTTTCAATACGAAAACTGTCAACATGTCAAACTTATTCTTCAAATAACAGTTATCTGGCTGTTGAAAAATCGGACCTTAATAGAATAATGTAATTTACAATACTGTTACTAAGCCCCTACACTAACAACTAGCTGGTACGTGGCAATAGATTTACCTTTGTGTCTAACTATAGTCAGGTGAAACCATCACCGTCATCAGCCTTTAAAAGTCCGCTGCTAGACAAAGGCCTCCCCCATAAAACGCATAGGGGCCACGCTCTGGGCCATTTGCATTCAGCGGCTTCTCGCAACCATGACTAGGTCGTCAGTCCATTGGGTAAAGGATTAAATAGAGCAAACAAAACTTGCTAGCGTGCGTGAAAACCCGGCACTTTATAAACTCTCACATGTTTAGCTTGTTAAGCAGGCTCCATAACTTTTTCAGGCATGTTGAGATATTATATCATATAAAGAGATATCAAGATTGATACACCTTAATATGTCGAAAAATAGAGCGAGAAAGAAAGAGGAATAGAGTAACAGTCAAGAAGTTATTAAGTTCTTTTTATTTTTATTTTGCTTCATTTAGAAAACAAACAATGTCAGCAAAAAATATAGTAAAAACTTATTAGAATGTACTTCTTAGTTAAGTAGTAGTATTTACAGACAAAAGTATCTATGAGTACTTAATAAAAACTAAGAAATAAATGAAAAAAATCAATTTTGAAAGGTTCTTTTCAGTGAGCTTCAAAACAAAAGATCATTAGAAAAACGTAAACAAAAGTGTAATCATCTAACTAAAAACTTTGTAAAGCAAAGATCCCTTTTGGGTGAAATTAAAAAAGTTGTAAGGCACTCACCGTAGGCTGCATGTCGCTGGCTACCGGCCAGCTGTTCTCAATCGTAGGTCGCTATAAATACGCCCAGGATATCGATTTTGCCCGGAACAGTTACGTAACTTACATACACGTCAGACACGACACGGCAAGGTTGGGTACCTCTGGCTAGCACATCTCACGACTTGCACTTTGAGTTACGATCAAAATAATGATTCTAATTCAATAAAAGGAACTCCTAATCTGTGTGTCGACAATAAAAGACTTACAGTTGTCAAAATTGAAACGTTCTAAATTTAAATTCTAAATGGAAGGCGGGAATTGACGATGGGAAGGGTTTTTTTATGCACAATTGACTGGGATACCGGGATGACCCGGCGTAGCGCGGTTGACACAGCTAAGTCCAGTGGCGCCGCCGAGAGTACTGGCGGACGCTTCGGGCGACTGCGCGGCGTTCCACGCACACATGCAAACCGCCGTCATATTTATTGCCCATTATCATTTCTATTTCAACTTGAATAAAGCTGAAATTCATGTGACCTCGTTTACGTCATCACGTAAAGCGTTGTACGCGCTTATTTTGTAACTATTGTAGCTCTTATTTTAATTTGTATTAAACTCAAAATGTAAATGATAGGTGAGATCATAATTTTGTGCTTTCCTAACATTGTTTCAGCAATCACGGAAGAGCAGACATGATGGCGTCTATTTCCATTCATTTGTTAAAGATGTAGTTAATTTATTCTATATTTCAGGTTCTTTGTCGTTTTCGAGTGTAATTTAATTTAATTTAGAAAATGTTGCGTGAAAAATGTTTTCTATTTTCAGAAAACCTTTCCAGCGAAGGTATAAAATAATTTGACATTTAAGCATTTATATAAATGTCAGAGTTCAAATCACATCACATAAGACTGATTCTCACGCTAAGAGTTGTTAAACACCTACTCAATTTGTACTAATTGGCATATTAAGATAATAATCGCCAATTATATATATTGATAGATAAGTGTGCTTTATACACATTTAAGCATTTTGAGGGGCATTTTTTTTCTTCGTCTATAAGGTCGATTATCAAAAACGTATTGGACACGTATCTTCTTCTTTCACTTAATCAAAATATTAGATAGGTACATTGATTTGAAATGTCGCATGACGTTACGTCTTAAATTCTAGATACAATTTTTTGATTTTTACTTAGAAGTGACGTTACGAGCCCCCACTCCCAAACTTCAACCCGCTTCATCTTAGTCATTTTTTGTTTCATTTACAAAAGAAAAAAATATGTCCATTATTTTTTGATAGCCTAACTGACGGACTAAACAGATTTTTTTTTCTTTGACCAGTCGTCATCCCTAATATGTATATTTTATCTTAAAATATTACTCGTAGTCTACGACAGGCGACTACGGTAAAAACCAAAGTTTTCGTAGTCCAGCGCATTCGTAGCGCGCCGTAGTCGTTTCGTAGTAAGACTGTAGGACTACGAATAATTACGTTTATCGTAGCGCTGATAATCAGGCTGGCCTTGTCTTTGCAAGTATTTAAATCAACGTTTTGTTAATGTCCATAGATTTGAAAAATGACAAATTCGGATGTAACGACTTTCCATAACTGTCATAAAATCCTAACACACAGTTTTTTAATTCTGTATACAGGGTTATTTGTAAAACATCAACAACCTCCTAGGGGCTGATTCTGGTGCTCAAATACAACAACTTTTTCTTTGGGACAAACATAGGAATATTTCAAAAAAATATTAAATTTTATTATTTCAAATGAGATAAAAGGCCCAAATACAAGGTTGAAAACCTAACATTACTTTTTCTTTTAAATTTGTAAAAACTGGAGATTTTTCTTTTCCTAATCTAACATATAAAACTAGATACTTAATCAATCTATATTTTTAGGCTTTCCTTGTGGAAAAATAAGCCTAGGAATATGCACGGAATAAGTGTAAGAAAGCTTTCGCGTTCCATCAGAAGGCCAAAAAGATAGCAAGGTATAAAGTAACAAAGAAAAAGCTCCATTGAGAGGACCTTTTGATTGATTGACTTGTTGATCCAAGTAGTATGTTGGTAATACAACAAATCATGTCCTGGGGCATGCGATTCCCTCACTCGTGTATGGCGCACGCAAAGCTTATAGCCTTGTCACGCGACGCGCTTGCGACAGTGTATTATGAACAAATAATGGATATAACATGCTATCAGTGATTACATTAACAAATTTAGTTTTATTGACTGATGATAGTGATAATGATAATGATAAATAATTTATTTCCAAGAACATGGTAACACAAGATCTTAGAGCTATGCACAAGTACAACATATTCTGCCATTGGTTTAGGCGTAGAAATGTTAATGTTACAAAATCTGCTATTAAATTATACATCATTATTAATTGAAATAATTTTCTCATGAGTCGTCAGTTAACAGTCAAAGGTACAATCGTTTATTTTTGTGTCCATAAATTCTTTATTAGAGTAAAAGCATTCCCGTAGAAGCCAATTATTTAAAACATATTTTAGTTTGTTGAGCGGTAAGGCTCTAACTTTTCTAGGTAGCTTATTATAAATTTTTATAGCATGACAATATACATTGTTAGAAGATAGTTGTAACCTTCGAGGTGGTATAAATAATTTATATGGGTCTCTACTATTACTCTTTCCAAGCACCGTGTTATGTAAAGGAAAGAGATCTGGATGTTTCTTTATGAACATGCTTATGTATAAACTACATCTTCAAACAGAGTGGCAGCCATTTTGGTTACATACCACGGTAGTTTTTATAAAGAACTAGCTGTCCTGGTGAACTTCGTACCGCCACTTTTTTTTCGTGAATTTTTCTGATGTTTTTCTGCTATTCGGGGTGAATACAAATCCTAAAAACCTAAGATCATTAAAATCCGTCCAGCCGTTCTTGACTTATAAATGGTGTAACTAACCCGACTTTGTTTTATATAGAAGATATTGTTGTCTGTTTTACCCCGAATAGCAGAATAACTAATAAAATATCGGAAAAATATCCCAAATAATAAAGGTTCGCTGGGACAGCTAGTAGGATATAAATAGTCCTATGTGTTAAGCAAACCAACCGGCCAATCTGAAAGTCATTGAGGGTGGCCTGTGTTCAGCAGTGGCCGACTTAGATCAATCTATATGTGTGCTCAGCTGATTCCGAAAATAAACATACAATCTTAATATACATTTAAACAATGGGCTAGTTTCCTAAAAAAATCTAATTAGTCCGTCAGTTGGAATAACAAAAAATATTGGATTCGTATTTTTTCTTTTCTCAATCAAACAAAAAATTATGAAGATATAGCCCATTAAGCTTCCGCGTAACGTCACGCCTTGCGACACTTTTTAGCAAGGTGTGACATCAAGTGCTCAATTTGATGCACTTTATCTTCGTCATTATTTGTTTGATTGACAAAAGACAAAATATGGGTCCAATATTTTTTAATAATCTAACTAACGGACTAAATACAATAATCTTTTTTTTGACCCGGAAAACTAGCCTATTAGTAACAAGTAAAAATAATATTATTGCACAAAAATAAATCAAGGAGGTCAAAGAAAAGTCATAAACTTAAAAAAAGCATAGCTCTAATTACTGAATAATTCTTGGATTTTAGGTCATAGAAGTAGCTATTCATCATTACAGCAATAGGTCGTCCACTGTTGAACACAGGCCTCCCCCAATGACTTTCATTGCGAGGGAGTGCCAATACTCGCTACGCTTGGCAGGCGGGTTGGCGAGCGCAGTTTTTTATAAGATTTTGCACGCAGACGCTGCTGCCCGTCTCGTGCTACAGGAATTAGTCGCCTCTTACGACACGCCTCCTGTTGGCGGTAGGGAAGTGTATTCTTTAAGGCCGTGCCACACGGCACACGGAAGTAGCACGGAAGTAGCTATTGTGTTGTACACAATTTTATTTGGACGTTGATATTGAGTTTTATTGATCTTTATTTCTATACAGAATAGTTCTTGACTAACAATGCTCCACGTTGATGCCACTGGGTGATGGGGTGGGAATTGGATTAGGCAGTTTTCAGAATAGATATCTATTTGTCTCTACAAATTAATAAAATTAATAATTACAAGTGTCAAAATAACACATTTTTACTAAATGCAAATGAAAGTATTTATACGGTACTTATAACAGAAATTGTTTTTTTCTAATTTATTTATTTAAACTTCATTGCACAGATTTAAAAAAAATATACGAAACGACCTTTAACTTTTTCGGTAGGTTGACCTGTACATAATAATTTCTAGTCTATAATAACCTTATTTCATATTTTGCCATAAACTGTCTTATCTACTTGTTTTCTTTAAAAAAAAACATATGGTAAGTAGCACTTGTGTTATACAGGGTTACATTGCAAGGGGTGCTAAATCTATAGGAGTGGCTCAGAATCAGTAACTTAATTGAACTATGCAAAAAAATACATTTTTTTTACATTTCTTATTCCTATCCGCTGTTAAAAATTGCACCGTATGTGCACTGGGTAAGGTCCTTGTTGGCTCGCCGTGCCTACGCCTCTGATGAATGACCGCGTGGCTTTCGTAGTCTCTCTATTGACTTTATTTTCGGATATTTTAAAGTAACTTTTTTTTCGTAACATACGATTATTAAAAAGAACAACGATTAAGACGCTTCTTTGTATTGTTCCCTAGATCTTTTTTTAAAATTTGGCACCCCTTTGCAATGTAACCCTGTAGAAATCAGAAACAACGATAGTACCACAACACCCAGACCCGAGACAACTTAGATAAGGTATTTTTCTACATTGATCGACTGGGTATCAAACCTGGGTCTTCAAAGATAGCGACACCAAGTCGGTATGCTAGCCTCTCAGCTACGAAAATCCCGTCAAAATGCGGTTTATAAAATTATCTATTACAGCAAATTTTCGTGGATTCTTATAAAAGCGGCAACATAAACATTTCATTGTCTAAGGGCCACTTTCACCACTTGCTGATAAGTTCCGGATAACCTATCTGGCACTTGTTTTGACAGATAACCCATACAATTAGCTGTCAAAAATGTTTCAGATAGGTTATCTTGAACTTATCAGCAAGTGGTGAAAGAGGCCCTAAGTGTGCAAAGGCCGTAAGCATTAGTAAATGAATCCATCGATTCGACCGAGCTAATGCTTCCATTATCCGAGGGATTTATTGTAACCAAACGCCGCGGCGGCGATGGTTGGTACGACGCGGATGTCGACTCGACAAAGGAAAGGATTTTTAATAATATTTTCTTGCTAAGAAAGGGTAATCTCGTTATATAATAGTCTAGTTTCGTGGGCCAAAAAATATTATTCTAATTAAAATGTTAGTTCGTCAGTTAGATTATCAAAAAACATTGGACCCAATTTTGTCTTTTGTCAATCAAACAAAAAATGACGAAGTTAAAGTGCATCAAAGTTTACACGTGACGTCCCGGCCTGCCAAAAAGTGTCGCAAGGTATGACGTTACGCTGAACTTTAACGGGCTATATCGTCATCATTTTTTGTTTGATTGAGAAATGAAAAATTTCTGTTAATCCGACTGACGGACTAATTCGTTTTTTTTAGGAAACTAGCCTAATGTCAGAATACTTTTAAAAATCGAATCTTAAAAATGTATAGGTCTCTTGACTTGTATTGCTTTATTATGTTGTAAATATCAATTTGTAGGTAGCAAAAAATTTTGACGCTGAGTCTATGTAGGCAGATAAATAGATCCTCTTTATTATTGTACACCATACAAAAGAAACAAATCCTTTGATTTGTTTCTTTTCCTGTGAAAATAAATACATTAAGAATAGCACAATTTAGGCGGTCTTATCGCTAGAAGTGATCTCATCCAGACAACCTTAAGGTAGAGGACAGTTGAATTAAAATTGAGAGAGAGGCGGTGAAAAGGTAAAAACCAATAAAAAACCAATAAAACCAATGTATTTCTGTAAATAGGCCTAAATTAAGCTCTTTTACACGTCCCAATATATTTTTTTACCCTACCACTGCTTCGGGACAATATTGTGGGCTAGTGCCGAGAAGAAGCAGCGCAAGAAACTCGGTCACTATTGTCAGCCTCTTTTTAAATAGTGTGTTTACATTACAAGATAAAATGAACCTGTGCGAGCACGGCAGTATTTAATTCCATACATTTTTATCATTTAAATAGTCATTTACAGTGTAATAACCTTTTTTCATTAAAATCATCTTGACATGCGATTTAAATTCATACATAGGCAGTTCAGCAATGGACTGTGGTAATTTGTTAAAAAAGCGAATACTTTTTCCCATAAACGAATTACCAACTTTATGCAGTCTGAAATTTGGAACGGCAAGTTTATCTTTATTCCGGGTATTAATATTATGCATGTCACTCTTTTCAGGAAATAGATGCAGGTTTTTGCGAATATACATGATATTATCATAAATGAATTGAGAAGCCACTGTTAGTATATTAATTTCCTTGAACAGTTCCTTCAACGAGTCTCGGTGTCTGAGGTCGTAAATTGCCCGTACAGCTCTCTTTTGTAGTACAAAAATAGATTCAATATCTGCTGCTGAGCCCCATAATAATATTCCATATGACATTATACTGTGAAAATAGCTAAAGTACACCAATCTTGCCGTTCCAACATCAGTCAATTGTTTTATCTTTCTCACGGCATAAGCAGCTGAACTAAGTCTTCCTGATAGAGTCTCAATATAATGTGATTTTCTTATTTGAAATAGAGTCATGTTATGGAAAGTATAGTAGAATTATATAGCAGTCGCGACCCGCATTATAAAAGGTGTATGTATACTACAACTACTTTCAAAATATGAATATTCATCTATATTTTACTGTGTCAAAAAACATCGTTAGGGTTTTTTTGTATAAGTAAACTACTATTTAACATTTCTATTAATTGATATGAGAACTGGTGACATGTAGAATGCGATTTCTTAACATTTGGCTACTTGGGTTCTATGCTCTTCTATCAATTATTTTATTCACATTTAAAATTATTTAAGCCAAATTATGTATTTAATAGTACTTTAAGATCTAGTTAGTTGTACCTGACAAATTAAACAAAGCGCTAAGAGAAAGATGATCTTATACAGTCGGATTTGCTTTGTCAAAACAATCCTGAAATCTTAATTAGATTCCCGTTGAATTGTAATATTACAATTCCTATTCCTATAAGAACTTAGTACAAAAAAATTACAGTTACGCATTTTTTTTCTAATTCTAATTAGAATATTTCAAGTAAGAAGTGTAAAAGCGACATCTATTGAGGGGTGGTAAAATATATTTCAGGGGTGCGAGGTTCTACTCGCTACAACTGTTGCGAGCTATTGTAGTTGGGAAAGCGGTCAAAGGTAGTTTTGTTTTCGAAATCAATAGATGGCGTTGGTGATCGAAGTTATATTAGTGGTTTACTTGATTAGTGGTTTTATTGAGATATTGTTATGGCTAACATGCAGTAAGTAGTATCAGTAACTTTTTAAGGGCTGATTCTGATGATAAAATACTCTCCCTAAGCTGAGGTTGTTAGATTTTAGTCGGATTCCTAATATAAGCACCACTGTCTGAAATTAAGGTTAAATATGATAGTTGACAGAACAAATAACTATCGAAGAATTATGAGAAAATGAAATAGATATTTTCAACGATAGAATTAGTAGAAAACACTAGGTTACCACTATTTTACTAATTTATATAGCAAACTAAGCCAATCTTGTTTAAACATGGTGACTAGTCAACGGATACTATCTTTCATAAATACATAGGTACTTAATAATGTATTAGGTACATATATTATATCTATGAGTCAAGTATAAAACGTGAGAAGACGTGCAAAGAAACGATGGCGAATAATTTAGAGAGCCACACTAGGCAGACTTTGACCCTGAACCTTATAGGTTCGAATTAGCTCATTTATAGGTTCGAATCCACAACCCATGGCTTTATAGTCCGAAGCGCAAAGCACTAAGCCAAGACAGTCGTCAAATTAAATTTAATGACTTGTATTTCATAAAAAAGCTGTCGTATACATCTTACTTATTATTGTATAAAAATTGAAACTATAATGTAAAAGTATGTTTATTAGTCAATCAGGCCTTAGCGGCTAAAAGAAAATACTTAGAAGAAATTTACAATACATATGCGAAAACTACTAGGCCGATTTTGATTTGGTTTTTACTGCTTCAATGTGTAAAATATTTCGGTTTCGCTTAGATTTCAGACAGCATGCATGGATTCTCTTATCTTTGAAGTTTTATATTTAAGTAGTCTTATTTTTTATTTAAATACATGAGATGCAAATAAATGATTTGATTTGAGATCATAATTAATCGATGATACTAACTCATAGATCGTTTTTGTGTTCCTGTTAGATGATACGTGTAATTCACTCCTCTTTGGTTTAATTCTTGAGAACAAACTACGCATGCGAAGTCGAGGGCAGAAGCTAGAGTTAAAATAAACCTTTTCTCACCACATTTGCGGTTTGCACGAGGTGACTTTGCCGTGGGGTGACAACGGTAACGGCATGGGAGTGGCGGCACAGATGTCAATGTCATGGTTCAGCATGTATTGTTGCTGTTGCAAAAAAAGTGCATTGTGCAATTGTATTGGGTTGCGCTTTTATTGAACTGGTTCTTGAAGTGTGAATTGTAATTTAGATTTATTTGTTTTTAGTAATAATAGCGGTATAATAATATATATTGTTATGGTGCTTTCAACTTAAAAATTTAAAATTAAAATTAAAACATTAAAATTAAAAACGCAGTTAGCAGAGAATGCTAAAGTCTAAATTATGCATAATTTAGTCTACCAGTAAAATTTACCTAACTGATGGAAATTGATTGATGCTCTGAATTACTTTCTGTATTACAGTTCAAACGGATTAACGTGCTTAAAGGGACCGTTTACTGATAAGCTCCTCAATCTCTAATATTTCAAAAGTTATAGCTTCTTGACGGTAATGGAAAATATTGTTAAATTGCAATATTTTCCAATTATATATAGTTCCTACTAGCTGTCCCAGAAGACGTGGTCTTGTCGAATTTTGACAGTCTATTACATATAATTGCACACTGATGCAGCTAATCGGTTGTTGAATATTGTAATTAGAGAATGCTACCGAAAACTACTTCTTTATTAAATACCACCAAAGTCGTTGAGTATTTTTCATTAATTTTATTCAACGATCATGATTTACGGATATATTAACCATTAGGCGGTTAAAAGAAGACAGTTGCGTCAACGTAGGAATTCTAAAAATGCGTTATTGACTTTATAACAATTTTTTTTCGGACCATCTCTCCTTAAACTTTAGAAAACAGGAAGTTGTTTTGTCCAAAGAAGAGATTAAATTAAATTAAATTAAATATTGGACAAATCACATACATTGCTTTGATCCTGTGTTAAGTAGCCAAAGCACTTGTGTTACAGAAATCAGAAACAACGACGGTACCATTACACCCAGACCCGAGACAATATAGAAAAGTTATTTTTTCTACATTGACCCGACCGGGATTCGAACCCGGCGATAAGAATACTTTTTAATTAGATAAGAAATGTCTTCGCCCAAGTGTTTTGTTAAAACTCATAAATGCACTTATGTAACTGTATTTTTTTTTAATAAACACCTGAACTTTCTCCGAAGTCAAGCTGAGCTATCGATTGAAACGTCAACGATTCGCCACGCTGCCTAGCCCCGTCACACAACTTTACCAAAGTCACAATTGCAATTACTTTAACCACACCTTCACTTGAAACCTCTGATTCAAAACGATTTGTAACCTTATGACAATGAAATAGAGGATATAAAAATTTTGCAACTGCATGGATAAGTTTGCAAATAAAAAGTACTTAGTATAGATGACAATGTTGAAAAGATCATGAGTGCATTAGCTTTGTGCGTTCGGACACAAAGAGATATCTTCAATGATAGACGTCAACAGTACTGAAAAGGATCTCTGTGGGTTTTATTTTCATATCTCTATAAATTCAACCTTATAGCTCTAACAATAGGAGCTACAAAGGAATTTAGAAACCGATATTCGTCTATACAATGGATTGAATGGCCACTTTTTCTGTTGCGATGCTAAATTGGGTTAGGATTTTAAAAGCATTATGTCGGCTTAAGCATTTGACACTTCGATTGGGGACCCCTAAATAGTTGTTTACGGTTTTTGTTTGTAATCCGATTAGGTATGTTTGTTATTGTTTTGTTAGTTGAGGTGACACTTCATAGTTGAATGGGCAAGGCAGGTGTTTAGAAAAAACTGACATTACACCAATTGTGTTAAATAGATAATAATTTTTGCCCGAAACATTTCCCAACACGCCCGAGCCAATTTAGTCAAGTTGGTTTGCTGAATTGTCTGGAACCAGGAATTGAACTCAAGACCCTTTGCGTTAAAAGAGACTTGCACTGCGCCAATTTGTTAGTCAGTTTTTATATTTATTTCCAAACTTGGTGACGTATAAATTAATGGTAAATGTAATTTTTGACTTTACAATGTTATGTTTATGGTAAATTGATATATTGATTTGAATTATGATTAAATCGATATCGTAAGTAGTTTATGATAAAACTAGAAAAAGGAACAGTATTTGTTGTATGAATTTAGTTTTCCTAATCATATTTAATTATTTCAACCGGCCAATCTGGAAGTCACTGGGGGAGGCCTATGTTCAGCCGTGGACGTCCTATGGATGAAATGGTAATGACGAATCATATTTAAAACTGACTCTTAATGTATGTTCAGTGACATTATTGATAGTGTTACTTAACAAGTAATGAATAAGAATTTATAAATCCAAAATTTTTGAGGTCTATAATTTTAAAGAATCCAATTCCAATAAACAAAATTTCGCTTCAAACCATTAAACGTACAAAAAAAAACCTTTGAAGTGGTCTTAAAAGCCTAACCACACCTATATCTTCAAAGGCCTATGGCCCGTGTCATGTTATTAATATTTTTTCTTCCGCGGCAGATGTGCGCGAGCGCAACTCATCGGCCATATCTCATGCGCATTGTGTCTGTGGCCACATGTGTCAATGGTCGCGTACCGCCATTTATATTATTTAAATCAGCGTCGCCAAACACTTAATTTGCTGGGAATAAGACTATAATTTAAAGGGTGTACTGAGAGAATAGGATAGTTAACTACCACGCGAACAGTTTCTATATAATGCTTTTCAGTTTCAATTTAGCATCTAAATCTAAATACGTCCAACTGCGGGGCAACGGCCTCACCTCAACTATGAGGTGGTTAGGGTCATACTCAACCACGCAGTGTGTTTAGTCCCTATCTGTGTTTAGTTTATGCTTTTAAAAAAATATTTTACCCTTCGTTGATTAAAGATATCGGTCTGTTATGAATTTGAAGATCTTTTAAATCTACTGTTTTTTAAGTCTGTAAATTTTAACACAATAGAAAATCTGGTGATCCCCATGGCATTCAAGGTGTTTTTGTAGACTTTAGTACCAAATATTTTGCAATGTCTTAGACTCAAGTCGTCAACCTAGGTAAAACCTAGATAGCTACGTTTAGTTAAGTGTGTTTAACTAGTTTGAAGATGTAACATACCTATATCCCAAGAATATTCACAATTTCTCACCGAAAATTTTATTTGAGAGAATTTAAGGTTTGAGGCACATAACAAGGCGCATAAGCTTCACCCAGCCAATGGGGTCATTGTCTAGGTAAATAAATAAAATATGCTCCAGAGAATCTTTTCCCCAATTACTTATTTTACCTCCCTTGCTGTGTCATGTGTTTTTCAGTCGTTTGCCCTGTAATCTAATCTCGTCTGGCTGATCACCGAAACGACTGTAGGAATTATGATTCAGTTTTCATTAATGCGGATTGTTTAGGTGCATATAATACATAAATAACTAGTAACTGTAGATACTTAGCGCGAGCTGGTGAAAGTCGCATATAACATTTTGAAAGTGAGTTTCTTTACTTGTTACGCTTTCACGTTCACGTCGATACTACTCAACAAATCATCACCAAATTTGCATACACGCATTGGTATAAATAGTACGAAGTAATATTTAAGTCAATGCAATGTTGCCAAAAGTAAATAAAAGGACAAAAAGTACCTAAAGTATAGAAAAATAACTTTTAGCCGGTCGTCTAGAAATAACAACTGGTCTACTTGCAGTATGATCCGCCAACTTCAGAAAAAGGAAAAAAAAACCTTGTGGTATTCCGGAAAAAAATAGAATATCCCGAAAAAATATATTTCCGAGTTATCTTAGGCACATCCTAAAATAATTACATTCAGCTGAATCAGCTCTTTCCGTAAAAGTCTTCACATCTAATAATTTTGATCCTGTGGAATGATTTTTCCTCTTTGGCATAATTTTGAAGTCTTCGTAGACAAAGTCGCTGGCTGAAGCTAGTATATAAACAAACCTACAAGCTACATGAACTCTTTTTTTATCTATTGAGCTATTCCTGACAATATAACGATGGAACTGGAAACTCTTGCCCTGCGTCGCCCATGTGCGCCCCTCGCGTCCCCTGCGACGTTCACGCGCCACTAACCGCCAACATTGGCAAAAATCATTTGTTATCTACTATGTACTGCATTGTTGGCCCCAATCGGCCGCTTTGAACTACACCGCAGATGGTAAATGAATAAAGTTTGTTGGTTTTCGATTGAGGAACATTAGATAGAATGGTGTTGTTAAATGTTTTTAAAGATATTAATATATTAACAGTAGCCTAACCACATATTATTGAAAATATTAAGTACATTCGAAAAAATCTATGTTTGTTTAGCATAAAAGGTGATTTCCATCATTATAATACTCGAAATAAATTAAAAAACTTGCCGTTCCGAGCTTTTGACTACACAAAGTTGGTAATAATTCTTGTGGTAATACATATACTTATTAAATATTAAGCACCACAGACTCTTGTTGAACTACCTGTTCATGAATTCAAATTTAAAAAAATCCTTATGAAAAAAGTATATTATAAAATAGATGATTATTTAAACGAAAAGCTTAACCTACTGAGCTCGCACTTACCACATGTCTTGTTACTGTATTTCCGGTAAAAATGGCTGACAAAGGTGACTGAGTTTGTTGCGCCGTTTCTTCTCATGACCAGCCAATAAGTAGTCTCGAAGCGGTGGTAGGGCAAAGCTAACTATATTTTAGGAAGTGCCCGGAAGAGGGCCTATATACTGAATAAACGAGTATTATTATTGTTGTTATACCGTTTTACCTTTTCGTTAATGTTGCGTTATTTTATCCAGATTTATTACAATATTAGGTGTGTACTTGTGAAATTAAACTAAAACAGTAACGTTTAAATAGAGCTAATTTTTGCCATTCGTTTTCATGACTAAGCGACAGTAATGTATGTAAAAAGACAGTCCTGCGGCCTAATCGTGTAAATTGTAATGTAATGTTATGCAACTCCGCGACTATTCATTGATTATGTATCTTTGGCAAATATTGATAGGCCTTGGTAGTGTAAGTTGCCAATTAACATTGCAAGGGGAATGGTCACTCCTAAGCTGCTTTTAACGCGATGATACGAGTATGATGCAGCTACAGATCGTATCGTTCAATTTCCACCTCTCCGAGTTTCAGGTCTTTAAACCATTGGGATCACTTAGGTAATGGTATCTTCGGATGCTCTAACCCAGAAATAATAAAAGATATAAGAATATTGTTTATATATTATCACTTCATCTATCTTTAACTATAAGTGTGTTTTGCGGCACTTCAGGTTTAAATTACACAACAATCACATTGCCGAAGGATCATAAAAACTTCTTCTGAAAAAACTAACTCCGATCGAAATTAGCACGGTGTCACTAAACTTGCAAACATAATTTGCTCACTCCACACAATAAGCACCTGACATCTCACCGACATAGACCCGATACCGAATCTCATGCCGACAAAGATGCCGACACTCGTCTTGACAAAGTCACACCGCGCTCCGCCCATGACGAGTTCAATGCAACCCATCATCACTTCGGTTCGATGTATGAATGTAACTTCGATTGTAAATTAGCTTAAAAGGTACCGGCTAACCTTGATGTGGCGAATTTTTGTTTGGTTTGAATCACTTTTTGTAGTACTCGAAGATATGTTTGGTTGTGTCCCACCATTAAATGTTTGTAAAATTATGTTACTTGTATTGTGTGGAGGATCAAAGTCGCCTTCTAAATAAAGTGATTATACACTTCCAATTATTTATTACTTGTTTTGGCCCGCGCAGAATAAGAGTACAAAGTAAATATATATTTTTAATCGCACAACAGACGAATAACTAATGTAAAGAAAATACACTTACAGCTACACATATAAGGCGTTTTTAACGCTAGAAGCGGATCTCTTTCAGACGACCTTTAGGTAAAGGACAGTTAAATTCAATAACGAGAGGAGGAAAAAGTGTTAAATTATTAGGAAACAAGAAGATAATATTTTTTAAAGATTTGTTCATAGACAATGGGTTATTCAAAATCTATCTATTTAATTACGTCCATCTGCATAAATGCTGATATGAAACGATTATAATTTTGTGTAAATGTAGGGCTCCACAACATACCCTGAAAAGTAATTTACATACCTACATACGTGAAATTCCTGTAGGTAGGTTGGGCCGATCAAAAGATTATCCATAAAAATAGTAAAAAAATTAAATAGACAATTTGAAATAGTTTTGGGAATGTTAATTCACTGATAAACCAAACTAATTTCCAAATCACAGATAACCCTATCCTGTTTATTTGTATTGATACAGTTGGTTTATTATGGTTGGTTTGAGTTTCAGTTTGACTAATAAATACTCTGACAAGGCCCTATCCACACATTGGACGACAGAGGTCCCAAAATACAGAAACCCCTTGAGGCCCAGTCCGACCCCATTCCAAGACCTACTACGAAAGTGTTTCATTCGATAATTTAAATTTCCATTAACTTGTGTCAAACCTTTGACAATCCATGAGCTATTGTAAACAGCTGTGTTTTTATACGGAGTTTCAGTTGTTCATATTTTGCAAAGGTTTAATGCAACTACAAGATCATTTAGATTTGTTAGGTTTATACGTCCGAACGAAAGAAACATTAACGTAGTAAAGCTTCGAATCGGGTCCGTTAGTAGAGCCCTTTTGCGGTCTTGTCTGTTCGCGAATGAAAAGGCCGACATGTCCGCACGCGGTACTCATGCGAGGCGATGGGCGATGGCCGGGTCGAGATTTAAAGCTAGGTAGGTATTAGTATAAGGCAGTATAAGTAGGGAAGACCTTCTTATCCTCAATACCTGCCGCTGCTAATTCCTAGTACACCATGTTTTTGTTAACGTATTGATGCGATTACAGAAAGGAGGTAATGTTATAAGCTACCCATCGAAATTATGATAAATAATCTAAGTAGCCGGCGGGCCACATCTGTCGCAGAACCGATGAAAGGTGGAGTAAACGGTTCACAAGTGGAGACCGCGCCTTGGACGCCCCCCAACTCGATGAACTGACGAACTTGGCAAGAAGATGGCTGGCAGTGGATGGAAGAAAAAAGCGTACGGGAGGCTTACGTCCAGCAGTGGACTGCAATATGCTGAAATGATGATGATGATAAATCTAAGTAGCTGTTTTAAACAGATGTCGTACGAGACGAATTATAACTTAAATATTGAATTTTCGGCACATTTTGTGTGCTACACAATAAGTAGAACATGTGTCAGAAAGCCGTCAAAGTGCCGAGGGAGGTAGAGAGAGTATTGTCACCATTGTTAGCATCGCTTTGTGGCTACCGCCGTGTTGTTGTTTAGTTTATTGCAAAATCAAACTGTTAAGTGTCAGATGAAGATGTTTCAGTACTGCGACTTTGGGGTTTGATACTTGATCCCGTGATTTTAGTTTTGGTTACCTGTTCATAGCATTATAAATACCTACATAGTTCATAGTTGGTGTTAGTTACCTCGCTTTACTAGCAGACAAATATATATTTTTTATCTAAGGGCTTGGTTGGTCATTGCAATTTGTGATATGATACCTCATGTTTATCAAGCATTACTATTTATTAATTAATATAACAGCTTCTGACCATGACTTCGTCTTCGAGACTTTAGAATAAGGCCACGCTGTCCACAATCATGTTCATCATATTATTCAGAATGCACTAGCCTGCACCCTGCGCACGCTGAATTCGCATCGTTTGCGCATAGTGGCATATTAAAATAGTCCGTCGTGCTTTTACGAGTATCCCCCAAGCAATACAGATGCAAGACAACTCTATCAGAATCATAAGCTATAAATGATTCATATTTTTTTTGTTTTAAGAACTTGATTTCTCAGAAAACCACTACAGTCACTTATATGAGTTATTGTTATCATGTTATGAGTTATTGTTATTGTTTTCGAAATATTAAAACTAACTTCTTAAATAAATAAATTGTTTTCACAATCACACCAATTATCTAGGCCCAAACTAAGCAAAGCTTGTTCTATGGCAACTAAACAACGGATAAACATACTTAAATACATTTATAAACATCCATGACTTAGGTACAAACGCGCGTGCTTTTCACACTAACATTTTCCCGTTGCGGGATTCGAACCCGCAACCGCTGGATTTGTAGCCCGGAGCGCGAACCATTACACCAGACGGTCTTACTCACTGATTTTACTTTGTTGTTCTTTAGAATGTTTCTCATAAGGTGTTGTTGTATTGGAATCACTTATAAGGGTTTTACCACATCAAAAGTATCAAAAGCACTCAAGCGGGATATATAGTCAAAACTGCCTCTTTCATCACCGCTGGGCGGGGCGCGGTCCCTTTGATTTGTTTGTCTGTTTGTTTGTCGTTCGCTTCGCACCTTGGCTCTTAAGTTTGGCAGATTGGCACAGATGTGACAGGTAAAGGTTTGACATCTATGAGTGGTGAACTTGCGCTAGTTGTATATTTTGGTTCATCCTGGCTCTGCTAAATTTATAAAACAAACTTCTCAAAGTTGACTCGGGTTAAGGAGTGTTGACGTTTCGGGCATACAGTCTGGTACCACGTATAATAAAGAAGTAAATTCTTTACTCTGAGACTTGAAATGTATTTGCGTCTCCTGATTATAATCATCAGCATTTTAGCCATAGGACGTCCACTGCTGAACAGAGGCTTCCCCCAGTGATTTCCAGATTAGCCGGTTGGAAGCGGCCTGCAACCAGATATTTTTTGCAACCTTTACGAGGTCTTCAGTCCACCTTGTGGGTGGATGTCGTACGTGTGTGGCCTCTTGCGTAGGTATAATAATAATACCTATATATTATTTCCAAACAACAATATGATAAATGTACCTACTTCAATCAGAGACAAAGTTATTTCTGTACAAGTATGTACGTGCACATATTCTATTATAATTGCAACTGATTATGATGGATGTGGGTTCAGCCTCTTGTTAAAACATACTCTATTACAATTTGTTGTCACACACAGCCTTTGACACGGCTAATTTTGCGAGTAAAAGGGTTGAGTACTGTTATGATACTGTCAACTGCTTGATCGATTGGATTAGCAAGCTATTTTTATAATCACCGATAAGAAAAAAATGCGTTATTATGAAGTGGCTGGCTCATACTTGTCTTGCTTAACTATCCAGAACTAGCTTCTGTCAAAAATTCGTCTGCGTATGTACTTTAGGGTTAAGTCAAAAAGGAATAAGTAAATGATCCCACACAAGCACACAAAAACTGGATATAAATTCTGTCTAGATCAATTTTATTACGTCTGTTTGCCGTTTAAGCGTGAATGAGTTAGAAACAAATAAACTCACTCTTTATATCAACAGTAAGGATTACAAGATTGTTTTAACAAACACTACAATAACAATCATAATAATAAATTGTTTCCATAATAACACCAAGCAGCTAGCCCCAAACTTGTACAATCGCGACTAAATAATGGTTAAACATACTTAAAAACTTTTTTAAACATTCAAACATTATTGTGCCTTGCAGGATTCTAACCCGCAACCGCCTGGCTCTGTAGTCCAGACAGCGAACCACTCACCAGACGGTCGTCTGAAATTATTGAGTTTTACTTTCCTGTTTCTTATTATCTATGTGATAATGGTACTATTTATGCGGTATTTTCGCTAGAAGCGATCTCTTTCAGACAACCTTCAGGAAGAGGACAGTTTAAAAAAGAAGATAATGGGATGCGGTTAAGAGTCCTAAAAATATTTAATTTAGCAATTAGTTAAACATTATCTCATTTTTTTTTATTAATCTTATTAAATACCCAATATCACTCCCAACAAAAATAAAAAGAAACTCAATAGGCGAACCATCTTTGCGTGACATAAAACGCCATGTCGATCGCTGTCCAACATTATTGCTAACCGCTCCAGGAATCGAACCCCTTGACACGGGGAGGAGTCAACCCGAAGGGTCGGGAGCGGGAGTGCTGTAAATTTAGGGTTACGATGTTCAATTATTATTATTGGATTTTTAAAATGGCGGAAGATAAAATTGACAACGTGGCAAGTCATGGTTAAAAGTTACCACATCCACTCGCTACAAAGAAGATATTACAGCCCTTTTTTACGAATTGTTTTTGTCGGTACTATGGGTTTTGAACAAACGTAGATCTTCACATAAGTGTAAATAATAATTAAAAATAAAGTTTATTACTAAAAAGATGCACATACAGTTGTTTACTAGTAGTCTCCAAACTAGAAACGAAATTGAAATTTCATAAAACCTTGTCAATGTCGATGATCAGAAGGCCAATTCCCGTAATTATCTCTCATTGGGAACATAAGTGGATTGGCATGTGATGCGATTCTGATGTTACTAACAATCGGTATTCCCGTCCTTGAAAGTTTCGTTAACATCGCATTCCCTTCCCAATCGCATCGCATTAAATTCCTTTTGTAGTAACTTTTCGTTCGCATTGGTTCGTATTTCTATGTCAGGTGTTGCCACAGACTACCTTAAGAAAAAGCAACTGTCACAGATTAGAAAACCATAATTATTGTTGTTTATTTGGCCACTAAACTAAACCCGAGTGCTAAAATTCTAAGAAAAAAAGGACTGTGAAAGTCATTGTCAATTACAGTTGTCAATAAAGTAAACAAACATTGGTTTCGTCGTTCATTTGAATATTATGTTTCAAAGTTTTTAATTATTAAGATATAGGTATTTCGAGTTTCTTGGTTATTAAAAGATTTGTAAAAAGTAAGTACTTACCTACTTTTCTATAATTATTCATTTAAAAAAATGACCGATGTTAACCGCTTTAATTTATTTCCAGTATTACAACCATTATAAAAATTGTGTTAAATGTAGGGCAAGGGCTGTGAAAGAAGAAATAAAGGGGCCCGGTGAAGGCCCTGCAGAACTTACTACCCCCAAAACTCTCGAGGAAAGGCTTTTTGCTATTCTTGGACGCTGCAGCTCACCTCTGCCTATCAGAAAGAATCCTCTACTTGCGGTTAGTATTGACATATTACATTGTTTTTCTAACGGGCCCGCTTGGTAGAGCCTGTGCCCTGCTCTGTGGACGTGTATAGGCACACCTCTATGAGCAACAAATCCAAGTTGCATCCCCAGTTACTGCAGAAAGGGCTACTTTGCAACATAGGAAGAGTTATTTGTTTTTCCATTATTATTTTAGCCCTGAATCTGGGACTGGGAGTGATAGTTTTTTGGAGGAATACAAAGGTACTTAAATAATAATTGTATAGTGTGAAATTTATAAAATGCTTTAATATAATGTCCTTTTTTAAATTAAACAAAGCTTTAAATTAAACATCGCGATTGCCCACAGATTTGCAACTATCGCGTTCTTTACGGCTCTGTCCTGTTTGTTGGAGCGGTGCGTTGTAGCGGAGGCGCGGCGCCCGCTCGTGGTCGCTCGCGCTCAAGCGCTTGTGGACTGGACAGGCAGCTCGGGTGCACGAAGGCGGAAACATTTTGCGATATTGTGAAGCACACAGCATGCGTTTACAGTTTGGGCTGCTATTTTCGGTTTGTAGGAGAGAGGCACCTGTAAAGTAATTTGACTTTTATAACAGGTTAATTTTCATTTTTGTAGGAAAGCCTCTCTTTGAACTCGCCCGCAAATCGCAAGTGTATCAATGTTCTAATAGATAATAGTTAATATGAGATAAGCGTAAACAATTCCATATTATACACATACTGTGACTGTGCTCAATAAAAGATTAAATTATTATTTATACTGCAACTGTGTTTTAATAAACTAAGAAATAACAATCTACCTAAATCTTGATTTGAGGACACCTATATAGCCTCTGACGATAGAGCCTTTATAATTATGTTCCTGATAATAATAAGCTTATGGAGTTCCATTCTGACACATTTAGTAGGTATTATACATTTTTCCTTAAATGATATCCACTTTCTCCTGTACCAATAATAACAATAAAATTATGGTAAAAAATATTATATTTACAAGCTTTATTTTATTGATATATTTGTATTTTATACATTAATAAGTTAATACAGAAAAATATGTATAAGTGTGTATACCCCAATGGGTAAAAATTTTAAAAGTTTAAATTGGGCAATCCCAATTTAAATAAATATTGTCCATCCTCATATAATTTCATTAAGTGATGGTCAAATAAGTGGACAGTCCCTCCACATTGAGGTGTCCCATAGGGCAAAACAGGATTTGTTTACAATAGTTTGGTGGGTACGACCCGCTTGCAAAAAATGCAAGAGTAGGTAGGTAATCTAATTAAAACCTGAAACTGGAAATAAGATTTTAAAATGAATGATAAAAGAGAATTAGTGGGTAATGTAACGAAAGGAGGAGTATTTTCATGATTTTAACTAAGTAGTAATAAATAAGTACATACCTTGCAAGTTACATTTAGGGCACCTTTTATTTTCTTAGACCTTATGAAGGGCTTGATCTCCGTGATAAGACATTGTGTTAGGTTCTTTGTAAAAGCTCGCAATGAGATCTTAGACTATTAGACCAATGGCTTGCCCATCTATTTTTAGGGTAATTTGGGTAAGCCGCCTGCTGCTTCTGCATCGGCACAATACGCAGCATTTAAATAAAGCCAGCGGAGACCGTAATTACTCATAATTAATGAAAAAGTTATAAAAATACTATTGACAGGACTGACTTTGAGTAGTCTCATCACAATCACATATCAGTCCGCTTATAATCACTTTTCATACACAAATTTGACGTTTAAATAGCGACGAGAATACCGATTTTGACAAATCAAGTGCAGATAAAATTTAGTAGAATACCATTTTGGCATGATCCATTTTCATTAACATCACGATCGCTTTTCATAGTTTGGCAATTTAATGTCATAATTTTAGTGTACGTGAATACCGTTTGGGAAGTTGATGCGATTGGGACCGGATCGACACCGGATTATTACTACTTTTAAATTACGGGAATTGGGCCCCAGTTTAAGCCTTTATCTAAATTGAATACCTCATGCTTACATACTTACCTTATACCTAAATGAAAATAATACAGTATGTAAAATAACAGAGAGCGTTCCCTTCAGCCAGTTTATCTAAATCATTAATAGATAAAAATTAAAATATACCTACATTTACAAAAATAATCATAAAAAAATCAATTTAAATCCAAAAACAAACAAAAAATTCGAAACGTCTGTTTAAAACCAAAATCGTAATGCGGAACAGTAACTAGCGTCAAACTGGCAATGTCACTTCTCTATCTTGCTCGCACGGTGAGAAAAGTGTCGGACGTTCAATATTAAAAACATTTTTATTTTAAATTTGAATATTTTTTTATTATGTGGACGCTGTAATATTACGGGTTAACGGAAACGCCTTTCGTTAGTTAACATATTAGTATACCGTTTTAGATAATAACTGGGATCGGCTCGGCACTGGATTGTGACTAATGATAAATTATAGGGATTCTGCTTTTGGCTTCTTGCAGGAAGCCACTGGGCCGCTTCCAACCAGCCAATGTAGAAGTCACTGGGGGAGGCCTATATTCAATAGTAGACGGCGACGTCCTATGGCTGAAATTATCATGATGATAACGCTCTCGCATTATCCTTTTTACGCTAAATAATATCTACGTCACTCTGGCTACACACGAGGTGTTTGAAATGGACTCGACCTGGCGTCAAGTTGTCTATGGTAACGTGAATGAAGGCGCACAGTGGGCAAGCGACAATGTCTCCGCAGGGTTAGATTTATGGACTCCGTTGTTCTATGCGAGCTCGGCGCGTACGCGGCCGGACCACACAGGCGCTCGCGAATATCGTATACAGGGGAACACAAGAATATTTAAAGTTAGTTAAAATAAACGTTTATAACAACTTTCAGAATTTTTTACCAGACTTGCTGTAAGAAGTGTCATGTTTACGAATAAAAGTATGCGTGCTTTTCTGTCATTTTGTGTTTAAGAGTTACTCGTATGCTATTTTGTAGTAAGGATCTTCCTTTTTTCAACCGACTTCAAAAAAGGAGGAGGTTCTCAATTCGACTGTATGTTTTTTTTTGTATGTATGTTACGCGATTACTCCGCCAATTATGAATCGATTTTAATGATCTTTTTTTGATTGGTAGATCATACTTCAGAGGTGGTCCCATATAAATTTTATCGAAATTGATTAAGAACTTTTAGAGAAAATCAACAAATATATACCCAGATAATATATTGGTTGTAGTTCTTGTTACCTATCTTCGACAAATACTCGTATGAGCCGATTTTGATGATTTTTGTTTTATTGAATAGCTTATACTTCAAAGATGCTATGATAAAAGTTTGCAAAATAAAAATCACCCCTAAGGGTAGGATATAGGGGATGAAATCGGTGTTCAGCAGTTAGATTAGGATTTATCACTAAAAATAGATGAAATAAGTAAATTTTATTTTTAAAAAAAAACCGACTTCAAAACACTAAAATGCTAAAAATAATCCTAACACTTAAGTACCTAATCAGTTACTTTTGGAGTCGGTGCCAGCCGATGAGAGATTCAATGTTTTTGTTTTTGTTTGCACCGACTCCAAAATTTATTTTTTTTAATAAAATTTTTCGAGTAGCTATTTAAATTGTATGGTATCAGACGCTAGGCAGTAAAAAATAATAAGCAAATCATATAAAATAAGGTTATTTTGATCAGCCTATGAATAGGAATAACTTTAGGTATAGGTATATAAAATAGGTTTAAGTAAAAAATCTAATGTTAAGGTAATAAAATTCTAAATATAAAAAGGATCGTAGACTGTAAAATTTAAATTTTTCTTTCAAAATATAAATACCTACTAATGGTTTGATTGTTATTTTTAGCTTAAACTCACCTTTTGTTTCTAATTTCTTCTTTCACACGCATTTTTTAGTTTTTGGAACACCCTGAGCATACTACACCTACAACTTCCATTCATGATGCCTCCATTGACAACCGTAGTAATTGACCACAGACAAAAAACTGGGCCACAGATAAAAAATACGCTATAAAGTTGTCACGCTCTTCAAGAATTTCTATTAAACTTACTAAGAATTATCCGTAGTTCTTTGTGGCAAAGATTTATATGAATTTTATAAAGAAATTAAGGCATTCGAACGACCACGAAGAGTATATTATCGAACAAGATTTATGAATGAACGTATTGTTGTTCTCTACGGTTTTTAAATAAATGTAATAGCTATAGTTTAATTGTCATTCAATCTTTGACAATGTAAGTGAAAAAATCAGCATTTTTTTTTAAGTTTAACTGCTTGCTTACCCTCCCTGCGTATAGTAATAAAAGTTTAGGAAAAGTAAACCTTTTACTAAACATTCATAAGCAACAAATTCTTTGCAGTTTGTAGTTACGATTCACTAAAAACGGTTACCTTGTCCAGTTAAATTTAAATCTACATTACACGACCAGTTTTTTTACATAAATAAATATTGAACAACATCACATACAATGCTCTGATCCTATGATAAGTAGCTAAGGCACTTGTGTTACAGAAATCAGAAACATTGACGGTACCACAACACCTAGACCCGAAACAATGTAGAAAAGTTATTTTTTTACATTGACCGACCGGGAATTGAACTCAGAAGTTTATTTCAGTCAAGCCAACTGTTTAAGTTACTTCTTATTTGTAATCTTTAAATATTATGCATTCAGTAATATCTATGTTAAAAAAAAATTACTTATGCATGTTGTGGCAGCCACACTACTTTATATTTCGATAGTGTATGTCACATTAAATAACAGGACTTAAGTTCTTGAATACTAAGGTGTTAATAGCGATCAACCACTACTTCACACCGCCTTTCGTTTCATTGCACAATATAGTTTAAATAAATAAATACATATCACGTCAGCCACTTAAGACATTTGTTCTTGAATAGCCAATTATATAAACAAAGCGTAAACAACCATTATTCCTAAGTACGCTTATCTTTGAAACCATAATGTAAGTCATTAAAAAGTAAATTAAGTCAGTAATGTCATTAAAAATAATATAATCTTGAATTATCTCTCACTCACATTTCTTTTTATAATTCGGATTATTATTATTTTAAACTAGCAGTCGTTTGTTTGCGTGGTCTTAAAATCAATTAAAAAACTTCCCTATTTTGGTTATTCTTTGCGCGGAACCCGAATTATTATTCTTGAATAAAATTAGCTTAGGCTAATTTACTTAACGTTAATTTAAGTAACGGTCCCGCCGTTTTAGAAATTTGCTGGATAATAATAAAGTAATAAGCTAATATAAGGCTTATAAAATGTAATAAATTAGTAAAAGCTGTTATTTTGACATTACAAACAAAAACTAATTTTATTTTTGTAAATAACTATAGAAAGACGCCTTTTTTTTGTCTAAAAAAACAGAGTGTAGTCAAATATAATTTAGTTTCTTTTGTAACTTCTGGATATAAAACTGATGTAACGGGATATCCATCACTCGCTCCTCCGCTGGCGGGGCGCGACCGAGGAGTGCCGTGAATACTGTGACGTCTTCAGACGTCAAAGCGTTTGACGTATCGGCTCTTTTGTGCGCCAGCTTAACGGTCAACTTGGACGCTAAGCTTAGAAGTTTCTCGATAATCAGACAGGTATACATTTCAAAGTGTACCCAATTTTTCTTAGTTTTATTTGACATTGTTAAAACTCAGTGTTTTTTATCTTTCTTAGTTTTTTTTTGATACTGTTTGAACTTTTGTATAAGGTTAAAACTTAAAACAAATTCTCTTATGATCGGGGTGGTGTTCGTACATTTGTTCAATGAACTTTTCTAGAATGAATTGAGTCTATTTGTGCTGGAAAACGCGTCTTGCAAAGGGATAAAACAAGGATATTTTCTTTACTCCGAGAATAAGGAATTAACATCCTTGTTATAGTCACGAGGTGCCAGGCAATGTGTTTTTCCATGGGCGTCTCCCAGTACAATCAGACTCGATCCAATTAAGAGAGGATTGTTTTCTGGACAAGTGGCGAACTTCGATGTCGGAGGCCAAGATCCACTTCGGGTCGCTAAGCCAACGAAGTAAGTAAGTAAGTTTTCTGGATTGACCCAAACCGGGAATTGAAGCTGAAACCCTTTGAGTTATTAAAGACAAATCACCACGCCACTGCACCTATCGAATATGCGCTTATTGTCTTGTTTTAGTAGTGTAGTTAGTAGCGGAATGGAACGACCCGTGAACGCTCCAATTGACGACATGTGTAGTGGTTTGCGCTCTGAACCGCTTTCCAGCTGCTTAGGGTTCGAATTCCGCAAGTTGCAAATGTTTGTGTGATGAGCACGACCATTTGTACCTAAATCATGGATGTTTATAAAAGCATTTGGGTATGTTATCCGTTACCTAGTCGCCATAGTTACATTATACAATATTACATACTTTATTTTGATCCTAAAGTAAGTACTTGTGTTACAGAAATCAGAAACAACGACGGTACCACAACACCCAGACCCGAGACAACACAGAAGATTACACATAGACCGACCGGGAATCGAACCCGGAACCTCGGAGATAGCGACACCAAGTCTGGCATGCTCGCCTCTCGGCTACGGAGGTCGGTGATAGTACAAGTTTTGCTTAGATTGGGGCTAATTAATAGGTTTAATTATGAAAACAATTTTTGTTATTTTTTTTAGAAACTAGTTTCGTTAACATGATCGAGGTACTCATTGAGGAACCACATAGTTTATTTGATAAATACGCATATTTTCAATCATTTCGGCGTAGTCGTAGTTCTCTAGGTATTCAAAACACAGTCCTTCGGACGTATAAGATGAATAAATATTATTTATATTTTAACAAACATATGTCATAAACATTGTCATAAAGCAATTACGCATTTCGTCTGTCTCAATCTAACTTTCGTGCAGCCGCGCGCCGTCAACGGATCGATGAACTTATTTAGGTATAAGGTATAATAATAACTTTATTGGTAATAGAAATGAGTTACATCTTGTATACCTACTTTAACAAATTAAAGAAACATGAAATGCTACTATTATATTTTTTTTACAACAATTATTTAACTAGATACCTTGGATAACACTGATATCGTTCCAGTGTCGAACATAGTTCCTGGAACTATAACGATCCGGAAAGTACACATATCTACTAGGTACCAAATTACCAATTCGTGTTGAGGAGATTTAACATCATTCAACAAATTCAAGCACATACGTACCCAGAGTCCCCATAGAGCAGTAATACCACAAAATAAAATATAGTAGTAATGGGTATCAAAAGTTAAGTGACTGCAAAGCTATATTTTGGGACGTGTATAAGTGCCCGGAGCGGGCCTATATACCGAATGGCGAATAAATGACTATTATGACAAAGTTAATGCGCGCTAAATATTTAACACAGAATAAATAATAGTTAGGGGATCAGAAGTTAGGCTTTAGGCACTGCTGAATGCGTGTATACACATAGACATTTCTTACGGACACCAAATCTCCTAACGCTTGGGCTAGAATTACCGTAAGAGTGTAACGAAATTTCATGTCTGTGAGCGCGCATTCGACATTGTATGAAGCCTAACTTCTGATACCTACCCTTATCTTATATCTTCTGTGGTATTACAGTGTATTTTCACTTTTCTAACTAAGTAAGAGTTGACAAATTATTAAAACAGTCACTGATAAAATAATAGCGGTATGTCGTCGACCAAAAGAAATAATATCGGAATAAATATTTTTTTCTTCTCAGACAAAAATAGTCCTCTCTTCATATCCCGCCCGATCCATCATCTGACACAAATTTTGACATTTCGCGCCAATTTCGAATTGCGTTCAGAAATCGAATCCTACGCAATCAACTCCATTGTGAATCGAATAGCAACTTGATTTGTTTAGATTGATCCGTACCATCCATTTTGTGAACGACACTTGGCTTTTTATAAATCCAGGAAATGCATTCTAGTTTAGATATCAAATTTTTTTTTGTGGATGTTTTTTGATCTGTCAAAAAAGGTAGGTTTCGGTTCGGTAATTTGGGGATTTATCCGAGTTTAATGTGACCGCAAAATATTAGCGACACTTGGGACCTTTGAACTGACGCGACGGTCGTACAAGAAAAACAAGCAAACTAGCGTGAGAAACAGAGTGCTATGCGGCTATGTCGACCGTCTGGTGTAGTGATTCGCGCTCCGGGCTAGAAAGCTAGAGGTTGCGGGTTCGAATCCCACAAGGGGCAAATGTTTGTGTAATGAGCACGAGCATTTGTACCTAAGTCCCATGACTTAGGTACAAATGCTCGTGTGTATGTTGTGTGTGTGTATGTTTATAAAAGTATTGTAAGTATGTTTATCCGTTATCTAGTCGCCTTAGTACAAGCTTTGCTTAGTTTGGGGCTAGTATGTAATTGTAAAAAACAATTTATTTATTTATTATGTGATACCACAGATATACTGTTGTAATTTTATGTTATAATAATTATTATGATTATTATATTGACGACCTCCGTAGCCGTGAGGCGAGCATACCGGACTTGGTGTCGCTATCTCTGAGGTTCCGGGTTCGATTCTCGGTCGGGTCAATGTAGAAAAATAACTTTTCTATATTGTCTCGGGTCTGGGTGTTGTGGTACCGTCGTTGTTTCTGATTTCTGTAACGCAAGTGCTTTGGCTACTTACCACAGAACCAGAGCAATATATGTAATGTTGTCCAAAAAAAAAAGATCTATTTTATGTAAAATTACATAATATAATTAGTTGTTCGCCAAAACTCCATACATGAAAAGGAGCAGACATATTTTATTTTACTTCGGCTGTTTCATTGTTTAGAACTCACTGAGTAGAGTACCTACAAATTATTGCTCTAAACCTAAAGCATTTTTGTTCCGATGTCTACAGTAATAAACATGGCGTCAAACTCTAAAGATAGAAATCAAATGAATAACTTACTATTTAAGAGTGAGACAGGTTCCGACGCTAAAGATCCTAAACTAAACAAAATCGCAATCGGCTAGTTTTTAAAAATTTGTAACTGATTAAGCGTTTAAAGTTAACCTGATACGTTAGGTAGGTGACGGTTAATCTAAGAGAATTTAAAATTGCGTGGTTTTTTTTAGATACATATCAAAATATGTACTTTTGCTATACTAGTAAGTCGCAAAAAAAAACAAATTGAGTTATTCCCATGATAAAACCAACTCACGTCTTCCCGAAATTAATCCTAGCATTTCCCTTGCAAAGTTGGAAGTAAAATTGTTTATTCTCCCATAAACCGTTATTTGACCCCATGTACAGACCGCGTGCGTGTATGTAACATAAAATATAGTCGGGGGCAATTGAAAAAGGAATTAAAACAAGCCCCAGCTGCGGGCGCCCAAGCAGAACGCTCAGCCCCCTGCCCCGCCTTCTGGCCACGCACAAAAATCAACATAAATAACAATACACACCCCTATCTCAAACACTATGACAACTCTACCCGAAAAAACGATACAAGTCACTCCCAAATCCAACCCAAAATCAACCTTAACACATCCCAAGAAGGGACAATTTAGAAAGAATAAATTCATGATATACCAAGGGTATCGATAACCAAGAAAGTGAGCAACAATTGAAAAATATTGCATCTCTCTCGTCCATTGAATGGCAACGGTTATCCCTCCACTCAAGGGCGCTTTTATTAAATTTATTGTTAAAGAAATGTATATAAAAGTTGTTGAAATGAAAAGGGCGCAGTCAGTGACTTCGATCGCGTGTGACTACACCCTTGTGAATTTAAGAATGTTGTCTGTTGAGCAAAATTACTCAAGGCTTTTTAGGCCTTGGGATGTTAGTGACAAGAAAATTGAAGCACCAAACAATGTTACCAATTGTGAAACTAATTTAGAAGATGCTAAAACAAAGAAAAGAAGATTAGACGAGACAAAACGAGAGAATCGTCTACGTAAAATCCGCGGGAGTTTTAAGAAACCGGATAACGTTCATCAAGATGCTACCGTGTCTACAACTACTGGCGACATTGGGGTCGACAAAAAGCCAAGCATAGACGTTGGAAAGCCAGAAACAATAGAATCGCCTGTTGCAAGCCTGAGCATGTGCTGCGATAGGCTATTACAAGAACCAGAGAAGACATTGAAGACTGAAAAGCCCGCGAAAATTGCTTCTGTTGAAAATGTGTATTCTCCAAACGCTACAACTCACACGATGCCTCATCCAAGTCTATACAATACTTATGTGCCTGAGTACCTCCCTGCTGCAGACATAGCTCAAGCTTTAGGAGTGCCTCCAACAGATCCTTTACTCTTAGAATCGCTAGCCCAAGGATACGCAATGGAATTGGAATACGCCAGAATACTTCAGCAAGAGAACGAAGCTAAATTGCTCAACTCTAGAAAACAGCGTCCTAAGAAATATAAGTGTCCACATTGCCAAGTGGGGTTCTCAAATAACGGACAGTTGAAAGGTCATATTCGCATTCATACCGGAGAAAGACCTTACAAGTGTGATGAGAAGAATTGTGGCAAGACTTTTACTAGAAACGAGGAGTTGACGAGACATAAGAGGATTCATTCGGGGGTCCGTCCATTTCCTTGTCCAACTTGCGGAAAGAAGTTTGGGAGGCGAGACCACTTGAAGAAACATACGAGAACGCATTATCTGCAAGCAGAGAGAATGATGCCAGTCTTTGTGCCTTTGTCGGCGGTACAACACATTGGGGGCTTTCCGTATTTATATGGGTATTGAAATATTATTTAGACATAGTTTTCACTTTGACAGATAGCGAAAGTTCTCGACTTTATAATACACTACGAAACAAATATTCTGGCAAATATTTATTATAAAAACTAAATATTCGAGATTATAAATAATGTACCAAAATCACCAAAATTAATAAATGATAGCAAAAATGTATCAAAACTTGAATGGAATTTAAATGTATTTATTAGTTGGACCAAGATACGCGTAATGTTCAAAAAGATTTACAAATTATATTGGAATATTTTGTTATGAATATTGTAGATATATACCTGTTATATAAACTTATTTAAATACTATAGAATATGCGTGAGAATACTGTGTATTTTTGATGCTGTTTATGATACCTAGGTGTACGAAGAGAAATAAATAAAGATTCTAAAAGAATTTGTGTTGTTGTGTTTGAAAATATTTACCTACCTACTTGACTTTATTGCCAAATAAAAAGCCTATTATACACTATAGTTGACTTAACTACACTTTTTTTTGTAATTAAACACTTTATCCCCATAAAAATGCCTTGCCACAGTTCAGCGGCTTATGCTGTGAGGAAAATAAAGTTTATAACTGATGTCGAAACGGCGAGACTAAGTAGTTTAACTTTGTTACTTTTAAGTTTGGTGTCGTATGGTTTACGGCTATGGGGCTCTGCTGCTGACATTGAATCAACCTTTGTGTTGCAGAAAAGAGCTACTCGTAATATACTGTCTTGGACCTTGTGACTCTCTGAAGGATTTTTTAAAGACATTAATATATTAACAGTAGCCTACAACATACGAACAAAAAAAAACATACAGTCGAATTGAGAACCTCCTCCTTTTTGAAATTCGGTTAAAAATAAATGTGTCTTAAATTAAACAATGTAGGTAACCTAGTAAAATGTCAAATAGCATAAAAATAAAATCACAAAATACAAATCAAATCATATTCAAATAAAATAATTTAATAAATTGATATTTAAAATCGCGATCACTTTTATTTGTCTTGCAAGTACTCATAGACGGAGTAATAACAATTGTCCATAATTGAAGTTCCGAGAAGGACATGACGTTTACTTACCTAGGCTCTTTTTTATTCAAGTTGCTTTAAGTTTAACAAATTTATCTTCTTTAAAAATTAATAGGCGGGAAAATCTAACGAGTTTGATTGTCGGTCAAGCATCCTGCCTGGCAGTGGAAATAAAATTGCGTCTTTGTCAAATAACAATAATAATAAATAAGTAAATATTTCGTTAAGAGATAAAATCCGAAACAATAACCTCGTTTCGGTAGTCCGGAAACAGACCAAAGAAATGGACATAGTCCTGAAATGTAGCAAGCTAAAGTGGCATTGGGCCGGCCATATTTGTCGCAGAACCGATGAAAGGTGGAGTAAACGGGTGTAGGACGCCCCCCAGCTCGATGGACTGACGACCTTAGGAAGATGGCTGGCAGTGGATGGATGAAAAGGGCGGAAATCGTGCTCTTTGGCGCTCTTTGGGGGAGGCTTACGTCCAGCAGTGAACTGCAATAGACTGACATGATGAAGTAAATATTGGACATCACATACATTGCTCTGGTCCTATGCAAAGCACTTTTGTTACAGAAATCAAAAACAACGACGGTAGCACTACATTCAGACCCGAGACAATATAGAGAATAATTTTTTCTACATTGACCGCCCGGGAACCGAACCGCTATCTCTGAGGTCCCGATCTCAGAGATGAAAATAAAAGTTATTAGAGGAGCAATAAATGAACCCTATTTTTAATCCACGTTGATGCTATTTTTATTATCATTATTAGGCTGTAAACGTACCCATGTTTCGTTCTAGGCGTTAAAGGTCTTATTCAGCAACTCACCACGTCAAAGATTTGACCAAAACAAGAAATGTATTCAGTTATGATTTATTCTCAGATCCTGTAGATTATTCAGAGTCGTCTATTAGGCAGAGACAAGGCAAAAGACCGAAGACCAACACGGTCGTCGAACGGGAGTAGGGACCTACTTGTAAATACCCTAGAAGTGCCTTTCCACGGGGCATTCATCTGACGGACAATCGTAATGACTCGAGACGACTTATCATCGAGGCGACTGAGTAGACGGGGTAACGATCCTCAACCACTAAGGAACAGACTATGCAGGAAGATCCTTAGAAGTTGTAACATTAAAATTTCATAGTAAAGTCTAAATGTGACATTGTGATGTGAAAACAAACAAACATTTACTTTTGTAATTTTTGTGAGCGATCCATTAACTAACATTTAACAGGTTTATTAATTTACTATTGTTTGCACCACGGTATTACACTACAAAATCTTGGTCAAGGAGTCATAATTTTGTTAACATCTCCTTTGTAGGAATGCACTATATCGATCATGAGCGAATTCATACTACGACTCACACTTGACCGTTTTTTAGGGTGACTGTGACCACAACCTTTTTTGAGGGCTGGATCCGCGCCTGACCATCGTTCGTTTTGTTGTGATGGTGTACAGTGTCTGATCCAGGCGCGCAGTTGGCAGTATGGCAGAGGGAGGGTCGCAAGTTCCTCCTTCCTGCCCCTTCTGTGATATAATCGTAAAAAAATAAAAAACAAGTTTTGGAAATACGGCACAAAAATTCAAATTAGCTGTCTATAAAGACGTTGTCTTGTCCAAATAAGTTGTCAGAAACATAAAATCCCTAAAACCCGATTGCAGCGCCATCTACCGTGGTCCGGGTCCAATTTCAAACCATCCAGAAAAACATTTGAAATATATACCTACACAAAATTTCATCCAAATCGGTCCAGCCGTTTAGGAGGAGTTAGCACGGTAGTGCGAATTTTTCAGGGACCACTCAGAATCAGTAACTAAATCGATCCACATAAAAACAAAACCCCTTTTTTTCTTTTTCTGCATTTGAAAAATAGAATTCGTTGAAAATTTACGATTACTCAATTAAACTGCACCGTATGTGCACTGCATGAGGTTCTTGTTGGAGCGGCGTCGGCGTATGCTATATGAATGACGGCGCATCTCGCGTTTTCCTTTTTCTTCCAGAAAATTTTAAGTATACTTTACTCCAGAAATACGACGACTGAAATTAATTACGATAAATTAGTATTATTATATTGTTCTATAAACCTTATTTTAAAAATTTGGCACTACCTTGAAATGTGACCCTGTACACACATCAAGAGAATCTAAGGATACCATAATCCTAAATTATTGATAACTTTATAGTTTTAAATCTTTTTAATTTCCATAAAAAGTTCATATGCAGAATGAAACCTCTTTTTAAAAAGACTGAAAGTTTTTTGTATGGTGCATACATAAAGTTGCAAGCAATTTGCAAGCTGCAAGCAAGTTGCAAGATTTGTTCAGAATTACAATTTGTAACTGTAAATAAAAATATTTTTTGATTACATGTTCAAACTGAAATTCAAAATTTACGAAATTTTGTCAAAGAATATTTTTTGTTTGTAATTATTTTCTCTAATTGCGTGTGTTTCATCGGTGTACACCAAAATAACGTAATTTTAGGTACTTGCAACTTTAGGTATGCCAATTAGGTTTTATGCCTTTTAAAAATGTATACAAAAAATAATCAAAAGGAAAAAAATACGACTGAGAAAATGTTAACAATTTAAAGAATTTGGAAAGTGGAAATTCAAGGAAAATTTAAATTGTTTTATTGATATTAATTATTGAAAAATAATTGTTTTTCTTTTAAATTAATGATGTGTAATTAATGTGAGAGGTGGCAACTCTGATTATTAAAAATTAGATTTTGTCAAATTGTTCTATTTTAATTAAAATTAATAGTTTTATATGAAAAAAAACAAGTTTTTTTATCATATTAATTTTCTAAGGCAATAAAAAAATCATTTTTATTTAAAACAAAAAAAATCGAGAAATGTTATGTATTTTTTATTAAAGACCTTAAATTAACCTATCTTCTTTCATTTACTACTATAAAAAATTCTTTATAGATTTTTAGATATTTGATGAAATTTTTATATTCTGTTGATTTTTTTCTAACATTTGTACTTTTAGGTAATTATAGAAATCTGTTATTGGTCATTTATAAGTATTATTAGTCTAATCATTATTATTTTAAAATTCCTCTAGACGCTGTTTGTTTTCTAAATAGATTGAAATAAAACAAAAATAGTCAAATAGATAGGCGTGCTGTGCTACCTTACAGTAACTTCTGTATAAACTCCTAACAAGTACTGTTTGTTATAAATGCCGTGTACGCCTGTAACAGGTATATATATAAGAAGCTTATGTTATAGTAGTTTTAGTTTTAAATGTTTTTATATATGTACTGTTGGTGTACCTTTCCAATAAAATAAAATAAAATAAATAGATAAATGTTTTTAATGTGTTTTTATATTTTATACCAACAAGCTTAGTGTCATCGTCGCATCCCAGTAAACAGGACTGTCTACTTCCTCCTCCCAAGAGGATATAGGTCTCTCTGGACCTGCCATTGTGGGATGTATTGATGGTTGCCTCCACTGTCATAAATCCAACCGAGGGAGACACTCCACTGAGGATAGGCATACTCGTAGTACTCTCCTGGCGTTATGTTCGCGAAGATGTGGATCCAATCAACGTAGTATCTCAGATCTGTGAAAGCCATTACTCGTTCTTCGTTATATCTGGAACAAAAGTTCAGTATCTATTAACATTATTATTAGCTATAGATTTTACACAAAATCTTCTTTTGTTAACACAATTTGGCAAAATTCAGCCTCTTTAGTTAACATACTTCTTCACTTCATTCAATTCATTCATTCAATATACATCGTGTCTGAATTAATTAATACCTAAGATACATATTTAATTATTCAGATATTGAATTAATAAAATAATAATATTTGTTCTAAACGAGGCTTCTGTGGGCGTGTTATAGTCGTTAGCAAATACATTTTGTATTTATTTTTTTAGCGAGCACATTTTCGACATTGACATTTACGTGGACATTGGTTGATGCTTCCCCATCCTACTTAAAAAGACAACGACCTCCGTAGCCGAGAGGCGAGCATACCGGACTGGGTGTCGCTATCTCTGACTCTCTGTCTTGTGTCTGAGTGTTTTGGTACCGTCGTTATTTCTTATTTCATAACACAAGTGCTTTAGCTACTTACCATAGGATCAGAGCAATGTATTTGGTGTTGTCCAATATTTATTTATTAAAAACCTGTTGAGAAAATTAGGCATTTTTACATCTAGATAGGTGGACCTACTTTTGACTGTACATTAATTACCTGATTTCAAAACACCCAATGCCTACGAGTATGTCGTCTGCATAGATATCCTTGCTTGTTATGAACAAGCCACCACCGTTTGGTACTCCAGGAAACCCATGGGAATTGGTGATGCAAATGAATTTTCCCCACCACTTCGGGAGATATCTTGAGCAATCCACGATTTCATCTCTGGTCTGGTTAGCGAAGAATATCTTGTAGTTCTCAGCTATGTGCTCGAGGTACTCGTATCCTGGAAAATACCATCATTCCTTAACTGGTCAACGATAGTTAAGATTTTTATTAGACCTGAAACCTTTAGAATACTTATAAAAGTTCATTAAAATATCAATAACAAATAAAAAACCGGTCACGTGCGTGTCGGACCACGCGCAGTGTAGGGTTTCGCAGTAGACCGTTATCACAATATAGAACAATAATAATTCTGTTGTTCTTTATTCTGAAAATATCCAACACCCGAGTTCAACGACTATTACTGCAAAAGTAAGAAAGTTATCGTAAAAATAAATGTAAATATTGGACAACATCACATACATTGCTTTGATCCTATGATAAGTAGCTTAAGCACTTGTTTTACAGAAATCAGAAACAACGACGGTACCACAACACCCAGACCCGAGACAATACAGAAAAGTTATTTTTCTACATTGACCGATCGGGAATCGAACACGAAACCTCAGAGATATCGACACCAAGTCCGGTATGCTCGCCTCTCGGCTACGGAGGTCGTCGAATCTTAAATCTTATCCGCTATAATTTTCCTTTAAAGTTTATGAAATGCACTATTATCATGATTTTTTCAGATTTTTTAAGCCAGCAGTTTAGCATTAAGAGGGGACGCCCTACTAGAACAAAAAAATGGACTTTAAGTTAAATATTTCTTAAATGACGCATTAAATCGTAAAATAGTATTAGTAACCCCTAAGTCATTTTAAAAGACCTTCTCAACGATACTCAACACGATCGGGTAGAAGAAGAAAAAAAAAAATTCAACACGCTTAAAAAAATTACAACTTTCTAGTACTAACGGTCTCTTAGCACAACCTCGGACAGACAGACATACGGACATGACAAAACTATGGGTCAGGACTATGGAATTGTTGCCCGCAGTTTAACTCGCGTGAATGTCGAGTTTATAGAAAAATACACCTTCTACCAATACCTACTAAAATTGCATTGCAACAAGTAACCTGTTAAATGGTACAGGGGTAGTGGTGTTTTTCAAATCATTTGTTAGCACAATTTAACCATAGACAGCATAATAAATAACACTATTCTGTGAAACTTCAACATATTACGGTTCAAAACGCAGAAATACAGCGCGCACTTGGTAGTATTCATGCCATTATTTGCTTGCGTGACCCTAAAAAGTTAAATAATATTTACCAGATCCTGCAAACCAAAGGTTGGCCCCAAGCCGAGAATGTTTCTTTGTTAAGATAGCCCTTTCCGCGTAATGATATCTCCTAGATTTGTAACCACTTAAGTAGATCTGATCAAAGCTATGTATGACAGTTATGTCGTGCCGGGGGCTATGCACCCCCCGCTGCCCGTGCCAGTGCTCCGGGTTTAAACTCTTGGGGAAAAGTCTTCGGATACGCCACACCTAGTGAAAGAAAGCTTAATTAGTATTACCCATAACCACAAATACTTAATAACTTAAATAGAAATATTATTATGCTTCTATGGTTCTGAACGCAAACTAAGGAACCTATTTAAGATCAGTTTGTTGTTTTTACTTGCTACTAAAGCAAGTTAAAAATAAATAATAATCAAATTTAATACATAATTCAATGTGAGAACTGTTTCTAAAAACAGATCAACCGGTTTTGGTGAAGGTCAAGCTACGGATAAGCTACAGGGACTGACCTTTTACAATCTATCTGTACTTAATTTTCAATGTTAATTAATGAAATCTTTATCGTAGCGCTTAATCTTGTTCTTAGACTCTTAAACTTGATTGTAGATGAGACATATCTGGTAATAGGCTATTTGCCTTGTACTAAAATTTACTTAATTAATAATTTAGTTTGATAGTTTTCGAAACATATCGGTAGTTACTAAAAATAGTACATTATTACTGTAAAAAATGCATTTTCGAATGTTATATTTTTGTCGGTATTTTACATTGTCAAAAACGCCGGCCACAATGACAGGCACATCACCATTGAGTAACTTTGTTCTAGAACTGACATCCCAAAGCGAGATTTTGCGCTACTCTCGCACAAAGTATGAGTAGAGTAGCGAGAGCGACTGTCGACGAAGGTTTTTTAACATGCCCGTTCTAGTACTTTATAACTCAATGGATATATAAAGGTTCGTGACGTCACAAACAAGAACATCATGGCCGACGGCATTTTCGCATGCTTATAAAAACGTAAAGAATAATTTTCTATTTTTTATTATATTCAAAGGTTTAAAATTGAAATAAAAAATTGTTGACGCCCCTTAATTTGAATATAATAGCAACAATAATAACTCTATTTCAGAAAACAGTCAAATAGCCTATTTGCGTAGTTACCCGATATCTGTAAGGAGTTATGTGGATGCCTTCTCTGCCTAAGCACCAAATCCTGACATCTTTTTGTCTGTCCATGTATGGTTCTAAGTAGTTGGCTGACGTGACCAGTGTTCTCCTATTCATCAACGCCGCTGTACCAAGCGGGAGAAAGTCTGAAATAGGTATGGAGTAAATTTTAGTTAGGTTAATAGGTAAGTTTATTCAGCTGCTGTTGTGACGGTGTGCATGTTACATTTACCGTAAAAAAACGGAGACCACGACTTGGCAAGCGCAGCGTGAAGCAAGGTGGGGTAATAATATACGTGTAACTCATACAAAGCTGATGACAGTTGACGGAGTCAGTGGCGTGCATTGGCATTGATTAAGATGATAAAATTTTAGAGTGACTTAATGCTGAACCTATACAGTCTGGAGGCTTTGACAACTGTTTGGGCGTCGGTATCAAGTTAATCGATATTCTAGTAGCAAATATCGCAATTATAGTCTTTTGCTGATGTTAGAAGTGAACACAAAACACAGCATTCTCCTGCTAAGCCGCAAATGAGCCGCCATTCTATATTAACTGATAAAACCTGATGTGTCGTGGTACGTTGATGAGCTGTTGACTATAAGCTAAGACCATAATACCTATAGAAATTCCGCAAATACACCGCAGTCTTCTATTCATTCTGATGGTATACCAGTCCCAGCTGCTGAACCACCAAGACAGGTTCTCGGAATGTGTGATCTGCCATCTGAGAAAAAAATATGTACAATTACTAAGCTGGCTTAGTAGAACACACGTCATGTTCTTTGGACTAAGACCAATTAAGTGTCCTACCTCCTATGTGCTTTTGTTAGATCTCAATTAGAATACGCGACTTCTAATTGGAACCCATTCTATGCTAAGTATAAATAAGGGTTAAATTGAGAGGGTTTAACGAAATTTTGTGTGATCAATGTACTTTTAATGCTTTTGCTCGATTCGAGAGAACTCCAATTTCTTCAAACTTCGAGCGGATCAAAGTTTTCCTGCTCTGCTGCAAAAATACTCTCAACCCAATCTTAAACTGAGAATAATTATTCTCCCCGATCTCATGTTGTCGTACAATATTTCAAACAATGAAATTGACTGTAACAAGAACTTAACAATCAAATACACTGGAATGTGCTATATCTTGGGGCACGGTACTGCCCCGCCTAGACGAGCCAAGCAAAGTGCAAGGACACTAACTACTTTTTAGAAAATAAAAATAGGTAGCGCTTCGTCGTTTTTTTCAAACGCCTTAACTTGGGTTTTAATAATACCAGATAAACAAAAATTTTCAAGATATAATGTCAATAGTGAACTTATAAAGTAAACATTATACAGTTTCAATTGTATAGCTCTAATAGGTACTTTAGATTTTATTGATATGCAAAAAAAAAAAGATTTCGCCACTGACTCACTGATGATCATCAAAATTCTTAGGGTACTTACTGAAGTCCTAGAAGGCTGAAATTTGGTTCGTAAGCTAGATTTCGTACACAATCAACAAAAAAAATCTAAGACTTAGAACTTTTACCACCAACCTCTTTTACTAGGGGATAAAAGTTTGTATAAGACTTCCGCAAAATTTAATACTAGAGGTCGAGAAAATTAATATAGGAAGTCCTAACTTACGTACTTAATATAGTACATTTTTTAGGATTTTTAGTAAATTACCCCAAAAACAAAATAAAAATATATTACCATAAGCAACTTACAAAAAAAAATTAAATCCCAAACACACCAAAAACATTTTCATGTAAAATGTTGCCAAGACAAGACCATATGGCACGCACTGTCAAAAAGTTATTAAATCTTATGTACAGCCAAGCTTCTAACTCTACAAGCCGTAACTCCAACCTCAATCAAAATATGTGGCTTGGCCGTTTCGTTATTTCATTTATTTACTACAAGAACTATTGTATAAAATATTCCATTTCGCTAGTCACCTTACGGCTATGTGACGGTAAAAAGATCGGAATACCGAAATTCGGACTTAAATATTTCGAAATATTTGGGTGTTCCTGCTGTGTACATTACTAGTAATATACATATAATAGGCTAGTTTCCTGGGTCAAAAAAATATTATTCTATTTAGTCCGTCAGTTAGATTATCAAAAAATATTGGACCCATATTTTGTCTTTTGTCAATCAAACAAAAAATGACGAAGATAAAGCGCATCAAAGTTTGGGAATGTCGTCACGCCTTGCTAAAAAGTGTCGCAAGTGATTTCATGTCAATTAAACCTTTCATGTCATATATTCTTTTATCCCCATGCCACTAAAAAAAAATTGATTTGAATTTATTAATTATTAATTTTTTGATGTCATTAGGAATTTTAATATATTTCTTTAAACACATTTTTTCTTTTCTTTAGAACCGCTGATTTACTGTCTTTAAAAGATCTTACCTGAAAAAGCTTTGTCGCGGAGTTTCATCTGTTCTAATAAAGCTAGGCGTAGTGCTTCCCACATCCCAGAAGCAGGTTGTATGGTCAATTACAAGCAGTAGAAGGAATGCCCTAATAAAATAAATATATGTCAAAAATTTAACATCATAAATTATCTTTCAACAAATCGTATAATGCCCTATGATGTCAAAGATATTTGAAAAGGCAATGTTTTAAAGAATAAAGAACGGTTACAAACAAAATGTTATAATATTATATAATACAATGCGTTGAAATAGACAATATTAATAATGAAAACAATAAAATTACTTCACACAGATCTCTCTTTCTATTCAATAAGCATGGTGTTGCCCAAGGAAGTATATTGGGTCTCTTACTATTTCTCATAAGTTAATAATTCGCCAAAACTTATGAATTAATGGTCTATTCGCGGATGATATATTATTTAGTGTGCCAAATCATGATAAACTATTGAACTATAATCAAAACATTCATTTCGCTTTAAAACAAAATTAACTAAGAGTATCTAAAACAGCTTACACACAATTTTGGAATAACAAAACAAATCATTTAAAATTAAATTGAGTAGTATTATTTAAGCTTTAAAAAGTTCTGATGCACGTCGTGAGAACGTACGGCGCTGACCTGACATTTCATGGTTATGTGGTTTTAACATATACTTAACCTAGATAGGCACTGTTTCAACTAATATGACAAACAACATGTAATTAACAATGACGCTTACTTATGGACCTTTTAACTAATTTTTTTATGATTATAATACCTTAAATACTATCACCTATATATTTTTTTAAGTTTTGAGTACTAGCTTACGAAATTACAGATCTTTGTTGTCTGAAAACGGAGATAATTCGATGGGAGGTCAAAGGGTTAAATAACACTTCTAACGTTCACCCTTTATATATCACTTGAGGGTCACAACTATAAGTCTGTATGTCACTACGGTACTGTAGAGTCTAGATGGATGTTACTAGAGACGTCAGAAGGCTAGTCTAGTACAAACAAAAAACTAAAGGCACATATAACTCTGTATTCTTGTAGGCACCTACTACCACAAAATAAATTAATACTTTACGATTTTAATAAATAATAAAAGACTATTTAAATTCAATCAAAAATCTGCGTCTAATAAGTAAACTTACCCCCAAATCATGACGGACAGTGGACACTTACTCCTACACTCATTACTTGATCTGCAATCCCGAATATCAATTAAGCGAATTTAATACGAATGAACTCTTTTATAGCATATAATGTTTTGTAAACAAATTCCTGAGTAACATGAGTTAAATCATGTAACTGACAACAATACATTTTCAGCTATTATTTTGTAAATACAATATTTAAACAACTTCATAAAAACTTATGATAAGTAATGTGTAGCCCGTAAGTGTCTACATCTCGGCTCCGTAAAGCCTTGGGCACACAGCCAGCGGGGCGCGCCGGCGACGGGACGGCGATGGGACGGCGACGGGGTTGCAGCGCGGCGTGCACGTCACACTGCGGGCGTGACGGTTTCGTTAACGTTCCTAATTTGACGGTCGATTTTTCCACTATCCTCAATTAAATCACTAAAGATTTGAAAGAATATTAAATTTTTAATAGTATTATTTTATGGCGAAACTTACAAATGGTTGAATACCTACTATCTAAGAGTAAAGTGGTAGGCCAAAAAAATAATAATATTGGGACGTGCATAAGTGCTGTCAATAGCCTATTTGCAAAACTAAAAAAAAAAAGATTCTGATTTTGATAACCTGAAAATGAGTAAACTAACAACAATTACTCAGTTTCCAAAGGATCAACACAAGTGAATGGTTATTTTAATTGATTATTACGTCCGTTCGAACATACCATTTTCTTAGTGGGCCTAGTGATTACGTTATGAAGCAGAAAATTCAAGGTGAACTTAAGTTTTTGTTAGCATTTTTTTTTCAGATTCATACTAGGTATATATAGAATCTATATAAATATTATATATTAAAAAATCTGATATTCTGATGGTCCGCCATACTGGGACAACAGTCCCAGTAGTGAAGTCGATGGTAAGCTAGTTTGGATTTATAAGAGCTTATTTGAGAGAGTCTTATACTTTGAGTATTCAGTGGGATTTCATAAGTATAAAGTAAAAATTAATCTTTTTTATATTCCTCACATAATTTATCATATTATGTTATAAATTATAGCTTTAGTAAATAAATTAGTAGTCCGATTGTTGCAGATATTAAAGCTAATAAGAGAAATTAATTATTTGTCTAGATGTACAGATAAAGACAACAAGTCCGGTGTGCTCGCCTCTTGGGTACGAAGGTAGTCGACCGGTCATATTATCAATGTTGAAAGATGTAACGACTACTACGCTAAATTAAGAATTTTCTGAAAATACAGTGAACATTATCCTCTGAACTAATAAACTTTCGGAATGGCGACGACTTCAGACTTTGAATACTTAAAGTCTTTAGTATTCAGGCAACTATAACTAAATATTAAAGCGCTATGTATTTTAAAAGGTAATTCTTATATTGTCATTATTATTATTTTTATAAAAATTGCAACACCTGAAAAGGGTTATTAAGTATTTAAGTTACATTATGTATTTTTAAGATCTCAGTTGTTGTAAATTGGCAATAAACGCATTTAAATTTGAATTTGAACATGCCCGCTCCGCGCGCCCAGGGCGCTTTCTCTATCGAATGCCGGTACCAAAGTAAAATAGGTAAATAACTCATGTCAGTTTTTATGCACATAATGAACATACTAGAAACACAATTAATTTCTGTGATTTGTTTCTTTTGTGTGGTGTACAAATAAGAGTACCTATAATATATATTTATCTATAAAGAACCATAATAGTCGATGCAAAGTTTGATTAACCATATTGTAAAACTCAATAATATTATGTAAGTATGCCTACCTACATACGTCTAACTGCAGGACACAGGCGGCAGGCCTCATTGGACCATACAAGTTTTTATAATAAGTATTATTAATTTGTATTCCACTGTTGTCATTTTTTACTAATAATTTAATTTAACTATTTACGCTTTAATTGTTTTCTTTTAACAACTGAGTATCTGCTCAAAAATCGCTTAAATGTGCCCTGCCTGCCCTTTGAAATATTTTTCCAAATCTCTTTTTATGTAGGTACTGATACATAATATACATATACATAAACAATATGAAGTAGCATTGCTTATTTCAGGTCCAAATAATTTCATAAGATGCGGTCTGCTCATGCAAAAATAATAACTAAGGTAGTTAAGTAAGACTTATTTTCTATGATCTATCTTTTATATATGTAACTTCTTATAGGTCATTAGAACTATTGCGACTTGCTGTTGTCCGCTAAGCATTTCTCAAAATTCTTTTCAAAGTGCAAGTGTCTATTTTTATTAAAAGGAATAAAAGGCAAAAGTCAAAATATTTATTAAATTGTTTGTTTTCTTTCTGTAGGTACCTCCAAAGATCGGAAGTCCGTACTTGAATGTCCATTTGTGCAAGTTTTTTTAGTTTACGAGATACATTTAAAGAATAGATGATGAATCGAGTTATAGAACTCGAATAACATTGGGTTTTAAAGGCAAATCGCTGTAGAGAGATTTATTTTATTTTCTTTGTGTTATCGACACACGACTTCACGATTGCAGAAAAAATACGATATCAATTCTTGTAAAATGCACATCGCAAACTTTTGTAGTTTTGTATGGTGATTTAAGTGACGATGAAATAACTGGATGAGTGGATCGTGATACTAAGTTCATAAAACTTTAGTCAATCTAATTCAATAACATAAATAAACAAAATGCTTAGATTAATCACACATGGATACGTAATCCACACGGAAAATTTAAAGCAACTTATGGAGCCACAAAAGGGGAGCCTTACGCCTACCACGCCTGACAACTCCGTTGCGCTTAGGTAATATCAATCCGCTTCGAACGCTCTAGATACTAATAAGAGCAACCCTATTTTATGGTGGTGTGCGTCTGTCTGTGTGTAAACGTTTGCACACAAAACTGTTTTATTGCTACAATTTTGTAATCGCCGCGCCGTAGGTACCGAACTATATATGTGTCATTATTCAAAGATAAAATGTAACTGTAACATAATTATGAATTGTTGTATGTATTTATCACAGCATCGCGGAGCGTAGCGTGTCATTCCTGTTCTGTGGTATTTATGCTTGATGCTTATAGCTCAGTAGCGGTAGCGCTTTGGTAGTGATGATAACCAAAGTTTAGCAACACACGCTGCTGTTGTGAGTGGATGGGTGACCATTCCGACCATACTTAGTGACATTCATCACAAGCATCTCCGTGCTTCGAAAGGCTCATTAAAAGTTTGTCCTGGCTAATAACGCTTGCATGCATGCTAGCATGTTTAATGCTAGTAGAGCATATTATTTAAGAACCCTGTATTAGTGGCTCTAAAGAATTTCCAATAATACTTACAGTTTAATTTCAAAGTTATAAATCACGCCCTTTGTTATATAATAGTTGCCCAAATAAGTTCAAATAACGTCGTTAACACAAAATTAGCTACTTTCCCACGTAACTCCTGCCCCACATTTTATTTTCAAGAAATGTCCAAAGAAATTCGGAAGTCCGTTTTACGAGCGCAGCGTGATACTTCGCCTTTGACAAAGTTAGTTTGCAGCTAATAAAACATACGAACAAACACTATAGAGTAATTTTATTATGAAAAGTTTCGTACTCCGCAGTTTTACAGCTGCAAGCGTAGTTTGTAAAGTTGCATTGCGTTGCGATATTCTTATTTTATTCTGCAAATACGCAAGGGCGTTTAAATTATTTGGCTGTATGGGATGTTGTCATTGCGCTCAGCATGAGTTCTTTGAAGTGTCGTCACTTCCGTTATCAGAAAGAGGTTAAGGTTGGGACAAACCAACGCAATTAATCTAAAATAGTAGTGGTAGCTATTAGTTCTGCAATAGTGTCAGTTAGGTACCTACCTACGAATGTTGCTTTTAGGCAGTGTATTTAACAAACCTACGCAATTGGTCGTAGCTATCTGTATTCAATTTTATGATGCTAACATACAGGAAAAAAAAAATAAGATGCAAAATTATCGTTTGAGTAATTAAACTAATACTTGACTACTCGTTGAGGCTGAATGCGTAGTTTTTGGTGTGAATTGCTTTTGCCTGTAGGTAATCTAATATCAAAATCTATTGCCGAGCGTAGGTGCCTTGCTAAAACTTGACCGACTTGACGGACAAGACGATGTATGAAATAAAAAAATACCTAAAGTTGTCCGAAAAAATTTGCAAAAGAAAAACCTCAGGAATTTTGCTAAAAGATAAAGATAAAACGTTTCCCTGGACAGCTAATAGAGTAGATAGGTAGGTACATAATAATTCTAGTCCGTAACTGCCACAGCTGCCGCTGACCGTGTTAGTTGTACGTAGTATTTATTGAGAAGTAATTAAATGATCAGCCGTAAAAAAAATTGGTTAGCCACAAAAATCAGTATTTTAATGATTTGGTCAGCATTCAAAGATTTTGTATGCAAGAAAAATAAACAATCGGCAACCCTTGTTTCGCAAATAATCTTGATAATGATCAGTAATTTAATCATAAATAGTCAGCTTAAAATAATATATGTTCGCCAAAATAAACAGTCTATCCGCAAAATAACTACCTACTTGATCAGTAAGATTCACGATTGTTCAGCAAAGAACAGAACCAGACATGTATGGTTAGCAATTTATTTGATCGGTATGTATATTTAAAGCATGGTTAGCAGAATAACTAATAGGATTGCATTTTTATTGAAAAGTTAAAAAAGTACTTAATTCGAAAGAAAGAAAGAAAGAAAGAAAATTATTTATTTGATTCATATTACAAATGTGTAATTTTTTGATTGGTTTTAAATAAATCTCAATTTTATTTTAAGAATAACCATGTATAATCTTCAATTTATAGCATCAAAATTAAACAAAATATTTTAATTAAATCACATTTTTTTATTTTACCAAACACATCCACTCAAAAATTAAACCCATTACTATAAATACCCATTATTATTTTTGTAAGGAATGCGCCCATTTTGCGGTTGTAAGTTTTATGTGCTGCACTTGTGCCGCACAAAATTAGATTAGTTCCCTACCCTCTAAGTGCTAATCAAAATTTTATTAAACATGAGTCACTCTTTGCAGCTCATATAATTATTATGCTGTCAAAAAAAAATGTAAAAAATCGATTGAAAATTGGAATGATATTTTTTGCTAGCCATGGTCTGCTGACCAATCATATATTTCTGCTGCCAGAATACATTTTTCTGCTAACAAAAACATGAATACTATGCTAACCCGTTAAAAAACACCCTTATTTATTCACTCTGAGGTGTTACTTTGATCGAAGCTTTAACATATTATAAGGTAAAAGTTTTATCTTTTAGCCCCTAAATTGAGTACGAGTACCTAAAACATTTTTTTTGTAAATAAATATGTAATATTTTGAAAGTTTCTAACCTAAATAACCAAAATCAAAAAAATCTGCGCCGTTTTACTCAAGTTTTTTAGAATGTTTGCCTTTATACTTTATATTATACTTTATATGACATAGTAACAGTTTTCTCACGATATAAAATGCCACGAACATCGCGATATAAAGGTACAGCCTTGCTTTTTACTGCATTCATCTATCCCTTTAACAAATAAACGATCTATTCTAAGCCTTAACCCGCCTACAAATCTAACAAATTCGCTGAATAGAATAATTTATTGAGCGTATCGAAGTTAAAACTTTTCTCGCAATAAAAAATATTTTTTGAATCAAAAATACTTTTATTTGGTTCAAAAATCGTTTTTTGAGCCGCAGGTGGAGGCTTATTGAATGAGCTTGGACGTAGGTCGTAGCCGGGGGATATTAATGACTTGGGTCAATGTAAACATTTGTTGTTTGCATTTTTTAGAGTCGCCCATTGATGCTCGTTTGAACACATTTGCGAAGACGTAGGACAAAACGGATTAGCGATTATAACTAATAGTAACGCATTATAGTAATGCTCTAAAATAAAATCAAATCTTATTGTAAGTAACTAGGTGCCTTGCCTAACTTCCCGGTTGATTCGCTGCGTCTTCATGTAGCGAAATTTGGGGAAAATAATTAGTAAGTACTTTTCGCATGGACGCCATTGTTCGATTTAAAAACCCTATGCATGCATGCACAGCTTATAGCTATTAAGTTGGCCTATCAATCGACGTATAAACGAATTAAATCGGCCGAGCGATTAAAGAGAAGAATGAGAATTAGCACCTTTTTTGTTTGTATTTTTAAATATATTTTTTTTAAAATTAGTAAGTAGTGCTTAGTAATTAGTAAGAAGCAAGGTAAGCTTTTGAAACCAAATGCTAGTTTACATACTCGCCGTAAAAAAAATGTTATTTGTTTTGTCACGGTCCGGGAATCGACCCTTTGGGTTCAAGGCAATTGAATCACCGCGGCACTACGCGATTTGATCGAAAAATAGAAATATTTTAGTAAAGAATGGTATAATGTCCGATAGTTAGCAAAGCAATAAATTAAGTAGTATCAATGAATAGTTGAGGCCAATTGTCTGATGTGGGAACTATCTCAGGTGCATCACGCCCCCGCTGCTACTGGCTACCTGGTCGTGTAAGCCAACGAATTGTTGACCACACGTCGAAGATAGGTATACAATGATTTGCCAAACACAATTTGAGGACCGAAAACAAGTCTCAGACCGTCAATTATGTAATTTAAAAAAAACAATGCATATTGTATTACATATCAAATAGTTACACTTTTGTCAAATATTAGCACGAATCACAAACTTTTTTCCATAATTTCTTATCAGGTATCATTTATCATTATTTAACCATGCTACGCCACAAACTTTATTATCTGCATTACCTCAAGGTTGACTGGTAGAGAATGCTGTTTAGCATTAAGTCCGGGATTGTACTACCACGTGCATTATAGTTGAAAAAAAACATAATTATATTTTAACGATTTCTTACAATGGAATGGAACAGACAAAATCTTTGTATCTATCTACCTATACATTTGTGAGCTACCAAAAATATCTTTTTGCAAACATCAGTTTGAAAATCAACCAAAATATAAAAAAGCACTGTTGTTTAACATCGTTAAATAGCGAAAAACATTATTGTATTGTTTTCGACTTACATAAATACTATTACCAGTGTGGCTATCCTACACGTACAACCAAATCAATTCGTAAAGATTGAGTTAACAATACAGATGGGATATTTACCGCGGTCATTACGCAACAATGTTCATTCATGACTTTTAAACGGCAAAAAAAATATTCCCACAGCAAGTACTCGTACCTTTGCGCAAATTCGCAACGCAGGTTGTCCGCCATGTTTTTTTGACAAGTGACAGTTCAAAGCGCGCCTTTTTTACGATACTTGATCGATTTGATCCGATTTTTGTGTTTGTTTAGTCGACCTTTGTGACTTTTGCCACTCTGCGCACCTTGGTATGTCTCCCACGCATTCACACGCGTTATAGTATTAGGTACGTTCATTAAATTAACAGTTTTATCTATTTTTTTTTAGATATGATGATTAATAGTAAAAACTAATTGTAAAACTGTGTATAGTTAATATTACTTTTTAATACATATTACCTACCCGTTTGATTATTATAAAATGTAACTTTTTGTAGTAAAACAGCAGGCAAGGGACAGAGGTACAAGTTGGGAGACTCAAACCATTTAAAATAAAGTAAGTAATGTTGACAAAAAGTTAACCAACAGTTATAAAATTAAAGACATTTTATACCCTATTCCATGGCCACACCACAGGACCATAAATTTAAAAATATCAACCGCTAATGATGTCACTTCCCGCGGAAGGAAGCGCGCGAAAATGTCATGAAACAACATGGCCGCCACCCATGGCGCGCATTTGTTACCGCGGTAATGATGACGCAATGAATGCGATTGAATCTATTGATCGACTATTTGTATTGAATGTGTGGTTTTGTCAATCATTAATAATCGTCATTTTATCTATTCATAATTGAAACTTAGATACGCTTTAAATATATCTTCTCTAAATACTTGACGTGTGACGAAAGCTTTTTACAAAAACTACTCGTAACAATGATTATGCCCGACCGCAATAATGTGCTGTGGTGCTAAGTATGGCTTTTAAAATGTGAAAACTTCAAACAACTGAAATATATAAACTGTGAATAAATGCTTATCAATAATAAAATTTAAATAAATGCATCAGCATTTACCTATCTACTTAATATTCAAGACCGAGTAAATATACATAACTACATATTTTAATTAAAAAAGAAAAAATCATTCACGCCTTAACTAACTTAACTTATATCAGCCGGTGGCCTGCGGACCAAGGAAGGTGGCTTCCCACCCTAACATTAAAGATAGAATAAACCTTTATTCATTAACAATTAGTCAATTACCTACTTTGTATAACCTACAAACTATGTTGGTCTATGGCTTTACTTGATCAGTGGTCTATGGCATAGACATAGAAAACGATAAATCTATGGTCTATGGCAGTACGTACATTTTGTCAAATGGTCCCTCATTAAGTAGCACAGATTAATATTTAGGTAGGTACTAATTGACTTATGTTATAACCATTGGTTGAGATGACCTGACGTGGAGCAGGTATTCGCCTAGTATGTAAAGGGTCCCGGGTTTGATTTCCGGTTTGGGTCCATTCGGAAAACGATATTTTCTGTATTAGCACGGGTCTGGCGTGTTGTTTAGCGCATTTTTTCAACAGAGAATAAGGTGAGATCGATTAAAAGTATGGTATTTATAATACTGGAATTCTTGTAATCTTTGATTAAATAACAGATATTTATCATCATCATAATCTCAGCCATAGGACATCCACGCCTCGCAGGCCAAAGCCAAAGCGTTAAAAAGAAACTTATTACTTAAAGTTAACTAAACATCGAGCTAGAGGGAGTCCTACACGTTTGCCAAGGCGTGGTCTTCACTTGAGAACCCGTTTACTCCACCTTTCATTGGTTCTGCGATAAATGTGGCCGGCCCACTGCCACTTTAGCTTGCTACATTTTGGAACTATGTCCATCTTAGGCTGGCAGTGGATGGATGAAAAAAGCGAGAGAGCGTGCTCTTTGGTGCTCTTTGTGGAAGGCTTACGTCCAGCAGTGGACTGCAATAGGCTAACATGATGATGACGAATTAAAATAAGAAAATTAATATATTTTATATGACCGTGTGTAAGTACAAGACACGGTTTGGATAAAATTGGCACATACAATTATGTCCTGTGACAAACCGAACTCAACGCAAATACATGTAACCGGGGGAGACTGATACCATTGATAAACCCACAGAACAGGAATAACACGCTACGCTCTTCCTATTCTTTGGATAAACCCATGGACGTATAGAAAAGGGAGGCGCCATGTTGCCTAGTATAGTGAGTCGCCTGTAGTGTGAAAGGAGTGGGAAACGGGAGCGTGCTATTGACAAGACGCATATAATATTTTTATAATTAAAATACGCGTTATTAGAAATGGTATAAAAGTACTTACCAATTAGTAACTTATTTATAGGCTTGTTTCCTGGGTCAAAAAACATTATTCTATTTACCCGTCAGTTAGATTATCAAAATTATTGGATCCATATTTTGTCTTTCGTCAATCTAACAAAAATGACGAAGATAAGGCGCATCAAAGTTTGGGAATGGGAGCACGTGACGTCACGCCGTGCTAAAAAGTGTCGTAAGGCGTGATGTTTCGCGGAACTAAAAGGGGCTATATCTTCATCAGTTTTTGTTTAATTAATAAAATAAAAAATACGTGTCCAATATTTTCTGTTAATCCAACTGACGGACTAATTCGATTTTTTTAGGAAACTAACGCATTATAAGTCTTTCACATATTCGAGTGCGAGGTAAAGGAAGTGATAATAACTTTTATAAATATAGATCCAAAACAATTCCAGTAGTTTTAAAACTTATTCGCTTGTTATAGTCGGTACATAATCCATTTTTTTTTTAAATATATTAACGGCAGATTGACGTAGGTTATTATCACGCTATTGCAATCTGACTGGTCAACACGAATTGTCTACCTACCAGCACTAACACGAGTGTAGTACCTATTATGCGTGTCCAAGCGTGTATTTACAAGCCTGTCAGTGGTAGTGACCACGCATTTTCATACATAGTAGCGTGGAGTCATTCTTATTCTACACATCCATGGATAATCATCGTTAAACCTAGCTACCCCAAACGCACTCGAAGTTTTATAAATTAGGCGTCCGCATTCACCACAAACATAACAATAAATCAATTGCACAATCGGACGATACAATAACAGCGATAGGGCGACTCGACCCTCGACAATGCTGCCGCGAGACCACACACTGGGGCCTCGATCAGGGGTTTATGTGATGGGGTATCACAATTATTGAAAAGGTTTGGGGAAATTGCGAAGCGTATAGTTAAATTAAATTAAAATAAATTAACGATCTGATTGACGTAGTGTACCTACCTATAAGGTTCCTGGTTCCATTCCTGGTCGAGTCAATTTAGAAGAAACTTTCTTAAATTGGCTCAGGTCTGGGGCGCTGGGAAACGCCTGCGGGATATATAATAAATCGTCGTTTGGTACCTACCGTAAAACACAAGGATATTGGACAACATCACACTAGATTGTTCTGATCCTATAATAAGTAGCTTAAGCACTTGTTACAGAAATCAGACACAACGACAGTACCACAACACCCAGACCTAAAACAATATAGAAAAGTTATTTTTCTACATTGACCGACCGGGAATCGAACCCGGGACCTCAGAGATAGCGATACCAAGTCCGATATGCTCGCCTATCGGCTACGGAGGTCGTCAATGACTGACTTCTTACTTCCGACAGATCAGTGCTTTTGACTTGTCTGGCGCATTTTAATTTATTATTAGTGAAATAAAGAATGCCTATTACGTCGAATCCTACTGCATAGCACAGGCCTCACCTCAACTATGAGGTGGTTTGGGCCTATTCCACCACGCGGGCCCAGTGCGGTGCAGTAGAGAGTTGTAAGGCCAGTGACTAAGTACACCTTACTGCTAGATAAATGTAATCAAGCCGCCTTAAGTTACAAATTTCATTTAATGCCTCTGTCTAGGCTCTACGACACCAGTATCAACTTTTAACGTGCCTTCCGAAGCACGGAGATGCTTGTGATAAATGTCACTAAATATAGTTTGGTCATCCATCTAATCATAATGTATTATTATTAAATAAATGAAGGTGTTTAGGTCGTCTTTTCCATTGTATATAGAGAAAAAGCCCTAAAATGAGATAAAGGTATAGTAAAAAATATGTACTTAATATAAAAAAAGACGAATATTAAAATATCATAAATGTATTAATGTAAATCAGAACCTATCACGGAATCTTAGAATTCGTCCTTTACTATATAATTCAACACACTAACATAATCTTCTAGAACTGCCTTTACATCAGTTACATTTAAATCCAAACTCTCCAAATACTCCTTCTTTTTATCGTCTTGCACGTATTTCAACAATGCACTGAACAGTTCTTTAGCCTTACCCCGACCTTTGATGGTCTCTATACAAAACGGTTTCATATTCTTTACAAGGTCCAAAACTGGACCGATGACATCATTGTCTTCATTGATGTAAGACCATGTATTTTGAAATATATTCAACAATCCATTACAGACTGTGGGAGTTGACATACGCTCGATCAAACCAGACTGTTGGTAAAGCATAAGTTTGTCAGAATCAACTTTGCTTGTCTGAGTATCTTTTCGCACTTGTATATGCTCATCCAAAATCGTATTAAACAAGTCGAGGAGAGTCGAAATCACTGACGTGTCCAACTTAGAGATCTGATGGTAAAATGGCTCGAGTCCTTTGAGTTTCATGATTCTGAGTTGCGCTTTGGGGTTTTCAGGAAGCCAAATATAAAATATGTCGAGTACATGAGCCTTCATAGCTAGATTATCGTCGTATTCGAAAACCTCCAACAACTTATCTATGGTGCTGATAGGAATGACAGCGTCAGTGGTCGTTGGAACTACCTCGAACAGTTCTTTTAAGAGTATAAGCAATGGACCTCTAAGTTTGGAATATGATATGTCTAAATTTGGGAAGATGACTCTATCAATGCCTTTTGCTTTGAGAAACTTGTAAGCGTTAGCTGGTATTTTAACAATTTCGATTAAATCTGCTAGTGTCTCGATAATCTCGTCGTAATGTTTTTCAGTTTCTTCCGAGGGTAGGATTCCTGCGCGTGATAGTTTCGCCGCATTAAGAGCTACGGATTCTATGTTTACGATAGCTTGTTCGATAATTTTGGTGGCGCCTATTGGTTCAGGAGTTGATGCGGCGAGAAATTCAGCTAGAAGTACAAAGTAGGTTAAAATTAAAGTGCTTAAAGAATGCTCAGACGATATATTACGTAACAGAGCTTGCACGAATGAAAATATTTTGCACTTTATTTACTTATTAATAAATAAGGTACTTTCGTTCCATTCACTTAATTAAATTCCTGCGTGCCAGCTCGTATAAAACCACCTGTTTTGGGTTAGTGAATGCAACCACTGTAATCTATGTAAGTAATAAAGACAGGTTATTATACATTATAAATAGATATTAGACCACGTTACATACATTGCTCTGATCCTATGGTAAGTAGCCAAAGCACTTGTGTTACAGAAATCAGAAGCAACGACGGTACAACACCCAGACTACCAAGACAATGTAGAAAAGTGATTTTTCTTCATTGACCGAACGTGAATCTAACCCGGGACCTTAGAAAAAGATAGCGACACCGATTCCGGTACGCTCGCCTCTTGACTACGGAGGTCATCTTATGCTTTCGATAATCAATTATACCCTTCTATCGGTTATGCTAAGTCTGACTGACAGAGAATAATAAATAAATCCTTGTGACAATAACACTAGTTACTACAAACTGAGCAAAGCCTGATGTAATATGGCGAATTGAGGTACCTACAAACAAATACATTTCTAAATATCTATGACTTAGCTGTTAAGATCATTGACTTATATATTACTTCGTAAGGACAGGGCGTACCGCACGTCATTCTGTTGCCTATAACCTGGCCCTACTCGGACCCTACCTAGGGCCGAAGTGACGTAGTCAGTGGTCGACTGTCATTGGGAGCCGGTGTCATAAAAAAAAAGAAAAATGCCTGGATTTTATTTTAAGAATTGTGTAAATTACGACAGAAACTTCACCAAAAAAAATTATAATATTACATTTCACCGGTATGCCGTAAATTTAATAATTATTCAACTTATTTACATTACTTTAATAATTTTGTATCGTTCTTGTCAATTATACGAAGAGACGCCATATTTACCGTGCGAATGTCCGATATAACTTTGTAGCGGCGTGTATTAGTCGTACTGCACCGTAAACTCTATCATGATGGTTATAGGCGATGTCATACAAATATTATTTTTTATGATGATTGATGATATATCTGAATACTTTGTTTCGATTCAAGTAAATCAAACTAACGTGTGTTTTAACGTCAATTTTTAGACTCTACTAATCCTAAAAAAAGCATGGACACTGTTTTTTTTAGTCAATGTACAGAAACGGGTTTTCTAGAGCTTTATTATGTGTATTATTATTAGATAATAATAAGAAATTGTTTTCCCAAACTAAGCAAAGCTTGTACTTTGGCGGCAACATAATGGATAAACATACTTAAATACTTTTATAAACATCCATGACTTAGGTACAAATGCTAGTGCTCATCACCCAAGACACATAGATTAGTTGGACAGTTATCATAACTTACAAGAAATGTTTTGTTTATTTTATTTAAAATAAATGTTAAAGTATTTATGTTTACGTATTTTTATTTAAGCAAGCAAGCAGTTATGCTTACTATGATAGCTCTTTAAACATAACATCTAGGTATTAACTTTTTTTTAAACTTAGTTTCTCTTTAATTATAAGCCGCTCTGACAAGGTTACATCTATGATGTGGTTTAACAGTTGACATTATAGTCTAATAGATGGCGTTAGTGTGTCATGTATGGCGAAAGTACATGGTGAATTGTTCTGTCAGCCGTATCTTTACTTTTTAAATCAATGGTTAAGATATAATTGCTCGTGCTCATCACACAAATATCTGCCCTGGGTTCGAATCAGAGACCGCCAGGCTTTGTAGTTCCGGACTCCGTAGCGCGAACCACGCAGCATTCAGACCACATTTTTTCTTGCAATAGTTTTATTGAATATACAGCAGTGGAAACATACCTGGTTCGGTTTCAGTGTGTAGAGTGCTTTCAGATCTACATCCCTTTACAATAAGAACCAGAGTTAAAACTAAGATAATAAAACGATTCATTGTTTTAGTTTTCGCCGTTTCTCCCGTCCTAAAACTCTGTCAGAAATTAATAATTGACAGTCTTGACACTAGCTGTCCAGCATAAATTCAGTAAAACTCTTTGAGTACTCTTCTGTACTCTAATGTTGAAAAAAATTGATAAATGGTTTATGAGCCGATTTTTTAATAGAGAAAGTTAAATTACTTTTCTATGAAGAATAATTAACATTTGACAGTTTTCGTTTGGAAAATGTTTTAAAAAGTAATTATATTTACGATTTAGATTCAGGAAATACACTTAAATTTCTCGACGTAGACCGTAATGAACATAAAAAATGTTTGACAGAATAATATTGACAAATTGTCGTGTATTAACAAATACAAAATAACTTAAAAGAATTTAGCTTCGAGGACCATTCATAATCGTCTCCGATCAGTCTTTCAAGATAAGCTGTCTATCTCTACTCTGACTATGGAGACTCCACTTCCTACAGTTTCAACAGCAATCAAGGAGTCTCTGTCCTCGATATTAGATAAACTAGCGAAGCTGATACCGTGTGATGATAATACTTGTTGCTGCATACCTCGAAGAAGTACCGTTATCTTCATATCTATCATCAACTTTGTGAGTAACTACATTATAGGTACCTAATTAAAATATTTTTCGATAGATTGTGTCGGCTTACTGACAAGTGTGGCTCCCATTGTCCCAAACAATGGGTACTAGACTAGTGTCTCTTACACGCGCGCGTTGAAGTGACCCAGAGTTGGTGACTACCTGTGATCTACCCACAAAAAATTTACTTGAGTATTATAAAAAATAGATCGTGCTCAATAAGCCATGTAACTTAGTTTTAAAATGATATACTAGTTATATGACGCCGTCTAGTCTAGTCATTCGCGCTTCGGACTACACGGCTAGGCGGTTGCGGGTTTGAATTTCGAAAGCAAGAGACCAATATTTGTGTAATAATCACAGGAATTTGTACCTAAAAATGATTGAAAATTTACTAAGTATGTTTATCGTCGCTAAAGTACAAGTTATTGCCTGATGTAATTTTTTTTTCCACAATCACACCAATTAGCCCCAAACTAAGCAAAGCTTGTACTATGTGACTAGATAACGGATAAACATACTTGAATACATTTATCATCCGACTCAGGTACAAATGCTCGTTCTCATCACACAAACATTTGCCCGATGCGTTTCGAACCCGCAACCGCTGGCTTTGTAGTCCAGAGCGCGAACTACTACACCAGACGTCCGTTCATGTCTCCAGCTAGGCTGCGTGATGGAACTGGTTTCGAGCGACACCTGCTTGGACATAAACTGCGAGATGCGGGCGCTGGCGGACTCGGCGCACAAGCTGCTCGTCACACTGTTCCAAGTGGCCAACTTGCTGCTGCTTCTCGCTTCTGTCTTTGTTAGTGCTAAAATAACATCTTATTTTCTGTGTGTAGACCTGCTTTAAATAGGTTATCAGCGATCAGCTGCTGTTGCACATACCCTAGAGGAGATAATATTTTTGTGTTTGTTTTTGCAATTACATGTTAGTCATAGGTACAGACAACGGAAGGTCAACCTAACCAAAAAGTTAGAGGTCATTGAATTGATTTTCAACTGTAAGTCCTACAAGTAGAGATCAATATCAATTGACAAAATTTGACGTTTTGTGGTAGGTGTCTGTACTTACCCATTTAAAAAGATTACTAGCATGAAATCGTCTACAAATTCATTGGAAATTGTATGCCTAATGCGATTCTTGGGGCTCATGCGTTCATCATCATTCATCATTTCAGCCATGTCTAATTGTCCACTACTAAACATATGCCTTACTTATTGACTCTCATATTGGCCGGTTGGAAGCGGCCTGCATCCAGTGTCTTCCTGCGACCTTTACCAGGTCGTCTGTCCACCTTGTAGACGTCCTACGCTGCGCTTAGTACGCGGCCTCCATTCTAGAACCTTTCTGCCACATCGGCCGTCAGTTGGTAAGGGTCGCAGGAAGACGCTGGATGCAGGCCGCTTCCAACCGGCCAATCTGGAAGTCAATGGGGGAGGCCTATGTTCAGCAGTGGACGTCCTATGGCTGAAATGATGATGATGATGAAAAATGCGTTCAGTTTGAACCATGGTAACACTCCAAGAGTTATCTGAACATACAGATTTCCTCACGATGTTTTCTTAGATCGCGGGGCAAGCGGTATAAATTTGTACCTATACAGGGAGTAACAGAAAGGTGCAATGAAACTATAAGATCCTATAATATATTCTGTGCTATAAGTGGTGAAGATAGAGTCCGTTTTTCTTTGCTTGTCAAATATTGTAAACAATCTTGACTTGTCTTAGTGTTTAAAATCAACGAACTAATAGAACAAAAATGATTTTTCATCCCACCATCTCGGAAAGAGTATTTTTAATCTTCAATATCTGAGTGGAAAAGCCGTTTTTATTCTCTAGAGGATAAAGTAAATTGAATTTAGAACATCGTGTGCACTAAGTTTGTGAATTAAAAAAAACATTAAACCTATTTACTGCTACCTCTATGGTGCCGAATATATCATACAACTTTTTTTTAATTTGTTAAAAACTCAGACTCGGAACCTTCTTGGTGTTCTTTTTTCAATTTGCTTTGTACGCGGTTCTTTACGCGGCATTTTTTCACGTCATTGTTAAACCTTATATTAAAAACAAGAAACTTGAAAACAAGTGAAAAAACTAAAATGAGTGATTCTAGCGACGAGGAAGATTGTTTGACGCCAACAGAATTGACTGAAACTGTTAATAATGCGCAAATGAGCTTTCTCCCTCAACAATCACGCGAGAAGAATTTAAAACAGTACGATATGTTCAACACGTGGCGACTAGCAAAAGGAGCCAAAACTTTCTCAGAAAACGTTTTGCTGGCATATTTTATAGAATTATCCGAGAACAAGAAAGCAAGCACTCTATGGAGTACGTATTCGATGCTAAAAGCAACAATAAAGATGAAAAAAGACATACATATCGATACCTATCCTAAATTAGTGGCATTTTTAAAAAGAGCCTCATCTGGTCATCAACCAAAAAAATCGAAGGTTTTCACAGTATCTGATATTGAAAAGTTTCTTAACGAAGCACTAAATTCCGTATATTTGGCGGCAAAAGTAAGTCAGTTGCACATTCAGTATCTACTTAAGTATATTAATCTCAATTAAATAGTATACTTAGTAGATGTTGATAGGCATAATTATGCGTTCATATCAATTTTATTCATTTATCTACTACAATACTCTTTACGTTACAGGTTGTTCTTATTATTGGAATAAACGGAGCATGTCGAACTAATGAACTAACACAACTTAATGTCAAAAACATTGAGAAACATTCAGATGACTTACTATTAATTAATTTACCTAATACAAAGACAAAAAGAGACCGAAACTTCGTCATTCGCAAGGAATACGTAACGATTGTTGAGAAATATCAAGCCTTACGCCCGCCTAACACTCCAATCAATCGATTTTTTCTACATTATCGCAATGGAAAGTGTGTTAGACAGCCTATGGGTACTAATAAAATTGGCAGTATCCCACGAGAAATAGCAACATTTCTTGAACTTCCAGAACCCCTGTTGTACACGGGTCATTGTTTCCGACGAACTTCAGCCACACTTTTGGCTGATTCCGGAGCTGATCTCCTGTCCCTTAAGCGCCACGGAGGCTGGAAGTCCAATGCAGTTGTAGAGGGATACATAGAGGATTCCATCCAAAATAAGTCTAAAATATGTGAAGGCATCGTAGGAGCCATTACACTGAAAGAGCCTCAATCGGATCCTTGGACTGGCCCTTCTACATCAAAAATAAGCCGTTATGAAACACCTAACCATCTCCCTCTCTCTCCAACATTCACGCCAAGGGAATCCGATGAATCGGTACAACTTTTAAGTATGACAGATAGTTTACCGAAAAACAGTACACAAGTGACTAACACCAATATTACAGTACCAAACAAAAATATTACACTCAATTTAAATAACTGTAGCAACGTTACTTTAAAATTTTCTTAATTATACCTTAGTATTGTTATAATTTAAAGATTATTCTGTAATACTTACCTGTCATAATGTAGTAATTAATACCTAAACTGAAATAAAAGTGTACCTATCTTGTGATTGTAAACGTTTTTTTTTTGCATTTAGTCATTTCCTCGCTGAGGTGGAATGAAAAGTTACGTGTTGCACTCGAGTGCAAAGATTTTTCACCTCTTGCTCTTTTGATTCCCTCGCTTGCTCGGTCATCAAAATTGAACACGCGGTTAAAAAGCAACTTTGCACTCTTGTATAACAAATAACTATTGTGTAATGATTAATTACAATACTATAGAGGTTATTATTTTGAAATGAATAATTTCGTTAAAAAGGAATGCCAATAATGTTTACAATATTCGCCTGGCAAAGAAAAATGGACTGATACTAAGAACAACTTTTTCTATGCAAAAAAAATCTTAATCTAAAAAAAAATCACTCCCCATACTAAACCGCCGACCAGATAACTCCAGGTTTTTTTTTCATATGATTCCCATATAGAGAAGGGGTGTTTTAAGATTTTCATGTTAGCCCCAAATAAAAAGTTGTTGTATTTGAGCAGTAGAAACCAGTAGTAGGAAGTTAACTATAATTTAGGACTTTTTTTAAGGAAGTTAGGACCTTTGAATCCTTTTTGCATTGATAACATACATACCATATAGAGCAGCAATACAAACCATCTTTCTCCGAAACTAGTAAGTCATTTTTCACTTACATTTAGTATGACATGACAACTCCTGACACCTGTCAACACTCGCCCATACAAAAACAGCACAGATGCAGATTAAAAAATGGCGGAAAATTATGACATTTCTACTCTATAGGGAATGTGCTCCAAGCGTTTTTGTTGCCACAGGAAAACGCACTACTAATTGACATCTACGTGTGGTACACGCTGGGCTACATCGTGATGGGCTTCGTGGTGGCCATCTACGAGTTTGTGGTGAAAACCAAACGCTTGGGCTTCCGGAGCCTCATCACCTTCGTGCCTGAAGTCGTGTTCTTGTTTGGTGAGTCCATTTTGTTTTTTCGAAATCTTACAATTAGAAGCTCCATTTTTGACGACTGTTTGCGTCTAGTGTTTCGCGTGTGCGTTACTCCAGCCAGAAATTGTCGTGATTTGAATGTAATAGACAATGCAGATTTTTTTGGAGTGCTGATAGTTTAGTTTGGGTGATAAGCACAAGCAGGTACAGACAACAGCACTTTTCTCAATTGATATTGATCTCTGCGTGTTGGACATAAAGTTCAAAATCAATTTTTTGGGTAGGTTGACCGGTGTCTGTACCTGTATTACTATGTATATCCGTTATTACCTAAGTCGCCATATTACACGCTTTGCTTAGTTTGGCGCTAGATAATAGAGGCGCTGGCGTGTTTGATCTTGTCAAACAATGTCAACGTAAATGAGAAAGAAAAATATATTTCGTTCTTAACTAAATATTTGGCTCAAAACTCACTAAATCGCACTACACGGAGACATCGTTTTGAACAGAGATAATAATGAATTAGTATACAGGGTTATTTGAAAAACATCAACAACCTCTAGAAAAAGTTTTTCTATGGGACCGACATTGAAATCTAAAAAAAATTGTCACTGCTCCATACAAACTGATGTCAGCTTAGTATGAGGTCGCGGCTTAGTATAGCGAAGTTTTTTTTTGCGATTTCAATGTTAGTCCCATAGATATTTTTTTTTTATTTGAGCACCAGAATCAGCCCCTAGGGGGTTGTTGATGTTTTATAAATAACCCAGTATATTGGATCTGCTTGACAACATTTTAACGTAGTGATTACATGTTTACTGGACAACATAGCAGAGCCAATGATCAAATAATCACTAGACCAAACACGATGCGACATCTATCGGAATAAATGGAACTAAATCAACTTCAACTCAAAGAAGTTTTGTATTAATTAAATTTCTACCTTTGTTTTTTTTAATAAACAAATCACGCAGTAAAGACATAGATTATTTTCTTTTTCAGTTGTATTTCGGTGTCTCCCTCTGGTGGACTTGTACAGAAAACATCTCTACAGCAGTGCAGCTATTTTATAATCTGTACATAAACTGCCTAAATGGTGGCCGTAGGAGTCGATACGCCTTTTCATTATTTAATTAATAAAATGGTAAGAACTTAGGAAATGGTGACAAAGTTTCATTAGTGACTTAATTTAGGGTCTCTTCTTGTGATGGCACCGGTTGCCTGCAAGCACCTGTCAAGTGTTTACTGTCACCTATTGGCATAAGACGCCATGCCAATAGATGACTTTTTGACAGGCTCTTGCAGCAACCGGCGCCATCTCAAATGCTAACCGTTTATGTTTAAATAAAAACAAATAAATTATTTTAAATATTTTCATTTAATATTTTTGTACTATCTACTATATACAAGGTGAATATTAAATATCTATAGAAAAACACATCGTACAACAAACGTAAAACTAACGCTGATAAACTAAAATAGTTAACTCTTACTCGTCTGCGTAAACACTTAAAGTAAAGACTTTCAATACATATTGGAAGCCATTTTCTAATATTTACATTCGTAGCATTCGCCTATGATAATAACAACAATGTGTAAATCATTAGCTGGGAAACATAATCATAATTCCATACTCCAATTAGCCTGGATGTTTTAGGTTCGTAACGAATATAATTAGTGTCTTATTGCAAAGTCTCGACAAATGGGCTGTGTCCATGAGCGACTGTGCAAAAAGCGAAAACACTGACTGATATCATGTCATCAACGTATTATCGTTGCTACAGTTACAATCTTCGTGTTCTCATTCAAGTGTATTTTGTTGGCAATTGGTGATACTTTAGATACTTTCATTATCTCTGTAACTAAACGTCAGTACCTCTCTTTCACTCCTTAGTGAATTAAGAGGCAGCATACAGCCGTCAAACGAAACAGCTGCCAAACCTAGCATTTATAGACAATTTTAGCATTTCAACAGCATTTATATAGTTACATCAAACACGATTATAATATTAAACACAAGTCAATTAACAAAATTTAGATCTTCAGTCCTACATGTATCTATCTGTCTGTATCATTTTTCACTCAGGAGAGAAATAGATAAACCCAAATTAAGGTAAGAGTGGCTCCATGTATCTGTTATTTGGTTTCTCGACCCAAACTGAACATGAGAAATCGATATAATATAATACGACAAAATTAAACAATATTTTCACGATTATATTTATATAAAACTAACAATATTTATTATTTACTGGCTAGTCAAAAATCTCCTTCAGCAAAACGTTATTCAGTGCCTAGCATAATTTGTATTGAACAAATACATACAAGTGTATGAAACAGTATTTCTTCAGATACGACAGTATACTAATTGCTTTCTACATTTCCTGTAAATATAACGGTTTCTGAAAGCAAAACGGATAAATACATACTATGGTATATTTACTACAATAATGAAGCTAAAGCATTACTGTTAGTCCAAGTTTTCATAATACTAATTGACGATTCTATCTTTAAATCTGGTTTAAAAATGTGAAAAATGACAAGTTTTCTGTTCTGATAACTATATTTCCGCTAACAGTCTAACTATCGGATTTATACTATTTTATTTACTATATACTATTATCTAATGCATATAAAACAGACTTGCAAAGTTATTTGGTGATATCAACTGCTATTTATTTATACTGGCTTATTTTACAAAGGCACAAATTTCGTATTGAAGAAATACCACTCCTTTCACTTTAACTGCAACAATAATTATTTAAACAAAACCCATGATCGCACTAAACTGTATTCATAGCAAGTAAACTATAACTCGTGTAAAAAAATAAAATAAACGTGGTATATAACTGATCAAACATATACGTAAACGAGACACGATAGAAATTCTATTGTTATGCGGTTTCATGATACCGTTTGGATGTTGACGCGTTAATAGCTACAAGTTTACAATGTTTTTCCTTTCTTTACAATATAAAAATACGTAGGATAGAAAGGGACAAAATATTATTCATATTTATCTGCCAAAGCAGCAACTAAAAAACTAACTTTTAGAAAAAATACTGGGCGCTACCAAGCTACCATGGACATTTTTCGTTCTTTAATATGGATAAACTACTTACTGTTGCCCGCGAGTTTGTTCGCGTGGCGTTTACAAAACCATAATTAGTCAAAAGTAAACAGCTACAACAGTAGTAACAGTATTAAAAATTTTTTTTACATTCAAAAATGTTTGCCAACTGAAAGCGACATCTAACGGTAAGAAGCGCCATCTGTAATGACTGTTATCTTGCATCCTTCGGAAACTGAAAAAAATTCCGGGGTAAAAAGTATCCTATGTTTTATTCCAGACTCATATCTATTACTGTGGCAAATTTTATTTAGATCCGTTCAGCCGTTATGGCGTGATTGATTGCGCAACAAACAAAATAGTAAGATGACTAATTATCAGATTTGACAATAGACAAATCATTGATCTCCTTTTTTTATGGCGACGAACATGTGTTTTATCGCCTGGTTACACTCCTCTCCCGCCAGTATCACGTGAGCAGCATTTACAAGTATTATGAACAACTGACACTAAACGTGTAGAAAACACAACTAAATTTCAATGGTTCAGAAATTTTCAAAGACGCGATACAAAAATGACGTACTTTAAATTTTTTCGGTTTGCCATACGAACAGTGAAAATGTTTTATAGAAGCTGGGCAGCTAAGTTATACTCAGATAATACGAATGACAGAGAAGTTATAATAATATAAAGTTATAATTATATAATAATATACAAATACAAATATTTTTATTTGCCATTAAGTAGGGTACAGGTACATGGAAATATATATATAGAGAGAGAGACGTAAGACGAGGGAATCGCTTTAACAGGCTAAAGTAGTACACGACATTTTTGTCTTGTAAATATTTTTTAAATGTTTGATTGAGGGTAAAAACGGTTTAAAATATTGACGAATAAATTACCCTTTTAGGACAACTCCTTTGCTACGATTCTATTTCTTTCGTTTCCGCGGCAATGTGAATTGACCCTGAGCCCTTCAGTTGGCAAAAAAGTGAGCATTTACAAAATATAGCAAGTGCAATATACTATAATCTACATTCCAAATAAACCATTAATTGTGATAGAAAAAATCATATTTTGATTAGTCTAAAAAGTGATAAGCGACTACAGCTTTCTCGTTTGCACACATGGACTTAAGTATATTGAGAGAAAAAGAAAACAACATAAAATTTAATGAAAACTAAAACATTTTTCTCTTTACTGGGGTGACACGAAAAGCCTCTTCCAGTTGATTGACATTGTATGACTTTACAGGCATCATTTGAACGCACATTTGTACCTTAGTAGAAAGACATGATTTTGGCTTAAATTTCATACATGGTTGTCTACATAGTATATATAGTATATATTTAAAGCCACGGTCACACTACTGGATGGCTCGCTTAGCGCCTGATGTCACGCTAGGCGACTAGCGAGAGCACTAAAGGGCATCTTTTTTTCCAGCTCTAACACGCACTGTCACGTTTGGTATGACCACTCATGACCGTGACGATTACGTTATTAATGTGAACGACCCCCAAACATAGTCTTGCATGTACGTTTTTTTAATGGACTCTCTCACTTAGACGCTTAGGCGAGGCACAGAGCAGTACGACCGCGGCCTAGAGAGCGTATTGCGAGGTTTTTTTAAACGTATATATCGATCGAAAAGTAAACGCGAATTCGTATGGACATCAACGAAACCACATATTTCCTTACAAATCCGCGTTTATGTTTTTATCAAAGCTATCGAAAAAAAACTCACAAATGGCCTTCTGTATAAGTACAGAAATTTCGCTTTCATAAAATATGACATTTCGACGCGTGAATCGGTCCGTTTCTCTTTCTTAGGTACTCGTTTACTCTCGCGAACATTACCAAAACTACCCGCATATTATCGTAAGTAAATGCTTTACTGCCATAGCTTCGCTTTATGCAAACTTAGCGCTGCCACCGAAAGTCATTATAATATTTGTTTGTGTATTGTAATATCGTGTAAAAGTAACCGGTATTATAAAATTTTGTAATATTTTTGAAATGAACTTTGACGTGTATCCCTAACATTCCTCGAGTGTCTCTTAAGTGCGAATGTGATTATGTGACATTAATTTATTTTGTATACAAAACGTTAACACTGACTACAGTTAATAGTATAATCAAACATTAAAACATTTTTACACAACTTTTACTACATACATACTTTAAAGACAATTATTACATAATAATAATAGTGTTCTTTTGTCAATTCCATTTCGGCTAAATAATATTCTTCAGGCCGATAAATAATAAGTCGGCAATACCATTCAAAATATTTGAACACTTAAAGCGAGAACACTTGATAAAAGTACACTTTACGATTCGGTTACGTTTTAGGCAAAATGTACAGTCGGTTTAAAAAAATCCTTTTGTACTGACTCATTCTAAAAACCCCTTAACCGATTTTGGGGTATCCGTCATCAGCCAAATTCAGCCAATAAATAAATAAATATTGGACAACATCACATACATTGCTCTGATCCTTGTGTTACAGAAATCAGAAACAACGACGGCACCACAACACCCAGATCCGAGACAATATAAAAAAGTTATTAATAAATTTACCGACTGGGAATCGAACCCGGGACCTCAAAGATAGCAACACCAAGTCGCCTTTCGGGTGCGGAGGTCGTCAATGGGGAACCACACTGCACATTTACCCCGATAGGTGTCGCATTGTGTTTGGTCTTGCCCGTATTGATTGATCAGTAGTTCTGTCACTGCTGCCACTGATCTAATAAGTCTCTTTCTTTCCTATTCATAATTATTATTCCATTCTTTGCCTATGTTGGCAGATGCCATTGACTCTTTACGATAGTTTACGCTTATTGGTTAGTTCAGTAGAGGGGATCATCACTTCGATAAAGTTTATGATAATCTGTCAAACTTGCGTCATACTAGCGAGCACGGAAAAAAATCAAGCTATGACATTTGCGTGGACATTAGTTGACAACGCCATGCCATGCTGGCGCCATCTGTGATTAGCTTTTCCTATGCTTCACCATTGAAACACGCGTGTGTAAAAGAATGAAAGTAAAACGTAGTGTACTATGTAACAATAATCCTTTAACTCTTGAATTTAACTACAAACCTACTAACTTAATACCAAAACCCTCAACTTCTAACGAGTTCCCTTCTAAACCAAATTTTACTAATCACTTTAACCAGGGGCGTGCATCCGATGCAGAGCCTACCTTCATAAAAAACCGACAGAACAGCTGACCATAATTATTAATTACGTATTCAACAATAAACATATTGTAACTATTTTGTCGTCTACCTGTACTTATTCCTTACTAAAGCGCGCAACTTAGATCGTTACTGTGCAATTTAACCAATGTTAGGCTGCCGCGAGATCGCCTACTGTTTCACGCAAACTTACTCAATTTTCACTTACAGCCTACCCCCATCTGAAACCAATGCACGCCCCTGACTTTAACAGACCTTAAGTCAATAAAATTAATAAATTCATTATTTCCTAATTTGCTGCGAAAAGGCATCTTTGATGTGGAAACCTATATGATGATACCTATGTATGATAGTAAAACGTAAGTACCTAAACACTGACGGCCGATGGGGCAGAAAGGTTCTAGAATGGAGGCCGCGTACCGGCAAGCGCAGCGTAGGACGTCCACTCACAAGGTGGTCAGACGACCTGGTAAGGGTCGCAGGAAGACGCTGGATGCAGGCCGCTTTCAACCAGCCAATCTGGAGGTCAATAGGGGAGGCCTATGTTCAGCAGTGGACGTCCTATGGCTGAAATGATGATGATGATGATGACCTAAACACAGTAGTATCTAGAATACTACAACTAATACTACCGACATCTTATTATCATCCGAATAGTTTCGATATTACGAAATTGTCCGATAATTCGGTTTTGGTGTAACCATAGGAAGATAAATATTGTAACATGTGACATCTTGAAATCACAATTCCGTATTATTTTAATGAAATAAGTTCACGGACTCTCGAATTGGAGTGAGAGTAGAGTTCGTCCACACCTGGCCTTGTTAATGAACAGATCATCATTTAGAGCACTATTAGATTAAACAGACCGAGATGATCAGACAAATCATCATAGACATCCATAATACAAAATGGCGGAAACGAGTCTTGAAAAAAAGCGAGAGAAAACCGCCGATGTCGACTCTCGTTTTGTGATGAAATAGCATTAAATTGCTCAATCAATGACAAGAGGTAACAAGGCAATAACTTTTCGACCATGATTTGTAAACTGGGCGCCAAAAAAATTGTGTATTCGAGGCCAACGCCTAAATAACAACAATTATACTGTTGACTTAATTCTTTAAGGCACAAACATATATTGCTACTTCACCAGTCCAGTAAAGGTATTTTTAGAATATTTTATTTTATTATATTGTTCTTTGCCGACTGTACATATTGCGCAAATTGCCACAGAATTTTTATACTTTTTATAATTATCTATCGAGTAAGGCTTTAGAGGCATACATGTCATCTGCAAATAACTGTAAATACAAGACATAATACACATCAACTTTTTATTTGTGGCTACCTTTTTTTCGTCAATCCGCTAATCCAGTTGTTACATGCGCAAGAAATACAAATCTTAGTTTTTGCTTACTTCTGATTTCCATTCTACCAGCTGATGTTTATTACTTCTTGACAACTATTTTACATTGTTACCTTTACAATATAAATATAATTAAAGAGAAATAATATTAAACTATTAATTATTAATAAACTATTTGCACAAAGCAATCTGGTACTACTGTAGTATTCATAAGGCTGCATTTACCACGCCAATTAGACATAAGGCATTATATCTACAGTAATTATAAATCTATTAGTATTAAGGAGCCCGAGATATCCATAATAAACAAAAATCTTATTAGACGACATTTTTTTACGAAATTGTCAGCAGTAAAATATTATTCTACCAGTACAAGAGTTCTCGGCTTATAAGCTAGCTTTGATTTTGTAGCGTTAAGTCGGATCCACATGTATCACTAGCCCGATCTATCCGTATCACCATATCGTTTACCGTACAGTATTACTAAAGAGTTTGCGTATCACCGCAACCTGTCTAAATATACGATCATGATACACGTCGGCGATGAAGTTACGGAGATCGAATCAGACAAATGAAACGCCAATCTGACTAGTACTACCAGAATGATAGATTTAATCGAAGCTGGATCATAAACAAAGTTACTCTTTATAGGCAGATTGGTGTTTATTCATTGCCGGAAACATCGATTCTTTCTTCATTTAAAGACAGATTATTTTTAAGAATTTTGACCATAAATACCTAGAAAAACTAGTGAGGCGAGACAAAAAATAATTTTTAAATCAAATTAGACAACATTAAAAAAATGTCGTCCTACCTTTTTCTATCGAACCTCTAGCTACAATACAGTAATAATTAATTTAGAGCATATTTTCCAGATAACAAAAATGATTTTGGCACTAGAAAGATACTGAAATATACACTTTTTGACCGCCCGGTGAGATCATGTCTACAATATAAAAACTTATCTCTTTACGACACCTAATAAAGACCGCCATTAAAACAACTGAAACGGATTTTTATATCAATCGGTGATATTTATCGGATTGTTTTTCATCGTCAAACATTCATAATTTAGAACTGTTAGCAACGTCGACCGTTTGTATACTGCTTAGAGCCTTTTGCAATAGCGTTTCTGCGGCGTAGGCATTCGGTTCGCTTTTGGGCAGCGAAGATACCGCGACACCGCGACGTTAACGCAGCGTAAACGCTGATCGCAGAGTTAGCGTCTCGCGAGGATAGCGCTGCGCGTACGTTCAGCGAACGCAATCGCTGTAGAAACGCTAGTGTGAAGGAAAGCTGAGACACACTTGGAGAACCCTATTTTTAGTCGAGATTTTTACTCCAGATTTAGGTTAATTCAGGATTTAATTTGTTTAACCGTTGAATACGTCTATTTTCCGTAAAGGTTTAAATTTTTATTTCACGTTTTAGAATAAAATAAACAATCGGGAGTGACAGATATTTATAAATAATACTATTTATAACAGTTCTATGAAAATTACATTTCTAATGGGAAATGAACACTTTAATCTCATCAGAAATTAAGGTGAAATTACTTAAATATCGCGCTTCAATTTAAGTGGAGATAAAATTTATTAATAAGTATTCAAAAAAAAGATTAAGTAAATAAGATTAAAAGAAGAAAAAGCTTTTATTCGAATATCAACGATTAAGTTAGATAAAAAGTTTACATTACTAACGTGAATATGAACTGATAGCAGAATAGGGATGACGACAAACTCTGTTTTATTCGTCTATCGGGCAGATTAACAAAAAATATTGAACAAGATTTTTTAATTTTTTTACATAATTAAAAATTACAAAAAAATATTGATTTAAAATGTAGCATGACATCACGCTTAGGTACAATTTTTACTGAGAGGTGATGTCATGAGCCCCCACTCCCGAACTTTAAATTTTCTTTACCTAGTCGTCATCCCTATTCGCACAAGGTCGTTCGTATACACATTCACATTAATAAATCAATCGTCGAACAAACGATGTCTAGTGAGAAGTTAATTATCATTTAGAATATGAACAGTCTCGTATTGTGATTTATTTTAAGAACAATCACATGAAACTTTCATGTTTGTATCGATTTACCATCATCAAATATGTTTTTATATACACCAATTCATTGACTTTATTTTTACCTTATGTATTTATGAAAAGCGGTATTATCAAACGAAAAACACATATTTTGGTCCCTTGCAAATTCAGTCCAGGCTATTTTAGTGTCTCATCTCTAATCGAAACGCGACATGACGTTAATTTGTAATTTAAATGTCATTTTAGTATACGCCCATAAACAATTTAAAACCATAAACGATAAGTTCCAGAGAGAATCCTGATTCTAGTCTAGCTTAAATATTCAGCAAGTCTGGTTTTTACATTGAGGCGATTGCCATCAGACGTTCGTAACCCTTGGATAGGGAAACCAGACTGTTAGACCATAGCTTCACACCCTGTGTTCTCTCTTCTCTCTTATCGCCGAGTAAGTAATACAGTATGAAAATGATAGAGGGCGTTCCCTTCAGCCAGTTCATATACATCAATATAAAAATACACAAAAGTAAGCATTAACAAATTCAAAATCCAAAAAAAAAACGAAACGCCTTTTTAAAACCATAATCTTAACGCGGAACAGTAACTAGCGTAATTACAATGCGCAAACTGGCAACGTCGCTTTTCCCTCTTATTCGCACGGTGAGAAAATAGTCGGACGTTTATTATATTTTATGAAATTTTAAAATTAAATACATTTTTATTATATATATTTTTAGTATGTATGGACGCTATAGTATTAACGGGTTAACGGGAACGCCTTTCGTTAGTTAACATACTGCATAAGTCCGACTCATCACGCACAAATATGCTGGGATTCAAACTCACTACACGGATTTGAGGTGTGACTCCACTAACTACCACTATGTTAAACAATTTTTTAAGCCACAAATACACTGACTGTGCCTCAAATAATGCAACGTCAAAAATCTGAGTGTAAACAATTAATGTGAGCCTATGCATAATTTAACCTTTTATTTTGTTTCTTGCAAGTAATAGAGCACCGCTGAGACGAGCGTCTGCAATTCTCTATGATTTTTGACAAGACGTGTAAAGAACGCTCAACACATCGGACGTAGACTAGTATAAAAACACTTAGTTATCCCACAACATTAAAAAAAAACAATTCTTCTATCACCGGATGAAATAATTGGTACATTCAGCAGTACGCTTTTGGAAAATTAAAATCTAATATTTCGCTTTTCACTGTCTATGTAAGCTAGTTATAAAAAATCGAAAAACTTCATATTCCTTAACCTAATTATAATATTAAAACTCAGTCCTTTAATACATCTCAATTACAACACAGTACGAAACTAGTTCACTGAAACCACAATACGATACTGTTAGAGCGTTTTCACACTGGCGATTCCCAAGATAGCTACGCTATCGCTACGCTTTGGATCGCTAGTGTGACAAGGCCCTTATATGTGAAACTTAACTCACACTCTGGTTGGCTATCGAGACGACTGGCTGCTGGTTGTTGGCTGATATAACTGTGGATCCTGGTGGTATCTTCTGTGGGACCATCCCGTCTATGTGCCTGTACTTCTTGAGCCTCGTCCACTGCCCGTTGTTGTAGTTCATTTGGAAGTGCATCTCGGAGAGCATGGTTAGGTACGTGTCGTCTGACTGCAACACGTTCTCGATGTTCTCGGAGAGTTTTATTGTTACTATGTTGCCTAGGTTCGGACAGGGGTTATCTGAAATGATATGGTTGTTGGTCAATTTCAATAGGGATGACGATTGGGTAAAGAAAATGAAATTCTATTTAGTCCGTCAGTTGGATTATCAAAAAATAATGGACACTCATTTTTTATTTATAAATAACCACAAATGACACGACGATAAAGTTTAGAAGTGGGGGCTCGTGACGTCACTTCTAAGTAAAAATTGTACCAAGGCGTGCCGTCATACGGCATTTCATAGCAATATATCACTGTAATATTTTGATTAATAAAAAGTATTGAACACGTATTTTTTCTATCTAGATTCTAGATAGAAGAAGAAAAATTCGTTAGTCGTCATCCCTATTATTGCAGTATATTGCTTAGGGTCTACACCAAAACATGATTGGATTTTTTAAAATGCATTTACAATACATAATGCTAGTAATTAAAAAAGAAAATATTTAGCTTTTTTTTTTGGAGTGATTTGATAGATTAAAGTTTTTGTATGAAACCAATGACATGTAGAATTCTATCGACGACCCAAACTAATCAAATTGACACAAAATGCCATGGAAGATGCCGAATTAGTTGTTGACGTTAATTCTGAAACAACAGTTTGCGGACAGGATGCAACAAAAACTGGTTGTTCCGGAACAAGAACTGAATGTTTCAGAAGAAACCTGACTGTTTCTGAACAAAAACTGACTGTTCCGGTACAAAAACTGTTCCGGAACAAAAACAGACCGTTCCTGAACAAGAACTCACTGTTTCGGATCAAAAATTGACCTTTCCAGAACAATACAACTACTGAGTTTTTACGAACAAAAAGACAACAAAATGAGCTAGTATACGTACCCCTTGAGCCGGCCATGAAGCCGAGTATGAGCGCCTTCTCGGGGCGCGTGACGCGGTTCGCGTTCCGGAACATGTCTTGCGCTTCCAACATTTGCTCGCGCTGAAATAATGCGCATTATTAGCTAGCGTTAATACTACTTTTATATTTTAATACACAGTATGTTATAGTCCTTTACTACTATTATTTTATTAAGATACTTATGACACTTGTCATTTTCCGTTTCACCCAAACTATTTACGAAAATATTTTATAAAATATACCTTTAATCTTTAATTGTAATTTATATACTCGTAATTGCAAAAACACAATAATCTTTCCCTCTAAAAATCTAAGCAAAAATTGCAATCCAATAATATATCTTAATGATTTAACAAATAAATTAATAGAATTTCCTTCAAATACTTGATGCGTAAAACGGAACGTTTTCTTAAAGGGATTGACAATACATACGAGGGGACGTCCAAAAGTCCACGGAATGGTAACGAAGGAATGAGGGTAGACATATTTTTTTAGTACCGTCGTATACGTGAACTCGTTATTATTTTAAATGTCAAATTGCAACATTATACCTTCATTCGTTTACGAGTTATCGCCCAACTAAAAAGTAAATCGGGAAGTTAATTGCAATTATGGAGCAAATTGAATTTCGTGCTGTGATAAAGTTCCTAACCAAGCAAGGAAAAACCGCTCAAACCATTTTAAACGAAATGAGTGCTGTTTATGGTGATCGTTGTCCTTTATATTTTATATTGCGGGTCCGTATATAATAAATATAAATCTGTTACGGTCCGTTTGGTAGATGATGAACTAGCAACCGAGATATAAAATGTTAATGAATAAATATATCTAGGCTAGGCTATCTGATGAGCGGCAAAATAGCTCGGCGGCCTGGAACTCCTTTATGCGCAAATTGTCAAGCGGTCGCAATCTGCCAAATTCGCAAATTGTCAAATTCAAAAATTGTCAAATTCACTAAATGTCAAATGCGCAAATTGTCAAATTCGCAGAATGTCAAGTTTACAAAATGTCCAGTTGTTTAGGTTTAATAATAAAAGTCAAGTAATTAATTGGCAGAACTTTTAATCATTAAAATGTTAAGGTTTTTTTAAGAAATCACCTGTTTAGATTTTTAATTTAAAGTAAAACAAATTAAGTCACAATTCACGGAACGTAATTTATTTACTATAAAAAATATTTTCGCAACTTTTGTCAGAGTTACGAAGCTGATTACTTTATGCATACAAGTACAACTCATAAAGATTCAGTTGCAAAAAAATACATTTCTAAAAAGTCTTCTACTTTTTTTTGAAAACTTTAACAACTTTAAAGCTGGTCATTTCATCAAAATTTCTCAAAAAATCTAGAAAAAAAACATAACTCGAAAACTATTAAAAGGGCATAGAATTAAAGCGGCAGTTCAATATTTGAGTTATGGTAGGTAAAAAAATAAAAAACGCATGTTTGCAAACTAGTTTAGCAGTGAAAACTGAGCAGTAAACTAAATAAAAATGAGTCGTAAAATAATTTAAACGGGCAGTTCAATATATACTGAGCAGTGGAATAGTTGAACTGGGCGGTTAGGCGCGTACAGTAAACAAATCGTAATTGGTTAGTAATACATTTTATTTTAAGCAGTTCTATAAACGATGAGGCGGTAAAATGTATTCCTTGTGTATTTCAGCATTTAATGTCAAGAAGGGAAAAAATAAGAAGCATAACCATATTAACCATGTATTTTTTTTCCTTCTTCACATTAAATGCTGATCATGAACACATTACCTTATGTTTCACATGGTCGGAGAGTAAAAATAAAGAACATTACGACAATATGTAAGTATTTATAATTTGGCATTAGGATACATGTTAAAATTAGGATACAAAAACTAAGATACATGTTAATAGTCAAATGAATCAGCGACAGAAACTTATTGTATAATAAGAGCAGGTTTGGCTTTCGAAGGCCTGCCCCTCTTCCTCTTTTGTCCAAGAGGAATGTTTTTGGCTTCAACAGGAGGAACAGCGTATTTCAGTCGTATGGCCAGGCCAATTATATGTTTACACATATACATTTTATGAAATATTGGGCAAGTGCATGTTCCTTGAGTCCATTCTTCTCTATTATTGGGTAATATTATTTCCCATTTACTGAAAAGCTGCTCTATAAACTCATCGAATTTTTCGGGTGGGTTCTCAAATACTGCACACTCCTTAGCTTCTGCAGCTAGTACTCGATAGTAAGTAAAATTTTCACTATCATTCGTAGTGATTACAATATCTTTTTGTAATTTAGCCCAATTATATGAGTCCGTCCAGTCTTTTAAACTTATCTCAGGCGATTTTGAAACATATTTTTCGTGACGTTGTTCATGTCGTTTGCGCCTCGCGCGCTTTAAACTCCGCCTCTTTTAACGAAAGTTTACCTCTCTTTTCAATCAAAGTGACGTTCGGATGCTACCGCTCACTGTGAATTGGCAAGCTTATTTTCGAACTGCCCATTCCAACCGTTTTACTGCTCATTAATTTATTAAACTACTTGAGTAATTTTTGCACTGACATTGAACGATGAAATAACAGACCAATATTTTTATTACTTACTGCTTATGTTTTACTGAGTCACTAATTTACTAACCGCCGAAAAATTTAATGACTGCCCGATAAATTTTTCAACTGTTCATGATAACTTCTGTATTGTTTAAATAACAGTTGTAAAAATTAATTCCCTATTAAAAGTCGCGAAACATACATGGGGGTGGTTCGGATACCCTACGACATGCCGGACCAAAAATTGTTATTTTTAACGTCCATTGACCGGCAAGCCTGTATATTGAGCAAGATATACAGGGTGTGTGTGTTAACGTGTGTAATACTGTAGCAGAGTACAGACCGTGAGCGACAGTCCCCGGCGCGGCAGCAGCGGCGTCTGCGCGGGCGCGGGGGCGGGCGCGGGCGCGGGCGCGGGCGCGGCGGGCTGCTGCACTGGGGTACCTAGTTGCACCTGATCAAAACATTATCAACTAGTTAGACGTACAATCGAATAAGACAAAAATGTCACTATCATTTCTTTCAAAAATTGAAATGATTGGGATATTTTAATGCACGAAAATAATATATAAATTTTACTACAATCATCATCGTATCAGCTGCTGAACATAGGCCTCTCACAGTGATTTTCAGATTGGCCGGTTGGAAATGACTTCAACGGCTTCCTGCAACCTTTACTAGGTCGTTTTTACAATATTTATAAGAAAGTAGCTGTTACCTGCGACTTCGTTCGCGTGGTCTTTTATTCATAAAGGATTTTCTGCACTAATTTCTTTTTTTTAAATCAAAATAACCTTCTCCTGACAATAATTAAATCAACAGAAAAAGAATTAGCGAAATCGTTTCATCCGTTCGCGTGATGCGATGACCGAGGGAAATAGAGATTCATTTTTATATATGTCGTGGCCAGATCGTAAAATTGATCATTTCATGATGTGACCGATCATTTTATAAAATAGTGGTATTTCATGATATAGAACAGAACACGCTGCCTACATCATGATGTGGTCTGACCAGATCAATGAATACTCAGCGTTTAACGATATAAACAGTTTAACGCACGAATACCTCATGAAATGGTCAAACATTAGTGATCATATCGTAAAATCGTTACATTCTCCACCGGTAGAGGCGCTAATGTTGCTTCGTTTTTGTGATGAGTAATGGCGGCGGACAAATATTTTATTCTGAAAGTGAATAATAATGTGTTAATTGAAGGTGAAAGTGCAGTGAAATATCGTTACGACACCAAACTAGGCGATTTTTATGAAAGTCACTCAACAAAACAAGCGCAACGTCAAAAAATCAAGGAGATCGGAACGTAATTTGAGAGGTTATTTAGCTATTCAAGTGTGTTTTGTTATTATTAGTTTTAAAAATAATAACTATTTAAAATGTTTAATTTATTTATCGACCGAGATTACAATTATTAAACAAATTTACGTAACTTGTAAACATATATTTATTTTAATGATATGGACAAACATGGATTAACATTTCATCAAATGTTGACGTTAAAACGATATGGTCAATACTACCATTTTATGAAATGATCGGTCTCATCATGAATTGGTCAATATTACGATCTGGCTACGACATATATATAGATTATATTCATTCATATTCATATTCATTTATTTCATCTTTAGGTAATACAGTACACTTAGATACGTCATTTTACAAATAAATTTTATGTTAACTCAAAATTATTTGTAGCGACATCTATTTTGCTAGGATGATAGGTGGATGAGGAACTCAACACCCTGTTCCTCTCACCCCCAAAATTAATACAGTTAACATTCTATTAATTATTTGTACATAAATTTATTAAATGTTAATATCGGTTATTGGAGATAATGTTAAATAAAGTAATGTCAGATAAAAATAAATAAAAAATTCTTCAGCAACCTTGAGCATCGTCAAAAATACTTAATAATAAAAATAATTTCACTTTAGTTCGATGTTACAATTTAAACATTAAATATTTCACTATCGGATAAAGCCTCATTTATGTCATAATAACTTTTAAATATTAGTCTCTTCTTAATAAGACTGCAGAATTCATTTCTTTGTAGATCTCTTAGTTCTGACGGTATTTTATTGAAAAATTTGACACCCATAAACAAAAAACTTTTACTACATTTCACTAATCGACGATTTGGAAGGGCTATTTCATCTTTTTTCCTTGTTGAATACGTATGAATGTCACATTTTTTAGTCATAGTATTTAAGTTATCTTTTACGTGTAAGATGCTTTGGTATATGAATTCCCCAGTCACCGTCATAATTCCTAATTGCCTGAATTTATCTCTACAAGAGTCATTATATTTTAAGCCTACAATATATCGGACAGCTCTTTTTTGCAAGATGAAAATCTTGTTTGCATTAGCTGCTGTGCCCCAAAATAAAACTCCATATAACATTAAGGAATGGAAATATGCAAAGTAAACATTTTTAGCTGCTGCGATACCTCCCAATTCTTTTATTTTCCTTATGGCATAGGTTGCTGATCCTAGTTTTTTTTTAAGTTCTTCTATTTGTGTTGCCCAAGTTAGCTTATTGTCTAATTTAATACCAAGAAACTTTACACAACTTTGTTCACTTAAATTAAGATCGTCAAGAATGTTACGCACACATAGAGGTGTAAGTGTATTACCTAGTCTACAATTAATTAATTGTGTTTTATCGACATTCATTAATAAATTGTTTTTTGAAAACCATTCTATAATTGCTGATACATTATTCTGAATTTTTTGAGCTGATTTTTCATAGTTTTTATCTTTGACAATCAACGTAGTATCGTCAGCAAACAGAACAATATCAACGTCATTACATACCACAGATACATCATTTATATACACTAGAAACAACAATGGACCCAGGATAGAGCCTTGAGGTACACCAAATTCGATAGGACTTTCATAGGATCTTACTCCATTCAATTCCGTGATTTGAGTTCGTTTATACAAATATGATTTTAGAATTTCAAGCTCATTTCCTCTAATACCGTAATGTTCTAGCTTGGCCAATAAAATATCGTGTCTCACGCAATCAAATGCTTTGGACAAATCGCAGAAAATGCCATATGTTTTCTCCGACGTATCCAGTCCATTCAATATATCATTTACTAAGGTTGCTATGGCATGTTTAGTAGATTTTGTTTTTTGGAAACCAAATTGTCTAATATTAAATAAGTTATTAATTGTCATATGTTTTGTTAATTTTTCTGCAATATATTTTTCAAAGATTTTACTGAAACACGGAAGTATAGATACAGGGCGCTAATTATTTGGATCCGAGGTTTCACCTTTTTTGTGAAGTGGAATAACCTTTGCTGCTTTCATTTCCTCAGGAAATGTTGATCTTTGAATACAGTCATTAATGACATCCCTTAGAGGAATAACTAATTTGGTGTTTAATTTTTTTATTAAATAGGGTGATAAGTACCACAGATCGTTAGATTTTTTAGATTTAAGAGTCCTTATTATTTTAAGTACATCATTTACAGATATTAATTCTAAATTAAAGGAGTATGTTGCATGTGATGTATATTCTTTTACGTATGACAAAGCTTGTTCTACCGATGGGTTTAAATCTTTAGTCAAGTTTTTAGTCGGATTTGTAAAATAACTGTTAAAACATTGACTTAATGTAAACGGATCAGATATAAAATCACCATGATTGTCCCTAAGCTTACTACATACAATATTATCCGGATTTTTCTTTTTACCGGTTTCTTCATTTATAATTTGCCATACACATTTAATTTTGTCACTGTTTTTTTCGATTCTATTTCTGATATAATTTCTTTTAGCGTCAATACACAATACAATACAATAGATTTAAAAATTTTACTGTATTGGGAAACATAAGCTCTTAAATTGATATCTTTACTATATTTAAGCATAGAGTACAGTTCGAATAGTCTTCTCCTAGATATACGAATGCCTTGTGTGGCCCATTTGTTAAAAGTTTTTTGTGGTCGTGGAGAAACTGATTTAATTGGAATGTGAATGTCAATATTTTCATAAAAATGACAAAAAATGTTGAATAATTCTTAGTCAATGTAGGTAAAGTATTGAATTCAATGTCAAAAGCTTCATTACAATTGTCTAAGTTTAAAGATGTATATTTTCTGATTCGCCGTGTAAGTGTAGTTACTTGTTCTATGTCAGTTTCGATAACAATTAATTGGGCTTGGTGATCTGATTTAATTCCATTTACAACCTTAACATTAGAAACATTTAGATCTGTAAAAAAAATATCTAGGCATGAATTAGAATTGGGTGTAATTCTAGTGTATTCAAATATTTTTTGTTTAAGCAAAAAGCAATCTAAAATATCAGATAGCACATTCCTATCATGTAGTATAGAAAAATGAATATTAAAGTCCCCACATATGATTATGGATTTATTATTATTGTTTGTCAGTTTTTCTATGCACTCTTCTAGCTTTGATTTAAAAATACTTATGTCAGCAGAAGGAGATCTATACACTACTATTATAATAACATTTAACAATTCAATAGCTACAAATTCAAATACTTGTTCTATTGATAGCGTTTGTATGTCTGGTCTAGCTTTGACCTTAAATTTATTTTTAGTCAAAATTATTATTCCACCACCAATGAGGTTTTTCCTACAGTAAGCTGATACTTGTTTATAACCATCGATATTAACTAAATTTACATTTTTTTCATTCAACCATGATTCAGTAATACACATTATGTCAATATTTTCAGATTCCAGAAATAAACTCAACATAAGATCTTTTTTAGCAAGACTGTACATTTTGATGACAAATAACTATTTGTTTTTGTTATGGTGTAGAATTTCGGGAAAATCCTTATTTTTATAGTTTTCAAACACCTCATTTTCATTGTCAATTAAAGTTATTAAATTGCTGTTTCTGACACTTGAATTGTATTGACATGAAAATGCAACATGCTCTGCTAACACATTTTTAGGTACCGTGTTAAATTTTAAATTTTGTATGCTATTTACATCTATAAAATTTACATTATCATAGAGTAAGCATAAGTTATAAATCTTCGTATTGACATTATAAATGGTTTTGTTTTCTATGTTTCTTTCTCTCTCGTAAGCTATTGATGTAATAATTAACTTATTGTTCAGTATTTTTGCTTGCGTTGCTAATTTCCTTAAAATACTTTTTATTATATGAAACTATAGTGCTAATAGTGAAAACAAAATCGATTTTAGGTTAAAAAAAATAACCGTTATACAATAATTAGAAATTGAGATATACCTGTATCTTTCTTTTTTAAAAATGTATGGCGGACGTGTACTGTGACATCACGGTACATGTCGGATCGGATGTCCTTGTCTAGACGCTACTTTAATGGGTTGTAAGTCAAGTATTTATCAATATTTTTGGAAAATCCTTGAAGTTTAATTATTTATAATTAAGTGCTATTTATTGTAAGACCAAATAAAAATTTATGCATATTCCCTATTGCTGATCAATGTTTTAATTTTTTCAGAGAGCCTCTGAACGTGCGAATGATATAATGATATAGGTAAATCAATGATACATTATATTATTCTGATATACACAAGTACATATCACTAAACTTTATCAGATGGGGCACCAGGCTCTTTAAATCATAAATCTTGCTGCGCTAGAATACAGTGCAATAATAATTTTACGCATGGATAGTGATGGCAAGCGCAGCGTAGGAGATCCACCCATAAAGTGGACGGAGGACCTGGTAAAGGTTGTAGGAAGCCGCTGGATGCAGGCCGCTTCCAACCGGCCAATCTGGAAGTCACTGGGGGAGACCTATGTTCAGCAGTGGACGTCCTATGGGTAAAATGATGATGATGATGGATAGTGATCCGAGCTAGCCGATGTAAAATTATATCAAAAACAAAACTTGTAAAAAAAAAATTTGTCTAAAGACCGAACGCGTTAACAAAAATGTAACGAACTTGCCGTTCGACTTCGACGATCTTTTTAACACTGGGATTAACAATAGCATTGTTTGTCTTGCTCGTTAGGGTTGCCTCTTGCGCTGCACGTATGGGACCGTGTCACCACGAGCGTCACAGGCGTCAGATGTACTTGTAACAATAACCTAAACAGAGTTCTCCGAGCCTGAGGAACCCACGACCCATTCCAGCCCTAAGAACCCACTGAGAGAAGATACTCCAACTACTGAGCTACTACCACCATGATTATGTATTTATGAATAATAGGGAATGTTTACCGGTTGCGGCAGCTGGTGCTGTACAGCCTGCGGCTGTACAGTGTGCAGCGCAGGGACCGGCACGGTGCTGCGCGCCGCCGGCTGTACCACCGTTTGTGTTACCTGTGACAACATACACAATATTAAACTAACCCTTCTTAAGGCGACGGGTAAGGCAAGCGACCTTGAGCATTTAGCGACGACTAATGCGACTTCTATTACGTGCCTAAGATAATACAAATGCTTCTCGCAGACTAAACATCCATCCGTTGCGCTCCTGGCAAATAGATTATCGTTGCGAGCAAATATCCGCTCATGGAAAAGTAGGCGCTAAGAGTAAAATCCATTAAAATCCTTACAATTCTTAATTTGTTGACTATTTGAAAAAAAAAACATCTTAAAGACACAAATGTTATAAATAACCAAACCAAATTTGAAGCTAAACAAAAATGTCGTTTAAAATATAAAGGTATAGGTACAAGCTCGCGATATTTGCAGTACTTTAAAAATATTTTTCAGCGTTTATAAGAAATAATAACTAGTATTTAGATACAACAGGAAAAACTTTACATATAAGTTACATGATATATTGGTTTCCACATCCTATATCCAGTATTTTCGCCAGAAAACTTGTCCAAAAACACCTCTTAAGTTTCTCTCCTTGTTCTCCTTACCCTGCGCCTTAAGGGTTTGTCAAATGCTGCCACCGATCTTCGTGTCTTTGGTCATTTGGTCGAAATCAAAAAAAATAAACGCGAAACGTGAGGCCACGCGAAATGTAGAATTCAGTAGTTGCTCGTCATGATATGCGCATTTCAGGATTAAGAATATCTATTTCTCAAAAGAATAAATTCACTTACATGAGTTAACAACTAAATTAAATTTATAGTAGTTACGATGACCAGCTTAGTGCAAACAATAGACGGAATAAAAATTATCGAATAAATTTTATTTATTTATTTATACTTTATTGCACATTTAAAAATAATTGTACAAATGGCGGACTTAATGCCAAGAAGCATTCTCTACCAAATTGTAGATAAATATATAAATATAGTATAGTAAATTGTATAAATTGTAGGTAGTTTAAAAACAATCACAAGACAGAATGAAGATGACAAAACTAATAAACGTTTACGAGTTCGTTGAAACTAGCAGTGGCAGCGTAGGTATGAACTTAGTTATAGGGCCGAAACTGATAAAATTAATTAATATAATTAAATAAATAGATTAATGAAATTGTTCTATCAGACCGAAAAAAAATGATTTCATTTTTTTGAGTCAATTATAAAACTTAAATATCAAAATAAACTTTTAAGAACAGACGAAAACGCTGTGACAAAAACAGCCATGTTGAACTATAGATTATCTGTGCTATGACGTAACCTTACTTGTAAACAAATACGTACTTACGAACTATTTTTTGTTTTATGGCTTATTACATTATAACACCAGTTGCACTGAGCTTACTATTAATTTGATTTTTTCAACTAGGCTATTCCTGTGAGTCAACTAGGCTATTCCTGTGAGTCAACTAGCCTATTCCTGTGAGTCAACTAGGCTATTCCTGTGAGTCAACTAGGCTATTCCTGTGAGTCAACTAGCCTATTCCTGTGAGTCAACTAGGCTATTCCTGTGAGTCAACTAGGCTATTCCTGTGAGTCAACTAGCCTATTCCTGTGAGTCAACTAGGCTATTCCTGTAAGTCAACTAGGCTATTCCTGTGAGTCAACTAGCCTATTCCTGTGAGTCAACTAGCCTATTCCTATTCCTGCGAGTCAACTAGGCTATTCCTGTGAGCCAACTAGCTTATTCCTGTGAGTCAACTAGCCTATTCCTGTGAGTCAACTAGGCTATTCCTGTGAGCCAACTAGCCTATTCCTGTGAGTCAACTAGCTTATTCCTGTGAGTCAACTAGGCTTATTCCTGTGAGTCAACTAGGCTATTCCTGTGTTAGTGTAAGCATGCAGAAGGGTGTAGTGTAGTGTAGGTGTACTGACCGGCTTGATGTTCTGCAGCAGCACGGCCTTGCCGCCCGGCTGCAGGATGACGGCGGAGGTGTTGAGCAGGCTCTGCGCCAGCAGCAGCGGCTTGCCGCCCGCCTGCCCCGCGATCAGCAGCTTCGGCTGCTGCCCTATCACTATCGGCTTCGCTCCGGTGCCCTGCCGGATACGACGAGTCAGAACTTGAATCACACCGAAAGGCAATGAACCGAATCAACTTGACAGTTTATTCGATTCAGTGTCTTTCTCTTAAACTTTTGTTTTTACTTAAAACTTTATTTTTTGTTTTTTGCATTTAAAATAGTGCTAGTTTATTAATTCAAGAATTTATTAATTATTTCTTGTTTTTACTTCATCATTTCAGCCATAGGACGTCCCCTGTTGAACATAGGCCTCCCTCAATGACTTTTATTGGGAGGGGATCGCCAATACTTGCCACGCTCGGTAGTCGGGTTGGTGAGCGCGGCTTTTTATAACGTTTCGCACGCAGACGCTGCTGCCCGTCTCGTGCTACAGAAGTTCATCGCCTTTTACGACTTTCTGTTGGCGGTGGGAAAGTGTATTGTTTACGGCCGTCTCCACACGGCACTAAATTGTAATTGTACTAAATTGAAATAGAAACGTCTATTTGACACACACGAAAAAAACAACAACAAAACAATCAAGGGCATCTGGTGTGTCAAAAAGGTCCCGCTCAGCCTGGGAACCGTTTTTTGTTTTATTCTAATGATAACTTTAGTTTCATACCAATTACAATAATTGAAGGCTAATTAAGTTGATTAGTTCACCGATTTAGTAAACTTGTCAGAAAATAAGTTATTGACATCAAAATGTTTTTATGTTTTTTTATATTTTTTTCTTATTGAGTGTACCTTCTATTGTTCTACTAAGTTAAAATAATTCGTGGCATCGCGGGACTTTCCGGTAGTTGTGTAGCGAGTTTGACATTAGAATCTCATACCTGTACGAGTATGGGGCTGGCGCGGGGGGCGGCGCGCTCGGCGGGCGGGGGCGTGAGGGGCGCGGCGGGGGCGGGGGCGGGGGCAGCGGGGGCGGCCGGGTCTTTGGGGGGCGCCAGCGCTGGGGCGGACTCGCTCGTACTCGCTGGATAGAAAAAAACCTCATTCTAATGATTTCATATACAGGATGTACGATGCGAACGTGATACAGCATCCATGCAAACGTGATACAGCATCGATGCAAGTGAGATACGGCATAGATTCAAACGCGATACAGCATAGATTAAAACGCGAAACAGCATCGATTCAAACGCGATACAGCATCGATACAAACGCGATACAGCATCGATACAAACGCGATACAGCATAGATTCCAACGCGATACAGCATCGATTCACACAGCCAAGATGTAAAACATTAATATTTAATCAGTCATACTGTCAATCATCTATTTCGTCACGATACAAACGCAAGAAAAAGTCGCAGTGTGTAAAGTCTCTAAAACGATAGTGTGTACTCACTGGCGGGCTGGTCCTCCTGCTTGGCGGGCAACAGCCCCTTGAGGTCGGGCGGAGGGGACGAGGGCGCGGCGGGAGGGGCCTTCTTCGCACCCTCCTCCATTTCTACAATACAATTTAAATTGTTTATTGTTTATTTCTCAACTTAGTTTATTACCTAACACTGTGTGGAGCTTCCTTTTAAGCAACAGTATGTTTGTGTTAGAAAGGACCGCTCTTCGAGTAAATTCAAGAATTGACCAAGGAAGTAGACAGGGTCACATTTCACGGTAGTGCCAATTTTTCAGGGACCACTCAGAATCAGTAACTAAATCGATCTACGTAAAAACAATGAATTTTTTCATTTTTAATTCTTCCTTAAATTTTAATTCTGCATTTGAAAAATAGAATACGTAGAAAATTTACGATTACTCGATTAAATTGCACCGTATGTGCACTGCATGAGGTTCTTGTTGGAGCTGCGCCGGCGTATGCATATGCGTATCTCTCTGATGAATGATGGCGCATCTCGTTTTTTTTTCCAGACCTTATTTTTTAAATTTGGCACTACCTTCAAATGTAACCCTGTATATAACATTATGTTAGTAGTGAAGTTTACTATAACCTAGCTAAATTTTAGTATGTGTATGTGTATGTGAGAGTGAAAGTGAGTGTCTGTATATCCGTGTATAATATTAATTGTTTTGGTGGGCAAGTATAAATATTTAGCTATCAACAATCATCGTTGTTTCAATTTCCTTGTAACTTTTAGTTTTTAACCATTGTGTCACTGCTTTCTTACAGTACCAGTAGTACAGAGGGTAAATATTTAGGTATTTGTTTACCTTGTTATAAACCGAGACTGATTTACTCCCAAATTGTATTTTGGCTTATTTACATTTAGTTTTTGAAACAGGGGTCACTTTATGTATTCTCCTTCTGCTTTGAGTATTAATATCAAAAGGTTGAGATTTGTATTTTCTAAGCATGGTATTTAAAATGTATAGCTTCCTAACTGGAAGTAGATCAGTTAGTAAATAAAAGTATTAAATATGGTTTAAAAAACAAACTTTAAGCAGTACCCTCTGTGCTCTCTCATGGTCCAAGAATTTGGTTTTGCTTGCCGAGCCCCATACAGTTACGCAATTCGCCATGTGCGAAGTGGGTTATGGGGGCCGTCAAATCGATCGCAGCACGCAATGTACCAGAAATGTGAAAAAACTCTGGACTGTCATGTGTCAAATCGCTATATTTCCATAGAATTACATACTAACAACGTTAATAAGTATTTTTAAGTGAAAACGTTAAAATTCGCGATATCGGTCATACGTGTTCTGTTATAGTGTAGAAACAATGGGAAAAACATTTCGTACATGTTTTATTGTTTCCAAAATCAAGATGGAAATTGGAGCAAAGAAATAAATGGATAGCTGCAGCTGTGAAAAGAAAAAAGTTTGTAGGGAATTTGTGTTACAGACGTTTGTCTTATGATCACAGCTCTTGTTAAGTAGCTTTGTCTGTTGGTTCTGAGCTCTTCAAAATCTCTCACACGCTGTGCTAATACATTTTTTTTCCTTTTTGCACATTTTGAGGTTGGAAAGTTATGTCATGTTGTATTGATTAAAATCCCCTAGGTATTATAAAATTCGTATTTTAGTTTAAGTAAGAAAATCACTTATTATAATATGCGCAAACTTTTTAGATATTTTCATCTAATTTCGAAGAAAAACAATCCGAAAATCATTCTCAAACCATCCAGTTGCCCTAATTTGAGATACTCAAGTGCACAACAATTGTGGTCACTAGGGGCGCTGTCATCGCGCACACAGCGAATACGATAATAAAGATTCTGCAAGTGAGACAATTATGTTCGGGTAACACCAACCCAACCGATCCCTGCACTCAGGAGCGAAGTTGCCGTGCTATAATCAGTACACTCACCGAGTTTTCTTCTCTTCTTGATCTGCGCGTGGGTGGCCGGCTGCTCGGTGATGTCCAGCAGCTTGATGCCGGCGCGCGGCGGCGGGCGCGGCACGGCCGGCAGCACCCGCCCGGCGCTGCCGCCGCCGCGCCCCGCCCAGCGGGAGGGCAAGCCTTTAAGGGGGGCTGCAAGAAATACATACATCATCATCATCATATCCGCCTATAGCTGCCCACTGCTGGACATAAGCCTCCCCCAAAGAGCGCTAAAGAGCACCATCTCCCGCTTTTTTCATTCATCCACTGCCAGCCATCTTCTTAAGGTCGTCGGTCCATCAAGTTGGGTGGCGTCCCATGCTACGTTTCAAGACGTGGTCTCACTCGAGAACCCACTTACTCCATCTTTCATCGGTTCTGTGTCAGATGTCATACATAGATAAATAAATAAATAATTTGATTTTCACCATCACACCAATTATCTAACCCTGAACTAAGCAAAGCTAGTACTATAGGACTAGATAACAGATAAACATACTTAAATACTGTTATAAACATCCATCCAACCAGACAGAGAACAACCTGCCGTGGCCGACTTGATAAGCCTAGAACTAGGCTTAAAACTCATGACAACCGTTATAAGAATTACCCAACAAAGTGGGGCCTACACTGGTTGCGAGTGCGTTTGTGGTGCCCTTTCCTGAGACCATAGGCAACCTTTTGTCCACGTCCAGCGTGTCGACAGCTGCACCCGCAAATACCTGAAGCAGGCTTACGACACTGATGACAATTTCAGATTAAACCTCTTAAATGCCTTTTTGGTATTCATATTCATTCATATTGTGATATTCATTTTATAGTTATTTTTTACTTTTACAAACAACATTTAGGTTTACATAGATGGAAGAAGCATTTTTAAAGCTTTTTTAAAGCTTTTTGTGTAGAATGTATTCTCAACTTTAATTTACTCAGTATTAAATCATTCTGTATTACGATTTTACTTATTCTGTATTACGATTCAGTAAATTATAATATGGTGGTGAGGTATGAGTACTTTAGTTAGCATGTCGATCCGCATTGTGCCAGATTTTTGACAGAATTAAATATAAAATCAAACTTTAAAGTAGATAAATAAAATAGAGAATAGAGTAAAAACATATTTAATTAACACAAAATACACTGGGTTCATTTGTTTCAACAGAAATGTTGTTACATATTATCATACTTGTACTTATCATATTTAACACAAATTCTTAATCATTCCTATAATTATTATAACAATTAACACAAAATTCAAATCAAATGCAGATAATTGAACTGAAAATTTACTGGATTACCGACTGGTTCACTAATCATCAAAATCTTACTCCTCGTCACTCTCAACAATGCTTTCATTGTCACTTTCATCATCATCATCACTTCCATTGTCATCATCATCCTCATCATCATTTTCCTTGAAAGAGAGTCTTATCCCTTGTTTCTTTAAGCTTCTCAAGGAATGTAACAATTCTACGTTCGGTTTTCCTTTTTTGAATATTTCTGCCATGATCGCCGGGTGCATCCCCAAACCTAACAAGGACTTTTTAAGACTTGGGTTTTTAAAGGATTTTTTGAAAAAAGATCTCATCCTAGCTTTCTCTTTCTCATCCAATTCAGGAATTAGATCATCTTTTTTCCCTTGATTACGAACTCTTTGATGAACTATTGAAAAATCTTCAGGACTGGGTGCAACTTGTGCAGGATATCTTTGCTTGTACTCATTTGCCGCTGCTTGGGCGTCCCCGTTGCAAAAACCGTAAATAAAATGCATATCGGCTACTTGCATCTTGTTAAATCGAGGTTCTTCGCGCTGCGGAATCCCATGTTTACGAAGTCTTCGATGGATTTCCGTAAATAGACGAAAATTGTTCGGGGCAACTCGTTGTGGATATCTTTGTTTGTACTCGCGCGCAGCTTTACGCGCGTCCCTGTTGCAGAAACCGTATACATAATGCATATCGGCTATTTGCGCTTTACTAAAATGTTGAAAAGGATCTTCTGCAAAAGATCTAATCGTCGAAGCGCAAGCACGACTGGCCGACATCTCGAGCTAGCGTAAACTAAATTAAAAAAATGAATGAAACAGGTCAAACAGGTTCCAACAATCGGATTTTTGTAGCCGCCCGTTTCGCACCTGCTTAATGCTTCGTCCTTGATTAAAAAAAAACAAACAAAGGATCGAAGAGGTTCACTATTTCGCAAGAATGTTTTGATTATGTTTGTTTGCAAGTTTTGCAACCATCGGTGAAAAAATTCAAAGTGACAGCAGTTTGAAAATTCTTTTTTTTTTTTTTATTATTAAATAAACGGCTTGCTTGGACTCGAGCCTATTGGCCACATTGACATAAAATCAATACAGAAATAATCAATAAAGCTGGAAGGACGAGCCTGGACTCAGGGTTCCCTGCCTATTCGGCATGGGGGGCTAGGAATAAGACAAATCACCAGTGTCAGTCTACCAGCTTTTTTGGCTTCTTCTCATAAAACTTTAGGTCTAATAAGTGAAATTCTTAGAAAATCCCATGAAATGAACACTGTCCATATTCCATATTTAGCGGAAGCCATTGACGCGTGGAGGAACCTTACAACAAATGATCTCCCTCAAACCCTTTCGGCTCAAAGGCTTTGGGACGAGCCTCTCTGCAGACTGGTGCGTAATAACTTACTTGAAACGTATACCAACACTGCTGACCAGGCTCGTCTTCTAGCTGTAACCGAATGGGAATCCGGCCTTTGGCTAAAAGCTCTACCTTCTCCGGCATTAGGCACCCTAATTGATGATGTCTCATTTAGAGTGGCCATAAGTCTTCGGCTAGGAGCATTCAGCTCTGTACCTCATCGCTGTTCCTGTGGGAAGGTTGTCGATCAGCTTGCTCACCACGGTCTCTCATGTTGCAGAAGTGCTGGAAGAATCCCCCGTCATGCCAGTTTAAACGACGTTATCCGTCGGGCACTTGTCAGCGCGCGTATCCCGGCCGTTTTAGAACCGAACGGTCTCACACGTAGCGATGGCAAGCGTCCTGACGGTATGACCCTCGTTCCTTGGAGGATGGGTCGACCCTTAGTGTGGGACGCGACTTGCGTCGACACTTTAGCCCCTTCCCATCTTCCACTGACTGGCAACAAGGCGGGTTCTGCAGCCACTTCTGCAGAGAACCTCAAACGGCGCAAGTATGAAAGTCTCGGTGAGACTTATATATTTGAACCATTTGGGGTGGAAACTCTGGGACCGTGGGGACCGAGTGCCCACAAGTTGTATCGTGAGATGTCAAAGCGTTTAGTTGAGACATCTCTTGATACTAAGGCTGGCTTATACCTAGGCCAACGGATTAGCCTAGCTATCCAGCGCGGTAATGTAGCCAGCCTTTTGGGCACCTTTCCTACAAACAGCGATCTAAGTCAGATATTTTATTTATAAGTTTCTTTCTTATTAATAAAATATCTGACTGCGTTAATATAAATAGTTTAGGTTAAGAATATGTACATAATAATTAGGTTTTTTATTTTATTTTTAACAAGCCTTTTATTCTTAACAATTTTTGTTATTTAAGTTGGATTAGAATAAAAATTAAAAATATAAATAAAATGTAAAAAAAAAAAAAAATACAGACTGGCTGCTGTCAAATTATATTTATGCTGAGCCGTCGTGGCGCTATAGAACGTAGTATCAAAACTTGGAACTAAATAAGTGATGTCCCCAAATCGATATACTTATCTTTTTTCGACCTTCATGATTCATTAGTTCCTGCAGTGTAACATGTTGCCTAGAATAGAATGCCCTGTTACGGTAAGATAGATTAAATATACAGAGTGTTAAACAAAGTATGAGCCAAGAAGAAATCGTATTTAAAAATCCATTGTATTATTCTTTTTAATCAAAAACGTTGCGATCGTGCATGCGCCGTAACAAACGTTGTAGTAACAACATCTCGTTAAAACATTAACGAGATGTTGTAACTATTATAATTACATTACAGTGTATTTTATCTGTCTACCTAGTGAACTCGGTTCTGATTGTTTTTTTATTTACTTAATTTATAGTCGTAAGCCCGGTTTAAGTGTGTATGGAAGAAAGTTTATTTAAAAATCATTGATAAAACTTCATTTTTACTATAGTTCTTCTTCTTCTTCTTCTTCTTGTCTTAATGGCGATGAACTTGTGTTTTACCGCGTGGTTACCTTTCAAGATAAGAAGGGTTTTATATCACTTCGCCCTAACGAAATCCCATCAATTCTTTTTGAAAATCGAGAAAGTTTACAAAGGAATTTTAATCGGTTTTTATAAGAGGCATACTGCAATGTTCTTCCGCCAGAGTGCCGTATACAGTTTTTTGACAAGCCTTTTTTTTGCTTTTCTAGCAATTTACCAAAAAAATAACAAAAACTTTAGAAAAACCCAACAAAAACAGTAACAAAAGCCAAAACAGTTCCTGTTTTCCTGTTATGCGAAGCACAACGAAAACACCGCACCGCATACAACTACAAGACAAGCGCTTTCTTATTGACGTCAACGCAAAAGTTTTCACAAGGCGACCGAACCGATTAATTAATTTAGTGTCGATTATGTATTGTCAATCCCTATTGGTAAACGTTCCGTTTTACGCATCAAGTATTTGAAGGAAATTATATTAATTTTATTTTTAAGATATTGATCTTAAAAAGGTTATGGTATATTATTAGTTTGCAAATTTTGCATAGATTTTTAGAGGCAAAGATTATTGATTTTTTTTTTCAATTATGTATATACTTTTTTTTTTAAATATTCCTTCACGTGCCACACAAAATTTTCTCTATTGTTTTCCATTGTTTTTCTGGTCAAGTGTCACAAAACCCTTTTTTTTCTTGAGAACTATAATGACCATGCCATAAGTACTTACTTGTGTCAGTCATTTTCCTAGGCATGCCGCGACTTCGGACGGGCACAGTAGGCGCCTGCGCCTTCTTCTGGTTGGCCTGAGCCTCCGTCGCCTTGGCCAGTAGCTCGCTGCGTAGAGCCACTGACTTCGGCTTGCGTTTTAAGGTAAAGTGTTTTACTGCGTTGGGTTGCTGCCCCACCTGAAAGAGGATTAATACTCATTAATACTCATTTATTCAGTATATAGGCCTTCCGGTCACTTACACGTCCCAAAATATAGCTTTACCCTACCACCGCTTCGGGACTAAATATCGGCTGGTGATGAGAAGAAACGGCGCAACAAATTTAGTCTGATTGATGGGTTAAACTAGGATTCACTAAATGATGGAAACGCGGTCCGCATCAATTCCACTGAGGGCACTGACCTAAGAACCGTTTTTATTGTTTGTCGAATATTGTGAGTAAACAATCATAACAATCCTTTTTAACGAAATTATTTATTTAAAAATAAAATAGACACAAAAATAAGGCTGATAATCGTCTGTATAATAAACATTAATCTCTATTTCCCTTTGTCATCGCATCACGCGTGACAAAGGGAAATAGAGATTAATTTTTATGAATAAACTAAAGACCATGCGAAGAAAGTCGCGGGCAACAGCTAGTATAAAATAAATTAATTTTGGACAACATCACATACATTGCTCTGATCCTATAGAAAACCAAACCGATCGAACCCGGGGCCTTAGAAACAAAGACACCAAGACCGGTATGCTCGCCTCTCGGCTACGGTGGTCGTCAAAATAACCTACTACAGTTAGGACTAAATCGTTAACAACAAAGATAGTTTATAATATTCGACAAGCAAAGAAAAACGAACATTAATTTGTTGTTTGTGTAAAAAGTAAAAACTTTTATGTCTTGATATTTTAAATTTTGCTTACTAGCAACCGTCTGTCAAACGGATCGCGATAGTCTCAGGACGCTTGTCCACCGCAGCTGTCAATCGGGAATGAGAAGACATCAAAATAAAATGTTGCGTTTTATTTAGAGAAGACGTGAGCGCGACGGCGACGGGTCGGGTCGGGAGTACGGCAGGTCTATTAACATACGTTTGAATGGCCCCCGCACGCCTTCTATGGGTGTTGCGCTAAATAGCTGATTATAACCGCATGTCTACCGCACACATAGCCGACATCAGAACACGTAATGTTACCGACATAATCTCGTCCTCGGTTAACGATAGCATAAGCATCATACTATTTTGATAACGACCCCAGATAAACTTATTGACGACTCCTGCCTGGATTAAACCTTTGTAACATGATCGCGATAGGGCGAGACGGCGCTGCGATGGAGGTTTTAAGCGTAACACACACAGAAGGCGTAAGCACGGTGACGGGTCGGGTCGGGAGTACGTCGGGTTTATTAACATACGTTGATATGGGCATCCACAGACAGCTGGCGTGCGCGGAGCGCGTTTGCCACTAAAGGACAACATCACATACATTGCTCTGACCCGAAGGTAAGTAGCTAAAGAACTTATGTTATATAAATCAGAAATGTCAGTACCACAGCACCAAGACCCGAGACAAAAGACAAAAGTTCATTTTATACATCGACCCGATCAGAGATCGAACCCAGGGCCAAAGAGGTGGCGACACAAAGTCAATACACAAACTCATACTACTGTTGCCCCAATAATGAGTGTGACTGAGTATATGGCATCTTGTTACAGATCAGATGCTGTTACAGTGCACAACAAGACAACAACATTTTATTAGGCTTGATTCTTTGCATTATGACAACTGACAGATCACAACACAAGATTTATTTCCTATGAAAATTTAAATCCAGTTAGGACAGTCTGTAATTACAAATACAAGTTTCCTAGCTAGAGTCTAGACTCCAAGACAAGGGTACAGACAATCTTTTATATTTAAAAAAAAAAATATTGGACAACATCACATACATTGCTCTGATCCTGTGGTAAGTAGCCAAAGCACTTGTGTAACAGAAATCAGAAACAACGACGGTACCACAACACCCAGACCCGAGGCAAAGTAATTTTTCTACATTGACCCGAGCGGGAATCGAACCCGGAACTTCAGAGATAGCAACACCAAGTCTGGTATGCTCGCCTCTCGGCTACGGAGGTCGTCAAATATTGAAAATAAGATTATTTTCAACCGACTTCAAAAAAGGAGGAGGTTCTCAATTCGTCAGTATCTTTTTTTTTTTTATTTTTTTTTTTTTTTTTTTTTTATGTATGTTCAGCGATCATTCGTTACTGCGTTGACCGATTTCGATAATTATTTTTTTGTTTGAAAGGTAATACTTTCAGAATGGTCCCATATAAATTTGGTTAAATTCTGATGATGGGATCTATAAGAAAATCATCAAACATTGCATAAACTTCGTACCACGCCAACTGATTTTAGTATCTATCTTACCTATATCTCTGCCAAATGTAGACCGATTTTGATGATTCTTTTTTTAATGAATAGATTATACTTTAAAGATACTATAATAAAAATTTTTGGAAAAAATTTCACCCCTAAGGGTGGAAAAACAGGAAATGAAATCGGTGTTCAGCAGTTAAATTATGTTTGCACTCGTAAGATTTGTTTTGATTAGGATTTATCACTAAATTAGATGAAATAAGTTAATTTTATAAAAAAAATAAAAACCGACTTCAAAAAACTAAAACGCTAAAAATAATCTTAACACTTAAGTACCTAATCAGTTACTTTTGGAGTCGGTGCCAGTCAATGAGAGACCAATGTTTTCGTTTGCATGCGTTTTTATTTTTTTTATAAAATTAACTTATAATCTTGTTGATAATGATAAATAATACATGTGAACAATAAAGTGGTGGGCCTGATTTGTTGCTTTCACTCTCTTAACTCATCAAGCATACATAAACGAGACACAATAGAAATTCCATTGTTATGAGGTCTCATACATTTTTACTTTATTTTTCTAGCTAAGAAAACCAAAAACTAATATTAGAACTGAAAAACCAAGTCAAGTGATTTGTTTAATTTGCCTAATTGTTTAAATTAGGATGGTTTAACCCGTTGAGGATTATAAGACCACCGGCGGTCGCATAACAATGTAATTTCTATTGTGTCTCGTTCACACATGCTTGAGTGATTAATATCATTTAAGAAAATCCCTATGGATCATGTTTGTAATTATTATTTTTTGATATCTCAAAATTTTTAGGTCTGTTTAAACTAAGTATTTCTTTAACATAGGTGAACTTGAAATAATTTGAACTTAAACTTAAATTAATGATCTAACATTACAAATATCCAAAATGAACATACCACAGAAACTAAAGCATTCTTATTTAAATATAGGCACTCTAGAGGTAGCAGTCCAAGGTCTGAATGTTTTGCCAGTGCCCGTCTCAGCTCTCCGATCATGTCACTGAAGATGGGCCTTGTCTCATCAAACTCTGCTATCTCGGTGTTGAGAGTGCCCGCTGAGGGAAACGTTTTAAGCACCTCAGCGAGCATGGCCACCCAGAGATCTGAGTCCACTGCTGCCACCTCAATGATCTCTTCAAGTTCATTTCGCCACTGTAACATAAAAAAGAAACATTTAGGCATTGATAGAAATTAAGTTAGCACAATAAGTCTAGTTAGATTTTGATATTTACATCTGAATTGGTCTTTCAATAGAGTAATTCTTGTAATTTTGGTGTGAACCAAAAGCCAAAATTAAGCTGTACCTTTTATTCTGCATTAACATTGTCACAACCAAAGACAAGAAGGACCATATTGTAGGACCATGGGTAAGAGTTGAGATATTTCAAGGCTAAGTGTTGTCACAAATGCCTATTTATACTAAACCATATTATTAACTTTGTAATCACAAAATGGCATACACCATTGAACTGTGTATTAGGAAATTACCATGTAGCATCATGTGGCAATTTATTTAAAAATATTTGAATCTGGTAATTTGAAAAATTCCTAACTTCTATAGGATTCTGTATTTAATAAGGGAATATTAGAGCATGCATGGAAAAAAACCTAAGGTTAAATATGTAAAGGTTTTTTATCGCAATATTTAAGAATTATTGCTTTATAAATAAAGAATTAATGGGCTTACATTGGCTTAGAATTCAAGTTACAGTCTACAAATATTTAGCAAATGATTTCTAAACAATTGGGGCCAAGGAATGTGAATTAGTTTGGAACACAGACCTTGGGGTTACTGGATATGTAAACTAACACAGAATTATAGGTTAGGTATCCTTATTGTGTAAGTGTAGCATACAGAAAATACATTCATCTAATTGAAATTTGAAAGCACTGAGTGGTTGTATTTTTCAATCAGTAAATATTAACTAAAACCGAGACAACGGACGAAAATAGTAGGAAAATACTACGACGCTAAGATTTTTTACACCACGTAATAAAACTAATAAATCGTGTCAAAGGGCCAAATTAATTATGTACTTCAATAAAAACGAGGTATAATTGTCCTGAATCTCAAAATAAAATCATTTTAATGATTAATTTGAAGGAATTTCTATCGTGTAATTACTACATGACAACAAATAAAACTACTATATAGGTACAATCGTATCTCTCTTTCTGGCTCATTATATTCAAGCGCAAAGAGAGAGATACCAGACACAATACAGTTACGCAAAACCATAGAACATCAAAGAGAAAAGTTACCTCTTCAACATTTCTGCGCGGGATATGAAAGAAACTTAGCAACAATTTCAGTTTCACTTGTGTTTGAAGGTCTGGAAAACAATCCTTGATATTTTTCAAAACTTCGGCGTTTAATTGTGTACAAATTGAGCCACTAGTCCACGAATCATTCGATGTACCGAGTTTATTGTGGAGCCACAAAGATGTGTCACTATCCCGCACGTTCGCCATCTTGTAACTGAAGCACAGATTAGGTAGTGAGTGACGTATTCGCCATCTGTCGTCTGCGGCCATGTGCCTTTTGAGCTCATAGCTCACGCGCAAGACGCGCCTTCATTTAAAGCTCTCATGCATGCATGAGCTAACCATTTCTCTGAGCTCAACATTCGTTTCGTTATTAATGTCTTTTATGCCGGTGACAGATGGCAACGGACGCGGCTCCGGACTCGTCTTGACATTGTGAGGTCAAGCGCTGCCATTGGTCTTATCCTTCTGTCAACTTCCGCTAGCCCAAGGATCGATCAATGGCAGCGATTGACCTTACAATGTCAAGACGAGTCCGGAGCCGCGAGTTACGTACTCTACCAGTACGAATACCGCTGACCCCGGGCGCCTAACTAGAGCACACAAGATATTGCAAGATCACGGAAACGCTGACTCTGCGCTCGTGCGCCGCTAACGTGACCAAGCCGCCGGACATCAGGCCAGCGCCATCATCCTCACTTCGTAGCTAACATCGATCAAGTCAATTAGTATTAGGAACTAGTTTTATTGTAATTTAAATTTTTAATTAAATTCGATTTTAAGTAATTTCTTTTTTTTTCGATCCTCCGGCTGTCGCTTCGTAATTTGCGTCCGTCACCGTTTGTATGTGCTTTTAGAAATAATATCGCACAGGAGTAACAAAACAGGTACATTTGTTGAAACATCATTTACAAGTTTACAACAAGTTTTAGTACTCACTATTACTCAATAATGCTCGGACTACTGATTTCTGTCCTTTGTACTCCGTTGTGGCAATGTAAAAGCCAGAAAAATTTATCTCTATGGACCTAAAGGTGGCACTGCAACCTAGCACAACTATACAAATTCAGATTATTCCGTATTATGTTATTATCAAAAGATATCAAGTAATCATCGGTACAACTTTTTATTAGGTATTATTTATCAATTTAACCTTGTCGCCCGCTGAATGTGGTGGAATAAATTGTACAGTTTGATTTGTATTTTCTTGCCACCCTGTATAAATACTTGAGACTAATACCGGTGACAGATGGCGGCGGACGCGGCTCCGGATCGTCTTGACATTGTAAGGTTACACGCTGCCATTAGTCGATCCTTGGGCTGGCGGAAGTTGTCTGAAGGATAAACCAATGGCAGCGCTTGACCTCACAATGTCAAGACGAGTCTGGAGCTGCGTCCGCCGCAGTTTGCCACCAGCTTAAGAGCTAGCTCACTAAAATAATACACATCACTACAATTGTCTATGGGTTTTCAACTGTCAAAAAAATTACTGACTACCTAGTGCTGTGACACAGTACAACTACATCAAATAAATCGATCAAAAGTATTATTTCTTTCCTATCGAACTAATCGAGTTTTAACTAATCAATCTTATATTAATTTCTTGTTTTCACAAAGAAGTTTTATCAAAGGAGGATGGAGGGACTGGGTTCTGGACTGTTAATGGAGGCTATCGATCAGCTGCCTGGTTCATAGTCTCAGACTGAAGAAATGACAGGTAGTGACTTGCTGACAACCGAATGGGCCATGGCTTCTGGCGTCATGAATGAGTCATACAAGACCAGGCTGAGGCATGATTTTTATTATTGTAAATGCAAAAAATAAAAAAGTTTAAATCATTGTTAACAGCTATTGTAGAGACAGATGCTTAGGTCGGATGTATCTATTGTTGCCTCTCTTACTCACAAATTCACAATTGAAGACCTGTGGCATTCTTATGTCGAATTCTAAACGACAGCGAAAATAAATATCCTGTAATCTAAAAAAAAGCATGTGCAATAATTGAGAACCTTATTTGCTTGGTTGACGTTTTTATCTCGTTACAAATCAGAAATATGTAGCGTAAATAAATGTTACACAATCATGCTAGCAAAATCATAAATGATAAAATATATGACTTCCACACCGTTTTCGGTGACGGCGACTCCTATATGTTCAGCTGGTCAATATGATAGGCCCTGATATGACTCGCAAAGCCGAACTTCGACCTGAAGACACGACCGCAAGGCGTACAATATAGCTGGCCAGACAAGTTGTATGTGTACCTGTAGGAGGGCTTGGGCCGAGTCTTCCGTACTTGGCGTCTCGCATCTAGGTCCTCAAGGCGCTTTTCTTCGTAATTTTCCAGACCAGTGCGGACGATGTGACGCCATTCCGGTCTTAGACGGGCAAACTCCTCCCATTCACTCGTCGAAATTTTGCAGGCCGTCAGGTTACGTTTAAGCACGTCTTTATAGCGTAGATATTGACCTCCTTGTTTGCGCTTTCCGCATGAGAGTTCGGAATAGAATACTGCCTTAGGCAATCTACTATCATCCATGCGTACAACGTGTCCACTCCATCTCAGTTGATGCTTCATTATGTGCACCTCAACTCCGGGCAACCCAGCTCTACGTAAGACTTCAGTATTTGGAACACGGTCCTGCCACCTAATGCGCAGTATAGACCTTAAACACTTAAGGTGAAAGGTGTCCAACTGCTTAATATCTGCTTTGTAGCAGCACCAGGTGTCCGCGGCATAAAGTAAGGTAGGCAGAACGATTGCTTTGTAAACTAAGATTTTAGTTTGCAATTTAATGTCATGAGAGTTCCAAACACGCGCTTTAAGCTTGCCGAAGGCCACTGCAGCACCCGCTATTCGGGCTGGTATCTCTGATGCCAGGGTGTTATCACATCTCAAACGACTACCCAGATATTTGAAGTTTGCAACTTCAACCAAAGCAGTACCATCCAAGCTGACGCTTAAAAGATCCCCACTGCAGCCTCTCTGGGGCTGTTTTAAAACTTGGGTCTTGCTAGTACTTATAACTAGACCAAATCTACGGCATGATAAGTGCAACGAGTTTATATAAGCCTGAAGAGACTCGATAGAATCAGCCATTAAGCAAACATCGTCGGCGTATAAAATGTCCATCACTGAAAGTCTGTTAATTTGCCGTTTAGCTCTAAAACGAGAGAGATTAAAAACGCCTCTGTCAGTTCTGGAATTAACACTGATCAAGTCATTACAAGTCCCAATCGCATCCTGCATCACAGAAGCAAAATATAGTGAGAATAAAGTAGGAGCCAAGACACAGCCTTGTTTCACACCACCCGTTACAGGGAACCGGTCTGAAAAGTCATTTTCATGTCGTACTCTTACCATCATATTATCATGAAACTGGCGTATCAAGTTTAATAACTTAACAGGACAGCCAGCTTTCCTTAGTACAATCCACAAGGCTTCACGTGGTACTCTGTCGAAGGCTTTTTCCAAGTCGACAAAACACATATAAAGAGGACGGTGCTGCTCCAGGCTCTTCTCTTGGATTTGTCTTACCACGAATATAGCATCCACCGTGCCTCTACCTGGACGAAAACCACACTGTGTTTCAGGGAGTATTGTTTCCGCGTGTCGGGACAAACGGGTATTAATAATATGGGCCAAAATCTTCCCAGCTGCCGAGAGAAGAGAGATGCCTCTGTACGAACTGCAGTCGGCTATATCACCTTTGCCCTTGTACAATTTACAAATAGAAGCATCTCTCCAATCTTGCGGTACGACTTCACACTCCCATATTTTTAAAATATTTTTTAATAAATATAAATGATAAAATACAGAGATGGAGACAGATCTAGTTATAATTTTGATGTTAGATACCGTCCTGGAAAAAAAACGTGGTAACCGATGCTTATAATAGACAGGTTTGTGCCGCATCTACGTCAGACATTATAATATTCTTACAACATAAGTCACTCTGTCATCATAACGCTGAAATCGATGATAATTAGTATGTCCATAATTAGTTAACTACAATTAATTATAATAAATTCGAATTGATTTATCGATTAGCATTCATGGAATCGATTAAATATAGGGTTTTTGAGCTACATTGGTTTGTGATTTTGGAAGTTTAACTGTCATAGATTATACAAACTACAAACTTATTTCTGTTCATTTAAGTTACTAATACAATGTATGATAAGCATGAAGATGTAATACCTATATTCTTCATAATGAGTAACTAGCAACTAACAACTACCCCAATAATTATTTGATTGAATTGTTGATTTTGAATTGTCCTGAAAATACGAGCAATGGTTAAACTTGTTCAGTCAGTGGTGCGTGCCATAGACAATGAAATACAAATTTTCTGTGATGACATACGCGCCATATTTAAATAGGTACATTCAGTGATTTGATTTTGCTAGGATATTTTATTGACGACACAAGTGAGTTACAATAATGTCTATTTCATCTGATTCTTGCACAACAGCGAATATTTACGATGAAGTGTTAAATAACGAAACTATTTGTGATTTAGCATGTAAAGACTTGGAGGTTGTTCCAGACTTCAATAATAAATTGTTATGTGTAAGTTTATCTGATAACTGCAATTTCTAGTCTGCTATTTTAATTTTGCAAAATGCTAAATTAGCCGCTGTTAAATAACTAACATCTAATACATTTGGATGTTGTTCCAGATATTATACCTCCAGAACAACAGAATAAAATCGTTATCAGATGATTTCTTCCCATCGCTACCAAGTTTGATGTGGCTAGACTTACGAGATAATGAACTGGCGGATATACCAAGATCAGTGAAGAACCACCCCAGCCTTACCCATTTACTTCTACAAAACAACCAACTATCTTCTTTACCTAATGAATTGGGAACTGTTAATTTAAAAGTATTACAATTAAATGGCAACCCCCTTGTTTACCCTCCAAAAGAAATCGTTAACGGTGGTGTATCGAAAGTTTTAGGATTCCTCCACGATAAATTCATAGATGTTATGTTCGCGCAATCCCAGTCGGATGTCTCCGAAGACGCTGCTAGTACGGGGAACTACCCTGAAAGTTTAAACCATGAAGTTGTAAGTTACAATTCGGTTATCGATGGGGATAAGTTGAAAAAATCCAAAACATTATCGATTCAGTTTAGTGAGAGAGAAATCGAAGATTCCGCAGACGAATGCTACGGGAAAACTAAAGGGAAATGTCCAAAACTAGCCAAAAGTCGCACTCTCATACCGCCGTACTACCAAAGCTCGAAGTACGTGGTCCCTAAGGGCGCTGACAGCAAAGAGGTTCAGAATGTAAAAATGAAACAAAGTTACTTGAGGGACGTGGCAATAAAGAAACATAAGGACTTGCTTGCTACTAGGGATAAGATTTTGCAAGGGAGAAAGTACGTTCATGATGAAATTGGCGACGAGATAAATAAACTTTTTTTTATACTTGTATTTAAGTACTTCTTATAATTATCTTAGTTTAATTTTAGATGCATATTACATCTTATTAATATTTCCAGAAATTTGGAACTCTTGAAGAACTGGCGCCGCAACTACCACTATAAGCAGCAATTCGTCGACTCCACCTACGAATTGGACCCTCAGAACATCCCTTACGATACTGCCCCAGAATACATGACCTTCCTGACTCGAGAGGATATAGAGAGGGACCTCCCTGATAAGTATAAGAAGAGGTTGATCAGGAGGTCGAAACCATCGGTTCCGAGGAAGAATAACAATGATGTCCATTTAGCGATGAAGATAAAGCAGTTGTTCGAGAATCTAGAGGCGATCGACTTGAACAGGGACGGGATGACACCGAGAACAGAGCAGAAAGTGCTACTGAATGAGATACAAAAAGTAATTACCTACATCATACATTCGAATCGGATGATTTAGTTTAAATCCTTAGCTTAGCATTATGACACAAGAGCGCCGATGTGAAGTGAAAGGTGACCGCGCACCTATCAGCGCCGCAGTACCCGCACGCATCGCAGTCATCGGATTTTAGAATTCTATGCAGCTTCAATGGCTTCCCCTCTCTCTTCGTCGCAACGTCAGAATTGTATCCTCTCTTTTCTCAATATTAAATGATCCTAATTCACCTTCTTATCTTAAATCCCAATTTACTCTTCTTAGTTCGACACACTCCCGTCACTTGCGTTCTTCTAATAAACTGACTCTCTCCACTCCTTCCCACCGCACTGGTTTTATTTCTAACTCTTTTCTCCTTCAATCAATTCGGCTTTGGAACTCTCTCCCCGAAAATATCAATTCTCAGATTCATTCTCAGAGCATTCTCAGAATGCGGATGTGGATGACGGATCTGACTCGGCGCGTACGATGCGATGCGTACAACCGTATCAAAAGTACAAGTCCGCTCTGAACATAAAACTCTGACAGTGCGGATCCGATGACTGCGGCGGTGCTGTTAGGTGCGCGTTCACGTTTTAAGCTTCAGCGACATTTCACACAGCCTGGCGGCTTTCGTGCGGCGGTTCGGGTTTTATGACATCTAATAGGTACATACTTTTCCTGTTTATTTATCTATTTGTTATTTTTCAGATAACTGAAATAAAACAGAAGCTGTCTGAACTATCAACGTGTAATGGAAGATCGGTGGCGGTGGATTAATTAATTATATCATTATTCTTCTGTTTACCTTATTTATTTAATACTTACTCATTTTAAAATAAATTCTTAAATCTCAATATTTGTTTATTTTATTATTTTAAAGACTAGGTACTTGATGGAGAGTATAATGAGCCATGTAAAAAAATAGAAAAACCTTATACACTCGATTCGTAAAAGTTTATTTTTAACAAATAATAGTCATTCTTAATCAATATTAATTTAAAATCACACGAAAACGTTGCATCAATTTTCTTAGCGTAAGAAGTAGTGACCACGGATTCCGCCTCCATGATTGCGAGCTCCTTTTCCTACAACAAAAAAGATGCTACAAATTATTACACGGTTCCGGGATGTCACGTGCCGTTGCTCGTCAGCCTGTCCACTAGCGATTTGAGAGCAAATAAAGCGAGGCGAAAGCATAGCGGGTTTGCGGCGTGTTTATTTTATTTATTTACATATTTATACTTTATTAGCACAGACCAAAAATAAGTGGTACAAATGGCGGACATTGATTCCAAAAGCATTATTTACTAGTATCAGTCAACCATGGGGCCAGACAGAGGTATAGCACAGGCGCTGACGCTGCGAACTCGTGGCAAGTGCACTGCGCTATCTAACTCTGTCAATGGCGTCGCCAAGGAGGGGCGGATGCCTGCCTCTAGACCTTCAACAAAATTCAAAAGCCCGTGGATCTTTACACATTGGACTTTGTACCGTTCTTTTTACAATTTACGTAGAGGTAAGACACTACAAGTGTAAAGCTTCATGGGCTCAAGACTGTACCTACTTACCCACAATGTATACTTTCCTTATCCTTCAATTTTAACAACTTGCCATCTGGGTAATCGGCTGACGACGCCCTTGCTCTAAGTACATTTTATGCTAGTAGGGTACAGCGCTTTATCTGCACGTAGCAATTTTTTACATAAAAACCGGCCAAGTGCGATTATTCTTAAAACAATTTTTAAGAATTTGCGCGTTTATCCATCGGGTGTGTTATTATGTCTGTCACTTGTACCTACCTATTTCCGAAATGGCGTCCATCGTTTCTAATCTCCTGAACGAACGACACGATGTTTTACAGTCAACCATCTACAAGATTTTAAATGGCACTGTCGGAGACTCGAAGACGTTATCTGGTAATTTTCACTGGTCCATAGAATCCTGTTTTATAATCCTGAAAGATTATATTATATTATAAAATAAAAGATAAATAACTAATAAATTACTAAAAATCTTGCCTGTTACTAGTCTCCAACACCTTAAGCAGGCTGTGCCGCCGGATCTTTGCTGAACGCGGTCGAACGTTCTTTACTTAAAGACTATTTTATCATGGATAAATATGGTAGAGAGGGGAGGGAGAAACAAACACATCTATTTGCTATCCAGGCGACTGTTTTACCAGGTCAATACCAGCCTGCCTAGCATGAGCACTAAAAACACGATATGATATGATATGATATACCGAAATATCGACACCAACTGTAAAAATATGATAGATATAGCCGCCATGTTGAATCGCCGTCACGTATTAAGATCGCTGTTTCGATAAAAATTTAAAATGGCGGCTAAATCTATCATATTTTTAAAGTTGGTGTCGATATTTCGCTATATCATATTCAATTCAATTCAATTCAATATATTTATTGCATTCTATAATGTTACACAGGTGTTATAAATTGATACATAAAACAGATCATTAAAGACCATATATCATATCGTGTTTTTAGTGCTCATGCTAGGCAGGCAGGTCGAGTTTTTTTCTAGTGTTTATAATATTATATTAGATTTAACTAACTAAATACTAATATGGTATGTAATTGCAAAAACACAGTTTGTATCTCCGTCAAAAGAGTATTTAGGTTGTGCACAATTGTCCAGTATATGCGGATAGGGGCTTGTGAATGAGGATCGGCGAACGGCGGCGAACGACAGCAAGCAACGTTCGGTTCGCGAGCGAACATCTATGCTCGGTCGAACACTCCCTTCATAGCCTTTCAAGTGTGCGGTAACTGTATCTTCCTTTATTAATCTTGGATTATTCTTTTTTTATCATACCTACAGTCCGCTTTTTACTATAATTAACATCTCCCACCACCGAAGGTTCTTGTTTAAGATCTTTATTATTCTCACAAAGAATTACATAAATTCACTTAAGTGAGAGGGTTACACAATTTATAAATTTCGTACATGCAGACATACATTCAATAACTTATTTACTAAGTGTTGATCAGTAGGTAGGATAATCTCGCACAACTCGCAAAAGCATGAGGGTAATCGTGTTACACCTGCGCGAACAGATGAACTACCAGCAAGCACCGATCGCGACCGCCCGACGCTCGTCAACAAGTGCGTGCAATAATAGAATATGCAAAGGCAACGAGTAAGACACAGAATTAACCGTGCGCGACTGAAAGTGGCACACTAAGACATTAACTTACTAAGTTCAGGTAATGATTACGTACCCTAATAAGACTTCATATGTCGGTTTATTTCTTTATTTAGGGCTAGGTTCTAACTAACTATACCTTCAAGAACTCTCCGTATCCTCCTCACAAATATTGTCATGTAAATACAGCGGGTGGCACCCGGTCGCCGATCGCAGCGACAACCGACACAGCGGGCAGATTCTCTTCAAACTCATGGCCTTCAACAGGCACTGGGTGCAGAACACGTGGCCACACCGCGTGGACGAGACCGCCTCGTTGGTTAAATTGTTGAAGCATATGGGACATCTGATTTTCAGGAACTTTTGAGGTTTCTTCTTTGTCTGCAAAAGGTGGTAGGTACTGGTAAGGCTAAAGGTCTAAACGCTTCAAGTGTACAGTCTCCTTTTACAAACTAGAGGTTTAATTTACAATTTTTTGAGAATTACTTTAGGCTGACGCGTTCAAAACTCAAAATTCCAATGTGGTCCCTCAATGAGAACGCGAACCAGAATTTTGGTAAAATCAGTAGGATGCATTCTCGTGGTAGCCCTGACGTTCATGCAGCATTGTACAAAAGGTTGATGTAAAACTATGTGACTTACTTTTGCTACTTTCGCTTTTTTTGTTTTCTTCTTTCCTTTAGCATTAGATTCTTTCGCGGCACCTGTCTCGGTCTTCATTTGAATTTGGGGTTGCACTACAACTATACCTTACACCTAAACTCAGTACGATTACACAATATCACAAATAATTTCACATGGAATGTTGACTCAAATTGTTTTACCCGCGGAGAAGAAATCTTACAATTTCTCCGTGTCCATCTGTCTGCAACTTTGACTGACAGCGTCATTGATATCATTTTGTAGTAACCGTTTTTAGAGTAATGATTTCAGAACGTAAGACGTGTTCAACCTTTTTATTAAAATTCGAATCCGTTGTACTGAGAAGTAAAATTTTAATAAAACAGCCTGCGAATTTTAGGTTCAGCGATCAAAAATTGAAACTGCCTCTAGAAATTAATCTCAATCAAAAAGACGCTAAACGCCACGCAGTCGCAAAAACGCCAGTCGCATGCTAATGATTTTGTTTTCATTTTTATTTGGAAAACAATACTTACACTATGAATCTAAGACTAACTACCATTCACATGTTTTCTCCAGCTTCGATGAAGTCGCAGAATAACCGATCGCTGATGCTAAAAGTCGCAGTGATGTGCGCAGGCTCTAGTTTCATTTCATCATCATATCAGCCATAGGACGCCCACTGCTGAACATAGGCCTCCCCCATTGACTTCCAGATTGGCCGGTTGAAAGCGGCCTGTATCCAGCGGGGTCATCATCATAATCATCATCCACGATGGGCCTCATAGGAAAGCTCAAGATCGCACAGCGTGCTATGGAAAGGGCTATGCTCGGTGTTTCCATGCAAGATTTAATCAGAAATTAGGAGATCCGTAAACGAACATGTCACTAACATAGCCTAACGGATTAGCCAGCTGAAGTGGCAGTGGGCAGGACACATAGTACGCAGCACTAATAATAGTTTATTAGTTTAAAATTAATAAAAGACATCTACAAACTACTACTAATAAAAAAACAAAGAGTTCGACTATCCATCAGCTCGATAGTGCCACGAATCGATAGGCAGTTAGAAGTAAATTAAAAACGACATAGAAGATTTGATTACCAACCATTAGGTCACGTAGGTATTATATGTTCCGCAGTAAGATAGTCAAAGTCAGCAGTAAATGGATTTGGAACAGAGAACCACTGATCAGGTAAAACTACGTTACTGAGAACTCTTTGTTCGCTTTGAGAAAGTTGTATTTGAATTTCAAAAAATCTTCAGGATTTTCAACAATAATCTAGGTTTACATTACATACAAGAGCTCAGTTTTAACTATAAAAGGTACTTCTTTCTTTCTTTCTTTTATAAGCCATTTCTGTCCCACTGCTGGGCAAAGACCTCCCCCAAACCTCTCCACTTATCCCTGTCGGTGGTTAGGGCCTGCCAATCTTACTCTAAAGTAACTAAATAAAAAATCTTGAATTTATTTATAAGAGTTTATTTTTGATTTATCGTCAGACGGCCGGCACCTTAATATTTATAAAACATTGGATGTAAGTATTAAACTTAAAATAGGGCTGTGGAAAATTAATGAAACTATAAACACAAATAGCAATTATACATTTCTCAATACAAAGCACAAACTAAAACTATACCGTATACTTATACATACGTTTGCAATATTCAACTTAATATTATAAGTTATTTGACATTAAAATTTAAGATATTTCACAGATTGTTTACTCCAATGAATTGCATTACAGAAAATGAATAAAATGCAAACACTAATACATATTTGATCAAACAAAATAAAGTGAAACAATACTAGTTTTAGTACCTTATAGCTTTTACGAAATAAGGGGTTTTCTAGCTTTTATGACATAAGGTATCTCCGAAACAGAGAATTCGGTGTTTTAATGGTGTTAGACAGGGTGTACAAAGGAATAGGTCACTCCTTTTTAGAAGGTTTTTTTAGATGCTCCATACAAACTAACGTGATACCCTCGAAGATAATGTATAGTTCACATCTTCACAACAACTAAAAATTTTTTACAAATTCGATGTTACTTCCATAATAGGCTAGTTTCCTGGGTCAAAAAAATATTATTTTATTTAGTCCGTCCAGTTAGATTATCAAAAAATTTTGGGACTCTTATTTTGCCTTTTGTCAATCAAACAAAAAATGACGAACATAAAGCGCATCAAAGTTTGCACCTTACGTCACGCCTTGCTAAAAAGTGTCGCAAGGCATGACGTTACGCGGAACTTTAATGGGCTATATCTTCATCATTTTTTGTTTGATTAAGAAAAGAAAAAATATGTGATATTTTCTGTTAATTCAACTGACGGACTAATTAGATTTTTTTAGGAAACTAGCCTAAAAGTTGTTGTTTCAGCGCAGCTGCTAACGTTGTTTGAAGTGTCCTATTATTTTGTGCACCCTAGGATATCGGGCTAGTGTTTGAAATAGGTTTCTCTATTTGTTGTAAGTAAATATCCTAAATGGGTACATAAATTTTTAAAAGCCCGCGAATACGTCGGCAGCCATGATGTCAGAGCGTGTTTTTGTTTTTAATTTAAAATTTAGAACTAATAAAACCATAATTACTTTTAGAGTTTGATTAATCATGTTTAGTTTTAAATAAATATTGTCTATATTTCAGTTCCCTAGGGTTAAAGTATAATATTTATTCAATAATTTAGTAAAATTTGCTACAAAGATAATGGTAATTCCTATTCGATAGTATAAAATACAAAATTGTAAAAAATAACATAAATATCTTATTTTATAGATAAAATCAATAGCTGAAATCCAGACTGAATTTCTACTATTTAAAAAGACATATGGGCCGTAAGTTAGTAATTATTAACACTTCGGGTTTTCATGGGTTTGTAGAGAATTGCCTCTTTGACACTTTGCCGGGTACTGTGAGCGCGCTTAATTTTTACTGTAGTATTAAAAAAAAAATTATAATAAATATTGGACAACGTCACATCCATTGCTCTGATCCTGTTAATTAGCTTAAGCACTTGTGTTACAGAAATCAGAAACAACGACGGTACCACGGTCGGTATTTAGGGTATTGTTTATTATGTATCGACACCTGCAAAGAAAAACATCGTAACTCACTTTTTGTCATTTTTGAGTTACAATCATAATCTTTTATTATTACAAACAGAACAGAAATTTCGAATCGTAATCGAAAGGCAACTCCAAGAGTCATATAAATACATTTTGAGCATCTCAGATACACAATATTTTCATTTTGCAGTAAATATTGACGAAAGTAAGTAAAAATTAAAGAATTGTATGTTTGAGTTACAGTAAATTACACTTTGTGGAACGTCATGGTAACTCACAAAAGTCCATATAACTTATATTAAAATTTTGAAGGTGAGTGTGAATTACCACTTCACACAAAGAACTCTTAAGATTTTTTTGAATCTATGAAACGCTCCTCTGTAAAGTTGCCAAAAGTGAGTTAAAATATTGCAGGTGTCGGTATATTAAATCGTTTTTTTTATTCGACACCAAAATTCTACTTTAAAAGAAAGATTGAGGGTTTATTTTTTTTTGCATAGTAAGGCCCTGTTCACACTCGCACGTTTTGTCCCGTACACCGAATAAAAAAATGTGCGAACTGTCATTTATTTAAAAAATAATGATAAAAAGATGTTAAATGTTTAACTATGAAGTACAAAGACTGCACGATCTAAGTAATTATTTTTTGCCATATGAAGAAATCTAATTAAACAGTGAAACATTTACGTAAGTACTGTAACTGTCTAAAGATTAGACAACCAATTTAAAATGTATGTTATCAATACCGAGACATGTCTAATTTGTCAAATTTTCAAATTGTTAGGCTCATCTCTGAACAGTGTTCAAACTTAATCTATCTTTTTAGTATTAAGGCCGTTAATATTTAATCAGTTATTCTTTTTGATTAGGTAGTGTTTTTTAACAACGGCAACATTGACAGTGGTTTGAACATCCGTTATCTAGTCGCCATAGTACAAGCTTTGCTTAGTTTAGGGCTAGATAATTGGTGTGATTGTGAAAACAGTTTATTTATTATATCAAAACAAAATGCCGGTTTGTCACTGACAGTTCTTTGTTTATAAAAAAGATAGTTTATAGTCACATTTATAGCGTTTTATTTACTTAATAATTTAAATAGTAACTCCTTTACTATTTCCTTTTCTGTTTGTAATAAAAAACCTTTAGTGTCGTGACCACATCTTTTTATTAAGAAGAACTTAGACAAGTTTATTCTGGACACTAAATTAGCTACTTCTAATCAATCGAATTAATACTGTAGATAAATAAACACGCTATGCACCTACCAACACAAAATTGAGGTTCTTATCCAAGAATACATGTATAAATAAATGCGACATTGTGCAACAACACTTAGTACCCTAACTGTAATTTTACAAAATGAAAAAGGAAATTGAAATTCAGAAAACTAGGCTTAGCAAAAGTCAAATTATACATAGAAATAATAGGACAGTATTTCCAGATACATGTACATACATATCATTTTATTTACTTACCTAAAAATGTACCTAATTTAAAGTTGGACCAACTTTAAATTTGAAGTCACCTATTTACGTTCGTCAAGTATATTAATATCTATCAATCAATCATAAGTAGTTCCCGTCAAAAATAAAACGTCATTATCAGCACTGAGAAAAAGAATCGGCTAATATCGTCCCTCGCATGACTAACTGACGTAACTAAATAAACAACAAAGTTATCACAGAGTGACGTAACGGTTTTATAAGTAAATAAAAAAATAAATACATATAATATACAAATGGACCAAATACTGTATGCACACTGATGCTCTTCTCTCTGTATGTATACAATAAACTTGTATGTAAGACGCGCCTAGCATTTTCTACAGCTCCAGATATCAAGTTCTAAACAGAACAGTTAAATTTGACCGATGCTAGTTACGACACTTAGTCATGCGAGGGACGATATGAGCGGTTAGCTAGTTTTGTAGAGCTTAGATTTTGTTATTTAAATAATTGTTCTTCCAATCACGTCAGTTACATCTAGATAGCTGTGCTAAAACCGAAGCTGGTCGATGAATAGCGTCTCTTCCTGACGGATACTGAGTTTCTTATTTTCACTCTCTCAAGGCTATGCCGTCGGGCATGCTGACAGTATGCGGCATGTGACGGTAGTAGGTTAAAAGCGACTTTTAGGGCCACTTGCTGATAAGTTCCGGATAACTTATCTGGCACTTGTCTTGACAAACGGCTGACAACAGTGACCGAGTTTCTTGCGCTGATTCTTCTCGGCGCTAGCCCATAAATTGTCCCGAAGCAGTGGTAGGGTAAAAAATAATATTGGGACGTGTAAAAGTTCCGTTAATGGCCTATTTGCAAAATAAATGATGTTGAAAGATAGCCCATACAATTAGCTGTCGAAAAAGTGTCAGATTGGTTATCTGGAACTTATCAGCAAGTGGTGAAACTGGCCCTTAAGATTTGATTCCATAGTTAGCTGTTAGTTACAAGTGAAGCTTATAAAAGCGTGTTATTACCGAAACAAATCAGCTGATTTTAGCAGAATCTTTTTCTTGAAGTCTAATGATAAATTAATGTGTTATTTTTTGCGGGTATTAATTTTTTTTATTAAATTATCAATGAAAAACCAATTGGGTTCGGATAACCTATCCTATACATACTTATATAAAACAAACTCACGTACCGCCGCCTATACACATATATATCACAATAACTACATTTCAATCCATACCAGTCGTTCCATACTCAGTCTTTACCAAAACTTGACTAGGCTTTGTCCAGCACATAGCTTTTAAATCGTATATCTCCTACCCAGCCTGAAAATGATCACTCTATTAGTCGCCATCCATAAATTACGTCACACGTTCAACCCGGGTTTCGACGAGACGTGAAAGGTCACTTTTGTGACAAGGGGTGGGAGGGAAGGACCCTACAAATTATTTCCAAATGTTGATTTAATTAAAAAATAATTTTAATAGAAATAAAACTAATTTCAGAACTGCTGTTCTAATTTAATAATTTCTAGATGTAAAATTGCAAAATATGTGACGTTACACCAGAAAGGGATCATGAAATTCGTGTGACGTGATTATGGATGGTCTCTTGATACAGTTTTTAAAATAGACAAAAACAGTAAGCGCCCAAAACAAAACAAAATGATTTTGTATTGCAATTCAAACTGGTTTAGATTCTAAACATGTAAATAAAAAAAACATTCTAGTTTTTTAACGTGTATAAATAGAAAGCAAACGTTAAATTTTCTCACATTTCTTAGCCATTATAGACGCACAGAAGACAAAAAGAATCGTTCGTTAAAAAAAATATTAACTAATTGATTTTCTATAATTAGATACCTAATTAGTATTAGAGAAACACATTATATCTACGTTGTTTTTGCTACAAAATATTAATACATACGTAATATTTTTTTAGTTTTTATTTATGTTTTTAAATGTATATTTACTAACCTAGCTGAAAATTGTTTAGTGTTTTTCTTACTTACTATAGGAATATACATTTTTTTACCTAAACATACTTAAAAGTGAAGCAGTAAGCGATTTATAAAATAAATTATCTTAAATATTTGACCAATAACAAAAGATCGACAACACTGGGTCGTTCACAATTGGTAGACACCGTTATTCAACTTAGTCTGTCAGGGCAGTCGTTGACAGATCGGTCGTCATTTTATCGGTTGTGCCCGCATTGGCGGATTATGGTCGTCGGCTGCAACGGCCCACTTCGTCGAATTGGTCGGTATGAATAGATATAACTAGACATATTTATACTTAAATTATAAGTAATGTACAGTCCACTTATGATATGGATATCAGATCGTTTATGTTGTTTATAAGTCAGCTTACATCAAATGTTTATATTTTAATTTAGGTAATAAATTATAGTTTATATAAGCTGCCTAAATTATTTTGTGATGATTATTATTTGCTAAATCTTATTAGTTGACCATTAACATAAAATTTGAGTTGTCTTTTAAGCGATCCATATTCTAATTCCATTTTTTTATATATTTATAGATACTTTGATAGTCAGTATTGCTGCAGTTTTCCTATAGATAATTATATTTCAAATCTTATTCTTCGAAGAAATAACATAGACCAATTATGGAATTCCCATAGTTTGTCTAGTGACTTGGAAATGATTGCGTAGCCTCTTCGTCAGTGCCCACTTGCTACAATTGTTCATCATTGTTCAATACAAAAGTAATAAAGATTGATTTAGTTTATTACACTCTTAATACAAACTGACGATTTTTTTCCATGGTAGCCTATTTGAATTATTTCGACTTACAAACATTTTTGGATAAATAGTAACTCAACTAACATTCTTGATACAGTCCGCGCGCAGAAAGGTTTCCCTGTTTAAAGGAAGTGTGGGGTTTAACGCGGACGGAAATATAGATCATTTCTAAAGACTATTTGAGCTCAAATGTTGGCAGTACGTATAAAAGTTAAATGGTTTATGATATATTTTTTATTAATGCTTTTTTTAGTAACAATATACTTAGCGTAAGCGTTGTTTTTAAAATTTATATTTTTAAAACTGTCAAGTAAATTTTTAAAATTTGGAAATAATTTTGAAAGTAAATTAAGTGCCCTGTGCCGTTAATATTTTTAATAATTTATAAAAGTTATTTACTGGATTGTTTGTAGTGGTCAATAATTTTTACACGAAGTATTAGATAATATTCTGTACAAACTCGAGCCGAGCCGAAGTTATAATATACAAAATAAGGAGACATGTTCTGCCCCATATGGGCCAATAATGTTATTATTGACGTTTATAAGTGGCAGTTTTCTGTCCTAAACTGAATAAATGATTTTTGACTTTGATTGTTAATTTTGTTAAAGAAAGGAGTTTGGTTGGAGATAGTTACAAATTGCAAGTACTAACGTACTACAAATATTCAGTAGTTTATTTATACGATCCAAAACTATTGTTTGCCTCATTGGGAATTTGGCACTATAAAATAAGGCAGGGTGTCAGTTTTATTGTAGTCAGTTGTGTAATTTCTTAGTGCGTACAAATACTGAATGACAAATTTAGATTATTTTAACGAATTTTACAGATATATTTTTTTTTCCAGCCAGCCGGTGCTATCGTGTATTGCATGTTTTTTTTTTAAAATACTGTATTGACGAAAATTAAGGCAATGATCATTTAAACGTAGGGTACATTATACTCGATAAACATTGTAATATAAATGATAGGTGTAGAGTTCGTAGCAATGAAAAGCAGTTGGTGTGGTAGCAGCCCTTAGTACCGCGGCCGTAGCTAGTGATGTACAAACCTCGAGGCGTCGAGTTCTACTTTTGAAGCCTCGAGGCATATTGGCAGGACTCGAGTATGCTCGGTAGGCTCGTAGACCCGAGCCTAGCAAAGATCACTCGAGTCCAAAAAAGTATGAGTCAAAAAAATTTGAGCCATCAAAAGAGCCCGAGTCTTAAAATGAACGCAAGCTTTGAATAAGAGCTCACGTTTAAGTTTATGACTTTTATATCTCCGTAAGTAATAATATAGTAATAATACAATATAGATTTATTACAATATAGTAGTTAAAATAATGTTTGCTTGCATACCTTGGATAGTTAAAATTTATCTGAAATCTCGCCTAGAGCCCTTGTTAAGCGTCGAGGTTCAAGTATTTTTTTAAACTCGAGCTTGCTTCTTGACAACTCGAGTTAATTTTAAGACTCGAGCTCTTTTAAAGGCTCTAATTGTTACTCAGAGAGCTCGCGCTTAACTAGACTCGGGGTCCGACCCTATCGAGCTCACAGAGCCCTGCAAATCTGACTCGAGACTACAAAAGTAGAACTCAAAAAGATGAATACCTTAAGTCATAAAGAGCACCGTAGATGCTTAATCTATAGTGATTTACCTTTAATCGTCTTAATTCATAAGCAGCTTATCACAACTAGAACAGAAAAAGACTCGAGCTCTGAAAAAGCCTTGAGATCGATCGAGCTCTCAAAAAGACTCGAGCTCTTAAAAAGGCTCGAGCTCTCAAAAAGGCTCGAGCTTTAAAAAAGACTCCCGAGTTATCGAGCTTCATACAAACGAGGCGAGTCCTGTAAATGACACTGAGCTCTAGACAAAAGGACTCGGAGGCCTCGAGCCTTGTACATCACTAGCCGTAGCACTGAGTTGATGAAGAATGTTAAACAGATAATAAAGTTTTTGCGGGCGGCAAACCCTTGCGTATTGTCAATACTCAAATCGTAGCAGTGAGAAAGTTCGTAGCAATCGCCGGAAACGTAGTTCAGCCCTATTTACTATATTAGTGGAGATTCGAGTGTTCCATCGTTAAACTAAACTTACAGTTGTTTCTAGAAGACTAAAAAGACAGCTTAGTTTTCATCGTAAAAAAAACACCCACAATCTATTGTCTTTTACAATGACATGCATGTAAACCAATAACGGTTAAGTATCGTGAAAATATAAAATAAAAATACCAACTCTTGACATTTCTTTAGTTTGACAATAACACATTTGATAGTTCTTGACCCTTTTTATACCTACACTAAAGGGCGATTTACATCTAGATTAGTACTGTAGACAAGTAAAAATACATTGCTTTACATGATATCCTAATCAGATTTGAATCTAATAAGTACGCGCCAAGCTCATGTAACTGGCTTCCGTACTTAACGTTTGTAAGTCTGAACAAAAAAGAGTTTACTTTCAAGAGAGTGGTACGATTAAATCGCGACTAATACAAGTACAAGTACAAGTGATCCTGAAATTTTGTAGTGTGTGGTCGCGGCTACCTGAATAATATGTCTGTCGTAGCAGTGACGGGTATCGTAGCAGCCTTTTAGGTAGCAAGACAAAAGCCCGTAGCATATACGAGAAGTGATTAAATGCGGCTTCGTAGCATGGCTCTCGTAGCAGTGCCGAGTATCGTAGCAAGGCCCGAGCCAGTATGAGAATCCATGTATGAGAAATAATTAAATGCGCCTTTTTGTTATGTCTCTCGTAGCGGGGACGGGGGTCGTAGCAGCCTTTTATACAGTAAGGCGCTATGTAGCACTTAAAAAACAATGGAATTAAAGTTTGTGCGGTCGCGGCACCCTGCGGCGGACGGCCCTCGTAGCAGGAGCGGGCTTCGCGGCCGCGGCGTGCGAGGCGGGGGGCGGGGGCGGCGGGGGCGGCGGGGCGCGGCGGCGCGGCGCGGCGCGGCGGCGGCGCTAGAAGGCGCGCGCTAGGAACACGCGCCCGCCCGCGCTGCGGTGCACCTCCACGAAGCCCAGCTTGCTGTAGAACTGGTGCAGGTAGTGGTCCGTCGCGTTTATGCACGCGTGGACGCCGTTCGCGCCTGCAGTAGGAGATACAAGATATTACAAACTTTGTAAGTGCTGTTTGTGCTGTCGCGGCAGGCGGGCGGCGGCAGGTGTTGCAGGTAGTGCCACTCACCGTTGGCCCGCAGCGCGGCGAGCAGGCAGGTGAGCAGGCGCGCGGGCGCCAGCGGGTCGCGGCAGGCGGGCGGCGGCAGCACGCAGCACGTCAGCAGCGCGGGGTGCGCACGCGTCACGCTCTCGGGCGCGCGCTCGAGGCTGGCGAACTGGTGGAAATGCCTTACGCATTCCTGGAAAATGTACACTTGCAAAATAACAGGTCGGGGAAAGTCTTTTCGCATATAGGTACATAGGTCGCCAGTTAGAGTCGAAAACAGTCAATCCTACACAAACATATGGGTGTGAGAAAGCTGTGTTCCCGATGGATCCCTCACGATTTGACTGATGCTCAAAATATGGACCGCATCACTTGGTGCCACATGCTATGCTAGCCAGATAGAACGAAAGGGCTTCAAATTTGGTGTGGGACATAGTAACAGGTGACGCAACATGGATATATAGTTACGATCCCAAAACAAAGCACTAAACGAACCTATGGGTCTTTCGAAATAAACCGAAACAAACCAAAGTGGCGCGCGTAAAAAGTGCCTCGAAGCGGATAGTTGCTTCTTATTTTTAATAAAACTGGACACATGGCTACTGTTGCTTTAGAATATCATCGTACCGTGAATAGTGACTGGTGCACGACCATTTGTTTACTGGAAAATAATGATAAACTCCATGAAAATAACGGTAAACGCCGTATCATCTTGCACCACGACAACGTAAGTTCCTACATGGCCATGAGTTTTTGAATGCGAAAAACGTACAACTTATGAGTTACATAGAGTCCTGACCTGGCACCGTATGACTTTTCTCTGTTCCCAAAAATCAAGAACCAAATACGCAATTAACAGTTTTTATCACCTGAAGAAGCTGTCGAAGAGTATGAAAAACATGAGTCTTCATGGAGTAGTGGCACAAATGTTTTCAAAATTGCCTCAATCGTACGAAAAAGTGCATTGACGTAAAGGCAGAATATTTTGGGAAACAATAAATTCATTTCTGCCCATCAATAGTTTATTTTAATTATTGATTCCGGAAAATTTTAGTGCGCCTCACGTTGTATGTATTAACTTGAGTAACACAAAGTATTGGTTCAAGCGTTTGCTATCCGGGAATTTTGATGTCAAAGTTGCACCTCACTCTGGTCGCCCTGTTACAGATAAAATGGATGCCATTTTTTGAATAAGTAGAGCAATATCGGCATATTTGTAATTACGACATAGTTAACTAGAATTAAAGTCCTCGGTGTCACGCATGATTCTAAGCTAATATTTGATACCCACATCGACAACATCGCAACTAAAGCTTGTCAGGCCCTTGGATTTGTGATGCGTAGCTCTGTCGGATTTACTAAAGCTAAAAAAACATTAAAAATCTTGTACTGCACCTTCGTTCGTAGCCACCTGGAGTATGCGTCACAGATTTGGAACCCTAGGTACCAGATGTACATTTCTCGCCTTGAGAACATCCAGAGAAAGTTTATAAGGTTTCTTTGCTTCCGTTTGAGGGTTTTGTATAAATCCTCTGAATATCTTAACCTCTGCAGGAGACATCACATTCTTCCGCTGGAGCTAAGACGTGAGATAGCCGACGTCACTTATCTGTTAAAGATTGCTACCCCCAAAATTGATTGCCCACAACTTTTGGCCGGGCTCTCCTTGAGAGCACCCGCGAAGCCCCTCAGGTTTAACTCACTCATCTTCCTCCCGAAAGGGACAACTAACTATAGGCAGAACAGTTATTTATGGCGTGTAGGCGACAAACAAGCTAAGTAATGATTTAGATTTAGACCTTTTTTGTACTAACATAGCAGCGGTTAGGCGACTGCTGGGCGAGAGTTTTTCCAAATAATTTGGAATTTGGAAATGTAAAATTCCTTCCCTTTTAAATTACTCAATTTCTATCTGTGTGGACCTGTAAGTGTTTTTTTGTATACCTATTGGAAACTTTTAAACCTTGGTCTTCCTAGAATAAATAAATAAATAATAATAAAATAGTTGAAGAACTAAGAATTGACCACAAAGCAGCTTTGACCAATTTAAAAAAAGGTGGGTACTCAAATAAGCTCGATGTTAGGATGTTAAACGAGCTCACTGAAAGAAACCTAATGAACCGTGTACTCATTTGCGATCATTTATTAAAACGTAATGACCAACGTAAAGAAAATCAAACCGTTTTCGAAGATATTGATAACTGGTGATGAAAAGTCGATCACGTGCGACAAGAACGTCCGAAAAAGGTCCGAAATCGGGTAACTTGCAATAAGGTGATGCTGTTTGTATGGGTAGATTGGAAGGGCATTGCCCATTATAAGCATTTACCGCCGGGCAGAACCATGAACTCGGATCACTGCTGCCTACAACTGATGAGATTAAAGCAAGAAGTTGAGAAAAAGCGGCCGGAATTGATCTATAGAAGTAAATAATGTTTTTTTCCACAATCACAGCAATTATCTAGCCTTGTACTATGGTGACTAGATTACGGATAAACATACTTATACAGGGTGTAACGAAAAGGTGAAATAAAACTTTAAGGGGTTATTCTACGGCTAAATTACATCAACTTTTTCTATGGGACCAACATCGAAATCGCAAAAAAAAAAAACACTTTCCCATCTAAAACGCGACCAGCTGGCATCAGTTTGTATGGAAACGTCAATTTTTTTTTTGAGATTTTGATGTTGGTCCCATAGAAAAAGTTGATGTAATTTAGCCGTAGAATAACCCCTTAAAGTTTTATTTCACCTTTTCGTTACACACTGTATAATACTCAATAATACTCATTTATTTTGTACATAGGCCCTCTTCCGGGCACTTATACACGTCCCAAAAGTATAGCTTAGTCCTACCACCGCTTCGGGACTACATATTGGCTGGTGATGAGAAGAAACGGCGCAACAAACTCAGTCACCTTTGTCAGCCTTATTTTACATGAAATACAGTTTACAAGACCTGTAGTAAGTGTGAGCCAAGCATGTTAAGTCCATGCACTCTTGTCGTTTAAATAATTGTCTATTTTATATTATCCTTTTTTCATAAGGATTTTTTTAATGTGAATTTTGAATTCATGTACAGGTAATTCAACAAGAGTACGTGGTACTTTATTGAAAAATTTAATACATTTCCCCAAGAATGAATCACCAACTTTGTGTAGTCTGAAGCTCGGAACGGCAAGATTATTTTTATTTCGAGTATTATATTGATGAAAATCACTTTTTAGGCTAAACAAACTAAGATTTTTTCGAACGTACATAATATTTTCAAAAATGTATTGAGAGGCTACTGTTAATATATTAATATCTTTAAAAATCTCCCTCAGTCCCTCCCTAAGTCATTGATACAGACTTGTACAGATATTTATACCTTCATAAATATCTGTACAAGTCTGTATCAATGACTTAGGTACAAATGTTCGTGCTCATCACACAAGCATTTGCCCCTAGCGGGATTCGAACCCGTAACCGCATGGTTTTGTAGTCCGGAGCGCGAACCCACTACACCAGGCACCACAATACATTTTTACCCACTCAGCAAAAATTTGGCGGGAAACACCGCAATTACAATTTCCATTAGTAAACACACCATGATTAGAATTGATTGGTTTGGCATTGGTACCTTGGAAGTTGGAACTCAACGCTGTTTATTCCTTACTTCGGAACCATGGCAATTGGTGTGTTATCTGGCGCCTAAACTACTCCAATATGGCATTTGAAAAGTCGTATCCCAAAATTGACCTAGGATTTTGTTCCTAATTAATAAAGCATCGGGACCGAGATCGTCTCAAAACGAATACTTTCAGGTCCTTTATAATTCTTCACGACCTATTCGTGGGTCCTTCATTATTATACAAACGACTGGGTACCTGATACACCACACCAACACCAAGTCTGTTGTCTGGCGCATCAACTACTCCAATATGGCCTTTCAAAAGCCGTTTCTAGAAATTGACTCAAGATTTTGTTCTTAATCAATATAGCAGCGGCGAGACCGAGATCGTCTCTAAGGAATACCTATATCCTGTCCTTCATTATTCTTTACTATCTATTCGGGGGTCCTTCATTAATATTCAATCGACTGGGTACCTGATACATCACACGGGTATCCACGCGATCTCATTTTCTTTACAGAAATCTTGCTATTTGATAACATAATGAAAAATATGTAACATAATTATGCATGTACGTGCAACATTGCAAGGTATTGCACAGGGCACTACACTTAACCCATTTTTATTGCTTCAGTGTGACACAAGGCAAAAAATTTGGCACCTTTTTATTCCTTAGGGTATTTAAAGGTGTTACACAGGGCACCACACGCGGTACTATTTTATTCCTTGCAACAATTTATTGACTATTCTTACCTTAGCAGCGGGGCTGAGGTCGTCTCTCTCTACAAGCGACTCTGGGTACTTGATACACATCTCGGGTATCCAGGCAATTTCCTGCCGCTTGTAAAACTCCTTGCTGTTAATCACCGCGCAAGCGTAGCCGACGATCTCCGGCTTCACACCTGCATTGAAAACATGCATTGTTGACACTGCGAACATGTTTAAACAAGGATGAATCTCTGAAATATTAAGCATAGTTATTCGGTAGCAACAAAAGGTTAGATTTATCAGTGTGTTAAATTAATGAAGATGAATCGTGGTATTTAGTATTTTCTTTTTATGTAAAGTTTTTTGGTTGAGTGTTTTATATTGAGCTTGATGGAACACGTATCGACCGCGAGTATTAATAGGTATTACACAGGGTATCATCCTTGGTCCTCTTTCATTCCAAATTTTACCTTGGTAACGAAATTGAATAATTGCTAACGGGCAGCACTTCATCCGATCACATTATTCAGATATTCCCATTTAACGGTTATCAAATCGGTTGCGAGTGTTTTAAAATTATGTTTTATTAAACACGTACCGTTTATCCTAGGTTCAACACTGTCTATTTTGTCCCCCGATGACTCGTCGCACTCTCCGTCCGGCACGTCCCCGTCTGGGTGGAGGCACTCCTCATCGTCTTCGATCACCATGCACAGCTCAGGTGTTAGGGTTAGGAACGGCGCTACTAGCCTAGAAAGAATTTACAATGAGAATATTCTGTACTGTTGCGGTATATGATATACAATGAGTCGTGTCGCGAATTAACTTGATTTTAAAACTTATGCTTAAATACGAAGTTTTAAGAGATGCACTTTTATAAATCGATTATACCAGTTGATTAAACTTATCAACCTCAAAATAAGGTTGGTTGGTTAAACATATTGTAATTCAAAAATTGGATAGAAAATAAATTGTAATAATAATAGAGCTTCATTTTTTCGTTACAGAATTGAGTCTTGGATATTAATTTATATTAAACTTAATACAATGTCTTTAAAGATACAATAAGCATTCGAAGGAAGTCTCCTATAGATGAAATGTAGTTAAGTCTTACCTATCGGCCGGTAAGGTTTGCAAGTCGCTAGGAAAGAGGTCGCTGCAGTCATACCCATCGCGGCACGTTTTGTGGCATATTGTGCGTACCTAGAAAATGGTGTTATCTACAATAAGTTAACGGCAGGGCGAATACCCAAAAAAACAAAGATCATTCAACCTTTTTTAATTTAAACTTCGACACGATTTATGTTAGGTTGATGAGTACTTTACACCCAAAGTAAATAAATAAACTTTTATTAAAAAAGAAGGAAAATGAGGCTCTATGCATACTTAAAGCTGCATTCATGCAGCTGTATCATTGTAGGAAAATTAAAAAACAAAAACGAACGTCAAGGTTGCGGGAAGCCGATGAATGCAAACTGCAATGCACAGGTCGCTTTTTGTTTTTCGTGTATTATACGAAGATATGTTGGAAAAATAGTAATAATACATCATTTCCGGTTATGAAGTAAACATGAAAATTCTTCGTATTTTTCGGGTAACATCTATGTTGTCTCATTACAAAGTTTAAGCGAAAATAGTCACCATTTCTAATAAGGAAGTACAGGCAAAGAAGATCACAGATGGCGTCAGCGTGTTTGGCCTTGTCACTGATCAAATAACCACTACGTTAGGGTTTTGTCAACCAATGTCCACCGTTCAATAAATAAAAAATGTAATTCTAATGACTTTAACAATACAAAGAGGCATCGTTTTAAACAGAGCTATAATTATTGTGTTTATTTACTTATTATCGTAATGTGTTTAAAGCAACTTTGTCACACGTTTGACAACTTAGTAGAACCTATAACGTATAGATTATTTTATCAATGACAGAACCACTGAATCAGTGATCAAATAATCACAAAGGGCTAAGCCTAACACAATGTGACACCTATCGGACTAAATGTGCAGTGTGGCTCCCCATTCCGATTACAGATGATAATGTAAACGTGAGCAATGTGTAGTGCAGTACCGACCGCTAGCTCGTCGGGCGGCGCGTAGGGGCGCGGCGCGTGGGGGGCGTGCGGCAGGTGCGGCGCGGGGGCGGGGGCGGGCGCGGGCGCAGACGGTGTCGCTAAGGTGAGTGATGTGTAGTGCAGTACCAACCGCTAGCTCGTCGGGCGGCGCGTAGGGGCGCGGCGCGTGGGGGGCGTGCGGCAGGTGCGGCGCGGGGGCGGGGGCGGGCGCGGGCGCAGACGGTGTCGCTAAGGTGAGTGATGTGTAGTGCAGTACCAACCGCTAGCTCGTCGGGCGGCGCGTAGGGGCGCGGCGCGTGGGGGGCGTGCGGCAGGTGCGGCGCGGGGGCGGGGGCGGGCGCGGGCGCAGACGGTGTCGCTAAGGTGAGTGATGTGTAGTGCAGTACCAACCGCTAGCTCGTCGGGCGGCGCGTAGGGGCGCGGCGCGTGGGGGGCGTGCGGCAGGTGCGGCGCGGGGGCGGGGGCGGGCGCGGGCGCAGACGGTGTCGCTAAGGTGAGTGATGTGTAGTGCAGTACCAACCGCTAGCTCGTCGGGCGGCGCGTAGGGGCGCGGCGCGTGGGGGGCGTGCGGCAGGTGCGGCGCGGGGGCGAGGGCGGGCGCGGGCGCAGACGGTGTCGCTACGGTGAGTGATGTGTAGTGCAGTACCAACCGCTAGCTCGTCGGGCGGCGCGTAGGGGCGCGGCGCGTGGGGGGCGTGCGGCAGGTGCGGCGCGGGGGCGGGGGCGGGCGCGGGCGCAGACGGTGTCGCTAAGGTGAGTGATGTGTAGTGCAGTACCAACCGCTAGCTCGTCGGGCGGCGCGTAGGGGCGCGGCGCGTGGGGGGCGTGCGGCAGGTGCGGCGCGGGGGCGGGGGCGGGCGCGGGCGCAGACGGTGTCGCTAAGGTGAGTGATGTGTAGTGCAGTACCAACCGCTAGCTCGTCGGGCGGCGCGTAGGGGCGCGGCGCGTGGGGGGCGTGCGGCAGGTGCGGCGCGGGGGCGAGGGCGGGCGCGGGCGCAGACGGTGTCGCTACGGTGAGTGATGTGTAGTGCAGTACCAACCGCTAGCTCGTCGGGCGGCGCGTAGGGGCGCGGCGCGTGGGGGGCGTGCGGCAGGTGCGGCGCGGGGGCGGGGGCGGGCGCGGGCGCAGACGGTGTCGCTAAGGTGAGTGATGTGTAGTGCAGTACCAACCGCTAGCTCGTCGGGCGGCGCGTAGGGGCGCGGCGCGTGGGGGGCGTGCGGCAGGTGCGGCGCGGGGGCGGGGGCGGGCGCGGGCGCAGACGGTGTCGCTAAGGTGAGTGATGTGTAGTGCAGTACCAACCGCTAGCTCGTCGGGCGGCGCGTAGGGGCGCGGCGCGTGGGGGGCGTGCGGCAGGTGCGGCGCGGGGGCGGGGGCGGGCGCGGGCACAGACGGTGTCGCTAAGGTGAGTGATGTGTAGTGCAGTACCAACCGCTAGCTCGTCGGGCGGCGCGTAGGGGCGCGGCGCGTGGGGGGCGTGCGGCAGGTGCGGCGCGGGGGCGGGGGCGGGCGCGGGCGCAGACGGTGTCGCTAAGGTGAGTGATGTGTAGTGCAGTACCAACCGCTAGCTCGTCGGGCGGCGCGTAGGGGCGCGGCGCGTGGGGGGCGTGCGGCAGGTGCGGCGCGGGGGCGGGGGCGGGCGCGGGCGCAGACGGTGTCGCTAAGGTGAGTGATGTGTAGTGCAGTACCAACCGCTAGCTCGTCGGGCGGCGCGTAGGGGCGCGGCGCGTGGGGGGCGTGCGGCAGGTGCGGCGCGGGGGCGGGGGCGGGCGCAGACGGTGTCGCTAAGGTGAGTGATGTGTAGTGCAGTACCAACCGCTAGCTCGTCGAGCGGCGCGTAGGGGCGCGGCGCGTGGGGGGCGTGCGGCAGGTGCGGCGCGGGGGCGGGGGCGGGCGCATACGGTGTCGCTAAGGTGAGTGATGTGTAGTGCAGTACCAACCGCTAGCTCGTCGGGCGGCGCGTAGGGGCGCGGCACGTGGGGGGCGTGCGGCAGGTGCGGCGCGGGGGCGGGGGCGGGCGCAGACGGTGTCGCTAAGGTGAGTGATGTGTAGTGCAGTACCAACCGCTAGCTCGTCGGGCGGCGCGTAGGGGCGCGGCGCGTGGGGGGCGTGCGGCAGGTGCGGCGCGGGGGCGGGGGCGGGCGCGGGCGCAGACGGTGTCGCTAAGGTGAGTGATGTGTAGTGCAGTACCAACCGCTAGCTCGTCGGGCGGCGCGTAGGGGCGCGGCGCGTGGGGGGCGTGCGGCAGGTGCGGCGCGGGGGCGGGGGCGGGCGCGGGCGCAGACGGTGTCACTAAGGTGAGTGATGTGTAGTGCAGTACCAACCGCTAGCTCGTCGGGCGGCGCGTAGGGGCGCGGCGCGTGGGGGGCGTGCGGCAGGTGCGGCGCGGGGGCGGGGGCGGGCGCGGGCGCAGACGGTGTCGCTAAGGTGAGTGATGTGTAGTGCAGTACCAACCGCTAGCTCGTCGGGCGGCGCGTAGGGGCGCGGCGCGTGGGGGGCGTGCGGCAGGTGCGGCGCGGGGGCGGGGGCGGGCGCGGGCGCAGACGGTGTCGCTAAGGTGAGTGATGTGTAGTGCAGTACCAACCGCTAGCTCGTCGGGCGGCGCGTAGGGGCGCGGCGCGTGGGGGGCGTGCGGCAGGTGCGGCGCGGGGGCGGGGGCGGGCGCGGGCGCAGACGGTGTCGCTAAGGTGAGTGATGTGTAGTGCAGTACCAACCGCTAGCTCGTCGGGCGGCGCGTAGGGGCGCGGCGCGTGGGGGGCGTGCGGCAGGTGCGGCGCGGGGGCGGGGGCGGGGGCGGGCCGCAGCACGTCGGCGGCGCAGTCCACGGCGAGCAGGCGCCGCAGGTCGGCCGCCAGCCCGCCGCGGAACACCCACGGCTCCTGCGCGCCGCTCTCGAACGCTTCGCGCCAGCCTTTAGAGAACCCTGACCGACAACGAGATCCTTCTTAGGAGGCTGAGTGTAGACAAATTGTGCTAACATAAGAAGGTTTTGTGAAAAATCTATAGCTCATGGCATTTTAAAAAGACAAGGCAGTTATAATCGATCGTATTTCTGACCTAATGCTCATTTCCAAAACACGATTCCAGTTTCCACAAACTTCACTCGATGGAAAACATAAATAAATTTGCCTCTGAAAATACGTAAAGTAAAATTTTTCTTACTTGTACTTATAGAAATGTTGATGATTGATGATTGATGATCACTAAAGCAATTGACTACTTTAAATTTTCAATAAAGTGGTTATTTTCATTAAAATCGTGGATTTTGTGGTTTGGCACTTAGGCCCTTTCAAAGCACCACCTTCTCTGTCACTCCTACTGAGTTTGACATACGTGGCTCTCATTAAATGGGCATGTTTATTGCTCACCGTCTTTAGCTCTAGTCAGCGCCTTAATGTAGTTTTACGCGGGTCACCACTATGGATTATTACGCGTGGTGGTCTAAACAATCATCATCATTCGCCTGCCCTGTTCCCAGGTCAGATGGGGTCGGCGCAGTATGTTTTTCTTTTCTATGCAATCCAGTCATCGAGTCATTCATTCTCTTCTCAGTCATATCGCTCCTCATAATACGTCATCCATCTCTTCTTAGATCGTCCTCTACCTCTCCATCAAGCAATATTCATACATAACTCACATCATCAACATCACTCTCCTCGTTACGTAGTGGTGGTCTAATCCAATGTGAAATAATGACTATTGTGTTTAAGTGTGCAAAAATGAAATACGGAATCCAAATTTAGAATTTATTGTTATACGTTTTAGTCAAACAAAACTAATATCTTAAATTAGGAGGTTATGCACTGCACCCTGTATGATGACCGCAAGGACGCGAGCCCGTGACGCGTTGACTCGGAAAGTGCAGTGTGTAATGCATCATCATCATTTCAGCCATAGGACGTCCACTGCTGAACATAGGCCTCCCTCAATGACTTCCGGATTGGCCGGTTGAAAGTGGCCCACATCCGCGGCTTTCTGTAACCTTTACCAAGTTATCTGTTTACCTTGTAGGTGGACGTCCTACGCTGCGCTTGCTGGTGCGTGGCCTCCATTCCAGAACCTTTCTGCCCCATCGGCCGTCAGTTCTACGTGTTATGTGCCCCGCCCTCTGCCACTTTAGCTTGCTTATCCGTTAGGCTATGTCAGCGTCTTTTGTTCGTTTACAAATCTCCTCATTCCTAATTGGATCTCGCAAAGAAACACCGAGCATAGTCCTTTCCATAGCACGCTGTGCAACCTTGAGCTTTCTTATGAGGTCCATAGTGAGAGGCCACGTTTTAGTTCCATATGTCATCACTGGTAACACACACTGGTTGTAGATTTTCGTCTTTAGGCACTGATGTATTTTAGACGAGAAGACGTTGCGTAGTTTTCCGAACGCTGCCCAGCCGAGTTGGATTCGACGATTGAACTCCTCAAAATCTGACCTACCCAACTGGATCACTTGTCCCAGGTAGACATATTTGTCTACAATTTCGAGATTAGAGCTCCCAACTGATACTGGGTAGCAGGGGCGTGCATTGAATTTTGGGCTGGGTAGGCACTAGGCAGTAACATCATCACAAACTAGTAAGTGATTTTTCACTTACATTTAGTATGAAATGACAACTCCTATCAACCCTGGCCCATACAAAAACAGCACAGATACAGATTAAAAAATGGCGGAAAATTTTGTTAAACAAATCATATGACATTTCCACTCAATAGGGTATGTGCTCCATGGATTGAAGTGAGAGTGGGCAGGCATTCGTGCAGGATGCACTCAGATAAATGAGCTAAAATTGTCGGAACAAAAAACGGCTATTAATTACCATAAGGATATAAAGTGTCTTTTAAAAATTGTAAATGGTACCATTGATTGTCCTGCTTTATTAGAACCAGTTGACATCTGGGTACCACGCAAATTACCGATCAGACGTACTCAACCTCTGGCAATACCCAGGATAAACACGAATTACGTCGCAATTCTTTCTTTATCCGAGCGAGCAACGACCTGTCAAAAAGCAACGGCGAGCTGGAATTATTTCGGACTAAACCATTAACTATAAACAAATTGTTTAATTCTGAGTTTTTCGGCCTCCACTCCGAGGGTGCAGCAAACCCCTGATTTATTTTTGTTTTTTTTTCTTTCTTCTATATTTTCGACTACTCTATAAATGGCTTATGTGGTCTGCTTACATACTGCATTTCTATATGCGAATGCCTGTTAATAGCTACGTTTATATAATAACTCTGTTCTCATAGATTGTATCAATGCTGTTGGTGTTCCGAATAAAATAAAAATAAAATCTATGGTGTGACAATTGGAACAGCCTTGCAGGGGATTGAGAAGCTTTGGCGCTAGACGGAGATCGGTGGAAGATTTTAGAAGATATATTTTCCCAGCAGTGGGATGGAATGTAAAGAATGTTAACACTTTTAACTGTGTTCTGGCAAATTAACGCAATTTTTAAAACTATTATTGACCTGCTTCTGCTAAAGTTACCCTGCACAGATTGCGATCTGGGTCTGAAAGTGCTTTCACTTCGTGACTTGGCAAATAATGCTTACCTCCTCATCATCTATTTCATTTATTAGGAAAGGTTACAAGTTAAAAAAATAATTCAATAGATATTGACCAGAGAAAGGATTTAAGACAATTACATTACCGCCATATTGAATAATAATTTAGTAATTAAATTATAACTTACAGGTATAAGTTCCTTGTATATTCGTTGCCACGTGAGCAGGGAATTTGCCTAGTTCTGTAACAAAAACAATATTAAGGTATATTTATTTATTTATTTTATTTATTTAAACTTTATTGCACAAGTAAGTACAATTGGCGGACTTAATGCTATACAACATTCTCTACCAGGCAACCTTGAGGTAATGCAGATAATGTAGTCAGTGGCGGAGTATAAAGTATCCGACATATGTAACTTATGAAAGGTACGGCGATCGAATCAAATTACTTGATTACTCAATTTCTTTCTGTGTGGACCTGTAAGTTTATTTTTGTGTTATTTATATGTATACCTAATGATAAATTGTAAGCCTTGGTCTTCCTAAATTAATTAAATCAAATTTAGATAAATTCGGTTTATTTGCATGGAAAATGGACTACAAGTGGTTACAAATATAATATGGACATATTCACATCCATGGCACAGTCCACCAGAAACTGTTATGCAAATATTGTTGACACATAAAAAGAAAAAAAATTCCGGGCACAAATAAATTAAATAAGCATTAATAACAATAGGCTATTTGACTGTTTTCTGAAATAGAGTTATTATTGTTGGTATAATATTCAAATAAAGCGTCAACAATTTTATTTCAATTTTAAACCTTTGAATATAATCAAAAATAGTAATTCATTCTTTACGTTTTTAAAAGCCTGCGAAAACGCCGTCAGCCATGATGTACTTGTTTGTGACGTCACGAACCTTTAAATATCCATTGAGTTATAAAGTACTAGAACGGGCATGTTAAAAAACCTTCGTCGACAGTCGCTCTCTGCTACTCTACTCATACTTTGTGCGAGCTTAGCGCAAAATCTCGCTTTGGGATGTCAGTTCTAGAACAAAGTTACTCAATGGTGACGTGCCTGTCATTGTGGCTGGCGTTTTTGACAATGTAAAATACCGACAAAAATATAACATTCGAAAATGCATTTTTTACAGTAATCATGTACTATTTTTAGTAACTACCGATATGTTTCGGTTCCATATGGTGAAAACTATCAAACTAAATTATTAATTAAGTAAATTTTAGTACAAGGCAAATAGCCTATTTAAAAGGTCACATAACTTATTACATAGGATAAAAGAGTAACTCGCTTGCACCAGCCACGTTTTAAGTTTTTTTTAAACTTATCTAATGAAAGAGATTTAAAATTTTCTTCTCACCTATTATACATTTTTATAACCATACAGTAAGCGCTTTTACTGTATAGACTGGTTGTTTTAACAGGAAGATTTAATTGACGTGGATATCTAGTATTAAATTTACATTCATTCATTTTTGTCTTGATCAAATGAAAATTTATTTTACAAAAACACAAATCTCGCAGATATACAAAGGACAGTTAGCAAATATAATTGTTTAAAAAGAGGTCTCTATGATGTTAGATTGTCAACGTTGTCGATTGATCTAATACATTGCTTTCAAGATTTAAAAACTTGATTTTTATGGCTTGAATTGCACCAAAGTATAACAGCATATCACAGGAGAGAACATAGATAGCCATGATACGTAAGTTATTATTTTTGAGCCAATTTATTACCTTACGTATAGTGTTATTAATATCTTGGTTGTAGGTTTAGCATCATTGCATGGTATTATTACAGATACATGTTCAGCAAAAATAGTGCACTGAAAATCTATTGCACCTGGGAGATAATTTATGTACAGTAAAAACAGCAAATGTCTTAATATACTGCCTTGCAGTACTCCAAATTTATTTTTCTTAATGTGATCAAATATTTTTTTTCTTTAAGTTAGAATTTGAAATTTTGGCAGACTGCTTTCTACCATTCAGGTAACTCTCGAGCCACTAGTTCGGTTCAATCGAATGGTAACTAATTAAGTTCCATGTATTATTAATCGCATTTATTTCTACAGTAGCCTACAGTGCCAAAACAGCGATAATTAAATAGATAAGAATTAAATTTGACAGCAGTCTGTCCAGTTTATAAGAGGTCAATGACCATAGTTCGATCGCGGCTGCCACTCACCCAGCCACCGGAGGAACCCGTCGAGCAGCGCCAGCACGGCGCACAGGTCCCACACGTAGGGGTGCAGCTCGGCGCACAGCTCGCGGTTGGCGGCGGCCGCCAGGCGCCGCGCCAGGCGCCGCGCGCGCGCCGCCCACCACGCGAAGCGGCTGCGTCGCCGCCGCCACTCGCTCGTCTGCGCATGCGCATATACCCCGCCCCGCACATTACACATTGCAGTATGCAGTACAACGAGGGGTTCAGGATGCTAAAGGAGCTGCCACCATACTGTAGTGACGATTATTTAAACGACAAGAGTGCATGGACCTAACCTTGTGTTGTAAATTTATTTCCTATAAAAAAGACTGACGAAGGTGATCGAGTTTGTTGCGCCGTGTCTTCTCATCACCAGCCGTCCCGAAGGGGTGGTAGGGCAAAGCTATATTTTGGGACGTGTAAAGTGTGCCCGGAAGAGAGCCTATATACGGAATAAATGAGTATTATCGAGTGCATGTTCGCTTAAGCTCGTGTCGGCTCCCTAATGAGTAGGGTTCGAGGTGAGGTGGTGTCAATGGCATCCTGACCACCATTTCTATAGGGAAGGATAGTGGCGCGTTGAGGCACTAGGTAGTTGCGCATCTGTCGCTTGCCACCCTGAGTCCTAACGTATGCTGCTGGGTCAGTGTTTAAGTGATTATTTATACTTCTGAAATAACTTCCCCCTTTAGCAGCATGCTGGCCCCGTGCGTAATCAGCCTGTTAAGGTGGTATAAATGACAAATGAAAGAGAGAGAGAGAGATTAAATAACATAGTGCCCTCACCTCAGGCTTGTTCCCCCTCGGCAGCATGCTGGCGGCGTGCGAGGTCAGCCAGTTGAAGTCATGCAGCAGGCGCAGGCCGCGCGAGCCGTGCTCGAAGGGCAGGTAGAACAGGTCGCACAGAAGCAACAGGTCGTCCGCTATTAACGCGTTCGCGTCCACTGCTGCCTCTTCTAAGGTCCTATGGGATTCAATTAATGATAACAATAAATATTAGACAACATCACATACATTGCTCTGATCCTATGGTAAGTAGCCAAAACATATGTGTTACAGAAATCAGAAACAACGACGGTACCACAATACCCAGACCGGAGACAATATAGAAAAGTTATATTTTCACATTGACCGACGAGGAATCGAACCCGGGACCATAGAGATAGCGACACCAAGTCCGGAATGCTCCCCTCTCGGCTACGGAGATCTTCAAATAATTGAATTATAATTTTTCCCAATCTGTTGCTCCCAGCATCAGAGAGCCTTCCTCGAACAGGTGAACTCAGAACTCAGGTTGGCCGTTGTAAGGATAACCTACATTGATGACACCAATGAAAAGTGCGATTGTGGTGCTTCCTCCAAACCTTTCTTTCATAGACAAATGCACACGAGACGCGCACCGATATTGTGAATACTTGTGATAAAAAATTTGACAGAATAGGGAATATGCACGAAAATAATATATTGTTTTTACTGTATTTATAAGAAATTATAGTGCTAATAGTAAAAACAAAATTGCATAACCGTAATACAGTAATTAGAAATTGAGATATACCTGTCTCTTTCTAAGCTTTTACAATGAAAAATGTATGGCAAACGTGTACCATGACGTCACGGTACATGTCGGATCTCCTTGTCTAGCATGCGACTTTAATGGGTTGAGAGTCAGGTATTTATCAATAATTGTTTTTTAAATTCTTTAAGTTTCTTAATTATAATTAAGAACATTTATTTTAAGACCAAATAAAAATATATGCATATTTCCTATCCATTTATAATCTGTTGCATAACCGATAATTATTCCCAGTCCAGGGTCACGAGATTAAAGAAGAGGTACCCCGGACCGTTGTTGCCACCATCAGAGAGCTTCCTTTAAACAGGCGAACTCAGGTTGACCGTTGTAAACATAACCTACATCGATGACACTAATCAATAACAAGTGCGATTGTGGTGCTACCTCCAAACCATGGGCCACCTTCCTTCTTTCATGGGCACAAATCGACCTGTTACGCGTTATTGATAGTGTGAATACTTGTGAACAAAAATTTTACAGAATTGCCATCATGCCATGGATGGATGAAGTGCGACTGTTGAGTGTTGTCAATAAAGACGACTTTGAAGTATAAAAGTTCATGTTCATCATACAAACAGTTGCCTCTTGCGGGATTCAAACCAACCCGCAGCCACACCATCTTAGTGTTCCAGAGCGCGAGCCACTACACCAGACACGGGACCGTCAACTATAACCCCTATTTTTGTGAATGAAAGCGACGATCAAAATCAAAACAAATTAGATAAATAAAAGCGTACTAAATACTCACTCGTCAGTAGGTTCCGAAGGGTCTGCTAGTTCCACCATCATGTCCGTACTCAGTGGACTGTTGCTTGGCTCCACTTGCATTGAACCATTCTAAAAGAATAATATACATTGTGTACAAAATAATAAGACACTGCTTTAAACTTAAATCACGTAATCAGGTGCTCACACATTTTACTAGGAAAGCAACACCAGAGGCTTCCTGCAACCACCAGGTCGTCTGTCTACCTTGTGGTGGACGTCCTACGCTGCGCTTGCCAGTACGTGGCCTTCATTCCAAAACCTTTCTAGCCCATCGCCGTCAGTTCTGCGTACTATGTGCCCAGCCCACTGCCACTTCAGCTTGCTAATCCGTTGAGCAATGTTAGCTCAATGAGTTTTCAGTTGAGCAATGTTCGTTTACGGATCTCCTCATTTCTGATTCGATCTCGCAAAGAAACACCGAGCATGGCCCTTTGTCAGCACGCTGTGCTACCTTGAGCTTTCTTATGAGAATAAAATGATATTAGGTACTAACCTCACTCATTCCGTCGTTCATGCAGACGTCTGACTCCGTGACGGCCGATGGCGGCTCTACGTCCAGCGGTTCCATGTTGCCCACTTCTGGGATGGATAGAGACACGCGACTTGGACTTAACGTTTGTGGCGTGTCTAAACAAGTAAAACTTTAAATTTAAATACCGCACAGTTTCTTAAGGGGTGTCGTTGAAGGAAGCCGACTAAATTCAAAATCTTTCACGTTTTTTTAAAATAGCTACCCTAGTCTGCATTGTATACTGATTAAAATGTACCTCGCGGCAACGTTAAAAAAACTATTTGCCTCATTCAGTCACGTTAACTCGAAAATATCATGTTTTAATCAATCTGTATATCTAAATACAATGTTTTTATTAATAGTCTTAAACTATTGACATTATGATTTAAAATTATCAATAGATATATGAACATGTATCGCTATTATTTTTTTTTAAATCACAGTGAAGAGAGTTTTTTCTTACGATTCTCGAAAGTAAATAATTAACATCCTTGGGCTACAAGATAGCAGACAGTGAATTTTGCCAAATTTTTCGGCCAATTTAGTAAGATACGTTTTCTAAATCCAAACTGGGAATCGAACCAGGGACCCATTTCGTTCAAGGTAAATTCTTGAACCACAAAGCCAATTGGGTAGACATTCAAAAACTAAATTATACACACAAGAAACTTACCACCAATACTCATATCGCCATTCCTCTGCTGTTCCCCCACCAACGGTTCCATTTCATCCACAATTATGTTATCCGTGTCATCGTCTTTGTCCTTCTTCATCTCTTCTATAAAGCTTGCACTTTCTAGAACACTATCCCCACTCAAAGTGTCATCAACCTTATCCGTCATTGACTGGTCTATTTTTTCCTGACTCTCCTGCAAAGCCTTGATGCCAAGTATCGGCACAGGTAGGGTTGAGACGGGTATCTCTGAAGGTAGAGAGATGTTGGAACTGGCTATGGGAATTATAGGGTTCGGTATGGATTCATTGAGTATCACTTTAGTCGGTGAAACGAGCGAGTTCATGACCGGGTTGGAGACTGGATTGAAGGTTTCGGCTGGCGACACCTGTAGAAGGATTTAAAGTTAGATTTGGAAATAACTAAATTTAAATGATTATTATGTAGTTTCCGATATTTTGGTATTGTTGCAAGCCCTATGACCACGGACAAACATCATCATTTATTTATTTTAAATGTTTGAGACCTTGAAAGTTAAAATCAGTATGAGGATAGCGTTATTTAAAATTTGGTTATGAGTTAACTAAGCGTTCAAAACACTAAACAAGTGACTGAAGAACAAATTTAAGAGTTATGCTCTTGTGGGCGGAGTTTTTACCTTTCATCCATCTATATGCCATCTCAACCATGGCATCTTGATGCCGGGGGTCATGTCTAATAAATTATACTAACCGCAGTAGCCAATATTGCCCGGTTGTTGAAACTTGTTTAGACATCAGTCAAGGCTTGTACTGGCTTGTATTAATGCAGGAGATGTTGAGGTCATGTCTGATGATAGTCAGTATAGTAGCCGATATCGGTCGCTCGGTAAACATTGGCCAAGGCTTGCTAGTGTTGACACCTGTATGCCGGCCGAGTCATGTTTTGTGATACTTAATCCAGTAGCCAATATCGTTCGATCGTTAGGAGCCGAGCAGACGTCAGCTAAGGCTTGCAACTTGCTGGTGCAAATACAAAGGATGCCTAGGGATTTTCTGATGATATGAGTATCATATTGGCTTCTGGAGTGAGCTCCAGAAGCCAATATGGGCCAGTCGTTGGAAGTCGAGCAAACGTCAGCCAAGGTTTACAGGTTACTGGACTGGACTGGTGCAGCAGATGCCGAAAGTTAATGTGTGATGATACTCACCCCAGTAGCCAATATTGGTTGGTCGTTAAAAGCCAAGCAGACGTCAACTTAGGCTTGCAGCTAGCTGGTGCTATTACAAGGGGTGCTTAGAATCTGGTTTGATGATACTCTCTTCAGTAGCCAATATCCATCGGTCGTTAAAAGCCCAGCAGACGTCAGGCAAGGTTTGTAGGTTACTGGACTAGTTTTAATGCAGGAGATGCCGAGAGTTATTGTGTAATTACGTCAGCTAAGGCTTGCAGCTAGCTGGTGCTAATACAGGGGGTGCTTAGAGTCTGGTTTGATGATACTCATCTCAGTAGCCAATATCGGTCGGTCGTTAGAAGCCGAGCAGACGTCAGCCAAGGCTTACAGGTTACTGGACTGGAATTGTGTTAACGCAGGAGATCCGAAAGTTGTTGTCTGATGATACTCACCCCAGTAGCCAATATCGGTCGGTCGTTAGAAGCCGAGCAGACGTCAGCCAAGGCTTGCAGCTGGCTGGTGTTGACGCAGGGGATGCCGGGGGTCATGTCGGCCGTGCTAGTAGTCGAGGTGTTGCTCGTAGACGTGACGAGAGACATGCACGTGTTCACCGAAGGCAGGATAGGGATGATCGGAACTGGGGGAACTGAAACAATAAAAAGAATTGAGAACAGTCACTCTTTTATATCTCTTCACCTGAGTAGTGAAGAAATATAAAAGAGCGACAAGATACGGTAAACAATGAGCGCGTCTTTAGCAGCCTTTCGTCAAATAGTAACTTTGCAAGTTATAAAAAACAAAAAGTTGCTTTTTGAAATAAATTTTTGATTTACCATTTCAGGACACCATACCATTTTGGATTAATACTCGCATGGCTATCGACGCCTTTAAGTAAATATTTAAAAAAACTGAAAATATATGTTACTATTCAGGATCTTTGTTTGTGTCGAAGTATTAAAATAAAATAAAAAATTTTATTTCATGTTGCAATTTTACATTGTTAATGTGTCAACATCTATGTGTGGTGTCCATTCATAATGTTCTTCTTCTCTAAAAAGCTATTAGTGGAGTGTGTGGTACAATTTAAAAAATATAAATACTTGTCACAGGTGGTTGTGGCTTGATGACAGGCCCTTGCGATGTTTTAGGTATTACAAACTCCGGCAGCCATTCGGTTATCGCTTGCCTGTAAAGAAAAATAATGGTTTATAACTAGCGCACGATAGCGGCTTCGCCTGCTTGTAATTGGGTAGTTTCCTGGGTAAAAACTGACTTTAAAAAAACTAAAACGCTTTTTTTTAAATAAAATTAACTTATCTATTTTAGTGATAAGTCCTAATCAAAACAAATCTTGAGAGTGCAAACATAATTTAACTGCTGAACACCGATTTCGAAAAAAATAACGTATTCAATATTTTCTGTCAATCCAACTGGACGGACTGATTGTATTTTTTTTGTAAACTAGCTCGCATTACATACAAACACGTCGTTTCGACACGAGAATCAGATCACTTTCTTTATCTAACACATAATTCGTACTCATTTACGACCCAATTGGCGTAGTGGCACAGTAGTTCGCTTTAAACGCAGGGTTTAATTAAAATTCTGATTGGTTTAATTCAGAAAAAAAAAAAAAACAAATTTGGCTTAAGTCTAATAGAGACGCTATTAGCAAAATTTTATTGTTTAATACCGCGTAACAAAAGGAGATAAATTCTTTACTCCGGCACCATGACAGTTAGGGTTTCAGCTGTTATAATATTATTCCCGCGTATTTGTGCTATGCCGACCGGTATATTAGTTTGCCTTACGCAGCGAGCTAATACAATCATTACCTCAAAGCCTGTCGATGATGGTAGACGTGTTTCCCCAAAGGCAACGGCGCTTCGTCTTCGCACACGCCTTGCTCGCTCTCTCGCTCTAGCTTTATGTCCCACGATACTGCTTCCACTGAAAATAATGTTTTTTTAAATCCTTACTAATATTAAAAACGCAAAGGTTTCTATGTATGGATGTTTGTTACTGTTTCACGCAAAAACTGCTGAACAGATTTTGATAAAATTTGGCATACAGATAAAACAGGGCCTGCATTAACACATATAATACTTTGTATCCGAGTAAGGTCAACGCAGACGAAGTCGCGGAGAAAACGTAGTAATATTATAAATACAAAAGTTTGGATGAATGGATATTTGTAACTCAATGATGCCAGAACGGCTAACCGGATCTGGATTAAATTTGGCACAGAAATATATTATAGCCTGGAATAGCAGTCAGGTCATTTTTTATCTTGGAAAAATTAACGTTTTGCAAAAATTTATAAAAAAATACTAGCTGTTGCCCGCGATTTCGTTCACTAATATTATTTTGTCTGTTATTTAGTCGCCATAGATCAAGCTATGCTTAATTTAGGGCTAGATATTTAGGGATATTGTTGGAAGTTAATTGTATTAATTTTTGAAAAATAAAACAAGCATCTTGAGTTTGTGAGCACTCCACGTAGAGAGGAACAGTTTTAGAGACCTTATAGACCGAATATTAACTAAGGGCACGCGCGTCTAACCTGCAGCTAGCCCAGTGAGCAAGCTTCCGTATCGGGATTATGTTGACATTGTACTGTAGTTGGGGTTCGTGAGCACCCCACGTACGACAGTTCTTAGGTCCGTGTGGACAGAATGCATACCTTAAGCAGGCGCGTCTCAGTTATAGTTAACCCAGCGAGGGTGGAATATTGGTATAGTATCTGCTGTTGGGGTTTGTGAGCACCCCACACAAGAGAGGAATCAGTTCTAGGGGGTAGCATGAGTATAAAAACACGATATGATATGTTATAGCCATTTATCGACACTAACTGCGAAAATTATAGATATGGCCGCCATGTTGTATCGCCGTGCCGGTGACGACTTATGTTATGATCGCCGTTTCAATAAAAATGGCGTCTGTAACTATCATATTTGAAAAAAAATACCGTTGGTGTCGGTAAATCGCTATATCATATCGTGTTTTGGTGGTCACGCAGGGGGGCTGGGGACGAACCGCAGTATAAACTGAAATTCAATACTCACTGTGAGCAGGCGCGTCTAAGCTGCAACTAGCCCAGTGCGCGAGCGTCCGTATCGGGATCATGTTGGCGTTGTATTCGCAGTTGGGGTTCGTGAGCACCCCACGCAGGAGAGGAATCAATTCCGGAGACCGGCCGCAGTATGGACCTGTAAATGAATCTTATTTATAGTCACATAATTCACGCTAATAAAAACGAGTTGAATAATGTATGTTCTTACCCAGGAACATCCTCTTTTGATCATAATCGTTGGCGTGCAAGTTGTCCCATATGACGGGCGGCCGCCGCAACACTTGCGTTATCTCCTCGATGCACTCGGTCGTCAGAATCTTCGATATCACTTTAGGGCCTGCATGGGACAGTATTGTGATTTGTGGTTCATTTATATAAAATAAACTTTATTAAATTATAATATTTTACGGCAGATAAATAAAAATACTGCTACAACACCAAACACTATGTCAATTATTAGGACAGTTTATTTTGGATCTTTACTGCGCCCATAACTTATGCATGACCCGAAAGTTGGCTGGCAGAGAATGCTCTTGGCATTAAGTCCAACTGTTGCACACTTAAGTTTGTGCAATAAGATTTAAAATAAATAATATAAGGCATACAAAATCATAAAAAGAAATTACCTGTCCACATAATGTCAATCTGTTGGGACAGCTTCGTGCCGAGAGTGTTGAGGTACTCAGAGCTGTTGACGGTGGGCACGGCCCGGGTCGAGCAGTACTGCGTCGGGCACAGCAGGAAGCGGGGGCAGCCGAGGTGTTGGTGAATTTCGTTCGTTATTGAAACCTATAAAAAAATAGCTTAGCTACGGCTACACTTTATGGGTTTTTGTTAAGTGGTGAATAGGGTAGCCTGCTCGGGTTTTAGGGGTTGCTACACACATAAGCAGGCAGGCATTAATCGGCGGTAAAATCGAATATATGTAGATGATTGTTCGGGAATCACAAACCGGATACCAACAAACTTTAGTTTTTTAACCGACTTCAAAAAAGGAGGAGGTTCTCAATTCGGTTGTGTTTTTTTTATGTTTGTTACCTCAGAACTCCGTCATTAATGAACCGATTTGAAAAATTATTTTCTTAATTGGCAGGGTATACCTGCAGATTGGTCACATTTTTTTTCAAAATTAAATTCTGATGATGGGATAGATGAGGAATTGAGGGAACTCCTAAAATATTATAGGTATACATACGATTTTAGTATATTTAACAACAAGTCAAGCATTTGCATTCAGAAAGTATCATTTGCTGAGGTGGAACTGATGAAGGAGACCATAGTTGACCACAATAGTGTTCCACGAGTAGCGATAAGATATCTTTATTAAGACAGTTAAGCCTCGCCATAGTCGACAAATCAAAATTTTATTAAATGATTCTGGTGAAAATGGAACCATCAAACTGATCTGATGACGAAGGCTGTAGGTAAGCACCGGAACTATAATGTGATAAAACAATGTATCATAGCCGTGTATGGACTTATTTGATTCGTCATGAGAACTACATCACAGATCGCCATTTAGAGTTAAAAAAAAACACTAAAAACAGACAAATAAAACAAATTTTAAAAAAAATAACCGACTGCAAAAACACTAAAAAACTAAAAATAACTTTTAAACAATCATACCAAACAGTTATTTTTGGAGTCGGTGCCAGCCGTGGAGTATTTGGATGTGTTTGTTTGCACTTGTATGATTGTTTAAAAGTTATTTTTAGCTTATGTTTTTGAAGTCGGTTATTTTTGGAAAAGTCTGCCTGTGGCTACCTTATCAAACGCCTTCTCATAGTCGAGGTATAAGATATCAACAGGTTCTCGAACATTTTGGCTGTTGACTTAAGATGACAGGCAAGATACTAAGTTGGATATGATAGATCTATGTAGGTGGGCAGAATCCATAATGCTAATTGCTGATAATTTGTTGTTTACTAAGAAATTGTCTTAAATGCTTCACTATTATTTTCGGCATGATTTTGCATGCCACAATAGTCAAACTTATGGGCCTATAGTTTGTGGGTTCTAATTTGTTTCCATTCTTGAATATTGGTATTACTGTTGCGTCCACAAATCCGGTTCCAGTGTCATACGAGGTTTGCATTGTGATAGCCAGATTTAAAATTTAAAAAAAAATATCAATATATTTTTAATTCGTAACTTACTTGTGCGTGGGCAAAGCTCTGGAATATCTGTTTATCTGCTTCACTCATTTCTGGCTCGATGTCATCAAAGAGCAAAGCAAAACATGTGCATCCAAACTGTGAGACCTAAAATAACATATACATCGTTACAAGATTACTGTAATTGAACATTGAATAACAAGTAACTAAATTAAACGACCGTCTGGTGTAGTGGTTCCCGCTCTGGACTACAAAGCCAGCAGTTGCAGGTTCGAATTCCGCAAGGGGCAAATGTTTTTATGATGAGCTTGAGCATTTGTACCTATGTCATGGATGTTTATAAAAGTATTTAAGTATGTTTATCCGTTATCTAGTCGCCATAGTACAAGCTTAGTTTAGGAACTAGTGTTTGAAGAAAAAAAAAATACAGCTCTGGTGATTTTTTAAATATTTTCATAACTTTTGATATTTCAATTGTTTTTGTTTAATGTTTTATTTTTAATTGTTTTTTTTTAGCTTAATCAAATGTTGATAAAAATAAATTATCTAAAACATTATGTATGTATCACAAAATACAAATAATCATATACACATAGTGATTTAAAAGATTAATGTTTTATATTAATAATATTAAAGTTAGTTTTTTTTTTGTTAAATAGTTAACTAAATAGTTCTATTACTGTACAATAATAAAAAATAAAAGAAACCAACAAAATAAAATTATTAAGGTAATGTGTCATAAATTAGAAAACAAATGTTTTATTAAATAGCCTGAAAATCATAAGTATTTAAAAATGATGTATTGAAAATTAAAATATTGCTATGAATCATAATATTTATTTTACAAAGAGGAGAATGTGATTTATGTTAAGTGTTCCATTTAGGTGTTCCACCTTTGAACCACTTAATGTATGATTTCAAGTAAAAGTAATAATAACTGTATAAAAGGCTACAAATCCTGACAGTCTCCTTTGCAGACAGGATTCTGAAGTCATCCCCAAAAAGGTCAAATACATTACTCCTTGGGGATTTGGTTGGGGGTAGTAGAACGAAAGGGTGGTAGAACTATTTTAATGGTTTTTAGTTATCATTTCAAGATTGGTGTAGTTTGTGTTCTAATATTTGATGAAGTGACACAAATATGGAACTATTGAAATATCATTGTATTCAACGCGCATTGTGTGTCAAGTGACTTGTCTTGTAGACAACTTGCTTTTGACCCGATGGCGTCTTGAAGCTTGCTTTTACGGGAATAGTAGCCTTCACTGAATCCATGAAAAGCAATAAACACTAAACACTCGTTATTTGTTGTGTCCACATCATCAAGATATCAGAATCACTGCTCTACATATAGTGGGATTAAGTCTATTTAAAAAATAATACTACTACTTGACATAGTTAGTCCTTTATCTTTTACAGTTAAATGTGTTAGTTAAAGGTTTTAAACTATTTGAGGGTTTAGATTATGTCTAATCAATGGAGTTATACCCTCATGAGCACCTTACTTGAGAAGGGATTCAGCTAGTTCAGCAGAAGCCAGTTCCTTAGTTGTAGGGGGAGCTATTTTTTTAAAGAATGTTTTAAAAGCATTTGCAACTTCTGATTTTGAATTAATTACTTTATCACAGATTTTGAAAAAGTAATCATGCTCTTTCTTTTATGCCTACATATTTCTTTAAATGATGTTCCATGTGGTTTTTGCTTTATTATCGGAACCCAAAATAATATGAAGGACATGATTTGAATATGATAACTTATTATTGTTGATTTAAAAAATAAGTTACAGTATTTTGCTGTATGTGCAATAAGAAGATTCAATAACTTCGTTTCTGTCAATTTCTTAAAAATGGCTTCCTTTTTAACTGATCAATGATACGTAAACGAGACACAAGGGAAATTCTATTGTTATGCGGTCTCATGAGACCGCTTAGATGTCCCGTCGATGTAGAACCCGTTAGGTTAATTAAGAAAATCCTAAGTACCTGTTCCAACTTCCGTTTCAAAGCCGTAATTTCTTTCTGGTTACTATATGTTATGTCAAGTCCCGGGGATAATGCGTAACAGAATATGATGCCTTGATCTTTGGCTGCTGATATGAGAGAAGTGAGATGTTCCGCCTCCTCTACGGTGTATAGTTCCCGCCAGTATGCACGGTGTTTGTAGTCGTCTTTTGGAGCATAAACATACATGGCCATGCCCCATTTCTTCAACCTAAAAGTAAAATAGAAGTTAACTAAAGGTATTGGGCGATAGTGCCGTGTGGGGACAGCCATAAAGAATACACTTCCCCACCGCCAACAGGAGGCGTGTCGTAAGAGGCGACTAATTCCTGTAGCACGAGACGGGCAGCAGCGTCTGCATGCGAAATCCTATAAAAAAACTGCGCTCGCCAACCCGCCTGCCAAGCGTGGCGAATATTGGCAATCCCCCCCGATGATAGGTCATCTATCCAATGACCTGTCATCGGGGGTGGCCTATATTCAGCAGTGGACTTCCTATGGCTGAAATGATGATGATGATTGGGCGATATGATATATATGGACTCATGCCACCAGAATAGTACAAGTATCTTACGATCCTGATCCTGATGTCAATGTTTAACATTGTTTTTAAAATTTTATTAGAAAATCAGAATTATTCCATTGACACAGAATAAAACAAGTGTTTTTTTTTAGATAAAGTGAGCTACATCCAGAATTTCTATGAACATTGTTTCACTTATCTAAAATAAAATAGCTGGTTTAAAAAATATTTAGCAATTTAATACATGATCATATAGATTTGCATGTTAAGGTTACATATTTTTATGTAATTAACTATCTATGTCAACATTCCATAAAAGTTATCGGTAAAACTGTACATTAGCGGTCCACGAATTTAAGGGTTTTGAGGGCCGGGTGGTGAGGGGGGGCTACTTCCTTTCTCCCAAACCTTCCCTTTGTCACAGCAAACCCATAGTTTTGGGGATATTTAAAATAGATGTCTAATTTAGTACATAAATGTGTTCAGTAGTTAATAAAAACACAACTTTTGATTGATTGATTAGAATCTAGCGCTCGCTCACTCACTCGGCTTTGCGCTGTATATGGCCACTATTCTAACCTAACCTAGATGAGGTTTTTGTCAAATTACGACTTAAATTACTTTTATTATTTACATACAAGAGTGGTCTTCCTCATAATTCCCTCCCTTTATCCTCATAACCACGCAAAAGTGCATAAAATAAGACTATTTGCATAGTTATAACCTGAAACTTCTATCTTAAATATTTCCAAAACTAATAAACTATAAGTTTGCTTTGAGAGGAAGAGGGTTTGGGAGGAAGGGGTCAGACCCCCATCTCTTCTTCAGCTTTCAAAACCCTTAAAATCGTGGACCGTTAATGTACAGTATAGCCAAGTTATCCTATAGTTCTTAATAAGCTTGGTAAAACATAAATAGATAAGTGATTGTTATCAAACAACACAACTGATAAGATTAACTACATAAATAAACATTATTTATCAATACTTACTTTTGGAACAGATCCTTCCTTTGTTCCGTAGTCCACGGCCGACCGTAAAAGCCTGCAATAAGAATCCTAGGTCATTCACTTGTCACTATCTTAGGCATTCTACATAACTAGGTATAAAATCTAGGCATACTAAAATCTTGTCCAAAAATAATGCCCACCTTCTACGACGCCGCAAATAAAGTCCTTCCTATTAGGGCTTGCCTCATCAGGCGAACTTTCTGACATTTTCAGTAATAAACTCTACCTTTTTACTAGCTAAAATATGGAAATTTGTCAGAAGCGGTAACTTTCCACGAAAGTTGTAAGTGGAAATCTTTCGTGAGCTGTGTCAGTGACAGACAGCGAGATACTAAATAACTGTATTATCAAGGTCTAGACTTTAGCGCACCGGTTGACTCGTTTCAGGTGATAAAAATGATTTTGTTCGTGAATTTCTAAAATTCCGACATGGAAATCATGATGTGTCAAAAATGTATTTTAGGTTCTTCTTTATGTCGTTTAATGGTTCATGTGCAGAAAAATTAATATTTTAGGTAATTTCTTCTCAATATCACTGACTAAAGTAGTAAATTATTTTCTTTAATAATTAACTCTAAGATTGTTGTGATAAAAAAATAATTTTCTTTAGATAAATGTAGTTTTGATTTTTAGTAGATTTTGAAAATCTTAGAATAAAAGCGTTGACTATAAAGTACCAGTTATAGCCTTTTTTTTTTTTTTTTCAGCTGCGTTCGTTCGTAATAAAAAATGTGGCATTTGTTCACTGACCTGTCTATATAACTGCCCACCTAGCATGACCACTAAAACGATATGATATGATAAGATATAGCGATTTATCGACACCAACGGTACATTTTTTCAAAAATATTATAAATATTGCCTGCACTGTTGAATCGCCGTGCCGGTGATGTCACATGTTGTGATCGCTATTTTGTTAAAAACTCACATGGCGTCTACATATATCATATTTTTAAAAAAAATACCGTTGGTGTCGATAAATCACTACACCATAATATATCACTATCGTGTTTTGGTGGTCATGCTAGGAGGCCTGGACTCGCTATCTTAACATAAAAATAAATGACAGCTCATGTGTGACCATTTGAAACGGCACCATCTTAAGTAAAAGTACCAAGAACTAATTTTGACGTATAATATACAGCACTGATCAAATAAAATATACACAGCACGTACTTGAAACGAAGTGCTTATAAATTCCTTACTTGAATCATATAACAAGGAATTTACAAGTACTTCGTACAACACTTGTCCTTTATAGAGTCGTATAGCTGCTGTCAAGTTATATTCATGCCTATATGAATCGTTATTTTGGCGCTGTAGGTCGTAGTATCAGAACTTGTAACTAAATCAGTGATGTCCCCAAGTCAACATTTGTAACTTTTTCAATATTTATTAAAGATACAGTGTGACAGGGGTTGGTTGCCTAGTAAAGAATACCCGAAATTTCATGTTACGGTAAAACTTAAGATTAAATATACAAGATGCTTAAGAAAGTATGAAGAAAGTTTTAACGAGTTGTTCAGAGTCGAGTCTAGAATACAAGAAAGTCATAATTATAAATCCATTGTATAACTGTTTTAATCAAAAACGATATGATCGTGCACGCGGCGTAATGAACATTGGATTGATGATTTTGATAGATGTTGTTACTAAAATAATTACAGTACTACCTACTGTATAGACAATGGATTTTTTCGATCTACCCAGTGGATTCGTTTCAGTATTTTTTTTTAATATTCCAGACTTGATTCTGAACCACAACTAAAAATTTTACAGTAGGTTCTAGGCATTAAAATTAACGCCGTTCTATTTCGATGGTTCTAGGTTAATCAATGCAGCCAGTCGTAGCCCTGACGAAAGTTTATTTAAAAATCATTGATAAAACTTTAATTGTACTTGCCTTTTTAAATAATATTTCACGTCCGCAATATGTTTATTGATACCAGAAAAAAAAAACTGAACCCATTGACCGATTTAGTTCGTTTATAATACGTCAAATTAATAGGCCAACTTGATAGCTATAAATTAAGCTTGGGGTTTTTATTTAAACAATTGCGTCCATGCGAAAAGTATCTATTATTTTCCCAAATTTTCGAGAGATTGATTGTTGTAACAGCCACGTCATTGCGCGCTGTTATGAACCGCGCGCTGTTATGTATTTTATTGAAACTTCGTGAGATATTTTCGTACTAACGTCTAACAACTATAATCAAGCTTTAAGCCGCTAATGCAGGCACCACTCGCCTTAAGCTGATTTTGTTAATATTTGCATGCCAATGTAATACTGGTTGTGTATTGTCTTCTAAATATAATTATTATAATCTCTTGTACCACATTTAAGCAATTAAACAAGAAAATATTTATATTTTTCAACTTTAGAATTTTTTCCAATTTAGGGCGTTGTGAAATTAAATAAAAAACCAAAATAAGTTTGTAAGGATTTAATTTTAAGTTTTATTAGATCATAATTAAAGCTATAATAATACTGACAATTACAATGATCCTTAGGAAATCTAATTTTCCTTTATTACATAGTGACTAGATGAACGCAACACGTGATATTTATTGTTTACTTAGTTACTTATCTATAATTGCTATTTACAAAATACAATATTTTTTATTTACAAGTTACTATATGAGTGTCATCATCAACGTATGAAGTATCTGCTCAAATACTTACAACAACTTAATGCTATGGGTCCAACAAAGAAATAAAAACAATTTTTTTTTTTTCCATAAAACAATATGGAGTTTTTTTGCGATCTCTATGTTGGTTCCATCGTATGTGTATTTGAGCAGTAAAATTGCGTCGTAAAAGGAAGATATTAAATACATAGGACCTTAAATGTATCGACGTGACGTATCTTTTTATTTAGATTAGTTTGTGACTCGATAATAGATGTCTTTTATCCAGTGGATGAGTTCAACAGAGGTACAAAGCATTGAAGTGTCCTGAAAGACGTGTCCTCAAATTTTCAATTGTCCTCATATTGACGTGTCCTCTCTGTAAGACAGACCGAACATGTGACTACATGTAGGGTCAAAGTATATTGAAGTTTCCTCAATTTTACGTGTCCTCATATTTAACGTGTCCTTCAATTTTGACTTGTCCTCATATTGACGTGTCCTCTTCGTAAGACAGACCGAACATGGGACTACATGTAGGGGGCGGCAGACAGGCCGCAGCGCTGTAACTGTCAGCCTAGGACGCCTCCCGACATGTTGCCGTGGACTCTCATGTGGCGATTTAGGTTGCCAGACTGGGAAAACCTGAAGGAAAAACAGTAAGTTACATTTCATTAATATCAGGCACACTTAAGCATTAGTCGAATAATTATGACCTGTTTGTTTTTGTACTACGTTATAAGAGCAACAGCTGAACAATTTTAAATAGAGCACTTCTCGTATATTTTGACAAAGCTAATTTGTACCTAGTTAGGTACTATATATTATTTAAATTATATAATAGTAAAGTCTAAATATATGAGATGTACACTTTTAAAAATCGGTTTACAGGTATGTACATGCTTTGCAGAGTTAGTAAAGTAGGTATACTTAGGTAGTTTTTAAAAAGGGACTAAGTACTCCTTTAAATAGTGCTACTTCTAGACTAGACTATCTAGACTAAAATTAGGCCTTCCATCTATAATAAAGTTGCTGTAATCCGAAATTAATACTCGTAATTTAAAAAACATTTCACTTCTTTTTAAACGTTTTAATTCTAATCTTAGATCGTTACAAATGTTCAAAACGCCGTGTCTTAAAATAACATTCTATTAATAAAACAAAAAAACAACGTCTTTATTGTTATCACGTCAAGCCTGTTGTGCCCCTAAAAGTGTTAGGCAATACGGAACAACAACAACAAAATTACTCAAGAAATTACTATACCTGAGTAGGCAAAGTTTGCATTGGTAAGGCTTTTCTCCCGAATGTATCCTGAGGTGTTTCGTCAGAGTTGAGCTGTCAGAGAACGCTTTTTTACACGAACGGCACCTGAATGAAATAGGATAAGGAGTTAGTTACAAATGTTACAATACAATAGGGATGACGACTAACTTTTTTTTCTTCGTCTATCTGGTAAATTAATAAAAAGTATTGGACACGTATCTTTTATTTTTTCACATAATCAAAATATTACAGAGATATTTTGATTTGAAATGTCTCATGGCGTCACGCCTAGGTACATTTTTACCTACTTAGAAAAGACACGGTTTATCTTTGTAATTTTTTTGGTTGATATTGAAAAAAGAAAAACTATGAGTCTATTATTTCTTGATAAACTTCCGTCAATTAAAGGGACAAAATTTTTTTTTTTTACCCAGTCGTCATTCCTATTGGAGAGTCAAAACGCCATGTATCTATCTAGTCGTTAGTCTAACGACCGTCTGGTGTAGTGATTCGCGTTCCGGACTACAAAGCTAGACGGTTGCGGGGTCGAAACCCGCAAGGAGCAAATGATTTTGTGATGAACTCAAGAATTTGTACTTAAGTCTATGTTTAGAAACGTATATATATTATAGATACGAGTATGTTTGTTAATTATATATCTAGTCGCCATAGTACAAGCTTTGCTTAGTTTGGGGCTAGATAATTGGTGCGATAGAGTAAAAAAAAGCTAAAATTTTGATTGATCATTGTTGTGATAATGTTGAAAGAATAAGTTCCAAGGTTCACTTCCCGTTCGGGTGCATTTGCAAAATGAATTGGCTCGGGACTGGGTGCGATACGGGAGATGCGATTAAGCTATTATCAACGTGAGACCGTGTCAATAAGAAGGTTGAATTATCAAAATGTTTTGGTTAGATTTATTTATAATTATAATATTGTATAATCAGGATTTTAACTACAGGAGTACCTTACTGGGCTCCACTCTGAATGAACCCCTGAAATTTGGCAAGTACCTATATTCTATTAACACTTTGTATTTATAAAATTCATTAAAATAATACAGGATGTTATCATCATCATCATCATAATTTCAGCCATAGGACGTCGACTGCTGAACATAGGCCTCCCCTCTTGACTTCCAGATTGGCCGGTTGGAAGCGGCCTGCATCCAGCTTCTTCCTGCGACCTGACCACCTTGTGAACGGACGTCCTACGCTGCGCTTGCTGGTACGTGGCCTCCATTCTGGAACCTTTTTGCCCCATCGGCTGTCAGTTTTACTAGGGCTATGTGCCCCGCCCACTGCCACTTCTGCTTGCTAATCCGTTTAGCTACAGGGTGTATTTAAAACTAAGACCATATGTGTAGCTACGTAGGTATTATAAGTTAAAAGGATACTTACTGGTAAGGTCGTTCGCCGGAGTGAGTTCTCATGTGCGTCGTCACACTCGAACTCTGGCTAAACCGTCGGTCACAAATAGGACATCTGTAAAAAAATAAATGTACTTATAATGAGTGATCATCAATTACCTACGAGTAATTGACTTAGTGCTGCAGTGCTCGTGTGGAATACGGTTTGTCACAACTTATTTTACTCGCTTAGATGGAACATAAATAGTAGCCTAAGTCATTTCATAGGGTTTCAGCTTTTTCCGTACAACATTTCATCGAGTTACAATAAAGGCTGTTTAACAATGTGTCTAAAGATATATAACAAAATACCTAATGACATTAAAAATCAAAATATAAATATGTTTAAATCAAAATTATACAAGTGGCTTATAGATAAGAGAATTTATGACATAAAACATTTTATTGACTGTAGATTTTAAATAACTAATTATTACAACTTTTTCTGACATTTTGCTGTAATTACTTTAATTTTTATTGAAATATAATTTCTAATTAATGTTATGAATATTATTGTAAGTAATTTGTTTATTGTTTACTCAATTATTAAAATTTTGCATGCTATATTTGATAGCGAGACATGAGTGCTCATCTGAACTGTATCATCCTTGTGTACCGTGTTTTACGCAAATAAAGTTTCTGATTTCTGATTTCGAAATCGATTCAGCTTTCACGACAAAAAGTAGCCTATGTCCTTGCACAAGCTCTAGTCTATCTCTGTTCCAGATTTCATCAAAATCGATTGTGTAGTTTACGCGTGAAAGCGTAAAACACAGACAGACTGATAGAGTTACTTTCACATTTATCATATTAGTAGGTAAACACACACATAAGAGGCACCTTCAAAGTGAGACCTATCCCAGATAAACTACAGGAGAGCGGTCTGCGGTGGTACGGATACTTTATGATGCGACCAGCCGACCACATGACCAGAAAAGTGCTGGATATCGAAACCAAACCTCGAGGACGAGGAGGACCCTGAATCACATGACATCTTAGTAAATAAGAACCTCAAGGAAGCCCAAGCCAACAAAGAGACGACACAGGACCGAGCCGCCTGGAGACGCATGATACGGAGGGCCGACCCTAATTTTAAACGGGAAGGGGCCAGGCAAAGAAGAAGTAGGGAAGTATGAACACATGCTAAGTATATGCAGTGTCGTGAAGTCTTCTACGAGTGAAAAGTAAAAAACAATATCGGAATTCAGGCAGTTCCAAGTATGATTTTGGATTTTATTTTACACTGGCTGTCCCGGCGAACTTCGTACCGCCCCTTCATAAATTTTTTTCGTGAATTTTTCCGTGTTTTTTTTAGTTATTCTGCTATTCAGGGTGGAGACAATTTCAACAAATTAAGGATCATAAAAATCGGTCCAGTCGTTCTTGACTTATAAATGGTGTAACTTGACTTTGTTTTATTTAAATAGATGGGTGTGTACAGAGGCATTACCCCTCTTTTATATATTTTTTTAAAATTACAATTAAATAATTAGTTACCTGAATGGTTTCTGTCCAGTATGCGTCCTCACATGAGCGGTCAGGTTGGCAGCCTGCGAGAAGCTCTTGTTGCAGTCCCCGCAGCGGTACGGCCGCTCGCCGGAGTGCGTCCGCAAGTGCGTCTTCAGCGTGCTCGGCCGCGCGTACGTCTTGCCGCATATGCGGCAGAGGTTCGGCTTCTGCTCGTCGTCTTCGGAACACCCGCTGAGAGCTCCCACCTGGTATCAGAGGTTTCTAAGATATTATCGTTGTTCAAAAGTTATATTGTGATACTCGTATTATCGTTAGAATTTCTTAATTGACTTAAACCAAGAATTGAATCTGGGACCCGTTTAAGAGGATCATCGCGCCATAACGCCAATCGGGTTTATAGCGCTAGGGGACGAAAAAAGCATCAAGATATAATATAAATAAATAAATATTGGACAACATCACATACATTGCTCTGATCCTATGATAAGTAGCTTAAGCACTTGTGTTACAGAAATCAGAAACAACGACGGTACCACAACACCCAGACTTGAGACAATATAGAAAAGCTATTTTCCTACATCGACCGACTGGAAATCGAACCCGGAACCTCAGAGATAGCGACACCAAGTCCGGTATGCTCGCCTCTCGGCTACGGAGGTTGTCATAATGACGTTGGTGTAAGCAATTACTTAGGCACGAATTATAATTAATAATAAAGTGTTGATTAACGTTTTTGTTCATTCAAATGACGACTCTGAGTGCGGCAGTTAGTGTCGCAAACAGACAAAATGTGTCAATTAGACATTAAGCATTATCAAGCTATTTTCTATTCGTATTTCTATATGCGAATGCCTGTTAATAGCTACGTTTATATGATAACTCTATGCTCATAGATTGTATCAATGCTGTTGGTGTTCCGAATAAAATAAAATAATAAAATAAAAATCGAATTTAACTGTTTACTTTCATGATCTTTAAATATATATACAGGGTAGAAGAGACGATCATATGACATAAAATGAAAAAACAGTTTTTAAATAGTTCATTCAAGCAAATTTTACTTACTACGTACGGCAGCAATATCGAAATCGTGAAAAATACTAACCCGCCGACCAGCTGACATCAGTTTGTATGGGAAAGTAAACATAGTTTTGAGATTTCGATGTTGCTGCCATTTATGTTTACTAAAAGTTGTTTTTAAAGACTTTTGTCGAATGATCATCTCCACCCGGTTTATATTTGTAAAGAGCTCAGGTAATAAGAAAAAGACTTTACGCAGCAGCAGACCTACGCGCTCAGATCCGCGTGATTCAGTTCGTGTGACAATGTAGAACCGTGGATGAGTGTTTCCCATCAAATTCGTTGTTTCTGATTTCTAAAACACAGGTGCAGGCGCACAACAACCTTAGGATCAGAGCAATGTATGTGCTGTTGTCCAATATTCATATTATTTTTATTCTACCTCTAACTTAACCCACCTGCACTTTCCCGGAAGCATTCAAACAGGCTGTATAACCGTACTCCTGAGGGTGCATCTGTCCTTGATGGTTCAGTATCGTATATCCGCCCATATTCTGTTCCTTTGGGCTTTCTTGCATATACATCTTCGAAGGCGGCCTCTTTAGCGTCTGGCCTAAACTCTTCTGAGAAAAGTTCGGCTTCTGCTGGAATATCGAGTAGTTCTGAGTTGGCTTCTGCGTGTTCTGTATCAAGGGCTTGAAGGTTGAAGTAGCGGTTATGAGAGGGTCTGATTGGTTGGGCGTCCTGAAGTCTGCGGTGAAAGAGTACGTGGCAGAAGGGTAGGAGGTCGGACTGATCACGTTCTGGTTTTGAGGGTACACCACGTTGACTGACGGCGTTGACGCGTTCTGGTTCCATTGGACCTGTAAGGATTTTCTAGTTAGATTTGAACAATATCATAAACGAATTCGATCACGCAATGAAACACCCAGCCTTTTAAAGCCATAGCACGCTGTGCAACCTTGAGTTTGGATACGCCCATTGTGAGAGATCATGTTTTAGTTACATATGTTATCACGGTAACACTCACACACACTGGTTGTAGTGTCGTGTCGCAATGTAGGATGTCCACCCACAAAATGTATACGAAAAAAGGTTGCAGGAAGCCGCTATATGCAGACCGCTTCCAACCGGCCAATTTGGAAGTTATTGGAGGAGGACTATTTTAAGCAGTGGACGTCCTATGGCTGAAATGATGATGATGATTATACATGATTAAGCGCGTCAATTTCGTGTGTGATACCCAGAAGGCTGACAGGCGTTGGTATCTCTTTAAAATAAGCCGTTTTGTGCAGGACGTCAGTCGTGCGTTTGCAGGATCGTCCCTAACTGTTGGTAGTTGTCATATTTTTCCAATGCAATTATCATACACTTTTCCATGTGCAGTCCTGCTTGGTATCACAACAACAATCAGAAATCTAAATGCCGTCTGCATATTTTGCAAACAAATAACCCGCCTGCCTGCGTTCAAATTTCTCAGTATTTTTAAATACAAAAAAAAAACAAGTTTTTTTCACTTTCATGTAAAAAAATCTAATGAATATGTCTTAAGGACTAATAAATCGGTCTAAACAACTGAGACCCTGGTAATGGGGAACCTGCACATTTATCCCGATAGGTGTCGCATTGTGTTTGGTTGGTCTTGCTCGTAGTGATTGTTTGATCAACGGTTATGTCACTGCTACCACCGATCTAATAACAACTACGATAAAGGTGATAATAAGTTATCAAATAATTGTTAAACTTGAGTCATACTAGCGAAAAGAGAAAAAAAATCGAACTTTGACATTTCCGTTGACAACAGTTGACAAGAACCATCGAGCACATACCTTATCGAGCAGCAATACGAATCATCTTTCTCCCAAACTAGTTAGTGATATTTCACTTACATTTAGTATGAAATGACAGTGCTGTCAACTCTCGCCTATACAAAAACTGGACAGATACTTATTAAAAATGGCAAAAAAATATTGTCGATCAAATCATATGACATTTCTACTCTATAATAGGGTATGTGCTCCATGAAAAGACCAAACACGCTGGCGCCATCTGAGATTGACTTTAAGGTAGAGAGAGAGAGAATTTTTATTAGACACACACAACGATAAAAAAAAATAAAGAGCATAAAAAAACTACTACAAGTAACAAAAAAAAATAAAGATGACATATAAAATGATGGTTAGCGTATCGATGTAATCTTTGCCTGTGATTTTTCATGCATATCTCTCATGATCAATGTTATCAAGAACCTACCAACGATGTTTCTCTTACCTGCGGGCACAGCTGGTCCGGTGGGCAGCCGTGCATGGTCATGTTCATGGAGACATTGACGCTCATGGTGGGGAAGAGGGGCGCGCCCCCGTAGTGCTCATAGTAGGGGTACCCGCCGCCGCCGTTCACCATCATCTGTTCAAACGAGCTTTTCTAAAATCTTAGACCATAGATTTGACGACCCATACGGTGTTTTGCCTTGAACGCAAGGGGTCCTGGTTCAATTCCTAATTTAGAAAACGACCTTATATAAATTGGCTTGGGTCTGGGTGCGCTGGGAGACATCCCTAGTATAATTCAGCGCCTTGTTATTTTTAATTTTAAAAAACATATTGTCAGTTCTTGAATAACTAGGTATTCCTTGAGATTGGACATTCTGAAAATGGTATAAAAATAGAAAATGATCCTTAAATCTTCCTAGATTTTAAGATCATTATCTAAAAAGCACATCACAGTTTGTTTTATTTATTTCAACACAACAAGAACTCAACGTTAGATTAGTTTATCTAAACAAAATCGTTTTTTTTTAATTTTTTAAAAAAATATTTAGCTCATTGCGGGCTTCGAACCCGCAACCGCTCGGTTATTCGGAGTGCGAACCACTACACCAGGCGATCGTCAATTAATATTGTAGTCGATTGTAAATATTGTTCCGATCAGTTTTTTTTTACATTTTCCTGATGACCCTTCCATAGATGACTCTATCCATTGCCAATGATTTTCTAATCCCTCTTCAGGTTAAAAGAAATAACAAAATTGTTTTATTTTGTATAACCTAAGTTTTCACCACCACAAATAATATGCCATCAACAGTAAATACAAAGCATAAAAAAAGTGGTAGCAGAGAATAATACTTTTTACTTTAATGAATATTAATATATAATCTATTTCGCTAAAAAGAGTAACCTTAAATTAAAACTTAACTACATAAAAAACCAAACCACGAAGCTTGAAAAAGGAATTTCATTTCGTTTATTTATTCCTACACAATAAGCACTTAACAGATCAAACGAATGAAAGGGCAATGCTTGGGATTTACTGCGTAATTAATTATGCTAACTTTAATTTGAACTAAAAGTCAAAGGTTGACTAAGTGTGAGGTGAGGTTGATAGGAATTTTGTTACGTAGCCAACGTAGCATACCAGCATTTGAAGTATGTGCTACGCAATAGACCTATCTACGAGTATGACTATGTCCAGTTCCGTCTTTACCATAAGGGCACACGGGGCCTGTGCCCAGGGCCCCCGGCCTCACGGGGGCTTTAAAGCACTAAAACATGTTTGTAAACTAAGAAACACTGTTAACTGAAAATAAAGAAAAGGGGGTCAAAGCCTAGAAAAAAAAGGAAAAATTTTAAATTATGCTTTTTATGAATTTTTTTTTGGAATTCATGAACTTATTAGTATTTTATTTTAACTTTGCAATAGGGCCCCCAAATCCTTGTGTGCCCCAGGGCCCCGGGATATGTTAAGATGGCCCTGACTATGTTGCTACATAAGTAACACATAATATACTATTCTATACTAGCTGTCCCGGCGAACTTCGTACCGCCTTGTTTTTGTTTTCGTGAATTTTTTGATGTTTTAATAGTTATTTTGCTATTCGGGACGGAGATAAATCATTAATCATAAAAATCAGCCCAGCCGTTCTTGACTTATAAATGGTGTAACTAACACGACTTTGTTCTATACTTATAATATACAGATTAGATAATAATACATATACTACCTACTTGTAGTGCTCTAAGCGTAGAGTAGCGTAAATACTGCACTACAAGTAGGTACATACACTTAATATGTATGACTTTTGTCAAAGCTATGGACAGTCAACCTACCCAAAAAGTTAAAGGTCATTGAACCGATGCCCGACACGTAGAGATCAATATAAATTGAGAAATTTTGACGTTTTCTGGTAGGTTGACGAGCTGTTGTCTGTACCTACGTGCTGTAACGTAACCAATGATAACGTTGACCGTAACAGGTCGCGGTATAATAACTTTTTACAAAACTACGTAAATTTCGTCTCTAACAATTTATTACATTTGCGCTTACTTTAAAAAACCAACATAGCACACTTTAAAAATCCTTCGTACGATCAAAACAAAGCCTCCTTTCTCTTGCCGGCTAAAGTCTTCAACAAAAGACTTCTAATTTCGCAAGAACCAATATAGCTCACACAGAATACTTCACAAAAGCGAAGCCTTACAACTCGATGCCATATTAATTACAATAATTTCGCTACCCTTAGGATTTCTGATATTTTTCATAAACTCCCCTCGAGAACACCCTTTTTTTAACCCGTGCTCAAAAACCACTCTTATTTCAACTTGTATAAAGTTGAAATTCCGTCTCTGGTACTAACTTGCAACATCACCCGCGGTAATCGATCTGTCTCTGTTTGTGTTTACAGATTTGTATGAAAGTGAAAGAGACAAGCGTACCTGTGGGTGGACGGCTTCGGAGGCACAGTCCCCATGGACGACGGCATGCTTGAGAGAGAGCAGGACGTCCGCTGCATCCCCCCCACCCCGCTCCCGGCATTCGCCTGTCGTGTTTCTGCTAACAAGAAAATGTTACATCAAATTCTCGGCTGAATATGTAACAATGGATGTATCAATGGAACAGTCAGCCTGAATAAACAATGCTAAAATGTAGAATTTAAAATTTAGTAAAATTTATGTACGTTAAAAGTTCCTACAGCCTATTTTTAACCGACTTCAAAAAAGGAGGAGGTTCTATGTTCGGCTGTGTGTATTTTTTTAAATGTATTATCACCGTTATTTTCGTCTATTAGTTATAATGAACCGATTTTAAAATTTCTACGTAGCTACGTAAGCTTGCTACGTAATTCCTTAACGATCAAAGTGGATAACACTACGATTTGTCGACAGAACGTATTTAGGAGTCTTGGCAGACGTGACGCTTACGAGGTAATGAAAACATTTAAGTATACTCGCCCTCACCTACACGCAAACTAAGTACAGTAACAATGTTTTTTTTTCTCGTCTATCGCAGTGTACGGTCTCGTTAGATAGGTCGTTTAAAAATATGAAGGTGTGCAAACAACATTTTTTAATTTAGTGTCCCGTTTGCGTAATATTCAGCTTTTTGGTAGAGTCAAGTGCCCCTTGACTCTACCAAAGTCTGCCAGCGAAATGGTTGCTTTAAAAATTATGATTAAAATCACGACAATCCTGTAGTAACGAAATTAAAAGGAAAACTACCGAGTTAACTTGCAAACTGTACTCGGAGAAGGAAGTTACTTAGATGATGTTGTTAATTAAGTAAAACAGGTAGCGAATACCGCATATGATAGGAAACTACGAAACCCTACATTGCGCGTTACCCGACACACACTTGGCCAGATTTTTTAAAGCCTACAAAAATAACGTATTACCAAAGATTTACAGATTATTACTATAACTAATACATTTTAATACTATACCTACATAATAGAAGGTTAGCTACTTAAAATCAAATTATGGTGAAACTTTTCCAGATTAATGAAAAATAATATACATAACACACACAATAAAGATTTATGATTATGATTATGAACACGCTTTTATTCGTATATATATGGAATTCGTCAAAAAAATGAAAATAAGCCCAAACTCCACAATCTGTCTCCATCATCAGATCACCTCGATGGTATCAAATTATTGTCCGCCGGTGGTAATACTGTAAGTTTCTCCATCTCGTATCCAATGGAACCATCGACTAAAGCAGTGGGTCACTCTTCCATAGGGATCTCTTCCACGCCATTTTCAAACGCAGCCACAGCATCTTCAGGGTTCATAAAACGAATCCGTATAAGTTTAACTTTTTTTTATGAAAATAAATAAAAATCACATGGTGCCAGGTCGGAACTGTCAGGAGGATGACTCATTAACTCCACACCTTCGATATACAAATATTAGATGGTCGTCTGGCGGAGTGAGCTGGAGACGTATTTTTGAATCATGCGAATTCCAATCCGAATACGAAATCGCAAGATTCGAATGCGAATTCCTAAAATCACTATTTTTGAAAATTCATTCCGTGAATTCTGCAACGACTACTCGTTTTTGTTTTCTACTAGTAGAAAGTACGGAAGAATTACATTGACAAGTAAACGTATGTTTGACAGAAATTTGACATAATAACTTTTTATTTACGTTCGTTAGTGAGTTTTTGCTGTATGGTTTATGATATTTTCTGCGTGAAACTAAAATAGTTACAAGATTTTAATCTAATAGCGACACCTATTTCGAGTGATTCAAAAATGCGTAAAATCGAAAGCAATAGAAATTATTTTCATACACGAATTTTTTTCGTGTTCGAATTCAAGATTCATTTCTAATGCTTCAAAAATACGTCTCCTGGAGCGTTGTCGTGGTGCTAACATTTTCCGTGACAACTTGTAAGCAATGACTGTCGTACCCACTGATCAAGTAAAATACCAATCTGCAGTAACAGTCCTTTTATCTTTTAAGACAATTAAATTCAGCTTTTATCACCTGTGACAATGTCGCATACCTACAGCATAGTCGAGACACAAACTCCGTCATACTTTTCAAGCATTGAGCCGCACCAGACCAAACAACGGCGTTTTTGAACTTCTGTCAAATTATGAGGTATCCCTTGTATATTTGTGTAAGACTTTTTGTACTTGGCTCATACCAATGCCTAAAGCTACCCGAATGTGATGATATGTCACCTTTCTATTAGTTTGTACGAGTAGGTATCACTCATTAGCCGCAAAGCACACACGTTATCTTCAGAAGTCGCCGTAGATGGGCGTCCTTCTCGCAAATCATCAGTGAGTTTGCCTCGATTAAGTCTTTAAACCAGTTGTAATTTTGTTTGTTTGGTTTAAGTCTTTAAACCAAACACGGTATCATTAAGCGAAAATTTTCTCTAGTCAATTCAAATTCCATTTCGATGCACAATTTCAACTACTTTTTTTTTATTCAGCCAAATTGTAAAAACAAATGACATTAAATCCATTACACACCTACAGATTCTTATTTGTATTGCTATTTAAGACCTAAAAGTACCATGCTTTTTGCAAATAAAGATTTTTCTTATTCTTAATTCGTAATTTAAATACATTTTTTATCGGCTTCTTTTTTTTTCTAATCTTATTGTCATCTGCATGTCAGATACTTACAATGTTTCAAACGTTAGAGAAATAGGTAAAAAACGACTTTTTAGTTTTAACGGTTATCTGTTTTTTAGTTACAACAAGTAAAGGTAGAAAAAGCTAGTTAACATAGAAAACAAAAATATATTTTCCACAATTAAACATAACCGTGTCAACACACGGCGATGGAGAAAGAAAGATCGTAAAACCCCAAGCGACGCATCTAATACGTAGATAGACAACTAAATACATTATTTGACACCTATGACTCAGATACAATAAATTGCTCGTGCTTATTGCATAAACTTGCCTCTTGCGGGATTTGAACCCACGAATGTTAGGCTTTGAAGGCCGGAACGTGAACCACTAGATCAAGACAGTCGTATGAAATACACGTTTACTACGAATATGAGCAATCAGAGAAAAGTTAGTTCGTCTTCTCTTTTTTCATTTAATCTACAGGTACACCGTAATGTCCGTAATGCGTGATATTTGCTGACTTTTTAGGAGGGGTGGAGGAGATTATCGTTTTTAATGTGTGTCAAACTTCAAGTCATTTCATACTACATAATTGTAAATGAAAAATCACTAACTAGTTTCGGAGAAAGATGGTTCGTATCGCTGCTCTACAGAGTATGTGCTTGATGTGGGTGCAAGATATATTAAAAAATAAAATAAATAAATAATTGGACAACATCACATACATTGCTCTGATCCTGTGGTAAGTAGCCAAAGCACTTGTGTTACAGAAATCAGAAACAACGACGGTACCACAACACCCAGACCCGAGACAATATAGAAAAGTTATTTTTCTACATTGACCCGACCGGGAATCGAAACCGGAACCTCAGAGATAGCGACACCAAGTCCGGTATGCTAGCCTCTCGGCAACGGAGGTCGTCAAACAAATGCAACAAATCCGTTTTAGTGATTTTTATAGGGCTCCAATGTTGATATTGGAATTTGAATAATTATTTGAGGGTAAGAACGGGATTAAGGAAAGCACTGAATCGCGCTTCAGAGGCAGCAGTGAGAAAGAACCCATAACGTCTCATTAGTGACTTACAGCTTGCTCACATGAACATCACACTGCTTCGCTGTGACTACAGGAGAGAAATTGGCGTTCCGTTAGGCTACTCACTTATACCCGGAGCAAGGTGCGAACGAGAACAAGGAAGGCAGTGGGTCGAGCTTAAGTGGTGGCTGCGAGAACAAGCCCATATCGTGTCGTCGGTAGCCCACAGCTAGCTCACATCACACTGTTCTGCTGTACACTGGCTGGCCCTAGTTTTAGACTCACTTGTACCCGGAGCAAGGTGAGACGGGAACAAGGAAAGAAGCCTATGTCGTCGGTGGCCCACAGCTAGCTCACATCACTCTGTTCTGTTGTAACTACACTGGCTGGCCCTAACATTAGGCTACTCACTTGTACCCGGAGCAAGGTGAGACGGGAACAAGGAAAGAAGCCTATGTCGTCGGTGGCCCACAGCTAGCTCACATCACTCTGTTCTGTTGTAACTACACTGGCTGGCCCTAACATTAGGCTACTCACTTGTACCCTGAGCAAGGTGAGAACGGGAACAAGGAAGGCAGCGGGTCGAGCTCGAGCGGCGGCAGCGAGAACGAGCCCATGTCGTCGGTGGCCCACGCCTCGCTCACATCGCCCGCCGCGATGGTGTCGCACGCGGCGATTGATTCGCTCAGTGCGTTTAGTTCTTCGCCATTTTCTGGGCAGCAGTTTTCGTTTTCTTGCTGTAAAGAAAAAAGGATGTCAGATTATGTATAATAATTCATAATCATAGTTTAAAACTATAAAACATACTTTTATATGTATTGGACTCGACAAGACGAATCAAATAAGCCCAAACACGATAAGCCCTAATACTAGCCATTGAAGGGTTCCACTATCCACCTCCTGGCTCCATCATCAGATCATCACGATGGTGTCTAATTATTATACTGTCATCCGAATGTCAGATACTTACAGAGTGTAGAACCGATAAGTCAGTTAGAAGTAGGTTAAAAACTACGTCCAAGATTTGATTAGTTAGTTAGTTACAAGTGAAGCGTGTTAATAAAGAGAAAACATCGGAAGGAATCCTGCACAGTCAATAGTCCAAAAATGGTCTGGTTTCACTATCTAAGGGTTACGGAAGTCTGATAGCAATCGCTACAAATGTAATAACCAGATTTGCCGCATCTAGGGTCATGGTCAAGCATGCCCCGACTAGGAACGGGACAAAGCACTAGGAAGATAAAGATAAGGAAAAAAATAAAATTATATTTAGTCCGTCAGTTAGATTATCAAAAACTAATGGACACTATTTTATCTTTTGTCAATCAACCAAAAACTTTACAAAGATAAAGCATGTCAAAGTTCTGGAGTACGAGTGGAGCTCGTGACGTCACTTCTAAGTAAAAATTGTACCTAGGCGTGACGTCATGCGACATTTCAATCAATGTATTATTGTTGTAATATTTTGATTATGTGAAAAAAAATACGTGTTCAATTCTTTTTGATAATCTTCCGACAGAAGAAGAAAAATAAGTTTTTTGTCAACCTTATTATAAAGAGCAAAGTGTGTTTAGCTCCCATTTACGCTGTAACTTAAAATCTTGATATTTGAATGTGCTTAATAAAGACGATATATGGCAGACAAACGAACGGATAATCTGATAGTAAACAACTGTCGTCGCCCTGTCATTTAAGTCTGAATGGACATTTGCGATCAAAGGGTGCCAATGCGTTGCTGACACTGTTAGACTAGATTTTTAAACACCCAGTATGAGCCGGGACCTATGGTATATGTATAAATTGCAATAACTAGCTTGAAACTATCTTTCCCATACTAAACCGTGACTAGCTGACATCAGTTTATACAGACGACAGGTCAACCTACCCAAAAAATTAAAGGTCATCGAATTGATTTTCAACTTAAAGTCCGACATGTAGAGATTAATATCGATTGAGAAAATTTGACGTTTTGTGGTAGGTTGACAAGCTGCTGTCTGTACTTTTATGGAAAAGTAAAAAAATGAGAATTCGATGATTTCATAGAAAAAGTTGTTGTATTTGAGTACCAGAATTAGCCCCAAGAGATTCGCGTTATTTAAATTACACTTTCACCTTGAATTTATAGTTTATTAGATACATGACACAAGATACTGGTTAAGAATTTATTTTAGTCCGACGTATAAAACCAATAATACCAATTTATTTCTTTTCCAATTTTATTTACTCTCTCTTATCTCTGGAACTAACTCCGAAACCTTAAGTTTTACTTGTACTTATTTATTCTGTGGTTGTGCATTTTGCTGCGGCGACAACGACCCCGGTGCCACATGCATTATCGGCACTTTGCAAAGGTACGGAACTTTTACAGTGCCAGTAACACATAATGTCTATTAACCATTAATATAAGTCGCTAACAAAATGAATGTATGTTTTTAAATTGGCAATGTGAGTGCTTTGGAGTACTCTGTAAGCTCACTTGCAAATATTTTAAAAGTAAATAAGAAAATAAAGGTTCAGTAACTTTTACATAAAAACATGACATTTGACACAACTTTAATTTTATAAAAAAAAACAACTTCAATAAACTACAAATTCAATAAACTAAAAATCATAATATTATCACATGCCTATCAGTTATTTGTGTAATCGCAAACGAAGACATATTTATAAGCTTTCATCGGCTGGCAGTGCACCAACTCCAAAAATTAAAATTACTAAGTAGGTATGTGTTAATTTTATTTTTAGTTTTTTAGTATATTGTTTATATCTAATAGATATGTTAAAGATATTACTAATCGTGACAATTCTCGTCAATAAAATATTATTTGAAAAAATTCTACTGCCTCACGCAAGAATCTTTAGTGACAAGGAAAATATAATTCTTAACTATTTATGTAACATGATCTCAATTATAGTAGATATATTAATTTAAGTATTAGGTAAGTATTGTAATTTAAGTATTAATAATAATTGTAACACTAAACGACTGCAATAAACAATTTGAGTATTTCAAATAACATTTAAAATACTCGTTGTATTCTAAAAGCCTCCCTTATCGGTAGGTTATCACACCATCTTTATAATCATACAAATAATTGATTTGCAGATTAATATACCGTTTTGCGGTTTTTTTTCAAGAACCACTTAGACGTCTCATCTTACACGTTTTCATTAACAATCGAAGTAATCGTGCGCACTTGTGCGGCTTACGCACGCCACGTGGCGGTGGGACGCGGGAATGCAATTTTGTCTTTACCACCCTTCATAACATTATCGAAGTTACGATTAAAATTGAGTCGGATGAATTGCTCATCTACACAAATATTAAAATATTTAAAAGAGGTAAGTTTATATAGCACAGGGTGTTAAATAGGGTCTGAGCCTTTTAGGGAGTGGTAAATTATTGTCTTAAATACAGGGCTAATATTGTAGAAAAACAATAATTAAATTCAAATTCAAATGTTTAGTTGCATTATTTCGGGTATTACATTAAGGTATTATTAAATGTTACAGAGTCAGACACACCAAAATATGCTATTATGTAGCGTACAAATATTATTTGGGACATAGCTATTAAATAAATAATATCATTTTAACAGCATTGCATTAGCTTAGGACTAAAAATATTTTGTTATTATAAACATTTAACATTAAAATTACATAAAACATTTTAACTTATGAATGAATTATTTATTGCACAATGAGCTTATTTTCTTAAAGATATTCAGTTATTAAACATACACCATAAGTATTTTATTTAAAGACAATAATATACACACACAGGTTATACTAAACTAAGTAGTAAAAGAGAAGTATTCTTCAAGCGAGTAGAATGTGTGCTTTATAAGCCATTCGTGTAGCTTTGATTTAAAGTGGGACCCTGAGAGTTGTCGCAGATCCTTGGGCAAAGCGTTAAATACTTTTATTACCCTAGCGAACGCATTTTTTTTAAATAAAGTTAATCTGCCGGTGGTAGCTCCAACAAGTTTGATTTTCGAAGTGATTTCACTATTTCTTTAGCTGGAAATAAGTCTGGGTGTTCCTTAACAAATAGGCATATTTGCTTTGCATAGAGGCCAGTAAAAAAAAATGTCTAGTTTTGGATATTGGTATGTGCTAACCAGTTCATCGCTTCTTTACAGTTAGGTTTAATTCTTTTTCTAGATACTCTTTATTTTTAGCTTCAATAATAAATGTTGTGTCGTCAGCAAATAGTACGGTTTTATGTTTTGATATGTTAGGAAGATCATTAATATAAAGTATGAATAGAACAGGCCCTAAAATGCTGCCTTGTGGCACGCCGTATTTGTTGTGCTTGTATCCAGATCTGTATTTGACTTTCTTAAGTTTCCTGTCAATGTTTGCAAGTTTATCAATTTCGACATATTGTACCCGATTTCCTAAGTAGCTAATAAACCAATCTTTTACCGGCCCTCTATAACCGTAATTTTCTAATTTTGCTATAAGTCTGTTATATTCCACGAAATCAAATGCTTTGCTCATGTCGAAACACAAAGCTACTACGGGTGTTCTAGAATCAAGACTTTCGATTACATTTGGTATTAGAAACGACAACCGTGCGACGGTGCATGCGCCTAGTTTTCACTTAAAATGTTTTAGTTATTATAAATTTTGTTTTTGTTTAATACTATAATAGATAGACGGACAATAGTTTTTTCTGTATGTTAGTCTCGTTTAGTCAGAATTTTTTTTTTACTATAGGGTTTTAACTAGAAAATACGTTTCAGAAAAATACTTAATCTAAATCTTAAACTCGATTCTGAACTAAAGGGCTCGAACTTTTTTAACATCCTGTATAAAAAATAATCAGCGGGGCACATAGCACGTAAAACTAACAGCCGACGAGATTGAAAGGTTCTCGAATGGAAGGCACGTACCTACCAGCAAGGGCAGCGTAGGACGTCCAACCCACAAGGTGGGCAGACGACCTGGTAAAGGTTGCAGGATGACGCTGGATGCAGGCCGCTTCCAACCAGTCAATCTGGAAGTCACCGGGGGAGGCCTATGTTCAGCAATGGACATCCTACGGCTGAAATGATGATGATGATAAAATCTCTTTGGCTTTGGCTGTGTGGTTCTGGTTGGGTTTGATGACGTTAAAAAGGTAAGTATAACTTTTTTTTTACAAATGATTAGAATGTTGTTTCCCGCAATTTTTTCTTTTTATCAAAATGAGTTAATCTAAATAATTAAGAATATTTACAAACTCAAAACAAAAATAACTTAAACGCTAACCCTAAAAAGATTAAGAAAATATAAAATTAAAACACCCTAAGATATTTACATATAATGCGATATTCTATTTATAGGGAAAAAAAGCTTATAAATCAAGTATCTGATTGAGCTCGCTGTCTTTAGGAAAGGTGCCCAAAAGGCTGGCCACGTTGCCACGCTGAATGGCTAAGCTAATGAGTTGGCCCAAGTATTGGCCAGCCATTGTATCGTGGGATGTCTCAGCAAATCGCTTAGACATCTCACGGTAGAGTTTGGGGGCACTTGGTCCCCACGGGCCTAAAGTTTCAACCCCAACCAAACGGTTCAAATATGTACGCCTTACTAAGACTTTCATACTTGCGCCGTTTGAGGAGCTCAGCTCAGCGAGGAGGAGCTGTTAGCTGTTAGTGCCATAAATTTATCAGAAAATAAATACATCAGTTAATCTGAGGAAATTCGATACATTTTAAAATTTAGTTACAGAAAAAAAGTTACGCAAGCCGCGAAAAAAATTATGACGATTATGGACCTAATGCAGTGTCACTAAGAGTAGCACAAGGTTGGTTAAAGCGTTTGCTATCCGGAAATTTTGGTGTCAAAATTAAAATTAAAATTACTTTGATCGCCATGTTACGGATAAAATTAATGCCTTTTTTGAAAAAGTGGAGCAATATCGGCATATCAGTAGTTACTTCATATTATAACTGAAGAACTGAGAATAAACCACAAAACAGCTTTGACCAATTTGAAAAAAGCTGAGTAAGTACATAAAAAGCTCGATGTTTGGGTGCTAAACGAGCTCACTGAAAGAAACCTATTGAACCGTGTACTCATTTGCGATTATTTATTGAGGCGTAATGATACAAAACCGTTTCTGAAGAGATTGATAATTGGTGATGAAAAGTGGATCACGTGTGACAAGAACGTCCGAAATAGGTCGTGTGTGGTCAAAAGTCGGTCAGGCTTCACACAGACTGTGGCAAAACCCGGGTTAACTCGCAATAAAGTGATGCTGTGTGGTGGGATTGGAAGGGTATTATTCATTATGAGCTTTTACCGCCGGGTTGAACCATCGATTCGGATCTCACTCAACTGCCTACAGCTGATGAGAATAAAGCAAGAAGTTGAGCGAAAGCGGCCGGGATTGATCAATAGAAAAGGCGTGGTCTTTCATGACGATAACGCTAGACCAAAGACATCTTAAGCCACTCAGCAAAAATTAAGAGAGTTTGGCTGGGAGGTGTTAATGCATCCGCCATACAGCCTTGACCTTGCACCTTCAGATTTGTACCTGTTTCGGTCTCTTTAGAATTCTTTAGGCATTGTCAGGATAACGTCATAAGAGGACTGCCAAAACTACTTGTCGCGTTTTATATCAGAAGTTCCAAAAGTCCCTAGCTGATCCCACTTTTTCTACCGCTTTTTAGCCACCTGCTTGGGTCACTACCCGTCTTATAAACGACAAATTTACAGGAAGCCAGGCCCTGGCGCCAGTGATTGTTATCAGTGACTCGTCAGTCACAATAGTCACAATAGATTTTTCATAGACATGAACATTCAGTAATGTTGACACGGACCTCGTGTTCCAGCTCTGGCTAAGCGTGAAATTGCCTTTAACATACTTATATTCTAAGTACACTCACCTTGATCTCCCTGTACTGTGATTGTAATCAATGAAAGCTCTCCTAATCACTCACAAGCACTTTTTAAGAGAATACTTTTTGTTACTTAATGGCGAGATTCGAACGTCTTTGATAGTAGCCCTTATTACATTTTACATGTACAAACTTTTCTATGATTTGGTTATTACATCCACCGACCGAGACTAAAGGTCACAGACCCGTTATCTCGCGCGAGGACCCCCGACCGGTATTGACAACGCACCTGACAGCAATCGTCCTGGAAGTCCCTGAGCACGCAGGTGCAGGGCTGCAGCGGGTCGCAGCAGACGCCGTGCCCCTGGCAGAACTCCCCCAGCCCATACTGCGGATTGTTGGGCACGTACTCCATAGCCCCGCCTCCTGGCTCCGCGCATCGTTACCGCGCAGGGGCGGGAACTCTCATGGTCCTCCGTTATTTTCGCCGCTTGTAGTCTCGCGTCGGCATGGCTGGAATGTTTAATGGGTATGTATAGTTATGGAGAGTTAATTAAATGTGGTATATAGAGTGAAGTTAGGCACTTAAGTCTGATAAGTTTATGTTGTTGAACTATCATCCAGGCTCCTTCAATGTACATGTAAGGTTATTTTTAAGCAGATATTTAAAAAAGAGGAAATGATGAATTTTAGTGTCGTACATTACCGAAACACAAGGATAACCGACAGGAATAATTATAGTTGTAGTAATTGGGAATATAAAAATATGTGTCATTTTTATAGATTTTATTTTAAATTAGAGTTCAATAGAAATAGACCAATCATATGAGTGACGAAATCCAATGTCCAAATGTATGGCACATTAAGACCCAGTTCTGTGCCGTAGCCATCTGGTTTACTGAGCAGGTTCCTAGATGTTTGATGTACCTAAGTATTACATACGATACATAACAATGGCTTTACCCATTATGTCTTCTCATGGATAGAGGACTGTATAATTTTATTTTCTCTGTGTTCGTTTTTCTATAAATAAAAATAAACAAAAGTAGATTTCAATAGACACCTTCGTTTTGTTGACATCGTATTACTACGAGTTTGATGAACTCTCATACAAGTATTCGTGTATCATGTTTTTTTTTCTTAATCAGTGTTCCTCTTCTCCTTTTTGAGGGTTTCTTAATAAATGATAGGGCCTCTTACACCACTTGCTGATAAGTTCCAGATAACCTATCTAGCACTTTTTTGGCAGCTAATTGTATGGGTTATCTGTCAAAACAAGTGCCAGATAGGTTATCTGGAACTTATCAGCAAGTGGTGTAAGAGGCCCTTATAGGTCATAAAATTTGCAATGCACACTGATTTTTCAGCCCTGTCAGGGCTTTGTAAAGCAAATTCAAGCAAAGCTGGAAGCGGAGGTTGGAAGTAATTTCCTTTCCATTATTCCAACCTCCGCGACACTGTCCGCTAAGACTCAGTATAAAGGTATCATTGCAAAACTTTGGCTCAGGGATCTTTTGCAGATGAGCTAGCTTTGGCCAGTAAGCATGTAGAAAAAAGTGTCTTAAAAGTATAGGTAGTACTTAAATAATCAGAAAATTACCTAGTAAGTAACTAAAACTAAAAGTATTTGTGCTTGGAATAATAAAAATGGTCTGGTAAATGTGAGAACATTTAATTTTGTGTGTAAAACAGTACTCATGTGAGCTATAAAAGATGAAACTGTCCTTCACACACATTTTACGTTCGTTTTATATTTTTCCATTATTTTTTTATTGCTACGCATTGTGGTCGAATGGTATGATAATTACGACATGAATTAGCACACAAAAACAAAGTCACTATGAGATATGATATTTCTGTGTTTGCCTAAACGCGACATGGGTGTTTTTATTTTATAAGGGCGATGTGGATATTTTACATTTGTAAGCTCATTTATTTATATATTTAACAAAGCCGGGTTAGTTACACCATTTATAAGTCAAGAACGGCTGAACCGATTTTGTGATTCTCTAGATTTTTCTCCTCCCCGAATAGCAGAATAACGAAAAAATATTTTAAAATATTACGAAAAAGAGAAACTAATGAAGAGGCGGTACGAAGTTCGCCGGGACAACTAGTTTACACTAGGTAAAGTACACCTACAGAAAACAAACTAAAAACGTACATTTATGACAAAAGCAACAACACAGTGTTAAGTTCAGCACTTACATAAAAATAAATAATAATAATAAATAATAAATATTGGACAACATCACATACATTGCTCTGATCCTATGATAAGTAGCTTAAGCACTTGTGTTACAGAAATCAGAAACAGCGACGGTACCACAACACCCAGACCCCAGACAATATAGAAAAGTTATTTTCCTACATTGACCGACCGGGAATCGAACCCGGAACCTCAGAGATAGCGACACCAAGTCCGGTATGCTCGCCTCTCGGCTACAAAGAAACAATACATTAAAGTAAACAATTAATTATTCACCTTTTTAGTAGGTAGAAGCTCTATATTTATCCCTCAATTAACGTTTTCGTTCTTTGAACCTAACTCACGATTTACCTGACGATCATCTGGTGTAGTGGTTCGCGCTCCGGACTAACAAGCCAGCGGTTGCTGGTTCGAATCCCGCAAGGGGCAAATATTTGTGTGATGAGTACAAGCATTTGTACCTAAGACATGGATGTTTATACTTTATACATATAAGTATTTAAGTATGTTTATCCTTTATCTTGTCGCCATAGTACAAGCTTTGCCTAGTTTAGTAGGGCTAGATAAGTAATTGGTGCGATTGTGAAAACAATTTATTTATTTATTGACCTAACTCTGTACTCATGTAAGCTATAAAAGAAGTACCGTTCTTTATGGTTTCCGCCTACGAAGATAAGGTGTCATGCTTATAATTATTTTAATTAATCCCTAATTAAATGTAACTCAGTTTACAAAGTTTACAAATGTTTCAATAAAAATAATGTATAAAAAGCTAGTGACGTTCAACAATTAAAATTAAACCTGCGTGGACCATGATTCGCGATTGAAATGATTTTACATAAAATGTAGTTTTCATACTAAATTCACAAAATTATATTAGTCTATTTGATTGTCAATTGTTCTTATATTTTATACACGTGGTTCTAACACGCAGCAGAGATAGATCGCAATATAAATGCTTTGTTTGGGGATGACACGACTAATGAAAGTAGGTACTGTGCGTTTTGGTTTTATCACTTTCGTAGTGGTAATATCGACTAAAAGAATGGACCAAAATGGAAAAACCAGGAATTAGGGTAATATAGTTCCTTATAAATAAACCAAATCGTTCTTACTTTTGGCGTCATTGTTTGAAGTAAGTTTAAGCTTCTGGCTAAATTGATTTTAAAAACCTACAATATGCCGTATTTGTTACGATTAGGCAGTAAACTACTCCATCTAAGTAATTTTCTTCTTCAAGCCTACCTAGTTCCTTTTAACTTCTTTACTTACCTATACTATTGTCGTAATTTTTTTTCACATTTCGTAAAACAACAATTAATTCCAGATTTCAGAAAATAAAAGTACTGTCTTGTCGTTCCTCGCTCTAAGGCTTAGTTTAGCCATTCAGCGTGGGAACGCTGCTAGAATTCTCGCCTCTTTGCCTCATGGACACGCTTTTATTTTTGAGTAGGTAGTTTTTAGTTGGTTAGTTTATTTTTGTGTTATTAGAATTTTAATTTATAGTATAGACTTAATATTTGAAATAAACATTAAATTTTTATTTTGTTTTTTTATATAATAGCTGCTTTAATTATATTAAGACGTAAGTTATGATTTACATTTTAAATCAAGTAATTTGTATTTACATTTAAAAATAAACATGGTATAAATAATCCAATAAAAATAAAATACCTAATTATATGTACATATTCTAAAACTAAACTCTTTATACAAAGTCAGATATTTTTTTCATAAGAAAGATCCTATAAATAAATTATCTGACTGAGATCACCGTTCAAGGGAAAGGTGCCCAAAAGGCTGGCAACATTACCACGCTGGATAGCTAGGCTAACCCGTTGGCCAAGGTATAAGCCAGCCTTTAGATCGTGAGATGTCTCAACTAAACGCTTAGACAACTCAAGGTATAGCTTGTGGGCACTCAGTCCCCACGGGCCCAAAGTTTCCACCCCAAATGGTTCAAATATGTAAGTCTCACCAAGACTTTCATATTTGGGCCTCTGCAGAAGCTGCTGCAGAACCCGCTCGGTTGCCAGTCGATGGAAGATGGGAAGGGACTAAAGTGTCGACGCAAGTCGCGTCCCACACTAAGGGCCTACCCATCCTCCATGGAACGAGGGTCATGCCGTCAGGACGCTGGCCATCGCTGCGTACGAGGCCACTCCGTCTAAGAACGGCCGGAATACGCGCGCTGACAAGTGCCCGACGGATGACGTCGTTTAAACTAGCATGGCGGGGGATTTTTCCAGTAATTCTGCAGCATGAGAGACCGTGGTGAGCAAGCTGATCGACAACCTTTCCACAGAAACAGCGATGAGGTACAGAGCTGAAAGCACGTAACCTAAGACTAATTGCTATTCTAAATGAAACATTAATTTGGCAGAGAGACACTTTACTCTAGCAAAATATAACACTAGAAAGCTAATCTTACGCAAACGGATCCCTGAATCGAAAAACTTGGAATCAAACCTGGGACCCTTTGCGTTTAACGTGAATCATCAAGTTACTAAGCCATTTGGGTCGTTAATTATTTAAAGTAAAATAGTGACGACGATTCAGCTCTAAGCTCACTGTTACACTGTCTAGCTACAAAAACAATTTGTTCGTTCGGACATATAACTAAGCCTAATAAATTAAAATTACCATCTATTATTTTTGTCACACCTGTGACAATTTATCAACAATTAAAAACGGTCACGTTTTTTACACGGCTAGTTTTAGTCGTTCATATTTTGTCTACGATTAGACACGTTTTTTTATTTTAATTTATTAGGTTTATACAGAGTGTCAGGTAAATGGTATATCTAGCCGAAACTAGCCTATGTTAAGATATGCATATATATTCTATGGTGAAGACAGAAAGTTGATAGCATACATAAACGAACAAACAAAATATTTCGTAGTACACCTACAGATGTTAAAACCATAGTGAGCGTAGCGTTTTTAAAGACTGGTTAAAACCGCCCGTAAGCCTTGACAGGCAAGGGTATAGTGATATGTTCTATTTATTTTTTTTTGCTACGATTTAACTTGACCTTGCCTACGCGCAAGTCACCTAAGGAAACAAAAAAAAAATGCTACGATTTCTTTAAAATTAGCTATGATTCTATTCTATGCTACGCCTACGACAAAATTATTTTACCTGTACGTTCGCATTACTACGAAATTTAACTTGCTACGGTTGCTACGACAAAAATACTGTTCATAAGACATCAACGAGAGCCTGTATTCTTTTTTTAAATAGAACCCGTAGATAATCATCTTTTTTTTCTCAGATTTCTTATAGTGAATTGAATTGAATTTATTTTTTATTTCAAGATAGTTAGTACATAAATTAGTATCTTAAAGCCTATGTTAGGTTTGTCTAGACACTATTTGTTCTCTAAACAAAATATAAATAAATAATTAATTATATTTTTTTTTTTAAAGTATGACCCACTGCCAAGTACTGAGAATTCTTTAGTAGCATTTATTATTACAATCAGAATTTATATTTATTACTTATAAAAAAAAACAAAAGCCACTGTTCGTTTTATTAAGTTTGATGCTTTTTAAAAATACATTGGTGATAAATAATATTGTTATGCTAATGACAAAGATGGACATGTTTGTGACGAATCCAGTCTTCATGTCCGGTATCTTTCTGACAATCCATGGTTCCGGCCTCGATTAGGTAAAAAACTTACTTATTTTCCTACTTACTTACTTATTCACCTAATTTTTCTCTCACTAAAACCGCTAGAATATACAATACATTTACATAATTTTAAGCATATATAGATTATTAAGAGTTTTAGGTGTAATTAAATGTAGTTTTCATTATTCTGTTATTTCTATTTCTATGTAAGTGCCAAGTTAATTTTTTTGTACCAGTTATTTTACAAGTAGTCCAAACTACAAAACTGTGTTCGTTTTAAAATATTATTAATCTTTTTTTACAGATAATCACCATTTCCGTAAATTCTTTATCTGTCATTGATTAATTGAATTATTATTAGCAATGATTTGTTGATATACCTAAAACTTAATCACACTTTATCATTAAAAAGAATACTCGCTTACCTTACTCGCACTTAAGATCCCAAAATGCATCCAAATTTAGTAAAATACTTCAAAAATACAAAAACACACACTAAAAACACAATATCATGAGCACCTCTTTTCACTAATTAAATTAACCGCGTCGATCGAGACATGCGCCATGGCAACACTAGTATAAAAAATAAATGTAAGGTGGCGGAGGACAATCCCTGGCAGGTTGTTGACTGTAACTAAACTATCCAAGTGCTAAGTGCAGTCCACTCCCGCCCCTCGTAATTGGCTGTTTGTATCATCCCCCTCGTCTGAAAAAAAAAACATGACATATTGTGCGCGGGAAAGTAGCTGTCACCGGGTATCGGGTTAACATGGCGGCTGCTTTAGTTTTTGCGGTGAGAACCGTTTAGTGGCATACGATACTATTTAGATAGCTAATGCGGTAATTAAAATTATTAATGTGTTAAGAGTAGTCAGTTATTTTAAATCGTTAGTTCGCTGTCATTTCGATTTAACGCCAAATGAGACAGTGGCATATTTTTATTTGGGGTCTAACCATGATGTTTTTAAAGCAGTATTATTTCGACCTTGTTCTTTGTGTTTGACGTTAAAAGCAACACTGCTTAGGTACTGCTAGAGTTTATGGTTAGGCCCTTTGAGACAAGTCATATCATCTATGGTCTAATGGTCATAATCTTTGACTTTCTATTCCATCTATATAAAACTAGCAAAGACTCGAGTCAAGGTGTTGTTTTAGTATTCGGAGTTACAAGATATACTTTATGTTTAGAATTTAAGGGTTTTACAATAAAGAAAATGAATCTGATTTTAAAAACGATTTATTTGGTTATACCTATCTGTCTAACTAATCAGCATAGGCAGATATATGCATATAGTAACTAACTCAGTCTAGGGTATAGTCCCCTTTTCACTGAGCCACTTCTCATGGTCCTGCGAAAATATTTGCCGACCTTCGTAGCCAAGAGGCGAGTACGCCACACTTCGGATCTCTGAAATCTCGATTTCGATTCTTGGTCGAGTCAACGTAAAAAATATTTTTTTCTATTTTGATCGGGTGGTGGGTGTTGTGGTAGCGTCGTTTTTTCTGATTTCTTTATCACAAGTGCTTTAGCAACTTACCTTAGGATACAGAGTATGTGATGTTATTTAATATTTATTATTAAGGCAACCTAGTTAGTTCCACACTATCGTGGAAATCGATACGTTGGCCTACGGTTCTCCGTCCCTTTCTTGGGCACCATTCTATTATTAACTGCGATGGTTTACCGGCCGTCTTCCCTTTAGCTAAAAACCTTATCACACTAGCTTAGCGACCGAATTCAAAGCGAAGCGATAGCGCAGCAAACAGCATCTTGTGGCGAGTTTGCTGCGCTGTCGCTGCTTCGAATCCGGTTATAAATTTTCAATAGGTTAGTTAGCGCTCTAAATGTCCAACCCCATATTACAACTGTAAATTGCTTATCATCGTCTTCGAGCTTATTATTCCAGTTATTCATTCGATTAGGTGCTACGTACATTACGAGCGTGACACGTATGTTTCTGCACATTGTATGTGACAATTTTTAACTTTGTAAAAGTCTAAGTTTCCACATTTGGTTATTCATTTTTAATCTTTATTCCTACGAGTTACAAGAACAGTCATCCTCTTAAAGTAGCTCTAGATAGGAAGTGCGCCAGTTAATTCTAAAACAACAATTAAACCAAACTGACGTAGTTTTTGCTACCCATGCAACTCCTATTTCAAGAGTGCAACTGTCACTCTCACTATCAACCTCACTTCCCATCCTCCCACGTCATTTCCACGGTACCCAAAGTTGTGACAGGACTACCTGAAATGTTATCTCACGGGGTACATTTTTATGCCGACAACTTCTGTTAGCTGCTGTTTGCTTAAAACATAAAAGTCTGTTGTTAAGGTATTAGTTAACGATGAAGGTATGTAGTTATTGTTTAATTAATACAACTTGTATCAATAAGAAGCTAAGTCTAACTCCCATAAGTCTTTAACTGTTTATTAAATGAACGAAAATATGGCAATCAAGGTTTTTTGATGGATGTCTCAAATACAAAATAATTACTGACAATTATCCAACCTTTTTATTGATATATTCAATTGAATTATTGAATTGAATTACTAAACAAAATTATATACACACCAAATAAAGAGTCTATTTGTAAAGTCAAAATAACAGCTTTTTACTAAATGCATATGTCTCAGTGCACAATTGCTGCCATTAAAACAGAAATTTGATTTTTGATTTCTGAATACATATAAAAAAAAACATGTTTTTTGTCTGTCTATTTGCTTGTTTCGGCTGGATTAATTTTGACGTACTTTCACCGACGCTGCTGGTTCCAAGTACGCTACGTATTACCAGCATGCCACAGCAGGCGGTGCAACGGGTAAGGATAGCGCTTTCTTAGGTAGCTAACTTACTGATACTTAAGTGGCACTTAAGTGGCAGTACATAGAGTATCTCGTGTATCGAAATATCGTGCACCAACTTGTGCTTTTAGAATAAGAATAAAATGTACAACAACTCCGTTTACAAAGTTTATTTGTTTTACTAATAATCGACCCGTGTGAATCGCACACTTGTACCCAGTATGAATGAACTTTCTATCGGCGCGCAGTGATCGGCAGTGATCAGTGTCGTAGCATCTCTTCGGCCACCCAGGTAGCGGCCGCTCATGCGGAAGGGCATCCTGGAGACCTGTAGAAAAACGTTGTTAAATATTTAATCTTTAAGAGATTATTTTTGTTTTGAAGCGGAGACGTGTCACAATAAAAAATCCTAATTTTGTTTAATATATACACAGTATTTAGTGCTCTGCGGTTAAAAGCAGTAATCTAACTGTAACCAAATCATGGTAAAAATGCTCAAAATCCATGAAATTTTTATTTGATTAGAAATGTTTTGCAAAAGAACAACTTTTATTAAATTTTTATTGAAGTTGAACATATATTAGTATGCAGCATGTAAAATGAAATAATTATTATCTAATAACACTTACAACATTAATTTATTAATTAAGTCAGCTTTTTTCCTAAGTAATCAATCAAAGTCAAAATGCCCAGCGGTCCATTTTATTGAGTCCTTTCAATCATCCATTATAGGAACTTTTCTTTTGACAAATTATCCTAATACTAACTCACTACGAAGCCAAACAACCAATGACAAAAACTGCATCCCGTGCGAACTTAATTTTTTGACGTTTTCACACGTTGTGCAAATGCGTGCCGCGCGCGCAGTGACCACGCGGCCAGCCCAGTGGTCAGTGATGCCTGTGCCTAGGTGGTCCACCCCACACGAAGGGGGTGAGGACATGGTGACAGCGGAAAATTAGCGACAAAGCACCTAGCGGTGACAGATTATCGCGAGCGAACGGATACAGCAAGTATTTTTAGAAACAACAGAGATTTTTCCCAGATTATATATTTAATTTACTAGATTGCCTATATTTACTCTGTGTAACTGTGCCACGGCAATTCGCGTCAGTGAAACATTGAGCAATAGTTACTTAGTTTTAAAAATATCACAAACAGTTGGAACAGAACGCAGATAACTATTTATTTTACGTGACGTCATGACATCCATTGGTCTATTACAAACTGAGTGCTTATCAAACCACAACAAGACCAATACTATAGAAAATATATACTGTGCCAATACTGTCATCACAAGTCATTATAATGCTTAATTATGCGGTATTTAGACGAACGCTAAACGCCACAGTTTCAAACTGTATGAAAACCAATAGGCGTGACAAATGTTTACGTACCCTAATAATGTATATCTATCATACGTCATTTATCTCTATTTGCTTTGAATTATTGTTAGAAGAATTATCAGTTATTATTTCATTGTTAATAATTTAACGATTTTTAGATCACAAAGATTTTATTCATATGTTTAGTATATTTTAAACTATAAAAAATACAATAAAACTACTTTATGTCTTTTTACACAAAATTATTAATTAAATATCTTATCAATAGCACTTCAAAAGTGGTAGTATCTGCAATACATTAAATTACAATACATATTCTTGAGGCTTCCCTTACCGCTACCGCGCGCGTCCGTAAACACATCGCAATAGTTGATTCTGTAAAGAAAGAAAAAATGAGTATTTGACAGTCCCAAAGCGCAATAACGCGGCTATTCGTCCAGGGCTTTGATTAGTAGGTTCCGACCAATGGTCAAGATGAAAGAACATTAGTAAATTTAACTTGACACTGACTACGCGTATATTGAAAAAAAAACAACTAAGCTAACTTAAAAAAAAAACTAATAGTTAGAAATAAAAATCTTCATTTATCGTTACTAAATTACTTTTTATAATAATTAAAAAATTGACGCAACGCAAACGCAAATGGTTCGATTCTTAGTTCTGAATAATACCAAATTAGTGGTTCAGTATTAATACTCGTACCAATTCAGTGGGTCAACTCAGAAACTTTTCTTAATTATCGGTCTTATGTGCTAGGGGTGTGGCAAAATTCATTGTATTTGCCAGTTATTTTTTTACTTCTAGATTGATAATAATATGACAATTAGTGATGGTGGCTTATATATGTATATTTAAAATTACTGTTTTATTAAAACTAGCTCCTCTAATTCCTAATTATTATAATCTAAATTATTCAAAACGTAATCCTTCCATCGGCCGTTCGCGTCGATCCTCACCTGTCTGAAAGTCGATCGTTCGGAAACGGAAGTACCGGTGTCGGGTTCGCGGACACAGGATACTGCGACGTCATAGGATCGATGCCCAGCCGTCTGGAATGGTGAGAAAGGGTATTTATAGTTATTGTAAGTAATGAACGTAATGGTACGTCGCGGTATATTTCTGAGGACCTCGTTTCCAAGTGTAATACTGGGCAACATATAGAAAACAAGGTTAAGATGGCATGTAATTTATTATGTACAAATTACTGTACTTTAAACTTTATTGCACAAATTAAAAAATTATACAAATGGCGGACTTAGTGTCATGTGGAATTATCTACCAGTCTTAACAGGCATTCAAAGATGTTTTGAGTGTAAAGCATGCTTGCTCATCACATTACCTACATGGTTCGATCGTTATTAATTGAAGCGCTGTAATTAGATTAGATAGATAGATAGATAATCTTTATTGCACACCATACAAATAAGTTACACTTGATGTTTACAGACGATGTATATACATTATACAGTACGTCATTTATCTATGAAGGTTGACTACCAGCATCTAGGACTCGTTCTGGTTTATTAAATTACCTATTTGTTCCCACATTTATTCGTGGGAAATCCCTACATCTCTACCTCTAATCATTCGTCATCAGCATCGATAAAACTACCAACACACCGATAAAAATCTGTTCCAATTTTAAAAACAGTGTTAATCCCAAAGTAAACACAACTAGACCATAAATAATTGCACTCTATGGTCCTATCGGCACCTGTGTTTGCCCCGAGGCTAAACAGCAAGTGTTTGGGCCCATTCAAACAATTGTTTGATATTTTGGCAGGTAAATTGTTTAGATAGGGGAGCTGTTTTTTGTGCGGATGACGAGTTTATTGGTCATTGTTACGCAGCTTTGTAGGGAAGCTGTTGATGGTGTAAATTATATTTATTTTAAATATTATTTAAACATTTTGAGGCAATATCTTTTCCATCGTTTTATATTTTATTTCTAAAACAATTTAGGTATTTTATTTTATTCTCTACATGGTCAACTCCTAAAAACGTAATAATTAAGTAGGTATTTAATGGTGCTACAAGTTTACGATTGGGGCGAACATCGGAATCGCGCATAAAAAATAAACTTCAAACATTTATGCCAATTTAGGGAAAAATAAATATGTTTAATTCAAATGCTAAAATATGTGACCTTCATATGTTGCTTGCGTTGACTTAAAGCTTGTTTTTTAACATTTTTAAGACCTATTATTTGACTTGATTTTATTAATTACATCTTAGTAAGTTCTAAAAAAAGGCTATAAAACCCGGACAACAGAGTAATCCTATAAGGTTTCCGTTTTTACCTTTTGAAGTTCGAATCCTTAAACAGACTTTAGCTTTACCTTTGATTTTTTAAATTAGAATAAATAAGTAGGAATGTAAGTAAATTTCTTAAACTATGCAGGTACCAAAGATTTTTGACGCTGTGTCTATTGACACTAGATACCCAATACGCGCGCAAAATTTGAAGCAACTAAATTGGAGCCGCAGCAGGCTCCAAACGCCTGACAACTCCGTAGTGTTAAATGTCAATCCGCTCGGAACGCATCTCTTGGAAAAAAAAAAATATTGACGAGATGTGCTATTAAATGGTGTCAATACACATTGGATAAATATAAAAACTGTGATATCTACACTTTTCACTTACAAGCTATCAATATTATTTAGTACTTCGACCATAAAAGCAATTAAAATTAATCGCTATATTTTACATTTTGTAAAAGGTTAGTGTTGCCAATTAAGGAAACTATTTTCCCATTTTATTTTCACATTATTGTCCCTATTGATAAATTTTAAAAGTACTAACTGATATTTTTGTCTGTGATAAGTAGGTGCAGTGTAATTTAAATATTATACATTTTTGAAAATATATTAACTAGTTTAAAGTTGAAAAGCTCAAATGAACATCACTTGTTAAAATCAAAACATTCATATCTTTTTGTTTTAAGGATTCCACAACAGTAAAATAGTAAAAAAATATATACGTCGTGCACATGACAATATAGATGTAGGCATTGTTTTTATTTAATTTTCCCCAAGTTTGGGGAGAACTACTATTATGAGCAACCCTCTTTTATAGTGGTGTGCGTGTGTCTCTGTGTAAACGAACTGTAAAGTTGCTTCAAATTTAGTATCGCCGTAGGTACCGAATTATCCTTCTATGGTATTTTATGGCAGGTACTTAGTAACAATAAAATTAAAACTGGCAATAATTTCGATTTGCACCATCCCTCTCGCTAAGAATCAAATAACAATCAAAATAATTCCTAAGTACAATCAATCCATTTACAAAAATAACATCCGAAATGTTTCCCAGAGAAAACAATAACATTTGAACAAATTAATCAGCCAGCGTAAACCGATACGGCTCAATCGGAAATGTAAATACAAGATAATAGTTTGTAATTCAATATTTTATCACGGATTCACTCTTATAAACTTATCTCCGAGATTCTTTCTGAATTCGGATACAAATCATGATAAATTCAACAAAATTTCACTTTCCAAAATGTAAAGCGCCACTGTCTATACAAATTGCGAAACACCTATGACGAATCTGTAGTTCTATTTTTGGCCACTAGCAAACATTAAAGTTGTCGGGGAAACGGAGGGTAAAAAGCGCGCGTGTCTGACTCGTGCCATAGAATATACCAGGACCATATTTATTTTTATTTTTTGCTGTCGGTGGGCCGGTTGCATGCCAGTATTATGACCGTAATTATTGTCATTTTATCATTGCGTTGCGTTGTAGCTTGTGGCAGAGGGTAGTTAAAGGATTTAAGAGTGTGAAAACGATCATTTTTAGGCAAAGTAATTACATACATGAGGTTTTGTGCTAACAAAGGCGACAACATGGTTCTTTATTTTGTGTCTTTTTTGGGTCGCGGCTACTATAATTTAATGCTACAGGCTCTGATCTGATACTACATCTGATACTATGTAGAAAAAAACAGTAATGAATTAAGTACTTCAAGAGAAATTGTATGTATTATGTGGAGACGCCACAAAATTTGCTCTCCCTCGCCACCTTTTAATCCAAAGAAATGCTACTAGATAATATTCAAGTTAATTAAACGCTAGACTTAGAACCTAACTACATGGCATAACAAAAGTCTTTCTTCCCTCTGTCTGTGGATCATGTGAGCTAAAATGACGCTTAACTGAAACCCCCACAAAAAGCAACGAACACAAAAACATTGGTTCGTGCCAATCGATCAATATTCTTAAAATACGAATTCATAACAGATTGCCGGAGTTTATGAAAAATTAAGTAAATGATTTAAAATTTATAAAACAATTAAAATTAATGTTAATAAAAATATGTTATTACACAATAAACGAATACTTAAATGACAATAATCTAAAACAATAAATGGAATCCAAAGATAAATAAACATTTAAATGCCTAAAAATACTATTTATTTGATTATGTTATTCAATATATTATTTAATAATTATCATATGATTTCTTAATGTATTTTAATTCTTTACAACTTCTTAAAATAAACAAATTGATCTAATTATGCATGCCGTCATCCTCTCTACCCACAATACCTATCTTATTGTTGTGCCCTACAGGGTCTATAATGATCTGTTTTATGTACCTATTTATAACACCTGTGTAACATTAGAATGCAATAAATATATTGAATTGAAAATAATCATACAAAAACTTATTAACTGAACACCAAGTCAAAGTTGATGTGATGTTTATTTACTATACTAGAAATGTCAAACGTTGCAACTTTTCCCTAACATTTCTCCATTGACCTCTCACCCTGTATGCATAGAAGATCTTCCATTCCATTTCAATAATAATTAACATTGGAAGAAATTCACTGATTCTAAATATTTCCAGGAATTGAAGTGACAAAAAGGTTAAAACATGAAAGCGCAATTTTGTTGATTTTAAAAAAGTAAAGACGAGTAGGCGCCCGAAATCACACCAATTGTCATGGTCTCGAAGTAAGGAATAAAAACAAAAACATTGAATCTCTCATCGGCTGGCACCGACTCCAAAAGTAACTGATTAGGTACTTAAGTGTTAGGATTATTTTTAGCATTTTAGTGTTTTGAAGTCGGTTTTATTTTTTTTATTAAAATTTACTTCATCTATTTTTAGTGATAAATGCTAATCTAACTGCTGAACACCGATTTCATCCCCTATTTTCCTACCCTTAGGGGTGATTTTTATTTTGCAAACTTTTATCATAGCATCTTTGAAGTTTAAGCTATTCAATAAAACAAAAATCATCAAAATCGGCTCATATTTGTCGAAGATAGGTAACAAGAACCACAACCAAAATATTATCTGGGTATATATTTGTTGATTTTCTCAAAAAGTTCTAAATCAATTTCGATAATTTATATGGGACCACCTCTGAAGTATGATCTACCAAACAAAAAAAGAATCATTAAAATCGATTCATAATTGGCGGAGTAATCGCGTAACATACATACAAAAAAAAACATACAGTCGAATTGAGAACCTCCTCCTTTTTAGAAGTCGGTTGAAAAAAGCCAAATCGTCTGAAATCTATTTGCAAGAGATACACACAGATTTTCCAGCGAAATCTTACTTGGCGGCCGCCGTAGGTATATTCGGCTCTCTGTGACCGCCGCATTCCACTGTAGTTTTCCATAAAATAAAACGTTGATGTCGTATGTAATTTTGGTTTTCCAATTTTCATTATTTCAGCCATAATATGACGTCCACTGCTTAACATAGGCTTCCCCCAGTGACTTCCAGATTGGTCGGTTGGAAGCGGCCTGCATCCAGCGGCTTCCTGCAACTTGTAGAGTACCAGGCCGTTTGTCCACCTTGTGGTTAGACGTCGTACGCTGCGCTTGCCGGTACTACTGGTGATTACAGGTCCGAATTTTATTGATAGCGGATTACTTTTTACCGACTTATTTTTTATTTTTTATATGGCCTCAATCCCTTTAAGCAGAGCAGTGCTTCTGCCAATGTCGATTGTATTCTTGTTATAGTTTACAATAAATAACGGGTGTTTAGTTTTTATTCTTTTCTTGGATTCAGTGAAGGCTACTCTTACCGTAGAAGCAGGTTTCAAGACGCTATCGGGTCTAAAGCAAGTTGTCTTAAGAAAAGTCAGTTGACACTCGATGCGGCGTTGAAAACAATGATATTTCAATAGTTTTAAATCTCTATTACTTCACCAGACATTAGAACACAAACTAACTACACTTGCACTCTAAAGCTCTTTATCAGGGCTCGCACAGTTTTCTCACATAAATAACGACATGTTAACTTTTATTGGGCCGACAATAGTAGGTTTTTAATTTACTTAATGTTGAAGCTTGGGAAGCCGCTCAAACGCGAATCGATTCGCGGCGAGCTTTCGGAGAGGGGTGTTGGGCTAAAAGTAGATATTGGTAATGGTAAGGAAATGTTTGTTCGGAAAAAGCCAATACTTGTTTTCTTCTTTTAAAAGTAAGGGGTTTTAAGCAAAAACTATTTTTTCCTCTTAGAATAGCCAAACAAGTAGCGCAATCATCGATTATGCAATTACATTACATTCTGTGGACGAATGATAATAATAATTAAACGAGAGCGCAAACGTGGACACACAAGCTACCGATAAATATTTGATTTCTATAGAACCAGTATGAAATCATCCACTCTCTGAGCATACGTAAACATTTCTTGTGTCTAGTTGCTTTCACTTAACACATAGGTACTCATGACGATCAAAAAGTGTTCTGGTAACTGGTAACTAAAAGTGTCTACGTTTGCGCAGCGCCTTAGTAATAGCGAGTCACCGTCTACCGTCTGATTATTAAGATAGGGTACTAAATCCATGTATGAGACATTTGATATGACAGGCATCGTCCCGTTGTGTCATTAGTATCCTGGCAACCAGTCCATCAAGTTCCTTTCCATAGACCCGGTTTAAAACCCAGAGATAGGAGCTAGGTCTACATATACCAAATCATTATCGTATCTCAATGGGGCCTCTTTGTGTTGGATCTGTATCCTCACGAAGGCCTTCCTAAAAGCCCCGACTTCGTGCCGTGATTTTCTGTGCGTCTCAAAGTCCGGCGTGCTCGCCTCTGAGCTACGGAGGTCGTAAAATGCTTAGTGCTTGCCTGGAGCCATAACCCACAGTCCTCTTTCAACTCACTCAATGGCATAAAATGATACCGTCAAGATTTTAGTGAGTGTTCTCATCTGTTTTAGTGGAACCTCTCAAATACCAACCCCGGTACTCAGGGAAATCCCTGAGGCAAAATAGCGGCAATTACGCATTATCAATAACTAGTTATATATCATTATGGGACCATTTATGGGACTCCAGGATCCAGAGGACCTATTCCGAGTTTTATAATAAAATAGTCATTAAGTAGGTACTCTGACTCCAATCGAAAAGAAAATGTAAATTTAATCACTTTTTAATCGATTTTTGCGAGGCAGTTGTTTTTACACGACTGCCCAAACAGAGTGTAATGTTTTTTACAACTCACACTATAGGCCCTCAGAACTGACAGTCAGAGCAGTCGCCCGCCGCGGTATGAGAATGCAGTTTCTTTTCCCAAACTCACGAGATCGCCGTTGTTTGCGTAATAAAAAACATCCCGTTCCGTTCACGCCGGCTGTCTGTGGGCACCTATTTAAACGTAAGTTATAAGACCCACCGTACTACCGACCCGACCCGACGCCGTCTCGGTCACGCCTTCTGTGTCTCTAAAAAAAATTTTCAGTTCTCCATATAAACTGATGCCAGCTAATGGCGGTTTAGTCTAAGGAAGCGAATTTTTTTTGCGATTTCCATATTGGTCCCATAGAAAAAGTTGTTGTATTTGAGCACCAGAATCAGCCCCTGGGAGGATAAAGATGTTTTACAAACGATGTTTGTTTTTTTTTCTATTTCCCTCGCTCATCGCATCACGCGAGAACGGATAGAACAATTTCGCTAATTATGTTTTTGTTGTGTTTATTATTGTCAGGAGATGGTTCTTTTGAGAGAACAAAATAAGAAAGTTGCGCAGAGATTCCTTTATGAATAAACTAAAGACCACGCGAACGAAGTCGCGGGTAACAGTTAGTCTACTAATAAGATATAAGATGAAAATAATGTCTGTTCAAAAACTTAGCCTAGATTTAGTTCACAAATATTATGATGTTGATACAAAATTATTTGGTTGTAATATCATTAAGTAGGTTAGTGCTTATACAACAATAATGTAAGTGTTTTACTCAAAACCAATTACTTACTATGTAATAATAAATAAGTACTTAACTAGCAGTTTTTACCTTAGTCTTAAAATGTAATGACTGCTTTATATCTAAAATTTGATTCTACGAGCTGGTCCTTATAATCAATCGAACAAACATCTATCTAGCTAGCCTGAGTGATTTTTATTGCTGGGCATTGCTCATCTCCTGATGAGATGGCTAGGTTTGCTGAATCGCTGACACATCCTACTTAGTGAGCGTCTGGGGACAGGAAAGCAAAAACGAGTTTAGGCGTTTTGAATACGCTGCCAGTCTAGAACACTTTCTTCGTCCGTCCTAATAAAAAAGTCGTCTCACCTAATTGTGATGAATGTGGAACAATCGATGACGTCCAACATGTGTTGATGGAGTGTAAGAGAAACGAAAATCAGCGTCAGTCACTTGTAATGACATTGCATTTGAACCGATTGGATGTAGGTATCTTCCAAAGCATTTTGGGTGAACCTTCATCCAAACCGGCAAGAATGTTATGTGAGATAGTAAATTGTAGGTAAATAACACTTTTTTGTTACCTATTATAGTTTTTGGTGTTTTATATATTGTTAATGTAATTAAACCACAAATAAGTTTCTATCAATAATATCTATAGCCAATGTAATATTATAAGGTACGATAGGACTGACATGTCATGTAACGACCAAAGTCCTTTAACCAAAAAAGAAAAAAAAACTACAGTATCAACGTATGTAAGTAGTTGAGTTTTGAAAGTACAAGCGATACGCATTCTCTACACCTACTTATGTATGTACTTAGTTAAGTATTCGCGCATTACTTCTTAGTACATTTTCTTCAAATTGTAACCTTTCATCCATTAGAAGACCCAGATTGTTTTACGGTATCTAATCGTTTTCCCGTTATAGAAACATTTGGGTCCTGGAAGGTAATTTCTTCAATAGCGTTTTTTGAACCCATTTTATAAATTTGGTATAGTTACCCAACTATCGCTTCAATGTCTAACACAATCCAATTCCTCATTTAGTTTGTCCACTGCTGCTGTAGTAAGTTAGTTTAGTTAGCTTCGGGTTTACATGATTTGTTCAATTGAAGGTCATCGGGGTATAAATGATACTTTCAATTTTCTATAGATTTTATCAGTGCATTACACAAAGAGTATCGGTCCTAATATTGACCCTTGTGGGACGCCACTGTTTGACTTAAGGTCTAACCATTGGGCGTACCCAGCTTGTGGCCCGGAGTGGGGGGGGAGCAATGTAGTTTTTTTTAGGTCGGATCCTCCGCGCTCGCGTTGCGGCAAACCGATCAGTGCGTATGTACCCTTACGCGAAACATACATTAAACAATTTCACATTGCCCAGGTCAAGTCAGGACAGACTCCCATTCGATTACATTTATAATTCTAAAATAAAAATTGAAAAAATCTTGTAGTAGAAAATTGATTTAAATAAAATTTTACGCTTGAATAATAGGACGTACGTAAATTAAAGGGAATCTGTCCGGGGGCTGCCATCCATACTCTGCCCACTGAATTGCGAACAGGAGAATACCAATTTAAGAGTACAATGATTTACCTACGTAACCCACCGTAATTCGATTAAGTCTGTAAATTGAAATCAACGCGAGCGCAGCCAGCGCGAAATTTTTTGGCCATTTCAAATTTTAAAGAAGTATTTTATTATAAATAAGTAAGTATAGTGGTGAAACGTAGGTACCATTTAAATGTAACCGGATAATACTGCGAGCGAAGCGAGCGCGAAATTTTTTTAAGATATTAGGCATTTTTACACTAGAGGCCAACGGCGCGGAGACTGCTTTGGCGACTGCGACATCAGAAGCGGCACGCAGAATGTATAAAAGCTTTTAGCAAAACAATTTTATTTTCATACATTTATCATCATTTCAGCCATAGGTCGTCCACTGCTGAACATAGGCCTCCCCCAGTGACTTCCAGATTGGCCGGTTGGAAGCGGTCCGCATTCTACAACCTTTACCAGGTCGTCTGTCCACCTTGTAGGTGGACGTCCTATGCTGCGCTTGCCGCTATCTTTGTTTTGTCCATGTTCATCCGAAGGCCTACTTGTTGGGAAACTCGACTAAGGCCATCGAGCATTGTGCCGAGGTCTTCAAACGATTCTGCCATGACCACGATATCGTCTGCAAACCGAAGGTGAGTGATGTACTCGCCGTTAATGTTGATGCCGAATCCTTTCCATTCCAGGAGCTTGAAGGCGTCTTCAAAATACAGTCACCCTTATTTCAGATGAAGTCACCCTTATTTTATGTTTCGCTAAAATGACTCAGGTAAGAATATAATACTTCTTGAAATAAATGGTAGAATCCTGTAGAATTATATAAAATTTTAATAAAATATTAGAAATAAGTATGTATAAGAAAAAAAGCTACCATACATCGCCATCATTTGCTATCATTCTTAATTGCGAAATAGGATTCAACTCCGAAGTCATCTATGTATAAGTAATGGTTTTATTTCCTTTTAGTATTTTATAAAACCATTGGCAATCTTTATGAAATAGACAAGTGAAGCTAAATGATTAAGATACAATTATCTTAATCATTTAGCTTCACTTGTGATATTTCCTTGCCATTATGCTAAAATAACATAAAAATCTTCATCTCTTATGAATATTTAATTCTTAGAATATATTTTTATCAATCGTTCGTTATTTAATTCATACAAATTGAATTTTATTCGTTTTTTTAATAATATTTACTTGTACTTATCCCCTTTACTTTAACAAAAAAGAGGGATTTAAGCAAAGTAAAGCTGGTTCTTCAGTATGAAATATATACTACACACTGAGAAAAAAAATTATGACTATGTGTGAGTGAACTCTAGTTTTGAATTGAAGTGTTTACAATGAAATATCTAGTTTTAAAAGGTTGTTTACACTGAAATATAATATAACTATATTACACTACAAACCTCTTGGAATATTATCTTACGAGATCTCTAATAGTCTATAATAGATCTCGTAAGATAATATATATTTTATAAAATAGTTATTAAACAGCTTGAGTTATAATTATTTGTAGGTGTTTAATTATGATCATCATCATTAACATCATATCAGCCTGTTGCAGTCAAAGTCAAAGTCAAAAGTCAAAGTCAAAAATCATTTATTCAATTCAGGACATTATAGGCCCCCAGGGGGCCAGAACATGTCTCCTTATTTTTTGGGCCCTACTAGCGCTTCGAGACAAGACAACAATCTGGCAAGTGCTGAGAAGAAACGCCGGAATAAACTCAGTCACCACTAGCTGTCCACTGCTGAACGTAAGCCTTCCCTGAAGAGCGCCAAAGAGCACGATCTCCCTCTTTTTTCATCCATCCACTGCCAGCCATCTTCCTAAGGTCATCAGTCCATTGAGCATTGGGGCGTCATACACTATGTTTGCCTAGGCGTGATCTCTATTCGAAAACAGGCAGATGTGGCCGGCCCACTGCCATGTTACCTTGCTACATTGCAGAACTATGTCCATTGCTTTGGTCTTCTGTCAAATAACCTCGTTTCGGATTTAATCCCTTAACGAAATTCCAAGCACGGAGTCCTTTTAGCTGAATAAGTAAGATGCTTACTTCTTAAGAATTACTTATATTTATCTAAAACAACTAAGATTCTTTGAGGCTATTTAGATATATTTTATAGTGTATTGTTTCTTTAGTTTTAAATATATAAAAAAACTTAAACAGGTCGGTGCCTTTTAGATGTATTATATAGACTGACTTAGATGTATTATACATGTGGGTTGAGTCCATATATTTAAAAAAATCTTAATATGTATTACTTATGTTTATTGCTATGATTTTTTCTGGTATATAAAACTTACCCCTAAAGAACATTTTGGCATTCATTTTTGACCAAACTGTGGATTGAGTCCTTTCTGCTAAACTACGTCCATGATTTTGAATTTTCCGTTTAACAGCTGAGATCATTTTTCCAAAAAGAAAAATCACAGATATCATCGGATCGGCTGAAAGATTGAAACATTTAACACCTTTCCTTTTGCGCCCGCGGTTGCGTTATGATTGCGACAATGTTGGAATACTCCTGTCTGTAGGTTTAACTGCCCACGGAATGGATCTCTTTTTCTTATTGTGGCATTGTGACCCTTGCTCAGAAGACTTTACGGAAGACAAAGGTGGAAGATATAAAAGATAGTAGTTTTTCCTGGTTAATTAATAAATTATGAACGCAGCCATAACGATGGTAGAAATTTATTGTCAAAAGTGGCAATGATTCTAAATTTTTAAATTCAATCTGGCAACATCTAAATTTTTAATGTCAAATTTTTATTGTCGCAAAAATTTCAGTCATTATTTTCGTATTTTATTACGTGATTACAAATAGTCTGTAAAAAAAATATAAATTGGTCTAAAATACAGCACGGGAGTGAACGCCGGCGGTCCGTTATTTTGGCTGTGGTCGTTAAATTGTGTGTGCTAACGTGTGCAAAGGATAGCATAAATGAATAATGTCGTTGAGGTCGAAGGCGCTGGCTCTTGTGGAGGTGCTACTGCGAGTGCCGCCTCTGTTTGTGGTGGATGAGTTCCTGAAGATCAGCCTTGGGCTGCCGGTGTCAGGCTCAGAGGAGGTGTCCATCCTAAGCAACATTACCATCGACCACATCGATGTGTCCGACTCTGAGGCCACTTACTACGATGCGAACTTCTACAACGCTTTCTTCTTCACATTCCTCAAGTTCTTCATCTGTTGCCTAGGTACGTACTTGTCTTTACTTACATAGCAACATATGGCGCACCAGATTGACAGTTGCCCAATGCTGTTTCGAAATGCATCTCTGCATTGGCATAAATTCTAAAATTAATACAATAAGTAGGTACATATTACTGGTATATATATAATATATAATACAATCTTAAAACATTGGTGGTCCCTAATTTTTCCAGTACCTACAATGCAGTATACTAACAAAACTAAGGACTTCCTTAGTTGTCTTTTGTATTACTATAAACTTATCACAGTTTTTCAGCAACTCAATATTATGATTTTCAGCACACAAACTCAATTTTTATTGTAACTAAAATATAAGCTGAGTGCTCTCAGTATATCTGCACTGCAACCAATATTTAAAAAGTTTGTGCTGACCCTATAACCTTCTTAAAATATGATAATTTCATGTATATGTGACCTAAAATATTTGTATACATGCAGTATGTATGTATGCACTGTGAAACAAAAACCTTTTATTATTTTAAAAAATACAAATAAGGATGTTTAGAAAATATTATTACTACACACATGCAGTAGTGTATTCTTAAAAGGCGTCTTTAAGGTAAATATTTCAGATTGGGTTTTAACCTTATGGCATGTAGATAGGGTTCTTTATATGGTACCTAATATGATAATGTGCTCAGTGCCTTATGGGTTAATACTTGAAATCAAAAAATACCTACATATAACCTTGAAATTTTTTTGCTAATGAGTTTTGGTGGTTTCATGACAAAGCAAATATTTAAAATTATTCTACAAAGTTGACAGTGGGTATTTCCTTTTTTCAGGTTTAGTGATTATGAATAGTTATGGACTAAATACAAGATTTTATTATTAATTAATTAAGCATCCGTAATCGAGACACAATAGAAATTCCATTGTTATGCGGTCTCTTAAGACTGTTCGGATGTTGATGAGTTAATAACATAATCATAATAGTTTCATTATGATTATGTTTTTCATTCTTCCAAGATTACTTTGTTTTTTTGTCAAATTGCATATTTTTCTCTTTCTGCAGTCCCTTACATACACATTACTTTAAATAATATTATGTGTATTTTACTTGTATATTTATAAAGTAATCAGGGAAGTAAAATACAATTTCAAAATGTGTCTTTCCTCAACAACCTTCTCTGTGTATTTCATTTGACGAAGACCTTCCAACTATGACAATTTTTCTCTATCACCTGCTGCTTCTGTAGTCCATAAACAACTTGCTACATTTATCTCAGCCATCCATCTCTAGGATGGCCTGCCTCGTTTCTACATTACATTATAAAATGTATTATTTAAAATTGATATGTAATCTTTACTCAAGAAACTACAACTCATCATGAATTAACAATAAAAAGCATTATCATCCACACTAATTATGTTATTTATATATATGACTAACTGACCCGGCGAACTTCGTACCGCCAATAAAAGTTGAACTGAACGACAGTTCTGACGTTCAGACAGAACTGAACTGATTGACAGGTACGAACAGTTTGTATGGGAAAATAAAATACTTGTTTTACTACTTACGTTGCATTTTTAAAATATTTTCCCACTTTTTAAACCTTCCCTGAACTTTTTCGTCGGTCCAGCCATTCTCGAGTTTTAGCGAGACAAACGAACAGCCATTCATTTTTATATATATATATAGAAGATATAGAAGATTGTGTGTCTGTCATGTTCCAATTTATTTAATATAAAGTTGTAATGTAATCAGTCCACTGGTGAACCTCTACAAATACATACCAATCCTGCTTCTCAGAAATACTTCTCCAAGCTATTATCAAACTATTATCAGCATTATGCAGATAATATTGCCCTCTGGCATTTCCTATTGTATCTAGTTTTATCCCTGAAGGCACCTTAAGTGGTACCCGAAGTGGTACCCGAAATTATAGACAGATCAACCCTTTATTCATTTATATTACCACTAAACAGTGGTAGTCTGTCAAGACATAAATCTCTTCAAATGGTTACTAAAAGTTTAAGAACTGCTGATTTTAAAGTCAGGGAAAATTTTATTATATTATCGTTTATATTGGACAACAACACATACATTGGTCTGATCCTAAGGTAAGTAGCTAAAGCACTTGTGTTGTAGAAACCAGAAATAACGACGGTACCACAACACCCAGACTCGATACAGCATAGAAAAGTTTGTTTTCTACATTGACCTGACCGATTCTCTATGCTGTTGAAGCAATAGGTAATGCTTTTCAGACACTGGTCTATTCTTCAACCTCACTTCAGCTTTCCTTTCAATAACAATTATTTGGACCCAACGGCCAGGTTTATAGATGGAACCAAATGTAAAAGCTAGTGAATATTTATTTTATTATCAAAACAAACTGTGAATGTGACATCGTAAAAATTAAATTTATCATAGTGACTTGAATTTTATTAATTGGGAAACAATCATAATCTTCGTATGTAACCATGCTATATTTAATAATCTACAATAAATGACGTTACAATTAGGTATTCTAAAAATATTAATACTGATTCTACAATTTGAGAACTCTAAAAAGCATATTATAGATACCTAAGTAAGTAATGATATTAATAAAATACCACACAACTACTGTTCTATAATTATTATCATCATCAGCCTTTGGGAGTCCACTGCTGGGCATGGGCCTCCCTATAGAACGCCACCGAGTGGCTTTGGGCTGTTCATTATAATCAGCCCACGTCTTATTTGTCTACGGTAAGTGTGTCTGCGGTGCTTCCCCCCAAACCATGGGCCACCTTTAGGGATTGCTGCCGGGAATTCCCGGTACTAAAATTCTCGGGAAATTCCAGGAAAATTTCATCGTCTCTCAGTACCGGGAAACAAAATCCATTTCCGGGGTATTCCGGTACTACAAAAATATATGTTTGATTTTAAAACTAACGTTTTATTTAACAGAAGGAATGTCAGACTAGGCGTTATCGTTTTTTTTTTTGCCAATAATAGAAACACTAATGCCTTTTCGGAAACCCGCTGGTTCGGGAGGCTGGAAGTCATCGGACCTACGCGCGAGACGATTCGTGATGACTCTCAAGAACAGCTTGTAGACACATGGTTCAGAAGCGAGATGGAACTGTAATTCTTCAATATTATCTCCTTTCTTGAAGATGAGCACCACCACATTTCTGTTCTATGCCTCCGGCGTTATTCCCTCGAGCAAGACGGAGTTTAAGAGGCTCTGAAGGACTTTCAGTACCGATGTTCCACTCGTATTCAGAAGCTCTGATGTGATTCCGTCATCACCCGGCGCCTTGTTGTTCCTAAGCTGACCAGATCCATACGCTGCGGCAAATTATACAGAAGATCAAGGAGTAAAACTTGCCACTATGCTTGATGTTCGTGGAATATGAGAAGACCTTTGATTTGATCGAGAGTCTCTCCAGCGGTGCCATATTGATTATCGGTAAATCGAGGTGTTGAAGTGTTTATACAAAAACGCCACTATGTCGGTCCGATTACAGGAGCAGAGCACGAAGGCGATTCCTCTGCAGTAACGCGTAAGGCAGGGAGTTGTTATATCTCCGAAACTGTTCACCGCTGCATTGGAAGACGCTTTCAAGCTCCTGGAATGGTAAGGATTTGGCATCAATATCAACGGCAAATTTCGGTTTGCCGACGATATTGTGGTCATGGCAGAATCGCTTGAAGACCTTAGCACAATGACTTGGTCGAGTTTCGTTGGGAGCTTGTTGGGAGTCGATGGGATTGCGGATGAATATGGTCAAAATCAAGCTCATGTCGAATGCTCATGTTGCGCTCCTCTCTCGAAATCGTCTACAAATATGTCTACTTGGGACAAGTGATCCAGTTGGGTAGATCCAATTTTGTGAAGGAGGTCAATCGTCGAATCCAACTCGGCTGGCAGCGTTCAGGAAACTACACAACGTCTTCTCGTCCAATATACCCCAGTGCCTAAAGACGAAAGTCTACAACCAGTGTGTGTTAACAGTGATAACATATGGAACTGAAACGTGGCCTCTTACTATGGGCCTCATAAGAAAGCTCTACGTCGCACAGCGTGCTCTGAAAAGGCTACTATGCTTGGTGTTTCCTTGCGAGATCGAATCAGAAATGAGAACATCCGTAAACGAACAAAAGTCGCTGATATAGCCCAATGTATTCGCAAGCTGAAGTGGCAATGGGCGGGGCACATAACACGTAGAACTGACAGTCGATGGGGCAGAAAGGTTCTAGAATGGAGGCCGCGTACCGGCAAGCGCACTGTAGGATGTCCACCCACAAGGTGAACAGATGACCTGATAAAGGTCGCAGGAAGACGCTGGATGCAGGCCGCTTCCAACCCGCCAATCTGGAAGTCAATGGGGGAGGCCTATGTTCAGTAGTGGACGTCCTGTGGCTGAAATTATGATGAATTGAAACACATACTTAGGTTCAGTGATTTGTATTGTGATTTATACTTCTTTAAAATTATTTCCAAAGTTTTTTTCTCTGGTACCGAAAGTATCGAATTTCCCGGTATTTCCCGTTACCGTCTTTGCTCCAGTAACGGGAAATAAAACTTCGATTTCAGTACCGGTACTGCAAACATTAGCCACCTATAATGTACCGCGTGTTCGGACAGCTGCACACGCGAAAACCAGTTACGCGCCACCGACAGTCAGGCGGAATACTGGTCATCAAAAATTTGAGAGCATTGCCTTGCCATTGACACGAGAAGAAGAAGAAGAAGCCCACGTCTGTCTACTGCTGGACATAGCCCTCTGCCAATGCACGCCACTGAGCCCAATCTTCGGCTTTTCTTTTTCATGCACTGCCAGAAGTCTTGCGTATATTATATCGTCACTCCACCTTGTCGGCGCCCCACGCTGCGCTTGCCTAGTCGCAGTCTCAACTCAAGACGTCACACGTCTACCCCATCGGCTATCGATTCTACAGCAAATGTGATCAGCCCACTGCCACTTCAGTTTGCTTATTCTTTTAGCTATATCGATTACTTTCCAAATCCCGAGCATAGCATTTTCCATAGCTCGTTGATAGTGTACTATCCTAGTTAGTCGCACCGTATTTGTCTAAGTCTCGGCTCCTTACGTCATGACGGGGGAACGCACTCGTTAAAGACTTGCGTCTTCAGACTTTGAGGGATTGGCTATAAAAAGACTCGATAAAGTTTCCCAAATGTTGCCTAGCCCAACTGTATTCTCCTGCGAGCTTCTCTCTCAAAGTTGTTTTTACCTAATAGCAATGTTTGCCCGAGGTAAACATACTCTTGAATAACCTTGAAAGCAGCCCGGTTAACAGCTATCAGTTCGGATTATCATGTTCATTAAACATAACCTTGGTTTAACTTAGGTTCATGCGGAGATCGATGCGTTGGGAAGATTCAGCTAAGCCGTCTAGCATGCGCTGTAGGTCTAGAATCGTTTCGGCCATGATGACGATATCATTTGCGAATCGCAAGTATGAAAATATGTAGGCACTCGCTACATGCTAGACGGCTTTGCTGAATCTTCCCCGTTAATATTATTGCCGTGTCTCTTTCAGTTTAGGGTCTTAAACATATTTTCCAGGGCATTTGTGAACAATTTTGGGGAGATAACGTCCCTCTGTCTCACTCCGCGATATAGGCGGATAGGTTTAGACTGCTGATATGTACTTGGACCATCATAGTTGCAGCGTTATATGTATAAGCATCTCGACACTTGGACATATCGCTGGACTGTTCAATGGTATCAAATTGTTGTATTGTGATCTGAATGCATAATTACCTACTAAGTTATATTCAATAAAACAGTTAAAAGTAAACAACTTCCACAATTTGATTACCTACATAGTTAGCCGTTAGTTATAAGTTAGGCTAATAAAACAACAAAGGGGGTAATTTAAATAAGTGACCGAGTTTCTTGCGCTCCATCTCGGCGCTAGCCCACAATAATGTCCCGAAGCAGTGGTAGGGTAAAAAATTATTAGGACTTGTTAAAGATCCTAATTTAAGCCTATTTAGAGAAATAAAGTGGTTTTATTGGTTTTTAACTAAAAGTGATTGTAATAATTTTAGTATGAAACATGGATTAGGTTTCATTGGTGTACATGTTTCTACATGGCCTTGCTAACTTTAAACTTATTATTTATATTTTACTTGCGTGCTTGATTTTTCTGTTTTCTGATAACGACGTTAATGTTTAAAGAGCCATCCTGGTCGCGTTCTATCAAATCCTACTTTGCAAATTATATAAAATCAAGATTTTTACAAACGCATGCGTTGTTATACGACAAGACAAATATATGCCCAAACGATTTGTTTTATCCGTAAAAACTAATAAAATGTTGTTGAGTTAGAGTAAAGTTTTTGTTTTTTTTTGTGTATGGATGGCGCTCATAAATCGACTTGTAATAAAGTGCTACTCTAAGTGGAATGGAGTTTAAATGAGACTATAATATTTATTTATCCTCTAACTAAAAAATCATTATCAGGCTTTTAGTCGAACACTTTTTATCTTACAACGAACACAACGAAACCACAATGTTCGCGCTCCATCCGCCGTTTGCGATGAGAATAACCTTGTCAAAAAACATTATTCTGCAATTACCTAAAGGTTATAATGCGTGTTGTACAGTGTACCTAGTACCTATTCACTAATCTGCAATGCAGTGTAGGCGAGTCTGTCTCGCATCTTTTCCGCATTCATGTCGAAACGCGTGTTGATCTTAATTGTAAATAATATTCCAAAAAAAAAGTTTTCATTTTTATACATATCTTAATCTATGTATAAATTACTATGTACAAAAAATCTAAGCAAATTTCTTACTATCATAAAATGTTACGATGTGACTTATAGCATAAGCGTGCTCCAACCTTTTGGACACTCATAATTTGTAACAACTCATATCATCGCCCCATCTTCTTGTAGGTTGTCCCTGTCTTCTAGTGACGTCTCTTGGGTACCATAGTGTGACTTTTTTGCTCCATTTATTTATTTTGCATCGTAGCGTGTTTGCATTCACAGAACTGATGATCAATACGAGCAAGTATATCTACAACTTCGGTTTTATTTCGTATGTCTATAATTCTAATTTTGTCTCGAAGTTTTATTCCCAACATACTTCTCTCCATTGACCGATGTCAGATACTTACTAGCTTTCGTTCGTGGGATTTGGTTTTGGGATAGAATTTACTATCAAGTAGTTCGAGAGACTACCTCCTGCATCCAAACAAAACCTGTTTATCGTATTAGCATAGATGTACAAATTGTACAATTTAAGTATCGTATTCTAGCAAATTTTAGCACTACTCAATAGACTGATAAATTGAGAATACAACCTAGACTCTAGGTATTGAAATTTAATAAATTCGCCCTGTGTGATTCAGCTGTAAGTGCATGCCGTAACGTGCAAGGTGAATTTTTCACATTGAAGGAGTCGATTACAGGATAAGAAGAAGTAGAAGAAGTGAATGATTTATCAAAAAACATATGTGAAGCAAAGAAAACAAACTGATTGTTTTTAAATGCCGTGCAAGGTTTTGTGCAATACAGTCTATCTGGACGAGTTAAAACTTATTGTTCTCGTTTAACTCGTTTTATATAAGTTTTCTAAAAAAAAAGGCTTATTTCCAATAATCTTAGTTTATTGCGTAACTGTATGTAGTATACAATGCTATGAGAAAGCGGCCTCTTCTGGCACAAGTGTTCTTGCACTTATAAGAAGATGGTCAACCTCTATTCTTGTAACCAAACTTTTGTTACATGATAAAAAATGTCATTTTCATTGCCAAAAAGATCCATAAAGAGCACTATTACAAACTTGGCAATCAAAGTAAACCACAGTGGCTTTGCTTCTGACTTTCGCTCGTTTCTATCTCTCACTGAGATTCGAATCCTTAACCCACAGATTCAAACGAACTGAATCAACGTCGATCTCTAAACCGGTATCTGTTGCGAAAGTCTATGTCGAATAAATAAACCAAAATCGACTTTGACTTTGACCCCGATTTGCTTGGAGTAGCTATCGTGACCTTGTCTCCGTGAAGACTTGACGAAATGTTACAACTGAAATTTAATTTTATAATATACTAAATATTTCAACATCTAACACGAGTGTTGAACGTTGCGAAGTATGTACCTACCAATAGTAACAATGCTATTTCTTCGTTCTGTACAGACAAAAACTCGTCAACCTACCAAAATCGTCAAATTTGCTTAATTGTTATTGATCTCTACATGTCGGACTTAAAGTTGAAAATCGGTTGAATGACCTTTAACTTTTTTGGGTAAGTTGACCTGCCGTTGTCTGTACGTTCAGTCCGTCTCATAATAGGTAGAATATACAGGATGTAACGAAAAGGTGAAATAAAACTTTAAGGGGTTATTCTACGGCTAAATTACATCAACTTTTTCTATGGGACCAACATCAAAATCGCAAAAAAAAAAACACTTTCCCATACTAAAACGCGACCAGCTGGCATCAGTTTGTATGGAAACGTCAATTTTTTTTTTTTAAATTGTGATGTTGGTCCCATAGAAAAAGTTGATGTCATTTAGCCGTAGAATAACCCCTTAAAGTTTTATTTCACCTTTTTGTTACACCCTGTATATCGTGTAACAGAAAGCTAACATTGCCAAAATGGCATGCGTATTTGCGATGTGAATAATTTTTGAATTTTCGTTTAAAATACTATAAAACACTTATAAATAGGTATAGAATACGCTATAGATATACGCTTAAAATACCGTCCTATACCATCTCTGTTTGGATGGGCCCATGGTTGACTATTACTTTGTTTTTTGTCTGTGGAATTAATCATAAATAAACGCACGCACTGTTTTGTGTTACCAGTTAATTGTAAATAAATTATTCCAAATATCTCTCCTATTTATCTAACCCCAAACTAAGCTGAGCTTAATATGAATAAATAATACATATTATTTTACAACATTTTGTCAAAGAGTATTTTTGTTTGTAATTATTTTCTCTATAGATTAACGTATGTTTCATAGGTGTACACCATTTAATAGGAATGAATTTTAGGTACCTGCAACTTAGGGTATGCCAGGCTCCATACAAAAAAGTCTATTGACGTCCCGATAAAAAGTTATGCGAATGAGGAAGCACAGGAAAAGCTGACTATTGGTGGCACCATCGTGTTTGGTCTGGTCAAACGATGTCAACGTTTTCAATGTTTCGGGCCATGATGAATCATATGAAAAAAAACAGTAGAAGATTTTTTTACTAAAACAGTTCTATGGCTCAAAACAAACAAAAATGTATTCCCACTACACACAGGCATCGTTTTGAACAGAGATACTTTTTATTGGTTTTTTAATGGATGTGTTCGACGCAGATTGACAGCATTTTAACTTAGTGATTACATGTTCAGTGGACAACCAATAATCACTATGAGCAGACCAAACTCAATGCGACACACCTGACGAAATAAATGTGCAGTGTGCTTTTCCATTGAGACCTTCCTATTTTGAAGTCGGTTGTAAAAAAAAATGCTAATCACTCTTGAGTTTGCATATTCATAGTGGGTGCGCATGCTCGCGTCACGTATTCGTTATCATTTTTGGTTACTTTTTCTTTTTCCTTGTAATAAGTTGCAATTCGATTAGATATCACTAGTTAAATCGGTACTTTATAATGTGTTGTAGGCTTTAAATTTCAATAATCGATTAAATCGGGAGCTTTATCATGATATTACCGATGATTTTACAGTTGTTAGAAGTAAGAACAAAGACTTTTTAAATTATCTCTCTTAGATTTCAATCAGCTAAACAAACAGTTGTTTCATAGTATACGTTCAACGTCGTTATCAACCACTAGTACACACATTACAATACATAAATTTTATTTAAAAAAATAAAACCGACTTCAAAACACTAAAATGCTATAAATAATCCTAACACTTAAGTACCTAATCAGTTACTTTTGGAGTCGGTGCTATCCGATGAGAGATTCAATGTTTTTGTTTGCACCGACTCCAAAAGTAACTGATTAGGTACTTAAGTGTTAGGATTATTTTTAGCATTTTAGTGTTTTGAAGTCGGTTTTATTTTTTTAAATAAAATTTACTTATTTCATCAATTTTTAGTGATAAATCCTAATCTAACTGCTGAACACCGATTTCATCCCCTATTTTCCTACCCTTAGGGGTGATTTTTATTTTGTAAACTTTTAGCATATTATCTTTGAAGTATAAGCTATTCAATAAAACAAAAATCATCAAAATCGGCTCATATTTGACGAAGATAGGTAACAAGAACCACAACCAAAATACTATCTGGGTATATATTTGTTGATTTTCTCAAAAAGTTCTAAATCAATTTCGATAAAATTTATATGGGACCACCTCTGAAGTATGATCTACCAAACAAAAAAAAGAATCATTAAAATCGATTCATAATTGGCGGAGTAATCGCGTAACAAATATACAAAAAAAAAAAAAAAAAAAAAAAACAGTCGAATTGAGAACCTCCTCGTTTTTTGAAGTCGGTTGAAAATTTGATATCGATACACTCTTAAATTACTATCCAAAAAAGGTGTAACAAATACCCTGTTCGATCCAAGGTATTCTGGTGCTTAAATACAATAACTTTCACTAAGGGACCAACATCCGAAATAGATGAAAAAAAATCACTTTTCAAAATACATACTTGAAACTGATGTTAGCTGGTCGGCGGTTTTGTATGGGGAAGTGGTTTTTTTTCGATTTTTATCTTGCTTCCATAGTAAAGTTTGTGGATTTGAGCACCAGAATAATCGAAAAAGAATAATCCTTTTGGATAAACCAGTTTTTTTACACCTAATAATAATAAGCCCAAGATTTATATTTTAAGTGTGTCCAACTTAACCCGTTGCTCGGAAAGCTTAGACAATGGCCTAGAAAGTTAGGCTCTGTATTTTTTTTGCATAACGTGGGCTGACTTTCTCCACCTTTAAAGTAAATGAGCGCTTATTGGTTCCAAGCCTTAACAGATTTGAAGTAAGTTACTGCAAATGAGTGCTGTAACCTTGCTAACGCTTGCGCCAGTCAAACTAGTCCTTTAACACGCTTCCTAGCACTATATTTAGTTCTAAACATCTAAGACTGGGTAGGTTATTAGCCTAGCTCCCTCTGTGCTTTCGTGCCCGTAATTTTTAGAAATTTGTGCCATATATAATGGGAAATCAAGACTAAAAGTGTAAAGTACTAAGTACCTATGCTGTATCGATTACAATGTGAGAGGTAGATAGGTTCAGGTAGTCTAGATCTCACACTCACGCTGGGATGCATGGCATGAGTCTCAGACAGACGGACAGACACATACGGAAATCGTCTTGCACATTATTTCCTCAGGCTCAACTACTCGTAATAAAAAAATAAAACATGTCCTTCAAAAATCCTTATTTATTACCAAAAAGAGTCCAAAGCCATTTGATTGTTTGATGTCTTTGTGTACGGGCAAGCACGTACATTTCTTCGCGTCATCATTATTTTGGCCTACTTTTGTAAATACGCATTCATTACTTTTTGTACAAACCAAATCAGTTCGTTCGCATACATCAAACCATTCAGTCGCGCGTTCTCACCTTACCATCAATATCCATATCTAGCTTAACAGTTCTGAATACAAGTTAATTTTACCTGTCAAACATTTCTATCATTCTAAATCAACCCTATCATCAAAACATATACGGCAACCCCGTACATTGGTCCTTCGAGCTACCGTGGCGGGACCTCTTACGCGTTCTTCAGTGACCTGAATACGTGTCAGTGTGTTTTCGTGTGCGGCCTACCACGTGTCCAAGAACTTTACCACTGTGCTATCAAGTGTGCAGCAAATCATTATCATTAAGACTGTGCAATCAAGCACAGGCAGCCAGGTGCCCGATAATCAAGGTTCGGAGTCCCGAGGCAAAACAGCAGCCGTGCGCGACGTAACAGGAAGCGTCTGCACAGCGAACAGTAGTCGGAGCATCAGCACCTCCACTGCTACATCAGCCACATCAGCATCGGCATACCAACAGCTTCAGCAGAAGTTACAGGCAGTATCTTCAGATCAAGTAAGATCAGTCCTTTTTAATTTACATCTATCTACCAACAATGTCTTCCCTCAATGATATACTTGCTACTCAACAGCAACTATCAACAGCCATTGAAAATATTCTAACCAATTTCAAAAAAGACGGGTCAGATAGAAAAACATCAGATTATATCAGGCGCAGATTAGATACTCTGGACAGTTATTGGTTCGAGTATGACAAAAACTACAGAATGCTTTCACAGTTAGATTTGGATGCAGCAAGTAAAATTCAAATAGATCAAGAGTATGTACAAGTAAAAGAGAGATTTGACATCATTAGAGCTCAGATTCAGAATTATCAGGCACCAAAAGAGGATCGACCAAGAACACCATTACTAAAACCTCCGACATTTGTTGCTTCTGATCCGAGTGAGTCAAATATTTCATCTCAAAAAATCACTACCAAAACATCTTCTTCATCATCAAGTAGAACAGAAGAGGTGTTACGTAAACAGCAGAGTAATTTTAAGGCACTTCAACGAACCATAGGCAAAATAAACATAGCATCCGTTTCGGAGAAATGGGAGTTTGAAGACCTGTTACGCATTCTCAATTCCCGTTGGGCCGTTATCGATACTTTACATTGGGAATTAGATAGCGACCTTGACGGTTCAAACAAAAAGTATGAGGAGGCTTACTCGTTTTATGAACAGGAATACGACAAGATCAAAAAGGCCATAAATAAGAAAATGTGGTCTGTAGCACATCAAGAAAAGTCCACTCCAAGATTGGAAGTTCCTACTTTTGGTGGGAGCTACATCAACTGGATTTCTTTCAAAGACCTTTTCACTGAAACAATCCATAATAATCCTTCTATGTCAGCTGCCCAAAAAATGCAGTATCTGAAAACAAAGGTGAAAGGGGAAGCTGAGAAACTCATCCAACACTTACACGTGAGTTCTGACAACTATATGGTCTGTTGGGACATTCTTAATCAAAGGTATAATAACAAAAAACTTATTTTTACATCTCACATAAATATCTTAATGAACATCCCGGTGGCGCAACAGCAAACAGCAGCCCATCTTAAACGTATTCACGACAATACGTTAGAATGTCTCAATGCCATAAAGAACCTAGGAGTTGACATTAGCACGTGGGACCCTCTACTCGTGCATATTTTGACACAAAAATTAGATACCGAATCATACACAGATTACGTGGAGTCTGTCAAAAACCCGAGAGACCTACCAATCCTTGAAGAGCTGCTACATTTCTTAGAAACTAAATTCACTATCCTAGAATCAGCCCGTAGGAAACAAGAAAATTACACACAAAAACATCAAGTAACAAATCAGGGGTCAAAGTATCAAAGTAATAATTATAAATCAAATCAATTGCAACATTCATTTTCTACAAACAGTAAAGTAATTCCGCAACCTACTTACAACAAGAAAGTAGTTTCATCAAAAAATTTCAAGTGTTTGTTGTGCAACAACGAACACGGCATTTATTTCTGTCCAAGATTTTTAGAAATGCCACCCTGTATTAGACTCAAAACCATACATAACTTGAACCTGTGCCCTAATTGTCTAAATAGTCACCATGGTAAACCGTGTTTATCAGAGAATGTCTGCCGTGAATGCAATAAAGACCACAATAGCTTGTTACATGCAGCGTTTTCGCAATCGCCTCGCTCGGCAACAGACACCGGAACGGGGGCTGCGGGCGTACGCGGGGGAAACGCATGCAAAAGCGCTAATGCCGGAATTCAAGTCGGCAACAACTCGCAAGTGACGCATGCATGGGTTAATGAACCCGTCCAAGTCTTACTTCCAACTGCATTGATCAAGATACAAGCAGTTGATGGTTCAGATCATGTAATGCGAGCTCTGCTAGACCAAGGCTCACAAACATCTCTTATCACAGAACATGCAGCCCAGCTTCTCAAAATACCAAGAATGAGATGTAAGGGAATAGTGTCAGGCATAGGAGACAAGGAGAGCAACTGTAAGGGCATAATCAGTTTAAAATGTTCATCAATGATTAGTGACTTCACCTTTGAAACTGATGCTCTCATAATGAAACAACTTATCAAGCATCTACCAAACCAAACATTCACTAAACCCGATTGGTCGTACCTAGATCACATTAAGCTGGCCGACCCTGAATTCTACCTTAGCCGGCACGTAGATATCTTACTAGGTGCCGACGTTTATTCAACAATTATAATGGATGGCATCTGCAGATCAAGCTCAACCCTTCCGACAGCTCAACAGACACAGCTCGGATGGATTTTGAGCGGCCACGCCAAAACTTTTCAATGTAACGTGGTCCTACAAAACATAGACGAAATTCAAAGGTTCTGGGAGATGGAAGAGATAGCTGAGCAATCAGAGCTATCTTCCGAAGATCAGCAATGTATCGACTTCTATCAGTCAACCACGCAAAGAAGGGAAGACGGAAGATACGAAGTCTGTTTACCATTAAAACCTAATTATCAAGAGAAATTAGGTCATTCAAAATCAAAAGCCATAGCACAATTTTACAGATTAGAACAAAAATTATCTAAAAACACGAACATCGCTAAAGAGTATAAGTTATTTATAAACGAATATATTTCGCTCGGACACATGATACCTACTGCTGACGATCACATTCCTCGCCTTAAATGTCATTTACCTCACCATTGCGTCATACGAGAACACTCGACTACAACAAAATTACGAGTTGTTTTTAATGCTTCCGATAAAACCTCATCAGGCCTAAGTTTAAATGACGTAATGTGTAGAGGACCTAATCTCCAACAAGACATTCAGAACCTCATCATAAAGTGGAGACAACATCGTTTCGGGTTTACAGCTGATCTCGAAAAGATGTTCAGACAGATATGGCTTAGTGATAAAGACCAAGACCTGCAGAGGATCATGTGGCGTGATAATCAAACAGAGATGCTTAGAGAGTATAAACTAGCGACTGTGACTTATGGGACAAAAGCAGCGCCATTTCTTGCCATGATGACGCTTAAACAGTTAGCTAAGGACGAAAGGCCTAACTATCAAGAAAGTTTAGCACCAAGCGTTCTCGAGGAGTCATTCTACATGGATGACCTAATCCATGGTTCACATTCGATAGATGCAGCCAAGCAATTACAAAGCGACATGATCAACCTTTTAAAATCAGGAGGATTCCATCTCAGGAAATGGAAGTCCAACGCACCGGAGCTTTTGGAAGGTGTACACACTGACCAAAACCCCCAAGATTTTGACTTTAAACAAGAGGAATCAACTAAAGCTTTGGGACTTGGATGGAATCCAGAACAAGATCAGTTTATTTTTCAATCACAGATTCCTACATCGTCAGTAAATATTACTAAAAGATCACTGCTGTCAGATATATCAAAGATATTCGATCCCTTAGGTTGGCTCGCACCTCTCACAATAAAGCTGAAAATACTGTTTCAAGATGTATGGAAGGCCAGTGTAGAGTGGGATGAATCTGTTCCACAAATTATCAGCGAGAAGTGGAAAAACATAAAATCTGAAATAGAAGTTATCAATCAGTACCAAATCCCGCGATGGCTGCAAACAGAGTACAAAGATCGCATTGAATTGCATGGTTTTTGTGACGCAAGCACGAAAGCTTATGCATGCGTCATTTATTGCAAGATAACCAAAACAAATAATGATTCATCAATTGTAATAGTCGCAGGAAAAACAAAATTAGTTCCACTTAAGAAAAGTACCTCGCTCCCTCGTTTAGAGCTTTGTGGGGCAGTACTATTATCAAAACTCACAGACAAAGTCAAGAAATGCCTTAGTAACCACGACGTTACTGTCCACGGCTGGGTGGACTCTATGGTAGTGCTAGGCTGGCTCAATGGTGATGCAGATAGATGGAAACCCTTTGTTGCCAATCGGGTGAAACAAGTCGTATCGTCAATGGAACCGAGCTGTTGGCGATATGTTAAATCAGAAGAGAACCCAGCCGACTGTGCCAGCAGAGGTTTGACACCCTCTCAGCTTAAAGACCACTCTCTGTGGTGGCAAGGCCCTACCTGGCTAAAATCAATAAATACCTACAAATCAGAAGAAGAAACAAAGTCCTATATCACTAATCAAGACCTAAAACAAACAAAACAAATTAATGTTACACAATTATCAAGTGGGAGTGAGATTATAGAACAAATATTAGAAAAGCAAAGCTCGTTAACAAAATCTATAAGAGTATTAGCATGGATATTAAGATTAAAAAACAAGGAACCAAAGGAACAATATTTAACAGCAGAAGAGTTAAACAAATCAAGATTATTAATAGTAAAACATGTACAACACAAAGAGTTTTCTGAGGAAATAAAAGATTTATTATGTAACAAAAATGTAAACAAGAAAAGCAAAATATACAACTTATATCCAATGTTGGATGAAAACAACATTTTACGCGTCGGTGGTCGACTCAGAAATGCAAACATGGACCCTGAGATGAAACACCCGGCGATCTTACCAAGCCATACAAGACTAGCAGATCTCATCATCGATCAGGCCCACAAATCAACATACCATGGTGGAGCACGCCTGACAACGGCCTTCATACGTCAGCGGTACTGGCTTATTGGAGGAAACAATTCGACTAAAAAACGTCTGCGGCTATGTATCAAGTGCAAAAAGCACAATCCTAGTCTACAACATCAACTGATGGGAGACTTACCTTTATCAAGAACCAATCCATCACGCCCCTTCTATCACTGCGGAATAGACTACACAGGTCACGTGGCAATTAAGGCAAGTAAGGGCCGTGGAATTAAGACCAACAAGGGATATGTGGCAGTATTTGTATGCATGTCTACGAAGGCTATACATCTCGAATTAGTCTCAGATTTAACAGCCTCAGCATTTCTTGCAGCATTGCGTAGAATGTCGGCCAGAAGAGGTGTCCCAGGGCACATTTACAGCGACCAAGGTACGAATTTCATAGGAGCTAATAACGTTCTACAGCAAGGGTTATCGCAGCTACAAGGCGCTGGTAACCAAGAAGTTATGACAGAGGTAGCAAGCATGGGCGTGGAATGGCATTTCAACGCGCCCTCTTTTCCATCCGCAGGCGGTCTATGGGAAGCTGCGGTCAAAAGTCTAAAATACCACATGAAGAGAGTGATAGGCGAGCAAAAGCTGACATTCGAAGAATTCACCACCATTCTTACTCAGTTAGAAGGATGTATGAATTCTCGCCCCCTCTGTCCTCTAACAGAAGACCCAGACGATTTAGATTTCTTGACACCGTCTCATTTCTTATCTAGTGGGCCTTCTTTAACTCTGCACGACACTGAAACTGACCTGAGAACAAGATGGCATCTTACACAAAAAATATTTAATGACATCTGGAGTCGTTGGCGCAGTGAATATCTTACTCAACTCTCGACAAGGAGTAAATGGAGACAGCCGGAAACAAACATTAAATTAAACGATGTTGTTATAATCAAGGATGATAACCTTCCTGCAGGAAAGTGGACTTTAGGACGCGTTATACAATTACACCCTGGAGCGGACGGCTACACAAGAGTCGTCACACTAAGAACAAAAAATGGACTACTAAAACGTCCTATTGTTAAGCTCTCAATTTTACCGGTGCAACAAGAGGAAAATCAAGTTCCTAAAACAGATAAACAAGAAACAAGCCAAGAAGAAAAATCACCTTTACTATGTAAAAAGAAGTCAATTTTTACAACAATAGCTTTATCTCTAATGCTATTTTTAATCATCGTCCCACCTACCAGTTGCTCATACAATATGACCTCATTACCTACTAATAATAGTTTATTCTTTGATCGCATTACAAACATTAATTTGATACGGGACGACTGGCGCCTCATCGTCTACTATGACATGCAACCTTATCAAGAAGGGAATGCAGTGCTAGCAAAATACATGCAGTACTTAGAAAACATATGTTCAAGGATCCCTACCCAATCATACTGTTCTGGTATCGTATTACAGTTACGTCATGAGGTAACTGAACTTCAACATTATAACAATATATTAATGAGTCATAATCACAATATCAACGAAATCACGGGACATCGAAGCCGACGCGGCCTAATTAATGGCATCGGCTCTATTGCAAATACCCTATTTGGTGTCTTAGATCAAAACTTTGCAGACAAATACGAACAAGACATTAACCTAATTAGAAAGAACCAAAAACATTTAGCCACACTTTGGAAAAACCAGACTTCGGTAGTGGAGGCAGAATTCAATCTACTGAAACGAACTGAAAATATCATCGACCAAAATCACAAGGTAATTACCAAGAAGGTAATCGCTATCGAAAAATCAGTAAATCAGATCAAGGATGAAATCCAAAATGTCTCTCTCATCAGTGAATTCATAACTACGTCCATAATGACCAACAACATCTTATTACGTTTAAAAGACATTCAACAGACCTTACTGGATACTGTCACTAATATCTACAATGGAAAATTCAATTTTCATCTGCTTCCACCAGATCAGTTAAGACACGAACTCAGCGTCATAGCCGGACAGCTGCCCAAAGATTTGTCTATACCTATCAATAATTTTGGGGATCTATCTGAGCTTTACAACCTTTTAGAAGCGCGAGCAAGAATAACAAACAACTACATCATATTTGAAATTAAAATCCCTCTAGTCAGTGGCGATTTATACGAAGTTTTAAAAGTCATACCTATTCCTCACTTAACAACAAGCAATGAAGAGATAGTCTTAGTACCGATAGCAAATTACGTCGCTATTAATTTAAATAAGGATGCTTTTATTACCATGACTGATCAAGATATAAAGTCCTGCTTACAAAGAAATTTCCAAAGAATGCTATGTCACATCAAAAGACCAATTTTTAATATCAAAGATGATCAGAACTTTTGTGAACGTCTGCCTAAAACAAGACAGTGCAAAACGATTACAAGTGTGTGTAACAACAGATGGGAAGAACTAAATAAAATTAATTCATATTTTTATTTTTGCTGCGGACAGTGCCAATTGAAGCTTATATGCGAAGATCGAGTTTCAGCGATACAAATGACTCACTCGGGATTCTTCAATGTCGACCGAGGTTGTATTATCAAATCAGCTGACTTCTTTGTTTATTCACATAGGCAAGAAGTCAGTATAATCAGTATAAGCCCTGATATTACCTCACCAGAGATTTCACCAATAAATCATCTCATTAATATCTCTATACCGCATATGATTTTATCGACCGATCGATCAGAGCTGAAAGATCACAATAGAAAGCTTCAGAAAATCGAGGAAAACCTAAATACAATGAAAGAAAACCAAGCTCTATCTGATGGAGTATCCTACCATGATGTTCATCACTATGTAGTCATATACCTATTGGTGGGCATAGTAAGTGTCGCTGGCGTTGTGTGCGCGTGGCGGCGTTGCGGGCGCGCGCAGGCGGCCGCGCCGGCCCCCGGAGCCGCGCCGGCGCCGCTCCCGGCACCGCGGGACAGTGCGCAAAGTGTTCAGTGCAGTGCGTCCAATGATCTTTATAGTGTAGTGCGCGAAGTCCTCCCACCCAATACAAGTGCGCGAGTGTCGAAACAAAACAAGTGTTCGTCCCCTGTAGTGCTTCGTTCGGTATTTAGCATTTCGGATGAGCGCGAAAATTAGCTTAGGAGTAAAATTGACAATCACCTTGTTATTCATTACAACACTAACACTGGGGAACATATAGCATAGAAACAATTTGTCTCATCCTTGTAATCATGTCGACATCTCATTACTCCTACTAACCTCATCTTTCTCGCCCCGGAATATGTACGGGCAAGCACGTACATTTCTTCGCGTCATCATTATTTTGGCCTACTTTTGTAAATACGCATTCATTACTTTTTGTACAAACCAAATCAGTTCGTTCGCATACATCAAACCATTCAGTCGCGCGTTCTCACCTTACCATCAATATCCATATCTAGCTTAACAGTTCTGAATACAAGTTAATTTTACCTGTCAAACATTTCTATCATTCTAAATCAACCCTATCATCAAAACATATACGGCAACCCCGTACACTTTGTTTGTTTTCAAAGTGTGATATTGACAGCATTCAGATAAATAACGTGTCATTGATAAACCAGTTTGGAGGAATTTTTGTTAATGATTTACAAGATTAAATCACGTCTTCTTAGACACTAATAACTGTGTTACATGAAGGCCTGTATTATATTAATAAATATGCGCCAGATAACATACCTCAATATAATTTTATATCAAAAATTTGTAAATGTGTTTGTGTATCACGCCATGTTTGTCACCTTATTGTTACCCAAACTTTCAGAAATAAATGATTTGATTTACCCATAGGGATGAAGACTAGGTAAAGAAAATAAGATTCTATTTAGTTCGTAAGTTAGATTATCAAAAAAAATTGGACACTTTTTTTTTTGTCAATCAACCAAAAAATTGCAAAGATAAAGCGCGTCAAAGTTCGGGAGTCATCGCCGACTCGCGACGTCACTTCTAAGTAAAAATTGTACTAAGACGTGACATCATGCGACATTTCAACATCAACACTTTTGATTGTGCAAAAAAAGAAAAATACGTGTCATGTCATGTCATCTCAATGACATGCTTCGGGGATTCCGGAATTTCTTGGTAACAGTTTTTGAAAAAAAGGCATATCCATATTATGCAAGCACTACCAAAGTACATCAAATCAATCTTCCTACTTAGATCACTGTTTATCATAAGTGTAACCCCATAAGTAATTTCACCAAAAAATAAAACACCCTATATAGTTTTTATTCTGCTGTCTCCGTAAGATTTAATTCCTTTTTGGCCTAATTCTGAAATTTAGGCAGATGAAGTCGCAGGCAGAAGCTAGTATTTTATTATTTAACATTATAATACTTAAAATTGACAATTATCGTATAGAATCCCAGGTCAATGAGTAATTAACGTAACCTTCAAACAAGTACGAAACGTCTGACGTCAAAAATCGATAGGCTAGTAAAGTCTGTTGTTTTTCCCTCACCTGACTTTGACAGATATGTTTCTTTAGGTATACGATTAAAAAAATATATTATATAAAAAATAACAATTACCATTTCAACTCAGGCTAAACAATGTTCTCATTTGCGTAATTATCAGTGATCGGAATAGGTAGATTGATTTGATGTACTTTGGTAGTGCTAGCATAATATGGATATGTCTTTTTTTTTAAAACTGATACAAAGAAATTCCGAAATCCGGGAGGCATGTCCATATTAACATCAATGTTTGAGATCATTAACCCCAAATCAATCTACCTATTCCGATCACTGATAATTACGCAAATGAGAACATTGTTTAGCCTGAGTAGAAATGGTAATTGTTATTTTTTATGTAATATTTTTTTTTAATCGTATACCTAAAGAAACATATCTGTCAAAGTCAGGTGAGAGAAAAACAACAGACTTTACCAGCCTATCGATTTTTGACGTCAGACGTTTCGTACTTGTTTGAAGGTTACGTTAATTACTCATTTAATTAATCACTCAATTATACAGTCAACGGCATGTCAACCTATCCAAAAAGTTAAAGGTCATTGAACCGATTTTCAACTTTAAGTCCGACATGTAGATATCAAAATCAATTAACAACAAAAACGTTTTGTGGTAGGTTGATAAGCTGTACAACCAATATCACTATCAAAATGTATTTTAAAAAAATTGATCAAATGCTATTTCCTTACTTTTAATAGGTTTTCCTATAATGTATTCGCTATGTGCAAAGTGGGTGGTGGGGGGCGTCAAATCGATCGCAGCACGCTATTTGGCAGAAATGTGAAATAACTCTGGACTGTCATGTGTCAAATTGCTATATTTCCATAGAAATCCATACTAACGTTATTAAGTATTATTAAGTAAAAACTTAAAAATTCGCAATGTGGGTCACAGAATGTGTTGTGTTATAAAGTGTTAAAACAATTGGAAAAACAGTTCGTACACGTTTTATTCGTTTCCAACATCAAGATGGAAATTGGAGCATAGAAATAAATGGATAGCTGCTGTAAAAAGAAAAAAGTTTGTAGGGGGTTTGTGTCACAGACGTTTGTCTTATGATCACAGCTCTTATTAAGTAGCTGTGACCGTTAGTTCTAAGCTCTTTAACGTCATATACATGCTGTGCTAATATTAATTCTTACCCTTTTTGCACAGTTTGAGGTTGGAAAGTTATATCATGTTGTATCGATTCAAATCCCATACGTAGTATAACATTTATATTTTAGGTCACAAAATCACTTAATATAATATGCAAAAACTTTTTAGATATTTTCATCTAATTTCGAAGAAAAACAATCCGAAAATCATTCTAAAACCATTCAGTTGCCATAATTTGAGAGATCTTAGTCCACACTAACTGTGGTCACTAGAGGCGCTGTCATCGCGCACACAGCGAATAGGTATAGAACATTTATTTGGGATTTTGCATATTTTTTTTAATTTTAGGCTCAGTAGTTTGAGGTTAGATGATAGAGAAGAAGCGTTGCGTGTGATTCCGAGTTTAAGATGGTGGTTTTTATCAATAAGATAAGTCTAAAAGTTCAAATAATGATCATTTTGTCCAAGAACGTTTTGGGAGTTATGTACAGACAACCGCACGTCAACCTACCACAAAACGTAAAAACTTCTCAATTGAAATTGATCTCTAAATGTTGAACATAAAGTTGAAAATCAATTCAATGACCTTTAACTTTTTGGGTAAGTTGACCTGCCGCTGTCTGTACGTAAATTAATATTCTATTTTTAATTTGCGCTTCACGAATTTATACTACGTTTCTTTGTTGCTTTACTTACATTTATGAGTACCAAACAAATGACTATATGTTTTTTTTTTAAATCCTCAATAATCAACAAATAAGTAGGTGATTACCGATTGAAGATGTAATATTTAAAAAAGAATAGTTTTACATTAATTTTGAATGTTTTACAAGATTAGCAGAATACTTACTTAAATTTATTTATATCCCAAACGCATTAAATGCGGAAACAAGAATTAACTTCGATTGTATAATTCAGACTGGTGTACATTCCATAAATAGTCAATCCAGAAACTGTATCGAAAACGTAAATAAAAATACCCTTTCGGTTATAGATAAGGGTAATTGCAATGTAAATTTATTAGGCACTTACTATGAAATATATATTTTTGAATGAAATATTATTATTGAAAAGGATTGGCTTACTTCGTAATTCCATCTTTAAAATTTACTTACTTATTTTACTTTGCACAAGATAAAAATAAACTCGATTCGAATTTAAAATTGAAAGGAAGTGAATTTAGACCTTTCTGAGAATGTAACGGTTTGTTAGAGCCGTCTGGTTTAAAACTTTTGAAAGCCTAATAAGGCTAAATTAATGTATATGTGTGTTCGTATGTATGTCGTTACTTCCCAGAATTTGATCTTTGTTATTTTTAGAGTTCGATTTCAGACGCTTTTTTCTTTTAAATATTCAAATATTCAAATAAATTTAATAATGTATACGGAAATAATAGGTCAAGAAAAAGACTTTTTGCGTATAGTAGGTACGTTAAACTTGTAATCAAATCTCTTTGTATCTGGCTGGTTTTGATGATATTAAAAGGTAACGTTTCAAAAAAATAAACAAATCAGCCCCCCTAGCATGTCTACCAAAACACGATATGATATGATATGATATAGCGATATATCGACGCCAACTTTAAAAATATGATAGATATAGCCGCCATGTTGAATCGCCGTCACATATTAAGATCGCTGTTTCGATAAAAATTCAAAATAGCGGCTATATTTATCATATTTTTTAAGTTGGTGTCGATATATCGCTCTATCATATCATATCATATCGTGTTTTAGTGCTCATGCTAGGCAGGCTGGTAGTGTTTCCAGCTATTTTTCATTTGTTATTCTTTCTGTTAAAATGAGAATCTAATGAAGACATTCGACGCATTTAATATTTTATTACAAATAACAAGCCGCGAAAAATTTGGACGATTCGGACCTAACGCAGTGTCAGTTGGCACAAAGTTGGTTAAAGCGTTTTTTCCGGGAAATTTGATGTCTAAAATAAACCTTGCTCTGGTGGCCCTGTTACAGATAATTGGACGCCATTTTTGAAAAAGTGGTGCAAGATAGGCATATTAGTATTTACGACATGAATAAAGAACTGGGAATTGACCACAAAAAAGTTTTGACCCTTTTAAAAAAAGCTTGGTGCACAAAACAGGTCGATATTTGGTTTCATTTTTTGTTTTCATACAGTTTGTAGCAGTTGCGCTTGCGTCATCTAGTTCCATAGAGGTCTGCAGTCGACCCACTGAATAGCGAACGTTTTTGCCATTCGGCTCGGTCAGTGTAATCAGCTGGTAATATTATTGGCCGGTTTTTCCGGACTTCTTCTCTGATTAGCTTTTGTTAAGTAGTGCTTGTAATGATGAGCTCTAGCATTTGCATCAGACATCGATTAATATACTATAAATATGTGTCTTGTCACTCGAGATGAAATAAGCATCCTAAAAATACCACAACACAAACTACCAAATGGATTCAAACAGTGACAGATTATGATGATATAACCAAATGGAAATAGTGTCAAACATACTGTCATACACGAATAACTCATTTTTTGTTTTAGCAGTCGTGCATAAATCATAACAAGAGGAAGTGGTATAGGTATCTGTCTAATTGAGTAACTTTCACATTAGTAAATAATTCAAATTCAAACGTTTATTGCATGTCACATTACAATTTTGCGGTGTTAGAAAAATAAAGGTATACATGTGACGCCCTGCAAGGGCATAGCAAACTAATAAGCAATAATACTACCTAGTAGGACTTTTGGCGACAATTTTATCATCATTAACCCAGATAAAGTCCGTTCGTTGTAAGTAAAAGTGTTTTTTGTTTTATTTAGCTACCGGATACTTTAAACAGGGTTATTTATAGTATTAATAGATACCTAAGATACAGGCAAAACTATTGCTTAGTTTAGGTACCAACTTTATAATTATTAGATTAAACTAAATTACTTAAGTTTCATGTATTTATGCTAAGTTTTTACAGAGAAATAAATTTATCTTATCTTATCTTATTTGTAAAACATCAACAACCTCCTAAGGGCTGATTCTGGTGCTCAAATACAACAACTTTTTCTATGGGACCAACATTAAAAACGCAAAAAAAAAACACTTCCCCATACTAAGCAGCCACCAGCTGACATCATTTTGTATGGAAAAGTGTTTTTTTTTTTTAATTTCAATATTGGTCCCATCGAAAAAGTTGTTGTACCTATTTGAGCACCAGAATCAGCCCCTAGGAGGTTGTTGATGTTTTACAAATAACCCTGTATATTTATACACGCCAACAGCATCCTGGAACCTTTCCAGAAGTCAAATTCCCGTAATCCCGTTTCGATTTTGGTCCCGTAAAACATTAAGATCAAAAACAATATTTTCGTAAACTCAAAAATTGCACATTTGGTTATATAGAGTTTCAAAAAACATAACATAGATAAATGTTCGGTACACGTAGCATAATCTGACGTTCAATATCAAGCAAATGCGTACCTATTATCAATAATACGCATTGGCTGGTCTTAGATTTGTCAGCAAGCAAAGTCGACATGACTTGCGAATCGTGTTCGATCTGTGCAAACGTTGGATTGCAGTAATTGTGTGGCACTTAACGCATCACATAAAACGTTCGCGTTGTCATTAGGGGGGTTCGTTCAAGGCAGCCTTTTTTTTAAAATAGTGACTGATTTACAGCGTACACTTTGCAAAATGTAATAGGCGGCTTATTGCAGCTTTGTTTTACTGACTGATGTTGAAACGGCAAGATTAGAGTATTTTAGCTATTTTCACAGTATAATGTCATATAAATATTGAAACCATCTTTGTACTGCAAAAGAGACTACTGTTACTGTTCGGGCTATTTATAACCTTAGACCACGAGACTCTCTAATAGAACTATTTAAAGAAATTAACATACTTACAGTTGCTTCTCAATATATTTATGAAAATATTATGTATGTTCGCAAAAATGGGCACTTATTTTCCAAGAAAAATGACATACATATGTATAATACGCGGCATAAAGATAAACTTGTCGTTCCAAATTTCAGATTGCACAAGGTAGGAAGTTCATTCATGGGAAAATGTATTCGTATTTTTAATAAATTACCACAATCCCTTGCTGAACTGCCAGTATTTGAACTTAAATTACATGTTAAGATTATTTAAATGAAAAAGGGTTATTACACCGTTAGTTAGATTATACGAGTATAAATGATAAAAATGTGTGGATTTAAAACTGCTTAGCTCGCACCAAAACTTGTAAAAATATTAATTTTAAAAGAGGCTGACAACAGTGACCGAGTTTCTTGCGCTGCTTCTTCTCGGCACTAGCCCACAATTTGTCCCGAAGCAGTGGTAGGGCAAAAAAAAAATTGGAACGTGTAAATGTGCTTTTAATGGCCTATTTTAAATAATAAATGATTTTGATTGGATTTTGATTTGTTTTTTTTTAAAACATTCACTTTTATATAACGAACTAGCTTCCGCCCACGGCTACGCCCGCGTGGAGTTCCATCTGTCACTTAAAAGTCTTTATCAGACCCATGCCACTTCCCAGCTCAAAATAATCAAATAATACAATAATACCACATCAATGCCTCGCTATAAAAGTAATAAGAAAAAACGACGCTATTGCCGATTTATCGCATTATTTTAGAACAAATTTGATTACCATAAAAAAGGTTATAGTGAGTCAACCTTAAAAGATAGACATATGCTGTCACGGACTTTTTTTTTAGAACTTTTAAATAGGAACAATTCCGCCATACATGATTTTTGCGTAACTTTAGCCATGTATGTACTCCGCTCCTATTGGTCGTAGCGTGATGTAATATACCTTCCTTGCCTAAAACCTTCCTCGATAAGTGGGCTATCCAACTCAAAAATATTTTTTCAATTCGAACCAGTAGTTTCTGAGATTAGAGCGTTCAACCCTCATTTACTTATATTTAGTCCTAATTATGACTGATTGATTATATATAACATGATATTTTTGACCAAATATGACCCAAGGAGCTAAATGTATTGTTTAAGTGATTATTATTTAATATTAATATAATTACTACAGCCGCAAGTTACATTTTGATTGAATTAAATTACATAATGTAATCAAGATGAACTATTTATAAAAAATATAAGAAATTTTGTATTTCCCGGGCTGCCATTAACGATCCGATAACGAAGATGGACTGATGACCCTAATATTTAAAAAACTTTATACATAAACAATATTGAAGTGAGCAATACTGCAAGTATGATTTAATCGTCTGAACTATATCCATACAAATTTTGGAAAAAACCCTGCGTCATATTTATACTAACTAATGTTGGTATAATACCAATAAATCCGGCCAAGTAGTTGTATAAGAGAATTACTTAAATAAAGTGATGAAAATACCGCATATTCTGGATGACAACGAACGAAACCCTACATTGCTCGTGACCCGACACGCACTTGGCCGGTTTTTAACACTTTAATGAGTACTTGTAAGTTCATGAGCATGACACACTTTTATAAAAAAACAAAACAGTGTTTTGCTTAATTGATAGTTCATTAAACTTATTTGAACTCTAGCGTTACAACTACTATCTAATGTTTTTTGTTTTGATAATCGTTTATTCAACCTCTGTTGCCAGACTGAGACAAACATACAAACGTTTTAACGAACAAAAGTTCATTAAACTTATTAATTGATTTAAACTTTGCACAAATTTAAACGTAGGACGTCCAACAAGGTGAGCAGACGACCTGGTAAAGGTTGCGGGAAACTGCTGGATGCCGGCCAATCTGGAAGTCATCAGGCGAGGCCTATGTTCAGCAGTGAAGGTTCTATGGCTGAAATGATGATGATGACAAATTTAAAAATTTTACAAAATGTTGACTTTAATTCATGCAGCATTCTCTGTCAAAAAATGAAATCATCAAAATTAATGACACTGGAAGTAGCTGGGCCCGCGAAATTGTCCGCATGGCTTGTTTTTTTTACGGATTAAAAAAGTTCGTTCCCTTTCTTTACACCATTTTATAAATATATATATTATCTTATAAATATCGTTACAGATACAATGTCTTGAACTCAGGCATTAGGATACACGTTAGGTCAATAAGGACCGATACGGATACTATGATTTAAAAAACAGTGTATTATGTAATGATTTTTAGTAATAAAGTAAAATTTTGAGACGTGTAAAAGTGCCTTTAGTAGCCTATTTGCGGAAATAAACACACAGACTATACTAGACTAGACTAGAGAGTTAATTATAGTTTTTTTTTTGTTAAAACTAATTCTACGTTTCTGTTCGATTGCTAATACAATAGCGTTTGTAAGATAGTGTTTTTGGGCGTTAAAGGCTAAGGCTTGTTCAAGAATTATCCATGTATTCGTCTAATAATACCGGGTGGCACAGAACGACCGATTTTGCAAAAGTAGCGATGTTCAACAGTTTTGTAATATTTAGCTACCTAAACTTTTGTTCGAATGTCAGCTCTAACTACGATAAAGAGATTCTTTTTAGGCACATATTCTAGTACTTACAAAAATAAAATAAATAAACACAATGACGATATTGTTAGTTAAAAATAAAATTATTTGTAGTAATTATATATTAAAAAGTGAGAACCTAAACATTAATCAAAAACAGGTGATTTAACCTCTAGACCAGACGGTCGTCAAAATGGGAATGGAATTGGGCCACCCTGTGTAATAATAATACTATAGAACTCTTTAAGACCCGTCACTTTTTTGTTGCCGTTGTTTTCTGTGTGAAATAACTGAGAAGGAAGGCTATATTTCACAGATAGATATCATAATATAATGTAGTTTTTTGTCATTGAATCCTACTATGATCTCAAACGCCGATTTGTTTTGCAAATGTATTGGTTCTTTGGTTTCTGTCGAAGAATTTATTAGGGACTGATTGTCGTGGTTTCCGCGTAACAGCGCTGTCTTTACGAGGTTGTTGTCGGGTTCTTCTATATATGTTTCAATCGCTCGGATAACTTTAATATCGCGATGTAGGATACGTCAGTTTAGTTCGTATGTGGCGAGAGCCGTAGATGTCGCTACATTCGTACAGTATAATCTATGCCATTTCTTCAATCATGACTTTAACAGAGTTTTAAAAAGACTTAATTGGTATAACAAAAAAAAAAACGTACTTAGGGCCAGTTTCACCACTTGCTGATAAGTTCTGGATAACCTATCTGGCTTAACCTATTGTTTTGACAGATTACCCATACAATTAGCTGTCAAAAAAGTGCCAGATAGGTTATCTGGAACTTATCAGCAAGTGGTGAAACTGGCCCTTACAGTGCCAAAAAAGGTTGTAAAAGATATTCTGATTCTAATAAATACCACACAGTATTACGCACGTGGTTGAATATTTATCAACCGTCTTCAAAAAACCCACTAGAAGGATGTTCTCAATTTTAGTACATATTTTGTTTGTTTTGTTCATGACGGTTCACCCAGAACAGTTTACTGTAGTGTCCAATTTGATAATCTTTTTTTGACTCATTTTTATTAGCTTTTAAGTGTTACTAACTTTGTAATGAAATCTTGGAGGGCGAGTTTGACCTTCTAATTATCGTATCGATATTCGTGTAAGTAGGTATGTGTAATCCAGATGGCAATGCTGGCAATGCTGGCAATACTTACAATAAATTGATATCACCGAGTTGATGATGGAGCCGAGAGGTGGGTAGTAGATGTCTTTAATGTCTGCAAAACCGTCGTGTCTAGACTTATTTCGTTTATTTTGATGAGTGCCATGCATCATCATTTCAGCCATAGGACGTCCACTGCTCAACATAGGCCACCCCCATTGACTTCCTGAATTTCCGGTTGGAAGCGGCCTGTATCCAACGTGTTTCTGCAACGTCCTACGCTGCGCTTGCCTGTACGTGGTCTCCATTCTAGACCTTTCTGCCCCATCCATCAGCCGTCAGTATTACGTGCTGACCTCAGATCATAGTGATCTGAGGTGCTGACATTGCCCAACGGATTAGCAAGCTTAAGTAACAATGGGTGGGGCACATAGCACGGAGAAACTGATGGTGCCATGCATATAAAACTATATTTTATAAGTTTTTTAACCGTATTATTAAAATTATTCGTTCGATAGAATGGATATGTATCAAAGTTGGTAAAGTTTAAATGTAACTGCTGATCCTAACAAAATAGGATCAGCAGTTTATGTAAAATAGTTTTCATCGTATTCGCTATGTGCAAAGTGGGTGGTGGGGGGCGTCAAATCGATCGCAGCACGCTATTTGTCAGAAATGAGAAATAACTCTGGACTGTCAGGTGTCAAATTGTTATATTTCCATAGAAATCCATACTAACGTTATTATGTATTTTTTAGTAAAAACGTAAAAATTCGCGATGTGGGTCACAGTATGTGCTGTGTTATAAAGTGTAGAAACAATGGGAAAAACGGTTCGTACGTGTTTTATTCGTTTCCAACATCAAGATGGAAATTGGAGCATAGAAATAAATGGATAGCTGCTGTAAAAAGAAAAAAGGTTGTAAGGGGTTTGTGTCACAGACGTTTGTCTTATGATCACATGTCTTATTAAGTAGCTTTGTCCGTTAGTTCTAAGCTCTTTAACGTCTCTCACATGCTGTGCTACTACTAATTCTTATCCTTTTTGCACAGTTTGAGGTTGGAAAGTTATATCATGTTGTATCGATTCAAATCTCATACGTATTATAACATTTATATTTTAGTTCAAGTGAGAAAATCACTTATTATAATATACACAAACTTATTAGATATTTTCATCTAATTTCGAAGAAAAACAATCCGAAAATCATTCTAAACCCATTCAGTTGCCATAATTTGAGAGATCTTAGTCCACACTAATTGTGGTCACTAGGGGGCGCTGTCATCGCGCACACAGCGAATACAATTACGGCAGCAGTATCTCAGTAGTTCAGTCATGAGTTTGAAATCCAGCTCATACCTTTTAGATTTACGATTTGCTCGACGGTTTGAGTAAAAACAAAAAACTGCACATTGATAAAACAAGGTATTTGTAAGGTAGATTGTAAGGTCAGGTTCGTGTCTAAGGGTGACAGGTCAGATGGCTATCGCTCCAAATGTAAAGACTGGCCGCAGTGGCCGCGTCTAGTTAGAGTAGAAGCATGGTATCAAGCACATGCCATATTATTATTACGAAGCAACAGCTACACGGACCATCTTACTCCGGAACATGTTAGTATTTTTTCACTTACATTTAGTATGAACTGACAAGTCCTATCAACTCTCGCCCATATTAAAACATTACACTGACAGGTTAAATAGTGGCGGAGTTAATGTGGAACAATATGACGTTTCTATAGGGTATATATGCTATATAGAACTTGGTCACGTATACCCCGAGTCGAGGTCCCCAACTAGAAACGGACGGAAGAAAGTAATTGGTAGAACAACTACATCTAGAAATATCCAGAATAACCCGTCCGTCACCGATGACTTATGACGTGTCGTACTACAAGCAATCTATTCGTCTCGTGTAAAACTGTTGACTAAGAATGTATTATCTCAGATGAACCTAGGTCGTGGGTCTTACTAGGTGTTTATTACTTGTTGCGCAATCTGTCTACGACCGCGATGGACACGTTCTATTTTAGGAATGTGTACTGAGTAATAAAATGAGTGACTGACTGGTCATTTATGGTCAAATACGGTCAAATTTGGTCTTATTGACTCAAATAGTCTATAACTGTCTAATTCAATGTAGGTAATTTAATATGTAAATAATATTATTTATTAAAGTGTCACAGCGCGGTTGTTGTATGAAGCTTTAAATTATTACCTATTTAGCTTTTTTAAGGAATTCATCATGACTAAGTACATCTTTGTTATTATTATAATGTAAGTAGATTATCAGCCGTTCATTAGTTTCTCAATCTCATAATAAATAATATTTACATTTAATTTATATTTAATTAGACAGAAATGTTTAGAGTTATTTGACCGTAAATGACCGGTCATTATCTACCTATCGTATTTGACCACGTGACTGGTCAGATTCGGTCATTTTATATTTATAACTAAGGGCCTAGTGAGTTTTTAAACGAATAAAAGTCGGTCTGCACTGCGAGAAGCGACGCGGCACTGCACGTTTCGGCAAAATTTTATGTAGATGAGTTTGTAATTGTATGGAGCAAGACGCACTTAAGCGACCGCGGCAGAGGAACTGCTACATACAAAGTTACTTACAGCGCCGTACCGCGTCGCACAGTGCTGCAGTGCTAATGCGTTTGGACCTTAGAGGCCGTGCACTTTTTTTCAGTGTAAAATTGAAATACAGTTCTTTGCTTGTATACGTCTATGATGCGGGATAAAGCGTCAACAATGTTGATCCTTTACAAGATAATATTGATAATTTATTGGGTAGTGGACGTCCTACCTGGGTTTGAAAAACGATCAGTTTTGCGCGCTTGATTTTATAGTTAATTTTGAGTTAGGTTTCTACTTAATTTATTGTTTTTTACATAAAATAAAAATTATATTATTATAAAAGTATACCTGAAGATTATTGTGTAGTATTTAAATCTTATAATAGTTGGGCATAACGGTAAAAAATAAATGATATTTGATTGAAATTTTCTAAAATTGTATGTTATTTCAGCATTTTTTTTCTGCTATATTTTGTAAGAAAGTAAATAAAGTATTCAACCTATGTGCAAGTAGACCATATTTTCAATTAAATGTTAAAATCGAATTGTCAGGATAACTTATAGTCTCTTGTAAACCGATGTTCAAACGTAACTCGAACGTCATTTTTGTGAAACAAGGGTAGTTCTTTTGGTGATTTACCTTTATTTTTGAAATGATATGAAAAACCCATTCGCGCTACATGCAAGAATGAGAACCAATCTTTTAAAATCACGTGTTATTTTGTTTCAATCATCATTTACGTCTTTACAATCAGAGAACAAAATGCACAGAAATACGACGATTTCTAGGACGGCCTCTTAAATCGATCGAATAGTAAACGTGATTTTGTATGCACCTCGGGACCTTTAACAAAACCATGCTTTTCCTTACAAATCAAATCAAATAAATAAATTCATGTTAATTTGGATGTTAATCCTTAAGTCTTTTAACGAATAATTACTATATTCGTTTTAGTTTTTCAAAACTGATAAAGGCTTTTGTTTTAAGATCAAGTTCAAATAATGTTTTAAATTAATTGTTACGTCACATTTTTATATATGGATAACATTTGAAATTTCTAAAAATACTTTATTCACTTGATAAAACTTGTTTTGATAAGACACGTGTAAGAATAACCCATTTGGTTATTTTAAATTTGTAGGTAAAGTAAGTAATATTTGTTTTTGTTAAGGTTAAATAATAAAATAAAATAAAATACACCGTACGACATTTCCGTCTTACCGTTCGAAATCAAAGGTCAGTGTCATGTAACAGATTTGTATGTTGTAATGAAAACTATAAATAAACTAGCTGTGTCCGCGGCTTCGCCCGCGTAGAATACGGCATGTCACCCTCTATTTTCCCCCCTTAGGAGGTGAATTAAAAATAGTAGCCTATGTCATTCTCTGACCTATAAAGTACCACTATGCAAAAATGTCGATCCCTTGCTTTGTGAAAAACAAAATCAATTTGTCCCACGGGAATCGTACATTCTTCCGGCATAAAAAGTAACCTAGGTGTTATTCCAGACTATAATCTATCTTTGTGCCAAAAGGTATCGAAACTAATTGGCATTACCTCAAGTTGAAAGTAACCTTAAATAACGTTATTATTTATAGGTGTACCCCAAACCTATGAAATATTCTTTAATCGATAAGAGAAAATAATAACAAACAACAAATACTCCTTGACAAAATGTCGTTTAGCATATAATTTGTTCAGAATTTACGACATTTTGTCAAAGAATATTTGTTGTTTGTAATTATTTTCTCTTACGATTAACGCATGTTTCATAGTTGTACACTAAGAGAACGTTATTTATGGTTACTTGCAACTTGAGGTATGCCAGGCTCCATACAAAAAAGTTGAACTTTCATCTACATCCGTTCAGTCTTTTTGGCGTGCTGAGTAACAAACATCCATCCAAATTTTCGCATTTAAATATCAGTAAGATTAAACTGAGTTAATGCCAGCCATGATGAGAGGTGGAATAACCAGGTTCTCGAGTGGAGACCACGCCTTGGCAAACTTAGTATAGGACGCCCCCCAACTCGATGGACCGACAACCTTAGGAAGATGGCTGCAATAGGCTGACACGATGAATAGCCAGCCATATTAATTATAGACTTTCAAATGCGTGAATTTCAAAACTATTAAGCGTATTTCTGTCATGTAAGCATGAGAATGCCAGAGTTGTGGACAGAATTAGCAATCAGTTGTTTAGCCGATGCAATATTTATTTTCTAATATTCGTGTTTTTTTATAATTTATTTTTCATTTAAACCCTACGCATGAATTATGTATTTTGTCTTACCTGTTATCTTACCCAATCAAAAAATGAAAATATGTCCGACCTTGTAAAATTTTCAATAACTCTACTAACTTGTTTGTAATTGGTAAACGATAATTATCTTAGTGATCTTCGTCATATGTTAACCAATTTCGATAATCATTTTTTTTTATTTCAATTGTTGTCCTATAAAAATTATATGAAACTTGCAATTTTCATCAAGGATAAACTCAATATCCTGGGGCACGGATGTGAATATCCGTCTGATGCAATTGGATGGATGTTTATATCTTGGCTCTGGTGAGATTACGCATAGAATAGGGAACAAATTAAGTGTAACCTAAATAATAGTTAAGGAAGAGTGGAATCTCCTAGCACAGGCATATTTTTTGCTTAAAAGGGGATTCCAACCACAGTATAAAAAAATGTAACCTATTTATATGGTTTTTTATTTTATTTTGAATATTTTCACTTGAAAAAATCGGTCACAACATTGCATTGACTAGAGTGTCTTACTCTTATGTACCAAACCGTAACTTCGTGAAGAAACAAACTAATAATAATCGGTATTTAGCAGTAACAAACTGAATTGCTCCTTACTAAGTACGGAACTCGCGGTGTTGCGTCCTAAACCCACTTGACCGGTTTGAAGCGAACTGTACCGAGCCTGCGATTACAGTAAAGTTAATGTTGAAGCAGTAGGCTCGCTCTCTCTACTAATGACTACTACACTTGAACTGAAAACCATTTTAGCATGCTCAAAGTCGTTCGAAATTACGACGCTTGTCCACCGCAGCCGTCAATCGATAACGAGATGACGTCGGCGACATATACTACACACAATTATTGTCCCGGAGCAGTGGCAGGGTAAAAAAAAAGTTAGGGACGTGTTTAAGAGCTTAAT